>OU975436.1:6270676-7742234 GCA_918857605.2 Philereme vetulata
TCAGTACCAACATATATACTAAATTTCACGAAGATCGAATAAACGCTTCAAAAGTTATTCTTGGACAAACAAAAATACAACGCCGATTCGTCCAAGTTTATTTAGAGATCTCGCTTTGCTCGATCAAAAATGCATACTTACTGAGATTATAAAACCAAAAATTGCATGTTTTTTTCTTTCGCTCATTGTAATTTTATACTGATGGTTATAGTTTTGTTATTTTCTTTCGAGTAGCATTATTTTTGTCCAATTATCCGTTATTTACCACCAAGAAGCAAAAACTGGTTTTATTTCTGCCGAAACTGAGACTTTGGCTGCAAAAATTGTAATTATTAGAAGAACCTATAGAAAGGTAAAGTTAATTTATACTTCAGTTAAGTAAAAAGTATTCCATTACTTTAAAAAACTCCATTGTAATTATGCAAATAAGAAAGCGTTGTAACATTTACATGGAACCCTAAGCATAGTCTTGCCACCTTCAGTTGTTTATTCTGTGGTATTACTCCCGATTCTCCCTCTATTTGCATAATGCCACTGAGTAGAATCGGCCAATTAATTAGTTACCATGGAGATTTAAACACAACTTCACTTCAAACAAACATCAGAGCAAATAAATCATTATTATAAATACGGGATTTATCACGTACCGTCTTATCGGTGTTTCGACCGACAATGTTTCGGTTCAATTCGTGAACCTTCAACAGGGTGAGTGCTATCCGCTCCGAATAACGTCTCGCCTCGCACTGCGCGCCGCTGCCCTCTGCGCGCGAGCAGACGGGCGGGGTGGCGGGGATTGGGCCAACGAAATCACAGCGCGTTGACCGGCTGTGTCATCATCATTATCATCACTGCTGCTCTCTTCGGTAATTCTTGGTACAGGCAAACACACAACACTAACTATGTCTCTACCAAGTTCACTCACTCTTCTGTCAATCCGGTCCCAAAGTACGAGATAACTGCAAGTGAAGATGGAAAAGTTCCTGCGACACAATTTCTAGGCTTCGATAATAATCTCAAACTACCCACACACACAATTTGTGTCGCACGGATCGCACTCACCCTGATGAAGGTTCACGAATTGAACCGAAACATTGTCGGTCGAAACACCGATAAGACGGTACGTGATAAATCCCGTATTTATAATAATGATTGAAATTAATCACGAAAGTTTTCTAAGTAAAAAAAAGAGCAGATAAAGTTAACATAATAAAACATACCCACTTAGTCACTTGTTCACTTGGTTTGATCTCAAACTAGAATTCCCTGTAAGGTTTCCCTATAAGGAGTGTTGTGTGTGGGTTTCAAAAATTACGAGTAATAGTAGTATTACAGGTACCACCACAACTAGTCCCAGAACAAATCTTTGCAGATCGTGCTAACCTATTTTTATTGCTTGTTATTCGTTTTTAGCACATCTTGTAAACACACTAACTTAAGTTTGGTCTTAAAAACGCAACAATTGCTTAGACACCTTTCTTTCTTTGTCCTTTATTTACATTCTATTTCTTTTAGGGTGCGCTTTTGCGTGAGTTCAGGGTCTAAACCCATCGTCATCAAGTCCTTTTGTTTGGTTCCGATTCAAATAGTCGAAGGCTTGACTCATGGTCTACATGTCTACTCATGGTTTCTTGCAAAGTTAGCAACAGGCTACTAAAACATTTTACAATCTCTATTTATCTAAAACGACTTTATAATACTTTGTGTTACGGACCATAAAACGTATCAAGGCGCTAACCGTAGCCGATGACCTTGAGCGAATGGACGTTGCTATTATTTCGGCCCCGCACCAACCGCACTTTTCGCCACACGCACCTAATCGACCCGCTAATAGGTGAGCGCGAAGCAGACGAGCACAACCCTCCCGTACGACAGTCAGCGGTACACTGCCGCCCGTCGCCCGCGCAACCACCTTCTAAGGATACGCCCGCTAATTATTCAGAAAAACTGAAAATAATTAATTGCCACATGTAAGACTGTCGTAGCACAGCATCATATGTTCAACTTGAAGGTATAGTCTTTGCCCACATTTAGGTATAAGAAATATTACAAAATTTTACGTCGTTTAGAGGTTGAATTAAATTGAAAGTCGAAAACAGCTACATTTTGGTAATTTTTTTCTTATAGTAAATAAACAGGTAGAACTTTTTTGTATGTTCACTTTGCAGACAAAAGGTCAATGAATGACATGTATTTTTTTTAAGCACATAAAACTGATTCCTCCTTGAGGAGAAAGCCTCCAAATAAGATCAATCAGCTACTATATTCGCCTTAAATACATTTGTTCGTTCATTTCTTATTAATCGGGCAAAAACTGCCCATCTGTCGACTAGGTAACAAAAAATAAAAACAATAATCGAGTGGGCTAAAAACGCATTTTCACAACCAGGTACAACATTTACTTGCGATAAAGCAGGTTTTTTTCAAAAGCTTTTTAAGTACTATCAGCACCCCTTAAATATGTTACGGGAGGGTGCACGTTTGTAAAACATTTCAGCGACGGAAGCGATTCATTATATCGAGCACGACGCGAGTAAAGAATAACTTACTTAACAGCAATTTTCATGGCAGGAGTAGAAGAGAAAAAAAGTTAAATTTAATAAGTATTTTTGTTGAAAAATTACTTATTCAAAACAAGCTTTTATAAAATTCATAATCGGAACCGCAAGCAGATTCAAATGAGCCCAAACACTGGTAGCCTACTATAATCCATTCAAAAGTCAAAAGTTCCATTGTCTAACATCCGTCTCCATGATGAGACCACCTCCATGATACCCTATTAATAAATTGTCACCGAAGTTATGTATAAGCTACCTGCAACTCATTGCAGGTAGGCTGGACTTTGACAGTTCCTTCATGGAACACTGGAGTAGAGCGAACACTGTGCACGTCTAGTTATGTACGTATTAACGTCTCTGTATTTTTATGTGTACCTATTTTGTGTTTTATGTTATTTGTTTATTTCATTGTTTATTATATATTGTTGTATTGTATGTAATATGGATTTGTATGTTAGTACTAGTCTGAAAGAAATTGAATTGAAATATATATATGTATTCCAAATTTCAGCTCAATCGGTTGAGGGGAACGGGTTTAATATTCAGTTTCAAGATTCTACCCGGACATACATACATACAGTGTAAGTTAATAAAGAGCTTGTAAAAACAAAATACCCAACTGCAAAATGAACTGAAATAGTAGCAGATTTTGTTATTCACAGGCGAAGACAACGCACTGGAAATCGCAGCGTAGAACAGCCTCCCAGTAAATAAAAATACAATCTATTATTTATAGGATGGAGAAGGCTCACGATCGCGTGCTTTAGAAAAGTCTGAGAGAGGCCTATGCTGAAAAGCAAAACCATCATACTAATACCGATGCCATAGAATATATAATTGTGTAAACTAAGTACTAAGATTGTTCAATAAAGGCTTTGAAATTGAAAGAATGGTAGGAACCCCTGGATGCAAGCTGCACAAAAAGAGGTCGTTCTAAAAATCTGTGGGTAAACCAATGGTTATTGTAGGTTATGCTACAGATTACGTCCTACGACTAAATATAACTAATTTGATATATTTATTTATATATTTGGAGCCTGTACTGTCCCACTGCAGAGCAAAGGCTTCCCTTTCTTCCTTCCACTCCACTCTATCACGCGCGTGTATAGTCCAGTCTTCCATATGCGAGTCGAGTTCGTCTTTCCATCGGCGTCGCGGTCTGCCACGAGTTCGTTCTCTGTCTTTTGGGATCCACTCGGTGGTGCCGGTGGTGAATAATAGTAACTAATTAACGAAACAATAAATAAATAAATAAATATTGCTGGACATTTCACACAGCGCTATCTAGCCCCAAACTAAGCGGAGCTTGTATTATGGGAACCAGATAACTGATAGAATACTTATATACATTTTTTTGTCAATACATACTTATAATATATAGAGAAACAACCAGATCCGGAACAAATATCTGTAGATCATGCAAACATTTGTTCCGCGGCGGTAATCGAACTCGCTACCTCCTGCGTCTCAGCCGGCTCTCTCTCAGTCTCAGTGGACTTATGTCCACTGCGCTAAGGAGATCGTTAAATATACAATATTCGTAGATTTTATAGTTTTTTGTATATTGCTGGACATTTCACATAGCGCTATCTAGCCCCAAACTAAGCAGAGCTTGTACTATGGGAACCAGATAACTGATAGATTAATTATATACTTTTTTTTTGTAAATATATAGTCAAACACCCAGATACGGAACAAATATCTGAAAATCATGAAAACATTTGTTCCGTGGCGGGAATCGAACTCGCTACCTCCTGCGTCTCAGCCAGCTCTCTCTGTCTCAGTGGACGTATGTCCACTGCGCCAAGGAGGTCGTTAAATATACAATATTCGTAGATTTTATAGTTTTTTGTATATTCTTGTGACTTAAATTTTAATTAAGAATGAATGAAAATTCTACAGTGCACTATTTAAGTTACAAGAAAATAAATTTAAAATTATATCTGTATAGATGGGTAATGCCGGACCCCACATTGACGGGCTATGACTACGGGGAACCCATTAAAAGCATGGCTTACATGGTTATCTGGCCTCTGCGTCCTACCACCTGCAGAAAAGACGACTAAAGCCACTGATAACGCAGTAGAAATGGCAATTTTTATTTATCCATAATGTGCTTGTGAATTGAATCGTTAACTCGAAAAAAGAAGAATAAAAAATTAACAAAGAAATGTATAATGGGCGGTCTAGTCACTTTAAAATCTCATAAAAACCACCTTTGCCACAGAAGGATTATTATCAAAAAAAATCGATCATGTGACAAAAAATGATTATAACGATAGCCATTTTGAAAACAACACAAATTAAAGTTTTGTTCTTCGTAGACGCTTCGTTCAATGTACGTTCACTTTAAGAACACCGGCTTCTTGTTAACTTTCTGGGTCATTTTATAAGCATGCCCTGATTGCATTTAATTTGTACCTCATTGTTATTATAATTACGTTACGATATAGTAGTTCTAATAACTAAAAGAAATGATTTGTGATAACAACGACGTAATAACTGTATTAATTATACTGAATTCTAAATATGAGTGAGTGTTATGTAAAGGGGCCTTTTGAAATAATGATTTTTATCTGTGAATAATACCTATGCATATAGGTACAGAGTTTGATAAATTTTAGAGAGTAACGAGCAATGTTAGCCGAGTTGGATGTCCAACTTTCCATCCGCGGGTTAAAGATTCAATTACCGGCCGTGCACCAATGGATTATTCTACTCGTAAAATGTATGACGAGTCCAAAATGTTGTAGGAAAGTCGTCAGCTTTGCGCGTATCGACCATGCTATGACCATTAATTACTAAGAAAACTTTTGAAAACAAATACGGGATTTATCACAATTATTGATTAAAACGGGTATTTATCGCGAATATACCTTTTTTATTTGTTATCCCAACGTTTCGGCTGTGTTGCAACAGTGGTGGTCACGGATTCACTGGAATACTTGGAGCTACCGTCAAGCAGTGTGGGTAGCTACAGTAACTACCCTCACATGTACAGGGATTTATCACGTACCGTTTTGTCGATGTAACAACTGAAAATGTTTCGGTTCAATTCGTGAACCTTCATCAGGTTGAGTGCGATCTACTCTACATACTGAACCAAAACACTATAGGTGGTAACTCATAACACCGATAAAACGGTACGTGAAAATCTCTTTTTTTATATTGCCAAATAATCACTATAAGGGTGTGTCCAGATCCGATGCTGGTCTGATATGTGTGCTGCGCACGTGTATTTCTCTATTAGATTCATATTTGGCTTGCGTAAATACGATCACATTTCTGAGTATCGCCACAGGCTCAAGTGGTTACCCATCCGCCTTCGTCGGAATGCTCACATCCTGCCCCTCCTTTACAGCATCCTTTTCATTTCGTCTACTCCGCCCTACCTCAAAGAACGCTTTGAGTTTCTTCATGTTTCCAACTCCCGGTCCTTACGCTCCGCTGAAAACCTTAAATTGAAAACTCCTCATCATACCTCAGTATTTTATACTAACTTCTTCACTCTTCAGACTACCAGACTCCGGAATGCACTACCTGTTTCAATTCGTAACACCAAATCCCTTCCTGTTTTTAAAAACATGGTTAATAAACATTATCTGTCGTCCATCGCTCACTAAGACTTCTGAACTTTAAATTTTATATATATTTTTTATTTTTTTTTCTAATTACCTATGTTTTTAGAAGTAGGTTATTTAATATTTAAAATTATTTATATTTATTTATATGTATATTTTATTTTAGTCATTTATGTACTTATTCTGTTAGTTATTATTTGATTAACGCCGCCGTCCTCATTTGTTCACACAGATCCTGTCCATCCAAAGGCTGCCTGAAAGAGATCGCTTTTAGCGATAAGGCCGCCCATTGTACCTTTGATTTAATTTTGTATTCTCTATTGTTTGTTTTATTTTTAATGGTGTGCAATAAAGAAATTATCTATCTATCTATCTATTTCTCTATATATCTCTCATACCGCTTCCTTGCGCCGCACCCACACCTCGGGCTCACCCACTCATTTTATTTCTAACTAGCTGATCAATCCGTAGCTTTGCACGCGTAGTTTTTCAATAAAAACATTGCCCTATTTCTGCGCAGTTAGGTAAAACATAGTCTATGTCACCCGGGGATAGTGTAGCTTTCCAACAGTGAAATATTTTTTAAATCGGTCCAGTAGTTCCGGAGCCTATTCAATACAAACAAACAAACAAACAAGTCTTTCCTCTTTATATTATTTGTATAGACTACGAGACGCTGAAGACGTGTTTGCAAGTAACAAACTGAGGGTTAAAATAGCAGCGAACTGACGTGCATGCATGCAAACTGCACGCGCGCGGTACGCATGCAGCTCGCGTGCACCATGCATGCGAGCGTTGTATAAGTTGTACGCAGGAGGCGCACAAACAGTTGCAGTAGTAGGACGCGTACTATATGCAGCAGCACATTCGCCAGTTCTGTACACCCCCTTATAGTATAGGTACTATACATATAATTGCCAGTTTTTATTTATTATTATTATTTAGTTATTCAGATAACCATGGATCTATTTTGTTAGTAAAAAGCTTAAATCTAGGAAAGTTAGTACGTAATTACTAATAGCGATTTAGTCCTCTGCGTGAGCTTCCACATCAGAGGACAGTCGAGTTTGTTGGCGATGACGTTCAGCGTGGTGTTGCTGCTCTCGCGTACCGTGCGCAGTAGTGAGGCTGTTTTTTTTACGCCAGATAGCATCAAAGTTGTCTGCGCGTGCTTCGGCGAACATGCTTGAGGCACTACAGAAGCGCGGAAACCGCAACAGCGCCCTGAACGTATTATTAAATTGGACTCGCAGAGCATTGTAAGCCCTTTGTGTATACTGAAACCACAGACTCGCGGAGTACAGCGATGTACAGTACGCTTTAAAAAGAGTCACTTAGACTGCGTCTGTACATTGCGCGAATCTGCGGGCCAGCATATTCGCCCAGACTGACAATGTTCTGCGTTCCCTCTCCATATCGGTGTCTTCTCGCATGTCATCAGTTACTAAAGGCCCTAGATATTTAAATTGGAATACCCTTTTTAGTGGTGCCCTATTGAGAGTCACGGGAGAAACAAAGGTATGAGCTCCGATTTTTTTACATTATTAATAAGACCATGTGACGTCACATAAGACTCACTGACCACCAGTAACTGCCAGTGCACAATGATCAAAATTTATATACTATTATTATTTTTTTGGCTACGTTTTGCATTTTGCCCTCCTTCCATGTACAGATAGATAGCTGGATAGATAGATAGATAATGTCTTTATTCAACATCGTTAAAATATAAATAAACAAAACTACAGTAACTCATGCTTCTAATTTCCAAAGGAATCATAACATACATTTTGATGGATAGGCAATAGTAGCTATTCGAGATTTTGGCTAGCCGAGTTTTGCGAATAGCTAGGCGATCCTTATGTCTAGTGCTATAATGGCGGGTTTCTCCTACATTCGTCATGTTATTTATGTTTTCCCTAACGTAAACCAAATTTTGATAAATAAATTCCCCCGTCATAGTCATTATTAAAAGTTCCCTAAATCGATTTCTACAGGAAACCAATTGCTTAAGGCCTAAAATATATCTTTCTGCACGTTTCTGAAGAATAAAGACCCTACCTGTACTCGATGCAGTACCCCAAAAAACTATTCCATATGTCATTACGGAGTGGAAGTACGCGAAGTATACGTCACGCGCAGCCTTTTCTCCACCTAATTCTTTAATTTTTTTAATCGCATTTGTTGCCGAACATAGCTTAGTGAGTAAACTCTCTAAGTGGGCTGTCCAAGTAAGTTTACTATCTAGCCAGACACCTAGAAACTTTACTGGACCAGATGGCTTAGTACTCATATCATCCAAAACATTTTTACACAACATAATATTTAATTTATAGGTACAATGGGCAATCTTATTACCGCTTATAAAAGCGATCTCTTCCAGGTAACCTATGGCTGCACAGGATCTATATGAAGAAATGAGGATGGCGGCGTTCATAAAATAGTTCTTAACTAACAGAATCTTAGGTATAATAAAATAACAGATTTACATGAAATTAATAATATTCTTAAATAAAATTTAGCTGGACATTTCACATAGCGCTATCTAGCCCCGAACTAAATGAAGCTTGTACTATGGGAACCAGTTAATTGATAGAATACTTATATCGATTTATTTTTTTTAAATACATACTTTTAATACATAGGAAAACATCCAGACCTGGAAAAAATATCTGTAGGTCATGCAAACATTTGTTCCGCGGCGGGAATCAAACCTGCTACCTCCTGCATTTCAGCTGGTTATTCGCCCACTGCGCCACGGAGGTCGACAATATATATACTTGTATATAGAATATACTTAAGAGTACCTATATAAACTAAACATAAACTGTGCCAAATCTTACACACGCGCAATAAGCTTAAAAATCTTAAAGATTATTCTTATAGTAAACAAAACCAATAGCAGACACCAGTAGTCAGTATTTCATTAAAACTATTATCACCTGTTACAACTCATCGGGTCACAAAGACTCTCATAAATGAGTAGTCATTAAAAGTATTACCAACTGTTAGAACCGGCTTTCCAGAATACAAAATACCTAAAGGTAAAGCAATTTCCTTTCAAAGAGTAATTTATAGCGATTTTTTTATAGCCCATAAAAACGGCGGATGGATAAGTCGGTTTTAATATAAAAATTAAGTGAAAATTTTATTTCGCCTGCTTAATATTTTACGGGCTATTCGCGGAATTATCACTGTTAAATATTTGACTAAGTTGAACATATTATATTAAATCAGTGGTATTTGGAGGTACCATTTTATCATGACTTGAAAGAATTACAGTGGCAAAAGCAGTGGGTTTAAAGTGACTACTTTTTATAGTAGTGTTGCGAGCTGAGGGTTCGGGATAAAATAATTGAAATTAATCTAACCAAAATAACACTTTTATTCAACACTAAAATGCAAAGTACACGATCTTACTCACAAGTAATCACAACACACTAAATAATAAATAAATATTTCTGAACATTTCACACAGCGCTATCTAGCCCCAAACTAAGCAGAGCTTGTACTATGCGAACCAGATAACTGATAGAATACTTATATACTTAAATCACACCACTGTTACACAATAAACCACTAAAAGTCACCGAAATATTCGCACGTATTGCCAAATCAAGACTGCCTCCCTCGATTTTTTTTTTTTTTTTCGAATGGACTTATCTCGCTGTTGGCCTCTGAGGCCGTTGCAGCTTAACCGAGCTTTTGGCGAGCGCAGAAGGCGCTCAGCCCTATAATTTTATTTTTGATGAGGCAACTAGCGCAAGGGCACCACTTAGGTACGAACCTCGGCTTGGGCTGTTGCCGAGACGGGGATAGGAGAGAAACGCCCGGGTAAGTGCTTGTACCTCGTGTAGGCGGCGACTAATGGGACTCGTTGACCTCGCCGGCGAGGTCGGTGTATTTGTGGAGTGTTTGCTCTGTCTAATGTGGATGACTCACCCGCATTAGCGGAGGTGATTTCGTCATCCGTGTCTCGGACGACGGAGGGTTTACTGCCTCCTTTGAGCGTCTCTACGCACTATTTATACCGCGCATTATTTCCAGAACCTTCTCAATGTTTCTACTAGTTACTAGAAATGTATTGGTATTTCGGAAGTCTACTATTTCTTAATCTGTGGAACTGTAGGTATAAACGTGGTGTGTAGATATATTTCACCAAGTATTACCTATTCTGTGACACAGTATTACTTCGAAAAAAGCTGACTATTACTTATTCTATAACAGCCTCGGCGTAACATTAGTTATGAGTTATTTTGTGATAGGACTACTTCTACCGTCAATAAGTTTCTGTGTTTCAGTTTAACGGATATGGATGCCGGTTAAATTACAGGCACGAGAGTCCTTATACCTGTATGCCTCAAGTTGATGGACGCAAGGCAATGCATCGTAGGGCATGTTCCTAAAATGCGTGACCTAAGAGGCAATGATTTGTTATATACGTTTGCCACTTGCCCACATGATGATAAAAGGTTATCACTGCATTTGCTTCCCAATTTTATTATCTAATAAATATAGGTTACGTGCCTGAAATATTATGTTTTTTTATGTGGTTCATAATTCACGAACGTTGATATTACGCTAAAGAACCTACAAAGAACAACTACAAAAATTCTGTAAATTTTGATGTCTTAGCGTATTATTAACTTCAAATTTGTTACTTAACTAGAGTTATTTTACAAAAGTTTGATTATCGAATACTGATTTGGCTTCGATATTGGCTAACGTTTAATCTTGCAAACCAATACTGCCAACCTGAAGGTAATACACAGCACATTGACACATTATCCGCAGTATCCTTTATCTAAGCGACAGATTCAGTGCGGTTGCGGTAATCTCTGGGAGTAGCATGTCTCAGTGGGCGACTGGCTTCATCGATTGTACCTACGAGTATATGGTTGCGCCGAATCGCAATGTTTCTTTGTGAGATTAGGTTTGTGGAGATATGCTGGTTTAAACTAGGACACATTCAATAGGGTACACACTACACAATAGTACGTTAGTCCAAAAATTTCACCTACTTAGCTCAGGCTAGTGATTTGTATTATTTTGAAAAAAATGATACTTATATCTATAGTTTCATTTAAATAACTAAATATATAAACAAACAGAGTTTGCTTTAGTCCACACGACTGAAGTAAAACTTCTTTTTCAAAATATTATTTTATAAAATTGTTCAAATACAAAATTGCCCACACGTCTGTAGGTCGATCAGTCTATTTTCATTCTGGACAGACGCAATTCAAACTCTCGCACATTAACGTTTAAAAATATGCGAAACGTAACTCTCTCACTTTCTATCATCACTAAGGTATATCTCCCTCTCAACTTCCTTTCGCATTTACCAGCTTACTCCTCAAGCGTGTGTAAAGAAGTTTTACGTCAAAAATCCACTATTGTTCAATCGTTTACTATCTCACCAAATTATAATATTTCTCATTGAAAATAACGCGTAGTTCATGTTTTTCGTCAAACAGGTATGTTTTGGTTTTCATTTTCACGATCACTGTACCCACATACTCAAGAAATATTCAAATTTCAATCGGGAAGATGGCTATAGTCTCTCAGCGTCCTGGAACCCGGTGATTGCTAGGTGTGCGCGTCGTGACCGGTCGTCTCAGTGCGTAGATATGGTTATTGTAGTGTGACATATGAACGAGGACATTTATAATTCTGAAGACCAAGTGAGGGTAGTTGCTGCCGCTACCCACACTTCCCGACGGTAGTAGGATTATTTAAATTATAAGTACCTCCAAGGAGGTACTTATAATGATTTATTTTTTATTATTACTATATTATACTACTTTTTTTTTTATGTAAAGTAAATCCAATTTTGGCCGTAGGTATATTAAGCTTAGTAATAGTTTGTATCTATACAGGCTATTTGATAATATACTGACGATATTAAAGTGACGGTTTCTCAAAACATAAAAAAAGACTTCTCGAAAAAAAATCTACTAGTTATATTATCAAATTTCAAAGAAAATCGTGATATAAAACTTACTGCCCACTCTTGCAATCGACATCTAAAAATAAAGATCGATTTGATATCTCTTTCGGTAATGACTGCGGGTTTTGGGTTAGAAAGGGACAACAAGAGATATCTCGAGACGTCACCAATACAGTATCTGTGGTTAGATAGCAAGCATTATGGAATAGCACAACATACGCTTAATAATGTGTTTGTTTTTACATGCCAAAATAAATTTCACATTGCAATGGTAAACATTTCCTCACCAAAATAACGCCTTTCATTTTTGTGCGTATATTATCAAACACCCTATATAATACTGTGGATTTTCTTAAAAAAATACAATAAAATAAAGTACTCCAGTCCAGCCGTGATCTTGTTAAAACACAGCAGAAACGTCGGGATAACAAATAAAAAAGGTACATACGCGATAAATATCCGTTTTTATCATTAAATATGTTTTCATATTATTTCCTAACTCTATCACTAATACTTAATATATAACTTAATATAATTTTCCAAAACACTATATTATAATCGTACAATAATAAGTTTTCAACACCGATTTGACATGAACAGATAGCATCACAGTGTCCGTATTCATCTGTAAATTTTTCCACAGTAAATGCGTTGAACACCATGTCCACAAGATTCGAGCATAGTGATTCCAAGAATGAGTAGAAATATACTCGTACATAAACAATAATTTAATTAATGCATATGCGTGAAATCACAATTCAATTTTAAAACCGAGACAAGACATAAAAACCGAAAGTTCGAGTCAGACTCACCCACCGAGGGTTCAGTACTATGGAAAACGTTTAAGTAAATCTACAAATAAAATAGGATTTGGCATACAATTATTATAATGATTGATTTCGTCCTCTAATTAAAGAGTATTTTTTATGACTTACTTACAATGCATAGTTTTTAGATTTTTCTCTGTACTTGTAGGATACGACGATATAAATAAATAAATAAAATAAAATTCGTTTATTGCAGGCACAAAAAATACGACCCATATCACATATACATATCATCATCATCATCATATCAGCCGTAGGACGTCCACTGCTGGACATAGGCCGCGCTCATTGATCTCCAGGAACTGCGGTTGGAAGCAGCTTGCATCCAACGCCGACCTGCGGTTCTTACCAAGTCGTCTGCCCATCTTGTAGGTGGACGTCCTACGCTGCGCCTGCCGGTCCGTGGCCTCCATTCGAGAATTTTCCGGCCCCATCGGCCATCTGTTCTGCGCGCTATATGGCCTGCCTATTGCCACTTCAACGTGCTAATCCGTCGGGCTATGTCGGTGACTTGAGTTCTCCTACGTATCTCCTCATTTCTGATTCGATCCCGTAGAGAAACCCCAACATAGCCCTCTCCATAGCTCGTTGAGCGACTTTGAGCTTATTCATAAGGCCAATAATGAAGGACCACGTCTCATACATATAAACAAACAAAAATAAAATACAATACACTACAACAGAATTGAGTACCTCCTCCTTTTTTGCAGTTGGTTAAAAATACAGATTATGCCACGGAGCAGATGTTCCAGTGTAGTCATTTTTTATTTTTATATTACTTGCCAAATTTCATAGTTCTAGGTCAACGGAAAGTGCCCTATAAATTTTGATTCCCTTGAGAGTGTCGAAATATACGTTTTTTGCGGCATAAATGGCCCTATCTTTTTTACGGTAAATTAGAAATTTGTATTCTAACAGCTTTAAAGGACTGTAGATTTATGTATATGGTTTTAATTTCAACTCCATACCTCCACGCATTCCCGAGATAAAGGGTCTTGAAAGACAGACGGACAACAAAGTGATCCTATTAGGGTTCCGTTTTTTCCTTTTGAGGTACGGAACCCTAAAAATGATACAATGAAATAGTAGAGACCAAACACATAAACAAAACCAAAAGATAACTAGATAACCAGTATGTGCTACATCAACAAGACACGTTGCCTACATTTAAATATATATTTATTAAATTAAATAGTTGCTTACAAATACCTAACCAAAGCGCAAACTGCCATAGAATTAACATAAAAAAACTTATATAAAACTTGATACAACCTAAGGAGTACATAAATAGAACTAAGACTATCGTTAAATATGAAAACATTATTATGGAAATCTTGTAGAAATTCATTCATCAGCGCAAGCGCCCGTTGAGTAGGCACATTGTTATAGTTTGACCGAAACCGCTGTACCGCTCCTGAGGTATGCGCGCGGCGAGACGGGGGGGAAGTGTCGGCCGCTCCGATCTATCAGTCTGCCGTCAACGCTCACGGCGGTAGGTAGCTTTTGTACCGGACGGTCTATGTCAGACGCACACGAGATAAATATCCAAAGATGGGTCGAGCGATATCTCGTGATGTCAAGACCGTCATTTTTAAAGTGGTCGAATATTTTAAGAAACGAAAAGCAGAGAGAGAAAGCTTTAAAGAAAATCAGAATATCTGTAGATAATTTAGTTATAAAAAATATAAACGTATCGTTATATAAAATAACCATATCCTTTACAATATCCTAAGATATATCCAACAATATCGATCTCATGTGTACTATTGCTCTTTTTTCCTCGGCCCCCACCTCGCCGCACTTTCCTAAGGAGCGGTATAGCGCTTTTGGTCAAACTATAGTGTGATGCGTATTATGTGTGTGCAAACAACCGGTGAAGGCGACTCCCCATACACATGACATGCACGTCGCGCCCACGCCCCGTCAGCACTCCGACGTCAGTCGTCCCGTCACACCACTTTATTCACTGTCCCTCCTGATTACATTCCACCCGCGGAGCATCTTCCTTCCGGCTACAAGCTGCAGTGGCCAATTTAGAAGTCCCTAAACCGGTTGCGCACTCAAGTTGGCCGCTGCCGACACAATTTAGGCAAGTGGGGATACATCGACCCATTCCGGAGCCAGTGGCACAGCGGGGCCACCACACAAACAATGGCCCACCTGCTCTCATGTCCTCTACGCCCAACCACCTGCACACGGAATGACTTGTACCAGGCAACAGAGAAGGGTGTGGAAGTTATTCCCTATTGGGCTGATCAAATTTAAAAGTCAAATAGCCATGTAATTCGTACAGTGAGATTGAACATTTTGAATACTTATAACATATAGTTTAATGAACTCTGCTTAAAAATTAAAAGAAAACATGTAAGCGAAAACTAAAATAGCAAAATGTAGACAAAACTGAGCGAACGAACATAATACACACTCAGGTGAGCACATCGAAACAAGGAGCACTCTCCACTGGAGTTTACATTTCTTTGTGCCGGTGCAACAAGGGACATTAACTCTGCACCTTTTGATTGCGCTATTGAAATAAAAATGATATCATATAGATAGGAAAACTGACGTCATTGCCTCCACGGTATTCAGTTCTTCAAACTATGTGTTACGCCCACTTCAGCGTGCAGAATTTTTGAGCTTTTTTAACCACACGACGAGCGCTTTTATGTGTCGCGTCACATGATCTACGTCAGAAAGCGCCACCACTGAGGTGTGGTCTGCATTTTTCTCACATTTTATATGAACTGGTCAGGCATGGTTTACGTCAGTAGTCGCTACGTGTGGCGGCCACCGACCGAAAGTTAGGGAAGAAAGTAAATAAGTGGTCGTTGCGCGCATTTTCTACTAAGTGGCAGATCGTAGTGGCGTTTTATAACTCAGGTTTATTTGCCTCGCTAGCTTAATTTATGGCGGGTTCCTATATCCGTCGCTACGACTCGTTTCTCCTTGAAAACGTGTCAAAATCAAAAGTTTGTTACAAAAGTTTGACACTTTTTCAAGAAGATACGAAGCATAGCTGGTTACCAATGGTTATAGAAACCCGCCGTTAATCACCAGGATTTTCAGTAGTTAATTAAATTTATACTAATATTGTAAAGAGGAAATATTTGTATTTTTGTATGAATGTTTGTAATGAATAAACTCAAAAACTCCTGGTCCGATTTAAAAATTCTTGCACCATTGGAAAGCTACATTCACCCTGATTAACATAGGCTACTTTTTACCCAACTGCGCAAAGGAGGGTAATGTCTTTATTGAAAAACTACGCGTGTAAAGCTGTGGAGTGGTTAGTTACGAGTAGTCTAATCTAAACTAGATCGATCTAATCTAGATTTCTAACAATATACGTCAATTTAAGTTACGTGTAACGTAACGTGTAAATTGACGTAAAACTTGACGCAAGTTAAAATTTAAAAGAATTTAAATAATAGTTAAACCAAAAATTCAATTAAATTAGTTTTATTGCTATTTTGAGGTGTAGTTTAAATAAGTTTCTCGTTGTTTTACGTCAAATTGAGCTCCTTAAAATGTCGTATAAGATGATTAAAATCAAATTTAAAAAAAAAGTTACATAGTAGTCAAACAAAAAACACATTAAAATTTATTTTAATGCTATTTTGAGACGTAGTTTAAATTAGTTTCTCGCTGTTTTACAATAAATGGAGCTTCTTAAATATTCGGTTTCAATAGAATACTAACTAATTAATTTACCATGATCTAATACGTTGTCAGCGTTTGTCGACAAATGAGAATTTTTTTTTACGTTTAATTTCGTTTCGTTAATTAAAGAAATCGAAATATTTTTTCCAAAATATTTATAGATAGATAAAACCTTTGCCCAGCACTGAGATAAAAAAGGTTCCGGAAAAGGAAGGGTTCCGTACCATTATCTATAAAAATGGAAAAAAAAATCATGTTTATTGTATGGGAGCCCCCTTTAAATATTTGTATTATTTTAATTTAATTATAAATTTTTTAGGTGATTACAAAAATATGTTGCTGTTATCAATATCGAGCAAAAACGAGCTAAAAATCACGTTTGTTGTATAGGAGCCCCCTAAATATATATTTTATTCTGTTTTTAGTATTTCTTGTTATAGCGGCAACAGAAATACATCATCTGTGAAAATTTCAACTGTCTTACTATCACGGTTCATGATATATAGCCGATATAGACGGGCAGACAGACAGACAGCGGAGTTTTAGTAATAGGACCCTATTACTAAAACTCCGCTGTCCGTTTGACCCTTTGGATACGGAACCTTTGCGCGCGAGTCCGACTCGCACTTGGCCGGTTTTATTTTTTTAGATGTAGTGGGCTTGCCTTTGACCTGTCCTACTTAAAAACATCAACTGAATTATTCCTCTA
Organism: Philereme vetulata; assembly: GCA_918857605.2. Taxonomy (NCBI): domain Eukaryota; kingdom Metazoa; phylum Arthropoda; class Insecta; order Lepidoptera; family Geometridae; genus Philereme; species Philereme vetulata. The sequence goes on from OU975436.1 coordinate 6,287,959, forward strand.
ATCTAAATGTTTTCGTCCAATCTCATACGTGCAGATGTATCACGGGTAACCTAGTCGTTCTCCTTGTAGTTGTTAGTAAGTTTTCTCCAGGTTTCATTCCTCTGAGATAGCTAAACTGAAATACAACCTAGGTACATCGGATAAAGTAAATATTTGGTGCACAATAGATGTGCTTTTATAGTTTTTGTGGGAACGAGCAAGTTTTGTTATAAAGAGGCAGAATGCAGCGTTTTGCAACCGCTGCACAGCGATGCTTTGTGTAGAATAATAAAATGTTATGTAAAAAATGGGATGGTATAGTTTAATTTATTTTACACGTTTATTTGGCTATACAGTTACTAAAAAAGTAACATAATATGATTTTGTCCGTAACTAGCTGACCCGGCAAATTTCGTACCGCCTTAACAGGCTTATGACGCGGGCCAACCCATAGAATTGTCAATGGGCCATCATTAGCTACATCTATGTATGAGAAAATGAATTTTCTTCATATTATTTTTTTCGTGCATATTTTCGACGTTTTAATAGTTATTCTGCTATTTAGGGCGGAGACAAATCCAACAAGTCAAAGATCATCCAATAATCGGTCTAGCCGTTCTTGAGTTATAAATGAGTTATAACCCAACTTTGTTTTATATAATACTAACTGACCCGCAAACGTGGTTCTGCCATATAAAATATCAAAGAAATCAAATGCAGAATGAAATGTTGAAATGACGCGACACTTCATGTAAATGTATTCACGTTAATGAACGACGAATAAATTATATGGATATTGTTCATACACAATATACTCGCCGACAGGCTGGAACCGCTGAGTCAACGCCGTGACATCGGATCGCTCAGTGTATTCTACCGCCTGTATAATGGGGAATGTTCTGAGGAGCTATGTGATCTCATCCCGTCGTCGAGATATTACCAACGCACTTCTCGACAACGTAATAAAGCTCATCCACATATAATCGACAATTGGGTATCGCGCACCACACACTTCACGCGATCTTTTCTACCCCATACTTGCAAGATGTGGAATGAGCTACCATCTGAGGTTTTCCCATAAGACTACGACATAGCACGCTTCAAGAGAAATGTAAAGAGGTTTCGTCAGTGTAGGGAACGCATCGACAATACCCCGGGTGTTGCCGGTGTCAATAAGAGACGGTGACCACTTACCATCAGGTGGGCCGTAAGCCTGTTTCCCCAAAAATAGAATAAAAAATAATAATAATAATAAAATTGCAATTAAAAATGGGGAGTCGAGGTAAGAGGGTGAAAAATAGTTAACGTCCTAATCTCAGACCTACCGAATATTTCATAAGATTCACTAAAAATTTCATAGGAATCGGTCAAGCTGTTTCAGAGTAGTTCTGTTACCAACACTGAGACAAGATAATTTTATATATAAAAAGATAGATGTCGGTAGTAAAATTAATAATTATATGAACATAGACCCTACCTTTAGATTTCCAGAGCGATAGATTTTATGCAGTCCGCAACTAACGACTCCCAACATATTTAGTCATTTTTCTATCTGGTAGTGAGTAGTCAATAGTCTATCTGGTGGTGATTTAGCAGAAAGACAAACAACCGCAACTTTTTCCAGAAAAAATGCGTCTAACTTATAGAAAATATTTTGTCTCTAATTAAAATATGTTGAAAAACTCAAACAAAGGAAAACCCCAAGTGAAGTGGGAAAGAGTTTTAAATCTTTCTGCATTAAAACTGAGTGATGGACGGTCTCAAGTTTCATCCTAGTTCCAAAGTTTGCTTTGAAGTTATTCCGTAAGCAGTAAGACAAGGGATGTCACTCGTAAAACTTGAAATACCCTTTTAGTAGTACCTACTCGAAAAAATAACATGATAAAACACTTATAAGTTTTTTGTGGAACGTACTCCAAATTCCGAGTAACAACTAAATCAGCCATAGCTTGTCCACTGACAAACATACTCCGCCATAGATTTTCATTGCGACCAATCTTGTAAGGCCTGCCATAATAATAATAGTCATCATAGCAGCAACAGTTCCCAGCAACCTATAATATGTCGTATTTCCATGTAGTGGAGGGCCAACTGCGCTTTCCAGAGTGTGGTCTTCTTCCGATTACGAGAAACCAAGCGTCACCAAGCACAGACTACAATCACCTAATCTGGGCAAAAGTCCATTGTAAACACCACCTTTCCTATTCCAAGAGCTGATTTATTGAAAATATATTTATTCGGTCTCAAATCTCTGCAAAATATATGTACGCATTTTTTTTTTATATTATATAGTTAGACACTCATTCTGACGGGCCTCCTGATGTAAAGTGGTTACCGCCGCCTATAAACTCTTGCAGGAATCGAAGTTCTGCAGTCGCGTTGCCTAAAACTTAATGCTTTATTTATATCGCTCTTGAAGGCATCATTGAAGCCCACCAGGAAAACCTCCGGAGGAAGATCATTCCACATCTTGCAGGTGCGTGGAAAAAACGAGCGGGTGAAACGCACCTGTGAGACTTCCACGCATCGACAATATGTGGGTGAGCTCGTTGCCGGTTGCGGGAGGTTCGATGGTAAAAGTGCGAAGCAGGGATTAGGTTGAACAGCTCTTCAGAACATTCACTTTTATATATTTTTTGAACACGCTGAGCGCTCCGATGTCACGGCGCAGACTCAACGGCTTCAAGTCCTTCGAAATGCTGCGTCGTCGACAATACGAACAGCTCTGCATTGCAAGGAGTCTAGGGCCTGCAGTTGGTATTTCGGTGCACCGTTCCAGATGTGAGAGCAGTACTGCATGTAGCATTAACACGTACTTTAAAAACCTCGTGGCACCTAAGAAAAGTGGATGATATAGGTGATATCCAAGCCTAATTCCATCTACTAACCAAACCATTTGAATTTAAATTTTTCAGGTACTGCAATGGTTGCATCATTCTCTTAACTAGGTACTTCAACTTACCCCCACTGTGTAAAACATTTTCATTGGACAACTTTTTCGCTGTAATAGGTATGTATACAATATGCATATTGTAAACATACCTATTACAGCAAAAAAGGGTGACGTCACATTCTTTTTAGTTTCAGCCAGCCCTATAATGTAAACAATCGTAGTTGCTAACACTCTAGACCAGGGATTCCCAAACTATTTTGGGCATGAGACCCATTTTCCAAAGTGAACTGATACCACAGACCCCTATAGCCAAATTACTTCCTATTCTATCTCCAGTTGTAAATAATTAATACAAAAGACCAATTTAATTATATTATAATTTATTATTAATTAAAACTTTACGGTTGGTTATGTAAACTTGACATCATTTTCTCATTAATAAATAAATAAATAATCAATATTGCTGGACTTTTCATACAGCGCTATATAGCCACAAACTAAGCAGAGCTTGTACTATGGGAACCAAATAACTGATAGAATACTTATATACTTTTTTATGTAAATACATATTTATAATATATAGAAAAACAACCAGACCCGGAACTGTAGATCATGGAAACATTTGTTCCGCGGCGGGAATCGAACCCACTACCTCCTGCGTCTCAGTCTGTTATTCGTCCACTGCGCCACAGAGGTCGTCATGTCATTAAAATGTAACAAAATAAATAGACATAAAATTCAGTAAATATCAAGTGCAATTAATAATTATTAATACATTTTTTTTTGTAAATACAAAGGCCATTCTTTTTTGAACAATAAGGGGTCGATATCGACCAGTTTGGGAATCCTTGCTTTAGACCAAACACAAAACTTTCGTGCTTTACAAATAAACTTGAAAGTGTAATTAAAACTTATGTGGATTAAATACATTATCCGTTTCCAGTTAAGCCAAAAATTACAAAAAAATGTTTTTATGTCGCTAATAATTAAATCCTATGCACAATTTGCTTTGGAAAACTAACGAAAGGTCTATTTTTGAACATGCAAATCTTTGAGCTTTATGATAAAGTGTTGAATGCGTCAAAATGGCTCATAATAGAGAAACTAGCCTTGTTAACACAAAAAAGTTTAAATCGTGTTTAAAAATTCCTTACCAATTTTTGTTTAGGATTTTTTAACAGTGTTAAGCGAGTGTTTAACTTCTTCCTGGTAATACCGTATCAGTTTAAGTGAGTTAGTCCTTGGCATAGTTGTTCCAAAACTGATGTACATATTTCAATGCGCTTTTTCTGACATATATATCGTAAATATTTATTTATTATCAAATAGGAACGCCAACAGCTTGCATATTTTCACATTTTAAAATTTTTAACATTGAGTTCTAAAACTGATACTTAAGTATATTTATAGGCGTACACAACACTAAATAGAATTGAGTTAAGACAACATAATAGGTTCGGGAAAAAGTCTTTTCGCATTTTAGTATGTATGAACTTGTAATAAAATCTCTTTGGCTATACTATTTGTATCTGGCTGGTTTTGGTATCATTCAAAGTTTAAATTGTAAAGAAGATAATTCCAAATTCAAATAAGGAAAATGTGTGATTTTTATTTGTTTTTCGTACTGTAAAGATGAGTGAATCTAATGAAGAAATTCGATACATTATAAAATTTTACTCAAAAAAGGTAAAAATGCAACGCAAGCCGCGAAAAAATTTTGCGATGTTTATGGACCTAGTGCAGTGTCCATGAGAGTAACATAAATTTGGTTTAAGCGTTTTCACTCCAGAAATTTTAATGTCAAAGATGCACGTCGCTCTGGTCGCCCTATTAAGGATAAAATTGATGCCATTTTTGAAAAAGTGGAGCAAGATCGGCATATCAGTTACGACGTAGCTGAAGAACCGAGAATTGACCACAAAACAGTTTTGGCGCATTTGAAAAAAACTGGGTACACAAAAAAGCTCTATATTTGGGTACCCCACGAGCTTACTAAAAGTAATCTAATGAATCGTGTACTCATATGTGGTTCTTTATGACGACGTTCTTTATGATAACTAGTGATGAAAAATGGATCACGTACGACAAGAACGTGCGAAAAAAGTTGTGGTCAAAAGCCGGTCAGGCTTCACAGACTGTGGCGAAACCCGGATTTACTCGCAACAAGGTGGTGCTGTGTGTGTGGTGAGATTGGAAGGGCATTATTCATTTTGAGCTGTTACCACCAGGCAGGAACATCGATTCTGAACTCTACTGCGAACAATTTGATAAGAAGCCCCAAAATTTCTATAGCAATGCGATCATGTCCCTACCTTCAATATGGCTAAAAGTTATCGAAGAAAATGGTACCTACATACTTTACTTAAATATAAATAAACTATATTAAAAAATGTTTTGAATTTTCTTAAAAAATGCGAAGAAACTTTTTCCCCAACCTAATATATAAGCAACTTATGACCTAAGATTTCAAAAACCTAATAAAACTACCTACAGTTATAGGTACTGTCATACAAAAATAAAAACCGGCCAAGTGCGAGTCGGACTCGCGCACGAAGGGTTCCATACCATTATCCTATAAAAACGGCAAAAAATCATGTCTGTTGTATGTCTGCTAAGCCCCACTTAAATATTTATTTTATTCAATGGCACAATTTTATTTATTTACTTTATTTGAGGTTGGTGCCGATTAAGCTATTCCTCTAAATTGTATGAGCGCCCGTACCTACAACTCAGAGGACTGTCTTATTTGGCGTCAACTATGTACACGGACACCCTTTAATTTTCAACTTATTTGAATTTTTCTGTGCTGTTAGAACTTGCTTTTTGCTAAATTTCGTGATTCTAGGTCAACGAAAACTACCGTATAGGTTTTTGACCCAAAACATATAGGGTACTTCCGGTTGATCTAGAATTGTCAATTATTATTAAAAGCAAGGTCAAGCAGCACAAGTCAAGGAAAAATACTGAATAGTAAAAAAAAATGAAAATTAAGGTAAATTTTGGTATTTACAAGTTTTCGCAGAAAACTAAATTTGCCCATTACTTTTTATCGTGTTGACTCAGAACCTTGATTTTTATACTCCTAATAGGGACTAATATAGACCTCAATGTCTTGTATAAATTTTAATTTGCTAGGTCCACCCGTTTCTGAGAAAATTGGTGGTGACACACGGACAGACAGACGGACAGTCGGACAGATGGGCAAGAGAGTGATCTTATAAGGGTTTCTTTTTTACCTTTTGAGGTACGGAACCCTAAAAATAACCAAAATAGGATTTAAGTACAGTTACCAACTAAATTCGTAGTTAAGTCAAAATTTTACTTAAATAACAAGAAAAAAATATTTTATAAAACAAGTGGTAGTCACCCCAAAGATCAAAGGTTATTTAAACTTGTTTCCTGGCTTGATCCCGGAGGAACAGGCGATGAAAATTGACGTTTAAAAGTGATCCTTGTTATTTTAACGAATTGAATTTTGTTAAAATAATTTATAAGCTGTCACCGATAGGCTGGAATCGCTGAGTCAACGCTGTGACATCGGATCGCTAAGTGTATTCTACCGCCTGTATAATGGGGAATGTTCTGAGGAGCTAATTGATCTCATCCCGTCGTCGAGATTTTACCACCGCACTTCTCGACAACGTAATAAAGCTCATCCACATATCATCGACAATTGGGTATCGCGCACCACACGCTTCAAGCGATCTTTTCTACCCCATACTTGCAAGATGTGGAATGAGCTACCATCTGAGGTTTTCCCATTAAGCTACGACATGGCACGCTTCAAGAGAAATGTAAAGAGGTTTCTACAGTGTAAAGAATGCATCGACAATACCCCGTGTGTTGCCGGTGTCAATAGGCGACGGTGACCGCTTACCATCAGGTGGGCCGTAAGCCTGTTTCCCCACAAATAAGATAAAAAAAAAATAAGCAAAGCATCTTTATGCCGCAAATTCGGAACGAGACGGGGCGTTGTTTTGAGCATGTACGCTCGACTAAAGAACGCATGGACTTCTCTCTTGGTGTATTCGTATTATTATAGCAGTGTTTTCAGCGTGTACCTAGTTAAGCGGCGTGACCAGTGTTTGGCGTTTTAAGGTTGGCCAGATAATACTATTGTAAATTGGTAAACTATCGATAGTATCGATAGTTTTCTTATTTACCAGCAACAAAATTATCGATAATATCGATACTATCGATGGATTAATCATCACAAGCAACAATACTATCGATGCTTTCGATACCATCGATAGTATTGCCTCGCTCTGAGCTACTGATATTATCGATAGGCCAATCGATAGTATGGCTTTTTCAGATGAAAACTATCGATAGTTTTACTATAGATGTTTTGGCAACACTAGTTTTAACGAGCGCGTACAAGTGTACAATAATACCTACACGTGTCTCGTTCCTTTGACGTGATGACACTTTGCGTTAAACGGCAGCTAACATTGGTAAACACACTTGGACCAATCCCGCTCGCACACACGCTCTAGCGTAAACTATGGTAAACCAAGGTGTTACCATATCAAAAAAATAATTTTGAAATAGAAGTTTATAGAAGATTACTTAATTTTTCTAAGTACTTACGGTAGGGTTGATTTTCTAATCAATATCCATAGAATGGAAAATAGCAATGGGTTTGTGCAATATATTACATTTTATTTCATTTTATTATCATAGTTATAAAATGATAAAGAAATATTAACAGAAAATGTTTTACGAAATTGGTATGTGTCATCGGAGTTCAATGGGAGTAAATCACAGAAGTTTGAAACAATTTTTGCATATTGACAAAAATACGCTATTTTATTTTATTGTAATTTCATTCGTCTCTCGTCCGCCGAAGTCGAATGTGTTACTTTCTCGCTGCTCATGTGCTACTGTGCTTTGTTGAGTTTTGCGTTTTTACGTTATCTATCTAATCCATCGCACAAGCAAAACCATGCGCCATTACTACTAATAGAGATCCATGGTAAAAAATTTATTCACTATTCACTATTGGTTGAATGGCCTTTGTGGCTAGTTGTTGCCACAATTATGCCAATGTCAAGTTGACAGATTAAAAAGGTAAAACGATGGAGTTCTGAGTATTGAAATGGTTGGCCAGTGTTTACAGAGGGAGACTCAACCAGAATTTAGACTACTAAAAAAAAAAAATGATGTCTACCCCTGACTTGTCATTATGACATTGACATATCATGACATTTCTTTGTTTACAAAAATTATCCAGGTTTCTGAATTCGAGTTTAGTTCCGTGCACGTTGAACGCGACGCTGCACGTGCCGATGTTCCGAATTTGTGGCCAAGTTAGCAAAGTAATCTTAGAGCGTGTCTGCTTCATCTTTATGTGTGTCTTCAATTTTCACAATTTGAAACTCATACGTCATTATAACTTCAACATACTCGTTGCTAAATTCATCTTCGGAATAAGATTCCCGCTAAGCGACATCATATCAAAAACTTCCCAGCAAAATACATCGTTATAAAATTCATCAAACTGCAAGGCGAGTAACTGCTTGCTTATACACTACATCATTCTGTGTACCTTGGTAAAGTATCACGAGATTCAAAGTACTTGCGCAACGAAAATTCTGCCAGAATTTTCCTGTGCACACCACATCTATTATACACTTTAAGTTCATATTGTTAAAGTTTGAAATTGGGTGGGAGGGTCGAGTTTCGGTGGCCTGATCGATGCAACGTAGCATTTGCTTCGAGCGCACCAATTTGCTTGATTTTGTTCAAGAATGGTTAGGATGACTCGAACACGGTGGACTCGGAAAGCTCTTGTAATTGGGAATTAGTGAGTGAATATTTATAACTGAAAATAATGTTTAGATACCATATTTTTAGGAGAGACATTGCACTAGGACGCTGACGGCATCTTTTAGATGGAATTAATTTTGTGCAGGACGCACGAGATCGGTTGCTCTGGAAACGCATGGTAGAGGTCTATGTTAATTATGATGATGCCTGTATTTGGCTGTATCATTTAACTAGCTGTTGCCCGCGACTTCGTACGTGTTGCACTACTAAATGTGTAGGTAACCTAGAAATAAAGCTAAACTCGCTGTTGCAATTTGACTTGACACCCCATTTTTATCCCGTGGATCCTGATTTATGGGATAAATGTAGCGTATGCGTTAATCCAGGTTATAATCTACGTACATAATAAATATCATCAAGTATGTTTAGGCGTTATGACGAAATTGAGTTAAAAACAAACAAATAAATAAAAGGACATCCAAACTTTCGTATTTATAGTATTATGTCATGATATTTTTATTGCATGAAAAGTGGTTAAATTACAAGAAGTCAATTTAAATGTAGGTCCAACACATTTCGCTTAAGCTAAGAATGTAAATTTTGGTATATTTAGTCTCTAGATCTCTAAGTCAACTTGGGCAAATCGGCGTTGTATGTATGTATGTTTGTTTGTCCGAGCATAACTTTCGAAGCGTTTATCCGATTATCGTGAATTTTGGTATATATGTAAATAGTGCAAGTATAATTTTAGTGTGACTAAATGAGCTAAAAATGAGGAGGGGTTGTTGAGATATTGCGGTTCAAGAGGGGTAAAAATAAATCAAAATGAGATTATCCGGTCAAATGACACGTCTACTAAAAGGTCTTTGTGGATACATTTTAACTATCTTTTTATTTTAAGTTTAAATCTTGTAGTTTTTAAGTAATTAGCCATAACAAAAACTGAACTTTGACAAAATTCACAGGGTACACCAGTGACCCCTTACAGTGCTGAAATTTGGTATGCGTGTATCTTTAGTGACACAAATATATGCAAAAGTCTGAAATCTGAAATAAATCTGATTTGTACCCCAAAAAAGCCTTACCATCTCATGAACTCCCGTTATCTGTGATTTGAATGAAACTGTAGGTCAAGTTATGTGGTTTTTCATTTCGTGGCACTATTTTATTAGATTAAGGCTGGCTTGTACAATGATCCCTAAACGTATTTAGTGACTAAACATGTTTAAATTTTACGTATTTATTTGATTTGATAACTCGTTTAACCATATTTAGCCACTAAATACGTTTAGGCATCGTTGCGAGAGTCGGCCTAAGAATATTTTTTTGTGTTTTAGAAGACTCGCGAGATCTCAGTTCGGGGCGAACCACTAGTAATATTTTAATTTAGTTTTATTATATATATTAAAAGGACTCCAATACATTGATCATCGAATAAAAGTATAAACTAAAAACTACGTGGACAACTGAGCGAATTTCTGCGAATCTCATAAATCTTAAATGTAACTATCTTATAAATCCGTTTCCTCAGTATGATTCATCATCTTAACTTACCCAAACTTTCCATAGACTAGATACAAGGCATTTACACAAATCCTCTTCACAATATACATTCATAAAAGGAACAATGAGAATTCATAGGAAGATAGCAGGAAGCCCGCAATGAAGGGTAATTTTCAGTTGTAAACTACTGATTTCTATGCGGTCTCCTTGTCTTAGACAAAGGGACCCTTTGTATCCTTTCTTGAGTGACAAATGGATAGACTTCCCTAATCCTGTGAGTGTTAGTGTTCCAATGTACGACTGTATATGGGAGAATAGATGACTATACTTTATTTTTTTAGCGTAAAGCAACGTTGATTGTTGTTAATAATTTTGTATGAAATAGGCTGAATAGGCTTTTTTAAGTGCCATTTTCGGAAGATGTGTGTAACATTGCTGCGTCAAAATAAATGGTGTATTTAAGCGTGTAGAACATGACCTTATAATCAGTAAACCTTCGAGAAATCACTGCGCGTTTATACCGTCTATTCGTGGAATAGGATACAATCATTTATTAGCGCTATAATAATACGTAGTTATTCAATAATAATCTATAATTAGTCTATAATAATCCAACATGCGCAGAACAGATGGCCGATGGGGCCGGAAAGTTATCGAATGGAGGCCACGGACCGGCAAGCGCAGCGTAGGACGTCCACCTACAAGATGGGCAGACGACTTGGTAAGAACCGCAGGTCGGCGTTGGATGCAGGCCGCTTCCAACCGCAGTTCCTGGAGATCAATGAGGGAGGCCTTTGTCCAGGCAGTGGAAGTCCTACGGCTGATATGATGATGATGATTCAATCCAATTCATTCCATGGGTACACATATACGTAGGACACATAGTTTCATCAATTTCACTGGTAGGTACACATAAAATAATGTTTATTCAGTATGTACAAGGCACAATATTATTTGCAGCTATATGCTCTGATGAAAAATTATATTACATAAAATAATTATTTACTCGTACATTAAATTAATTGAAGTTATAGTTAGTATTCTCTGATAAAACAACTTGCCAGTGTTTTAAACTAAATTATTGTTTAAAATAATATTCCGATAACATAAAGAAAAGTATCAAACAAAGAATTAATACTATAAAATGAAAATTAATATTTTGCTGTCAATTGTAAATAATTTTAATATTATTTTATTAACTTATTTTTCAAAAACACATATTTATAAAAATAATACACTTAAAAACGTTAATAGGTTTATCCTAAGTGCAACTTCAACATTCTTTTTTAGTATTTATTTCTATCCAATATAATTATACACGGTACACACGGCTACGCATCAAGCTTTACAGTTCCAGTATAAGCTGACCTCGCATTGTGTAGGCTTTTCGTAGAATGAAAGGTCAGCTTATACTGGAAATTATAGCTTGATGTGTAGCCGTGTGTACAAACAGCTCAAATGAGCTCTTAATGTAACTGTTGTAGTGATATTGTCTGTTTCAGTTATAAAAATATGTCCTAATCATCAATACTAAATAAATAAATATGGACATTTCACACATCGCTATCTAACCCCAAGCTAAGCAGAGCTTGTGCTATGGGAACCAGAGAACTGATAGAATACTTACATATATACTTTTTTTTTGTAAATAAATACTTATAATGTATTGAAAAACATCTGGACACGGAACAAATATATGTAGATTATACAAACATTTGTTCCGCAGCGGGAATCGAACCCGCTACCTCCTGCGTTTCAGCCGGCTATTCGCCTACTGTATCACGGAGGTCGTCAAAAAAGTTGTAAGTCTGTTATACATATAGTATTTTCCTGATTATTTTAGGACATTGTTTGGATCTAAAGACAACAACATCTTTCATTTAAATAAAACATGGCAACTTGATTGAAACTGTTGAATTGATTTTATTAAAAACAATTCTTTTAATTTAATTTTAAGGTCAATTATTTGAATTCAGTCGGTTAACTTTAATTAATTCTGGTTTTAATCAGAGGCAATGTAGATTACAATCAGTTTCAACTAGGTGCCTTCTAAGCACCTAAATAAACTCCTTGTCTATAGTTCCTACGAAAATGTTAGAAATATGTTATTGGCTTTTTAGGGTTACCGTATCTAATACATTATTCTTACATTTTTGACGCCACTAGTTGATTGTCCGTGATTTAGTCCGCCAATTTTCTGGACCTCAACAACAGCGCCAACTATCGGGTCCAACTATAGGTAAGAACAATGCAAACAATTCAAAAATACAAAAAAAGAACTTCAAAATCGGTCACCCCTCCTAGAACAAGAGTTACAAACAGATGCACACCATAGTTTAGTGGTTTGCCCTGAACTGAGATCTCTGATTGCAAGTCTCCAATTAAAACAAAAAAATATAATTTCTAATCTTTGACTATCCAACAAAATAGTGCCACAAAATGGTTAACCAATTAACTTCACCTACAGTTTCATTCAAATTACAGGTAATGGGAGTTCATATATATGTACACTATTTTTTGGGGTAGAAATTGCAATTATTTTGGATTTCAGACTTTAACCTATATTTGTGTCACTAAAGCTACACGCATACCAAATTTCAGCACTGTGGGGTCACTGGAAAACTGAACATTGACAAAATTCACAGGGTACAATGTATTCACAGGTAAAAAAATTCCCTGTGAATTTTGTCAAAGTTCAGTTTATGGCTAATAACTTAAAAACTACAATGTTTAAACTAAAAATGAAAACGGACTCAAAATGTACTCAAAAAGACCTTTTATTAGACGTGCCATTTGACCGGATAGTGTTTATTTTTATACCTCTTAAACCCCAATATCTCAACCACCCCCCACATTTTTAGCTGATTTAGTCATACCAAAATTGTGCCAACACTATACCAAACTTCACGAAGATCGGATAAACGCTTTGAAAGTTATCCTCGGACAAACAAACTTACTTACGGACATACATACAAACATACTTACATACATACATACAACGCCAATTTGTCCAAGTTGATTTGGAGATCTCGCTTTGCTCGATCAATAAAGATATTTTATTTCAATTTATTTTTTTCGTTATATTTGCTGACCTGTCAGCTAAGCATGCATGAAAACAAGTCAATACTACGCACTATTGTGTTAGTTAAAGACGTTATATCTTGTTTGAGTGCTCTAATATACAATTTTCTGACATTACTTAGTAAATTAGTACTTATTTTAAGCTCGTAAACACTCTCTTTCGTGTGAGCATTCCATTTGAATGACGGTCCTTTGAGCACAACTACTGACAAGGAGCCAAAGGCAGGATTATGGCCAAATACATTAACGTCTCTATTAACACAACTTCTTGTGGCTTGTTAAGTTTGTTTTGATATATAAATTAGTAAATATAAAAATGAAATGTTCATCTTCTGCTTGGTGCGCGCGCGAAGAATAGGAAAAATAGATTTAAAAAATGGAATGACGTCTGGTGTGAAGATTGTATTGTGTACGGTTGTTTTTTTGGAGAATTGAAATCGATTGTGTTTTGGAGAATTGAGATTATTAAAAAGTTGTTTGTAGACCAGACCAATACTGCGACGAAAGAGGACAATACAATCTCAGTTGGCGCCTGCAGTCACTTCTTTTCCTCTGTAGCGGCGAAGCGACTAAGGTGAGTGGTGGGGTTCTCATCCTTTGCAAATTTTGTAGTGATCTTGAAGTCTGGTGGATAGCCCTTAGCCAAAACATTTGTCCGAGGATAACTTTCAAAGCGTGTATTCGATCTTCGTGAAGTTTGGTATAGTGATGGCACAATTTTGGTTTGACTAAATCAGCTAAAAATGTGGAGAGATATTGAGATATTGGATTTCAAGAGGGCTAAAAAACAAATAAGACTATCCGGTCAAATGGCACGTCTAATAAAAGGTCTTTGTATATACATTTTGACCCCGATTTTATTATTAGTTTAAACATTGTAGTTTTTAAGTTATTAGCCATAATACAAACTGAACTTTGACAGGATCCTTATTTTAATATCCATATTGAACCTAGAATATAGTATTTAACTTGAAGCGACGTGTGACCCGAAAACTGGCACTTATCTGATTCAACGCACAGGCAATGCAATTTAGCGGGCCAATGCAGCCAGTGACAATATTCTGCTTGGTAGTGATTTGAAGCAGTTGAGCTATTGGAATAGATCGTTTGCAACGGTCTTTAGATGATACAACTGTTTTTTTTTTTGTACTTAAAAGAGATATGTAAATATTTTTTCTGTTAGTAAATGTATTTTATTAAACTATATACTATTTTGAATATATACAAAATGATCATCGAAAATGAAAAATTATGTGGATGGATGTTTATGTGGCAAACCAATAATGAATGAATAAAATTCCTATAATATACCTTAATATCTAGATACAATAAAATGAGAAATAAGATAATGTATATCTAAAGTTTATATCATGTACATATGTTAGGTTAAAGTTAATTTTAAGAGCCGTAGATTATGATATATTTAACTATCCTTAAACTATTTAATTGTTATCTTAATTAAATAATTTATTATTATTCGATCAACAACTACAACTGGTTAAAGAGTACGTTTTTTGGACATTGTTTATCATTTGGCCCGGGATCTCAGGTGAAGGAAATATCCAAGCGAGTGCAGTTAGGATGGGCTGACTTTGGCAATCTTGATTCCGTAATGCATTAAGACAAAGGTTTTCAACCAATGTGATCTACCCTACCTACTTACAGTGGTTGCCTTACATACGGTGCTGAAACATGCGGCCATGTTTCAGCACGAACGAACTTGTTCACAAAATTAGAGTTGCTCAGAGAGCAATGGAGCGTGCCATGTTAGGCATCTCGCTGTTGGACCACATACCCAACATCGAAATACGACGCAGAACCTAAGTCGTGGATGTGGGTAGAAGGATTAGCAGCTGAAGTGGACATAGGCTGGACCGTTGGCAAGGAGGAAAGACGGAAGATGGACGAGGGCAGCAGCCGAGTGTTAGCCGCAAGAAGGGCGCAGACCATTTGGCAGACCACCAGACAGATGGTCGGACGACATCGGGAGAGATGCGGGAAGGCAATGGCTGCGCTTGGAACAGGACCGGAGAGAATGGCGTGATAACGAGGAGGCCTATACCCAGCAGTGAGTGGATGTGGGCTGAGGTGATGATGATGATGATAATCTTCTAATAGATGTTAATCAATTGACGTGAGCTAGTCTCGCAAAAACTCGAAAACGGGTCGACCAATTAGGCTGTTTTTTTGTGGTTTTTATAATATATTGGTTCCATATGTCATCACTGGTAACACACACTGATTGTAGACTTTCGTCTTAAGGCACTGAGGTATGTTGGACGAAAAGACGTTGCGAAGTTTCCCAAACGCTGCCCATCCGAGTTGGATTCGACGATTGACCTCTTTCTCGAAGTTGGACCTACCTAATTGGACTGTTTGTCCTAGGTATACATACGCGTCGACAACTTCAAGAGCCGAGTTCTCAACCATAACTGGGGCAGGGACGACATGGACATTTGACATGATTTTCATGGAACCGAGACGTGGTCCTTCACTATTGGCCTTATGAATAAGCTCAGAGTCGCTCAACGAGCTATGGAGAGGGCTATGCTCGGGGTTTCTCTACGGGATCGAATCAGAAATGAGGAGATACGTAGGAGAACTCAAGTCACCGACATAGCCCGACGGATTAGCATGTTGAAGTGGCAATGGGCAGGCCATATAGCGCGCAGAACAGATGGCCAATGGGGCCGAAAGGTTCTCGAGTGGAGGCCACGGACCGGCAAGCGCAGCGTAGGACGTCCACCCACAAGATGGGCAGACGACTTGGTAAGAACCGCAGGTCGGCGTTGGATGCAGGCCGCTTCCAACCGCAGTTCTTGGAGATCAATGAGGGGGGCCTTTGTCCAGCAGTGGACGTCCTACAGCTGATATGATGATAATATATTGGACAAGGTTTGTATGAAAGAAATTTTGTAAATCTGCCCGGGAAATTTGATAATTCTGGAATATCTGAAAGTCCTTTCTTCTATGGGATTTTTGTATATCACTATGGGATTTTGAACTCAAGACAATGGGCTATATTTTATTTTGAAATCCGTGCGGACCCGGGGCGGGTTAACTAGTATTTAATAAATTGAATATTTATTGTTTTATAATATAAACGAACACGTCTTTCGTATGTTTTTTTCGTCGCTCACAAGTCCAGTGAAGGATGCACAACCACAAGTTCAAACAAAACAAGGCTTTTAATTTGTATGGTAGTGTGTTACACATCGTTGCTACCTACGAATTGCTAACTTGCAATTACTTATTTAGTGCGACTCGTGGAATGTACCGTCACGTTCAGCTGAGGCAGAACAACGTGATTACTCCGCGCCCCGCCACCCGCCGCACCTATTCAGGGATCGGAGCGTCGTGTTACTTTTCGATCTAACATCGACCATTAGACATATACCTAGTTATAAAATACATGTAATTTTGTTGAACTTATAATTAAACTCACTTTCCTATTTTAAACTGCATTTTTTTGCAACTACTAGACGAGCTCGTCATAATTGGCGCAGGCGGTAGAATCGTTCGTTCGGGTATGTTTATAGGAGACACGGGCGTACGAATGAAGTAGGTCTGATACCACACTGGACTATGAACGTGTTAAATTCCAACAAAAAAACTGCATTGCAATTGGTCCTCCCATCTTAACCACAATGTTACGGACATTATGTACACACAGACACAAACAAATGCTTCAAACTTATAACACTGCACTTAGTATTTTTCAATCACAAGTTCAAACTTTTGCGATCACTGTACATGTACAGCGAGCCAAGCGTATCAAAGAGCATATCGCAGCTGTCAAAAATTGCCAGGTAAACAAGCCAGCGATAGCAGAGCATCTGGTAGACTGGAGACCGAATCATTGGATTGAACTTCAGGATCTTAAGGTTCTCTCTAGTGAACGCCATTATTACAAGAGGTGGTTCGTGAATTGAATAAAATCAAGAAATTTCCAAATTTCAATCGATAAGATGACTCTCAGCGTCCTGGGACCCGTTGAGTATTAGGTGTGCGCGTCGTGATCGGTCGTTTTAGTGCTTAGACACGGTTTGAGTTGTGTATCGTACTATAAACGACGACCATATTTCTAATTCTGAAGACCAGGTGACGGTAGTTGCTGCAGCTGCTATCACTTCTAAACGGTAGCTCCCGTAATCACGGCTGTTGCAACATAGTCGAAACGTCGGGATAATAAAAAAATCAAGTAAATAGATTTAGATTTATTTATTAGGTCCACCAACAGTTTGTACATGATATAATGCTAGAGTTCTTATGCCTATATCTTAGAGCTACATGCGCACCCAATTACAGGTGAACGCCACATGCACTAAAACTTGACTTAATGTTGACAAGCGGATATAGCTGTTTCACAAAAAATTTACGATAAATACCCGTTTTAATCAGTAACAATCCACTTTTTGTGCCGAGGGGTAAAAAATACGAAATTCGATCACAAGTTCAACCAAACAAATAAAGATTCCCAAACACTATTAGGCTGTACCGCCAACAGCTAAAGTTCTTGATGCATCGTCCTAAAAGTAAAAGAAAAGTTTCAAGCGCTCAAAAGAGAAGCTTGAAAACGAGTTTACTTCCTATTTAGAGAACAAATGGCATCCACTGTTTCTTAAGCCTTGGTTTCTTAGAAAGCGGTAACCGTTATAAGACAGTTACGTTATATACTTGAAAACTTTCAAAGGTACTTTAATCAAACAAATTTTGCTGTGAAGCCACGTGAACTACTGTTTGGAAAGGTTGTCTGGAAGAGCGATAAAATCGCTCATATACCCAACTAGCGCAATAGTATTGACAGTTGATTATTTAGACCATTTTTTGATATATTATGAATTACCAATACTAAACACAGTTTTAATATATAATTTTTTTACTAACAAATAATGGAAAAATAGAATTGAATTGAAATATTTTGTTTTGTCTCTCAATAGCTTGTTGTTAGTAAGACATATGCATTATAAATATATTTAGTTGTATTAACCTCTCAAGATTTTTACATTAGCTTTGTAAAATGCCAAAACAGCCAAGAGTTTTGCAGGCATACAAATAAAAAGAGTTTTATAGCTAAATAATTTTCATTTATTTTAAGTTAATGAGTCCATGTGAAGATTTAAATGAAGACAGCATCTGTATCATTTTACCTTTCTTAGCTAAGGAACCATCTTGTAAACAGCGATACATTTCAGAAACCGCATTGAAATCTGTTGAGCGCTAAATATGTTATCCTCGGTCTACGTAATATAACGGCCGGCGCCTTCTTTAAAAACATAGCTGTAGAACAAAATGACGTCGTTCCACTGTTCCAAGAGAAACATTGAGCTATGTCTGGCACTATGTAACAGACTTTATTACATTGTTGGCGCTGAAGCCGGATTAAAGGCAGTTTTTAAAACGATTCACTCAAAAATATCTTCATCTTTTACTTTGCACTTTGGCTTTTCACTGACTTCCTCTCTTCTCTTTTTAAACTTCAAGTGAATTAAAATTTAAAACGAATTTTGGGATTGTGTATGACATCATTAAACACTCTAAGCTTCTGCATCATTAGGTGTTTCCATAGCGGCCTATTTAAATCAGAAAGAGTATACAACCTGTGTTGTTATGTACAACATTAATTTAAAACACACATCGGGAATGGTATTAACTGATTTTATAGGTGGGTTTAATACCGGTAGCTTGAATATTTATCCAGTAATCGATATATTTCCAATAAACAATTTTTAACGTAAATCGGCTGCGCCTTTGCGACGATGCCGCTTAGTCAGTTTAACAGGTACCTACTTACATGATGATGTTTCATTGTAATTTAGGACCTGGTATTATGGTTGATTGAAAATTTAAAATTTTCTAGGGTGGTTAACTTGAAAAAAACTATTTTACAACAATACTAGTGAAAGAAACAACAACTTCCCTGGGGTCATCGTATATAATTCTCAGTATTTTATAACCTCAACCTTGTTTTATATAAATTTATTACATAATCAATATTTATACACAGATAAGAACAGCATAAACACAATGGCTATCGTATTTGAATTTACTTACATGTGGATAGCATGGCTGACGGTGATCAACTGAGAACTGACCCATAGCCGTCAACATCATAACAAAACACGTACTCGTGGTATACCATACCTTATAATAATCAGAAGTCATATGCTACGGTAGTCGGTAACTACGGAAGGCTGTTTTCTTTTTTGTCAGACACACATCACCCCTAAATGGTAACCCCATCATATAAGTGCAAAAAATTAAATTTAAAAAGTAAAAATACATATAATAAATATTTTTTAATAACAATGTGTTTAAATATATTCTCAATTTGTTATAACAAAGGATATACAGTTATTCCTTAACACGTTTTTATTTAAATATTCAACTAAACATAATATTTCAATAATTTTATTGCGGCTTTTCAAATTCAACAGAAATGTTTAATTCTGAAATATTACACTCATTTGCAATTTGACCCATAAATATCAGTAGAAATTACTCTGGCAATAAAAAATGGTATGTGTTTGTTTTATGATAGACTGAAAATAGTTGTTAAATGTACTCCTATATTACATATACGTACTTATGTTTGAGGCTTTTATTATGGGTTCCGTCTAGTATTTAAAAAACGGATGAACGGAAAGAAAAATACAACAACGTACTGTTCAAATGACGAAGTGCGGTTTCTGAGTTTTAGAGCTGGTCGAAGACCTTCGTGACTCATCGACCGAAAAAGGAGGAGGTTCTCAATTCGACTGTATTTTTTAATTGTTTTTTATTTTTATAATCTCAGAACTTTCAACTGGGTGAACCAATTTTGATGATTCATTTATTTTTGAAAGCTTCCTCTGTGGTCTCATGTCTATTTGGTCCAGCTCTGACAATGGCGTCCATGAGAGAACCATATAAGTCTTAAATTTGTTTAATATTTATGTTATGTTTGTAAGCTCAGAACTCCGTTATGTATCAACCAATTTGGAAATTTAGTTTTTTATTTAAAAGGATTAAAAACTATTAAACTAATTTTCATGAAAATTGGTAGAGTAGTTTAGTTTATACTGTTATCTGAAATTGCTTATATTTTTGTTAAAAAGTTATTAGAGATAAGATGCGCCTAATCAATTCAACATTCCAAATATTTCTACAGCAAACTTTGATTACTACGGCAGCATTGGTGGTTGGTCTTCTGATATACGAGTATATCTGATAGAAACGTTGTTTTGCCACACAAGAACCCCGAACAGACTCATTTAAAACAAGTACTTATAACAATCAGAGGACAACAGATGAATAATAAAATGAACTGGACTTAAAACTCATTACATATTGTCTGCAGCGGCGACTTAGATACAAACCACTAAGCTATAAACGTTGATAGCTCGCCATATTTAATTCATATCAACAAAGTGTTCTAATATTCACGGAACTCTGCCGCTCGCTGTCGATTTATTCAACAGCTATAACCATTATTACTTCTAGTATAAAAGTTTCACTGCAAAAATATTGTACAATAACTCTACACATACTAATATCTCTGCCATATAAACAAGTAACTTTTTAACAAAAATATAACCGATTCAACCAAACTACTTAACTGACTTTGATGAAATATCTATGAGACCAATATGAAAGTATATTCTTTCAAATAAAAAAAAAAGTTTTCCAAATCGGTTAAAATTTGAGGGTTTCCCGTGATTTTTTTGGGATCCCATAACAAAATCCTGGCTTGGTGCCGATGACGTGTTCGAGTAATCGAGGAACATATTGAGAACCTTCTTTTTTTGAAGTCTTTTAAAAATAAACTAGGTTCAGCTTCTTTTTTATACTATGTATTTTTCATCACTCGCGCTGTGAAAGTTGGTCATTGTAAACTCGATATCGGTTTTGTAAATGAGATTTACGGGCCTAGGGTCGTAAGTAAATTTTAATAAAATTAGGCTGTTTGCATTTTTATTATACTAAAATGAAATCTAGACACGCGGCAGCGTGTCAAGCCAAGTTCAAGCTAACAGAACTGGCGAGCAGGTCCGTGTGCAATATTACACGAATCATTTGGAGCCACTATTGACCACCTGATAACTCAAAAACTATTTCACATAAACATGTCAAATTTGGCTCATATATTGAGACTTACGAAATACATATGATACAGATACAAACACACCTCAAACGTTTATTTAGATATTACCGTCCAAAAATCGACATTTTTCTCACTGACTGACTGGCCGACCTATAGATAGATCAAATTTCTAACCCAGTTCCAGATGACCTAGAAAGATCAAATTTACCATCCAGATAGGTAGTTGGGTGAATACAAAGTAATAAATCAGAAACTTGTAACCTTTTTTCATTTTATTATAATTTTTCAATTAATTGATTCTATTAGGAACACTTGTGGCGTTCTACATATCTACATCACTAGTACGCAGGGGCATCCCTACGTAAGATGGTAGATCTGCCACTGTCAGTTGACGCGCGGTTGGAATTTGGGACTTTGGAAAAAGATTATGTTTCACATAGTTATCCATTAATTATCTTTCCTAGCGCTCTGGTTCCCTCATGACTCATGTACTTACCTAGTTTAAGACATTGGTAATATAGTTGGTTCACATTAACAACCTCGTTTCAATTCTTCGACTTGGGACGTCGCAAAACTCCACACACTTATAGTGCCTGTAATATAAGAATTATCAATCTGTAAGAATTATCTGAAAACCCGGATAGGATAGCGTATAATAATTTATTTTATTTTACACCGGGCAGCGTCAACGTTCCAGCCGTTCTCGAACCGAACGGTCTGATACGTAACGATGGTAATAAGCCTGACGGTATGACTTTTTTACCTTAGGAGAAAGGTAGGCCTTTGGTGTGGGACGCCCCGTGCGTCGATAACCTTGCGCTATCTCATCTGTCTGGTACAGCAGTTGGGGCCGGTGCAGCGGCAAATTCAGCCGACGATCTCGGCGCAAATATGGAAGTCTCGACCGAGCTTACGTATTTGAGCCATTTGGGGGTCACTCTGGGTTCAAGAGGTACCAGAGCCTATCGCGTTTTAAAATTCTTTCTGGGCGTCTGGTCGAATCGACGTGTGATCCGACAGCTGGCGCTTATCTGGGTCAACGTATAAGCATTGCAATTCAACGGGGCAATGCAGCCAGTGTCTTGGGGACAATGCCTGGTAGCAGCTGTGCTATCTATAGATCGTTTGCAACGGTTTTTAGACGATTCAACTAGTTCTTCTGTATTTATTATATATTTTTTTATTATTAAAGACATTTTATTAATAACTATATCTTCTTATTGTCTCATATATTACTAAATGACGGATTTCTTCTTTTTTTCTGTTATTTTTCATTATTTATAACTAGCTGTTGCCAGCGGCTTCGCACGCGTGGTTTGCCAATAAAAAGTAGCTTATGTGTTAATCCAGGTTACAATCTACGTACATACCGAATTTCATAGCAATCGGTTAGCTATTCCGGCGTGAAAGAGTAACAAACATCCATACATACAAACTTTCGCGTTTATAATATAAGTAGGATTTTATTCTAACTAGTTTAGAGTGACACAGGTTCAGTCCGCTCGCAAGCCGATTTATTCAGCAGTTATTGCTGCTCGTAAATTCATATTTACGGCGCCTAATGCAGGCTCGCATGGTCACTGCATCTATTCGATGGTATCATTTCTAATAAATATCGCCATGTATCGGCAGTCCACTTTTATTTCCTATGTTTGAGGCATGTTTTATGTGCTGGGAATTTGTAGGATATTATTTTATCAGTCAGATTATCAATGCAGGGCAACGGCCTCTTTATCTTTAAATCAAATCAAATCAAAAACATTTACATATTTGAAACAACACCAATAGTAAAACAGAACACATAACAAGACAGAACACATAACAAAAAGGACAAAGAAACAATAACTAAAAGATTAAAATTAAATAAAATTAATTTTCTTTCCACATTTGTCTTATTGGGGCTACTCATATAGGCAATCAGTAGTTATTTTATTCGTTTATTGTTTAACTCACCTTTAGGTTATAACGAGTATATCATTAATAATTAAATACGTCTATGATTCACAATGACAAAAACTTTACTCATTAGCGTGGCATTAAGCTATGCTGAGTTTTCAATATATTAAAAAAAAATCGAAATCTGCTGCTTTTAATACTCATACTCATACTATAAAGTGATGATTTAATTTAACTTCATATACTTAATTGAACTACAATAAAAAATGTATTGGTGTCTGTACTAACACTTAATAAAACAACAATCCGATAAAAAGATGCATTGGCTAACAAAATACCTTGTACTCGTTGCACTACTATTTTGCTACGTAGGTACATTGTTTGCGTCAGTATTCTGATGTGTGAGCACTTCGCCCGGTCTCTGTGGATGTTTTTAAGAATAAAATAAAACCCCTACCATAGAGCTTTATAAATGATTTCGCAACATAGAGCTATGTTTTCAGCCTGGGGCCCAATTCTACTAAACCAATCGCTTCACTATGACAATGGTATCGTCGCAAAATGGCCACTATAGATACCTTTTGGTATTCTACTAACACAATCCAGCACATGTTTGTCAAAAATCGCCGCCCGTAGTTATTACAATACCATTGAAAATTTGGCAGCTTATGACAGGAACAATAATCAATGATTATTTATCATTATTTTGACAAAGATAGTAAAATACCAAAAGGTAGTGGCCATTTTGCGACGATACCATTGTCATAGTGAAGCGATGGGTTTAGTAGAACTAGGCCCCTGGTGCTGTTTCTTAAAAATTTACAGTAAACTAGTAGTTATTTTTTAAACTTTCGCGATCACGGCTTTTGCAACATTGTCGAAACATCGGCATAATAAATATGCAAGAAAATACACGTTAAATACCTGTTTAATATTAGCAGTTATGGAATATTTGCGTCTTTGGAAATGTTTTTATTAATTTCTACAATTAAATAAAATACTGTGTAGTAGGGGTTAAGAAACTCGTATCGCTAGAAATCGTGACTCAATTCAGCGGTGAAACGAATTGCTCTTGCCGGGAAAGCGGCACAGCTCAATGCAATTTCATTTTTTATTCGAAAAATTGCACTTTTTACGCTACGCCCCTTTGTGGGTGGCCCGATCTGGGGTATTTCGGATAATGAGTCTTTAAGTACGTCAGATTAATTTTATACTATTTTATTAACTCATTTCCGGATGGATATGATCTATTTTGGAGTCATTAGTACGATACCAAAATAGATTAGAGAACCAAAATAGATCTACGATTAGTAGAACCCAGTACGATAATGAATCTGACTGGAATCGAAGTGTGTTTCGAATACTACATTTAAGTACTACATTTTAAGTTCTAAATGCGTCGAAATATATTTTTATGTCCCTACATAAGTTTCTCATAAGGGTTCTTTTTTCATTTTGAGGTACGAAACCCTGAAAATAAAGAAGACATACGTTCAACAATCGACTAAGTACAAAATTAATCTAGTTCCAAAAGTAATTCTGGTGTAATAAGTTAATCTATAACGAAGGTTTAAGGACTAGCATATTTCAAAGCACCGAGATCAACTACATCATCTTATTTTCTTTTTTTTTATTAATTATAAGCTAGCGTTTGACCACGATCTCCCCTGATGGTAAGCGATGATGCAGTCTACGATGGTACACGGTTGCTTAGAAGAAACCTATTTACTCGCGACTTGAAGACACCTAGGTTGTAGTTATCAGGAAACACCGACTCATTCAAGGCGTTCCACTCCTTAGCGGTGCGCATAATAAACGTGGAAAAGCACCACTTTGTGCGTGTGGGAGGTATGTCTACCATGTAGCGGTGGCGCACCGTGGAGCGTCTGGTTGTCCGATGATAGAATGAGGATATTGGGATCAGGTTGAAGAGACTCGCAGCAAACTCTTCGAAATTTATCCGATAGAAAACTGAGAGGCTTGCAACCTTTCGACGATGCTCGAGGCTGTCGAGCCTTACATCTGCTAATTCTTCATTGCAAGTAAGCTTTTTGGCTCTTCTCTCAATTGAATCTAGAGCATCTAGGCGGTATGTCGCTGACCCGTCCGAGAGGCCAGAACAGTACTCCAGACATGATTGGACTTGTGCTTGGTATCAGTTGAGCAACTGTCCCGGTGTGAAGTATTGCCATATCAGCCACAGGACGTCTACTGTTCAACATAGGCCCAAAGATTTCCAGTGCAACCGATCGTGTGGGGCCTGCACCCAACGGCTCCCAGCTACCTTTATCAGGTCATCTTTCATCTAGTGAAAGACCGTTCTACGCTGCGCTTTCCAGTGCGTGGTCTCGAGAACCTTTCTGGCCCAACAGCCATCGGTTCTTCGAACTATGTGGCCTGTTCACTGCCACTTCAGCGTACTTATCCTATAAGCTATGTCATTGACTTTGGTTCGTCTACGACTCTCCTCATTTCTAGAAGATTAAATAAATATAATACAAGATGTATCCATCTACATAAATATTAATGTGTGTAATACAAAAACATCCTTTTAAAACCCAGAGCTAGGAAATGGTACATCCTTTGAGCCATTTCAAGGCTTATAACTACGGCAAATAATCTTCGCAAGGATAATAAGATGCGGTACGTGGTTTTGGCTATGGACCTAAACAAATAAACCGCCCTGAAAGGTTTTGCATGAAGATACACATACCTTAGGAAGGGAAGGAATATGTACACTAAATAATATTTTATACTTTTTTTATCTTATAGTTTGAGACAGGTATTCGTTTATTAGTAGTACATTTTTATACAAGGAGCATAGGCGATCAATTGTACCCAAGTATTTAGCGAGTGAAAAAAAGTGCTATTGATTGCTAACACCCGAGTATAACACTCTCATCACGAATGCGAGGAAATTAAATAGTAGATTATTAAAGCAGTGTCTTGCGTCATGGGCGCCATATTTAATCCCAAACGTAACGAAGGATTTTAGAGTTAACTCACGAGCGGAGCGAGGGAATTACTAGAATCCTGAGTGCAGAGTAAAATATAAGCACACCCAAGATGCAGACAGCTTTTTAGACGAGGAGAATACTCTACTTTTTACACTTTCTGCGAGACAATAAAAACAAAATCTAGGTTGGTACATTTTGTGCAGAGGTTAGTACGATTGACGAATGAGTTTTTATTGTGTGGGTCTCTTTTATTTAAACTAAAGCGACAACAAACCGATTTTGACGATGTAAACAACGCAATCTCTGAGGTCGTAAAATGGTTCAATGTAAACAATCTTCTTCTAAATGAAAAGAAAACAAACGTATTAGATTACACCTAATGTTACACAAGTTATAGCATATATAAAAATCAAAGACGAGGAGTTGGCTCTTGTGGACACTACCGTATTCTTAGGTATAACCCTAGATAATAAGCTTAAATGGGGCACTCACATTGAAAATTCTGCAGCATATGCAGTCAAAAAGATCCGTCTTTTTACAGACGTAAACACAGCTAGACTAGTTTACTTCAGCTACTTCCACAGCATAATGTATACTGCTGTGGGGGAGTGCTGCAGATATAAACACCGTTTTTGTACTGCAGAAGAGGGCTGTTCGTGCAATTTATAATAATATGGGCCCCAGAGAATCATTACACCATAAGGTTAAAGATATAATAAGACATTCTTGTTAATACATCTATGAAAATCAGATGTATGGACACATAAATATTTATTTCCTTAAGAAAATAGCGATAATCATAATTTTAATATTAGTTAGAAAGATAATAAATAAATAAATATTTCTGGACATGTCACACAGCGCTATCTAGCCCCAAACTAAGCAACGCTTGTACTATGGGAACCAGATAACTGATAGAATACTTATATACATTTTTTTGTAAATACATACTTATATATAGAAAAACGTCCAAACCCGGAACAAACATCTGTAGATCATGCAAACATTTGTTTCGCGGCGGGAATCGAACCCGCTACCTACTGCGTCTCAGCTGGCTATTCGCCCACTGCACCACGGAGGTAGTCTATCAGTATTAAAGATAAACTGTTGCCACTTGTAGACTCCACAAAGTTAGTAAATTGTTTAAAGGACAAGGTGTACGCTTTTATAACTCGCAAATGATGTACAAAAGTTGACAGTTAACAAATTTGAAAACGCACTTAAACAAAATCTTTATAAAAAAGCCTACGATAAAATATCGGATTAATTAAATGACAGAGAAGCCTGGGATTGAAATTGCTCCAACTCATTCAGTAGTGTTAAAAATTAGACGTAATTTATTTTCGTTATTTTTATGTATTCTAAAAGGATCATAAAAAAACAACTAGCCTTGTTTCTTGCCTTTCTTTCTTGGCTTGGTTACGAAGGAACAGGCAGTAAAATTGACGTTGCAAAGAGATCCTTGTGATTTTAATGAATAAAATAATTTTCATTAGATTTTTTTTATTTTTAGTATCAGGTGAGCTGTATGCTTGTTTGCTACCTTAGTAGTATAAACGATAAAAAAACTGTATCTTGGGAACTCCTATTACTTTGCAGAGATCTCAAACGGTCTTTACGCATAGAACTGTTTTCTTCGGCAAAATCTTTTAATGGACATATATTTGGTTAATCTGAAAATTACGAGCTTTGAAAACGGAGGACAAACTAAAAACTTTGTTTTATTTTTTATTGTTTGTCCCGATACAAAAAAGTAATCCTAGTTGGAGAAACAGGTCTGAGAGCTTCCCGGAGTTTTTGCATGTCAAAGACAAGGAACTTGAACCTGGAATAATGTCCCATCTCAAATTTCCATGTTTTGTTTTTGGATACCTTCTAGTCAAAAATCAACGACTAACTACAACATAGTACTTACCACATCATCATCATCATATCAACCTAAGTACGTCCACGGATGAACAAAGATCTTTCCCATAGATTTCGAGAGCTATCGAATTATGCGGCCAGTACCTAACGACTCCCAGCAACCTTAATCAGGTTGTCTTTCCATCTTGTGGGAGTCCGTCCTACGCTTGAAATCTATTTTTCAATATAGATACTTATTTTGCTCGCTTTTCCACTAAGCTTGTAGGTACACTTAAATTTCTGCAGCAAAGGTTTTTGTGACATCTTCCAGTATCTAGAAATCAAACTGTCAAAAATTATCAGTTTCTAAGTAATGGGTGCTTTCCCGTTGACCATCAATTTTGTCCACCAGGTTGATATATTATTTATCGAGCGAAGATCTTTAAATCAACTTGGGCATATCGGCGTGATATGTATGTATGTAAGTATGTTTGTTTGTCCGAGGATAAGATTTGAAGCGTTTGTCCGATCACCGTGAAATTTAATATATATAAGTAGGTATTGATGGAACAATTTTGGTGTAACTAAATGAGCTAAAAATGTGGGGGGGGGGGGGGGGGGGGTATTGAGATATTGGGATTCAAGAGGGTTAAAAAACATATTGGGACTAACCGGTTTAAATTGCAAGTTAAATAAAAGGTCTTTCTGAGTGCATTTCAACCATGTTTTTATTTTTAGTTTAAACCTTGTAGTTTTTAAGTTATTAGCAATTATATAAACTGAACTTTGACAAAATTCCCAGAGACACCAGTGACCCACAGTGCTAAAATTTGGTATTCGTGTAGCTTTAGTAACACAAATATAGGTGAAAGCCTGAAATCCAGAATAACTGTGATTTCTACCCCAAAAAAAATAACCAATTTACATTAACTCCCGTTACCTGTAATTTGAATGAAACTGTAGGTCAAGTAGTTGGTTAACCATTTCGTGCCACTATTTTACTAGTCAAAGATTAAGGCCCGCTTGCACAACGATTCCTAAACTTATTTAGCGCTAAACATGTTAAAATTTTACGTATTTGTATGATTTGATAACTCCTTAAATCATTTTTAGCCACTTAATACGTTTAGGCATCGTTGCGCGAGTCGCCCTAAGAATATTTTTTTTGTGTTTTGGGAGACTCGCGAGATCTCTTTTCGGGGCAAACCACTAGTGTATAGAATAGAATAACGCTTTATTATACACCAGTAATACTTAAAAAAACTAATTAAATAATAATAATATTCCATCTAGCAGTTTTCGGCTACGGTGACTGGGCTTAAGCCTTAAATAGAGATTGGGTGTTTTGCCCTTATGTTGTTTAAGTATCCAATTTTTGTGCAAAATGTTTGAACGCAAATAGCGCAAGTCATAATACCATTATTGAAGTTGTAAGATATAATATGTATATTGGCAGGCGGTCTATTCTTCAGTTGGTCACGTTTGGTATCTAGTTCGCGGCTTCTTTCGTTTTTTAAACCATATAACTTAAACACTAATTAATGCTAAATATAGTACGATGGGGCCTTATAGTTGAAAGCGATTTCTTCCAGGCACCCTTTGGATGGAAAGTAATGAGTAAGCAGTAATGGACAGAACAGAGTATAATTACAAATGAAGAGAAATAAAAATAATAATTTAAAAAAGTGTACTTATAATCCTAATACATAAATAAATGCCTAAAGATAGACCCAACTAATAAACCTAAATCGTTATGCTTACTAATCTTCTAAAACGAAGATAATTAAAACAAAAACTAAATAAATGAATAGTTAACTCAAATGACAAGTATATTATATATTATATTTGGAGCATGTACTGTTCCACTGCAGGGCAAATGCCTCCCTTCCTTCGTTCCACACCGCAGTAAATTTATTTCATATAAAAAAATGGTTTTGAGAAACCTCTTAAGATGGTTTGCTTCCTATGCAAACAGTCAATGCACCTTCGCTAGATACATTAACATAGATAATATTTACAATATTTTCTATTGCCGAGTTGCAATGAAGTTCAAGGATCAGTAAGCTGAAGCTATATAGGTATTTACTGCAGCCATAGTTACAGGTATAAGCAAAGTCGATTTCGATGTAGTTACTGTGTCGAGTCGAACATAGAAACAATGAATTTATTGTCAAAGTTTTAGTACTAGTACGGCTGGGGTGGACACGCTTACAACGACACGAGCAAGTGAGCTTTCATATGGTTTTTACTAGCTGACCCGCCCGCGGTATCACGCGCTTGAAATTTCCCGTTCCCGCGGGAGCTTCGGGATAAAAACTATATAAAACACTGTTAAGTGACAATGGAAGGTTTCCCTTCATCAGCGTCTTCATGGACCAGAAGCTCCTCCAGGTATTTTTGACGCGGCGATCTACCTCTATCTTGACTGTTTTCGAAGGAGACAATCTGGCCCAAGTGAAAGTACTCATCGACGTAGTATTATTCTTGCACGTCTACCATGATTTTGTGTTTGTTGGTGTTAGTCATTAGTTGTGTTTTTGACCGATTTATCATTAGTCTAACCTCAAGGCTTCCAGTGCTCAGGTCTTGGAGCATATTTTGGAGTTCTTGTGCTGTGGGGGCAAAGAGAACAATATCATCGGCGAAGCACAGGTTTGTAAGCTTCTTATCTCCGATAGATACACCTATTTGTTTCCAAGAGGCTGCTAGTTTTCTGAAGATTTCTTCTAAGGTACTCGTGAAGAGTTTGGGAGAGAGAGGGTCATCTTGCTTAACGCGTTTGTCGATTGTAAAATTGTCACAGACAAATGGGCAACAGTCGTCACACAATGGGTGCCTGCAGATGGGCGTCGAAGCCGGAGCAGGCGGAGGAGGCGTTGGCGTGACGACCTCGATGCATTCCAAGATGGCTGGTAGGACGTGGCGAGTGATCGTGAGATGTGGAGGAACATGGGGGAGACTTTTACCCAGCAGTGGGAAATATATGTAAAAAAACACTCTTGTCAAAGTGACGGGACACCTCATGTTAATTATTTTACGGCAGTGAACGAAATTATATGAATATTGTTCATACTAAGCTTTTTGTTAAAAAAATACTCTTTCAAAACAAGCTTTTATAAAATTCATAATCAGAACCGCAAGCAGATTCAAATGAGCCCAAACACTGGTAGCTATAATCCGGACTATTCTAATCTACTAATCTGGACTATAATCCATTCAGAAGTTCCGTAGTCTAGCATCCGTCTGATAGAACACCTCCATGATACCATATTATTGTAGTGTCACCGAAGTTACATATTTATGTATTGCAAATTTCAGCTCAATCAGGTTGGCTGGTTTAAAATTCAGTTGCAGGATTCCACCTGAACAAACATACAAGTTTATAAAAAGCTTGTAAAAATAATAAAATTGCGATAAAATTTGAAGAGGGGGGGAGGGGGGGGGGGGGGGGGTGGCGCGACGAACTTACAAATAATGAAGTCACACAGGCCAAACAAAAAAAATATCGTGCATATTTATATAAAAGAAATCCCGTGCCTTGCTCAATTAATACTAGACGCTAACGCTCCTGGAAAACGAGGTTATAAAACGTGGTACAAACGATATTGCTTTCTCGCTCACTTTTGGAGCCCTTACAGGAGCCGTTAGTGATGCTCAGTGTATCGATAACACTAATTACCAGTAATGGTATTGAAAAGGAAACATACCTGTTTATTGGTTGGCCCGTCTGCCACGAGTCTCGGCGTATACTATAGTCAGATAAAATTTGTAATATTGTGAAAGCATTGGAGTATATGTCAGAGAGATGTGAAGTGGGTCTGATATACCAAAATATTAATCGGGTGAGATTTGTAAGCGCAGTATGTTCTTAATTGACTACCTTGCTCTCCTTCTTGCCTTTATGTACATACTGCTAAAATTGTAAAACGATGTCTCCATCGGGGTCTATTCTGCTCTACTAAATTATGTATAGATTTTCGAAACTTTTGTGTTACCTGCAGTGTAACGACAATAATCAGTTTATCATAGGCATGCCATATCACAGGTCTTCCTAGTTTGGGTGCATATGTTTATTTTGCAACTAGGTTTTAATATTAAACTAGAATACTGAATCTGATGTGCACACGGCTACACATCAAGCTTTATTTTCCAGTATAAGCTGACCTCTCATTTTACGAAAAGCCTACTCAATGCGAGGTCAGCTTTTACAAATGTGTAGCTTGATGTGTAGCCATGTGTACCTACCCTAGTGTTGTGAAGTTTGTTACCGAATTAAAGATAAAAAGAGTTTATCTTTTATCACACTTCCATTAAAAAAACCGAGTCATAGTTGATAAGTGAATACAGTAACAATTATGGGTAAACCCCGTAAATAAAGTTTACCTAAATAATCTACATGCTGATTTTTGATTATTCAACATTACACAAACATATTATCTGATCTCAATTCTTAACAAAAGATCATTATCGATAGCCGGTGTGACTGCAGCCAAGAAACTTAAGATCTAGTTGCAGGTGCTTGCTTACAAAGTACCCAATAACTTAGTTAGTGTACTGCACCTTATAAAATAGAATTTACTTACTGTTATAGGCAATATATTGCAACGTTTATATATTTTAATCACGTTTATAAAATGACTGCAATATTGTTATTGCGTGATTGAAATATTGTTCTGAAGTGAAAACTTCTTTAGGCGCGTTGGGTATTTTTTGAGCTGAAAAAAAACCATTGAACTCGCGATACTGTTACCGCCACCGTTACCGACACCTCATTATATAAGTATCTCGGTCAGCACTCCCGGAGTGCCACTTTTTTAACCTTTTTCTCATTTCTCTACTGATTGTATGATGAGGTGTGCGCTGAGGAATTGTTTGACATGGTGCCAGCAGCTGCTTTCTTTCATCACTTCACATGTCATAGACAGGGACTTCATCATGGAGACGATATCGTCGCGGACCATGAGGTTCCAGACAAATGTGACTGTAATTTCACTCTTACCCTTTAAATCGAAATACATCAATGCTGACACATTACTGTTTGGCGCTCTATATAATAGTAATAACCCGGATGAAAACTTTTACAAGAAGCTTCACTACTACTGAAAGTGCATATTTTAACCCTTTACTTAAAAAGAGAGGTGTTATAAGTTTAACGCCAATATCTTTGTGTCTTTGTGTGTCTGTCTATATATGGCATCGTACATTATTTAGAACAAAACAAAAGTCTGAATCAGATTCAGACGTGGTTTTTTTAGTTGACAGCTAGTTTTAGATTAGCTTAGTTTAGAAGTTTAACTGAATTTAAATTTTGTAAAAAAATATGTTTTAAACTAATACTGCAATTAAAAGTGTATACTAAAATATTAAAACCCTCTCAAAAATGTTAAGCCTAGACGGGAGTGGTACCCGCAACCTTCCTCTTGATACGAGGATGCACTATCTACGTGTGCTACCGTGCTATGTCACGTCAGGGTCGAAATTAGTGAGATGATTCAGATTACGACTAGTTAGCTCCGTCTACAGTTTTTGACCTGCTCAATGCCAAACGTTGCAGTTTAGTACATTGCTAAGAGATATCGCGTTGCTTATTTAAAATAGTATTTTTACTTTTGATCGAGCGAAGCGATATCTCTAAATCTAAATCGGCGTTGTATGTATGTTTGTCCGAGGATATATTTCGAAGCGTTGATCCGATCTCGTATAATTTAAAACATAAGTAGGTAGTGATGGCACAATTTTGGTGTCACTAAATGAGCTAAAAATGTTGGGGGGTTGTTGAGATATTGGGGTTCAAGAGGGGTAAAAAAAATAAAAATGAGGCTTACTGGTCAAATGGGACGTCAAATGAAAAGGTATTTATTAGTACATTTAGACTCTGTTTTTATTTTTTGTGAATTCTTTATAGTTTTTGAGTTATTAGACATAATAAAAACTAAACTTTGACAAAATTCGCAGCGTACACCAGCGACACCACAGTGCTGGTATTTAGTATGCGTGTAGATTAAGTAACACAAATATAGTAAAAAGTCTGAAATCCAAAATAACTGCGATTTGTACCCCAAAAAAGGATAACCAAAATTATAAACTCCCGTTACCTGTAATTTGAATGAAACTGTAGGTCAAGTTATGTGGTATCTTATTTCGTGACACTATTTTGATATTCAAATATTACAAATAATATTTTTTGTTTTAATCGGAGACTCGCGATATCTGAGTTCGGGGCGAACCACTAGTTACAGTGTTATCCGAATACATACGGAAAATTCCAAGATTTTAAAACCATCTCAAAAGTTTTAAGCCTAGACGGGACTGTAAAATACACTACGGTACTAAGGTGTATACTGTAAAATTCAAAACACTACACCCCCACATAATATATGAATTAAAATACTGTTACAGCCACGGTAGAAGAAAATTAAATAGTGAAATAGTCCTCCTCAGTGTAGGGCACTTCAAAATTGCATTTTTATGCGACTCTCATTCAGCTTTCTCTTCAGCGTCGCTTAATTAATTCTCACCACTGCTTTTTGCTTTTTCATTTCATTTTTTTGGTATTTATGTAGGTAAAAGTGAAACACTTTTGAATGGTGTTTCGTATTTACTTTAATTTTGGTATGTCCAATGCATTTTATTATATCTACCTATTTCGTAAGCTGTAACATTCAGTTCTTCTATTTATGTGTCGTCTCGTACTAGTGGTTTGCCCTAATATCTCATCTAAAACCTAAAATATTTTTACCACTAGTCTCGTACTAGTGGTTTGCCCTAATATCTCCTCTAAAACCTAAAATCTCGCGAGTATCCCTAAACAAAAAAAAAATATTCGTAGGGCGACTCGCGCAACGACGCCAAAACGTATTTAGTGGCTAAATATGATTTAAGGAGTTAGTTGATTTTGGCACTATTTTATTAGTCAAAGATTAAGGCCGGCTTGTACAACGATCCCTAAACTTGACCTACAGTTTCATTCAAATTTAGGTAACAGGAGTTCATTGTAAGTTATTTTGCATTTCAGACTCTAGCCTGTATTTTTGTTACCAAAACCAACTGCTCCAGATCACTACCAGGCGGAAGTATTCCTAAGACATTGGCTGCATTGCCCCGCTGAATTGCAATGCTTATACGTTGACCCAGATAAGCGCCTCTCGGATCACACGTCACTTCGACCAGACGCACAGAAAGAATTTTGAAAACGCGATGGGCCTGTACCCCATAAAACTATAGTTAACTGGACTTAGAAATAAATAACAATAAATAAATTATTATTATATATTAATCGCGGGCAACTCCTAAATGCGCGCAGCACAGAACTGGGAAGGGTGGCGTTTACAAAAAGAAGCCTACACCCAGCAGTGGGTACTATGGGCTGTGGATGATGATGATGAAATTATAATCAAGCAGAGAGGCTAAGAGCTAAGCTAACTAAACTAAGAGGTTACAACAGATACAACTACTGCAGATGAGAAAATGAGCAGTTCATTTATTCATTTATATTAAAAAATGGGTCGTAAATGGGTTTATAAAATAATAACTAGATACATGGTATGGTTTATAACCTAAGTCAGGTTTAACTAGACACAAAGTTCTCTATATATATTGTAATTTAAATTACTTTAGTAACTAGATATGATATCGGTTTAAAGAGTTTATTCTCATAAGAACAAATTACAGTTCACTTAAAATGAGCTTAAATATAATAAATTACAGTAAGTTGAGGCTAGTGTACAAAGCATGCATTCATCATGTAGGTATTTAGTTTAAAACATTGTAGAAACTTGTAAATCAAAGGTTTGCCAAAAGTAGGTGTAATGTATTGGTGTAGTCTCGTGCGCCTACGTCACTTGGCAGTCACAAATCCGGCGTTCGAGCGGGGCGCTGGTGTCCGTGATTGTGTGAATGGTGGGGTGTTGCCGAGCCATAAAATACACCGTACTTCAGTACAATACATGTGGCAACGAGTACTAAAGTGAGTACTTATGTATTTAATTATTAAAATAAAAATAAAGAGAAGAAACGGGGAAAAATGGAGTAAACAGTAATTTATTGCGTCAGCTTTCTTTGTCTATAGGTAGAAGCTTGAATTCTATCAACGTTTGTCCTTGACATGTCTGCAATTAAATATTCCAAAGGGATAATATTTCTAATCTGTGGCGAACAAAACGTAATTTCGAATCAAGCAACTTAGCAAGCGGAGGCGCCTCGCCTTGTCGAGCAAACAACGTAGTCATATAATATGTATATACGCTGTGCGTAGTTTAGAATTGGAACAAATAATTTCTTTTCTCGACGTCTTGCTAATTTTTAGAAAGAAACAATAATTTTGCGATTTATTGAACCTATCTACTTCGTACAAAGAGTACCTTACAAACCATTACGATAATACCGTCTACATATGTGTTACTTGTACGAATAATTACAAAGGCAAGTATTTATTTAGCTAGTTAACTAGGAATCCAAAGATTGAGTGTTACAACGCAATTGATTTGTTGAATTTGCGTAAATATACGCTGCAATCTGCATTGTTACTAATTAATCACGTTCGAAGTATTGGGTTATACGTAAGTATACTTACCTAGCGTTACACCATTTGGATATTTCTATAATGTGGGATAAACAAACAAGCTGTGGCAGCTAGCTATCAGTTAGCAGATAAAATTCTAGTAACTGTGCTCGAGTTTATGTACCTATGTGCGATAATAAGGTACTGCGTGTTGTATATAACTTATAATAAAAAGCAGGCTAGACCTGGACATTAAACTGTAGTGTACCTAAAGGTACCTAGGTATTGACCTACCTAACAAAGCAGTTAGTTACAATAAATTATATCAACTGATCATTCAATTGATTTGTGCAAAATTGTGTTTTCTAAGGGAAGACAATAGCAGATTAAATTAGTCTGATCATTGAATTGATAGTATTAATGATATAAGTATTTACCTATTTATTTTGGTTGTTATAAGCAGTATAAATAATCTGATCATCAAATTGATGTGTAAATACTGTTTTCATCTAGCAGAATATATTCACATTTGTATATATCCTGATTATTTGATTAATATAAGAAAATATATTAGCAGTTAAAATAAAACTGTATAATTAGATTGATAATTATTTAGAAAAAAAATACAGCAGATTAACAAATCTGAATCATTAAATTGATTATTCCAGGTCGCTCCAAAGATGTCACTGCAGTTGGAAAAATTTGACAGCGAAGGTGAGCCTACCTCGGTGGGTATAAGATGGGAGCGCTGGAAAAGAGCCTTGTTGATATACTTGGAAGCATCGAACCTTGACAATGATGTAAAGCAAAGATTTAGTCTTCTACATTTCAGTGGCTTGGGTCTGCAAGAAGTTTTCTACAATATCCCAGGTGCTAATATAGACCCGATTGATGGCGTAGACGTGTTTTAAGTGGCAATATCCAAGCTTCATGCCTATTTTTCACCAAAACAAAGCAACGTCTATGAGCGAATCTGATGAAAGATTTGAAAAGTTTTTAGTGAGATTGAGACAACAAGCAGATAAGTGCCAATTTTAAGGATCGAGATGAAAACATTATTGACCAAGTAACAAAAAAATGCTACCTACCCGAATAGAGGAAAAAGATACTTCGTATTGGCGATGAAATAACCCTAGACAAAGTAATATTGGAGGCCAATACATTAAAATCAGTAAATAAACAATTAGAAAAATTCAAAAATACAACTTAAGCAAATGATAAAGAGGAAATAAACAAAATTGAAGGGAAAGTTAAAAGGCAGTTTGATAGACAAAAGCCAAATCAATTGGGATGTGGACGTTGTGGCCATCCAAGACATGCTTCACATGACCCTAGATGTCCAGCTAGAGACAAAGACTGCTTAAAAAGTGGTCTCAGAGGCCATTTCAGACAACTTTGTAGAACAAAACAAGCCTACAAAAGAAAAGCAGGAAAAGAACATGATCAGCAACCAAAAAAAAGTCGTAATAACACAGAAAAAACAGAAGTTAACCAAGTTAGTGGAAATGAAGGAGAAAATGGCAACATTGAGTATGTTTTTCACATTGATGAAGATGTCGAAATCAACTGCACTATCGGAGGAGTAGAAACAAAGATGTTGATAGATTCCAGCTGTAAACAAAATCTGATTACCGAAACTACGTGGGAGGCCTTAAAGAAAAATAAAGTTTGCTCGTATAACCTTGATGTAAACCCAAATGTTAAGTTTATGGCTTATGGTAGTACCACACCATTGAAAGTAAAAGGGTCGTTTGAAGCTTGCATACAAATAGGACAGAAATTTGAAAATTCTACTTTCTATGTTGTTGTTGATGGCACCAGAAACCTACTAGGGAAGACTTCTGCCATGTCCTTGGGGGTACTCAGAATTGGATTTAATTCAGAGATTAATCAAGTTGAACCGAAGATATTCCCCTAATTCAAAGGCGTGCTGATTAACTTGCCAATTGATGAATCTGTGTCTCCCGTATCCCAACCATACAGGTAATTATTAAATTACTAAATATTAATAATTATTATTACAATGGATGCTCGGTGATTTACTTGCAAATAAAGATAACCTACTTATTAAGTCACATTTTATTTTAGGAAGATACCAATACCCTTAGAAGCTAAAGTCGAGAGCAAAATTGATGAACTAATTCAGAAAGACATAATAGAACCAGTAGTAGGATCTTCAAGATGGGTATCACCTGTGGTACCTGTGTTAAAAGAGAACGGGGAAGTGCGTCTTTGTATAGACATGCGACGAGCTAATGAAGCTATTATCCGCGAAAATCACCCATTACCGACAATGGATAAACTGTTACCTAAAATAAAGAATGCTACAGTTTTTACAAAATTCGATATAAAAGACGCATTTCACCAAATTGAAATCCATCCAAACTCAAGACACATTAGCACGTTTATTACCAGCAAAGGCCTATTTAGGTACAAACGCCTAATGTTCGGAATATCATGTGCACCGGAAATCTTCCAAAAAACGTTAGAACGCATGCTGTTTGGATGTGAAGAAGTAATAAACTATATCGATGATATTTTAGTATATGGCGGAGACCTTAGAGAACATGACATGAGATTAGAAAAGGTAATGAAA
Organism: Philereme vetulata; assembly: GCA_918857605.2. Lineage (NCBI taxonomy): Eukaryota > Metazoa > Arthropoda > Insecta > Lepidoptera > Geometridae > Philereme > Philereme vetulata. Next base: position 6,327,061 of record OU975436.1, read on the forward strand.
ATTCTAGAAGGAAATGATGCTGTTATCAGGAAGGACAAATGTTCGTTCAGGATGACAAAGGTCAGTTTCTTAGGGCACGAACTTTCAGTGGATGGAGTCAGACCGTTAGAAAAATATATTTCAACAATACAAGAATTCAGACCTCCCATGACAACCGGAGAATGCAAAGTTTTCTACGACTAGTAAACTATGTGAGCAAATGGATTCCTGACTATGCAACAGTAACTGAACCCCTAAAAATACTTCTACGCAACAAAACTGGAGATAGATCAGATATCCAGGATCGTTGGGGACCGGAACAAGAACAATGCTTTGAATCCCTAAAAAGTATCATGACAAATATATCAAGCCTAGGTTATTATGACGTCAGCGACCGCACAGTAGTCATAGCAGATGCTAGTCCTGTAGGCTTGGTTCTTGTCCAACTAAGCAATAAAGGTGATCCTAGAATTATTGCTTACGGGCAGAAAACCTTAACTGATTGCAAACGTCGCTACTGCCAGACAGAAAAAAAGGCATTAGCCTTAGTGTGGGCAGTAAAACATTTTCACATATTCCTTTATGGGAAAACGTTCGAACTTGTAACTGACCATAAGCCTTTAGAAGTTATATTTGGTGTTAAATCAAAACCATGTGCTAGAATTGAAAGTTGGGTCATGCGTCTCCAATCATCAATAAAGCGGTCTACCAACCGGGTAAAATGAACATTGCAGATTCCTTGTCAAGGTTGAGTAAAGTCGCTAAAAAATCATCAATAGAGCTAAAATATCATCACATTTGCCAGGTTGTTGAATTCACTAGGCCTATTGCTTTTTCACTTAAAGAAATAATAGGGTTTTCTGTAAAAGATAGAGAAATCTTGGATGTTAAAGAAGGTGTATATCGCAACATATGGAATGACGATGTAAGACTATACAAGACCTTTCAAAACAAACTTTGCTTTCATGAAGGCATATTGTTAAGAGGAACAAGAATTGTGATTCCCGATGGACTCCGTAAGAGAGTTTTGGAAGCCGCCCATGAGGGTCACCCGGGCATAGTGGCCATGAAGGCAAGACTCCGAACAAAAGTTTGGTGGCCCAAATGTTACAACGATGCTCAAATATAGTCAAATCATGTAAAGGATGCATTCTTGTATCAACACCAAATCCACCTAATCCGTGATTCCACGTGATTTGCCAGATGGACCCTGGATTGATGTTGCTATTGACTTTATAGGCCCACTCCCTAGCGGTGACTATTTATTAGTAGTTCTAGTAGTAGACTATTACAGCAGACATATAGAAATAAAAATCTGTCGGAAAATAACCTCATCAGAAATGTTAGCCCAATTAAAAGAAATATTTAGTCGACTAGGAAATCCAGTTTCAATAACAGCCGATAATGGTAAACAATTTTTAAGTGAGGAATTTAAGTCATTTTTAGCCGAAAGAAACATTACCCTGTTTAATACTATACCTTATTGGCCACAACAAAACGGTGAAGTTGAGCGGCAGAATTGCGACATCTTAAAACGACTAAAGATAAGTATAGCTGAGAATCAAGATTGGAGGTAAAGTTTACTAGAATAAATGAGTATGTACAACAGTACACCTCACTCGGTAACCGGAATGGCACCATCGGAATTATTCTTCAAAAGGAAGTTTAGGGATAAATTGCCCATGATAATGATATATCTCAAGGAACATCAACGGACACTGAGGTCAAGGATAGAGATCAAAAAAGAAAAGAAAAAGGAAAGGAAAACGCAGACCAGAAAAGGAAAGCTGAAGAATGTGACCTGATGCCTGGAGATAAGGTATATATAAAAATATGAATATGGACAATAAATTAAGTTTGAATTACGATCCTATAACACATACTGTAGAAAAAAGTGTTGGTGGAGATATCACAGTTCGAAATTATGAAACTGGCCAAATTCGTAGGAGAAACGTAGTTCATCTGAAGAAGGTTCAAGGAGAATGGAAAGTGTGTCAAGAAGACCAACAACTTCAGGATGAAACCAATAATGACGAGATGAATATTGATTAGGACAGGAGAGGCAAAGAAAATTTAATATTTATTGCTGGTTGGTAGATGTAGATTATAGTAACGATCAAATGAGTAGGTAAATTATACAATGATAGGTAAAGTATGCAACTACCTTATTAAATTATTTTTTTTTAGTCACTAATACATATCTACTTACATTTCTAAGAAATATATAAAAAATATATTAAATTATTTAAAATAAAAAAGGGATGTAATGTATTGGAGTAGTCTCGTGCGCCTACGTCACTTGGCAGTCACAATCCGGCGTTCGAGCGGGGCGCTGGTGTCCGTGATTGTGTGAATGGTAAGGTGTTGCCGAGCCATAAAATACACCGTACTTCAGTACAATACAGTAGGTACCAACATACTTAAACTATAACGATTTTAGGTAGGCTATTGAGATTAAATTATGTTAGCACTGACCAAAAGTATTTAGACCTAACATAATTTTTTTTTGGTTATTTTTGAGTGAAATCGTGTGACGAAACGAATTGCATTCCAGTCGGTATTTTTGTGTGCGCAGCACATGATATTATTAAAACACATACGTTTTTTTTACAAACTGATAGGAGCGAGCGAGCAGATACACGTACCCACGGCTACACATCAAGCTATACATTTCCCGTTTAAGCTGACCTCTCATTCTACGAAAAGCCTACACAATGCGAGGTCAGCTTATACTGAAAATGTATAGGTTGATGTGTAGCCGTGTGTACGCCTGCAGTGCCCCAACAATCTTATCTTTATCTGCCGGGCGATTTCGGCACTCAGTGGCAGGCAACATAATACTTATTGTTAGCAACATACAAACCATTTTCAACCCTAAACGCATAACACTCTCCGTTCCAATGCGGGTAATAAAGGGACTTCCAACCTCAGAAGCCAAAACAAGCCGTAAACTCCCAAACAAAACAAAACTGCGTGATTAAACCTATAAAATCCTTGTATGTGTTCACCTACTTTACAACCTCGTTTGTTAAGTAGAAAAATACAAAATAAAAAGGAATAGCTCACGTGATAAATATATCATCATAAAGTACCCATTTTATTTTATTTTCGGTGTTTGTAGGCCAAGCGTGTTCAAAATTTTAAATTAGGTTATAAGAAATTAAGTAATTAACTTCATTAATAAGAATCATACTGTCGTAAAAATGTGTTAAATGAAAATACACTCAACAGCTATTTGGATACCTTTTTGTTGTTATAGACTGATGGGAGTGTTTTGATTTTAAATTCCAGAGAAAATAAGTTACAGCAAACAATAATAATCTTTATGTATCGTTCTCAAAACATATCACCCATTCATATTAAAAAAAAGCCCGACAAAAACATAAAACACTTTGATTTATTGGCCTCATTATCTAAGATCTGTCTGAACAAAGCTTTCAAACTAAATAAGCCATCATACATCATTTCCATACCCTCAAATATTTATGACACAACAAATCCATATTTATTGATAGATATATTTTTATGAGAAAAACGGGATTTACTGAAGTTTTACTGTCAACCATTTATCATTCATTCATCCAAAGTGATTCGATTAACGAAACAAATGATGCGGGGAGAGATAGTAGAATTAACGGGACCGAATGGTTCGTTTGTGATTTAGGGCATCAAAATAATGTTTTAAATAAATACGATCATTAATTCAATCCATAATGTAACTCTCACTCACGTTCTTTTAATTCCAGTCCATCCAAAGGTTGCCAGGAAAAGATTGCTTTAAGCAATGAAGCCACGTATTAGTCCGCGCAAGTTTTCGAGAAGTAATGGGTCATTATATAACAGAAAAAATATACAAACATTTACAATAAAGTACAGAAAAAACAGTTGAATCATCTAAAGACCGCGCAAACGAACCATAGATAGCTCAACTGCTCCAAATCACTACCAGGCGGAAGTATCCTGGCTGCATTGCTCCGCTGAATGCGTTGACCCAGATAAGCACCAGCTCTCGGATTACACGTCGCTTCGTCTAGACGCCCAGATTTTTTTTTTGAAAATGCAACGTGCCTCGTACCCCATGGACTCAGGGTCGACCCCAAATGGGGCAAATACGTAAGCTCTGCCGAGACTTACATATTTGCGCCGCTCGAGATCTTCGGCTGAATTTGCTGCCGCACCGGCCCCAACTGCTGTACCAGACAGATTAGATGTCCCACACCAAAGGCCGACCCTTCTCCTAAGTAATTGACGACCTCTTTGGCGCAGTGGGCGAACAGCCGGCTGAGACGCAGGAGGTAGTGGGTTCGATTCCCGCCGTGGAACAAATGTTTGCATGATCTACAAATATTTGTTCCGGGTCTGGTTGTTTTTCTATATATTATAAGTATATATTTACAAAAAAAATGTATATAAGTATTATATCAGTTATCTGGTTCCAATAGTACAAGCTCAGCTTAGTTTGGGGATAGATACCGCTGTGTGAAATGTCCACCAATTATTTATTTATTGTAATTTGGTATAACAATAACGAGTAATCAATCAATCATTTAACAGTGAGAACGTTTCTTTCTTCGTCCAGCGAACCAAGGTGGTCAATATTTTAGCTCTGGAGGGTAGATTTTTTTTAAGGTAGAATTTTCTAAAGCACTTAAATCCGCCGGTGAATTTAACGTCACTAAATCGGGGTAAACGTGTTCCGGAGTAGAGACCACACCTTGGCAAGCGTAGGACGTTCCCTGGCTAGATGGAGTGATGATCTACGTGACTGCGAGAAGCATGTTTTTAGGGTTCCTTAGCCAAATGGCAAAAACGGAACCCTTATTAATTCGTCATATCTGTCTGTCTGTCTATCTGTCCGTATGTCAAAGCCACTTTTTTCCGAAACTATAAGAACTATAAGAACTGTTAAAACTTGGTAAGTAGATGTATTCTGTGAACCGCGCTAAGAATTTAACACAAAAATAGAAAAAAAAACAATAAATTTTGGGGGTTTCCCCTTACTTAGAACTGAAACTCAATAACTTTATATTTTCATGAAACACATACGTGTTATATATGGATATATATATATATATATATATATATATATATATATATATAGATATTATCCATCTATCTATGGTTAGGTCTTCAAAAATGATATTAAGGTTTCTAATATCGTTTTTTTCTAAACCGAATAGTTTGCGCGAGAAACACTTCCAAAATGGTAAAATGTGTGTGTGTATCCCCCACCCCCTGTAACTTCTAAAATAACACAATGATAAAACAAAAAAATATATATGATGTACATGCAAACTTCCGCCGAAAATTGGTTTGAACGAGATCTAGTAAGTAGTTTTTTTTAATACGTCATAAATCGTAAACCGCAATTTAACTTTCATTCAATTAACTCAAATATAAAAAAAGTTACACCGAACTACAATAACTTTTATATTATAGAATAGAATAGAATAATCATTTATTTGGTACACACAAAATGACACATGAAATAATTTAAAGGAACAGTAGATACAATTGAATCCAATAAAACAAGTTCGACTCATGTGTCTGCGTACCAAAATGGCGTTCAGCTTAGCATAATGTTGGATGTTAAGCACCCAACGCTGATTTTCAGCTGAAATCAGAAGCAATAGGTAGTGCAGCAGCTACGTAGAAAAATCAAAAAATAAATAAATAAAGAAGTGATTAAATAAATGGTGTGAAGAGTTTTGTTTAAATGTAAATATAAATTTTATAAACATACTTTACTAAAATAATATTACATACCTATATATATAAACATACAACTTATGAACTTTCTTACGATTTCTAAGGTTATGGTAAATTGTTATATATATAAATAAATATTGGTAACTATTTAAAATATATTGATTTAGTTAAACTTATGTAAAAAGAGTTATTGGATGGCTAGATCAAAGAGAGGTCGACATTGATGTTACCATGTTGTATTTGGGCTTCCATTAGAAATAATTTTAGTTTTTTTCTAAAGCTGTGTAATTATGTTACTTGCTGCTACGGAACCTTTCATGGGCGAGTTCGACTCGCAAGTGGCCGCTTTTATTTAGTCTATAATTATAGCATGGTTAATATGCTCTCCAGTTTAGGATTTGCAATAAACAAAGGCGTAAAATACAATACACATTTTAGTAATGAATATTAATCATTAATCTCATTTAGTTGTTGATTGAAACTGGTCCGACGAAAATTACGTTCATGATTTTGGATTGAATTTAGTTTTAGTCGAATTCAAACATTATTAATTCATAGATCTAATTTACAGGACAGTTTCAGGAATTGATTTTCATACAAGTTTAGATTTATCATTCTAGGTGTATGTGCAAATTATTTAATGGCGAAGGTTTAGTTCATTATTGAAGGGCGAGCGAAGCGAACGAAGCGTCTCTGTTTCGAGATTGGCCGAAAATTATTTTGTCCGGCTGTCTGTCTATCTGTTCTCGCCTACAGGTCGCATTTTTCAACTGATTTGTATCTTTTTAGTCCTATACCAGAATATAGAATATTGAAATAGAAACCTATACCAATCAGACTACGCAGTCCTCTCTGGCTTCACGAGACGAACCCGAAGACACCAGATTAGACCTCCTTTAATTTAGTTGCGCAAATTACTTTGTGGACTTGGGACGCTAGGTTCTACTGTTCTCACAGAACCACTAGTTTTAATTTCATTTTATAATCACATTTTATTCTATATTTGATTGACTGATTGATTGAAAATACTTTATTGCACTTATAAACTAGTACAAAGGCGAACTTAATGCTAAAGAGCTCTAAAAGAGAAGGGGGAAGGGAACTTATGAAAACATGCAAAGAAATAATGAAAATAGCATAGGTACATACTACTTAAATACTTTATATCATAGATATAACTATACCATTATCAAATAAAAATACATACATATCAATAGAAGAAGTTATAAGGAAAGATTAAGTTGCTCATTTTTGGTCGGTTTGACCGAGAAGGTGCCTATAGATTCTCAATCTGAATGCTTCCACTGAAGTAGCCTCGAAATAGTTTGGTGGCATATTATTCCAGAGACGAGTAGCAGTAGTATATTAAGAGGCAGTTTACCTTTCAGTTACGTCAAATGTTGCGGTGATCGACAGGTATCGAGACTATACTATATCGACTATCACGGGGGGCGGTTGGGGCAAAAACAATATTTTTTTCCTGATCACCACCATTGGCACCGTTTTTGTGGGGCTTGCTGGAAATAAGACATTTTTAACCGACTTCAAAAAACGGAGAAGGTTCTCAGTTCTTCGGAATCTCAATTTTTTTTTATATATACATATATTATAGGCTTGTGTTTGACCACGATCTCACCTGACGATAAGCGATGATGCAGTCTACGATGGTACACGCTTGCCTAGAAGAAACCTATTCACTCGCGACTTAAAGATATCCAAGTTGTAGCTATCTGGAAACACAGACTCTGGCAACTCGTTCCACTCTTTGGCGGTACGCATAATAAAGGTCGAAAAGAACCGCTTTGTGCGAATGGGAGGTATTTCTACCATATAGCGGTAGCACACCACAGAGCGTCTGGTTGTCCGTTGATAGAAAGGAAATGGTGGAATCAGGTTGAAAAGTTCCGCCGCACACTCCCCGAAATGTACTCGATAAAAAACCGAGAGGCTAGCAACCTTTCGTCGATGCTCCAGGCTGAGGAGCCTTGCATAAACTAGCTCATCGTTGCCTATGAGCTTCTTGGCTCTTCTCTCAATTGATTCCAGAGCTTCAAGCTGATCCGTCCCATAGGTGAGAACAGTCATATTTTTTTATGTATGTTCCCCGATTACTCGAAGACGCCTAGACCGATTCGTAGTTTTTTTTTGTTTAAACTTTATACTTCCAATGGAACCATGAAGTCAGGATCTGATGATGAGATCCCAAAAAATTAGAGGGCAACCCTCAAATTTTGTAGGAACGTATAATTGTTTTAAATGTTAACCTCAGAACTCCGTCATTTATAAACCGATTTTGAAAATATTCTTATTTTATTTAAAAAGATATACTTTCATAATGATCTCATAAATTTTTAAATTTCATGAAGTTCAGTAGTTTGGTAAGATTTTTGTTAAAAAGTAACTTAAATCCTTAATGCGCCGGCAAAACCTGAGCGCAACTTCAATTTGACCGCGTCAAAAACTTCGGCCTGAATATCGCTATCCCTGTTTAGTGACGAAGTTTAGCCACGCAGAGCGACAGTGATAGCAATAGAACGATTCTAAATTTGATTAGATTTTGACCGTGTTCCGTAATACCAAAAATGATGACTGAAAACTTGTTGTATTATTCTCATTGCGTTGTTATTCTGTAACTAGACAATATAACCTATGTTCCCATGACTAGGATACGTAAGATGTAAAAACATGCAGAATGCGATACGCTTCTATTTAATTTTAGGTAAGTATTTTGATCTAATATATGGTTGGGAGCCTAGATAAATACTATTCAAATTAAATTACTACCTTATTAAGGTAGAAATATGCTCCAACTAGAAATGATCTTGGTAGTACGTGTTGTATGGGCGATTGTCTCTCCGGTGTCCCCTTAAGACTCTAGATACCTAATATGCGGTGAGCCTAAGTCGCGGTATGCCTAGACCAAACGCGAGGTAGGCGTAATGAAAATTAGACGTATTGTATTATATAAACTCCATTCTGCACTCGCAAACAAAAAGACCTAGGGGCAATGAAACTACTGAATGGTGTATTCCCATGATGGATCCCTAACGCAATGCTCATGAGGCAGACCACCTCGGAGATGGCGTGGCAGCTTGGATGTGCATTTACCTGGCTTACTACAGCAGGGGATGGAAAATACTGGACAAAAGAGAAGGGAGCTCTTTGCCCTGAAGTAGGACAATACAGGTTGAAAATAAATAAAATGATATTTTAGATGTTAATCTCATCATCAACATATCGACCATAGGAGGTCTACTACTGAACATAGGCGTTTTCCATAGATTTCAAGAGCAACCAATTTTGTGTAAAGAAAGAAAGAAAGAAAGAAAACCTTTTATTGAAAAACCACACAGTAATAAGGAAAAATAAAACACAACAACACTCAGCATGATGCTACGGCATGTTAATAAGCCGCAGCGCTCTCTTCCGCTGAGTCCAGTTTACATTATCTCACGTACATCGTGTAGCCTGTACCAAACGGTTTCTTCAACCTTTATTAGGTGGTATTTCCATTTTGTTGAAACCACACTGCGTTTTCTGGTGCGAAGAGTCCACTCGAGAACAGTTCTGCCCGAGTTCTTCGAGCTACACGCCCTATGACACTTCAGCTTACTAATCCTCTGGGCTTTGTTACTCGTTCTCCGAATTTAATTAAATATGATCTGACTCAAATATATACGCTTGACTTGGGGAGTAAGCTGGTGAATGTGTTACGAAAAATGCGAACGGAAGTTGAGACGGAGATATAAGTTAGTGAATATAGAAAGAGAGAGAGTTACGTTTCGTATATTTTCAAACGTTAATGTGCGAGTGCGAGTTGCATCTGTCCAGAATGAACATAGACTGATTAAACTACAGACGTGTAGACAATTTTGTAATTTAACAATTTTATAAATTATTATTTTGTAAAAGGAGTTCTATTTCAGTAGTGTGGTCTAATAATACACTCGTTTTTTAAAATAGTTTGGTAGTAGTTTGGAAAAAGACACTTAGTATTTTTAAGTGCTGCCAAATCATTTAAAGAATCGAGATATGTCTGTGTAACAAGTGTTTTAAGTAATAGAATATAAATAAAACTAGGTTATGCTTTTAGTACATATAATAAAAGGAACAAGAGAAGTCGGTAGAGCGAGTAGGTTCATAGATTCTATTTTCTATACATGTCGCAAGATAAACAGAGGTTATATCAGAAATGACTTGGTTTACGGTGAATCTATTACTTAGATTAAATATTACATGCTAGAGATTACAGATTTATAGAATTACAGATTTCAGATTTACAGATATAGATTAAATATTTTACAGCGAGGGTAGTACAGACCGACGCTGGCTTGAAGAGCTTAGAATTCTACGGCTTAGGGCCTACAGTGCAGCAATTACAGAATCTTTGAGCACCTGGTAGAGCAGATTTAATTAGTTTGAAGAAGTGGGCGCCATCTGACGTTAGCGTCAGAAAAAAAGAGAGGAAAGTTACTAGGGCTCAACCAGGATAAAATAATGGAATAGAAACACCTCGTGTTATTTTCGCCGAACGTCTCTGGAGTCTGCTCGGAGAGGTGAAGTGGGTTTTGAGCTGTGTAGGCGTGGTCCTTGGCATCTGTCGAGGCAGGAAGCAGGTCGTCTGGAGAAAACACCACGCTTCTTGACGGCTCCAGTGATAAGTTTTGACGGGCGTCAGGTGTATAAATTCAGCAGTATTCGGAGAAACCAGCAGAGTAGCTCGTCAAAGACTTCCCGACTTGGAAGTAACCCGAATTCACAATAAAAAGACAAGAGAAATACCGTCCAAAGAAATAAGTTTGTAGCACGTAGATCAGAAGTTTCACAGCTGAGTCCAGGCATGGAAAGAGAATGACTACAGACGAAACTGTCCTTTATACCCGGTAAAAAACTACCGGCGTTATTAATTATTAAAATCGAATATTGTTCCAACAAGTTCTAGAATGGATGATGCAATAAATCTTGGTGATACCATAAAGTAAAATTTTGACACATATCTTGCGTCACTCAAGGCAAAGAAAACTTTTACATCAGTTTTGCTTCAGTCATAGACACTGATTGAATTTTATCTTATGTTATTTAATATTTTAATTATACTTTGTTTCCACTAAGAAAAGGATTATTTAATTTAGTAAATAAAGATGATTTATATAATTAAAATAGATTATACATCCATAAAAGAAAGTATTGAATTTTTACAAGGTGCATGCAACGCCATCTGCGGTAGACTTGGCGAACTGCGTTGAGAAGACGCTTGGATCTCAATATTTGAGAATCGAGTGTTTGGGCAGTGAGTACGCCGCCATACTGCTAGATGTCGTGGCATATTGTTTTTATATGAGTGTAATGGTGTATCGTATTATTGTTTAAAAGTGTAATGTTTAGATAAGTGAAGGATGTAACGCGACATAGAATTGTCACGTTACATCTGAATAGACCAATGTGTGTATACGTATTTTTGGTATATTATTAAAAAACATCTAAATACATTCTGTAGATCATGCAAACATTTATTCCGCAGTGGATATCGAACCCTCAACGTTCAACGTCTTAGTCGGATATTCACCCAAGAAGGTCACATTGGTGGCGATTCTGTTGTTTACATTGACTAACTAAAATTGTGTAAAATACGAACGGTCTTATTTTGTTTACGCTTAATATCAAGTTAGAATGACATTTAAAGTGACATTTCTAAAATTAAGTAATTTTTACTAAGATAGCGTGTTTGGGGGCAAGTTTTAATCAGCACCAATTTAACTTCTGACTAAAACTAGCCCAAAGTCACGCCATCTTAGTAAAAATTACTTAATTTTAGAAATGTTACTTTAAATGTCATTCTAATTTGATCTTTAGCGTAAATAAAATAAGACCATTCGTATTTTATACAATTTAAGTTAGTCATTGTAAAAACAGAATCGCCACCATTGACTAACTAAAATTGTGTAAAATACGAACGCTCTTATATTGTTTACGCTAAATATCAAATTAGAATGACATTTAAAGTGACATTTCTGAAATTAAGTAGTTTTTAATAAGATGGCGTGTTTGCGGGCTAGTTTTAATCGGCACCAATTTGAATGCAGACTAAAACTAGCCCAAAAAAAGGCATATTAATAAAAAATACTTAATTTTAGAAATGTCACTTTAAATGTCATTCTAATTTGATCTTTAGCGTAAACAAAATAATACCGTTTGTATTTTACACAATTTTAGTTAGTCAGCCTAAACAACAGAATTGCCACCATTTTCAGTGGAAAATTAATTTTATTATCATAAAATATTTACTACCCTAGCAAAATTTTCTTATTACTGCTTACATCGTAAACAACTTTTTAATTTCACCCATTTTCTTTTGCGTAACAAATATTCGTACAGTTAATGTACACTGAGTTTCTGCAAAACAAGCACTACATTCTCGCTGAATTCTTTCTTTGCGCCGCGTTTTAGCATGTTTTTTTTTGGTTTCTCATCACCTTTATAAATTCTTTTGTTGCTTCAGAATAATTAAAATTTAAATCTGAAAAAAGGTCCGCAAATGAGAGTTTACGACAAACCCGAGTTGGGAATGTTGTGATATTTAATTCTGACCCTAAATTGTTCAGGCGTTGCTACCTAATTGCTACGTGTAATTTCGCAGGTTTTAAGGGTTAATTTAATTTATTCGACAATATCCACTTTGTAGGTGTACGAGTATGTATAATGGCGATGAAATTTAAACGTTTTATGGCATGAACATTATGTTTATATGGTGGCAGTGCGTAGAGGTTTCAGAGTTACGTTAAAATATTGCGTTTGTTTTTTTGTAAAGTACTTATTACCAAATAAAGATAATGGACAAACATTGAGAAACTCTGATCCGGAGATACTTTGTATTTCATTCAATATAATAATGTACTGAACAACTTTCTCAGACCCATGAATTATCGTGTTTCAGGGCCGCCGGTAGGATTTCCCGTCACGCTAATCTTAATGATATCATCCGCCGAGCTTTTTGCAGCGTAAACGTTCTAGCCGTTCTCGAACCGAACGGTCTGATACGTGACGATGGTAAGAGGCCTGATGGTATGACTCTTATTACCTTGGGGAAAGGGTAGGCTTTTGGTTTGGGATGCCAAATATGTCGACACCCTTGCGCCATCTCATCTGTCGGGTACAGTTGGGGCCGGTGCGGCGGTAAATTCAGCCGAGATCTCAAGTGGCGCAATTATGGAAGTCTCGACAGAGCTTACGTGTTTAAGCCATTTGGGGTTTAGATCCTGGTTATATGAGGTACCGGGGCCCATCGCGTTTTCAAAATTCTTTCTGGGCGTCTGGTCAAAGTGACGTGTGATCCGAAAGCTGGCGCTTATCTGTGCCAGTGTCTTGAGGACACTTCCGCCTGGTAATGATCTGGAGCAGTTGAGCTATCTATAGATCGTATGAAACGGTGTTTAGGTGATTTAACTGTTTCTTCTGTGTTTTATTGTAATTAATTGTATGTAATTAAATTATTTTGTATCAGAAACTATAGATTAAATACTTTCTCAGTCATTGCAGCGTCTTTAGTGATATCCGAGTGGTTTTCATAAAAATATGTTTTTTTTTATTATTTTAGATAGAAATTAATACAGATGATTTATGTTCTAGATCAAGGGCAGGCTCGTTTTTGTTCCTTATAAAAACATCATATTCACCATAGGACGTCCACTGCTGAACGTAGGCCTCCCCCATATATTTACAGAGTGACCTATCTTGTGCGTCTATCTTTCCATGCAGTGGGGGGACTACGCCGCGATTTCTAGTGCATGCTCTCCATTCAAAAACCTTTCTGCCCCAACGGCCGTCAGTTTTTTGGGCTGTTTAAATATATGATATTGTTAATCTTTATCGTAACTATTCAAATTATTGACAGAGCAAACGAAACGGGCGAAGCATCTTTCGAGATTGGCCAAAAAATTATTTTGTCCGGCTGTCTGTCTATATCTGTCTGTTCTCACCTACGTGTCAAATTTTCAACAATTTTGACGAAAATTGACACACCAGCTCCTTGGTTTAATTAAAATGTTCACTTGATCGCGATTTTTGATTGAGGTGAAAATGGAGGAGGGGTGGGGGGGGGGGGGGGAGGAGGGAAGGATGCTGTAGCGATATTTATCGACGGATTTCAATCAAATTTGAGAGACACTCTAAGAACTTTATTCTTTACAAGATTTTGCGATAAAAAATCTAAAAGGGGGGAGTGGAGGGTGGAAAAGAGGGGAAATTTAATATAACGTTATATATAGACGGATTTCAATTTCTGATTTTTTACGGAAAATGTATACCCACAGTCTCGTCAATTTAAGTTTCGTCTAAGTATATGTATATATTTTATATTTATTTATGTAAGTATATGTAGGTATATTTTAGGTTTAGGTATATATTTATTTTTATCCTACATAAATAGGTATTTTTTTTTAACACCGCCTCCTCACACGTATTTTCAATCCAGTCCATCCAAAGGTTGCCTCGAAGAGATCGCTTTTAGCGATAAGGCCGCCCGTTGTACCACCATGTATTAGTCTTTAAGTTTTCTAGGTTAGGTTTCTTTGAATTTGGTGTAATAATAAAGAATTATCTATCTATCTAATCAACTGATTATTCAATAATTTAACTAGTGTATCCTAGTTAACTAGATGCCTAAAAATGTGTGTCCAGATAAACATTAACTATCACTTCACTTAACTATTGGTTGTATGGTCTGTGTGGCTAGTTGTTGCCACAATTATGCCAATGTCAAGTTAACATTAACTATATAAACTCCATGACAAAAATGTAAACTTATTCCAAATTCAGATCTGCCAACGTCACTTTGAATGAGTGACAAAAAAACAGATCATTTTGAAGGAATAACAAGATGTCACATTGACATAACGCAACTGCGTAGAAGCCAGCCACATACATGTAAGTGGTCTGTCGTCACATTCTCTCGATTACTTTTGACTTGTACTTTGCATTTATGAAAAAATAAATACGAAATATTGTAAATTTCCTAAATAAACCATTAATATTGAGGAATCAAATAATTTATTTTTGAATCGTCTACGTTCTTGCCAAAACACAAATCAAGCGTTGAGTTTCACGCATTTTTCTAGACAATATTCCTAAAAAAATACCAATCTCTAAACAAACCGAACCACACCAGTGGTAGAGATAGTGCTATCATACTAGTAATTAAATCACTTTCCCAAAATGAATCAATAAATCAGAAATGCTGTCTGTTTTGAAATTTGATTTGAATCGCGTCGCCTCTTTGATTCCGGCTAGCTTTGTGTGCATTCAAACATACATACTATATAAACTAATGTTTGTGAAGCGAGATAGTTTGATAGGGATGTACCAAAGGTTGAGCTTAACGTCAAATCGAATATGTTAGTATGAATGAACGAATGAACGAGAGCACTTTATTGTACGTCATAAAAATGAAACATTAGTATAATAGGCCGTCATATCATTTATTTTTAAGCATACGAATTGCGTGGCTAAATTAGAGATACTTGGCTAGTCGGGATGACAATTGGAACAAGGCAATCATCAATCAAAAAACATAAAATACAGAAGCAGAGAGATGAGATACTGCAGCGTTTTAATTTGGCACTCAAGGCCGTCTCTGACTGGGGCGACGAAATCTGGTCAAATTCAATGCTTCGTAAGAATGTCTTTTCTCAGCAAAAAAGAGTCAGTTTATCCAAGTTCCCATTTTCCGAGGTGTACCCGTAGCAATAAAAGGTCACCACGAGCTCCTGGGGGTTTTGCTCACGTCTACTCTCAACTTTAGCTCCATACATCGAGTCTAAGACTAAAACAGCTGCCATGAAGCTGGGCATCCTCAACAAGGTCAGGAGATACTTCAAAGTCAAAGTCAAAATCTTTCATTCATTAAAATCACATGGATCACTTTAAAACGTCAATTTTACTGCCTGTTCCTTCGCGACCAAGCCAGGAAAGAAAGGTAAGAAACAAGTCTGGTTTTTTTTAATGATCCTTTTAGAATACATTACAATACAAAAATAAATTACGTCTAAATTGTAACATATTGAGCGAGTTGGAGCAATTTCAATCCCAAGTTTCTCTATCATCTAAATAATCCGATACTTTATAGTAGGCTTTTTTATAAAGATTTCGTTTAATTGCGTTTTTAAATTTGTTAATTGTCAATTTTTGTACATCACTTGGGAGTTTGTTATAAAAGCGAACACCTTGCCCTTTAAACGATTTACTAACTTTATGGAGTTAGGCAACAGCGAGTTCATTTTTATTTCTAGCATTAAAATTATGATTATCGCTATTTTACTTAAACAAATTAATATTTTTGTGAACATACATCAGATTTTCATAGATGTATTGACAAGGGAATGTCATAATATATATTTCTTTAAACTTATTGCGTAATGATTCTCTGGAGCCCATATTATAAATTGCACGAATAGCCCTCTTCTGCAGCATAAACACGGTGTTTATATCTGCAGCACTCCCCCACAGCAGTATACCGTTTGACATAATGCTGTGGAAGTAGCTGAAGTAAACTAGTCTAGCTGTGTCTACGTCTGTAAAAAGACGGATCTTTTTGACTACGTATGCCGCAGAACTAAGTCTCTTCGAGAATTTATCAAAGTGAGGGCCCCATTGAAGCTTATTATCTAGAGTTATACTTAAGAATACGGTAGTGTCCACAAGAGCCAACTCCTCATCTTTGATTTTTAAATCTGCTTCAACTTGTGTAACATTAGGTAGTGTAAATCTAATACTCTTTGTTTTCTTTTCATTTAGAAGTAAATTGTTTACATTTTACCATTTTACAACCTTAGAGATTGCATTGTTTACATCATCAAAATCGGTTTATCGTCGCTTTAATTTAAATAAAATTGACGTGTCATCTGTAAACAATACCACCTCATGATCGTCCCTTACAATATGGGGAAGATCATTAATATACTCAAAACAAATATGGTTCCAGAATTGATCCCTGTGGTACACTCATTTTAACCAGAGACCCCGAAGAACGCTTCCCATTCACGTCAACTCTTTGCACTCTGCCACTTAAATAAGAAGTGAGAAAGTCAACGTCAACGTCAAGCAACGTTCGTAATGCCATAATGGTGTAGTTTCCTGATCAATGTGTCATGGTCAACGCAATCAAATGCCATGGACAAATCACAAAAACCACCTAAAGCATCATGAGACTTCACCCAGGCATCAAATACGTGCGATATTAACTCAATACTAGCATCAGTGGTTGAGCGACCTTTCGTTAATCTGAATTGTTTATGATGCAGTAAATTATGAGAATTGAAATGTCTAAGCAGTTGATTTAAAATTAGTTTTTCAAATATTTTACTAAATGTCGGATGTACTGAGATTGGTCTTAAATTACCAGGATCAGAACTAGTGCCTGATTTGAAAAGTGAAGTTACTTTACTGTGTTTCATTAAATCAGGCGATACACCAAAGTCAATACACTCGTTGAATATTAAAGCTAGTTCGGGAGCAATTATGTTAATCAATGTTTTTACGACGCCAACAGAGATACCCCAGAGGTCCGTGGTTTTCTTAACATTTATCAGTTTGAAAGCTTTTATGATGTCAACACTAATCAAATCACACATAATCAAATTTAAATTGTGTTTTGCATTCCGTTAAGTTTTCTTTCAATAATGATTCTGCGACTATGTGAGAGGAGTTTAAGGATTTTGTGGTAGAGACTGGAATATCAGTAAAAAAGTCTTCGAACGCATTAGCTACATCACCATCTTGATTGATCGTGGCATTGCCAATTTTCAAACTAAACTTATTTTTGTTAGTTGTGACTCTTCCAGTCTCGATGTTGATTATTTTTCAAGTGGCTTTTACTTTGTTTTGACTATTTTTTATTTTAGAACTCAAATGAAGCGCTTTTGCTTCACGACAAACATTTTTAAAAATCTTTGAATAGTTTCTGACTTTTTCTTTAAACTCTTCATTAAAATTATTTTGTTTTTAAGCATAAAGATCATACAATTTTTTTCTGCTTTTATTTATTCCCACTGTTGCCCAGTCACAGAACCTTTGACCGTCAGTGACCATGATCGATTTAGGTGTAAAAATTGAATGAAACACATCACTATATTTCTTAAATAACGTGTTGTATAAATTATTTGGTTTATATTATTATTATGCACACATGGAAGTACGGAAGTTAAGTTCAATTTAAGTTTGTCCAATCGATCTATGGTCATAGGTACACATCAATGTATCAATTTTATAAGATTTTTGTTAGAATTTCTATTTTTATTATTTGACCAAGATGATCCCATTTAATATTACTAATTAAACTTTAAAATTTTACATTTGTAAAAATATTGTCTATATATGTGGCTGAAGTGTCGGTTATTCGAGTAGGCTCCATAAATTGAGGCTTCAGATCAAATGATTGAAATAAACTAGTTATTCTAGTACTTCACCACTTCACACCAGGACAGCTTCTTAGTCTTTACAAAACACAAATCCAGCCAGATATGGAGTACTGCTGCCACCCTTGGAATGGTTCAGCCAAATACCAGCTCGCTACCTTAGACTTGATAGAACTTAGGGCTTTTAGGCTTATAAGTGAGCAATATATGGTGGAGACTAAGACCCAAAGTCTCGAACACCGCCGTAAATTTGCAAGCCTATCGATATTTTACACAGTACATTTCGGGGAATGTGCCCAGGTACTATACGATCAGATCCTTTCATCTCTCTTCCATCAAAAGACAAGCAGGCGCACGGCTCAGTACCATCCGTACCTAGTTGATATACCACCCATTCGCACACACCGTTGTGGTTATACATTCTTGATGCGTAATTCTAAGGTATGGAACACGTTGCCGTTGTCTGTTTTTCCTAAAGGATACGATCCGGGTCTCTTTAAGGTAAGAGTGAACAGGTTTGTTCTAGATCTTCATGCTGTATCTTAGACTACAACATTGCTTTCCATTAGGTGAGATTGTTTTCAAACAAAGGTCTATCCAGTTTAAAAAAATCATAGAATATCGTAGAGATGATCGTTAGTCACAGGGCAGACCACTGGCCCGGTGGTCTGACGGTCGCGTAGTGGCAGTTGGAGAGATATGGATCAAACTTTAGACCGAATTCATTTGAGTATAGAGAATTATTGAGATTTTGCGGTCTTTATTTTTACTCTGTTTATTTATCTAAGATATGTTTTAAACCAATCTATCCCTATCCTACATTATTAAGTTTCCAACTGCAAATATAAGTTTTAGCGAAGACAGGTATCACATTCAAAGGAAAAATTATTGGATATGCTTAACTATGCCAAAATAAACAGAAAACCTTTAAACCTCTTGCTGTCAAATTATGACCTTATTGTAAGTACAAACCGAGTGGAAGCACGTTAGAAAAAAGGAAAAAAAACCTTTATTTGCCACGGAAAAAAACACAGCGGGAAAAAAACCAATATCAAACTAAAGCGTGCTTCACAATTATCAGATTTAAGACATTTATTCTCATAAAAATTTACAATTCACTTATATGAGAACTTATTGTAACAAAAAACATTGACACCTATAATAATCGCATACGCAAGCGTTTTACATATAAGTAAAAATAATCATGTATAAATACTTAATAATACCTAATAAATAACATAATACAATAACAAAAATCGAATCAAAAATGAGGAGATACGTAGGAGAACTCAAGTCACCGACATAGCCCAACTGATAAGCACGTTGAAGTGGCAATAGGCAGGCCATATAGCGCGCAGAACAGATGGCCGATGGGGCCGAAAAGTTCTCGAATAGAGGCCACGGACAGGCAAGCGCAGCGTAGGACGTCCACCTAAAATATGGGCAGACGACTTGGTAAGAACCGCAGGTCGGCGTTGGATGCAGGCCGCTTCCAACCGCAGTTCCTGGAGACCAATAAGGGAGGCCTTTGTCCAGCAGTGGACGTCCTACTGCTGATATGATGATGATGATGAATAACAAAACATTTACGAACGAAAAACAGCACAGTGGTAACTATGTTTATGTGGGTAGATTTAAAAACTTTATTAATCAACGTATTATAATCTAATACGATCTGCGGGCATCCATCGTGGCGGGCAAACGACTTAAAAATGCTTCAATCTTCACTCAAGACACTCCCATACAATGATAGCCACAGGCCACACTCCGCCCCACCAGACGCTCGATTCAATCCGGCACTCAGGTCTTGGACTTAGTACCGTTACAACCCTAGTCGGATAATGCCGTATTTGCTTTTGTGGAAGACCAATTCTGCGGGATATGAAACAGACGAAATGTAGAGAATTCAAGGTTTGACAATATTTCTTAAGCTCTAAAAGAAAGTAAGTAATTGTACCGTGACTCGGTTAACAGATCAGTGCTATGTGTAAAACTCGCTTTCAGCGTCTATTTATCTGCAAACAACAAGCACACACAATACTTAATACGAGTATTATAAGCGTTTAACAGACTTCAAAAAAGGAGGAGGTTCTCAAGTCTACTGTCTTTTTTTTGTATTTATATTCCCCGATCACACAAAGACACGTTGACCGATTTGAGAAATATTTTTTGTTTAAAAAGGTATACTTTCCAAATGGCCCCATTGGCAAGTCAGGATCCGATGATGGAATCCCAAAAAAAAATTTACAACCCTCAAATTTTATATTACCACAGAACTCAGTCATTTATCAACCGATATAGGTAATTCGTTTTTTATTTGAAAGCATATTATACATTCATATTGGTCTCATAGAATTTTTTTTTAAAATCAGTTCAGTAGGTTGTTTAAGTCAGTTATTTTTATGTTAAAAATTCACTTGTACTTAGAAAATTTTCGTGATTTATTTCAATTATTATTATAAATACGGGATTTGTCACGTATCGTTTTATCAGTGTTTTTACCGACATTGTTTTGGCTCAATTCGTGATCTTTTATCAGGGTCAGTGCGATCCACTCCGTACTGCGTGAATTGAACCAAAACGAAACATTGTCTGTCGAAACGCCGATAAAACGGTATATAATAATGACTTCACATCAATAATTACCATATTTATCTTAGTTATATTTATTATCTATTAAGAATAACGTCAATACATGTTTGTTTTTAATAAGTTTTGATATAATTACGGTTATTGAATACCATTTTCACTTAAAACGGGATATTTACCGTGTTTTGGATCAGGATACTGAAAAAACTCAAAAATCATGGTAAATATCCCGTTTGTATGGTTTTGGTGCCTATTTTTGATAATGATATATATGATATGATATAATTATAATGACCCGTAAATACATAAATAATAATATATACTTATAAGAAAGTTGGTCATTTCACACAGCGCTATCTAGCCTCAAACTAAGCAAAGCTATGCTAACCAGATAATTAATATTTTTGTAAATACATACATGTAATATTTATATCAAAAAACACCCAAACCCGGAGCAAATATCTGTAGACCCATGCAAACATTTGTCCCGCAGCGGAAATCAAAATCCGCAAACTTCTGCGTCTCAACCGACCATTTGCCCACTGCTCCACGGAGATCGTTTATTTTGAATGAAACTGTATGTCAAGTTAGTTGGTCGTGCAGCGTTTTATATGTTTAACATGTAAAGTTTACATGCCACTATATTACTAGTCAAAGATAAAATCAGAATGATAATCCTAATAATAATATTTAACGTAGCACCTCGTAGACTTTCGTAGCACCTATTGGGCTTGTAGCTGCTCGTAGACACTCGTAGCACGACTTCGTATTCTGATAGTGTGACCATTAGTGCTGTGCACTCCCTGAGGTATGCGCGCGGCGAGACGGGGGGGGGGAGAATCGGCTGCTGCGCTCTGTCAGTTTGCCGTCAACGCTCGTGGCGGCAGGTAGTGTTTTTTTTATAGTCAATGCAATGACGATAGATTAGGATACTAGAATACATAGAACCCGCTCGCACCTGTATCTCAGCCGGCTATTCTCCAACTGCGCCACAGAGGTCACCACACATGTGACGAAAAGCCTTACCTTGCCATAACACAGTTGCAAATTAGCATAGAAATTAAAGTTCTTGTAACCGTACACTTACTCGTACCAACCCTGATTGACGCGTGGAGTTACTTACCGATTGTTACCGTTAACTTAATTGTTGAAGTAAAACTTCTTTACGCACACTTGACTTGCGGAGTAAGCTGGTGAATGCGTGTCGAGAGCGTTAAAAAAAGTTTTATCGGGTGAGGCAAACGGAAGTTGAGAGGGAGATATAAGTTAGTGACGATAGAAAGAGAGAGAGTTACGTTTCGTATATTACTGTAGTGGCAAGAGAGAGAGAGGTGCGAGCACACATTTTCATTCTCTCTTTCTCTCAGTTACGTTTCTTATGTCTAAGACACAGTGCAGACCTATTGTCCGTATCACACTGTGGGAGCAAGAGAGAACAGTGCGCGAGCACGTTTTCTTTCTCTCTTCCTCGCATAGCCACTGCATGAAATATATATATATATATATATAACTCGCAAACAAACTTCTAACTGATATATATATATATATATATAGATATCAGTTAGAAGTTTGTTTGCGAGTTTGCTAGCGTTACGAGAACGGTGATTTCTTGATTATGTCTCGTAATTTCGTTTCGTTCTTGAACAATTTTATAAATTAATATTTTCAAAAAGAAATTTTATTTCAGTCCTGTGGTCTAAATCTAAAGCACACTCGTTTGTTTTATTATTTTAGGCATATAAACTACTAGCTATTGCCCGCGACTTCGTACGCGTTACACTACTAAATAATTAGGTAACCTAGAAATAAAGCTAAACTCGAAGTTGCAACTTGACTTGACACCCCATTTTTATCCCCTGGGAACTGATTTATGGGTAAAAGGTAGCCTATATGGTACTCTAGGTTTAAATGTACGTACATACATTTCATCCAAATCGGTTCAGCCATTAAGATGTGATTGAGTAACATACAATAAAATAAATAAACAAACTTCCAAACTTTCACTTTTATAATATTAGTGTAATTTTATGTGTATCCAATTTACATATTATAAATATATAAATATTTCTGGATATTTCACACAGCGCTATCTAGCACCAACCTAAGCAGAGCTTGTACTATGGGAACCAGATGAATAATAGAATACTTATATACTATTCTTTTTTTGTTAACACATACATTATAATATATAGAAAAACATCCAGACCAGGCACAAATATCTGCAGATCATGCAAACATTTATTTTACGGCGGGAATCGAACCTGTTACCTCCTGAGTCTCAGCCGGCTATTTGCCTACTGCGTCACGGAGGTCATTAAATTATGAAACGTACGTAGGTATTCTCTAAGTTTTTCTTAATGTTTGTATCACATTATCACACTTATATTGTAAATGCGATAGTTCGGATGTTTGTTTGGATATTTGTTTGTTTGTTACTCAATCACTCCGTAACGGCAGAACCGATTTCTATGAAATTCGGTATAAGCGTAGTTTATAACCTGAATCACCAATCAGTATAAGCTACCATTTATCCCATAAATCAGTTCCCATGGGATAAAACGGGGTGTCAAAGTTTCTATAGATAAAGGATTTGGGTCTTTTTTACCACTTTATGCCAAAGCTACGGAACGGATTGAGCCCAAACATTGCAAAAAATCAGATCATGACCTAGAATAACATATAAGCTACTTTATATCTCATGAACCAGTTTCCATGAGGTAAAACTGAGTCATTAAAGTTTCTATAGGAAATATATTTTGTTCTTTGTTATCCCGTCACGCCAAAACCACTGAAGGGATTGGGCACACACTTTGCAAAAGTCTAGTTCTAGACCTAGAATTATATGTAGGCTACTTTATATCGCATAAATCAGTTTCCATGAGGTAAGACTGAGTCGTTAAAGTTTCTATAGAAAGTATATTTTGTTCTTGGTTATCCCTTCACGCCAAAACCACTGAAGGTATTCGGCATACACTGCAAAAGTTTAGTTTTAGACCTAGAGTAACATATAGGCTACTTTATACCTCATAAATCATTTTCCATGAGGTAAGACTGATTCGTTAAAGTTTCTATAGAAAGTATATTTTGTTCTTGGTTATCCCTTCACGCCAAAACCACTGAAGGTATTCGGCATACACTGCAAAAGTTTAGTTTTAGACCTAGAGTAACATATAGGCTACTTTATACCTCATAAATCATTTTCCATGAGGTAAGACTGAGTCGTTAAAGTTTCTATAGAAAGTATATTTTGTTCTTGGTTATCCCTTCACGCCAAAACCACTGAAGGTATTCGGCATACACTGCAAAAGTTTAGTTTTTGACCTAGAGTAACATATAGGCTTCTTTATACCTCATAAATCATTTTCCATGAGGTAATAGAAAAAATATTTTGTTCTATGTAATCCCTTCATGCCAAAACAACGGGATAATAAAAGGGATTGAGCATTTTAAGATTAATAACATTGCAATAATTTGTCATAAAAAAGCAGGTAGCAGTTTTTTTATGACAAGTTATTGCTGCGGTAGCGCAACATCACCCAGTCTATCCTACAGATAAATAGATTGGTCGCAAGGATGAGTAATCAAAATGGCAGCTATTGCAAAGTCCCGCTATCCACTCCATTTAGATTTTTTAGTGTAACAGTGATGAGTCTTAAACAAATCTTAGCTACCGCAGCTTCTTCGTGCCCATATTCTTCAAGATAAATAGGATCACAATGATAGCTATAAAAATGCAGCTAACGTAGCGACCGCAGCCCACTCTCTTCATGTTATATCTTACTAGCTGACCCGCCTCGGCTTCGCACGGATGTTTATCAAAATTAAATAAAGCTTATAGCACTCAGGGATATACACACATAAAAATGTATTCGCTCTCTTCAAATCATGTAAAAATTTAGGTAAAGTCATAAAAAATTTAAGCTACCCCAGCATCCCCCAGCCCAATCTTTTGAAGATTTTAAGTCAAATGGGGTCGCAATGATGAGTCACAATAAATTTTCAACTACCGGGGCGTTTTTCAGCCCATTTTTTCTATAAATATGTTGTATGTAACTGTAACGCGAGCGAAGCCGCTGGTGGGTCAGCTAGTTATCTATAGTAATTTGTTTCGAGTCTGAATGGTTTTCTATTTCATAGGTTGCTCTATATATCTCAGGATAAAATTGGGTAGAAAAAGCTAATGACAGAGCAACTTGGAAAGATTTGGAGGAGGTCTATACCTGAAAGAGGAGCCTTAGTTAAGTTATCAATAAAAATTGCACATAGCACTCAAAAATTGTATTCGTTAGTTATGAAAATAAAGATGCTATAATTATTAAACTAGTGGTTCACCCCGAACTAAGAGCTCGCGTGTCTCCAATAAAACTTAATAATAATAATGTCATCTGTAACCGTCATCTTTAACTATCAAAATAGTGCCACGAAATAATTAACCAACTTACTTGGCCTAAAGTTTCATTCAAATTACAAGTGATAGGAGTTCATGTAAATTGGATATTTTTTTTTGAGGTACAAATTGCAGTTATTCTAGATTTCATGACTTTTGCCTTTATTTGTGTCACTGAAGCTACACGCATACCAAATTTCAGCACTGTGGGGCCACTGGTGTAACCTGAGAATTTCTTCAAAGTTTAGTTTATATTTTGGTTAATAACTCTCTAAAACTGCAAATGCTTAACTAAAAATAAAACCGGGTTCAAAATTTACCAATAAAGAACTTTCATTTAACGTACCACTTGACCTAATAGTCTCATTTTCATATTTTTTTACCCCTCTTAAACCCCAATATCTAAACAACCCCCTGACATTTTTAGCTCATTTAGTCACACCAGAATTGTGCCATCATTATCTACTTAAGTATTAAATTTCACAATGATCGGATCTATGTTTCAAAAGTTATACTCGGATAAACAAACATACATACATACAACGCCGATTTGAGTAAGTTGATTTAGAGATCTCGCTTCGCTCTATGAATAAATAAATATTTATTAGAGTAAGCGTATATGTTACAAAAAGTATACAAATATCCTATCAGATAACTTCTTAGTTCTTAGTTCTTAAGAAGCTTTGCTCAGTTTGGGGCTAGATAGCGCTGTGTGATATATCTCCAGCATTATTTATTTAACGAATTTAGTTGAAATATAGCATAAAATACTTAAGTCACTCAAAAAGGGCGAAAATCTTTGTATCAGCTAATTTGGGAAGGTTGTCTCTTCTTTTATTTACAAATATTATTTTTACTGCACTTGCCGAGCTTTATTCTTTTTAATTTTCTGCAAAAGACAAGCTAATGTGTTAATTTCAGAATTTAACTCATATTCTCCTTTTTGCCGGATTTCATTTGAAGTTACCATGAAAAATATATAAACTGAAAATTCATTAGAAACACAAGGTTAATAACACTGGGGCGAGTTATAAAAGTTATAAATAGAACAGCTGAATCATTCCATGGTTTCGTAAATCAGTTAAAAACGTTATATGGTTAGGTTTAAATCGCTACTTTTTAAGGCACTTGTCTCACCGCCGGCGACGAGCGAGAAGCGAGTAGAGCTAGAAACTAGAAACGAGTTGGCGAGCAGCGAGAAGCGAGTGTGTAGTTCCTATAGTTGTCTCGCTGGGCTATAAAGCGAGTGAGCGAGTGCGGCGGGCGATACTCATCATCTCACGGCGTGTGTTCTGACCGCCAAGCGAGCATCCCTGAGCGTGTATCGCTGAGCAAGTGTTGTAGTCGCTGCGACAAAATAGTGGAGAACGAGTTCTCGCCGGCAGTGTGAACGGCCAGCGACCAACTATTAATATACGTGTCTCTTTTGCTGACACGGAATCTACATCGGTTGTTCGTTTCATAAACGAGAAAATAGTTGATAGCTAATCGCTTACTCGCCTGCGGTCAGATAAGTGCTTAAGATACAGATAGCTATTGTTTAATTTATGTTTAAGATGGTTTTTCCTAATTTTTGTAGGGTTTCGCACAACAGGTAAAAAAAGAAACCCTTATAGGATCATACTCTTGTCCGTCTGTACGTCTGTCCGTCTATCTGTCCGTGTGTCACCACCGATTTTCTCAGGAACGGGTGGACCTAGCAAGTTGAAATTTATATCAAATACTTAGGTCTATAGTCCCTATTAGGTGTATAAAAATTGATATTCTGAGTCAGCACGATAAAAGATATGGGTAAATTTAGATTTGTAACTTTTTAACGCGAAAACTTGTAAGTACCAAAATGTACCTTAATTTTAAACTTTTTTTATTTGCCGGAATTTGCAATTTACTTGTACTCTAAGACCTTGCTTTTAACCAAAATTGATAATTCTAGGTCAACCGGAAACACCCTATAGGTTTTGGTTCGAAAACCTATATGGTAGTTCCCGTTGATCTAAAATCACGAAATGTGGCAAAAAGCAAGGTCAGCAGAAATAAAGGAAAATATCCAAAAAATAAAACAATTTGAAAATTAAAGGGTGTCCCCATACATACATAATTGACGCCAACTATGATAGTCCTCTGAGTTAAATGGGCACTCATACAATTAAGAGGACTAGCTCGATCGGCACCAACCTCAAATAAATTAAATAAATAAAATTGTGCTTTAGAATAAAATGAATATTTAAGTGAGGCTCCCATACAACAGACCTAATTTTTTGCCGTTTTTTTATAATGGTACAGAACCCTTCGTGCTCGAGTCCCACTCGTACTTGGCCAGTTTTTTTTCTTAAATACCATTATATACTCGGCTCTATTAAAATCCTTTTTTGATAAACAAGCTTTTTTGATAAAAACATAAACCTCCTTCTGCGCAGTCGTGTAAAAAGTAGCTTATCTCAATCCCGGTCTTAACATATGTATCTATATACCAAATTTTATTGAAATTGGTCAAGCCTTTTAATCATAATAACGTAACAACCAGACAGACGCTTACTTTCGAATTGATAATATTAGTTGGCAATTGAAAGAAAGAACTGAAACGTATGGGTGCCCAACAGTGGGGCATGAATGACGGAAAATAATAAATACGATATAGATTTAACCAGCTGTTCTTCAATAACCTGCGTTTAATGAAATACATTGAACTTGTCTGGGCTTTCATAAAATATAAGTTTCGTTTTATTTTGAGGGATGTTAAAGCAGATGTAACATTATCTTCGCTTTCAAAGGAGCAGTTTTAGCGGCTAAGTAAACTGCTAGCAAAATTTTAAAAAGAATAAAAAATAAAATAGACGAAATATTGATAAAACGTTGCGTGATCAATCCCGTATTTATGACAATTACAATAAAATGGCGTTATTTACTCCCTGTAAATCGCGTCTACGAAGAAATAAATAAATAATAACAAAAATTAAACACATTTTTTTAAATTAAATTATTAATAACAGATATTATCTTTATTTCAGACAAGTTTTACAGCAAAATAAAATTAAATACATACAGTTATAAACTGTGTGTATTTTAAATGTTTGTGTACGGAACCAGGTGAAACAGGGCGGGCGGTGGTTGTTCCGAGTGGACTGTATGGTGATACGATGTTGCCCTTGTGCCCCGGTTCATCCTGGCTTCGTACGTCTTGGTGCGCTGGTATGCTGTGGTTCGGAGCTTCATCCTAGTATGATGATGGTGATGAGAGCTTCAAATGATACTCCAGAAGAGGTTTGACTGCTTGAGGCTTAGCGCTCTTACTAGGAGACGACTGAGTGGCTTGATGCTTGGTACACGATTTTTGCAGAAAACTGCGCTCAATATAAGCCAAATCGTCTCCTCGCCCTAACGTTCCTACCCCAAGTCAAATTTATTGTCCCCACTTATCATACTGCTTACATCGTTATTGTGACCTTGAGAATCTTTGAATTTTTTTGTCCTTGACGTACATTCCATTTTCTCCCTATGATAGGGCATTTTTCTACATATTTTCAATTTTCTCCTACTCTTGAAGCGTACTCAGGCAAACCTATATCTAATACATTTTCAGGATTCATATAAGCGTACCTACTCCTACGTTAATTGAGCCAATATCATACTATTAGCCAAATTACAGGATTCTTTTGGGATTTATACTATTACCTGATTTACAAGGTTCTAGCTCATGTTGTCTAGTCGATATTACTACCTAAAGGCATCAATAATTCTTATGTACCAACGATAGTTAAAACTGAGAATTTTATTTCGTTACTACCTCTATGTTACTGTTTCTAAGTTCTATAGTCTTCAATTTACTTACAGCTATGTATATAATGTCAAACTTACTATATACTTTAATCTGTACCTAAGTTGTTTAGACTTTATTTCATTAAAACTAGCTACACAGTTCAAACTACCTACATTAGCCTAATCTCTCTTATATCGTAACTTAATATCCATGTGATTTAGTTTTACTGTACTTTTTCTTTGTCAAATGTCAAAAAAATACCTACAACTAATTTACAATTCAATTTTATGTCCGGTCGTTTGGAACAGTTTGCATTATATGGTATAAAATTTACCAGTATTCATTCGTTCGCCGCCTTTCAGTTCCATCATGTCGGTGTTTATGAATAGCTAAGTATTTAATAACGCAGCTTCTCATTAAATATGGTACTCGTAAGTATGTCGTTTACACTGTTAATATTAAGTATCACTATTTATTGCCGGCCTCCGTGGCACAGTGGGCGAATAATCGACTGAGACGCAGGAGGTTGTGGGTTTGATTACTGCAGGGCAAATGTTTGCATGGTCTACAGATATTTGTTCCGGGTTTGGGTATTTTTCTATTTATTATAAGTAGTCAATTACAAAAATAATAAGTTAGAAAATAAGTTTTCTATCAGTTATCTGGTTCCCATAGTATACGCTTTGCTCAGTTTGGTGCTAGATGGTGCTGTATGAAATGTCCAGCATTATTTATGTTTATAGGTTGGGGAAAAAGTCTTTTCGCATTTTAGTATGTATGAACTTGTAATACAATCTCTTTGGCTATACTATTTGTATCTGGCTAGTTTTGGTATCATTCAAAGTTTAAATTTTAAAAAAGATAATTCCAAATTCAAATTAGGAAAATGTGTGATTTTTATTTATTTTTCGTACTGTAATGATGAGTGAATGTAATGAAGAAATTCGATACATTTTAAAATTTTACTACAAAAAAGGTCAAAATGCAACGCAAGCCGCGAAAAAAATTTGCTATGTTTATGGACCTAGTGTAGTTTCTGTGAGAGTAGCACAAATTTGGTTTAAGCGTTTTCAATTCGGAAATTTTGATGTCAAAGATGCACGTCGCTCTGGTCGCCCTATTGCGGATAAAATTGATGCCATTTTTTTTAAAATTGGAGCAAGATCTGCATATCAGTAGTAACGACGTAGCTGAAGAACTAGGAATTGACCACAAAATAGTTTTGGCGCATTTGAAAAAAACTGGGTACACAAAAAAGCTCGATATTTGGGTACCCCACGAGCTCACTGAAAGAAACCTAATGAACCGTGTACTCATTTGTGATTCTTTATTACGACGTAATAAAACCGAACCATTTTTGAAGAAGCTGAAAACTGGTGATCAAAAGTGGATCACGTGCGACAAGAACGTGCGAAAAAGGTCGTGGTCAAAGGCCGGTCAGGCTTCACAGGCTGTGGCGAAACCCGGGTTAACTCGCAACAAGGTGATGCTGTGTCTGTGTGGTGGGATTGGAAGGGCATTATTCATTATGAGCTGTTACCACCAGGCAGGACCATCGATTCTGAACTCTACTGCGAACAACTGATGAGATTAAAGCAAGAAGATGAAAGAAAGCGGCCGGAATTAATCAACAGAAGGGGTGTGGTTTTTCATCATGATAACGCTAGACCTCACACATCTTTAGCCACTCAGCAAAAATTAAGAGAGTTTGGCTGGGAGGTGTTAATGCATCTGCCGTATTGTTCTGATCTTGCACCTTCAGATATTTACCTCTTTCGGTCTCTTCAGAATTCTTTAGGAAGTGTCAGGTTAACATCACGAGAGGACTGCCAAAACAACTTGTCGCGGTATTTTGATCAAAAGCCCCAAAATTTCTATAGCAATGGGATCATGTCCCTACCTATAAGATGGCAAAAAGTTATCGAACAAAATGGTACCTACATACCCTAGGTAAATAAACTATATTAAAAAATATTTTGTATTTTCTTAAAAATGCGAAGAAACTTTTTCCCCAACCTAATATTTATTAATCCACTGCTGAACATAGGCCTCTCCCAATACGCGCCACTGAGCCAGGTCTTCGGCTTTTCTTATCTACTTTCTGCCCGCCGCCTTTCTTAAGTCATCGTTCCACTAAGCCGAAGGGCGCCCTACACTTTGCTTTATAGGACGCGGACTCGTCGAAAGGTTGTCAGTTTTCTAGCATATATGACCAGTCCACTGTTACTATAACAAATCCGCTGGTATAGCCTGGTGACCTTAGTTCTCTGTCGGATAATCTAGTTGCGGATTTTATACTCAGAGAAAACGATTAAGTCGTTCCATAACTCGCATAACACCTTAAACTAGTGAACTAGTCTTACCGTGAGCGTCTCAGCACCGTAGATCCTTAGCACTACGGGTAGAACGCACTGGTTGAAAACTTTAGTATTCAGGCTTTTTCGAACGCTGCCCAGGTCTACTGAATCTTCCTCTTAGCCTCCTCGAAATTGTGTCTACCCAATTGCACTATATGGCCGAGGCATAGTAATAGAAACGTATAAGTTGTTAAAACTTTCTTTTACGGCTCATATAAATATATAACTTATTAACTTATATACCCATTAATACTTTATACTATTTTCTGATGCAATTTTTTTTTATTCTTCTTTTTCTATCATGTCAATGGCAAGCTAAACTACTTTAGAGTAGTACATTGCCACTTTAAAAGTGTTGGGGGCGGCTTTGTTGAGGTCATCTCTTGTACAGGTGGTAGGTCATAAGGGATGGAAGAGCAGATGAGACATGGTGTAAATGGGTGCTCTGTTGTCGCATTAAGTCGTCTCGTATACTTACAGAGAACTTACAAAGGCTTTGTCTGCAGCGGCCAATTTGGGTCCGGAGTCTGTTCATTGATCTCCAGACTGGCCAAGGCAGATCATGAGGAGAGGTGTTCTCGCGGAGTAACAAAATCAGACGGGTGCATCTCCTTCCAAGCACAGATTTTCAGTGCCGCCGGGTGGTCTTGTTATTCTTAATTTTATGTAGTCATAATAAATTTAAATAAAATATAAGAGAACTGCAACACACGGTTTTAAGCATTTTAATTTACTGTAAGTTTCGTAAAATAAATTATTAAATAATCATCTGAAAACTTCTTCGGCCATAGAGCAACCAAAAATACTGTAGACTGTATTTTCAGTTACCCAAACAAACTTAAAAGCGTTTCTTGGAAATACATACTTGAATATACGTCCAGAAGAACGTGACGTTTTTATAATAAGCCTATTTAAGAGAGGGAAAAAATACACGTCGATAATAATAAGCTTTGAGTAAAGGAAAAACACGAATGAAGGACTATCTCTAATATTGTCATTATTAGATAAATATAGAGCTGTGTTTGTATTTTTTGGGATTGGGGATGGTAGTACAGTTTTACATAAAAGCTCATCCATCACACTAATATAATAAATGTGAAAGTTTGGATGTTTGTTTATTTTTATTTGTGACTCAATCACGCCGTAACGGCTGAACCGATAAAACTTAGTATGTGCATAGAATATAACCTGGATTAACTCATGATGCACATGAGGATCATCAACATCATCATGAGGAAACGCGTGGCTTTGTTAGCTCTAAACGTTTTGACCATGTTAAACCCATACAAATAGAAGTTGGATCTGGCCTAAACTTATTTTAATAAAAAACAATCTCAAAAATGATTTATTGTGGTCCTTTCTTTTGTACTCATTTAAATTGTATAAGTCCAATCATGTCTGGAGTACTGTTTTCACCTTTGGGACGGATCAGCGAAATACCAGCTAGAGGCTCTAGATTCAATTGAGAGAAGAGCTATGAAGCTCATTTGCAATGACGAGTTAGCAGATACAAGGCTCCACAGCCTCGAGCATCGTCTAAAGATTGCGAGCCTCTGGGTTTTTTATAGGATACATTTCAGAGAGTGTGCTTCGGCGATTTTCAACCTAATCCCACCATCCCCATTCTATCATCAGCCAACCAAACGATCCGCGAGGCATCACCGCTACATGGTAGATATACCTCCCTCCCATATCACCTCTCCATACAAAGCGGTACTCTTCCACCTTTATTATGCACACCTCCAAAGAGTAGAAAGTCTTTTCTGAGTCTGTGTTAGTATTTTACAAACTTTCGCGATCACTGTACATAATTATTAATTAAAACGGGTATTTATCGCGTATGTACCTTTTTTATTTGTTATCCCGACGTTTCGGCTGTGTTGCAACAG
Organism: Philereme vetulata; assembly: GCA_918857605.2. Lineage (NCBI taxonomy): Eukaryota > Metazoa > Arthropoda > Insecta > Lepidoptera > Geometridae > Philereme > Philereme vetulata. The sequence continues at coordinate 6,360,135 of OU975436.1, forward strand.
TCATGGTCTCGGGCTGACTGATAAAAAAGGTGCATACGCGATAAATACCCGTGTTAATCAATAATTATGAGTTTGTGTTGCCTGATAACAACAACTTAGGGTTCTTCAAGTCGCTTGTGAATAGGTCTCTTCTAGACAAGCGTGAACTATCGTAGACTGCATCATCGCTTACCATCAGGCGAGATCGTGGTCAAACGCTGGCCTATAATTTATAAAAAAAAATTGCATATCAAGATATCCTTCTTTGTTCCTCTTCTTGCATTTTTTTTCGAACTCTTTATTCTTACCATGTTATAGGGATGCGCCACTCATCAGTCTTTACCTAATAAAACGTTGAGATAGGAAAGGCATGTTCGTTTTGGTGTTCACATAAATATAACGTTAATAAGCAGATTAAAGGGCGGTCGATTCGTTCGCTCGCAATTACTTTCCATTCAGAAACCGACCGGCCCGCACGTATCTCAGCAATATTGAATCAAGGCGCTTTTTTATCAACCTATCCTTAAGAGTAAAATCATCACCATCGTCATATCAACCTTAGGCTTTCCATATATATTTCCGGAGCAATCGATCTTGTGCGGCATGCACCTACAGCTCCCAGCAACCTTCAGGGCATCTTTCACTCTAATGGGGTTTATGCTGCCTATGCTACTCTTTCCAGTACGTGGTTTCCACTCGAGCATCTTTCTACCCCAACGGCCGTCAGTTTTTCGAGCTATGTGCCCGCCCACTGGCAGTTGAGTTTGCCAATCCTCTGGACTATGTCAGTGTCTTTAGTTAAGCAGAATAACCCTATCTGAAACCATAGTTGCGATAAGTAAACGATTTTGGGAACTGACAAAAAAAAAGAAAAAGAACACTTTTGCATATATGTATGTATATTCATTTTTATTTATTTAAAAATACACCAAGATTACACATTATTTATCACTTTATAGCTAGTTACTAGATTTATGACGATAGTCGTAAACACATTTCTGATACGTGCACCAATTACAGGTGTATACAACATTTGCTAACAACGGTGAAAATATAATTGAATTTGTAACTAAATTAATAAACTAAATACTGGGCATTTTAATAAGTAACATTTGACGTCTGTTGATGTCTGTCAGTTCGGTACAACTTGTACCGAACTCGTACTCGTATCGGTCATTATTATAATAAATATTTAATCGTAATTGAAAAAAGTTAAGCAATTGTGCAGCTCTAACAAAACAAAACAATATATTATTTTATGCCCGCCGTTACACGGTTACGTTGTCGAATTTTGATGAACTGTCAAACGTTACCTATTAAAAAGGCCTGACTTTAATACTAACTAACAAGTGATCCGATGTTGTTTCGGAACACGAATGCATCATTGCTTAATAAAATGTTACAGAGATTCTGGAAGATATAGCAGAAACAGATCTTTAAATTAATTTACGGACATCAATAAGAAAAACAGCTATTTAAAAAAAATCGAGTGTGCTTTAGACCACACGATTGAAGTAAAACTTCTTTTTCAAAATATTAATTTATAAAATTGTATAAGAGCGAAATAAAATTACGAAAAATAATCAAACGAACTACTGACTGAGAGATATATATATTTCATGAACTGGCTATGAGAGGAAGTGAGAAAGAAAATGTGCTATAATACCTATCTCTCTTGCTCCTACAGTAATATACGAAACGTAACTCTCTCTCTCTTTCTATCTTCACTAATTTATATCTCCCTCTAAACTTTCGTTCGCACTTTTTGTAACGCATTCACCAGCTTACTCTCCAAATCAAGCTTGCTTATAGAAGTTTTACTACAAAAACTATTACGGTTCTTTTGCTATTGAAACAAAAAGGTAGCAAATGAGGGTATGTAGACGATATTCCAAAGCCCTCTAAAATCATCACATTTTAATCGTAGTAATTTTAGAAATAAACACAAAACCGTTATACATACCGACTTTATAAAGTTACTGTAACATTACCCCTGAGTTTAAAATCCAAATGAAATTGTTTTTGGAGCCGTAACAAAATATTTGACTTAGAATACCATCGTGCATATTTCTGGAATATTTGCAACCCTTGTCACTAACTATGCGATAACAATAAAACCACACACATGGGCGGAATTCTCCTACTAATAGACAAATATCGAATGAGCCATTTGTCAAAAATACTATAGACGTCATTAATGAACTTGTGTACATATTCTATCAAAACTGACAGTCAAGAATAAAGTATTTATATAATCACCTGGTGGCTAACGTATGATAAGTAACACGCATAACAACTGCTTAAAGTTATTATCAAAAATAGTCGTATGCTAACAAAAACTGTCACCACGCGTTCAACTCTCACCAGGGAAACAACATGTTTATTTTTTATTAAATTATCGAATTATTCACCTTTTACTACGATCTCGCCTGATGGTAAGAAATGATGCAGCGATGGTCCATGCTTGCCAAAAATAAACCTGTTTACGCGCGACTTGAAGACACCCAGGTTGTAGACGATTGAGATCATGGGGGCTGATAATAGTTATGTCTTTTAGTGCGAAACATGTTATTGATGGTAATTATCAACATATTAATTTAAAATATAATTATTAATCCACTTATTTACTGATATTAGCTCCATTAGCATTTTGATTTTAGGTATACCAGTCAGTTATTGGCTGCATTCGGCAAGTTAGACGACATCCTTAGGTCTCCTAAATTTCCACAGTGTCTGAAGACCCGCTTATTCAACCAATGTGTTCTGCCCACCATGACCTACGGTGCCGAGACGTGGACGTTCACGCAGGAGGCTGTGTACAGGTTAAGAGTTGCACAAAGGGCCATGGAGCGTACGCTTGGCGTCAGACTGTTAGATCGAGTTCCAAACGTCGAGATCCGTAGAAAAACAAAGGTTCATGACGTTGGGATTCGAGTTATGGAGCTCAAATGGTCTTGGGCGGGACATTTGGCTAGACGTGGTGATGGCAGATGGAGCAGGACAGTGACTTAATGGTGGCCGCGGAGTGGGTATAGAAGGGTAGGACGACTAGCAGCGAGATGGGTGGACGACATCGTAAAGGTCGGTGGGTGAGACTAGCGCAGGATCGTGGTGGATGGCACAAACTTGGGGATGCCTATACCCAACAATGGGTGAAGTTAGGCTGTGGATGATGATGATGATGATGGAGTCAGTTGTTATTACGTGTTCTGTGTTCACTCATCCTATTATTTCGTACTAAGTCTGTGAGCGAAATTATGCTAGGTAATAATTCATTTCGCGTAAAATGAAAACGTATTATTTGGAGAAACTAATTTGATTATGTGAAGTAAATAACAAAATGTTATTAAAATATTGTTCCACTCTAATGAGGGACATTAATTTGATAGACCTAATGAACCATAAAAAGATTTCATTAAAACTAATTTTATTTCTAACAAGAAAACGGCTCATTATTAAGACTTTCCATTTGTATAATTAGGTCAGTAGTCCAGTAAATTATCAAGAAAAAGTACTTGTCGTACAAAATGCGGAGTGAGAGACGGTCAGATTGCCTGAACCGTGGAACCCTACAAGGGTCGGGTCCGAACCCAATTAATTCGTCAGCCCGAACGTATGTAGGAAGGGGGGGAACGAAAATTGCAGTTTAAGCTATCATAACAGGACCCGCGTATGAAACTGTGATGGGTAATCATATCATACGTTAGAATAAACACGTGATTACCGTAACAACAAGTTGCGTGTAATTTGATATTATTAATTCATAATTTGACGTTTCGTAGTTTACCTTTATACTAAAGGTTGGTTCTTGTAATTTGCCCAATTATGTTTAAGTATGGAATAAATGGTGGACGTCCTACGCTGCGCTTGCCGGTCCGTGGCCTCCACTCCAGAACCTTCCAGCCCCATCGGCCATCTGTTCTGCGTGCTATATGGCCTGCTCATTGCCACTTCAACGTGCTAATCCGTCGGGCTATGTCGGTGACTTGAGTTCTCCTACGTATCTCCTCATTTCTGATTCGATCCCGTAGAGAAACCCCGAGCATAGCCCTCTCTATAGCTCGTTGAGCGACTCTGAGCTTATTCACAAGGCCAATAGTGAAGGACCACGTCTCGGTTCCATAAGTCATCACTGGTAACACACACTGATTGAAGACTTTCGTCTTAAGGCACTGAGGTATGTTGAACGAAAAGACGTTGCGAAGTTTCCCAAACGCTGCCCATCCGAGTTGGATTCGACGATTGTACTCTTTCTCGAAATTGGACCTACCTAATTGGACATGATGATTAAAAGATGGGCAGACGGCTTGGTAAGAACCGCATGTCGGCGTTGGATGAAGGCCGCTTCCAACCGCAGTTCCTGGAGATCAATGAGGGAGGCCTTTGTCCAGCAGTGGACGTCCTACTGCTGATATGATGATGATGGAATAAATTGAGCATAAACCTAATTAACATTAACAGTTTTCTGGAAGCCGGCAGGAGCCATAACATGTCATAGCTGATATAGTCAGTATTGCATCAGTACTACAATTCAAGTAGAAAAATATAATGGTGATTTGTGATCATTGATAGAAATACTTTTTTTTTTATTTGTTAATTACAAGTATGTACATTATAACCTTAATATTATACACTAAAACCGTGCAAGGTCTGTCTGGGTACTCACATTCGTCTATAATCTACGTAACTTTTATACATTAGCGTCACACAAGACAGTATTACTCCATACGTACTCAGTACTCAATCCGCTTGCGACACCTGCTATGCGATAACATACGCAAACACAATGCTAATTAGCATTTTATTCCCAAGTAATCTTTGAATAGTATACCTAGATTAAGTGGTAAGCATTTCCAGAAATTAGATTTAGGAACAATTAAACTCACAAATTTACTTTAGAATAATATTACAAAAATTATTATTTAAGTCACATATACATAAACGAAATATATATTGTATACAGGTATTTAATGCGGAGATGCAATGACCAATTTGCGACCTTAATTTTCGGTATTTACGGCTCAAAGGGTTTATATTCCATCTGGTCCTTTATTATGAGTTGTATGGGAGGAATCGAAAACGCTCAATAAAACTATTGACGTTTGTGTAATTTGACAACTATTCCTGAAATCGCTGGTCTGCAATCTTTTTAATAGTTTAAGTCTGCGAATTTAGGTCACTATTTCACTATTTTACTAACGTACTGTTTTTATGATAACGGCCCCAAAATCCTCCCTCCTTAGTCCGTACTTCCTCGTCAGCCACCTTACATATCCTTCGTGTAAGTTTTTCGCCTGCCGTTCTGTTCAACGAAATTTAATCCGGCCACAGCTATTAGGCCGACGTGATGGTAATGGTATAAAGATTGCTGCTTTAGCTCGCCTCATTTCTTAATATTGAACTTTGGTTTATTGGATCTTGCAGCGGTGAGGTCTTGCTATTTGATATTTATAGGCAACTAGTGGATTGGTGATGATTAGGTTTTAATACAACTAAATGCCAAACATCATCAATAACATTAACATTTTAGATAATATCTAAATTTGATTGATCAAATACCTGTCCCCGCGAACTTCGTACTCCATAGATTCAATAAATTTTGTGTTGCTAAGCTGAGATAGGGGTAGAAGGGTAAAAATTTATGGTTGCATGTATTTTTTGTTGACGAATCATAAAAAATAATAATAAAAAATGTTCTCCAAAAACTAAAAGCTAATAAATTTTGGGGTGGATCACCCTTATCACATGGGGGTATGAATAATAGTTTAAACTATTTTTTCTATTTTTCATATTATTTTTTCAACCATTTTTACATTTTAATCGGTCAAGCCGTTTTGGTGGAGTTTAGTTACAAACACTGTGACACGAGCATTTTATATATTAGAGATAATCGTCTTTTGACTATTAACTCCCTATGATTTAAATGTTTTTTGGACAGAGAGTGACAGTTGTCATTTTAACAATCAATAGCATTTCAACAAATCAAAATATGGTGCTTACATGATTTATGTATACTTTTTGTGCTAAATCCATTATTTAAGTTACAAAATCACCATCTCATATCTCACCTCGTGACTCCTTTCAAAGCGCCGGTCGGTTTACAAGTAATGTTTTTTTTTTTACTTTGACAATGGATTGAAATAAACACAGATAAGAAACATTTCTCAAAATTTTATACCGTTTTATAACCCTGTAAAATGTTAAAAATTCACTCTCAAAAATTCTGAAGCATCAAGAGCAACGATTTTGCATCTATAACCGACCCGACATAGACAACATCCTGCAAATTATTGGGACCTGACGGTATACGGAACCCCATATCCAGGCACGCCCATTCCAATTTCCGGGCGGATTTCATAAAACGTTCTACGGAACGCCAATTTTGCCAATTTGTTATTAATTGAGGGTTGGTTTTTATTGATTGGACTTGTTTAGAGTAGTTTTGATTGGGATAAAGAGTTTTTTATAAATAAAATTATGGTTTTTCGATAGAACAGTTTTTAAGTCTTTTAAAATTGCCTAAGATTTAATCATCAAGAATTTAAATCAAGAGCAATACAATTAAAACGTCCTGAACGTAATTATATCACTCGTAGTATTCCAAGCTTAGAAGTTATTCACAGTTCAGCTAGATATTTTTTTAGATCGGTGATCGCTTGTACTATTTTGTGGTAGATAATGCCTATATTTTGGACGATAAGACGTCACGTAGTTTCCTGAACGCTGCCCAGCCCTGATAGATTCAACGACTAACCTCTTTCTTCAAGTACCTACCTACAGCTGAAATGGCAGTGGGCAGGCCACATAGCTCGAAGAACTGACGGCCGTTGGAGCAGAAAGGTTCTCGAGTGGAAACCAAACACAAGAAAACGCAGAGAAAGTCGGCCTACCACTAGATCAGAAGACGGACAAAGGTTCCTGGTAGCGGTTGAGTAAAGGCCGCACAAAGTCGTTCGCACTTGAGTTCAATGGGGAGGTATATATAATAAATTGCCTGACTATCTAAAAAACGAGGAAGTACATAAAATATTTAATAATAATTTTAAATCAATTTAATAAAAAATCATACTATTTAGTTAACGAATACCTATCGGACAACTTAATTAACAAACAATGTGACAACCTTACCAAACATTAATAACTAGGTACCTAGGTAGTATGTAAGCCTGTTTAGATATACATAGTTTATACTTTGAAATTACTTGAGATTATGATTATTATTATTATTTTTCCATTTGACATTATTATTATTACCCGATAACTTGACATACCTTTGTTATTCTACTGTATTATTTGACATATGCCACATAAACTTATTTGAATTTAATTAATTTGATATGTTTAATTGTTCTACTTTTTGAAACGGCGCCAACCCAACTTGCAGTACCCTTACAGAGTACTTACTCCTAAGCTACCTAATATCTAAGCTAAAAAATGTATATGTACATGTAAGCAGTAAATTAATATGAATATATTGAACATATACCTCCCCATAGAACTCAATTGTGGCCGATTTTGTGCGACCGACCAATCTCTAAATCAATTTGGCCAAATCGGCGTTGTATGTATGTATTGTATGTTTGCAGCAGTGATTACCATATAGCTGAAAATGATGATGATGAATACATATATTCTTGAGTGTACGTAAAAACAAATTAATTTTCAACAGAGCGCGAGCGAAAAGTCTTCTAACTCAACAAACTATTTTATCATGAAAACTCCGGAAAGTTCTTTGTCGCATTGCGTGTCCAAACTCCCATGAGACGTTCAATGTCCCAGATCTTCATAGTTTCTACACAAGTAAACAGCTACCACAAGAGAATTGAACTTCAATCAAATGTAGTCTTTAATTCAAAGGAACAACGATGAAAATTTAGATCGTAAAAGACACTTAAATGCAAAATTATTGCAGGCGATTGACCTGGAGCTCATGAATTGGAAAAGCGTGAGCTCGTTTATTTTTCATCGTGACATTAAAGAGGGAAATAAAGGCAATGCATTAAAAAAATAGTTAATAAATAAAGTATAGCCAGCCGAGGTTTATAGTAAGCCATTTCATTAGATAACGAACTTGTAGGTCAATTTTTGCAAATCTATAGGTCGGTCATTTGGCACGTTGGAACATCGTCCCAATTATTGAATTAGTCACAAAATAAACCTGGGTCTTGGGTGCTATAATTTCCACTAAACATACTCTGTTTTTGTTTGAGAGCTCCAATGTCATTAGTAGTTACACAGATAGACAAAGGCTTTTTGCTAATAATCATCATCATCACATAGGACATCTACTGTTCAACATAAGCTTCCCGAATAGATTTTCTACCAATCTTGTGCAGGGTGCAGGCCGCACCCAATGGCTCCCAGCAACCTTCGTTAGATCGTCTTTCTATCTAGCGGGGGCCATCCTGCGCTTTGCTTTCCAGTGCATGGTCTCGACATGAAAGTTTTTCTGCCCCAACGGCCGTCAGCTCTTAGAGCTGTGTGCCCTGCCCTCTGATACTTCATCTTGCTAATCCACTGGGCTATGACAGTGACCTTTGTATACGAATCTATTCATTTCTGATTTGATCTCGTAGAGCAATACCAAGCATAGCCCTCTCCAAAGCATGCAGAGTAACTTTGAGCCTTCTTATAAGGTCTATAGTGAGAGAAACTGGTACCATCAGTTGTTTAAAAATAAAATCATAGCAAAATTGTATTAAAAAACCCGCCATAGATCGTTTTCAAACAAGGTCACCCATTTCTCTAATCTCCGTGATTCATAAAGAGCTATTTACAATTTTTAAAAATGTTGTTGATCCAATGAAATGTTGTGGCATTAATGCAAACAAGCTGTTACACCCCATAAAATTCGCCATTCCTGCTTACGGTCCATATTCTAGAACATTACTCATAATGAGTGCTTGGAAAAGCGATGAAAGCGTTATTGACGTTACGTAGCAAAAGGGGAAAAACAACATAAAATTTTAACAAATTTAACAAGATAGACTCTTTATTGTTTACCGACAACCTCTGTGGAGCAGTTAACGAATAGCCGGCTGAGACGCAAGAGGTTGCGTGTTCGATTCCCGCTGCTAGACAAACCTTTGCTTTCTTAACATATATTTGTTTCTGGTTTGGGTATTTATACATTAGAAGTACATATGTATTTACAAAAAAAAAGTATATCAGTATTCTATCCGTTATCAGGTTCCCAATAGTACAAGATTAGCTTAGATCGGGGCTAGTTAGCGCTGTGCGAAATGTTCAGCATTATTTATTTATTTAATCAACAACTGTATAATAAAAGGAATTAGAGAAGTGATACGCGGTGATATATTGGGCGGTCTTATCGTTTAAAGCGATCACTTGTACACACATTTCTTTTGAAGGACCCTCGTTTTTCCTATAAATTTGTTTGTAGTATATATTAGGAATAAGTGAAAGTACTTATTTTTATAAACTTTTTTATTTCTGATATTCAAAGTAATCACCCATGCAATCGACGCATCTTTGCCAACGCATTGGCAGTTTATTGATGCCCTTCTTGTAAAAATCAGCTGAACGGGTGGCAACAAACTCTTCAAAGGCATTTTGTACTGCCTCTCGGAAATTGAATTTTTACCCACTAAAAAGTTTAGAACAAAGTTTTGGAAAAAGTAATAATCGGTAGGTGCAAGGTCTGGTGAGTATGGCGGATGAGGGAGAGCTTCCAACCCTAGCTCTTGCAGCTTGGAGACTGTCTATAGTGCAGTATGTGGTCGCGCATTGTCGTGAAGGTGCAGTGGGGACGACCGATTGACCAAAGCTGGTTGCCGATGTGCAAGCTTCTCTATCATTGTCTCCAGTTCTTCACAGTACACATCTGCAGTAATGCTCATGCCGTTTTGTAAAAAGCTTTGTTGAATCACACCAGCACTAGTACACCAAACAGTGACCATCACCTTTTTAGGGGTCATTTTTGATTTAGGGCATTGCTTTGGTGCTGAACCAGGATCTAACCAACTTGCTGAGCGCTTTCGATTGTCGAACAGAATCTATTTTTCATCGCACGTAACAATTCGGTTCAAAATTCCTTCATTTCTTTGACTATTGAGCAGCGCGAGGCAGGTCTCGACGCGTACGTTGCGCTGGCGATCGTTAAGTTTGTGGGGCACCCATCTATCAAGTTTTTTTTCCTTGCCTATTTCTCGCAAATGGATCAAAATTGTGTTGATGCTAACATCAAAAACTCCTGCTAGCTCAGCTGTAGATTGAGTTTTGTCAGCTTCCACAATCGCTTTTAATTCATCATTGTTGACCAAAGTCTCCGTACGACCACAAGCTTCAGTTTTCGAGTCAAAATTTCCAGAACGAAACCGGGAAAACCAATAACGGGTTGTGCGTTCGTTTGTTCAGTTCTCCCCGTAAACGTTTTTGATGTTACGTGCCATTTGTGTCGCGTTGGTGCCACGACGGAACTCATATTCCATAATTACACGAATTTTTAAAGTATCCATTATGACGAAAAATGATCAAATGTAATGAAAATACAACGCTAATCAATAAACAAAAGACTGAGTTTGTAAAAAGAATGTCATGTCTTTAAAACAAAATTAGGTTGAATTTAGAATACAAAGCCATTCCAAACTTTATTTTCTATTTGAAATGACCAGTACTGAAGAACGGCAATTTCATAATAGGTTGAGGAAAAAGTCTTTTCGCATTATAGTATGTATGAACTTGTAATAAAATCTCTTTGGCTATACTATTTGTATCTGGCTGGTTTTGGTATCATTCAAATTTTTAAGAAGTTAATTCCAAATTAGAAAAATGTGTGATTTTTATTTGTTTTTCATACTGTAAAGATGAGTGAATCTAATGAAGAAATTCGATACATTTTAAAATTTTACTACAATAAAGGTAAAAATGCAACGCAAGCCGCAAAAAAAATTGCGATGTTTATAGACCTAGTGTAGTGTCTGTAAGAGTAGCACAAATTTGGTTTAAGCGTTTTCAATCCGGAAATTTTGATGTCAAAGATGCACGTCGCTCTGGTACGGATAAAATTTATGCCATTTTTGAAAAGTGGAGCAAGATCGGCATATTAGTAGTTACGACGTAGCTGAAGAACTGAGAATTGACCACAAAACAGTTTTGGCGCATTTGAAAAAAACTGGGTACACAAAAAGCTCGATATTTGGGTACCCCACGAGCTCATTAAAGAAACCTCATGAACCGTGTACTCATTTGTGATTCTTTATGACGATGTTCTTTATGATAACTAGTGATGAAAAATGGATCACATACGACAAGAACGTGCGAAAAAAGTTGTGGTCAAAAGCCGGTCAGGCTTCACAGACTGTGGCGAAACCCGGGTTAACTCGCAACAAGGTGATGCTGTGTGTGTGGTGGGATTAGAAGGGCATTTTATTCATTATGAGCTGTTACTACCAGGCAGGAACATCGATTCTGAACTCTACTGCGAACAACTGATGAGATTAAAGAAAGAAGTTGGGAGAAAGCGGGCGGAATTAATCAACAAAAGGGGTGTGGTTTTTCATCATGATAACGCTAGACCTCATACATCTTTAGTAACTCAGCAAAAATTAAGAGAGTTTGGCTGGGCGGTGTTAATGCATCCGCCGTATAGTTCTGACCTTGCACCTTTAGATTTGCACCTGTTTCGGTCTTTTCAAAATTCTTTAGGCAGTGTCAGGTTAACATCACGAGAGGACTGCCAAAACTACTTGTCGTGGTATTTTGATTAGAAGCCCCAAAATTTCTGTAGCAATGGGATCATGTCCCTACAAGATGGCAAAAAGTTATCGAACAAAATGGTACCTACATACTTTAGTTAAATGTAAATAAACGGTATTAAAAATGTTTTGAATTATTTTAAAAAATGCGAAGAAACTTTTTCCCCAACCTAATATGTAAAGACCTATTATTTAAATAAAACTTTGTTTTGGTTTGTTAGATTTTAACAGTATAATCATTGGTTAATAAAAATGATTTTGAATCCGGATAACGCATTCTTAGAAAAACTCAAATAAACAAAAGTCTATATTTTTGTCGTAAACTAGCTGACCAATTCACAGCTTCGCACGCGTAGTTTTTCAATAAAAACATTACCCTCTTTCTGCACAGTTGGGTAAAAAGTAGTCAAGAGGAGTATGTCATTCGGGGATAGTGTAGCTTCCCAACAGTGAAAGAATTTTTAAAATCGGTCCAGTAGTTTCGGATACTATTCAATACAAACAACCAAACAAATAAATCTGTCCTCGTTAAAATATTAGTATATATTGTTTTAGAATTAGAAGAAAATTTTAAAATAATTACGTTTATGTGAGAAACGCATAACAACATCGTGAGAAAATTTATTTGCTTAAAACTGAAATACGATATTACATGACATTACTTACAAAGTGCGCTGGGTCCGTATGAAAATTCCATCAATGTGCTCATAAAAGTCAGTCTCATACGCCAAATTCAAGAAAGCACCAACAAAATCCTGAATATGATGAGACTGAAGACAGAGAGACTGCAGTGCTGGGGAAATTTATAAGGCTACATGTCTTGAGAGGTATTTTGTGTCATATTGGTACGCTTGTTTTTTTTTCTGCGTTTTGCTCGGTGTATTTTATTGTGTTTTGTTTTTGTTCTGATGTTGGTACTATTAACTTACCTATAATAAATAATTCCTACTAACAAAGTATGGAAATTGTTTGTCTAAAACAAATATTTTATTTTTATTAAAAAACATACCCACGACTTAAATCCCCAGGGACGAAATCCTTAAGTCCCAAAACTCAAATGTCAACAGTTTGCAGGTTACAAGTCCATCGTCGCTTTTAAAATTACTAATCCATATTACATAATAAAAAACAAAACAAAATCATACTCCTATTATTAAATTGTCTTGTGGGTGTTAAATATCTAAAACGTATTGAGCCTACATGATCTGGCGCCCAATTCTGCTAATTTATAAAAAAAACTTTTATTGAGCCATACTATTATACAGTCTGTCACCTCATTAACGACATTGATTTAAAACCTCTTTGACGACCTCCGTGGCACAGTGGGCGAAACGCCAGCTGAGATGCAGAGGTAGCGGGTTCGATTCCCGCCGCGGAACAAATGTTTGCATGATCTACAGATATTTGTTCAGGGTCTGGTTGTTTTGCTATTTAATATAAGTATGTATTTACAAAAAAAAAGTATATAAGTATTATATCAGTTATCTGGTCCAGTTATAGTACAAACTCTGCTTAGTTTGGTTGTAGATAGCGGTGTGTGAAATGTCCAGCAATATTTTTATTTTTAAAACACATTTGCAGAATCATGTTAACTGATTTTAGAGGTTGGTTTAATACCGGTAGCTTGTATTTATCCAGTAATCGATACGTTTCCATTTCGTTTCGCGAGGATCTAAGGGTGATGGTGGAAATCATCACAGAACACTGCAAACTGAACCATCTCTTGAAGACCGGGGCCACGGACAGTGGGCTTTGTCGCACATGTCTTCAGGAAGAAGAAACGGTGGAGCACGTGATGCTTCACTGTACGGCCCCGAGCGATATCAGGCTAAGGACGGGTTTGCAAGAGCTCATCGAATCCTCATCCGCTAACTCCACAACAACATCCACGGGGATCTTGGAGAGCTGCATACATAAACCCAAAATCCTGCTCCGTTACTTCAAGGAGCTAGAATGGCTGGGGTCAGGTTAGAAGGGGGGTAATGCACACCCCAATGTGGGACGTCAGTGCATATCCTCCCCCCACCTTAGAATTAGAATAAGATTCATTTCCAATAAACAATGTTTAACGTAAATCTGCGGCGTCTTTGCGTTGATGCCGCTTAGTCAGTTTAACAGGTACCTGATACAGAACTTACATTATGAACTAATATAATTTATGACCCTTTTTATACAGGCTGTTTCATTGATATTTTAGGACTTGAAGTTAAGATAGATTGAAAATTAAAATAATGTGTGGTGTCCTGTAGATGCTCTGTCATTTATCTACTCTGTTATCTTTATATCTTAAGAGTTTATTTAGTTTGATTGTTACTACCTATTTATTAGTTTATCTATTATTTTCAACTAGTATTTATTGATGTGTAATATTAGAAAGTACGTTTATTAAAAATACTCTATATATGTTTTATATATATGTATATTTGATGTTTCGTTCGTATTCTCAATATATCTTAGTCTTATATTTTATTATAAATATTTACCTGCTACATTATGTCATGCATTACCTAAAAATATTTTTTCAACACTACGCAAAGGTTAACTGGAAAAGAATGCTTCCTAGCATTAAGTTCGCCTATGTACAGATTTATGAACATATTTTGTACAATAAAGAATTTTCAATCAATTAATAGAATGACTTGTACCAGGCAACAGAGAAGGGTGTGGAAGTAGCTCGCCATTGGGCTGATCAGATTTAAAAGTCAAATAGCCATTTACACGAAAGAAGAAGAAGAAGAATCAATTAATCAATCAATCCATGGTACTGAATTAAAAAAAAAACTATTTTACAACAATACTAGCCATCAGCCCTACTCGTGATTTAAATTAATCTCGTTAATGCGGAGACACGCAATAAACCAATTATGATTGTTGTTCCTGTAATAAGCTTCCAAATTTTCAATGGTCTTATTATAGCAACGGTGGTCATTGAAAAAATATTATTGTGTTACCACAAGGTAAATCGGTCGTTTTGCAACGTTATCATTGTCATAGTGAAGTGATTGGTTTAGTAGAATGGGCCCCTGATATCGCTATATCCTTTCTATCAAATTACAAGAAGACGCACGATACAGTAGTATTCATACCCTTGGTTAATAGACCACACCCAATCGCACTCACGTTTTAGTTCTAACGCATACAGCTAAGGAACACTACCGTTGCCATTTGTTTGTATTTCCTGATAACAACAATCTGGGTCTCTTTAAGGTAGATCTTCGTACACCATCTTAGACCAAACCATCGCTTAACATTAGGTAAGATTGTAGTCAAATAATCAAATCAAAACATTTATTTGTGAACATTACCAATAGTACAACAGAACAAACACACACATGAGACATAACAACAAGAACAAAGAAACAATAGCTACACGGATAAACATTACAAAATATTGCAGTGTGTGTGTGTGTCTCATTATACTCACTGCATGTGTCACAAAAAGAATCTAACACAGCATGTGCTGGGTTGCACTGGCTACCCAGCGCTGATCTTCCGTTAGAGCCTCTTTAATTCTTTATTGTACACAAATAGATTTACAGACAAAAATAGCTTACAAAATGGACATGTACAAAAGCGAGCTTAACCTTAATAAGAGTTTTCTTTCAGCAAACCTTTAAAGATAGAGATATTTGATTATAGTGGTGGGTACGTGCACAGAGAAGGACATTGGAGTAAAATACTAATATATAATATAAACTATATTAAATACAACACTTAACCATATTAACAAAATAATACTCTTAAACTATACCTACTTTATAGATAAACATAATACATTATACAAAATATAAATAATATACCTACTTATACAAAATAAGCTAAAAATTTACAAGGACAGGTAATGCTCTTTGACTCCAAGCTTAAAAGTGCTTAGTAATGGACTTGCGCGGATAGAGTGTGGTAGATAATTCCACAGCTTGACTCCATGGACAGTAAAGGAACCGCCATGTGTTCTAAGCCTAACCCGCTTAGCTTGTTTCTAGAACGTTTAGGCTGAATTATTTATCTGCACTCTTTTTGATTACTTTCGCTTGTAAACCCGAAAAAGGTTTCAGCAGAGTTATATTTATCTAAGAATTTCCACGCAAAATATAAAAAAAAATGATTTACTACTACTACTTATACATAATAAACTAAAAATTTACAAGGACAGGTAATGCTCTTTGACTCCAAGCTTAAAAGTGCTTAGTAATGGACTTGCGCGGATAGAGTGTGGTAGATAATTCTACAGCTTGACTCCATGGACAGTAAAGGAACCGCCATAGCGACTGGAGGAATAAGGAGGGATTTTGAGAAGGAGGGACTTAGATGACCTACAAGTCATCTCCGGTAGGACAAGCAAATCAAAGCGCTCACGGAGGTAAAAAGGAGCTAGAGCATTGAAAAGAGTTTTGAAGAGAAAAGTCACAACAGCCTCTATGAGTGGAACACTAATATCCGGCTACTAATTTAACAGTACACAACTAAATACATTTTTTATTTTTATATATATATATTTATATTTTCCCACTGCTGGGCAAAGGTCTAGTCCATGTTCTTCCAAGTCTTATGATCGCTCGCCACGTCGAACAATCCATCTTAGAATGCATCGAGGTCATCACGCCAACGCTTCCTCGGCTTGCCCCAGCTTCGACGCCCATCTGCAGGCACCCATTGTGTGACGACTGTTGCCCAATTGTCTGTGACTATACGACTGACGTGACCCGCCCAGTCCCACTTCAAATAAATACAATTAAATAAATTAAATATACTAGTCAAAGCTGAAGATTTGTCAAAGGGCAATGGAGCGCAGCATTCTCGGCTTTAAACGTGTCGACCGAGTGCGTAACACCATGCTGCGCTCACTTACCGGCATTGCAGATGTAGGGAAGAAATCGGCTGGACTTAAGTGGGAATGGGCCGGCCACGTTGCCCAAATACACTCCGAGAAATGGGTCCATATTTCAACATATGGATGACGCATCATGGACGCCTGAAGACGAAAGGCAACGTCGGGGTCGGCCGAGAAAGCGTTGGCGGGACGATTTCGACACCTTCTAAAGAGGATGGTGGGAGATAGAGACAGATAGGGATGCTTGTAGGGACTTGTGGTAGACCTTTGCCCAGCAGGGGGACGAGATAGGTTAGGAAAAAAATATACTAAAGATAAAAATAAATAATACAACAAAATATTTCGTGATTGATTTCAATCATTATCCTAAATACGGGATTTATCACGTACCGTCTTATCGGTGTCTCGATCGACAATGTTTCGGTTCAATCCGTGAACCTTCATCAGGGTGAGTGCGATCCGCTCCGAATAAGTGTGAGGCGAGACGTTATCTCAGCAACGGCTCTCAGCAACCTTATTAGGTTTTCTTTACATGTAGTGAGGGGCCGTTCTACATTCCTACGAGTTTATTTATTGACTTAGAACTCTTGTAATTTTATTTGTATACATAAATGTCATTTACTGAATAACTTTACGGGATGTTTCAAGTTAAGTCTAAGAATTTTCTTTAATGTCCTCGCGGACTTCGCAGAGCCCATTTGAACTGCCGTAATGGGCTCCTCAGACGTTACATCAATGTGGTGTAAAGATGCTCAGGGAAGAGCTAAGCAAAATCCTACAAAGTTAATTGGATACGGTACTGGAAAGCATAGCTTAGCACAGTTTTCCACCAGATAGGAAGAGTAGTAATAATAATAGTTCCATTTTTAGGGTTCCGTACCAAAAGGGTAAAACGGGACCCTATTACTGAGACTTCGCTGTCTGTCTGTCCGTCTGTCATCAAGTTGTATCTCATAAACCGTGATAGTTTGTTGAAATTTTCACAGATGATATATTTCTGTTGCCGCTATAACAACAAATACTAAAAATATAATAAAATTATTTTTTAAGCGGGGCTCCTATACAAAAGACATGTTTTTTTTGCTAACTATAGCTCCATATTGACAACAGCACCAGGTAGACGCCTGAAATATTCACAGAATATTTAGTTATATATTCATTTTAAAAATAAATAATTAAATTAAAATAAAATAAAACAAATATTTAAGGGGCTCCCATACAACAAACGTGATTTTTTGCTGTTTTTTTAGATAATGGTACGGAACCCTTGGTGCGCGAGTCCGACTCGCACTTGGCAGGTTTTTAATATTAATTTTGTATTTGTCGGTTTGTTAGAGTCATGTCTGCAAATCAGAATCAGTCGTAACGGAAGACCAGCG
The DNA here is from genome assembly GCA_918857605.2 of Philereme vetulata. Taxonomy (NCBI): domain Eukaryota; kingdom Metazoa; phylum Arthropoda; class Insecta; order Lepidoptera; family Geometridae; genus Philereme; species Philereme vetulata. The sequence goes on from OU975436.1 coordinate 6,378,041, forward strand.
TGGGTTGATAATATAACATTCCGCACCGTGCTGAGTTAGGATAGATTGGTTATTTTTTTAATTTATTCTGTTTTATATCAACCTTTTTTTTATTCTTTACTTATGTAGTTACTAGCTTTCGCCAGTGGCTTCGCACGCGTTGTTTATCCAGAAAAAGTAGCTTTTGTAATCTACGTACGTACCAAATTTCATTGAGTAATTGAGTAACAAACAAACATCCAAACTTTTGCATTTATAATATTAGTGTGATGTTGTTGCAAATAAATCATATTATTTTCTATTTCTTTCTGTTTTAATAGAGGTTCTTGTGATAGGTAGGGCTCGCCTGGGGAAGTACTACACCGCACCTATTTCTGTCGCCAAACATCATTGCTGTGTTTCGGTTTAAATTGTATGGTTGCCGGTGAAATTACAGGCGCAAGAGGTTTTACACCAGTATGCTTCAAGTTGATTGACGCAGGGTAGTGCATCGTAATGCACGTTTCTAAGGCGCGTGACCTACGAGGCAATAATTTGTTATAGATGATGGTTACCTCTTAACAGTAGGTCATATAAAAAAAGAAAGAAGACGTTAAAATTTTATGAATAAATAATGGTCGCACGAGATCATACGCTCTGGAAATAAATGGGGGGAAGCTTATGATTAGCAGTGGATTTTATAGATAAAATGATGACTTAGATTGTGATGATTCATTTTACAATGAGAAAGATGCCTAAAACTGCTCGAAATATTCTGACGATGTGAAAAAACACATGTTCACCATAGAATTTTGCATTTTATGTTAAACATGTTGATTAATGTAAATAATTTAATCTCTTTAAGTTAAGTTTTTCTATGATAGAAACCTAATGAAAATTGCATGTGATAAACGCTGATTAGGGACGAACCATCACTAAACACCACAGAATAGATATTGTTTGCAGAACAGTGATTGCAAGCCGTGCGATGTGTCCTTAAAACAATACCCGCGTCCCGCGCCAACCTCACTCCCACTCGCGTAATGTTGCTAGTTCAGTCATTATATACCCGTTTTGGGGTAATTTTTTTTGTAAAATACAATTAATGTAACTATGGCACTATTTTATTAGTCAAATATTAAGATTGGTTTGCAAAATGATCCCTAAACGTATTTAGCGACTAAACATGTTTAAATTTGACATAGTTGTATGATTTGAGACGTCCTTAATTCATATTTAGCTACTCTAAATACGTATAAGCATCGTTGCGCAAATCACCTTAAAAATACTTTTTTTTTTTTTGGAAGATTTCCGAGTTCAGGGCGAACCATTAGTATAACAATAACTTGTAAAAGTTATGATCTCAGAATTCTAGAGTAGGGTAAATCACGCACGATATTTGGCAACACCAGCAAAATGGAGGATTATTATTTACGACAATTAAAAACCGAACAATTTATTCAATCAACAAATAACACAACAACAAAATGTGAAATCCGAAAAATATGAAATGTGATCCCATCTAGTTTTTTTTTTAGCCCAGCTGCATTTTTACTCATTGGGACGACACACGAAGGCATAATCCAATCAAATTGATACTGTAAAACACGTCACGCGTGACGACGGTCACAGAGTAACTCGAACTTTAGTATTAGGCGCGTTCACTTCTTCTGGTGTTTTGTCGATTCTGAGTTAACCACTTACCACCTGTTACTAACCTATATTTGGAATAAATTAACTTACTGATTAACTTATTTACCGGCAAGCGCAGCGTAGGACGTCTACCTATAAGAAGGGCAGACGACTTGGTAAGAACCGCAGGTCGGCGTTGGATGCAGGCCGCTTCCAACCGCAGTTCCTGGAGATCAATGAGGGAGGCCTTTGTCCAGCAGTGGACATCCTACGGCTGATATGATGATGATGAACTTATTGATTGATATATGTTTATTAATGAAATAATGTACCATATCCAACATTTTATTTTCCCAGCCTCCACCTCACGTCTCCCAAAGATGCGATTCCCAAGAGTTTATTACGTGAAATACGTAAAACGAAAACATACTTGAAAATTTCCTCCTAAACACTCATTCGGAATGAGAACCGACTCTCCGTTAATGTCCTTATGACAGTCTATAAAAACACCTAACTAGTTAAGCTTGGTGCACAACGTAGGGGGATTCGCATTAAATGCAAATGACACGATAAATTAGGGCATTTATTGATCATTTGCACTGGTATCTGCTTACGCTGATAGGGAAAGCGGTATTTTTGTGACGATTGGAGTATCTAAAAATATGATAATGATATGAAAAATCATATTGAAAGGTATGCTTATAAGAATTTGTGCTGTAATGCTGTTGAAGGGGATATTCATTATTGTTGTATTCTTTTAACAGACTCTTTTGTGTTTAAGAAGTGTTCTTAGCCTAGTTCCTAGCAAAAATTATAATTTATAATACCTATTAAGTCGTTTTTTTTTTTGGATGGATGGTTATTTTTATACGGAGAGGCACTTATCTCACCGCCGGCGAGTAAGCGATTAGCTATCAACTATTTTCTCGCTCAAGAAGCAAACAAAAGATTTCGTGTCAGTAAAAGAGACACGTATATTAAAAGTAGATTGTATAGTTGATCGCCGGCCGTTCACACTGCCGGCGAGAACTCGCTCTCCACTGTTTTGTTGCAGCGACTACAACACTCGCTCAGCGATACGCGCTCAGCGATGCTCGCTTGGCGGTCAGAACGCACGCCGTGAGATAATAAGTATCGCCCGTAGCACTCGCTCACTCGCTTTATAGCCCAGCGAGACCACTATAAGAACTACACACTCGCTTCTCGCTGCTTGCCAACTCGTTTCTAGCTCTTCTCACTTCTCGCTCATCGCTGGCGGTGAGACAAGTGCCTTATAAGGTATATGTTTTAAATTAAACTAATTTGCTGCTTGATTACATTGATTAAACGAACAATAATTGTTTAAGTATATTTTAAAATAAAATTGGCAGATGACCGATGGGGCCGGAAAGTTCTCGAATGGAGGCCACGAACCGGCAAGCGCAGCGTAGGACGTCCACCTACAAGATGGGCAGACGACTTGGTAAGAACCGCAGGTCGGCGTTGGATGCAGGCCGCTTCCAACCGCAGTTCCTGGAGATCAATGAGGGAGGCCTTTGTCCAGCAGTGGACGTCCTACAGCTGATATGATGATGAATAAAACAAAATTACGAAAGTAGACTTTAGTTTTCTCATTCCACTTTCAAGATATATCATCAATGTGTTCTAAGCCTAACCCGCTAAGCTTGTTTCTAGAATGTTTAGGCTGAACTATTTATCTGCACTCTTTTTGATTACGTTCGCTTGTAAACCCGAAAAACGTTTCAGCAGGTTTATATTTATCTAAGAATTTCCACGCAGAATACAAAAAAATGATCTAAACAACAATACTCGCTCGAAGCGTTTTATAAAAACTTTTTATTTCTTTCGTAATTTTTCTTTAAGTTTTATTTTACTGTCTAGTGAAGGTTTAGTAGGCAATTTTAATAAATGTACTTTGAAAGACAAACCTTGTTTATACTATTTGGCTTTTGGCATAGTAATAAGATTTGTTGTAACTACAATTTATTAATTATTTAAATTAATACTAACTGTTGGTACCTAAGTATAATAATCTTCAACAGTTTTATAAAATTCTAAACACATCCGAAAGCCTACAAAGTCCAGAATTAAACTTCTTTAGAGTTATAAAATTATAATCAGGTGTTGAGATTTGTCATGAATTGATTTAGTTAGTCTAATAAAAATCGATTATTAAGACCAATTAACACAATAAAAAAAAATATTGCTGGACATGTCACACAGCGCTATCTAGCCCCAAACTGAGCAGATCTTGTACTATGGGAACCAGATAACTGAAATAATACTAATAATACTATAATAGTACTATATAATAGTATTGATACTATATAATACTATATAATACTATATAATAGTATTGTAAATACTTTTATCATTTGAAGAAAAACGCCCAGACCTGGACCAAAATATCTGTAGATCATGCATTGTTCCGGGGCGGGAAAAAACCCGATACCTCCTGCTTACAATAACAGATTTTCTGTCAAGTGACGTTCAGTTCATACGTTTATTCAAACACAAGTACAGCTTGAAGTGACAGTAATAGGACTATTTACAACCCTTCACCCTACACCCTCAATTTCTAACGTTATCCATCATCAATCAACCTTCGAATTTCTCATTATAATCTGCATTTAATAGGACGAGTGCACAAGAACTCGTCAAGGGACAAAATGACAAATGATAGCGATCGTTTATCTTCCTCTGTCAACTCAGCCAATCAACACACGTGTAGAACCCCCAAAGCAACCAATCTCTAATCAATATCCGCCCTTATCACAATAAAAATACAGTCCACGAAACAGCAAAATTAATTTTGCGCTTTCATTCTAACGACCAGCATTCAATGATCTGTAAAAGTGAGAGGAATCGTTAAATCGGTAACTGACAATAGAGGTCTCAATGAAATGGTTTGTTAGATTCATCAGTTTCCATGAAAACCTATCCAATAGTAACCCATCAGTAATAGTAGGTATCAATCAAACTTTTGGAAGGCATTTGATGGTAGCTAGTTTCAGGGAATTTCGTTAATCGTCAGCCGAAAACTCCACTTACTTGGATCTATAAACGATAATCTTTACATGTCAGCAAATAGTTTTAAGTAATATATTATGTATGTCACTAAGTACGAGAGTATGAGTACATTAACATCTTGTACTTTTCTATGCCTGAAATAAAGTTTCTTATTATCACATCACATCACACTATCACACTAATATTAATAATGCGAAAGTTTGGATGTTTACTTATTTATTTGTTTGTTACTCAATCACGTCGTGACGTCTGAACCGATTTCAATGAAATTTGGTAGCTACGTAAATTATAACCTGGATTAACACATAGGCTACTTTGAATTGGCAAACTATGCGTGCGAAGCCGCGGGCGGAGGCTAGTTAATAATCATATCTAAGGTCATCGGAAAAGTTATTGCTCAAAATACTGCAGTTCCTTTTTTTATATACTACTTATATGGCAAACGAGCATGCAGTCCACCAGATGTTAAGTGGCTACTGCAGCCCATGGATATCCACATAGAATTCAAAACAAGGTATTATGTTGTTTTGATCTCTATGTGGATACGTTGCCATACTATAGGACGTAGCTGTTATGCCTATGTGCTAGTAATTACAGGAACATACCATTACCATCTAACCGGAACACAGCAGCACAAGTACTGCTATTTGGCGGCAGATAAAGGTAAGGCGGTGGTGCCCACTTCCTCCAGACCGTTCACAAAAGCTCTACCACCAGTAAAATCCGGAAGAATTCTTCTATGGAAAATCATTATCTGTTGAAGCAGTGCGCCTGTGGAATGCTTTGGCAGTGGAAATTAGACGGGCACTTTTTATGCTGAGAATAAAGCAGCATTACCTTCAGTTCTAGCTGTCTTGTCATTTGATTTATCTATTTATATATTTAATTGAATTGTCTCCGTTTAAGAATATTTGTATTCATAATAATTTAGGTTTTTATGTGAGTATATTAGTACATCTTTAGGTGTTAGGATTTTATGTACACTTTTATACGTAATATTTTTTTAACTTCGTTACTTCTAAAATTTTACTGTGTACGTCACTGTCCGATACTGCTTTGCTTTTTAATTTTCATCCAAAGGTTGTACGGAATAAATCGCTTTCAGAGATAAGGCCGCCCATTTTACTTTTTGGCATAAACTAAATCTCCAGGAAAAAAAGTATTCCTGGTGTATAATAAAGGGTTATTCTTTTCTATTCTTATATATTATTTTATTTTATATTATTTACACGGTGTCTTTTAATCACTGTTTTCCCAGAACAAAAGTTGTTCAGACCATGGTCTACTAACAGTTTATAATATCTAGTTAAAAAACAAAACGAAATCGGTCTTTGTAAATATAAAAAAGGTGCGAACTTAAAACGTCTATTTTAACGTTACGCCCTACAACATACTAGGTATCTATCTAATTATAGTTTGACCAAAAGCACTATACCGCTCCCTAGGGAAGTGCGGCGAGGTGGGGGCCGAGGAAAAAAGATCAAGAGTACACAATGTGTACTCTTGCTCTTTTTATCCGACAATGTCGATCTCATGTCATGAGATCGACATTGTCGGATATATCTTAGGATATCGTAAATGATATGGTTATTTTATATAACGATATGTTTATATTTTTTTATAACTAAACTATCTACAGATTTTCTTTACAGCTTTCTCTGTCTGCGTTTCGTTTTTTAAAATATTCGGCCACTTTAGAAATGACGGTCTTGACATCACGAGATAGCGCTCGACCCATCTTTGGATATTTATCTGGTGTGCGTCTTACATAGACCGTTCGGTACAAAAGCTACCTACCGCCATGAGCGTTAACGGCAGACTGATAGATCGGAGCGGCCGACACTTCCCCCCCGTCTCGCCGCGCGCATACCTCAGGAGTGGTACAGCGGTTTCGGTCAAACTATAAGGAGTAGGTAATATGCTACGGCTAACGTAAGTTCATGGGAACTTTATGTCACGGTTAGTTTTTGAACAAAGTTTAAGTTTTTTGAGAAGGTCTAGATTTTGTTTTTTTATTCTCTTATTTGATGCTATGCTATAAATAGTTATTAGACCATGGTCTGAGTTACGTTTGTTCTGGGAAAACAGTGATTTAAATGACACCGTGTATATTATATGCATATTAAATTCCGATGTGTGTGTGTGTTCGTAATTCTTCTCATCTGAAACAGTTCGACAGATTTTCATTAAAAAATTGTAGGTACGTTCTGGGTCACTTGAATGGTTCTTAGGTTGGTCCCGCCCTGTAGCCTCTTTTATTTTATTTTATTTATTTCATGCTTCAACAATTTACATGTACTTAGACATTTCAATACAATAAACTTTAAATGTATATATTACACTGGTACTTATTAATACTTATTATAATAGTAAATAAAATATAAAACATTAAAATGGAGTTACAAAAAATATGCAAGATAAAACAAAACGAATTAAATAAATAATACTAATACTTCTGCAAAGCATCTTCAAAAATTCTCTAATTGTATATTTAATATAATACTAAATTTAGTTAGCGTGCCATGTTAGGCATCTCGCTATTGGACCCCATGCCCAACATCGAAATACGACGCAAAACCAAAGTCGTGGATGTGGGTAGAAGGATCAACCAGCTGAAGTGGAGATGGGCTGGACACTTGGCAAGGAGGAAAAACGGAGGATGGACGAAGGAAGCAACCGAAGAAGGGCCGCAAGAAGGGCGCAGACCAGTTGGCAGACCACCAGCCTGATGGTCGGACGGCATCGCGAGAGTTGCGGGAAGACATTGGATGCACTTGGCACAGGACCGGAGGCAATGGCGTGATAACGAGGAGGCCTATACCCAGCAGTGGGTGGATGTGGGCTGAAATGAGGATGATGAGTTAGTTCACATAAAATTAAATTATTAAAAAAAATATATAATCTACAGTGTCAGAATGTCGCTAATAATAAAATTATCATGTCATGGAAAAAAATATTTATATTATTAATGCGATTCCGGTTTTTTTATAGCTAAGAATCCAAGTAAAATAATCAATAAAATCGGACAAGCCGTTTAGGACGAAAATGATTAAAATGAATATTTTTTTTCCACGCATGCAAAGCTGCCGGTTCATCTGCTAGGAAGATAAAAAATAATAAATTAAAACTTGGTTTTTGTACGCAAGCATTCTATTTTTTTTTTTTATTTATTAACTATTTTAACAAAGATTACAGTTATATGTTACAATAATAGCATCTAAAAACCAGTGAGGTTTGTGCCGGTGCTGTCGTGGGCTTACATGACTAGGTGTTTTTACTTAGCAATAAAAATTATATAAAAATGTAAGTAGGTAGCATCTATAAATTGTGCCGGTGCTGTCGTGGGCTTACATCACTAGGTGTTTTTACTTAGCAATAAAAATTATATAAAAATGTAAGTAGGTAGCATCTAAAAACCAGTGAAGTTTGTGCCGGTGCTGTCATGGGCTTACATCACTAGGTGTTTTTACTTAGCAATAAAAATTATATAAAAATGTAAGTAGGTAAATAAGCAGGAGCCAGGTAAGTACTTATGTTTAGGTTTAGATTAGAAATGTTATGAATGAGCCAGGAAAACTAGATTTGACTCATAAAGTAGTTCCTTAGTTTAAATTTTATATTTTTAGGTGTCAAATTATCACGTACGTCCGAGGGTAGAGTGTTGATAAGCCGAGGAATAAGGTAGCTGGCCGTCCGTTCGCCGTAGGCATTGTTAGCGCGCGATGTACAAAGCCGATTCCTTGAAATAGCTCGAGTGTATACTGGGTGTTCGATTTTGTTTTTTAATGATTCATTAAAAAAAATTATCTCAGCAGTAAATAATGAACCTGTGTGTGAACTGGCAAAACTTTGCAATAAATGAACAGACCACTGTTATTTTCATGAAATTGATTTTCAATTTTAGGCGGCACTAAAGTTTTCAAAATTTATAACTTTAAATTCTTATCTGGTTAAATTTTACCCAATGATCTTTTTATGCCTCTAATATTACAAAAGCGCCGTAAGGGCATGCTCTGTACATACAGTTGTTTACCTAAACAAAGACAACATGTAAACACCGTGCTTATTATTGAGCAGGCGGTGTCAGCGACGCGTGAAATTATGCCCCTGGCGCAATGGTGTTGCACCCTTATTTGGGTATGAACCAAAGTTTAAGAGAAAGCGGACTGTACCATGGAATGTCGAAGCTTGAAATATCGATGAACGGTGTGCTAAGAGTGCACGAGCTCGCTATATACAGAACGAATATGAGCTCGATGCACGAAACACTGAATGTATACAATTTAAATAATTAAAAATAAATATTATGATATTCCCTTGTCAATACATCTATGAACATCTGATGTATGTTCAAAAAAATATTAATTTGTTCAAGAAAAATAACGATAATCATAATTTTATTACTAGAAATAAAGATAAACTCGCTGTTGCCCCTTGTAGACTCCATAAAGTTAGTAAATCGTTTAAAGGGTAAGGTGTTCACTTTTATAACAAACACCCAAGCGATGAATAAAAATTGACAATTAACAAATTTAAAAACGCAATTATACAAAATCTTTATAAAAAAACTTACTATAAAATATCGGATTATTTAGATGATAGAGAAGCTTGGGATTGAAATTGCTCCAACTCGTTCAAAATGTTACAATTTAGTTATATAGTTTCTGTATTGTAATGTATACTAAAATGATCATTAAAAAACAACCAGCCTTGTTTCTTGCCTTTCTTTCCTGGCCTAGTCGCGAAGGAACAGGCAGTAAAATTGACGTTCCAAAGTGATCCTTGTGATTTTAATAAATAAAAGATTTTGATTTTGTCTTTAAAGTGGGTGCTGAAAACTACAAAGCCTAGTTGTAGTCTAACTTGTGTAAGGGGCAGTGGTGAAGGGTAAAAACCATCATAAGGTAACCCGGTCGAAAAAAAAATGTAAGTCGCACTTACCACACGCATTCACTTTTCAATGTTATTTCATGATTCATACTCTTCTCATCGAGGATCAAGTAAACAAACTTATACTCTGCCAATTAAAGATGTGGCAAAATTATAATCCTGCTTGAATAAATTAAGACGGCGCAATGTGGCCGTATAGTACCTACTAGCTGACCAATCCGCAGTTCGTTCGCGTAGTTCTTTAATAAAAACATTACCCTCCTTCTCCGCAGTTGGGTAAAAAGTAGCCTGTGTCACCCGGAGATAGTGTAGCTTCCCAACAGTAAAAGATTTTTTAAATCGGTCCAGTAGTTTCGGAGCCTTTTCAATACAAACAAACAAACAAACAAATCTTTCCTCTTTATAATATAACGAAGTTTTTTGTAGATATTGATATGTTCTTTAATCTTGTAGAACATACTTTTGTTCTATCATCAATAGTTTCCGCAGCGCATGCGACGAAAGACGTTTTAGGGCACTTTTTACACCTTGGGTTACGTTACTTAAGTTTTAGTAAGGATTCTCAATCTTTTCTAGCAATAAATATAAGCTTTGTTACTCAAGGTGAATGTAGCTTTCCAATGGTGAACAAAAATTTTGAAATCGGCACAGTAGTTTTTGAGTTTATTCATTACAAACATACACACAAAAGTACAAATCTTTCCTCTTTATAATATTAGTATAGAAGTATAGATAACTCGCAATCCAGTCAAGTTGATTTCCTCACCTTACTATAAATTACTGTTGACGTACTTTAGTGCACGAATTCTAGTGTTCGTTATACATTGACGGTTTTCTTGTATTTTGTGAAAACAATGATAGAACCCAAAATGCGTTGCACGCATTTTGGTTATGGATACGAAATGTTTTCAATAAGCCGGAGATATTTAGCTTTATCGCAGAGTTTTATGCAAAAACATGCCCTAACTTTCTACGTTTAGAGTCCGGTTTTTAATTAATTGTAAATTTAGTAGTATAACTCGAGAAACGCTGGCTTATTTAAAGAGAATTTTACTTACATTCAAATTTTAAATGGCTTCAAAATACATTGCTAAGGTAAATTGTTAACGCGACGGAACAGTCAGGAGATGTGACTGAAGGTAACTCATTAGGAATCGGCTTGTATGAACCCCTCGCCACTGGTGAAGGGACAGCCATGGACTTATTTAAAGAATATTTTGATATTTTTATCTGATAATAATGTGAGTGCGTGAGTGAAGTTAGTCGCAGAATATAAATCATGCATTCTTAGTTCACACAGGTGACTGCGGCCATCTCTAGATAGCGTTAGAGGTTCTCTTGGAGAACTAGAAAGATCGCTTTTCCAAGATTTTGTACCTGAATTATTCATTTAATTTAAAAAATATAGAGTATGATATTGTTTGCATTCATTCGTTAATAGGTTTTGTTCATGAGACTGTGGTTTTAAAAAATACCATGAAATATTTTCTGTTAGAATTGAATTACAGCATTTCGATCTCAATTGTTATAATTTATTTAATAACTGGTACCTATGGATGCTGGTATACTAAGAAGCAGACCGGATAGTCGAATGACATTGAAAGCGTAGCTGGGTGTCAATGGATGAGACTCGCAAAGGACCGGAAAGAATGGCATAATAAAGAGGAAGCCTATACCCAACAGTAGTTGCAGACGGGCTGATATGATGATGATAAATTCGAAAGCAGAGAGATAAAATACTGCAGCGTTTGAATTTGACACTCAAGGCCGTCTCTGACTAGGACGATGGCAATATTGTCAAATTCAATGCTTCAAAAACGCAAGCATGTCTCTTCTCAGCTAAAAAGAGTCAGTTTCTCCAAGTTCCCATTTTCCGAGATGTACCGGTAGCTGTAAAAGGTCACTTCGAGCTTCTAGGGGCTTCGCTCACGCCCATACTTCGAGTCTAAGGCCATGAACTGCCATGAAGCTGGGCATCCTTAACAAGGTCAGGAGATATTTCGTACCAGGACAGCTTCATAGTCTCTACAAAGCACAAGTCCGGTCTGGTGCGGAGTACTGCTGCCATCTTTAGGATGGTTTGGCCAAACACCAACTCGCTACCTTAGACTCGATAGAACGTAGATCTTTCAGGCTTATAGGTGAGCAATATATGGCGGAGACTAAGACCTAAAGTTTCAAACACCGCCGTAAAGTTGCAAGCCAATCGATCTTTTACAGAATACATTATAGGGAATGTGCCCAGGAACTTTACGATCTGATTCCGCCATCTCCTTTTCATCAAAAGACAAGCAGGCGCACGGCTCAGTACCATCCGAACCTAGTTGATATACCACCCATTCGCACACACCGTTTTGTTTCTACGTTCTCGATGCGTACAGCTAAAGTATGGAACACTTTGCCGTCGTCTGTTTTTTCCAAACAATACAATCCGGGTCTCTATAAGGTAAGAGTAAATAGGTTGCTTCTGGATCTTTGTTTTTAATCTTAGACCACATCATCGCTTACCATCAGGTGAGATTGTGGTCAAACAAAGTTTAAAAAAAACCAGCTTGCAATTTCCATACAATACATAAAATCAGCACATACAGAAAGAATGACTTTTTAGAAGCTGCTATGCCTGGACAGAGAGACAGATAAAAGGTTTAAATTGCTAGTCTCATTATCTCTGTCTGACATTATCTATCTGTCACTATTATCAATTGCTTTAAGAGTAAATTTTGGTCTATTTTCTTATAATATTTATTTTATTTTCATACCGATTTTATTCGCTGCCCTCTTATAACTTAAACTCTTAAAATATTACCTTCGGGAATTAGGGGCTATGGAACCCTACCTGATCCTTAGTTACGTGGAGGGTCCGAACCAGGAATGTTAATTCAGACATTTTTGACACTGACCAGAATTCCTGATTCTAATTGGATTGAACCAGGTGGGTACAGTTAAATTAGATTTTCTAATTTAAAAACCTATTTTCGGTATTCATTTTTGAAACAGAAATCCAATCAGTCACTTTTTAGAACGTGCGGATTGACAGGGATTGCGAGTTTCGAAAGGAAATTTTGGTAGTTTTTAATAAACCTAAACCGTATACCTACATACGAGTTTTACTAATCCCGTACAGATTAATGCTATCTATGAACAATTTTAGAATATATTTACGAGTGTCTATACTTTTGCTCCCTACTGCTATTAAAACTTCATTAATGTATTTTATCCAATATATTATTTATTCCTAGCTTCCACCCTAATCGACCGTCGGCTCGTTGGTAAGACGACTTAATAAAAGCTGGTGGGCACCACCTGTATTTGACAAAGACAAACTCAAGATCTAGGGCAGTGGTATAAGAGAATGAACACCTATACTCAGCCTCAGCAGTAAGTCTCTGTAGGGCGCCAAGCACAATCTTTTAGAAAACCATCACGTTTCTAGGAGTGTTTTGTTTCAAGCTTGTAGCAACATTACTTCGATTTGAACCACAAAACTTTATTACATTACCGTTATAATATGTATATTTAATGTTTTCTAGTGAACGTGGTGTACGTTCAGTATAAAACTTTGCGAAAATATACACGATTTATTTTCTTTTTGGGATAATTTTACGTTTTATTTGAGCTCTAATGTGAAACGTTTTGAGTGGATGATTTAAGGTGACGTCACGATAACTGCTTCGCCTTTACAATAGTTAAGTAAGCTTACAAATTGAGAGGCATGGTACTTAATGTCAGTGTAATATTATTTTAGTATCGCTATAAGAAATTGAGGTTGGCATCCAGGTTGATGATGATGATAGTGTTGAATAATTATTCCACTAATACACACACAACCTAAGTGAGGTTACAATTATGGCAATATACTCGTACATTCAGCATTAATGTGTTTCGGTATGAAGGGTATGGTTGCCGATGAAATTACAGGCACTTAAGGATTTACACCTATTACCTCAAGTAGATGGACGCAAGGCAATGCATAATAGGACACGTATGTAAGGTGCGTGACTTCCGAGCTAATTCTAGATACAATTACAGGCGATAGCTACAACTCAGGTGGGCCATAGGTTTGTTCAATTTCACAAACGATTCGACATTCAAGAATTCCAAGAAACTTGAACAGATTTATCCCACAGAGGCTAGTGCAAAGAAATCAATGGCGTGACTGACACTAAAGGCACATTGTCACATTGGTTTCGCAACATGGATTGGCACAAGTTGCAAACAAGTCGGAGATCGCCTTTACGGATATGTTTAAGCATTGAACCATGGCTTTCCTGATTGACTGAATCTGCGCCCAACTGGCTTGCGCAGTAGATGTGTAACCCTCCACAAATGTGCTGTCGTCTGCATACCCAAAGGTTGATATACAGCAGGAAGAGAGTTGCAGAGAGTACCGACCCTTGATGGACCCCGGCGTTAATCGCAAATTGATCGGACGAGCAGCCATTAACGACGACTGGTATCGATCGGTCTCTCAAAAAGTTCGAGATCCCAACCCAAAGACCAGTGGGTAGACTGAAAGACGGAAGCTTACTTAAAAGGCTATCGTGCCAAACAATCATGCTGCAAAACAAATGCACCCTAGTGCATTCAAACCTGAATCTTGTTCCAAAACAGCAGAAACCCAATATCTTTATTATTATTTTTAAAAATACGCTAATTTTATTCTATTATACGTTATGCCAGTCTCGATGCTTATCACCGTTTATTGGAATTGGTATTTTCCAATTGTAGACCGTTTCACATAACATCCAAATCCTCCATAAATCATCGGCACCCGGAATTAAAACAGTTATATCTTTTCACTCGTAAATTCTTGTAGAAAAGCATTGAAAACTCAACCCGCAGATCTGCGAGAGATACTTATTCACACAGTCGGTACTCGAGAATGTATTGTTCTGCAAAACAGATGCAGGGAACGTTCCGTTTCTCCGCGCATAATAACATGCAAAACCTTCCGTGTGTAAAGGAACGAGGTAAGTTGACGTTTTTATAATCTAGTGAAACAACGACGATGTTTCAATAGGTTTCTTTTTTGTTTACGTTTACTGTTCGGCGCCGTGCGTTTAGAAACCGCATCGCTCATGTGGCTCGGTGGCGCGTCCGGTGTGCATTGCTCGCGCACTCCCAGACACCTGACATGATTTTTTGTCGTTTTTATAGATAATGGTACGGAACCCTTCGTGCGCGAGTTCAACTCGCACTTGGCCGGTTTTTAATTGCTTGAGCAGACGATCGTACAAAGTTATCACGGCATGCATAATGATCGACGTCATAATGATCGACGTCATAACGCATGACGTAAATATATTTAAAGTTATATTAAAACAATAAAAATCCACAATATTTAGTTCGAATTTGCAGTACAAAACCAATAAAGTCCGAATAGGTGTCAAGCCAGCAACAAAGCCTCCCGGGCGGTATTGTAAAAGCTTAATTCCTACAAAGCCTTTCGAGTAGCGTCAGTGTATTTTATTGTAGCTAAGTATTTAGTTTATAGCGTAGCCACTACGCTTACAATGTATCTCCTTAGCAATATTTTAACTTTTTACGGCTAAAAGTATCGTAAATTACATAATTCAGTTCGCAAAACCGGAAAACTCGGAACTTTGGTGAGTTACGTGATATTTTCTGATATTATCATATTCGCAAACGTGCTACGACAGTACAGCTTATTAACAAATGGAACGCTCTATACTTGTTCTCTTTAAGTGATTCAGGTTAAGGCAAAACCAATAAAAAAACTATAGCTTACTAATGGCGAGTTGCTATATCCGTCGGTAACCGACTACGACTCGTATCTCCTTGAAAAAGTGTCAAACTTAGTCGAACTTTTGGTACGTTTTCAAGCAGAGACGAGTCGTAGCTAGTTACCGACGGATATAGGTACCCGCCATAATACATCTTTTTTATACACTAAAAGATCGTCGTTTGACTACCGTCGTTTACCGGTAAGCGTGGACGTGATGAAGCACAGAGATCTAGAAGGAACCTATTCACTCATACCATAAAGAAGTAATGAGAAGAAGATTAGTTACTCTTGGAGAAATTCTTGAATGAGATTCAAAAACGTTTTACATTTATTTTATACTAGCTGTTGCCTGCGACTTCTTACGCGTTACACTACTAAATGTGTAGGTAACCTAGAAATAAAACTAAATTCGCTGCTGCAACTTGACTTGACAGCCCATTTTATCCCATAGAAACTGATTCATGGGATAAATAATAAATAAATAAATATTGCTGGACATTGCACACAGCGCTATCTAGCCCCAAACTAAGTAGAACCTGTACTATGGGAACCAGATAACTGATATAATACTTATATACTTTTTTTTCGTAAATACATACTTATAATATATAGAAAACACCCAGACACGGAACAAATATCTACAGATCATGCAAATATTTGTTCCGCGGCGGGAGTCGAACCCGCTACCTCCTGCGTCTCAGCCGGCTATACGCCCACTGCGCCACGGAGGTCGTCAAAATGGTAGCCTATGTGATTATCCAGGTTATAATTTACGTACTTATATATTTTTAATGTATTATTTCATTCTATTGTTCCTATGTTTGTTGAATGTAATTTTCTGTTTTCTCTTACTTGTGCTTTCTCTTTGATGTTGTACCTTTTGATTGTATTGTGTGAATTTGTGTGTGCTATGGTAGCAAATAAATGTCTGTCTATGTCTATCTCTATGTATATATACTAAAATTCATCGAAATCGGTTCAGCAGCTATGGCGTGATTGAGTAACAAACAAACAAACATCCAATCAAACATCTAAACTTTCACATTTATAATATTAGTGTGAAGTGAAGATAAGGTGACCCACAGGACTATGTCACACCTAAAGTTAATGGGTTACCATTGCCTAGTAAAATGCATTATAATGTAAATCCGTTACATAAAACTAAAATTTGGTCGACATATCATTGCATCCTAAGACACGTAAGTGAAAGGTCTCATCTCCCTGTAATTTCCACTATCACGCCTTCAAACGAAAACTCAGCGCTACCTTCAAAAACATGTTACAATAAATGTAAATAATTTAATGAACCTCACCGAAAAAATACTACAAATATCTATCAACACCCTTAAACTCAGTTAAACAAGCCAGAAGTGTACATCCTTCCATCTGATGCCTCGTCAAATACCCTACATATTTTATATCAAAACTGTCATAAAATCGAGTAAGTAGTCTCCAGTTTAACCGAGCGAACCAATACATAAGTTTGTTAGTAGTAGGTATCCTATGAGGATTGGGTTAACAGCTCTAGTAAGAACGTCGTAAAGAGGAACTAAGGCAGGGGCACATTAGATGGACAGGATAGATAGTTAGGCTTGAATAAAGCCGTCGGATGAACCTTGAATATAGCTTTGGAATTGAGTTCATTGTTAGTGAAACATTTTATTGCTTGGACCCGAACATTGTGTCTGCGCTGCGCAGACATTTCTACGCAATGTATTAATCAAAGCAGTGTTATCCTCAGAGAAACAACCAGATAGCATTTAATCGACGAATAGCAATATTCTTGGTTTTTTAAAAGTTGACTATACCTCAGCCCAAACTCGAATTTCACCCCCGCTGCACTCCTATCTCGCCGTGGTTCATATGTTTGCCGGTTTTTTATCATTCAGTCTCTTCATTATCTTGTTGTGTTTATTTCTCATTACTGCGTCTTTACAAAAACTAAATATAAATTCTACCTAAGAATTACGTGTTCGTTTGGAGCGACAAGCGTCACGGGTACCCCGTCTGAAAGCCGAGGCCAGACTGAATCGCGGAACGGGCGTCCGGAGCGAATGGTTTCATAAGTGCAAAACTATTGAAACCATAAATGATGAATTTATGGTAAAATCAAAAGGTATTTTGAAAATTAAAAACACAGGTGCCCTTATTTATGTTGTGTAGAATTACTGTATAAAGTTTCAAGATCTAAATTGTAGTATTCATCGCATAAGAATATTTTAAAGATAAATTTGAAGTCATATTTGGATTTTTTTTCGATCGAGAAAATTTTACGGAATCGTAATTTCAAAACACAGTCGTTCTAGCACGTATTCTTAACTATAACATATATGAATTACAGATTGAAAGAACACAATTTGTTGAACAAAACATTGTTTCTCAATAAGCGATTTAACGTCTCCCCAAGTATAGTGCGCCCTTATTGGTCAAATAGTAGTCAAATGTCGTATAAGGCCCCTAACCGCAAAATAAAGTTACCTGCTACTTGAAGGGCCGGATAGGTTTTATCTCCACGATAAGTATGACGTTTTAGGTTATGTTTGACAGTTTCGTTTGTTGTGTGTATTACGACGAACGTCGATTTGTTATGATTAATCTTATGACTTAGGATCGACGTCGGTTTTCTTATTTTCAATTACTGACCGATATTTGGTCTCTAGTTCTGTCAGTAACCGTACTTCCGAATTACTGAAATTTGTGGCACGTTTACGTTTTTTAGTTTGTTCCATTTTTTGATCCATTTTAGTTTTAGAACGTTTTAAATTTTCGCGAACTATACTCATGTTTTTAAGACAAAACGGGTCTTTTCGCGCACAGATTTATATCAAAATTATAATTTTGACTAACCTCGACGTTTCCCAAGTTACATCGGCCGTGGTCACGAGATACTCAGAGACTCACGAGAGTCTCTCTCGACCACGGCCGATGTAACTTGGCCGAAACGTCGAGGTTAGTCAAAATTATATTATTTATTCACTAAAGAACATAAATACAAAATAAATCGTTAATTAACACGATATGCACAGCTGTAAGTAAACAAGCGACAACAGGAAATTTTGTATTACAATCAACGTCAAATGTCAAAATACTGTTTTGTTGCTATTCTTCTTTAACACGTTGAATACAATATCTGTTCACCTCGCTTGCACACAGGTAGTGTGAAGTTGGCTAGCATAGACCACTTATAGTTATACTTTAGATATAAGTCAATTGAAAAATAAAAAAATATTTATTGGCCTGATAAAGAAACAGATAATTTTACTGGCCAGATAGCTATTCGACGACATAACTGAGGATTGAAAAAGCGCTCCTTAGTCTAGTTCTACCTGTCGTTAAATGCTTAGCAGTAAAGTTAGTTTGTAATAAATAGTGGATATCCCTGCTGCATGTACTGCAATTTACTCTGGTGACAATAATAAAACCATACTAATATTACAATTGCGAAAGAGAGTTCGTTCGATCTTATTTGTTTCATTGCTTGTTTGTTAGGCTTTCACTTCGTAACGGCTGAACCGACTTCGATGAAATTTTGTATATATGTACCTATACATAGACCATAACTTTGATTGATACTGAGGCTAATTTTTTTATACAACTTGGAGGTGAAACAGGATTATGGTCCACTTGATGTTAAGTTGTACGCCGTTAATAAGTAATAGTCGGCTTTTCTAGAAGTTATACCTACTGTGTCACAAAATATGTAATACTTGCCGTGGAATATACCTACATACCACGTTTTTACCTACAGTTGCACAGATTAAGAAATAGTAGTTAAGCGAAATACATATACTTTTCTAGTAACTAGTAGAAACATTGAGAAGGTTCTGAAAATAATGCGCGGTATAAATAGTGCGTAGAGACTCTCGAGAGTCTGGATTTGGCTGGACGTGCGAACATTTCGGTAACTTTTAGTGGTTTATTGTGCGATAGTGTTGTGAATTAGTGTGTTGTGAATACTTGTGATTAAAATCGTGTATTTTGCATTTAGTGTTGAATTATAGGTGTCACTTGTTTGTGTACTGTCATACAGAGTTAAAAGACTGAAAGCCCCCTCCCCCCCCCCCCCCGGTGAAATCATACCATGAACCCGATAAAAAAAATTATACTCAGTGATACGAAGCGTTTGCAAAAACCCGTTTCAAATCAGCCATGCCGTTTAGAAGCAAAGTAGTAACAGGCGAAAAAGCACCTTAAATTACGTAACCCAAATGTATAAACGATCTTTTTTTCGTAGCGAGAAAAAAATGATTGCTGTGAGAGTTCTCTTGAGAGAAATTCTAATAAGTCTTCCCTTCAAATATGACTGACACTGATGACTTATAAGGGGATGTAAATGTAACCCCTAAATCGAGTTGAAGTTACGACCCCACAGGTAATGACTGCGTATAAATTTAAACTTTTGATATTTTCTATTAGATTACTAGCGCATATTATTATATCTTCAATGAAGAGTTATCTATCTCGGTATTTCATTATGTTTTGTTATAAATTGTATATTTTTTATGTTAATAATAGTACATTGTTATACAAGGGCTGTAAGCGACCTATTATACAACCGATATATTTTGACATACGAGCGAGCGAGAACGCTAATCTAGAATGTTATTGATCGCTTACACCCGAATATAACACATCAACTATCAACAAGAATGCGAGGAAATACAAAAAGTCGTTTTATAACAGTTTGTTGCTAAAAATAAAATTTGCGTTTCCGGTATCCATTGTTTTTTAACGGACTTCAAAAAAGGAGGAGGTTATCAAATCGACTGTATTTTGTTTTTTTTTATGTTTGTTACATCATCATCATCACTTTAGACTGGATTAACCAATTTTGATGATTCGTTTTTTATTTGAAAACTGGTGCTTCCCGTGTCGTCCCATTTCCATGTGGCCCAGTTCTGATAATGAAATCTATGAGAAAACCATATAAGTCTTAAATTTGTTAATTTTTATGTTATGTTATGTTTGTTAGCACAGAACCCCGTTATACACGGTGTCCTTTAAATTACTGTTTTCCCAGAACAAACGTTGCTCAGACCATGGTCTAATAAATGTTTACAGCATCAAATAAGGGAATAAGAAAAAAAAATCTAGACCTTATCAAATAAGTCTAATTTTGTTCAAAAACTAACCGTGACATAAAGTTCATGGGTACGCGAGCCGTAGCGTATTGCCTACTCCTTAGGTACCTAGTAGGTACCGGTCAACGCGAGTATGTTGTGAGGCGTAACGTTAAAATAGACGTTTTAAGTTTGCAACTATTTATATTTTTCAAAGACCGATTACGTTTTGTTTTTTAATTTGATGGTATAAACTGTTAGTAGAAACTGCAACGTTTGTTCTGGGAAAACAGTGATTTAAAGGACACCGTGTATATCAACCGATTTAGAAAACTAGTATTTTATTTTAAAGGATTTTAGATTAATTCCATGGAAATATATTCAAATTTGTAAGCGTAGTTCGGTTTTTACTGTTATCTGAAGTCGGTTATATTTTTGTTAAAAAGTTACTTGTTTCACAACTAGTTTGTGGCCTTTATATTGGCATTTCGTGCATATTTTTAGTTAGGAATAATCAGTTAGAGTTAGGTACATTTAATTATTATAATTTTTTTTTGTTTTGTTTTCATAATTAGAATCTATTTATTTATTTATGTCATCTTTAGTTAGTAGTGATAGTGAACACTTTTTATCTCTTTCTTCCTGTGATAATGATAACATAAGCAGTGACGATAGTTTTTGCAGTATACCTACGCTTTCTCAAACTCTAGAGACTCAGGTCTCGGACGTCTCAAAAAACTTCAATGTCGTACATATTAATGAGCAGAGCATTCCGGCTCATTACCCCGATCTGTTGGCGTCATTTGACCATAAAAACATTCATGCTGTATTAGTCTCCGAGTCATGGTTAAAACCATGTTTGCCTACAACTTCTTATTCGTTACCAGGTTTCATCCTAATTAGAAACGACCGCATCGATGGACGTGGTGGTGGGGTTGCCATCTACTTGCGCCCTCACATACCTCATACCGTTGTTCATATGTCTCCACAACCACCGTCGCCTGATGCGGGCGAACACATTTTTGTTGAAGTCTGCCTCTCTCACACCAAGGTATTACTCAGAGTCTACTATAGCAATAATCTTCGCAATAATTTCTTTTCCTCATTCGAAAGGCTTCTTGAAGACCTCACTCCTTTTTACAATCACACCGTCATTTTGGGTGACTTCAACACCTGTCTTCTTAAGCAGGATTCCCGTTCCATTACTTTTGAAACCCTCGTTAAGGCCAGCAATTTGACCATTCTCCCTTCATCTGCTACACATTTCTTCCCAAATTGCACTCCATCTCTTCTTGACCTGACATTAGTCTCATCACCTAATAATGTATCTAAACACGGCCAAACTTCGGCGGCAGCTTTTTCCTATCATGATTTAATCTTTTTGTCCTACAAAGTTCGTCCGCCGAAAGCTAAGCCACAAATTCTTATGCAGCGTAATTTTGGTGGAATGAATTTGGAAAGCCTCCGTGGGGATGCTCAGCAGATCGACTGGACCGACGTCTTAGGTGCGTGCTGCGTTGATGATATGGTGGGTTCTTTCAATAGACAATTGATTAAGTTGTATGACACACATGCCCCCGTACGTGCCATTAAAATCAAACACTTTCCAGCACCATGGCTTACTGATGAAATCCGCTTGGCGATGCACAAAAAGGCTATGGCGAAGGTTAGGATGAGGTGTAGACCTTCTGACAACAATAAGGCCAAATACTTCGATCGCCGAAATCACTGCAACAGGTTGTGTAGGGACGCGCAGCGCTGATACATTCATGACTCCGTAGATAATAATGATCCATCTAAAGTGTGGAAATTTCTTAAAACACTGGGGTTTGGTAAATCTAAACCAGAAAATATATCAAAAATCATTAACATTGATCATCTTAATCAGCACTTCACGAGTTCTTCCAATATTGACGGAATTACTAAATCAAATACATTATTTAATCTTTCTTCACAGCCAACCCCAGACTTTCCTTCTTTTCAGTTTAGTCAATTTGTCGATTGTGATGTTAAGAAAAATATTACATCTATTAATTCAAATGCTGTTGGCAGTGACAGTGTTAGTCGGAATATGATTATGCCAATACTTGACGAAATCGTTCCTATCATCACCTACATCCTGAATGCCTCAATCGATTCCGGCTCTTTTCCTGACGTCTGGAAAGAAGCACAGATAATTCCTTTACCTAAGAAACCCAATCCATCTTCTTTTTCTGAATACCGTCCCATATCCATACTTCCCTTTCTATCAAAAGTCCTTGAACGCCTTGTCCATAAACAACTCAGTACCTACCTATCCTGTTAAATCCTCTCCAATCTGGTTTTCGCCCCGGACATAGCACAGTCACAGCGCTCGTCAAGATAACCGATGACATTCGGTTTGGAATGGAGAGTGGGAAGGTGACAGTGCTGTAATTACTTGATTTCAGCAATGCCTTCAACAACGTCGATTTCGACATACTTCTGGGTGTATTAAGCTCTCTTAACATATCTCCAACGGCTATTGACTGGTTTCGTAGTTATTTGTTTGGACGCCGGCAGCGCATCCGTATTGAAGATAATTACTCTTCATGGTATAACCTTCTTGCTGGTGTCCCCCAAGGCGGCGTCTTACCTCCTCTCCTCTTCAGTGTTTTTATTCATTCAATATCTCAAAATCTTTCTTCTTCCTACCACTTGTATGCAGATGATTTACAAATTTACACACAAGCCCCTATTGACAACATTAACGTAGCTATCAGTTTAATAAACTCAGATTTGGACCGAATTTGTGACTGGAGCAAATCCTTTGGTCTTACCGTAAACCCTAAAAAGACACAAGTGATCATAATCGGTAGTCACAAAATGATTCCTAGGCTAGATTTTGCACAACTCCCACCTGTACTTTTTAATGGAACACAAATAGCTATCAGTCAGACGGTGAAAAACTTGGGAATTATCATGGACACCAAGCTATCATGGGTGCCGTGTATTGCTGAGATCAGCCGCAAAGTGTTTGCTTCTTCAGCTTCGTTGCGTAGACTTCGTAACTTTTTACCGACCGCCACCAAAATTACGCTTGCACAATCCCTTCTACTCCCTATCTTAGATTACGCCGACGCCAGCTACCTCGACATTTCCGAAGTCCAAATGAGTAAACTTGAGTGCCTTCAAAACCTTTGTATTCGGTTCATATTCGGCTTGCGCAAGTATGACCATGTCTCAGAATTCCGCGCAAAACTCAAGTGGCTCCCTATACGTCTTCGCTGGAATGCACATATTGTATCACTTCTTTATAACATTCTCTATAATCCCACTTCACCTTCTTATCTAAAGGAGCGTTTCGAGTTTCTGTATCAGGGACACTCTCAAACCCTTCGTTCTTCCGAAGCTCTACAGCTTCGAACTCCCATCCATAGTTCACAATTTTATGGTGACTCCTTTACAGTACAAGCTGTGCGACTGTGGAACGCCTTACCTTTGTCTGTAAGGTCGTCCCAATCTCTTCTTATTTTCAAAGTCAAGGTATACAACCATTTCCTTTCGTTGTCTCGTAACTGCTAGTTAGTGTTTATGTTATTTATCCTCTTTATGTAGTGTAGTTTATTTATTCTTATATTATTTGTATGTATTTAAGTTTATGTTTATTAGTATAATTAATAGGTATATTTTATTTTGTGGGTTCTGTTTATATCTGTAGGTACTCTTACACCGCCGTCTTTTGATTTTGTTTATCCTGTCCATCCAAAGGTTGTCTGGAAGAGATCGCTTTTAGCGATAAGACCGCCCATTGTACCTTTATTTATTGTTTATTTCCATTATTGTATTTTTATTTGGTGTGCAATAAAGAGTGTTTCATTCATTCATTCATTCATTTCTAAATAGAAATAAGTATATGTCACAGAAATTTTATTTCATGTTAGATTATCTTGAATGCAATAAGCCTTATTTCTATCAAATTTACTTACGATCCAAGCACCGTAAATCTAATTTACGAAGCCATTCTCGAGTTTACAATGATCAACTTTCAAAGCTGAAAATGTATTTTATTTAACTAGATCTCCACGATACAGGCGTACCTGGTCCACACTAAGTGCTCACTGCATATTTTTAGTCTAAATGGATACCTACCAACTCTGTCTAACATACTGGTTTAACCAAATGAGTTATTAATATTCTTATTAAAAATAAAAATTGGTTATATACCTAATTGCATAAATTATTAGTTTGACGTATACTAAAAATTAAAATTGAAAATATACTTATTTGCAGTATTCTAAATTATAAGTTTGACGTGTATGTATACAAACAATTTCAATTTTGCATTTCGAAGAGTGGAATTCATTTCCGGCGTATGTTATTCCGAACCAGTATAATCTCGGAGTTTTCAAGTCCAGAGTGAATGGGTTCTTTCTAGGCAAGCGTGATCCATCTTTGATCACACCGTCACATACCATCAGCCATCAGGTGAAGTAGTGGTCAAACGCTTAATTAACTATCATCATTAAAAAATTAAAAAAGAAGTGTCTTGTATCCCTATCTTTACTTTTAACAAAGCCACCAGCAAGAATTCTAGTCCAAGTGACAGTTACTTTGTGGTTACATTGTTATGAGTGTAGTTTGCAAAACAAAGTTACTTTGTTCCTACTTTGTTGAGACATGTGGTCGCCTTTTGAGTTTAGTCGATTCTCCTACCATCTTGAATCGTTTGAAATGTTATTTTCGATGACGTCTTTACCCTCCCCTGCAAAAGAGAGTTCTTGTATTTTCTGACTCTGTCCGATACTCTTGAATCATGTGATATGTGGTTCTTATCGACGTTCTACGTATTAAGAGCAAAGTTTTAGTTGAATTCTTTGTCACTTTTGTGTCAGTATTTTTGTCTCTGGCATACTCGTAGGAAAGCAGAAAAACTGATTTTACTACCGATATTAATATTATTTTTATGTTTTAACTCCATTTTTTTAATTACACTAAATTTGAATCAACCCATTCGAAAGTTATCAAAATAAAAGAAAAAAATACATACTTACCAGAATATTGCGAGATCTCAGTTCGGAGCGAACTACGTTTAGTACCTAATATTATTCTGTTTTATTAATTGCTTGTCTGTTAAAAATAAGCGCAGCCGTTTTTGCTTATCTGGGTTCTAAAACGTGTTTAGTTTAAAATGTTTTTTTTTGTTCTTTGCTAATATCACGTTTATTAAAATAAGCGCAACTTTTTTGTTTATCTAAGGTCTGAAAAAGTATATAATCTGTTTTGTTTAAAACTTTTAAAACACACATCTGGAATCGTAGCAACTGTTTTTAGAGGTAAGTTTAATACCTGTGGCTTGAATATATATCCAGTAATCGATACATTTCCAATGACGACCTCCGTGGTGCAGTGGGCAAATAGCTGGCTGAGACGCAGGAGGTAGCGGGTTCAATTCCCGCCGCGGAACAAATGTTTGCATGATCTACAGATATTTTTTCCGACTCTGGATGTTTTTCTATATAATATAAGTATGTATTTATAAAAAAAATGTATACGTATAAGTATTATATCTGTTATCTGGTTCTCATAGTACAAGCTATGCTTAGTTTGGGGCTAGATAGCGCTGTGTGAAATATACATCAATATATATTTATATTTATTAATAATAAACAAATTTTTATGTAAAACGGTGGCGCCTTTGCGGTGATGCCGCTTAGCCAATTTAAAAGGTACTACCTACTTACATATTGAGTGAATATGATTTGTTTACCTATTTTATATGAGTACAAGCTGTTTCATTGATATTTTATGACTTGATATTAAGGTAGTTTGCAAATTTATAATTTTCTTTACAATTAATTTGAAAAAACCTATTTACAACAGTACTAGCCATTAGCCCTACCCGTGTTTTCATTTTTTGTCGTACATTACAAAACACGTAGTATAATTCCTCCCAAGTATATTAATTCCTATGGTGGGCATCCGATCCGTGAAGATATCCTAAAAGGGGGTAGTCCAAACAAGTCCCAACGTTTGATACATAGAAAATCCCCACTCTTTCCATAGAAAATAAGGCGCTAACCATAGCCGATGGCCTTGAGCGAATTGGCGTAGCTATTGTTTCGGCCCCGCACC
Source organism: Philereme vetulata (assembly GCA_918857605.2). Lineage (NCBI taxonomy): Eukaryota > Metazoa > Arthropoda > Insecta > Lepidoptera > Geometridae > Philereme > Philereme vetulata. The sequence continues at coordinate 6,404,450 of OU975436.1, forward strand.
AACCGCACCTTCCGCCACACGCATTTATCCGACCAGCAAAAAGGTGAGCGCGAGGCAGACGAGCACAACCCTTCCGTACGACAGTCAGTGATAAACTGCCGCCCGTCGCCCGCGCAATCACCTTCTAAGGGTACGCCCGCTAATTATTCGGAAAAATTGAAAATAATTATTTGTTACGTAAAAGATCGTCGCAGCACAGCATCATTTGTTCAAATTGAAGGTACACACACGGGTATTTTGTCCACATTTAGGTGAAAGAAATATGATAAAATTTTACGTCGTTTAGAGGTCCCATCAAATTGAAAGTCGAAAACAGCTACATTATGTAATTTTTTTTTCTCATAGTAAATAAACAGGTAGAACTTTTTTGTATATTAGCATTGGTCGATGACATATACTTTTTTAACACATAAAACTGATTCCTCCCTGAGGAGATAGCCTCCAAATAAGACCAATCAGCTACTATATTCGACTGCATTCACGTGACAGTTTGCAAGTCCATCGCCGCTTATCCACTGCCTTAAAATTTTTGGTTTAGGACATGACAATTTCCTCACGATGTTTTCCTTCACGTATAAATTTTTCAAGTTAATAATCCATAAGTGCACGGCCAGGGTCTTGAACGCACAATCTCCATATCAGTAGTCGTGGTTCATCGCACTAGGCCAACACGGCTCAACTCTAAAATTGTGCTAATTATTTTCATCTTAGAACACCCAAACGTAATAAAATATTGTAAACGAACTAATCAATCGATACCTTTGTATCTATTATGAAGTTTATCTGTGGCGGCAAGTTGGCAAGTCTAGCTGGGTAGTCCTGTGTCGAGGAGTTTAGATATAACTTTGTGAATAATCTATTCTCCGAATTGGATGCAAAAAACGTACATGATCAGTTTATTTAAGGTCTTGCGTGCACTACGAAATTTAATTTCGTTGCAGATAATATTTGCCAGTATGTGAACAAAGTCCGCGCTGCAAAAACAATCTATGCTCAGAAATGAATCAATTTGATAACAACGATTAAATTTCTTAGTGCGCGCAAGGCTTAAGGTCAATGGTTTTTACTTGAAATTTACCATTTAGTGGTTTGTACTTTCCTGGATTATAAGCGTTAATAAAACTCACGATCTCAGGGAGCTAAGAATCTATTAATGATGATGTATGACTAAATGAAAATTAGTTATGAAATCTGACAAGTTCATGCAACGGTGTCACATGCTCCTGCGTTTCTTCGCTTCGCCCTGTCAATTAATTTGACCAATAAAACAAGACAACAAGTTTTTGCCTGTTAATTGACAGACTTAAATTAAAAAATATACATCAAACTTGTTGGTTTACTACCGCTTAACACGTTCCCAGCGGCACAGATTTATCTGTACTTTCCATTACTGCGGTGCGGGTCGTTTTAAACCTTGTCTTAAACCTGAGATTGAAGCGGCACGAGGCATATTAAACCCCACCACCCGTAGGAGACCAAAATCCTTTTTTTGGCGCCAAATAAGACAAAGTGTACGGTTTTTTTGTTTTTGTGTGCGGCACGAGGTCTAAGAAACCCGGCATTGGGGTTGGTATACCAAAGAACTAGGAATTAATAACACATCTCAGATATATAGTTATCTGTTTCCTACACTGAACCAGCTGTAAGTTATGCGTCCCGCACGACAGAGACGTTTAAGTTTTTTCTTACCGCTATAAAGACGAGACACGGACAGGGTGTTTCAAGCCCTGTTTCGCACTTATCGTGTTAAGTTAATAAACAGCTTAAGGCAGTTGTCTCACCGCCGGCAATGAGCGAGAAGCGAGTGTGTAGTTTCTATAGTTGTCTCGCTTTATAGCACATATAGCAAGCGAGCGAGTGCGGCGGAGAATACTCGCGCCACTTGCTGAGCGCGTACACGTGCGTTCCGTTCTGATAGAACTGACCGCCAAGCGAGCATCGCTGAGCTTGTGTTGTAGTCGCTACAACAAAAAGCGAAGAGCGTATTCTCGCCGGCACGGCAGTCTGAACGGCCAGCGATCAACTATTAAGGGCGCACTATACCTGGGGAGACGATAAATCCCTTATTGAGAAACAATGTTTTGTTCAACAAATTATGTGCTTTCAGTCTGTAATTAATGTATGATATAGTTAAAGATACGTGCTAGAGCGCATGTGTTGCGAAAACACGATTCCGTAAAATTTTCTCGATAGAAAAAAAAATCCAAAGATGACTCCATATTTATCTTTAAACCGTTCTAATGCGATGAATACTTCAATTTAGATGTTGAAACTTTATACAGTAATTCTACACAATATAAATAAGAGCACCTGTGTTTTTAATTTTCAAAATACCTTTTGATTTTACTATAAAATGAAAATACTTAATAAGGTTTGCTCTAATGAAACCATTCGCTTCGGACGCCCGTGCCCGGTACGCGATTCAGTCTGGCCTCGGCTTTCAGACGGGGTACCCGTGACGCTTGTCGCTCCTAACGATCGCGTAACTCATAAGTAGAATTTAATATTAAGTTGGTTTTTGTAAAAACGCAGTAATGAGAAATAAGCACAACAAGAAAATGAAGGGACAGAATGATAAAAAAACCGGCAAATATATGAACCACGGCGAGATAGGATGCGTAGCGGCGCGCGAAGAAGTGGGGGTGAAATTCGAGTTTGGGCTGAGGTATAATCAACTCTTAATATACTAATATACGCGTCTCTTTTACTGACTAGGAATCTATAGATTTTGTTCGTTTCTTGAGCGAGAAATTAGTTAATAACTAATCGCTTACTCGCCGGCGGTGAGACAGGTGCCTAATACTTACAAAATTTAATAATCAAAACACTGAAACCACATTACTACGATAAGTATACCAAGTCAAAGATCTTTAAACTAAAAACTAGAATGCCCGCTCGCTAATACGAATTTACTAGAAGCAAGGGTATTCGGTTTACCAGAGCACGTATTAAATAACAAATTTATCAAGGGCTAAGACAGTTTAAACGAAAATCAAGTAATGACTCAGCATTGGTGCGATCGGAAGTACTCAAGTCAATTTATCACTGTCCCATACGTTCCAATAACGTACCCTGGAAGTGTGGACCTCAATGTATCCATTTCCTTTGTGCCTTTACTTAATTATACGAGCTGAAATAAGCCGATCACTCAACGGAGCATCTTCACGCTAAGTAAACAAGGGGTATGCAGGACGGTAGATACACTGGAAGTGCCTCGAAATGGCTGATGCGCTTTCCAAAAAGTTAACATTATATAAAACAAAGTCGGGTTAGTTACACCATTTCTAACACAAGAACAGAAGGACCGATTTTGATAATCTTTAATTTGTTTGATTTGTCTTCACCAAGGCAGAATAACTATTAAAATATCGGAAAATATCAAGCATAAAAAAATTATGAACAAAATTTAGATTTTCGCAAAACTTGTAAGTACCCAAATATGTAAGTACCTTACTTATAAACTTTTTATATTTTTCGGAATTTTCCCTTGACTTGTGCTGTAAGACCTTGCTTTTAAGCAAAATTGACAATACTAGGTCAACCGGAAGTACCCTATAGGTTTTGAGTCGAAAACCTATAAGGCAGTTCCCGTTGACCTAGAATAATGAAATTTGACAAAAAGCAAGGTCTTACAGCAAAAATAAAACAAAAATTCCAAAAAATAAAACAAGGTAAAAATTAAAGGGTGTCCCCATACATACATATTTAACGCCAATCAAGATAGTCCTCTGAGTTGTATGGGTGCTCATACAATTAAGAGGACTAGCTTAATCGGCATCAAACTCAAATATGGTTGATAAATAAAATTGTGCTATTGAATAAAAAAAATATTTAAAAGGGGCTACCATACAACATACATGATTTTATTGCCGTTTTTATAAATAATGGTACGGAACCCTTCGTGCGCGAGTCCGACTCGCACTTGGCCGGTTTGTATGACATTTTAGAAATATACTATTCTACTTATATACTACTTGGCTAAATTGGACAAGTTTTTCCACGGGAAAGAAACTGACATAAGCGAAGTCAAAAGCTTTCATTATGCCAAAGACTTACAAAGCTCCTTGCAAGCTTCTGTTTCCTTTGAGGCTCTCGGACATAAGCAGTCTGGTAAAAGATATCATTGTCAAAAAATATATTGGGGATGGAATTCTATGAATATTTTAAATACACACTAACCTATTTTCTGTCGCCAACATCAGTCAGCTTTCCTTAAATTAGCATTTCAGTTACTTCAAATGTAGCAATGAAATTGGTCAGGATTTGATTGAAACTTGAATAACACCTGTTGGCTTTCTGTTAATAACGGATGCCTTAGAAACCGCAGGCTTTTGAGAGTCAAAGGAAGACCAACAAGTAGTAAAATTTTCGGAATTATTAAAAATACTGGTTGTCCCAGAACTAGTATGCTATCCCAAAGGCGATTCTCGTCACTTACGAGAACAACAATTTTTTACGACTGGAACGTACTGTGTAACAAAAAAAAGTTTTTAAGTATTCTATCATTTATCTGATTCCCATATTACAAGCTCTGCTTAGTATGGGGCTAGATAGCGCTATGTGAAATATCGAGAAATAAATATTAATTAAAATTATATATAATAATAATAATAAAAGGCATTTATTTACACACACACCTATTAAGCTAACAGAAGTAGGTAGGTACAAGAATTACTAAATAAAGCTAGGTAGGTACAACAGTAGGTTTAATTCTAAGTAACATTAGTACATTATTGTAGGTAGCACCAAGGTAGAAAGTGGTGGTAAATAGGTCGAGGGCTCAGCTACGCTGGTTTTCAGCATCGCCTTGGCAGAAACATCTGCAGCTGCCACCGCCACAGATAGGGTTCTCGAGAACTGTCAGTTTTATGCACTGAATTAACAAGTAGTGATTGAAGAAGTAACTAGACAATTACCGAAAACCCATCGCGTAAATATTTTAAACCAGAAAAAAAATTCCACTTACACGATAAATAGGCAAACTTAAAGCTAATTAGCTTTTTTTTCCAGCTAACCTTAGTGTAGTGTAGATTAACTGGTTCAGACACTTAAGTATTTATTCTAATAAACAATAAATATTAACTAAAATAAGAGTAGATATATTTTTAAGAGTATTAATAAGAGTAGATTAAACCATTAGCAATTTGTCGATATGGAGAATAACACTGTTTGGTAGTTAAGTAGCAAATAAAAAATTACAAGAAGTAGGTAGACATACATAAACACTGAAAATCCGAATAAGCATCTAAGTAGGTATTAAATTACAAAATAGGTGTGCAATTAATCTAATACAAACAATGACCCGAATCAATATTTAAATGCAGTTTTTTTTTTATTAATATTCTTGTTTTTGATCTAATATTGTTTTGGTTGAACCGTCCAACAACAAGAAGATTTTTGTTATATATATATATCTCAGTAAACGGTCTATAGCTGTTAATATGGTTATCATATTTCGGTTATGCATGATTAAGTAAATTTACGTAAGGCGTGATGGTATCAGTTGACCTTCAGGAACATGATATCAAGGTTTTCAGATGACCTGCACTATCACTCAATTTAAACGCCTTAGAACTACACATATTAAATAGATATATAAATACTGCTGGACATTTAACACAGCACTATCTAGCCCCAAACTAAGCAGAGCTTGTATTAAGGGAACCAGATAACTGATAGAATACTTATATATTTTTTTTTTGTAAATACATAATTATAATTTATAGAAAAACATCCAGACCTGGAACAAATATCTGTAGATTATGCAAACATTTGTTCCGCGGCGGAAATCGAACCCGCTACTTCTTGCGTCTCAGCCGGCTATCCACCCACTGTGCCACGGAGGTCGTCACATTTTATCATCACAGGTCACAAGTCGTCATATTTTTAAGTGATTTTACGCTTACGATTATTTCTGTCAGCATTTTCTCTTCTAGTGGCTTTATAAAACGTCGGTAAAAGGCAGTTGTTTAATTTAGCCATTGATTGCTCATTGTTGGAGGGTCTCACTCATCCAATGCATGGCAAGGGGTGCCTCGGGGTAAGGGCGTGCATTGTATGGGGTGTATGGCCTTGTAATGTATTTGATTTGGGGTGCATAAGTAATGTGAGATGACAAAATTTAAAGATAAAATTTAATAAAGCGCAATTTGCTTAATCAAATATATTTTGTCATTTTAAAAAAACAATTAGAAATGATTTTAGCATAAACAAATAAAAATTGCAGTTTGAATTCAATAAGTTGTAATACATTTTATTCGTGTAAATATTTATACTAATATACGCGTACATAAACATTTCTGTAGTAATCCTATTAAAAAGGAATCTAATTTGATTATTCTGTAACAAACCAAACTCGGGTCAGATATTAATTGTTATTTTTAAACCCTTTGTAGACCGAGACACGTGTTTCGAGATGCAGATGAAGAAATCACGTCCATTATCGCAACGGAGATTTCAAAGTTATCAACATCCGACAGCGCAAACACTTTTTGATACACCGACCCCGCCGGCGAGGTCAGCGTTCTTTCAGTCGCCGCCTACACAAGGTACAGACATGTATAGTTTCTCTCCTCCCCCCCCCCCCCCCTTCCCTGGCAACGGCCCGAGCTGAGGTTCGTACCTAAGTGGTGCCCTTGCACTAGTTTCCTCATAAAAACTTACTGGGCTGAGCGCCCTCTGCACTCGCCAAAAGTTCAATTAAGCTGCATCGGCCTCACAGGCGAAAAGCGAGTTAATCCTTCAGCAGAAAAAACAGAATTATTATTAGCTCACAAATATAATTTTAGGATATTACTCTCAACTTCCAAATTATGCTTTATTTATAGACGTTTTGCGGAATGCTGTAGCAAGGCTACTGAACAATCTAAACCAGAACGACATATTACCATTGAGTTCCTGTGCCGAAACGGTGTTTGGCTCAGCATGGCCGATAGGGTTTTCCCCTACCAACCGGACTATTATAATTAGGAATTTAATTTAACCTAGGTTTAGATTTTAAACTTATTACTACATGAAACCGATACACTTTTTAATAAATTAAGATGACTGCAGCACAAGTGCGTATCCCACCTAAATGATAAGCGTTTGTCATTGCCTATAACATCACAAATTGTGCCTAACTAAATTTCACGACCTCCAAACAACTATTATTTATGGATAAAAATCATTCTCTCTTTATCTATTTTTAAAACACGTATTAATACTAGTGGTTCGCCCCGAACTGAGATCTCGCGAGTCTCCCATAATAACCAAAAAATATTATTTGTAATTTTAGACTATTATAATAGTGCCACGAAATTAAAACCAACTAACTTGACCTACAGATTTTCAAATTCACATTCAAAATATATTTATTCATTTAGGTACATTTACATTGTATGCTTGGGTACACTTATGAACACTTACAATATAATTTACAACAACACATACAATTTTATAATTTATACATTTTTTTCAATTATTATTAAACCGTAAGGTTAAATTTATATTTTAATAACTAATTAAAATTTAAAGCAAAATGTCAGAATAAAAGAATTTCATAAAAAATAATATCAATAATAATTATGAATGTCACAACAAACAAATAAATAGGTACACCTAATGAAAAACAATGTCAAAACAATTTTTATTCACTATAACTTACAAACTAATATTCCTCCATGACTTTTTATCGACAATGAAATCGTTAATTTTATAGTAGGTTTATTTTATTAGAATTTGTTTCACTTTATTTTTAAATGTGTTTTCATTGAGACTGGTTACACACTCAGGCAATATGTTGTAAAAACTTACACACATACATAGAATAAGTTCTTTACTTTTGGGCAATATCGTGTTAGGCAGTACTAATTTAGCTTTGTTTCTTGTGTTGTAGTTATAAACATCACTGTTTGGTGCCAGTTTTTTTAGTGATTTCTTAGCATGCATAATCGTGACATATGTAAAAAGATGGCATAGTTAGAATGGCAATCTGTTTAAACATTTCTCTCAGAGAATCTCTCGGTCTAAGTCTGTATATTGCTCGTATAGCTCGTTTTTTCAGTATGAATATACCATTTGCATCGGCAGCATTTTCCCATAATAAAATACCATAGGACATTATGGAATGAAAATAACTATGGTATACCAGTCTAGCTGTTTTAACATCGGATAAGTCTCTTATTTTTCTCACCGCATATGCTGCTGAGCTAAGTCTTTCTGATAGTTGAGAAATGTGATTGCCCCATTAAAGCTTGGTATCTAGTGTAAATCCAAGAAATTTCGTGTTGTGAGTTATGTCTGCATAATAATTATTGATTATTATGTCAGGAAATAAAAAAATATTAGTCAATATGAATTTTATACATTTAGTTTTACTAGCATTTAGCATTAGTTTGTTTACGCTAAACCATTTATGTATTAATGTCAAGTTATTATTAATGTTCAAAATGTCAGGATTTTTTCGATCAACTGTAAATAATAATGAAGTATCATCAGCAAAGAGTATAATGTTCGCGCGCTTTCTCATCAAAAAAGGGAGATCACTAATGTAGGCGAGGAAAAGAAATGGTCCCAGAATCGATCCCTGAGGAACGCCTATCGATACACTCAGAGCTTCCGAGTAAACACCATTTATGTCTACGGATTGCACGCGTTTAGTCAGGTATGACGTCATTAGGTCAAGAGCTCTTGCTCTAATGCCATAATGACGAAGCTTCATTATAAGAATCTCATGATTCACGCAGTTGAAGGCCTTTGACAAATCACTAAATATACCTAGCGCGTCTGAAGAGATTTCCCAGGCAGCGAATACATTTTAAATTAAATCAACAACTGCATCAGTCGTCGAACAACCTTTAGTAAATCCGTGTTGGCTATTATATAAAATATTATTACCATTATAGAACGCTGTTAACTGGTCTAAGATCATTTTCTCATATATTTTACTCAGAGTTGGCAAAACAGAAATTGGTCTGAAGTTGTTTGGTAACTTATTATTTAATAAAAATGAAATCACATGAAATCCAGCAGGGTTATGCCACTTTTGAAAAGTGGCATAACCCTGCTGGATTTCATGAGATCGGAAAATTCATTTTTATCTATATTACCCGTGCGCGATAAGTTGGGACCTGAGCGCGGTGACGTCATATTGGCGTGTTTGTACCGCCCGCAAAAAAGCGAACATAACAAGCAGCCGCCCGCGTCTTCGTCTTGGTTTTTTTTAACCTAATTTATTATGTTACTCAGGGAGGACGCTGCTTTTTATCTAATCTTTATTAAACTATTTGAATAATATAAAAATACAATGTTTAAGTTTATACATTTATTTTATCTATTATTTACATTATCTCATCTTCGTCACTACTTAGTGGATTTATGCCTTCTAGAGGTTGTTCTTCATCCTCAGTCTCACTATAATCACTTGACGAAGAGGTAACCGATTAATTTACAATTAATTGCGATTCATTCGTCTCTTGTAAGAAGTCATCGTCCCAATACTTTTGTCGAAGCCTGTCCACATGGTTGACTTCTTTTTTCCAGTCACTCTCACTTATGCTGGTAATTGCATCTCTCGTTAATTTTTCTATTTCCCTTTCTACATTCCGATAAATTTACAACATTTACTATAACAACAAAAACTACAACAACAAAACAATAACACAAACGAAAACTAAAAGAATTCCAGAGCGCGTCGTTACGTGACTTAGGCCAGTACGAGACTAAAAACCCTATTAAAAATAGTGATGCGAACGGTACAATACGGGCGCCATCGCGGAAGTGCAGGGGAAGCGGTCGGGGAGTCGCATTCCTAGCAGGTCCCAAGTTATCGCGCACGAGTAATACATTCATTGAAGATACTCGCTAGATTCATTCAAATTACAGTTAACGGGAATTCAAGATATGATAATAACTTTTTATTGAATTACCACACAAACAGAATACAAAAATAAGTACTAGGATAGAATAAATAAGGCAATACAATAATAGGCGACCTTATCGCTGAAAGCGATCTCTTCCAGGCAACCTTTGGATGGAGCAAAATTTACGAAGATACGGAGTGCGGTGTACATTGGAGGATACATTTAGGTACACATATATTCTTAAGTATACTAAAAAACTGATAAAGTTTTAATCCTAATACCTAAAATATTTATTTTTTAAAAATAGACAGTAGTTCATGTGAATTGGTTAAACTTTTTGGGCGTAGAAATTGCTATTCTTGATTTCAGACTTTTCCCTATATTTGTGTCACTAGAGCTACGCGCATACCAAATTTCAGCACTGTGGAATTACTGGCGTACCCTGAGACTTTTGTCAGAGTTCAGTTTTTATTATGGCTACTAAGCTTTAAACTAAATATTAAAACGGGGTCAAAATGTACTTGCAAAGACATTTTATAAGATGTGCCACTTAACTGGATAGTCCCGTTTTGTTTTTTTTTTTACTCCACTTGACCTCTCTCCTCCACATTTTTAGTTTATTTAGTCACACCAAAATTGTGTCTTCTCTACCTACCTTTATACCAAAATTCACGATGATCGGATAAACGCTTCGAAAGTTATCTTCGGACATACATACATACATACAACGCCGATTTTCCCATGTTGATTTGGAGATCTCGCTTCACTCGATCAATTACTAAGACTTGGCCTTCATGGAATTCAACTACCTCCGTGGCGCAGTGGGCGAATAGCCGACTGGGACGCAGGAGGTAGCGGGTTCGATTCCCGCCGCGGAACAAATGTTTGCATGATCTACAGATATTTGTTCCGGGTCTGGATGTTTTTCTATATATTATAAGTATGTATTTACAAAAAAAAAGTATATAAGTATTATATCAGTTATCTGGTTCCCATAGTACAAGCTCTGCTTAATTTGGGGCTGGATAGCGCTGTGTGACATGTCCAGCAATATTTATTTATTTATTATTTATGGAATTGCATTGTTGCCACCCTGAGACATACAGGTAAAAGTCTCATGTGCCTGAAATGTAACCGGTACCAAGCCCTTCAAATCGAAACAGACTTTACCCTCCGTAACTCCGTATTTATTCAACTTAATGTTTATTTTTGTGTCAAGGTTTTGAAAATACAGTACTTTATCAACATGGTCGTTTTTCGGTTGTTTACAGGTTGACTAGAACCAACATTTTGTTGGTGTTCATGTCATATACATTCATTTTGGTTATAGCCCTCGCATGTGTGTGTTACGTAATGATGTTGTTGATATGCCGTCAAAGATAAGCTAATGAGGACAGAAAATATGCCTAAGTTAGTTATAGCTCTTAGAGGAAAAAAATAATGTAGGCTCTTAAGAAGCCGGCGAACCCCGAGCGCCACTTCAATTCGGCTGCGTCAAAAACTTCGGCCTGAATATCGCTATCCCTGTTTAGTGACGAAGTTTAGCCACGCAGAGCGACAGTGATTGCAATAGAACGATTCTAAATTTGATTAGATTTTGACCGTGTTCCGTAATATCAATAATGATGACTGAAAACTTGTTGTATTTTTCTCATTGTGTTGTTATTCTGTAACTAGACGATATAATCTATGGTCCCATGAGTAGGATACATAAGATGTTGTTGTTTTTAATACGAAACAATTAGGTTGAAAACAGGTATTTTATGACGTAAAAACATGCAGAATGCGATACGCTTCCATTTCATTTTAGGTAAGTATTTTGATCTAATATATGGTTGGGAACCTAGATAAATACTATTTAAATTAAAATAATACGTTATTAAGGTAGAAATATGCTCCAATTAGAAATGATCTTGGTAGTACGTGTTATGTGGGTGATTCCCCTCCGGTGTCCCCTTAATAGGTTTCTTAATACATAGTTTGTTTTTATGCATAGTGATAAGTTGCAGCATTAGCTAGATAAACAAGGCGATAAATTTTAATCTTGGGAAGGTTTAAAGATTGACTAAGGCTTGTCGATCAACTAATTCAACTTCTGAGTTTTTTTTAAATAAAATAGTTAATGTCGGACATTTCACAACTTATAGAACACTTATATTTTTTTTTGTAAATTCGTACTTAGAAAAATACCCGGACTCGGAACAAATATCCGTTGACCGTGCAAACATTTGTCTCGCCGCGGGAATCGAACCCAATACCTCCTGCGTCTCCGCTCTCTGCGCCACAGAGGTCGTCAAACCTTGTCTTGCATGAATGACATAGTTATTAAGTGTAGAGTTAACTAAGCCACGAATTTCAACACGATGTTGTACTGCAACTTTATAAGTAATGCGCTAAATGCTTTTTCAAGTATTTTTTACGCAGTCTGACATTCTGTATATTCATTTGCATTTATGTTAGATAGACATCTTCCTTGATATTTCAGTTATTAATTAAGTCAGCATTTGCTAACATTATTTTCCGTACATAGCGTCGTAAAGAGTTAACATTATGTAAATAATAAAGCCTTATTCGCCGTCCTGTCTGTTCACTTACACTTTAATCTCTTACCTATACGTGCGTGAGTGAGTCACATAAAGAAAAAGCGCGAACATTTAGTCCGTATTACCGGATAATAACTCAGCGGTAGGAATGGTAGAATTTACCGAGTAGATGCGTGGATTGATAAATGTGTTGGCATAGGTCGGATGATATATCAGTGGACGAGTTATAATGTTTAACATTGTTATACACTACCATCTGAAAACCATGTTTTCATCGTATTAGCCGTAAGACGTCCCTAAACATAGGCCACCCTCATAGATTTCCATAGCGACTGATTTTTGTGCTCCCAGTAACCGAGTTGTCTTTCCATCTAGTGGGGAGCGATCCTACGTTGTGCTTTCTAATTTTCTCCACTCGATAACTTTTCTAATCTTAGGTTAAGTTCATATGCCCTCACGGTACCGCGCGGAACTACTAATCGCGCGGTACAAGATCAAACTAAATAATGTAGACGAGCGCGCTAATGTTGACGAGTAGCGCGCGGTAATGTAGACGATAAACACTATTTAGTTTGATCTTGTACCGCGCGGTACCGCGCGGTCATATGAACTTAGCCTAATGGTCCTCAGTCCTTTTACAAATCTCCTCATATTGGATCAAGTAAAGAAATACCAAGCATATACCTTTCCACAGCACGCTAAACGAGCAAGAGAATTGAGCCTTGAACAAACATTATTTTGAACTGCTATCTTAATGCCTATTTCCGTAATTGATTTATAATTAACACCCAACAGACAGATACATAATCCTTCCTGACCCCACTAGGCTAAATATGGACTAGGATAAATATGGAATTATGTTGATACCTAATAGGTTGTGCAAGCAATCCATAGATAAGACAACTTGTCTGAGGACATCGGCGTTGAAGCTGCGATTTTCATAATTTTTGAAGTTTCATCGTTTTATCTATATCTGTTGTAGGTATTACTTGTTGATCGAGCGACGCAAGATCTCTAAATCAACTTGGGCAAATCGGCGCTTATCCGATCATCGTGAAATTTGGTATAAGGGTAAGAAGTGGTGGCACAATTTTGTTGTGACTAAATAAGCTAAAAATGTGTGGGAATTGTTGAGATATTGGAGTTCAAGAGGGTTCATCATCATCATCATCATATCAGCCGTAGGACGTCCACTGCTGGACAAAGGCCTCCCTCATTGATCTCCAGGAACTGCGGTTGGAAGCGGCCTGCATCCAACGCCGACCTGCGGTTCTTACCAAGTCGTCTGCCCATCTTGTGGGTGGACGTCCTACGCTGCGCTTGCCGGTCCGTGGCCTCCACTCGAGAACCTTTCGGCCCCATCGGCCATCTGTTCTGCGCGCTATATGGCCTGCCCATTGCCACTTCAACGTGCTAATCCAAGTTATCCGTGCTATCCGAATAAAAAAAAATTTCAAGAGGGTTAAAAAAAACAAAATGGGACTGTTTGGTCAAATGGCACGTCTAATGAAAGGTATTTGTAGGTAAATTTTGACACCGTTTTTTTTTAAGTTTAAACCTTGTAGTTTTTACGTTAATAGCTATCATAAAAACTGACCTTTAACAAAATTCACAGGGTACACCAGTGACCCCACAGTGATTTAGTGATGCAAATTTACATGAACTCCCGTTACCTGTAATTCGAATGAGACTGTTGGTCAAATAATATGGTTTTTATTTCGTGGCACTATTTTGATAGTCAAAGATTAGGTACAAATATTTTTTTTTTGTTTTTATGGGAGACCCGCGAGATCTCAATTTGGGGCGAACCACTAGTTCTAAATAAATTAAATGAAAAACCTAAACATCTACCGCAGTCAGATAACAGCATGATCAATTGATCTACCTATTCAACTGATCATACTCGTTATTATACCTTCAACTATCAAAATTACAATCAGCAGAGGCAGCAAACAATCTCAGTTATTTGTTTATTTATTGTGATACCTGGTTATTGGGGTAAGGTCAAAACTATTAAGTATCTGTGGTGTGCTATTTATTGAAGCAACCGTTTGAACTATTGCCAATTCGTTTAGTATGTAATCTGTAGGCAATTTATCTCAAATGCCTTTTTTCGGAACGAAATTTTTTGGAGTATCGCCTATTCGCAAGAAGTATTTCGGATTTTTCAGCAGAAAAATAATCAATGGAACAATGGCCCACCTCTTGCTTGTCCCGATTCAAATGTTGCATCAATAAATTCATTTATTTACGTTTAGGTATTTTTTAAGAGTATGTCGATAAAAGCTACAAGAAATCCTGCCTTCAACTCCGGCAAACAGTAGGTACTTAAAGGTCATATCAAACATATCAACTCGGAAAGGAATCGGCGCCGTATCGCCTTTCGTGTCGTCGTCAACCAGGCGTCAACCTAACGTAAGCACGTAATCAAAGCGGATCAGCAGTTCCTTGGCCACGACTAGGCGACGCCGCGCTTACGGCTCGCCGCTCGCTGGTTGACGGCTGGCGCTGGTACGGAGAGACATAAGCGCGAGGAATACGAGCCGTAAGCGCACAGCACCGTGGTTGTGAGCTTGTCCCGAGGCGAGGCGATTCCGTTACGGTTCCGATTAGTGTGCGTTGCAGTAGGGAGTTTCATACAAAGAATACTAAACTCGAGTTGATACGGTGACGATCCCTTTCCGAGTTGATATGTGTGCCTTAAATCTCAAAAAATAGCTGGAATAAAAACAGGTATTCAAGTACGTGCTTTTAATTTTTATTAATATTTTATAGTAATAGGCTCACGTTTTACCCTTTGGGTACGGAACCTTAACAAATATACTTTAAATCTAAATAATTTATTGTAAAACTTTAGGTAAATAGATGACAAGTACAGTTAAAAGTTCACTACGTTTACAAAATACATATATTAATGTACAAATTTAGAATGATTTAAATCAAATAATTAAATAATAACGTAAAGCTATATTTAAGATACTTGTGACATTTAATTATTAAAATAGATTTTTCAAATATTCTTTTGATAACTTCGCGAAGCAACATCAATTTCAACTCAACAAAGCCAAAATAAATATTTATTTTACAACAAATTATTAACGTGCAAACGGTCTTACAAAGCCGCCCCAAAAATAACACAATTAATCTGATGGAATTCCATTATTATAAGTTTAGAATGGAGTTCGGATATTGCTCAAAGGAGGCTTCTTCCGGGCGAGTGGCTTTCCTATACGGACAGAGAGTATAGTGTAGTTTATAAGTGAGTTCTAACTTTTTGGACTCGTTACGCTATTCTGGTGGCAAATTTATGTATGGAAGGCAGTTTTAGGACATTCATACTTCAATCAGAGAGACAATATGTTGAACGAAAGCCATAGCCACATATTAATCAGTATTTAGATGCATAAATGTATTGTTTATGAAAATCATGTCAAATATTCATGTTGCACCTGTACCGGTATTTGTTGGGGTCGATACTCTCGAAGTTGTCGTGGAATATGTATACCTAGAACAAACTGTCCAATGAGGTAAGTCAAACTTCGACAAAGAGGTCGCACGAAGAATCCAACTCGGCTGCGCAGCGTTCGGGAAACTTCGCGATATCTTCTCATCCAAAATTCCCCAAAGCCTGAAAACTAAAGTCTTCGACCAGTATGTGTTGCCAGTGATGACCTATGGCACTGAAACGTGGTCTTTTACTCATGGCCTCATGACCAAGATCAAGGTCGCTCAACGAGCTATGGAGAGGGCTATGCTCGGGGTTTCTTTGCGTGACAAAATCCGCAATGAGGAAATCCGCAGAAGAACTAAAGTTGGCCACATAGCTCTCAAAATTAGCAAGTGGCAATGGGCAGGCCACATCGCTCGTAGAACCGGTAACCGTGGGGGAAGAAAGGTTCTCGAGTGGAGACAACGGACTGGAAGACGCAGCGTAGGCTGGCCCCCCACAAGATGGACCGACGATCTAGTAAGAATCGCGGGGAGCCGTTGGGCGCAAACGGTTACCAACCGCTCGTTGTGGCGATCTAAGAGGGAGGCCTATGTTCAGCAGTGGACGTCTACCGGCTGATGATGATGATTGTATACGAAATGCTTGTCTGTTTCTGGCACCTTCAAAATTGTTGTGCGATGAGATAACTAATAGATAGAGACATGTAATTAGTTATGTAATAATATTGACGTAACCATGTGTTCTTGTGTCCCTACGATTTGAATAAATGAGTATGAGTATAGATCACAATGCGATCGAAAGCTGACTGAAGATAAAAATTAAGAGAGGCTTCTGTAATCTTACATACATTTACATTTTACATACATTTTTAGACATGAATTTGCAACGACACATTTAGCAATGAGAAAATTCGTATGTCCAACCACGAGGGGACAGAGGAGGTGGTGCATTTAGGGTGAGAGCTTGTTTGTTTGGGTGTGTGCAGAAAAATAATGTTCCCAATTTATCTCCAAAAAAGTTGTTGTAATTAATCGGAGATACTCGTAGCTCTAAGATAAGTGTTACGGTGTTAAATCACCAGAAAACGCTATAATACTGAAAATGTATGAGTGATGTTACTTTTTAGGGTTCCGTACCTAAAGGGTAAAACGGGACCCTATTACTAAGACTCTGCTGTCTATCCGTCTGTCACCAGGCTGTATCTCATGAACCGTGATAGTAAGACAGATTAAATTTTCACAGATGATGTATTTCTGTTGCTGTTATAACAAAAAATACTAAAAACAGAATAAAATAAATATTTAAGGTCGGCTCCCATACAACAAACGTGATTTTTTTCTTGTTTTTGCTCGATAGTGATAACGGCAATAGATAGACGCTTGAAATATTCACAGAATATTTAGTTATAATATTCACTTTAAAAATAAATAGTTAAATTAAAATATAACAAATATTTAAGGGGCTTACATACAACAGACATGATTGTTTTGCCGTTTTTGTAGATAATAGTAGTAGTACGGAACCCTTCGCGAGCGAGTCCGACTCGTACTTGGCCGGTTTTTATTAATTGAATTCGTGTATATGTCTGTTATATGTTTTTTTTGTCCTTGTATATTCCTGAAATGTTTGTTAATAAGTCTTTTTGTGAATAATATGTATGTGTGTGTTCGATATTACAAATAAATATTATACCAAAATTAATAATATCAATATTTTGGTTATTACGCGTTTTTATATACATATAAGATTTTTTAATTGACGTGATAAACGTCTTATAAATCGATGAACACCGGCTGCACGCATGAAAAATTATCACGTTCCGCCTGAGTCGAGCGTGCAAGCGAGAGCGCGGAACAAGCGATAGAGAGGCACGATCGGCCTAAGCGTTCGGCTTGTGACGCATCTATATCTCTTCCACTCGTTGTCACGTAAAATTATCGTCCGTAAACCAACTTTACAGACAACCAATTTTATTTTCTTAGCTATGTTTGATCCTGGTAACAGTCCTGTTGTCAAATTGCAGGAAATTGGTGGGTGACGTCACGGGCATTCAAATCGTAAAAAAAACATTCTAGCTGTCTTTACTGAAGTCTGTGACAAGGTAAGAATAATCCTTAAATGTATTAGGAGCATAAAAACGCCTTCAGTTATTAACAAAGGCCACTCACACAAGGGTATGTAACAATGCACCCAGTTTCATACGTGAGTGAGCCCATCACATATCTCATCGATCAAAATGATTTATTCGCTTCGAATGAGCATTAAGTTTTTGTATCTTTTGTAATTTGGGTTTTAATTTAAATCTTGCTATTTTTGTTCGAGATTTTAGCACAGGGGTTTTTGATAGAGAATGAAAGAATAATATAAATACTAGAACCGAGTGTTGTCGTTTTTGCCTCACTGCCGAAGGAGAGTTGTGTTCTAAAAGCAAGTCAGATTATTAAAAGCTGTTAGCAACCAACAGAATTGATAAATTAAAATGAATAAGGGTGTGATTGATACTTGTCATGATTGACAGTTTTTATTCATGTATAATGTCACCGGTTGGTAACCAGCCGGTAGCCTTATTATTTAAGGAAGTTGATGTCGCTGGTCTCTACGCTCTACGTGAGATACGCACTGTAGGTTTGAAAGATCGCCTTTTTTTACGCTTGGAAAATGCTTTACGCAACTTTTCCAATTCGGGGAGAGCTGAAGGGGTCTGTCGGACTCTCCGTAGACTATCAACCAACGGCATACATAAAAACTCACCAATATTCCTTCATTCACCTCAGTGCCAGTGCATCATCAAACCGCTCATCGGATAAGCGACTAGATGCTGCACTAGCAACTGAGAAGGTCACGGAGGTCACGGGGTCCAGATTAGATTTAACCGCAGCCCTGTTGGTGATTTTTCACCTTAAGCAGAACCCTCTATCCCCCTCCTGGGAGGAAGAGGACTGTCCTGGAATATGGAAGACATTCCCCAGCGTAAGAGGTCTGTGCGATGCTGGACCGGAGCTCCCGGCATCCGAACCCTGCTGGCCCCCATCGAGCTAAAGAAGGCGAAGAAACTGTCTTTGCCTCCTTCCGGTCCTTAGTTAGCGGAGCGGCTCAGCGAGAGGATCATCCTCTTTGATACGCTCCGCAGCCTTCTGAGACATTACTTCGTCACAGAAGGCGATTACGGCATCCCAGGCTTTATCACCTTTAAGCATAGAAAGAATTGACAGCAATAAGCATTGAAAGGTCAGCCTAACCGAACGACAGGCAAGCGACAGCAACTGGCTTACGTAATAAGGCTACGGGATAGCATGTACGCTCTAAAAGTTTATCTCTACGTAAAATTACATGTTATGGTAGACGGTAGGAACATTTTTTTGTTTAGGTAGAAGACTATATAGGCAGGCCGCACAAGATTGGTCAAATGTTTGCATGATCTACAGATATTTGTTCCGGGTCTGGTTGTTTCTCTATATATTATAAGTAAGTATTTACTAAAAAAAATGTATATATGTAAGTATTCTATCAGTTATCTGGTTCCCATAGTACAAGCTCTGCTTAGTTTGGGGCTAGATAGCGCTGTGTGAAATGTCCAGCAATATTAATTTATGCTCTATTATTTATTACTAAAACCTGTATGTAGAGAACACTCTTCGGTATTCGGACAAATAGATTACAACTCAATCATTTACTAAGTTACCACCCTTTTCCTAGAATCACATCAAAATGGTCACCTTATCAGGAACTAATTCAAAATAATCCCTCCACACATCTGTTCTGTCGCCCTACCACTAATATTATTTGTTTTAAAAACTACCAGTTATTCTAGGGCAACAAAACAGCGAAGGATACAGAAGACTGGCTTATAACATTATGTGTTAACAGTGACAAAGGTAAAATAAGAGTTTACGCGTGGTAATTTTAAATATGGAATCTCTCTAGATGCTAAACGTATTATAATAATATATTCAACGTATTTTAAATGTTGTTCAAATACACACAAAAGTGTACTATGCCAATTCTGTTTTATTTTAATTTTCTGTATGAATGTCCCGTCTAGGCTTGGAATTTTTGAGATGATTTTAAAAATCTTGGAATGTTCCGTATTTTCGGATAACACTATATATAAAATACTATTCTGTATGAATTTGAGTCAGCTCTTAAAATTTAAACTACCTACAAAAAAACAATAATGTTAAATCAAATCAAAATGTTACGTAGATGTACGTGAACTTGTGATTTTAAAATCGAGTTAATTATTACAGACAATAAAAATTACACAATTGAACATAATATTGTCCACATCATTTTCATAAAACTGTCACATATATAGTTGGTCTAAACATTAAAGCTAAGAGTTCTTGACTTTATTTGAATGAATGATTAAATGGACAAAAATATTTAATGAATTCACAGACATCAGGAGTGTTATTACTAAACAAGTGCGAGTCAGACTCGCGCACGAAGGGTTCTATGAAACCATTATCTATAAAAATGGCAAAAAATCACTTTTGTTGCATGGAAACCTTAAATATTTGTTTTATTCTGTTTTTAGTATTTGTTGTTATAGCGGCAACAGAATTACATCATCTGTGAAAATTTCAACTGTCTAACTATCACGGTTCATGAGATACATACTGGTGACAGACGGACAGACAGACAAACAGAGAAGTCTTAGTAATATGGTCCCGTTTTACCCTTTCGGTACGGAACTCTAAAAACCGCTAACTATTCTATTTTTTTTTGATCATCTTTAATTTTGTGGACCGTAAGTTTATTTGTCACATGTGGTAAACGTTTGGTAAATAAATAAATAACATATCAAACGACTGTAAGATACAAGCCGACTTTCTGCACTCTCTTTATTTCGTAACAGTACTTACTAGTTAAACTGTGACAGCACAATAGCCAATACAAAGAGTAATCTGGATTCAGATTACATCGTAAAGATAGTGTTGAATAGCCCAGGAGATTCGATTCAGGACTCTTTAGGCTATTATCGTAAGTAACGTTGATTACTTTTGATGGCGGATTTGAACTGGCTTTGAATGGGAAGTTTTTTTTTTTTTTAATTCAATATTATTTATTTGGAACATAAACAAAGTACAATAGACAAATGCAAACGTTGACAACTGCAAAAGTTAAAAAAAAAACTGAGAAGCAGTGTCAGCGCCCTCTTCCAAAACCAAACCGAACAACGTTCCAGCTTAAAACAAGTCGATACAAGGAAATGTTTATTCTAAATATGATTATAATTTTAAGTTGAATACTGCGTGTGTGTGAGTATGTGTGTGGTGAGTGTTTGTGTGGTGTGTGTGTGTGTGTGTGTGTAGATGTTAGAGTGCGCGCGAGTTTGTGTGCGAGTGTGTGAGTGCATACGTGTTCGCTTGTTGTTAAGTTTGCTAGGTAGGAGAGATCAAAATATTCTCGGTATCATCGTACGTTAGTGACTGAAGCCAGGTTTTGCATTTAATTTTACATCTGTGGAATGACAGCGGATAAATGTCAATAGCTTTGTTTACTCTGTTGTACAAAGGACAGCTTATATAAAAGTAGTGTCTTCCAGCTAGGGCAGTTCTGCGGGGCTGTATGCTGCAAACCATATCAGAGCGACGCTTAAGAGAGCTGAAAACTGGATCGAAAGAAAGTTGAATACCCTTAGTAAATAAAGAGTTTATTTATGGTTCTATGTTCCAAATCTATGTATTATTTATGCTGAAATGACAGTGGGTTGGCCGTATATGCTGAAGAACCGACAACAGTTGAGGTAAACCGGAGTGAAACCTCCATGGTGTAGTGGACGAATAACCGGCTGAAATGCAGGGTTCGATTCCCACCGAGTAACAAATGTTTGCACGATCTACAGATATTGTTCCAGGTCAGGCTGTTTCTCTATTATCTTTAATGTATTTGGTATGTATTTACAAAAAAATATGTATGGTACTAACAGAAATAATACAAATAAAATTATATACATGACTTTTTCAAGTTAAAAAAAAAACTACTAGGTGGAAGTGTCCCCACGACACTGACTGCATTGCCCCGCTGAATTCCAGTGCTTATGCGTTGACCCAGATAAGCGCCTCTCGGATCACACGTCGCTTCGACCAGACGCCCAGAAAGATTTTTGAAAACGCGATGGGCCTCTACCCCATGGACCCAGTACAAGCTTCGCTTAGTTTTGGGCTTTATTGCGATGTGTTGTCCAGCATTATTTATTTCATCACGGTTAGGAGGAGCGATGGTCTAAGGAAATCGGCGTGCAGAATATGAATGAGAAGAGCGAATTATTTTTTTATATATTGTCATCTCTGTGTCATGTTCATTCCCTCTATCCCAGTAATTTACAGAACTAGATAAAATATATAGATCGAAAAATAGAACATTTTATATTCCAGTAATAAAATAATACGAAGCCGAATTTAGTGCTAATTAGCATTTTCTCCAACGTTTGTGCTAACCATTCCCGCCGCGGAACGAATGTTTGCATGATCTACAAGTATATGCACTATTTAAATTTTCGCGAACTATACTCATGTTTATAAGACAAAACGGGTCTTTTCGCGCACATATTTATATCAAAATCATAATTTTGACTAACCTCGACGTTTCGGCCAAGTTACCACTCACGTGTCCACGGCCGATGTAACTTGGCTGAAACGTCGAGGTTAGTCAAAATTATGATTTTGATATGAATCTGTGCGCGAAAAGACCCGTTTTGTCTTAAAAACTACAGGTATTTGTTCTGGATCTGGATATTTTCTAAATATTATACGTATGTATTTACAAAACAAAAAGTATATAAATATGCTAACAGATAACTGGTTCCCATAGTACAAGCTGTACTTAGTTTGGGGCTAGATAACGCCGTGTGAAATTTCTAGCATTATTTATATATTATTTACATTGTCCTCCACTAAGACCATACAGTTGGGGGGTAACAGGAACAAAGGCTCTTCTAACTGCAAATTTCCTAACTCACACCAGGTCAACCGTCAAACAGCGAATACATCATAAAGTTATGCGTTATCAGAGCGGTCGCACTGAACAATCCGATATTTCGATTTATGGGCATTAGGGGTGTCGGTCGGCAGGCTTATTTATGCCTCGCCACCAGTATTTATGCTTGTATTGCAACTGCACTGTTTGATTGTTAAAAGGTCTATGGTCTAGGCTCTGCCGATTTCAAAAATTATTTCACCATTGGAAAGCTATATTCACCCTGAGTGACATAGGCTATATTTATTATTAGAAAAGATTAGGGATCCTTACTAAAACGTAACATAACCCAAGGTGTAAAAAAGTGCCCTAAAACGTATATCGTCGCATGCGCTGCGGAAACTATTGATGATAGAACAAAAGAATGTTCTACAATATTATAGAACTTATCAATATCTACAAAAAAATTTGGCATACCATATGTCCAACTATTATCGTTATGTCACAATAACCACTTTTTACATATGTTTAAGACAAAACGGATCTTTCCGCGCACAGATTTATATCAAAATCATAATTTTGACTAAACTCGACGTTTCGGCAAAGTTACATTCACGAGAGACTGAGATGATCTCTCGTGACCACGGCCAATATATCTGGACCGAAAGGTCGAGGTTAATCAAAATTATGATTTTGATATAAATCTGTGCACGAAAAGACCCGTTTTGTCTTAAAAATATGAGTATAGTTCGTGAAAATTTATAAAACACTTTTTACATTTTAAAAGTTGATAGAAATACCGATCAAAATTATAATATTATGAAAGGAAAGATTTGTATTTTTGTAACAAATAAACTCATAAACTACTGGTCCGATTTAAAAAAAAGTCTTTTAATCATTAGAATACTACATTACTCCTGAGTAACATAAGCTACTTTTTATCCGATTGCGCAAAAAGAGGGTAATGTTTTTATTGACAAACCATGCGTGCGAAGCAGCAGGCAGGACAGCTAGTCCTACATAAAAAACAGATCAAGAGCATACTGACATAGCACAGAGTATTAGCAAGAGTTGGTCTCAGGCTCATACGAGTGGCCGATACATTAAACATTACCCTTTTTCTTTGCAGTCGGGTTAAAACAGATACAAAAACACACATAACACAGAGGATTATAAACTGAAGTGGTGAACGTGGCACATAGCTCGAAGAACTGACGGCCGTTGGGACTGAAAGGTTCTAGAGTGGAGACCACGCACTGGAAAGCGCAACGTTGAACGGCCCCCTTACTAGATGGAAAGACGATCTGATAAAGATTGCTGGGAGTATTTGAATTCAGGAAACACAAATTCGGACGCTCTGGAAATATCCCATATATTTCCAGAGCGACCGAGGCCTATGTTCAGCAGGGGACGTCCTGTGGCTGATTTAATGATGATGGTGATTAAATCATTATTATAAGTACGGGACTTATCATTTTCCTTCTTATCGGTATTTCGACCGACAATGTTTCGGTTCAATTCGTGAACCTTCATCAGGGTGAGTGCGATCCGCTCCGAATAACGTCTCATCTCGCACTGCGCGCCGCTGCCCTCTGCGCGAGTAGACGGGCGGGGTAGTGGAGATTGCGTCAACGAAGGCCCAGCGTGTTGACAGGCTGTGTCATCAATATTATCATCACTGCTGCTCTCTTCGGTAGTTCTTGGTACAGGCAAACACACAACACTAACTATGTATCTACCATGTTCACACACTCTTCTGTCACTTGCATCATGAAGACATAGCATCCAGGTTGTACGGTACGTGATAAATCCCGTATATATAATAATCATTGAAATTAATCAAATCAAGTCAGTTTTCTAAGTAAAAATGATGATTAAACTTTAGGTTTTATACCTATGTGACGATCTCATTGCGGAAGTTGGTTAGTAATGGATCAGACTTGCTCAAGACCGATTAGATTGGAGTAATATAGTGAGTGGGTACTCACTATTGGGTACTCACTATAATCAATAGATATATATCAGGTTCTTTATGCTCATAGCGTCAACGCCGTCTTTTGGAAGAGATCACTTATAGCGATAAAACCGCCCATTAACCGCCACCGTTTACCATTAACCCGTACAGTTTTTTTTATTACTCTTCATTTATACTTATACTCTGTGCACCGTTCATTACTGCTTTGCTCATTACTTTCCATCCGAAGGTTGCCTGGAAGAAATTGCTTTCAGCGATAACGCCGCCCATTGTTTTATATTTAGAATGAATTAGTTTTAAGGGTTCCGTACCCAAAGGGTAAAACGGGATCCTATTACTAAGACTCCGCTGTCTGTCTGTCTGTCCGTCTGTCACCAGGCATTCCAGGTCACCAGGTCACTGTATCTCATGAACCGTAATAGACAGATGAAATTTTCACAGATGATGTATTTCTGTTGCCGCTGTAACAAAAAATACTAGAAGCAAAATAAAATAAATATTTAGGGTGGGCTTCCATACAACAAACGTGATTTTTTTGCACGTTTTTGCTCGATAATGATAACGGTAACAGGTAAACGCTTGAAATATTCACAGAATATTTATTTATATGTTCACGTTAAAAATAAATAATAAAATTAACATTTAAGGGGGCTCCCATACAACAAACGTGGTTTTTTTGCCGTTTTTATAGATAATGGTACGGATTCCTTAGTGCGCGAGTCCGACTCTCACTTAGTGCTTTTATTTTTAAGTAATAAAGCATTCTTCTCTTATACTCCTTGTTTTATGCGTCTTTCTTTGTATCTTTGGTTATGTTACACCTTTATATTTTATTTGTTATTCATTGATGTAATTTTGATAATGTATCTATCTAGATGGTAACATAAGCACTCAAAACTCACTCAACAACTAACTTCAACAGTGCATGATGATGTGGTATTACTGGATTGTAATATATCTTCATTTAACCATGCACTGTGTATTCGGACTGTAAACTGTCTTCACAGAAGTTATGAAACTACGAACTATAAATGCACTGCTAAGTATATAATTTTTTTTTGTTTTTTTTTTAAATATTCTGATAAAATTATTACACTTAAAAAACCTTAGTAGGTTTGTCCTAAGTGAAAATTTGACATTCCTCTTTAGTATATAGGTATTTATAACTATTTTTACATGTACGAATTTTTTTATAAATATGTTTTGTTCTGTACTTCGTACATGGCCATCCGTGCGCCGGCTCACATTCCATCGTTATCTGCACAAACATACGGGTTGCTTTAAAATGGCAAACTTTATGGAACAATTATTCAAATAGCAGTTCAGAGGTTATAAATGAATAAAATATTATATGACACCTTAATATACATATACTTACTTCAATATGATATTATGTTCTATTGTATATATTTGTAAATAGTACAATAGTCACAGAGTTATATACCTACTTAAATATGATGTAATGTTATATAATATTTGTTAATGATATAGTATAGTACAATATTTTAGTCGATTTTTTTTTGTTATCTTATTTTTTAATTGTCTCATGTGTTCATTATATCAGCCAAAGAACATCCACTGTTGAACATAGTTCCATATATTTCTAGAGCAGTCTAACAGTCTTGTGCGACCTGCACCCAACGGCTCCCGCCAACCTTTACGTATATAAGATCGTTGTTCCATCTAGTCTCTCGTAGTCTCTCGGACGACGCGTCGTCCGAGAGACGTTCTCGGAGACCCGGATGACGAAATCACTTCCGCTAATGCGGGTGAGTCATCCACATTAGACAGAGCAAACACTCCACAAATACACCGACCTCGCCGGCGAGGTCGACGAGTCCCTTTAGTCGCCGCCTACACGAGGTACAAGCACGTACCCGAGCGTTTATCTCCTATCCCTGTCCCGGCAACAGCCCAAGCCGAGGTTCGTACCTAAGTGGTGCCCTTGCGCTAGTTGCCTCATCAAAAAAAATAAAATTATAGGGCTGAGCGCCTTCTTCGCTCGCCAAAAGCTCGGTTAAGCTGCAACGGCCTCAGAAGCCAACAGCGAGATAAGTCCATTCGAAAAAAAAAATAGTGGAAGACCGTGCGCTGCGCTTACCAGTGGATGCCACTTCAGTTTGATAATCCTCTGGGCTATGTCATTGTGTCATTGTTTAAATTTTTAGCCGACTGCGAAGAAGGGTAGTATTTTTAGGTTTCCGTAGCCAAATGGCAAAAAACGGAACCCTTATGGATTCGTCATGTCTGCTGTCTGTCTGTCCGTCCGTATGTCACAACCACTTTTTCCCGAAACTATAAGAACTATACCGTTGAAACTTGGTACGTAGATGTATTCTGTGAACCGCATTATGATTTTTACACAAAAATAGAAAAAAACTATAAATTTTGGGGGTTCCCCATACTTAGAACTGAAACTCAATTTTTTTTTTCATTAAACTCATACGTTTCTTCAATCTATGGATAGGTCTTGAACAATGATATTGAGGTTTTTTATATATTTTTTTTCTTAACCGAATAGTTTGCGCGAGAGACACTTCCAAAGTGGTTAAATGTGTGTTCCCCCCTGTAACTTCTAATATAAGAGAATGATAAAACTAAAAAAATATATGATGTACATGCAAACTTCCACCAAAAATTAGTTTGAACGAGATCTAGTAAGTGTTTTTTTAATACATCATAAATCGTAAACTGCAAATTATCTTACATTCAATCAACTCAAATATAAAAAAAAGTTACAACGAACTACAAGCACTTTTATATTAGGTTACTTGCTGCTACGGAAACCTTCATAAGCGAGTCCGACTCGCACTTGGCCGCTTTTATTTATGTTGTGTATTTTAACATGATATAAATCTTATGTCTATACCTTATAGCTACATGCACAACCAATTACAGGTGAACACAACATGCACTAAAACTATGTTGACAAGCGGATATTGCTGTTTCACAAAAAAATTGTACAAAATAAGAGAAAAATATAATTTATATACATATATATATATAAATACAGAATCAGGGTTGCAGATATAATGCCGCATTAAAAAGTAAAATATAACAGAAAAAAAGTAGCAAGAGCAACCATGACAGCTCCAACACAATACAGAACGAAAACAGAAAAGTAACAGTGTTGTCAACGACGTGTGTGTGACTGCGAGGCGAGGCGTTATTCGGAGCGGATCGCACTCACCCTGATGAAGGTTCACGAATTGAACCGAAACATTGTCGGTCGAAACACCGATAAGACGGAACGTGATAAATCCCGTATTTATAATAATGACGTGTTGTATATAAAATTTTCGATTTACTAAGGCGCAAGACAATTTAATCATACAATATAGTCATAAGACATAACGTTGAAATTCATAAAAATTATACATATTATGTTTAATATTGTTAGAGACTGATAAGGGCTACATATAAAAATAAATAAATTTTTTTATTTGGAACATAAACAACGGTACAAATGATGTGAAAAACGATGATATCTACAGAAGTATTAAACTGTGTCGTAGAAATCAACGCCCTCCACCGGAAAATATTATAGTAGGTCCCAATCAAGGTTCATTAGTTACACATACAATATGTACGTGTATGTATATTAATGAGTCTGTGCCTGTACGTGTGTGTGTGCGCGCGTGCGTGTGTGCGTGTATGCGCGAGGGTTTATTTGGGGGGCGTGCGTGCGTGTGTATGTGTTTATGCATGTGTATGTGCGAGGCTACTTAGAGACAACCGTGAGTTCTTCCGTTTCATCGCTTCGTCTGGCCGCTGATCCAACCTGTCACTTACCCTACCTGTAAACCCTCCGTCGTCCGAGATAAACCCTCCGTCGTCCGAGACACGTCCGCTAATGCGGGTGAGTCATCCACATTAGACAGAGCAAACACTCCACAAATATACCGACCTCGCCGGCGAGGTCGACGAGTCCCATTAGTCGCCGCCTACACGAGGTACAAGCACGTACCCGGGCGTTTCTCTCCTATCCCCGTCCCGGCAACAGCCCAAGCCGAGGTTCGTACCTAAGTGGTGCCCTTGCGCTAGTTGCCTCATCAAAAATAAAAATATAGGGCTGAGCGCCTTCTGCGCTCGCCAAAAGCTCGGTTTAGCTGCAACGGCCTCAGAGGCCAACAGCG
The DNA here is from genome assembly GCA_918857605.2 of Philereme vetulata. Taxonomy (NCBI): domain Eukaryota; kingdom Metazoa; phylum Arthropoda; class Insecta; order Lepidoptera; family Geometridae; genus Philereme; species Philereme vetulata. The sequence goes on from OU975436.1 coordinate 6,433,318, forward strand.
AGATAAGTCCATTCGAAAAAAAAAAAAATCCGTTTCATCGCAGGACAGTGATTGGAGCCATTGCAGGCATTTAATTTTGCATTTAAATAAAAAGAGAGGATATAAATTTAGGTGTCTATTTAATCTTATTATAATCTATTATAAAGTGACGGGCTTATGTAATTAATGACTAAAGTTAATTTTAATGTTAAATAGACAAATTAAAAGTGTCGAGTATCGATACTATTACAAATATATAATAACTAGAATAGTAACTATGTAGTATAAAACTACAAGCACTTGAAAATATAACAAGTACTCCTAGCTCAAAACAAATAATATGTTTGTAAAAATAGTAACGATTATTTTTTTCCTCTATTTATGAAAATTAGAAGCGAATGAACCGGTTTCAAATTACCCCGGCTGAGTGTACGATAGTTCATTCAAAATGAACGCTCTGTCCACACAGCCTACTCGAATGGTCCTACTGATTTCTGATGTAAAGTGCGGGTACATGCATTAGTTATGTACCTGTCTATATAGCTCGCGTAGTTGAGTCAGATCATCATTATCATCATCGTATCCACCAGCGGACGTCCACTAGTGAACGACTAACGCCTTCGCTATATACATATTACTCGTGCGCGATAACTTGGGACCTGCTAGGAATGCGACTCCCCGACCGCTTCCCCTGCACTTCCCCGATGGCGCCCGTATTAAACCGTTCGCATCACTATTATTTACTATGGTTTTTAGTCTCGTACTGGCCTACGTCACGTAACGACACGCTCTGGAATTCTTTTAGTTTTTGTTTGTGTTATTGTTTTGTTGTTGTAGTTTTTGTTGTTATAGTTTGTGCCATTGTTTTGTTGTTGTAGTTTTTGTTGTTATAGTTTGTGCCATTGTTTTGTTGTTGTAGTTTTTGTTGTTATCGTTCTTGTTAAGTGTTTTTGCTATCATTATGAAGGGTAAACCTTTGCATAGCGGAGAAAGAAACCTCGTGCTAAAAGTGTTAGAGTTTTTTGAAAACGAAAAACGAAACAAACAGTTTTGTATAAACTTAAACATTTTATTTTTTTTATTCAAATAGTGTAAAAAGATTAGATAAAAAGCAGCGTCCTCCCTGAGTAACATAATAAATTAGGTTAAAAAAAACAAAGACGAAGCCGCCGGCGGCTGCTTGTTATGTTCGCTTTTTTGCGGGCGGTACAAACACGCCAATATGACGTCGCTCAGGTCCCAACTTATCGCGCACGGGTAATATGTCATTTGAATTACCTATTTATTATTTATTTTAATTTATTGTCCTCGTTTTATAAGATTTGTAAGAATATTGATTTAGGTTATTTAGTTTGGTATATGTTAGTCTATCTTTAGATATTTATTTATGTATTAGGATTATAAGTATTTCTTTCAGTTGTAAATATACTCTGTGCACCGCTGCCCATTACTGCTTCACTCTTTACTTTCCATCCAAAGGTTGTCCGGAAGAAATCGCTTTCAGCGATAAGGCCGCCAATTGTACTGTATTTAACATAGATTAGTTTTTTAAGTATTCCTGATGTACAATAAAGAATTATTCTATTCTATTATACATATATTCATCTAGTGAGGGGCCAAGATTGCTGCGTTTTTTAGTAAGCCGTCTCCACTTGAAAACCTTTTTGCCCCAACGGCCATCAGTTCTTCGATCTATGTATATAGCTATTTCAGTTGGTTAATCTTCTACGCTTTGTCAGTGAGTTTGGTTTGTCTACGGTACATATAAAAAGATCGAACCTTATTGAGCTGTTTCGGCCAAGTGTACCTACTCTAAACTCCGATCCGGAGGTTATGGGATCGAATCCTTGTCGTGCACCAATAAATTTTTCTATTGAAATAATCAACATCACCATCATCACCATTAACCTTTAGTAGTGCACAGCTGGGCGTAAGTTTCTACCTAGATGAGCTACTGAGCTAAATCTTAAGCTCATCTCATCCACTCACGCACAGCGCGCAGATCGTCTCTCTATCAGGAAATGTATCGCCTTGTCTCATAAACTACGAGTCAGTCGGATTGAAGCTGTCAAGAGTGTAGTCGAGTTAACGGCCGAACCCTTTATTCTATCTAACTCGGCGCTAACCGTAGCCGATGACCTTGATCGAATGGGCGTAGCTGTTATTTCGGCCCCGCACCTTCCGCCACACGTATCTAACCGACCAGCAAAAATGTGAGCGCGAGGCAGACGAGCACAACCCTCCCGTACGACAGTCAGCGATACATTGCCACCCGTCGCCCGCGCCACCACCTTCTAAGGGTACACCCGCTAATTATTCGGAAAACTGAATATAATTAATTGCCACGTGAAAGACCGTCGCAGCACAGCATCATATTATGTTTAACTTGAACTTATAGTGTTTGCCTATATTTAGGTGTAAGAAAAATTACAAAATTTTACGTCGTTCACAGGTTGAATCAAATTGAAAGTCGAAAACAGCTACATTTAGTTATTTTTTTTCTCATAGTAAATAAACAGGTAGACCTTTTTTGTATGTTCACTTTGCAGATAAAAGGTCAATGAATGACATGTATTTTTTTGAGCACATAAAACTGATTCCTCCATGAGAAGAAAGCCTCCAAATAAGGCAAATTAGCTACTATATTCGCCTTAACAGAGATAAGCTACATAGCGCGAAACTTGCGCACGTCAAAATATATGCTTTTTTGATTTTATTACCGCTAGTAAGGAAAAAGCAGAGATGGATAGAATGTAGATTTCAGCCGAAGTAGTACGTGTGATGAGTTGCTGTTGAGCCGAGGATTAAACGTAATAAAACCGGTCAAGTGCGAGTCAGACTCGCGCAAGAAGGGTTCCGTACCATTATCTATAAAAACGGCAAAAAATCACGTTTGTTGTATGGGAGCCCCCCGTAAATAATAATTATATATTAATTGAATTATTTATTTGTTAAATGAATAATATAACTCAATATTCTGTGAATATTTCAAGCGTTTACGTGTTGCCGTTGTCAATATCGAGCAAAAACGAGCGAAAAAATTACGTTTGTGTATCGGAGCCCCCCTTTAATATATATTTTATTCAGTTTTTAGTATTTGTTGTTATAGCGGCTACAGAAATACATCATCTGTGAAAATTTCAACTGTCTAACTATCACGGTTCATGATATACAGCCTGGTGAATGACGGACAGACAGACAGCGAAGTCTTAGTAATTGGGTCTCGTTTGATCCTTTGGGTGCGGAACCCTAATAAACAGACAGCTATGTCAACCACCTTGGTTCTCCGTCCAATTCAAATAATGTATGTGCATTGTGCACACAAAATGGTAAAGTGAACTTCGGCTCTGCACTTAAGTGATACAACACTTATTTGTTTTTTATGTAAATTAATACTAAGATCATTACTATTTTTTTCTAAATAAGTAATGATGAATGGTAGATTGATATCAAACTAAATGCTCGGAGCACATTGTTCGAAGAACCCTCGTCCATTGAGGCAGATCGGTGTTCGAATGGAGACCAAACACTGAAAGATGCAGGAGAGCTAATAGGAAGACCTCCCGGCATTGACCGTCCAGCGGAGACACATGAGAACATGTGTGAGTTTACAAATACAATTTGAATACACGTACATGTATGTACAATCAGTGACACAAACTGAAATGTAATGAAAAATATTTCTTTGATAAGACTACAAAAGGATACACATTAACAGATAGCGGAATAGATTCGATTAGATTAGATAATTCTTTTTTTCACACCATAAAACAATATAACTAAAAATTACACCGTAAAGCTATCAGAATACATTATATCTTGGAGGTTGGTACACAAATTGAGTTTTTTATAACGTAATAAATCAGTAACTATCAGTTACGAAACTTACCAAATATTTCTTTTTAAACTATATTTTTTAACACAATTTTCATTGAACACGCTTGAAAAATAATGGATAAAAAATTGCCTTTGTATTTTCCGGTTGTACACCACAAAATCGATTATGTGCAAATTTATATCGTACCTATCTGTATTTTGTGACTAAATAAGAGTAGAAAGAAGAAAGAAAGAAATAAAATATATTTATTTGAACCCACTTGACATCACACAATAATAACAAAGACAAAGTCAAAATTCACTCAGACAGACAATACTGGTGTTGCGTGGGGACAAAATGGTTCCTGTCTCAGCATAAGCTGTTTCGTACCGTAGTAGTAGGAAGCGAAACTGGACAGAAAGAGTCCAGATTCGCCAATCTTCACTTTTTCTCTTTGCTCTTTCCCATTATAAGAACAGAGAGGAAAAAAACAGAAAACTCCAAAGTAAATATTAGCAAGTGGCTTATAATAGCTTTATACATTTTGACGTTTTATCCTCTCTCCAATAAGAATCTTCTTATGCCATGTAAAACTGATTAAACTTTAAGCGCTTCCCATACGGGGTTATAAAGTAAAATAATCCTCTAAAAGAGGGCGGAATTTATCCCCGTACGTTAATAGGAAATATAACTCCTATGAAAGAAATTGCTATAAAAAATCAGAGTATGAGTGTAATATTAGAAAATCGTTCGCCCTTCGTTATGAAATTATGGTAATGTAATGTGGTAATGGTACATTTTTTCCCACATAAGCAACCTTATTACCTTGACATAGGGTGTTTATTTAACAGATTATGGCACAAAGAAGTCACGCTTTTATGATTCCATTCATAAAGAGATTATGGAAAAAATATCCCATGGTGTCTTATTGTCAATAATGTTTGTACGCGTATTGTTAGGGCTTGCTTAGGGGCAGTTTAATAAAATATGAATCGAATATCAAAAGCTTAGTGCCCTTGAGAATAAATGGGTTCTGAAGTTGTTCAATACTCTCGGACCCTATAATTTGAGATAAATATAACGCGGTCGTAATAAAGACTTTATAATGCAAATATTGATAAACCATCAAGGAACACGTCAATACCTTTTGGTATGATTGCCTGATCGATAACGATATTACAATTTATTAGAAAAACTACGATATTTAAACATTTTGAAGACCTCTGCGGCGCCAGTGGGCGAATAGCTGCTGAGACGCAGGAGATTGTAAGTTTGATTCCCGCTACGGGACACATGTATGCATGGCATGATATTTGTTTGTTTTAATATTATATTGCACAAAAAGAAAAATATACAAATGGAGGACTTAATGCTAAAAGCATTTTCTACCAGTCAACCGTGACAGGTAAAAAACTTAGGTGGGCGTGCTTAACTAAGTACTAACAAAAAATACAAATAGAAATAAAAAAAACTACTAATTACCTAATTATTATTATTCACACATATTTATTTCAAAACTCGTTTATACATTTTTCACTACAAACTTAAAAAAAACATTATAGTAAAAAATACATTTATAAAAACTGTAAACCACCGACCGCGAAGCAAGGCCCAAGCGATCGGTGGCTATAGACAAGGCGGCTGCAGAGAGAGGAACCTCCTGACTATGCGTGCCGAGTCCAGGAGTACCGCCTTCTGTATCTGACTGACCCTTGACCCAACTACCTAGCGAAAGCCTCCTAAGGTATTGATCGAGGCTCTTCGCTATCAGTCCGTTTACCGACACAACTATCGGAACGATAATCCTTGATTCCACATCCCACATGGCGGTAATCTCATGAGCCAAGTTAATTAATATTATTATTATTAAAAGCCTGTAGTGTACCACTTCAGGGCAAATGCCTCTCTTCCTTCTATCCAGTCTTCTCTATTTTGGGCTATTGTGGACATCCTGTAATTGGGCATCAATTTCGCCCCTCCATCTTCGCCGCGGTCTGCAACGAGGTGGTTATTTATTACCTACTTGCCTGAATAAATATAATAATACTCACAAATACAATATAATTATATACTACACAGATATAACACATAAATAGATATATATAATAAATAAATCAATCTAAAATCAAATAATATATAAAGTTATACGAAAAGCTCAACTGGAATTACCAACTTGAAGCTCTGGAATCAATTGAGAGAAGAGCCAAGAAGCTCATAGGCAACGATGAGCTAGTTGATGCAAGGCTCCTCAGCCTGGAGCATCGACGAAAGGATGCTAGCCTCTCGGTTTTTTATAGAGTACATTTCGGGGAGTGTGTGTCTGATCTTTTCAACCTAATCCCACCTTCTTCATTCTATCAACGGACAACCAAACGCTCTGCGGTGCGCCACCGCTATATGGTAGAAATACCTCGCATTCGCACAAAGCGGTTCTATTCGACCTTTATTATGCGCTCTGCCAAAGAGCGGAACGCCTTGCCAGAGTCTGTGTTTCCTGATAGCTACAGCCTGGGTATCTTTAAGTCGCGAGTGAATAGGTTTCTTCTAGGCAAGCGTGTACCATCGTAGACTGCATCATCGCTTACCATCAGGGGAGATCGTGGTCAAACGCAAGCCTATACGTATAAAAAAAAATAGAATTTAAATAGTGACTATGAACAGAAAGTTTGAAAGCTGATTTCGATGATATTTTCTAATACTGAGGAGAAGAGCGTTCCATAAGCCTTAACTTCAAAAGAGTTGGCACGGTAGACAGAGGAGTGCTTAGGAGTGGGTAGGCAGAGAGAATCTGTTGACCTAAGATTACGTTCGTTAATGTCGGCTAGGTAAGTAAACCTTGATTTTAGATAATGGGGAGCGTCTGGGTCTCGACATACATATATGTATATATTTGTTTTGGGTTTGGGTTGGGTTCTGTGTATTTTAAGGATGTATTTACAAAATATAACTATAAGTTATCTGGTTCCCATAGCTTTGATTAGTTTGGAGCTAGGTATTTTGGTGTATTATGTTAAAATTTCTTATCAGTGTTATTCTATGAAGGAGTCCAAGTAAAAAGTTACCAAAGCTCATTGAATGACAGAACATTTTATTGTACGCAATTAAAATAAAAATTATGAACAAAATAGAAAATGCAAAGTAAAAAGTATAATGCCTTCTCGATTGGAAGTGATTGCTTGCGGATGACATTTGTATGTAGAGGATTTTATGCAATAAAGTCGCCCATTGTCTTGCTTTTTTAAGCAGGAAAAAGGGGTGTTATAAGTTTGACACCCCTGTCTGTTTGTGTGTCTGTCTGTATGTGGCAACGTAATTCCCAAACGGATGTACCGATTCGGATGTAGTTTTCCTTTAGTAGAAAACTAGTTTAACTGGATTGGTTCTTAGTTATGTGTGATAAAGAGAATATCAGCCGGTCGGAAGACTATTACCATTTTTTTGTGAATGGATCTAACTTATCCTAACCTTAAAAGTTGTAGTAAGTATGTAGTAGTATGTATGTACATAATAAAAATATATCTACATATCTACAACCTGTTTTATTATGTACTAGCTGACCAATCCGCAGCTTCGCACGCGTAGTTTTTCAATAAAAACATTACCCTACTTCGCGCAGTTGTGTAAAAAGTAGCCTATGTTACTCAGGGTAAATGCATCTTTCCAATAATGAAATAATTTTTGAAATCAGACCAGTAGTTTTTGAGTTTATTCATTACAAACATACACACAAAATACAAATCTTTCCTCATTATAATATTAGTATAGATGGCATTGATTTAAAACATACATCCGGAATAGTATTAACTTATTTTAGAGGTGAGTTTAATACCGGTAGCTTGAATATTTTATTCAGTACTCGATACATTTCCAATAAACAATTTTTAACCTTAAGTTCCTTACCTTTAACTTCCTATATCTGTCGGTAACCGACTACGCCTCGTATCTCCTTGAAAAGTGTCAAACTAGTGTCAAAGATTTGACAAGTTATCAAGGAGAAACGAGTCGTAGCTGGTAACCGACGGATATAGGAACCTGCCATTAGTCAGTTTGACAGGTACCTACTTATAGCGGGTTCCTATATCCGTCGGTAACCGACTACACCTTGTATCTCCTTGAAAAAGTGTCAAACTTTTGACAGGTTTTCAAGGAGAAACGAGTCGTAGCTGGTTACCGACGGATATAGGAACCCGCCATTACATGATAAATAAATATGATCTGTTTACCTATTTTATACAGGCTGTTTCATTGATATTTTTAGGCTTGATATCAAGGTTGCTTGATTTTTTTATAACAATACTAGGGCATTGAAAACCTGTGTTTTCATTTAATGTCGAACATAACATAACAAGTAGTATAGTTAAATATAATCTGAGCTACCTAAAGACTTAAAGAGTACAAAGATTTAAACAAATAACATACATTAGAAACAGCACAGAGATTGTGGGTCTTACTCGAAACTTCAAGTTCAGAACAATGCATGCGTTTCGAGCAAGCTTTAAGACAATAACGTGCTTGTACAAAAAGTTTTCGGGTACACCGCTCTTGATATTTTAAAATAATCTAAACCAATCGTCGAACACAAAGACTCATTTAATTCTGAAAATAAATTTATTGCCCGATTATCAGATTAGATTAGACTAGACTAGACTTTACCTTGTTACCACAAAAAGCTAAACAACTGTTTAATGCATGTTAAATAAATTCCTTACCTATTTTTGTTTAGGAGGTTTTTTTAAATACACCCATAACATAATAACACACATTGGTAAAATTATATATATGTTACGAAAATAAATAGTTTCACCATATTCATCAAATGATGTGTGGATAACTAAAAAATAATAATTGACGACCTCCGTGGCGTAGTGGGTGAATAACCGACTGAGACTGAGGACTGAGGTTCGATTCCCGCCGCGGAATAAATGTTTGCATGATCTTAAGATATTTGATGTTCTGGGTCTAAATGTTTTTTCTATCATCATCAAAATCATGTACCTTTACATCTATAGAAGATGATTTAAGTAAGCGTCAGGTTGGATAGTTCAGGCACTTTCTTTCATGGCTAAAGAGGCCTATTTTGGAACGGCAGCCATATGACCCCTGGTAGATGGTCCAGGGTTTGCGGGACGTTCATGCCTTAGCGCCCGCTTATGCGCAAGTACGTATTTATAAAAATAAGTATGAAGTATTATATCAGTTATCTGGTTCCAATAGTACCAGCTCTGTTTAATTTGGGGCTAGATAGCACTGTTTGAAATGGTCCAGCAATATTTTTTTATTTTTAAAAAGACAATATCAGTACTGTCGCTATCTCCCACCATCCTATTTGGAAGGTGTCGCCTTGACGTGACCTTCGTCGCCTTCCGTCTTCAGGCGTCAAGCTGATCGGTGTCCTTTGTAGCGTCAACCGGGGTCGTTTGACGGTAGGATCTCGCCCGGATATTCTTAGCTCCCCTGACCCCAGGACTGGCATGGCACCCATCAACGCCAGCATAGCCGCTGGAGTCGCCGGGCACTTAAGGCTTTGGTTAGTTGTGACTGTTCATAGTTGGGGGGTTGGACCATAACCCACCACGCTGGTCCAGTTCGGGTTGGTGGGTGTTTCGCCAGAACCTTGTTCGTTAATCAGCAGGGTAAACCACGGGCAGATAAGGTTGGCTTGGGTGCCGAAAGATGTTGTTTGGCGCCCCTTATACTCCTTGGAGGGACTTGGGGAAGACCTTTGCCCAGCAGTGGGACGAGGTAGGTTAGGAAAACAAATATCAGTACATACTTATTAAAATGTTTACTAATACACATAAAAGCGGCACGCAAAGCGTCCTACTAAGGCAGCGTGTTAATTCATTACATCTGTCCAACATAGTATAAATGAAAACGTACATCTCTTGACACGCTAAGAAGAGAAGTGTTAGTTCATTACATCTGTCCAACATAGTATAAATGAAAACGTACATCTCTTGACACGCTAAGAAGAGAAGTGTTAATTCATTACATCTGTCCAACATAGTATAAATGAAAACGTACATCTCTTGACACGCTAAGAGGAGGAATTTTAATTCATTACATCTGTCCAACATAGTATAAATTAAAACGTACATCTCTTGACACGCTAAGAAGAGGAGTGTTAATTCATTACATCTGTCCAATATAGTATACATGAAAACGTACATCTCTTGACACGCTAAGAAGAGAAGTGTTAATTCATTACATCTGTCCAACATAGTATAAATGAAAACGTACATCTCTTCACACGCTAAAAAGAGGAGTGTTAATTCATTACATCTGTCCAACATAGTATAAATGAAAACGTACATCCCTTGACACGCTAAGAAGAGGAGTGTTAACTCATTACATCTGTCCAACATAGTATAAATGAAAACGTACTTCTCTTAACACGCTAAGAGGAGTGTTAATTCATTACATCTGTCCAACATAGTATAAATCAAAACAAACATCTCTTGACACGCTAAGAAGAAGAGTGTTAATTCATTACATCTGTCCAACATAGTATAAATGAAAACGTACATCTCTTGACACGCTAAGAAGAGGAGTGTTAATTCATTACATCTGTCCAATATAGTATACATGAAAACGTACATCTCTTGACACGCTAAGAAGAGAAGTGTTAATTCATTACATCTGTCCAACATAGTATAAATGAAAACGTACATCTCTTGATACGCTAAGAAGAGGAATGTTAATTCATTACATCTGTCCAACATAGTATAAATGAAAACGTACATCCCTTGACACGCTAAGAAGAGAAGTGTTAACTCATTACATCTGTCCAACATAGTATAAATGAAAACGTACATCTCTTGACACGCTAAGAAGAGGAGTGTTAATTCATTACATCTGTCCAACATAGTATAAATGAAAACGTACATCTCTTGACACGCTAAAAAGAGGAGTGTTAATTCATTACATCTGTCCAACATAGTATAAATGAAAACGTACATCTCTTGACACGCTAAGAAGAGGAGTGTTAATTCATTACATCTGTCCAACATAGTATAAATGAAAACGTACATCTCTTGACACGCTAAGAAGAAGAGTGTTAATTCATTACATCTGTCCAACATAGTATAAATGAAAACGTACATCTCTTGACACGCTAAGAAGAGGAGTGTTAATTCATTAAATCTGTCCAACATAGTATAAATGAAAACGTACATCTCTTGACACGCTAAGAAGAGAAGTGTTAATTCATTACATCTGTCCAACATAGTATAAATGAAAACGTACATCTCTTGACACGCTAAGAAGAGGAGTGTTAATTCATTACATCTGTCCAACATAGTATAAATAAAAACTTACATCTCTTGACACGCTAAGAAAAGGAGTGTTAACTCATTACATCTGTCTAACATAGTATAAATGAAAACGTACATCTCTTAACACGCTAAGAAGAGAAGTGTTAATTCATTACATCTGTCCAACATAGTATAAATGAAAACGTACATCTCTTGACACGCTAAGAGGAGGAATGTTAATTCATTACATCTGTCCAACATAGTATAAATTAAAACGTACAACTCTTGACACGCTAAGAAGAGGAGTGTTAATTCATTACATCTGTCCAATATAGTATACATGAAAACGTACATCTCTTGACACGCTAAGAAGAGAAGTGTTAATTCATTACATCTGTCCAACATGGTATAAATGAAAACGTACATCTCTTCACACGCTAAAAAGAGGAGTGTTAATTCATTACATCTGTCCAACATAGTATAAATGAAAACGTACATCCCTTGACACGCTAAGAAGAGGAGTGTTAACTCATTACATCTGTCCAACATAGTATAAATGAAAACGTACTTCTCTTAACACGCTAAGAGGAGTGTTAATTCATTACATCTGTCCAACATAGTATAAATCAAAACGTACATCTCTTGACACGCTAAGAAGAAGAGTGTTAATTCATTACATCTGTCCAACATAGTATAAATGAAAACGTACATCTCTTGACACGCTAAGAAGAGGAGTGTTAATTCATTACATCTGTCCAACATAGTAAAAATGAAAACGTACATCTCTTGACACGCTAAGAAGAGGAGTATTAATTCATTACATCTGTCCAACCTAGTATAAATGAAAACGTACATCTCTTGATACGCTAAGAAGAGGAATGTTAATTCATTACATCTGTCCAACATAGTATAAATGAAAACGTACATCCCTTGACACGCTAAGAAGAGAAGTGTTAACTCATTACATCTGTCCAACATAGTATAAATGAAAACGTACATCTCTTGACACGCTAAGAAGAGGAGTGTTAATTCATTACATCTGTCCAACATAGTATAAATGAAAACGTACATCTCTTGACACGCTAAGAAGAGGAGTGTTAATTCATTACATCTGTCCAACATAGTATAAATGAAAACGTACATCTCTTGACACGCTAAAAAGAGGAGTGTTAATTCATTAAATCTGTCCAACATAGTATAAATGAAAACGTACATCTCTTGACACGCTAAGAAGAGGAGTGTTAATTCATTACATCTGTCCAACATAGTATAAATGAAAACGTACATCTCTTGACACGCTAAGAAGAGGAGTGTTAACTCATTACATCTGTCCAACATAGTATAAATGAAAACGTACATCTCTTGAAACGCTAAGAAGAGAAGTGTTAATTCATTACATCTGTCCAACATAGTATAAATGAAAACGTACATCTCTTGACACGCTAAGAGGAGGAATGTTAGTTCATTACATCTGTCCAACATAGTATAAATTAAAACGTACATCTCTTGACACGCTAAGAAGAGGAGTGTTAATTCATTACATCTGTCCAATATAGTATACATGAAAACGTACATCTCTTGACACGCTAAGAAGAGAAGTGTTAATTCATTACATCTGTCCAACATAGTATAAATGAAAACGTACATCTCTTCACACGCTAAAAAGAGGAGTGTTAATTCATTACATCTGTCCAACATAGTATAAATGAAAACGTACATCCCTTGACACGCTAAGAAGAGGAGTGTTAACTCATTACATCTGTCCAACATAGTATAAATGAAAACGTACTTCTCTTAACACGCTAAGAGGAGTGTTAATTCATTACATCTGTCCAACATAGTATAAATGAAAACGTACATCTCTTGACACGCTAAGAAGAGGAGTGTTAACTCATTACATCTGTCCAACATAGTATAAATGAAAACGTACATCTCTTGACACGCTAAAAAGAGGAGTGTTAATTCATTACATCTATCCAACATAGTATAAATGAAAACGTACATCTCTTGACACGCTAAGAAGAGAAGTGTTAGTTCATTACATCTGTCCAACATAGTATAAATGAAAACGTACATCTCTTGACACGCTAAGAAGAAAAGTGTTAATTCATTACATCTGTCCAACATAGTATAAATGAAAACGTACATCTCTTGACACGCTAAGAGGAGGAATGTTAATTCATTACATCTGTCCAACATAGTATAAATTAAAACGTACATCTCTTGACACGCTAAGAAGAGGAGTGTTAATTCATTACATCTGTCCAATATAGTATACATGAAAACGTACATCTCTTGACACGCTAAGAAGAGAAGTGTTAATTCATTACATCTGTCCAACATAGTATAAATGAAAACGTACATCTCTTCACACGCTAAAAAGAGGAGTGTTAATTCATTACATCTGTCCAACATAGTATAAATGAAAACGTACATCCCTTGACACGCTAAGAAGAGGAGTGTTAACTCATTACATCTGTCCAACATAGTATAAATGAAAACGTACTTCTCTTAACACGCTAAGAGGAGTGTTAATTCATTACATCTGTCCAACATAGTATAAATCAAAACGTACATCTCTTGACACGCTAAGAAGAGGAGTGTTAATTCATTACATCTGTCCAACATAGTATAAATGAAAACGTACATCTCTTGACACGCTAAGAAGAGGAGTGTTAATTCATTACATCTGTCCAACATAGTAAAAATGAAAACGTACATCTCTTGACACGCTAAGAAGAGGAGTATTAATTCATTACATCTGTCCAACATAGTATAAATGAAAACGTACATCTCTTGATACGCTAAGAAGAGGAATGTTAATTCATTACATCTGTCCAACATAGTATAAATGAAAACGTACATCCCTTGACACGCTAAGAAGAGAAGTGTTAACTCATTACATCTGTCCAACATAGTATAAATGAAAACGTACATCTCTTGACACGCTAAGAAGAGGAGTGTTAATTCATTACATCTGTCCAACATAGTATAAATGAAAACGTACATCTCTTGACACGCTAAGAAGAAGAGTGTTAATTCATTACATCTGTCCAACATAGTATAAATGAAAACGTACATCTCTTGACACGCTAAGAAGAGGAGTGTTAATTCATTAAATCTGTCCAACATAGTATAAATGAAAACGTACATCTCTTGACACGCTAAGAAGAGAAGTGTTAATTCATTACATCTGTCCAACATAGTATAAATGAAAACGTACATCTCTTGACACGCTAAGAAGAGGAGTGTTAATTCATTACATCTGTCCAACATAGTATAAATGAAAACTTACATCTCTTGACACGCTAAGAAGAGGAGTGTTAACTCATTACATCTGTCTAACATAGTATAAATGAAAACGTACATCTCTTGACACGCTAAGAAGAGAAGTGTTAATTCATTACATCTGTCCAACATAGTATAAATGAAAACGTACATCTCTTGACACGCTAAGAGGAGGAATGTTAATTCATTACATCTGTCCAACATAGTATAAATTAAAACGTACATCTCTTGACACGCTAAGAAGAGGAGTGTTAATTCATTACATCTGTCCAATATAGTATACATGAAAACGTACATCTCTTGACACGCTAAGAAGAGAAGTGTTAATTCATTACATCTGTCCAACATAGTATAAATGAAAACGTACATCTCTTCACACGCTAAAAAGAGGAGTGTTAATTCATTACATCTGTCCAACATAGTATAAATGAAAACGTACATCCCTTGACACGCTAAGAAGAGGAGTGTTAACTCATTACATCTGTCCAACATAGTATAAATGAAAACGTACTTCTCTTAACACGCTAAGAGGAGTGTTAATTCATTACATCTGTCCAACATAGTATAAATCAAAACGTACATCTCTTGACACGCTAAGAAGAAGAGTGTTAATTCATTACATCTGTCCAACATAGTATAGATGAAAACGTACATCTCTTGACACGCTAAGAAGAGGAGTGTTAATTCATTACATCTGTCCAACATAGTAAAAATGAAAACGTACATCTCTTGACACGCTAAGAAGAGGAGTAATAATTCATTACATCTGTCCAACATAGTATAAATGAAAACGTACATCTCTTGATACGCTAAGAAGAGGAATGTTAATTCATTACATCTGTCCAACATAGTATAAATGAAAACGTACATCCCTTGACACGCTAAGAAGAGAAGTGTTAACTCATTACATCTGTCCAACATAGTATAAATGAAAACGTACATCTCTTGACACGCTAAGAAGAGGAGTGTTAATTCATTACATCTGTCCAACATAGTATAAATGAAAACGTACATCTCTTGACACGCTAAGAAGAGGAGTGTTAATTCATTACATCTGTCCAACATAGTATAAATGAAAACGTACATCTCTTGACACGCTAAGAAGAGGAGTGTTAATTCATTAAATCTGTCCAACATAGTATAAATGAAAACGTACATCTCTTGACACGCTAAGAAGAGGAGTGTTAATTCATTACATCTGTCCAACATAGTATAAATGAAAACGTACATCTCTTGACACGCTAAGAAGAGGAGTGTTAATTCATTACATCTGTCCAACATAGTATAAATGAAAACGTACATCTCTTGACACGCTAAGAAGAGAAGTGTTAATTCATTACATCTGTCCAACATAGTATAAATGAAAACGTACATCTCTTGACACGCTAAGAGGAGGAATGTTAATTCATTACATCTGTCCAACATAGTATAAATTAAAACGTACATCTCTTGACACGCTAAGAAGAGGAGTGTTAATTCATTACATCTGTCCAATATAGTATACATGAAAACGTACATCTCTTGACACGCTAAGAAGAGAAGTGTTAATTCATTACATCTGTCCAACATAGTATAAATGAAAACGTATATCTCTTCACACGCTAAAAAGAGAAGTGTTAATTCATTACATCTGTCCAACATAGTATAAATGAAAACGTACATCCCTTGACACGCTAAGAAGAGGAGTGTTAACTCATTACATCTGTCCAACATAGTATAAATGAAAACGTACTTCTCTTAACACGCTAAGAGGAGTGTTAATTCATTACATCTGTCCAACATAGTATAAATCAAAACGTACATCTCTTGACACGCTAAGAAGAGGAGTGTTAATTCATTACATCTGTCCAACATAGTATAAATGAAAACGTACATCTCTTGACACGCTAAGAAGAGGAGTGTTAATTCATTACATCTGTCCAACATAGTAAAAATGAAAACGTACATCTCTTGACACGCTAAGAAGAGGAGTGTTAATTCATTACATCTGTCCAACATAGTAAAAATGAAAACGTACATCTCTTGACACGCTAAGAAGAGAAGTATTAATTCATTACATCTGTCCAACATAGTATAAATGAAAACGTACATCTCTTGATACGCTAAGAAGAGGAATGGTAATTCATTACATCTGTCCAACATAGTATAAATGAAAACGTACATCCTTTGACACGCTAAGAAGAGAAGTGTTAACTCATTACATCTGTCCAACATAGTATAAATGAAAACGTACATCTCTTGACACGCTAAGAAGAGGAGTGTTAATTCATTACATCTGTCCAACATAGTATAAATGAAAACGTACATCTCTTGACACGCTAAGAAGAAGAGTGTTAATTCATTACATCTGTCCAACATAGTATAAATGAAAACGTACATCTCTTGACACGCTAAGAAGAGGAGTGTTAATTCATTAAATCTGTCCAACATAGTATAAATGAAAACGTACATCTCTTGACACGCTAAGAAGAGAAGTGTTAATTCATTACATCTGTCCAACATAGTATAAATGAAAACGTACATCTCTTGACACGCTAAGAAGAGGAGTGTTAATTCATTACATCTGTCCAACATAGTATAAATGAAAACGTACATCTCTTGACACGCTAAGAAGAGGAGTGTTAATTCATTACATCTGTCCAACATAGTAAAAATGAAAACGTACATCTCTTGACACGCTAAGAAGAGGAGTATTAATTCATTACATCTGTCCAACATAGTATAAATGAAAACGTACATCTCTTGATACGCTAAGAAGAGGAATGTTAATTCATTACATCTGTCCAACATAGTATAAATGAAAACGTACATCCCTTGACACGCTAAGAAGAGAAGTGTTAACTCATTACATCTGTCCAACATAGTATAAATGAAAACGTACATCTCTTGACACGCTAAGAAGAGGAGTGTTAATTCATTACATCTGTCCAACATAGTATAAATGAAAACGTACATCTCTTGACACGCTAAGAAGAAGAGTGTTAATTCATTACATCTGTCCAACATAGTATAAATGAAAACGTACATCTCTTGACACGCTAAGAAGAGGAGTGTTAATTCACTAAATCTGTCCAACATAGTATAAATGAAAACGTACATCTCTTGACACGCTAAGAAGAGAAGTGTTAATTCATTACATCTGTCCAACATAGTATAAATGAAAACGTACATCTCTTGACACGCTAAGAAGAGGAGTGTTAATTCATTACATCTGTCCAACATAGTATAAATGAAAACTTACATCTCTTGACACGCTAAGAAGAGGAGTGTTAACTCATTACATCTGTCTAACATAGTATAAATGAAAACGTACATCTCTTGACACGCTAAGAAGAGAAGTGTTAATTCATTACATCTGTCCAACATAGTATAAATGAAAACGTACATCTCTTGACACGCTAAGAGGAGGAATGTTAATTCATTACATCTGTCCAACATAGTATAAATTAAAACGTACATCTCTTGACACGCTAAGAAGAGGAGTGTTAATTCATTACATCTGTCCAATATAGTATACATGAAAACGTACATGTCTTGACACGCTAAGAAGAGAAGTGTTAATTCATTACATCTGTCCAACATAGTATAAATGAAAACGTACATCTCTTCACACGCTAAAAAGAGGAGTGTTAATTCATTACATCTGTCCAACATAGTATAAATAAAAACGTACATCCCTTGACACGCTAAGAAGAGGAGTGTTAACTCATTACATCTGTCCAACATAGTATAAATGAAAACGTACTTCTCTTAACACGCTAAGAGGAGTGTTAATTCATTACATCTGTCCAACATAGTATAAATCAAAACGTACATCTCTTGACACGCTAAGAAGAAGAGTGTTAATTCATTACATCTGTCCAACATAGTATAGATGAAAACGTACATCTCTTGACACGCTAAGAAGAGGAGTGTTAATTCATTACATCTGTCCAACATAGTAAAAATGAAAACGTACATCTCTTGACACGCTAAGAAGAGGAGTAATAATTCATTACATCTGTCCAACATAGTATAAATGAAAACGTACATCTCTTGATACGCTAAGAAGAGGAATGTTAATTCATTACATCTGTCCAACATAGTATAAATGAAAACGTACATCCCTTGACACGCTAAGAAGAGAAGTGTTAACTCATTACATCTGTCCAACATAGTATAAATGAAAACGTACATCTCTTGACACGCTAAGAAGAGGAGTGTTAATTCATTACATCTGTCCAACATAGTATAAATGAAAACGTACATCTCTTGACACGCTAAGAAGAGGAGTGTTAATTCATTACATCTGTCCAACATAGTATAAATGAAAACGTACATCTCTTGACACGCTAAGAAGAGGAGTGTTAATTCATTAAATCTGTCCAACATAGTATAAATGAAAACGTACATCTCTTGACACGCTAAGAAGAGGAGTGTTAATTCATTACATCTGTCCAACATAGTATAAATGAAAACGTACATCTCTTGACACGCTAAGAAGAGGAGTGTTAACTCATTACATCTGTCCAACATAGTATAAATGAAAACGTACATCTCTTGACACGCTAAGAAGAGAAGTGTTAACTCATTACATCTGTCCAACATAGTATAAATGAAAACGTACATCTCTTGACACGCTAAGAGGAGGAATGTTAATTCATTACATCTGTCCAACATAGTATAAATTAAAACGTACATCTCTTGACACGCTAAGAAGAGGAGTGTTAATTCATTACATCTGTCCAATATAGTATACATGAAAACGTACATCTCTTGACACGCTAAGAAGAGAAGTGTTAATTCATTACATCTGTCCAACATAGTATAAATGAAAACGTATATCTCTTCACACGCTAAAAAGAGAAGTGTTAATTCATTACATCTGTCCAACATAGTATAAATGAAAACGTACATCTCTTGACACGCTAAGAAGAGGAGTGTTAACTCATTACATCTGTCCAACATAGTATAAATGAAAACGTACATCTCTTGACACGCTAAGAAGAGAAGTGTTAATTCATTACATCTGTCCAACATAGTATAAATGAAAACGTACATCTCTTGACACGCTAAGAGGAGGAATGTTAATTCATTACATCTGTCCAACATAGTATAAATTAAAACGTACATCTCTTGACACGCTAAGAAGAGGAGTGTTAATTCATTACATCTGTCCAACATAGTATACATGAAAACGTACATCTCTTGACACGCTAAGAAGAGAAGTGTTAATTCATTACATCTGTCCAACATAGTATAAATGAAAACGTATATCTCTTCACACGCTAAAAAGAGAAGTGTTAATTCATTACATCTGTCCAACATAGTATAAATGAAAACGTACATCCCTTGACACGCTAAGAAGAGGAGTGTTAACTCATTACATCTGTCCAACATAGTATAAATGAAAACGTACTTCTCTTAACACGCTAAGAGGAGTGTTAATTCATTACATCTGTCCAACATAGTATAAATCAAAACGTACATCTCTTGACACGCTAAGAAGAGGAGTGTTAATTCATTACATCTGTCCAACATAGTATAAATGAAAACGTACATCTCTTGACACGCTAAGAAGAGGAGTGTTAATTCATTACATCTGTCCAATATAGTATACATGAAAACGTACATCTCTTGACACGCTAAGAAGAGAAGTGTTAATTCATTACATCTGTCCAACATAGTATAAATGAAAACGTACATCTCTTCACACGCTAAGAAGAGGAGTGTTAATTCATTACATCTGTCCAACATAGTATAAATGAAAACGTACATCTCTTGACACGCTAAGAAGAGGAGTGTTAATTCATTACATCTGTCCAATATAGTATACATGAAAACGTACATCTCTTGACACGCTAAGAAGAGAAGTGTTAATTCATTACATCTGTCCAACATAGTATAAATGAAAACGTACATCTCTTGACACGCTAAGAAGAAGAGTGTTAATTCATTACATCTGTCCAACATAGTATAAATGAAAACGTACATCCCTTGACACGCTAAGAAGAGGAGTGTTAACTCATTACATCTGTCCAACATAGTATAAATGAAAACGTACATCTCTTGATACGCTAAGAAGAGGAATGTTAATTCATTACATCTGTCCAACATAGTATAAATGAAAACGTACATCCCTTGACACGCTAAGAAGAGAAGTGTTAACTCATTACATCTGTCCAACATAGTATAAATGAAAACGTACTTCTCTTAACACGCTAAGAGGAGTGTTAATTCATTACATCTGTCCAACATAGTATAAATCAAAACGTACATCTCTTGACACGCTAAGAAGAGGAGTGTTAATTCATTACATCTGTCCAACATAGTATAAATGAAAACGTACATCTCTTGACACGCTAAGAAGAGGAGTGTTAATTCATTACATCTGTCCAACATAGTATAAATGAAAACGTACATCTCTTGACACGCTAAGAAGAAGAGTGTTAATTCATTACATCTGTCCAACATAGTATAAATGAAAACGTACATCTCTTGACACGCTAAGAAGAGGAGTGTTAATTCATTAAATCTGTCCAACATAGTATAAATGAAAACGTACATCTCTTGACACGCTAAGAAGAGAAGTGTTAATTCATTACATCTGTCCAACATAGTATAAATGAAAACGTACATCTCTTGAGACGCTAAGAAAAGGAGTGTTAATTCATTACATCTGTCCAACATAGTATAAATGAAAACTTACATCTCTTGACACGCTAAGAAGAGGAGTGTTAACTCATTACATCTGTCTAACATAGTATAAATGAAAACGTACATCTCTTGACACGCTAAGAAGAGGAGTGTTAATTCATTACATCTGTCCAACATAGAATAAATGAAAACGTACATCTCTTGACACGCTAAGAAGAGGAGTGTTAATTCATTACATCTGTCCAACATAGTATAAATGAAAACGTACATCTCTTGACACGCTAAGAAGAGGAGTGTTAACTCATTACATCTGTCCAACATAGTATAAATTAAAACGTACATCTCTTGACACGCTAAGAATAGGAGTGTTAATTCATTACATCTGTCCAATATAGTATACATGAAAACGTACATCTCTTGACACGCTAAGAAGAGAAGTGTTAATTCATTACATCTGTCCAACATAGTATAAATGAAAACGTACATCTCTTCACACGCTAAAAAGAGGAGTGTTAATTCATTACATCTGTCCAACATAGTATAAATGAAAACGTACATCCCTTGACACGCTAAGAAGAGGAGTGTTAACTCATTACATCTGTCCAACATAGTATAAATGAAAACGTACTTCTCTTAACACGCTAAGAGGAGTGTTAATTCATTACATCTGTCCAACATAGTATAAATCAAAACGTACATCTCTTGACACGCTAAGAAGAGGAGTGTTAATTCATTACATCTGTCCAACATAGTATAAATGAAAACGTACATCTCTTGACACGCTAAGAAGAGGAGTGTTAATTCATTACATCTGTCCAACATAGTAAAAATGAAAACGTACATCTCTTGACACGCTAAGAAGAGGAGTATTAATTCATTACATCTGTCCAACATAGTATAAATGAAAACGTACATCTCTTGATACGCTAAGAAGAGGAATGTTAATTCATTACATCTGTCCAACATAGTATAAATGAAAACGTACATCCCTTGACACGCTAAGAAGAGAAGTGTTAACTCATTACATCTGTCCAACACAGTATAAATGAAAACGTACATCTCTTGACACGCTAAGAAGAGGAGTGTTAATTCATTACATCTGTCCAACATAGTATAAATGAAAACGTACATCTCTTGACACGCTAAGAAGAAGAGTGTTAATTCATTACATCTGTCCAACATAGTATAAATGAAAACGTACATCTCTTGACACGCTAAGAAGAGGAGTGTTAATTCATTAAATCTGTCCAACATAGTATAAATGAAAACGTACATCTCTTGACACGCTAAGAAGAGAAGTGTTAATTCATTACATCTGTCCAACATAGTATAAATGAAAACGTACATCTCTTGACACGCTAAGAAGAGGAGTGTTAATTCATTACATCTGTCCAACATAGTATAAATGAAAACTTACATCTCTTGACACGCTAAGAAGAGGAGTGTTAACTCATTACATCTGTCTAACATAGTATAAATGAAATCGTACATCTCTTGACACGCTAAGAAGAGGAGTGTTAATTCATTACATCTGTCCAACATAGAATAAATGAAAACGTACATCTCTTGACACGCTAAGAAGAGGAGTGTTAATTCATTACATCTGTCCAACATAGTATAAATGAAAACGTACATCTCTTGACACGCTAAGAAGAGGAGTGTTAACTCATTACATCTGTCCAACATAGTATAAATGAAAACGTACATCTCTTGACACGCTAAGAAGAGGAGTGTTAATTCATTACATATGTCCAACATAGTATAAATGAAAACGTACATCTCTTGACATGCTAAGAAGAGGAGTGTTAATTTTTCCTAGAATCGTGAACGGTGTGTTGTCATAACCAACACCGCGAATGTCTGCGTTGCAGCGATTTTGACTGTTCTGCGACGCATCGCTTCTATGTCTCTGCCCTTATTGGCTTGAAGCCTGAATTTTCAGTTTACATGTCACGTCATAGCGAGTGATGAGTAAGCCAAGCCGACTACTGAGTGCCCTCATGATAGTCCAAAGTCATCGCGCGCGATGAATCTAGAATGTTATGAAAAAAGTGGTAGTCTCCTCAATATATTCATATTCATTTATTGCCAACATGTACCTAAACTGATGTATCTACACATGGCTACCCAATAAGTTGCCTGTACATTTCCAGTAAACTGATCTCTCATTGTACGGAAAGCCTGCGTAATGTGAGGTCAGCTTATACTGAAATTTTCTAGCTTGATGTTTCATAAATCATCATTGTCATAAAACTATTTATTTGTAAGTTAAACAATAGTACAAATGGTGTGAAAAAACAATGACATCTGCAGAAGTAATAAACTGTATCGCAGAAATCAATGCCCTTCTCCGGAGGTCTTTAGCCGTGAGTAGTTACATATAACAGATCATGATGTATTCTTCTATTATTCGTTAATTGGACATACACACATAGATAGATAATGTATAATAAACACACCATTAAACATTAACAAATTTATGAAAATTCACTTATAAATCATAGGTACAATAGGCGGCTTTATTGCTAAAACCGATTTCTTCTAGCCAACCTTTAGATGGACTATGTTAACAAATAAGGACTTCGAAGTTTAAAGAAAAATATGTTAATGTAAATCATTTTGCAAATATTTATTGCAAGTAAAAAGTAATTGACCTCCGTGGTGCAGTAGGCGAATAGCCGGCTGAGGCGCAGGAGTTAGCGGGTTCGATTCCCGCCGCGGAACAAATGCTTGCATGATCTACAGATATTTGTTCCGGTTGTGTTTTTCTTTATAATATAAGTATGTTTTTATAGTAGTATATAAGTACCCTATCAGTTATCTGCTTCCCATAGTACAAGCTCTGCTTAGTTTGGGGCTAGATAGCACTGTGTGGAATGTCCAACAAAGATGGAACACAAAGCAAATGGTACCTAAAAAAAACAACTTCCAATCAATTCCATGAAAAGTACTCCTGAGAAAAGTACAGTTACGTAGTTAAAACACCTAAAGTGACCACTTGATCCCCTGGGCATCAAAATGTTATTGTTACCCAAATATGTTTTGTTTTAAAAGAATGCAACCTGCAGAAACCTGCTAAAAAGAACATTCTTATCCACCTGCATCCATAAATACCGCACTCTACCTGAAGATTTAAATAAAGCAATAAAAATTCTGGGTATCACTTGAACACTACCTGAACAATGAGAACTTATAAAAGCTCTTGAAGTTATACAACCACCATCTTAAGTTGCATTGTAATACGCTTGTTTCTAAGTTTAGTAGTAACAATATTTTTATGTTGGGGTACCGTGCTGAATATTAAAGCAGGTACTAGGGTGTGGTTCGTTTGCTAGCGTTTTAGCGGGTAAGTGATTTTTAACCGAATTCATCAAAGGTTATCAAATCAAGGGATTTAATATTATATTATGTTTTTGTATGGTTGATTATTTTTTATGCTACATGAAGTTGTAGAAAACTTATGGCCCACCTGATGTTACGTGGTAACCATCGACTATAGAATAGAATAGAATTATCATTTATTTCAGACAGTGTCCATATAAAACAAAAGTAATAAGTACCTTCAAATTAAAAACATGCACATAAATAATAATATAGGAAATTAAAAAAAAATCAAATGTCCAATTTCACAGATTAAAATTAAAACTATAACTGAGAACTACCTCGTGGGTCATGCACCTTATAAATGTCCCCTACGATGCACTGCCCTCCGTCAATCGACTTGAGACACACCGGTGTAAAGCCTCATATGCCTTTAATTTCACCGGCAACCATACCCTTCAAACCAACACAAAGCAATGCTGCTTGGCGGCATTAATAGGTATGGTGGTAGTACTTCCCCGGGCGAGCACTTCTACAAGGAACTCTACTTCTCTTAATGGCCCGATTATAGTACATCTTTTCGATTTTATTTATACCTAGGATTCTGGAATGGTTCTGGATTTAAATCAAAAATATTTTATCAATGGTCCGATTTTAGTACATCTTTTCTATTTTATTTGTATCTAGGAAATGATTCTGGAATGTATCTGGATTTAACTCAAAAATGGTTTATCAATGGTAAGATATTAGTATATTTTTTCTATTTTATTTGTACCTAGGAAATGATTCTGGAATGGCAGAACCATTTAAATCGAAAATATTTTATTAAGAGTCCTATTTTAGTACACCTTTTCTATTTTATTTGTACCTAAGAAATTATTGTGGAATGGTTCTGCATTTAAATCAAAAATGTTTAGTCAACGGTCCGATTAAAGTAAATCTTTACTTTTTTATTTGTACCTAGGAAATGATTCTGGAATGAGAACCATTCCACCAATGTATCTGGATTAACTCAAAAATGGTTTATCAATGGTAAGATATTAGTATATGTTTTCTATTTTATTTGTACCTAAGAAATGATTCTGGAATGGTTCTGGATTTAAATCGAAAATATTTTAATAAGAGTCCTATTTTAGTACACCTTTTCTTTTTATTTGTACCTAAGAAATTATTGTGGAATGGTTCTACATTTAAATCAAAAATGTTTAGTCAACGGTCCGATTAAAGTAAATCTTTACTCTTTTATTTGTACCTAGGAAATGATTCTGGAATTGTTCTGGATTTAAATCAATAATGTTTAGTCAATGGTCCCATTAAAGTAAATCTTTACTCTTTTATTTGTACCTAGGAAATGATTCTGCAATTGTTCTGGATTTAAATAAAAAATGGTCCGATTTTAGTACATCTTTTTTATTACCTTTTTCATTTGTTATCCCAACGTTACTCGAACACGAATACACGTTTTAATTAATAATTATGTACAGTAATCGCAAAAGTTTGAAATATACTATCTTTTCTATTTTATTTGTACCTAGGAAATGATTCTGCAATTGTTCTGGATTTTAAATCAAAAATGTTTTATCAATGGTCCAATTTTAGTATATCTTTTTTATTACCTTTTCCATTTGTTATCCCAACGTTACTCGAATACGAATACACGTTTTAATTAATAATTATGTACAGTAATCGCAAAAGTTTGAAATATACTATCTTTTCTATTTTATTTGTACCTAGGAAATGATTCTGCAATTGTTCTGGATTTTAAATCAAAAATGTTTTATCAATGGTCCAATTTTAGTATATCTTTTTTATTACCTTTTCCATTTGTTATCCCAACGTTACTCGAATACGAATACACGTTTTAATTCATAATAATGTACAGTAATCGCAAAAGTTTAAAATATACTATCTTTTATATTTTATTTGTACCTAGGAAATGATTCTGCAATTGTTCTGGATTTTAAATCAAAAATGTTTTATCAATGGTCCAATTTTAGTATATCTTTTTTATTACCTTTTCCATTTGTTATCCCAACGTTACTCGAATACGAATACACGTTTTAATTAATAATTATGTACAGTAATCGCAAAAGTTTGAAATATACTATCTTTTCTATTTTATTTGTACCTAGGAAATGATTCTGCAATTGTTCTGGATTTTAAATCAAAAATGTTTTATCAATGGTCCAATTTTAGTATATCTTTTTTATTACCTTTTCCATTTGTTATCCCAACGTTACTCGAATACGAATACACGTTTTAATTCATAATAATGTACAGTAATCGCAAAAGTTTGAAATATACTATCTTTTCTATTTTATTTGTACCTAGGAAATGATTCTGCAATTGTTCTGGATTTTAAGTCAAAAATGTTTTATCAATGATCCAATTTTAGTATATATATTTTATTACCTTTTCCATTTGTTATCCCAACGTTACTCAAATACGAATACACGTTTTAATTCATAATAATGTACAGTAATCGCAAAAGTTGAAATATACTATCTTTTCTATTTTATTTGTACCTAGGAAATGATTCTGCAATTGTTCTGGATTTTAAATCAAAAATGTTTTATTAATGGTCCAATTTAATATATCTTTTTTATTACCTTTTCCATTTGTTATCCCAACGTTACTCGAATACGAATACACGTTTTAATTCATAATAATGTACAGTAATCGCAAAAGTTTGAAATATACTATCTTTTCTATTTTATTTGTACCTAGGAAATGATTCTGCAATTGTTCTGGATTTTAAGTCAAAAATGTTTTATCAATGATCCAATTTTAGTATATCTATTTTATTACCTTTTCCATTTGTTATCCCAACGTTACTCGAATACGAATACACGTTTTAATTCATAATAATGTACCTACAGTAATCGCAAAAGTTTGAAATGAACTATCTTTTCTATCGTATTTGTACCTAGGAATTGAAAATGTTTTAGTTTATCCCAAAATAATATTTTCTATCATGATTTTCGGTTCACTACACAATATGTTCGATACTTAAGGCTTAGCAACTTAAAGCCGGCACATTTTAACGTGATAAAAAAAATAATTAACGCTCAGCTGCTTGCAGTGTAGCCATACAACAAGAATAGGTCAAGTGATAATACTCCACAGTTATTAGAGTTCCATTGTTCTACACAATAAGAATACTAGTGTAAAAGTGGCAAAGAGAACTTCAATACTAAGAACTCAAGATAAAGGGTATTAAAAAGGCATTTAAACTTTATTGTAAGGAAGTCGCCTTTCTAAAGTTAGACTCTACCTCTTACAGAACTAGCGGACTTCTATACAAACTTGCATATTTGACATACTTAGCGAATAAATTTGTTAATCCTTTATTATTGCTGCTTACGTCACATTGTTATTTATTTAACATGTTCATACAAACAGAGTAGTACTAAGAGAACCGTTATCCACCACATATCTTAGGCGTGCTTAAAAAGGTGAGGCGTAACAATTAACTTACAAAAGGTCTAAATAGCGAAATAATATTATTTTTTTTTTTTTAAGTAGAAAATAAATATAAGTAATAAAAAATTAAAACCTTTGTCAAGTAAGGTAACTGTCTAAGGTAACAATTGTAGTTTTAAATTATAATGGACATCTACGCCGTTTTCACTAAATAAAAGAACGAGCAATCATCCGCCAAGTTAGTAAACTACATAAATAATATACTGAAATAATGTACAATTATTAACAAGACAAAAAAAATAACCTTAGGAATACGAATACCTTGGACACCTCACTAATATGTCCACACTGGAAGAGCTCTACCCTAAACGTTCCCAAAGGCTTTCCGCGACTGCACTAAATACCGTAGTATTTTGACTATATGTATAGCTCGCAGAAACAACGACAATCTAGATTACCTAATTGTTAAATAAAGGTAGAGGTTAATAGGCTTCGTGGAGGAAGCCTTAAGCGATGGGTGGCACGATATTCGAACATCTGAAGATGTCAGTCAGTGCAGCTCTCTATCAAGCATCATATAAATACCACTTAGAAGCCACAATACTCAGCAATAAAAGAACGATGGAGGAGAAGGATAAACAAAGGAAACAATTGAATCATCCAAATACTGTTGCAAACAATCTAAAAATAGATTAACTGCTCCAAGTCACTAACAGGCTAACAGTGTCCCCAAAACACGGGCTGTATTGCTCCGCGGAGTTTCAATTCTCATGCGTTGACCCAGATAAGCGCCAGGTAGCCGATCCTACGTTACGTTGTTACTAGGGAATGCAATCCCGATCTCGCGAGATCTCGTGTAATTTTTCAGGATCAATCCCGACGCATCATATGACGAGATCCCGTTCGAGATTGAAGGGATTGGGCGCCAGTGGTCAGCGACGCTACACACGTCCACTCGGGGCGCAAGCGGCGCGCTGACTAACGGCCGCGAGTGGCAGGAACGCCAAACAGCGTTAGAAAACTATTCCGACTATTTCCGAATATTAGCGACAGGTGACGATAATTATTTAGTTGGTAAGATTAAAGAATAAAGATTTTTATTTTCTTTCGAGTAATATGTTATTTTAGTTAACCTCACTATCACAAACAAGCAGTTATTAGCTTTTTTAGTCATCCGAATTTAACATTTTTTTTAAACTAGACGGGATCCCGAAAATTCCGGGATCCCGCGGGATTGATATTTCTAATCCCGCGAGATCTCGAATTTGCAATCTTGAGTCGGGATTGCATTCCCTAGTTGTTACGCAACAATATTCAATCAAATGACTCATGGTTTCTGCAAAGTCCGCATTATTTTCACTTTTCGCAGCTTTTTTTTGCTAACGCATAACCCAGAGTATTGAAATCTTTTTGTGAAAGAAGTTCATCTCTTTTCCTTTTCGGTTGAAGTGGGCTCAAATGAGCAAACTCTTTCCAGGCAGTAAATGAAGTTGTTGATGTAGACACAGACACACTAAGGGGCAAAATCAACTCCGTTGATGTACTCGATGATAGAAATATCAAATATAACGTTACACTTATTGATGGTTTTTCGGCTTTATAGACTCAGAATTCAGGCTATTTGACGTCAAACTCCAACCAATCAGCGTTTGTTTTTATAAACCTGCTTTGTGTGTAGTTAGCAATCTTCCATTTTCGTTTCAAGTTACACACATTATTGACAGAACAATTTTAGACTGGTCTTCTCTTCTTCAGACACTTCCTAACACACAGAAGTTACCATTTTATGAAACAATGTATCAGTTTCAAAAGAACCTGGATATTGCTTCATAAATATAAAAATATCGAGATTTGATACAAGCTTTTCCATACTGAATATCTTTTAAAGTAGGGCAAAGAGAACGTTAATATACGTTTAAATAATGATAAGTAAAATAAATATTTTTTTTTTCTAATGGACTAATCTCGCTGTTGGCCTCTGAGGCCATTGCAGCTTAACCGAGCTTTTGGCGAGCGCAGAAGGCGCTCAGCCCTGTAATTTTATTTTTGATGAGGCAACTAGCGCAAGGGCACCACTTAGGTACGAACCTCTGCTTGGGCTGTTGCCGGGACGGGGATAGGAGAGAAACGCCCGGGTACGTGCTTGTACCTCGTATAGGCGGCGACTGAAGGGACTCGTCGACCTCGCCGGCGAGGTCGGTGTATTTGTGGAGTGTTTGCTCTGTCTAATGAGGATGACTCTTCCGCATTAGCGGAAGTGATTTCGTCATCCGGGTCTCCGAGAACGTGTCTCGGACGACGGAGGGTTTTTCTGTGTTCGGACGGTTCAATCGTATAGTCCGGAATGGTATGTACCAAAGGATTCGGATGATGAGTGGCAAGTTCATAATGTTGCTTGGAAGCGAGCTTGATGAATTTGGCTATTGACTCTAATTTCAAATCACGATGTAGATCGTTATTACGAAAATACCAAGGCGAGCCTGTGGCTTTTCGCAAGAAACGATTTTGTACTAATTGAATGGCAGCAACTTGACGAGAGTGGGCGAATACTACTGAGGAGTATGTCATGATGGGCGAATGCAAGCTTTGTAAAGGGTCACCTTATTTCTAAGAGACATTTTACTTTTCCTGCTTAGGAGTGAGGACAGTCGTCCTAAGGTGTACTTAGCTTGGTTGCACCTCTTAGTGATGTGCAACCTAAAGGAAAGACGTCTATCAAGGATGACACCCAAGTATTTGGCAGAGGGGGCCCAGTGGATGGGCGGGCACACCAAATAGTGATATCGGTTTTGGGGTGAGATTTCTCCGTGTAAAGTACACTGCTGTGCTTTTCGACTGGTTTACCTCAATTCGCCACTTGCGAAACCAAGCGGCAAGAGCGTGAAGGGCAGCTTGCAGCCTTATACCCACCCGATCGGGATTCCGATTGGATGTGTATAAGGCCGTGTCGTCTGCATATAGGGCTATTTCCACTTGAGGAGTGCGAGGGATATTGCTGGTGTACAGCGTGAACAGGAGGGGGCTGAGAACGGAGCCTTGAGGGACTCCGGCTCTAACTCGCCTGGGGTTTGAGAGTGTGCCTTCCACGGTGTAGCGAAAGCTACGACCTTGGAGATAGTCTCGTATGATGAGCACGAGTCTGTCTGGCACTCCGAGTTTGGAAAGCTTGTATACCAAGCCATTGTGCCCGACCTTGTCAAAAGCTTTCGCTACATCGAGGAAGATGGCACCAGTATCTGAAGGCCAGGTACTTTGCCGATTGGAGCGGACATGCTCCGTTATGCGGAGCACCTGTTGTGGACATGAGTGTTGGGCACGGAAGCCGAACTGCTCATTGGGAAGGAGTTTGAATTCATTGACATGGGACCAGAGACGCTTCATTAGAAGACGCTCATATATTTTACCTAAGCCATTAAGCAGGCTAATAGGACGATAACTTGTTGGGTCGTTGGCAGTTTTCTTGGGTTTACGGAAACCAATGACATTGGCTTCCTTCCAAGCATCAGGGAAGGTGCAGAGAATATAGAATAGCCGCATTGAAGATGCTGACTAGAATATAAATAAGGGGAACAGAGAACTGCTTGAGTACTCTGTTGGAGATGCCGTCGGGGCCGGATGCTTTCTTTGGGTGTAAATCCTTGATAATATCAAAGACTTCAGAGGCCTCAATTGGATTAAGTAGGGAGGTAGGAGGTAGGGAGGCTATACGGTCAACCTCGTTGTTCACCATGTCGAGGTGTGCAGGATCAACGGGTTCGAGACTGGGAGAGCATTGAGCTTCAAGGGTTTTAGCCAGGTAGTCGGCTTTTTCCTCGTCTTCGAATGCTAGGGTCTGGTTGGGTCGGATAAGAGGAGGCATCGGAGCGAGAGCGTCCGCTTTCATGGAGCGAGCTAGCCTCCAGTAGGCCAGATGGCTAGGCTTGATCCCCGAGAGCATGCTCTTCCACTCACGATTGCGGTGTTCTTTGATGCGCTCTCTCACCTCTCTGTGCAGAGAGCGCATTAAGACACGGTTGTCTTCAGTGGGGCAGCAACTATGAAGTCTAACTACAGCGTTCGCTTCAGTCATTAGTCGTCTTATATCGTCAGGCAAGGGCCCGCGGTGGTCATCTACTACGAGAACCTGTTTTGAAGAGTAAGTAAAATAAATCTTGTTCTACCTTCTGTGTTTATAATGTTTGCACCTATTTGATTCTACCTGCTGCACAATAATTTCTAGGAATCATAAGTAATAATACGTCTTATAAAAAAAAGAACCTGCTACAACAATAAATAAAACAAACCGGTTATTGATATTGGGCGCACTAAATATTAAGGCGGGCAATGGGACCAGAAGTCGAATTTAGCCTTCTTTTTAAAACCCGAGAACGACGCAATAAATCAATATTATTCAATGCAAAAAAACTACAGATAGACAAAGAAACTAGTTGTTTCTAACAGAACAGAAATTTAAAAAAGCCGATTGGTTTTAGTGAAAAAAAAACATCTTAACTCCACTTAGATATAATTTTTAACTTCGCAGATCTCAATACTTTCCGATATAGACCCAACTTTTTTTAATATTTAAATTGCTACACTATTATTCTAAAATGATAACCACAAATTTCATTAAATTAATTATGATACTAAACTATATATAATAATAATTAAACTAAAATGTTTGGTTTCATGTTTGTTTAAATGTTTGTTACCTGAGGAACCATGATGCAGGTTAGGTAATAAAGGAACAGGTTGTGCTAGGTACCAGCCCAATACTAGTATCTTATCGTTTTTAGCCCTACAGCTATAAACAGTTGGGATATATTTAAACAAACATTTTCGTTTTCATACATTTTCATTTCAAGTCAAGTCAATGACGACCTCTGCGGCACAGTGGGAGAATGCGAGACGCAGTAGGCTGTGAGTTCGATTGCGGGACAAATGTTTGCATGGTCCGCAGATATTTGTTCTGGGTTCGGATAATTTTTTTAATACCTGTAAGTTTTAATTACAAAAAAAAAATAAGTATCTATTAGTTATCTGGATCCCATAGTACAAGCTTTGCTTAGTTTAGGGCTAAATAGCGTTGTGTGAAATGTCCACCACTATTTGTTATTTTATTTAATACTTATGAAAATTTTCATAGGAAATATGCTAAAATACAGATTTATTATTAATCGACGGTTGGTTTGAACAAATGTTTGCATGATCTACAGATATTTGTTCCGCATCTGGTTGTTTCTCTATCCTACTAATATTATAAACGCGAAAGTTTGTATGTATGGATGTATGGATGTTTGTAACTCATTCACGCCGGAACGGCAGAACCGATTGCGATGAAATATGGTATGTACGTAGATCATAACATGCAAACCACGCGTGCGAAGCCGCGGATTGTTCAACTAGTGTATTATAAGTATGTATTTACAAAAAAAAACTATACAAGTATTCTATCAAAAATCCTTTTAGGAGTATATTACTCTCATTCTAACCGTGTTAATTACTTCTCATCTTTTGAAAATATCCTAGAAAATCTGGTTCCCTCTTACAGGCATTCTATAATTATGGGTGATTTTAACACTTGTCTTCTATCCAAAAACAGCCGCTCTTTAACCTTCGAATCTATTGTTAAATCATGTAATTTGCATACGCTTCTCCTCTCTGCTACTCATCATTTCCCTAATACGCAGCCGTCGCTTCTCGACCTTATCATCGTATCCTCTCTAAATCACGTTGATAAGCACGGTCAGTGTACAGCGGATATTTTCTCATATCATGACGCAATATTCCTATCTTATAAAATACGTCCCCCTAAGGCTAAGCCAAAGGTGATCTTGCAGCGCAGTTTTGGGAGCATGGATAGGGAAAATTTTTTTGTTGATGCTGAAAAGATTGACTGGTCAACCGTTTTTAATGCAGACTCCATGGATGACAAAATTGTTATTTTCAATACTTTAGTTACGCAACTATTTGATATCCATGCACCATTTCGTGCCATTAAGTTGAAACATAACCCGGCTCCCTGGCTCACTGATGAAATTAAATCACTTATTCATAAAAAATCGGTTGCTAAAACAAAGTACAAAATAGTTTCAAGTGAGTACAACAAAAACAAGTATTACAATTCTCGAAATCGCTGCAATAGAGTGTGTAGGGACGCACAACGTCGCCATATCCATGAATCCGTTTCCGATGAAGATCCAGCTAAAGTCTGGAAGTTTCTGAGATCGTTAGGAGTTGGTAAATCTCGCCAGGATTCAATTCCTAGCGATTTAAACATTGACTCCCTTAATCAACATTTTTCTTCATCTTCTTACATTGCTGATGCTGATAAAATCAGTTCAATTAATTTTCTCTCTTCGTTACCAACTCCTAATCATCCTCCTTTTCTATTTAGCCAAATCACCGTTGCTGACGTTAAGAAAAGTATTTTGTCAATTACATCCAATGCTGTTGGGCTTGACGGTATCAGCCGCAATACGCTTATTCCTATCCTTGATATCATTCTACCTACCCTCTGCCATCTCTTGAACCACTCCCTAATGACCGGTACCTTCCCTTCCATTTGGAAGGAAGCCCAAATAATTCCTCTTCCTAAGAAACCAAATCCCAAATCCTTTTCTGAATATCGCCCAATTTCTATCCTTCCTTTTCTCTCCAAAGTTCTCGAACGCTTGGTCCATAATCAATTAAACTCTTTTTTTTCCTCCTATAGTCTCCTTAATCCTCTGCAGTCTGGCTTTCGTAAAGGCCACAGTACTGTCACTGCTCTAGTCAAAATCACGGACGATATACGAGTGGGCATGGAAAATGGGCAACTTACCGTGCTGACTTTACTTGATTTCAGTAATGCGTTCAACACCGTAGATTTTGATATTCTCCTGGCAATACTTAGCTCCTTTAACGTATCTCCAGCGGTGATTGGTTGGTTTTTCAATTACTTGCACGGGCGCCGTCAGCGTGTTCGACTCGAGGAGTCTCTCTCTTCGTGGTGTAATACGTCTGCTGGTGTACCTCAAGGTGGCGTTTTATCTCCTCTTCTTTTTGCAATCTTCATAAACTCTATTTCTCTTAATCTTTCTTCGTCTTTTCACCTCTACGCAGACGATCTTCAGATTTATAATCAAGCTACGCTCAGTAATATTGCTGATGCTGTTGACGTTACCAATTGCGATTTACGCCGTATTGCAGAGTGGAGCAAGCTCCACGGTTTGAAAGTTAATCCTACCAAAACGCAAACCATTATTGTAGGTAGTTCAAGAACGCTTAGCAAAATTGATTGGTCCACTGTCCCACAAGTTGTCTTTGACGACATAGCAATCCAATACAGCGAAACCGTTAAGAATTTGGGTATCATCATTGACCGCAACTTTTCATGGAAGGCTCAGCTTGAACTAACCAGCCAGAAGTTGTTTGCGTCAGCTGGTTCACTAAGGAGACTACGAAACTTTTTGCCTACGTCCACCAAGACTGCGCTTGCACAATCGCTTTTACATCCCGTACTAGACTATGCCGATGCTTGTTATCTGGACCTCACTGAGGAACAGCTTAACAAGCTCGAGCGTTTACAAAATTTTTGTATTAGATTTATATTTGGTCTCCGTAAATATAATCATGTGTCTCCCTTCCGTTCAAAGCTTAAATGGCTTCCGATTCGTCTTCGTCGGAATACGCATATCCTTTTTCTTCTCTATTCTATTCTTTTCAATCCCTTCTCTCCTCACTATCTAAAAGATAGATTTGAATTTCTCCATTCTTCAAATAACTATACTCTTAGGTCATCAGAAAACTTGATACTCAGAACTCCTTCGCACAGCACTTCCTTTTACAGCGCTTCTTTTACTGTCCAGGCTGTTCAGCTGTGGAATGCTCTGCCCGAAGAAGTAAGACGGTCATCGTCCTTACACGTCTTCAAATTGAAGGTGAAACATCATTACCTGACGATGTCATCTTCCTAGCGTTATTTATTTACTATTTATGTACTTATTTTATCTGTTAGTATAGTTTGCTATATGTATATACCTATATATTAGTCTATTTTATAAGTATATTAAGTATTAGGATTAAAACTTCATATTATTATTATATCTTAGAATATATTATGTGTAAATGTAATGTATCCGCTAAAGTACACCGCACTCCGTAATTTTTAAAAATTTCGCTCCATCCAAAGGTTGCCTGGAAGAGATCGCTTTTAGCGATAAGGCCGCCCATTGTATTGCCTTATTTATTTTAACCCAGTACTTATTATTTTTTTTTTTTATTATTTCTGTTTGTGTGGTAATTCAATAAAGAGTTATCAATCTATCTATCAGTTAACTGGTTTCCATATTACAAGCTCTGCTTAGTTTGGGACTAGATAGCGCAGTGTGAAATGTCCAGCAATATTTATTTATTTATACGACTTTGTGATATTTTGAGTTAATGAAATAATAATAAATTTAAAATAATATATTTTTATGTCCTATGAACGGGAAGCACGAAATTTCGACCATTGTACGTCGCTTTGACCAGACGACGTACAGAATGAATTTGACAATCGCCAAGTTTAATCTCTGAACATACTATTTGAGTGTTTCCATTTGCCGCGTAAACAAACGTTATTTGATCGCTAAAACTGTTCAGTAGTGAAAGCGCGGCTATACGCTCTGAGGACGCATGTCACTTGAAATCATATTGTTACGCCGAGGCTTTTACAGAATAAGTATTAGTCGGCTTCTCGAAGTTATACCTACTGTGTCACAGAATAGGTAATACTTGGTATGGAATATACCTACATGCTACGTTTTTACCTACAGTTGCACGGAATAAGAAACAGTAGTCGGTCGAAATACCTAAACTTTTCTGGTCGCCAGTTGAAATGTCGAGAAACTTCGAGAGATAGTGCTGGCGCGGTATAAATAGTGCGTAGGGACGCCCGAAGTGCAGGGGTCAGTCTTAATTTGGCGATACGTACGAATATTTCGGTTAATTTTAGTGGTTTATTGTGCAACAGTGGTGTGATTTAGTGTGTTGTGATTACTTGTAATTAAGATCTCGTATTTATCATTTTAGTGTTGAATAAAAAACTTATTTTGGTTGGATTGATTTTCATTATTTTGTCCCGAACCCTCAGCTCTTAAACTTATTACAACAAACTTCCGCCTACGGCTTCACATGCATTGTTTATTCGAAAATAGTAGCATACATGTCCCAGACCGTAACAATAGACAGGGAGACAAAGTTACTTACAAATTAATTATTTAAGTATGGCTTCGTAGAAAACCATTTAATTATGGAACATACTCGTCCAATTTTATTTGCTTTAACCGCGTGTAAATATATATTCAATCGCACACCTTTGTTAATTCTGATGTGTGTAAATAAACATGTATGTAAATGAAACAAAGCCGCAATGTGTACTTCGATTTACCTAATAATTGAAAGAGGGTAGAAATTTTCGCACGTCACTAAATGAAAGTACTTTTTTTATTCAGGTCTTTAAACTACTTTGGTGTTTTAGCAAAGTTAATAAAACCGGACTAGTGCGAATCGGACTCACAAATATTAGGTTTATTTTAAATTAGTTATTTATTTTCAAATTGAATAATATAACTCAATATTCTGTGAATATTTCAAGCGTTTACCTGTTGCCGTTGTCAATGTCGAGCAAACACGACCAAAAAAATCACGTTTGTTGTATGGGAGCCCCCCTTAAATATATATTTTATTCTGTTTTTAGTATTCTTTGTTATAGCGGCTACAAATACATCATCTGTGAAAATTTTAACTGTCTAACTATCACGGTTCATGAGATACAGTCTGGTGAATAAAGGACAGAAAGACAGCGAAGTCTTAGTAATAGGGTCCCGTTTGACCCTTTGGGTGCGGAACCCTAAAAAACAGACATCTATGTCAACAACCTTGGTTCTCCGTCCAATTCAAATAATGTATGTGCATTAATATTTGTGTTTTTTTAGTTTCATTATTTATTTTTAAAGTGAATATATGTATAACTAAATATTTTGTGAATATTTCAAGCGTTGCCTTGACCTATTGCGTGGACCTATTGCCGTTGTCAATATCTAGCAAAAACGAGCTAAAAACCACGTTTGTTTTATGGGACTCCCCTTTAAATTTTAATTTTATTCTGCTTTTAGTATTTTTTGTTATAGCGGCAACAGAAATACATTATCTGTGAAAATTTCAACCATCTAACTATCACGGTTCATGAGATACAGCTTGATGACAGACGCACAGACAGACAGCGGAGCCTTAGTAATAGGGTGCCGTTTTACCCGTATGGTACGGAACCTTAAAAAGCGAGGTATCTTACTATGTGGCTCATAAGAAGGCTCAAGGTCGCTCAGCGTGCTATGGAGAAAGCTATTCTTAGTATCTCTTAACGAGACCAAATCAGAAATTACGAGATTCACGGACAAAAGTCTCTGACATGGTCCAAAAGATTACCAAGTTGATGTGGAAGTGTGTGGGGGACGTGCAACATAACTGACGGCCTTTGGGGCGGAGAGTTTTGGAGCAGAGAATATGGACTAGTAAGTGTAGTGTACGCTGGCCCACCGTTCAATGGAAGGACGACCTGATAAGTTTGCTGGTCATTGTGTGCAGGCCACACAAGATCGGTCTGGAGTTTTATAGGGTAGGCCTGTGTTTAGCATTTAGCAGTGAACATCTCATGACTCATACTATTTTATGATTTATCTCATCCTAGACGTACTACGTAGCCACTGTTTTATGTATTCTATAAAACATCATCATCATCATCTCAGCCCACATCCACCCACTGCTGGGTATAGGCCTCCGCGTTATCACGCCATTCTCTCCGGTCCTGTGTTAAGCGCATCCATTGCCTTCCCGCAACTCTCGCGATGTCGTCCGAACATCTGGCTGGTGGTCTGCCAACTGGTCTGCGTACTTCATGCAGCCACCAATCGGTTGCTGCCCTCGTCCATCTTCCGTCTTTCCTCCTTGCAAAGTGTCCAGCCCCTTTCCACTTCAGCTGGTTGATCCTTCTACCCACATCCACAACTTTGGTTCTACGTCGTATTTCGATGTTGGGTATGTGGTCCAACAGCAAGATGCCTAACATGGCACGCTCCATTGCTTTCTGAGCAACTCTAATTTAATATTTAAATAATAAATATTGCTGGACATTTCAAACAGTGCTATCTAGCCCCAAACTAAGCAGAGCTTGTATAATGGGAACCAGATAACTGATAGAATACTTATATACAATTTTTTTGTAAATACATACATATAGAAAAACATCCAGACCCGGAACAAATATCTGCGGATCATGCAAACATTTGTTCCGCGGCGGGAATCGGACCCGCTAACGCCTGCGTCTCAGCCGGTTATTCGCCTACTGCGCAACGGAGTTCGTCATATTTTTTTTTTATTATTATTTTACATTCGTAAATTACCGTGCTGTCTTTGTTAACTGTATACTGTTAGATAGATAGATAATTTCTTTATTGCACACCATTAAATATTAACATACAAAAGAAAATAATTTTTTAAATCATAGGTACAATGGGCTGCCTTATCGCTAAAAGCGATCTCTTCCAGGCAACCTTTGGATGGACAGGATCTATGTGATTAAATAAGGACGGCGGCGTTATTAAATATAATATAAAATAAAATGCATGTAATATCATACATCATAAAATTACATAAATATTAATATTACATACTGTTTTGTGTTTTCTTTCGTTCTTTCTTTGATATAATAATGATGATCGTTAGAAACGGCATCTTTATATGTTTGTATGTTTAAACAAACATTATTTTCAGGAAATGATACTACATTGATTAAGCTATGGGGTCGTTAGGGTTATTCTAATAATGTAGATCTGTGATAAAATAAATAGCATTTTATGAATATATCTATTGTTTCATATGAACGCACGACCCTTCGATTTGAAGCGTGTCCTAACCACCTAAACTGTACACAGTGTAGAAATAAGCAGATGGTAAAGTGGTTGATTGTCTGTTTAATTTTACTGTGTAATTATTAGTATTTATAACATCGCTTAATATAAATCGCCCACAGAAATTTGATATGTATGTAAATTGCAAATAACTCTAAAATAATTACCTAACTTTAAAGATCTAATTATAAACTTATTTTTGCAAAAAAACGAGTATGCTTTAGACAACACGACTGAAGTAAAACTTCTATTTCAAAATATTAATTTATAAAATTGTTTAATTACAAAATTGTCCACAGGTCTGTAGGTCGATCGGTCTATGTTCATTCCGGACAGTCGCAACTCGCACTCGCACATTAACGTTTAAAAATAAATGAAATGTAACTCTCTCTCTTTTTATCTTCGCTAACTTATATCTCCCTCTCAATTTCCGTTCGCACGTTTCGTTACGCATTCACCATTGCTCCCTAAGTCAGGCGTGCGTAAAGAAGTTTTACTTTAAAAACATCTTGTATCTATTAACTCTTGTTAGATGGAAATGATACATGGTTAGTATTCTTTGGTAATACACTCGTAAATAGGTAGATACGGAACCCTCAGTTCGCGAGTCTAACTCATCATAATTGACGGGTCTTGTTTATTGTATTTTTATATATATTATAGGCTTGCGTTTGACCACGACCTCGCCTGATGGTAAGCGATGATGCAGTCTACGATGACACACGCTTGCCTAGAAGAAACCACTCGCGACTTAAAGATTTGCTTTCGCTTTGTGCAAATTTCTACCATACCTATGGCAGTGGCGCACCGCAGAGCGTCTGGTTATTTTAATATCATTCTGTTACAGATAGCTTTAAACTATCTTTGTGTCTTTGGTTCACGTAAAGGTTAAACAAAATTGCTGTCCTTCTTTTAGAAGTTTAATTAGGTAAAATCTTGCAAATGAATTTTAAACCAGTTCCCCCCAACAGATTGAGCTGAAATTAGAAATATGTACATTCGCGGTGCCAATGCAATAATATGGTACGATGGAGGTGGTCTCATGATGGAGGCTATTGCTGGATAACGGAACTTCTGAATGGGTTATAGTAGGCTACTAGCGTTTGGGCTTATTGTTTTTGCTTGCAGTTCCAATTATAAACATTATGAAAGCTTCTTTTAACGTATTTATTTTCCCATCATTTGTTTGTATGTTTATCTTCGGTCTAGTTTCATGAAACACACATTGCCTGCTGCAAACAAATACTCGTTATATTAGAAAGAAATTTTAGTTAATGTTTTTAAAATCTTAGGATTTCCCGTAAGTGTCGGATAACCATCTCCCTTATTGGATGAACAATTAACTTTATGATTGTATTAGTGAGATTAAGTTTATGACGAATGTCAAGTGATTTTTTTGTTGGACATCCTCAATTGATAAATAAATAAATTACAAATAAACACCTGAAAAAAATTAAACTTTTAAGTAGCGTAAAACGGTGTAATGTAATGATAGTGATATTTATAAAGAATACAAGAATGAACTACCTTACCTATAAATAGAGACTGTAAGAAAAGTTCCAATGAACACATTCTTAAACATTATTCTATTGGTAAACTATGTGAGGTCTAAATTACTTATTAACATTCTTGGCTAGATAACAATAAAATTATAGAACCATTATTATAAATACGGGATTTATCACGTACCGTCTTATCGGTGTTTCGACCGACAATGTTTCGGTTCAATTCGTGAACCTTCATCAGGGTGAGTACGATCCGCTCCGAATAACGTCTCGCCTCGCACTCACCCTGATGAAGGTTCACGAATTGAACCGAAACATTGTCGGTCGAAACACCGATAAGACGGTACGTGATA
Source organism: Philereme vetulata (assembly GCA_918857605.2). Lineage (NCBI taxonomy): Eukaryota > Metazoa > Arthropoda > Insecta > Lepidoptera > Geometridae > Philereme > Philereme vetulata. The sequence goes on from OU975436.1 coordinate 6,474,802, forward strand.
AATCCCGTATTTATAATAATGATTGAAATCAATCACGAAAGTTTTCTAAGTAAAATTATAGAACATTGAATGTAATCCAAATAAAATAACTCTTATTGTGCGCACGGCCAAAGAGTGGCACGCCTTGTCAGAGTCTGTGTTTTCTGATAGCTACAACCTGGGTATCTATAAGTCGCGATTAAATAGGTCTCTTCTAGGCAAGCGTTTACCATCGTAGACTGCATCATCGCTTACCATCAGGCGAGATCGTAGACAAACGCAAGCCTAAAATATATATAAAAAAAATAAACAAAAAATCGTATAAAACATAATATAGAATAGAATATTATATTTCAGACAATGCCCATAGAACAGACTGGTACACAACATCAAAGTTATAACTACTGATCGGCGTAGGTAGTGCTATTCACGGGAATTAGTGACCGTTAACTTAACATGGATATGCCTTCTCAATCCCGGGAAATATATATTTACATTATTTATCAGGGTAAAAAACATGTTATATAAACGTTTCAGCTTTATGCAAATATATGTTGTATTGGTCACTACAGTCATCCCTTTCCTCACGCTTTTGTAGCTTATCGCGGGTGAGGTGAGGACTCGGTTTCACTATACGTACACATTTACATCGACATTAACATTTTATTGACATTTTAACCTTATTTACATAGACATTTAGAAAAATATTCCCGGGAATCGGGAATGAATCCCAGGGCATATCCATATTGACTTATCATTCAGGTTCATTGACCCAAAATAGTACTACCTGCGCCGATCCCTAGTAATAACACAGGGATTTACTAGCTGGCCTTTCTGTATGATATTATTACACTGTGTAGCCATCATAAACCGATGAGTCAGAGCACCTGCCCCATAACGTTATTAAACAGCGCCAGCGGCATGTAAACAACATTTATTTGATTAACTTTACAGGAAATTGCAGATAGTTTACTGTTGCATTACTGTGATTGAATTTTATCATTATACTGTGTTTGTATTAAAATCGGCAGTATGGTTTTCAATACATGTTTATTTGGGAGTATGGTGTATATTTTGTGCGAATTTATTACAACGATTTTTTAGGGCATGGCAGTCCTAACACAGTGTCATAATATGCACCGTGTGATTGATAATGACTGCTCACTCTGGCATGTGTTCTGCAATGACGACCTCAGTGGCGCAGTGGGCGAATAGCCGGCTGAGACGCAGGAGGTAGCCTACGGAACAAGTGTTTGCATAATCTACAGTTATTTGTATGGTCTGGATGTGATTCAATATGTTAGATGTATTTACAAAAAATGTATATAAGTATTCTTTCAGTTCTCTGGTTCCCAACAAGCTCTGCTTAGTTTGGAGCTAGATAGAGCTGTGTGAAATGTTCAGCAATATTCATTTATTTAATGTATTCTCCAACAATAGGTGTAGTAAGGTGATTACTGAACTGCGTCCTCCAACAGAGTGTAGAAGGTTTGAAGGGTATGGTTGCCGATGAAGTTACAGGCACATGAGGCTTTACACATGTATGCCTCAAGTTGATGAACGCAGGGCAGTGCATTGTAGAGCACGTTTATAAGGTGCGTGACCTACCTAAAAATCAATAATTTGTTATATACCACTTCAAATCAAGTGGGGCATTATGTTCAACCTCCAAGTCGTATAAGTAAATATAAAACGTCAGCCGCCTAGCAGCGAAATGAGCAGACCATTAATAAACATCGACGTTTAAACCTGGATGAGACTGGTATTTATTAATTTATTTGAACACCAACATAGTATACATTAACACATTTTATAATAAATTAATATTTTTCGAGCTAAATGTTACTATAATTACAACTTAAGACTACATTGACTAATGTATTGAGCAAGTAACATAAAAAAATCAAATAAATAAAAAAAAAACAAAATACACTGAAATAAATAATAGACACAATAATTAATTACAGAATCATAATCCTTAAATACTAAAATAGTAATTGGAATTTTTAATTTTAAATTCTTTTTATATGACAAGTCAATATTTCAAAGCTTAAAGTATAATTTATTATATTTTGAAATGGGCTTTTAGCTTTGCATTGCAGGCGAATATGTCCAACTGGTCAAATTTAGATAATATAATATACTGCCTAACGCTATTTGTTAAAGGTGCATGGTGTCCCAAATTTGACTTTGATCGCCCCAATTCAAACAAGTTAAACCTTGACGCTTTGGCAGTTTGCAACGAACAGAAAAATATATGGACGCCAACAAACCAGGTGCATGAAGCATGTCATTCACTAACTTAAACAGAAACACTGCATCGAGCATACGTCTCCGGTCCGCAAGTGTGGAGATCCCAAAATGTGTCAACCTATGGTATGTAGCACACAAAAACACCCAGTGGATGAAGTCAGACTGTGGATGATAATGTAAGTCGCAATCAACGCTGATCTCTGAATAAGTTCCTACTATTGTTGCTATCGCTTTATCCATAGCATCCATTTAATAACTTGTTCACCTAGAAACATCCATGCAGTGTTTACTAACGCTCAGTCAAAAGCAGCAACCCAGTGTGCCGACTCGTTCACTGGCTTCATGTAAACACTTTTTCTTCTCAGCGTGTCAAATAGGTCCGCATATATTGGTCCACATTAAATATATGAATAAAATACATTTATTTCAAGTCAACAAGACTAATATAAGGACACAGAAAATAACTTAAAAACGAATGGGGTTGGTGGGCAGATGTTGTTCCCAGCAGCGCCTTGTGTATGAGCAGTCTATCCTGGTGGCTATCATTGCCAGGGACGCGGCGCGCTTGCGATGGTGGTATGGTATGTCCAATCAACCCGGATTTACGAAGCATCGGGAATGTGTAAACGTTCCCGATGCTTCTTCATAATCACCGAATCCTTTAGTGAATTGGATGATGTACAAATATTCTCAGCTAGCTGACCAATCCGCAGCTTCGCACGCGTTGTTTTTCAATAAAAACATTACCCTCCCTCTGCGCAGTTAGATAAAAAGTAGCCTAAGTTACTCAGAGATAATGTAGCATTCAAATGGTGAAAAATTTTTTGAAATCTGACCAGTAGTGTTTGATTTTATTCATTACAAACATATACACACACAAAAATACAAATCTTTCCTCTTTATAATATTACTAGCTGACCAATCCGCGGCTTCGCACGCGTGGTTTGCCAATAAAAAGTAGCCTATGTGGTTATCCAGGTTATGATGTTATGTATGTTATATATATGTTATGATGTAAGAGTAACAAACATCCATACATCCATACATACACACCTTCGCGTTTATAATATTAGTACGATTTAGATTAGATTTTGCACAGAAACATAGCTCTGGCCGTAGCTCGTAATTGCTTGTAGCTACATTGAGTGTTCTTATACTACTAGTGACTACTTAAATTTAGTTACTGGATTCAGTCACTGGTCTAGTGTAATATTAGCATAAAACCAGTGATTTAAAGCATCTACTTGTATTGTAGCCGCAATGGATAAAATCTATAATGAAACTGGACTAATAGGCTGGAGTTTCTATCTGAAAGATTTTATATTTTCGCTCGACTCGTGAAATACAATGTATCGCGGGTAATTGGTGAGCTTGTATGAAGAGTTTGTGTGATCTAAATAGCACTAAAAATATTGGTTTTATCGTATTGTAGTAGCGTTAGACGACTTATTAAGTTCTAATTATTCCAGCCTGGTCGATAACTATGACAAAGCGCACGGTGACCAAAGAAAACCCATTAGACGAACATACAAAAATGGTACAAGTACGGTTATAACTAATTGTTCCTTAATTTGTGTCGCTTTTAAATGTTTTTAATTGATAACCCGCGTGACGAAAGTATTAACTCGTAACTGACTGATGCGGGAGTTGAACCCATGACCCCTCTATTATTAAAGTAAGGTCTTAATATCGTATGCTTGCAGAGATATTATGACTCATCCACCGATCAAAATTGTAAGAAGTGCCCTCATCATATTCGCAATAGAACGTATATTATTAAACTACTTGACCCGCCGAACTTCATACCGCCTTGACATGCATATAACGCGGGCTGTCAATATACGTCCCCCTGGTAGAATTGTCAATTGTTGTCCCCGGCCATCATTACTTACCCGATTTTTTTTATATATATATATTTACAACCATACTTTACCATAGACAAAATTACGTTTAGCTGTCATTTGCGTTTTGTTATTCCATGTCAGATGCGTTTTCGTTATACCACATTTTATAGTGACTTGTATTTTCTTCGACGTTTTATGTGACGTCACACGGGAACGCGGTCGAACGGGATAAAAAGTATCCTTTTTTTTTTTTCGAATGGACTTATCTCGCTGTTGGCCTCTGAGGCCGTTGCAGCTTAACCGAGCTTTTGGCGAGCGCAGATGGCGCTCAGTCCTTTAATTTTCTTTTTGGTGAGGCAACTAGCGCAAGGGCACCACTTAGGTACGAACCTCGGCTTGGGCTGTTGCCGGGACGGGGATAGGAGAGAAACGCCCGGGTACGTGCTTGTACCTCGTATAGGCGGCGACTGAAGGGACTCGTCGACCTCGCCGGCGAGGTCGGTGTATTTGTGGAGTGTTTGCTCTGTCTAATGTGGATGACTCACCCGCATTAGCGGAAGTGATTTCGTCATCCGGGTCTCCGAGAACGTGTCTCGGTCGACGGAGGGATTTTCGGTGCTCGGACGGTTCAGTCGAATAGTCCGGAATGGTATGTACCAAAGGATTCGGATGATGAGTGGCGAGTTCATAATGTCGCTTGGAAGCGAGCTTGATGAATTTAGCTATTGACTCTAATTTTAAATCACGATGCAGGTCGTTATTGCGAAAATACCAAGGCGAGCCTGTGGCTTTTTGCAAGAAACGATTTTGTACTAATTGAATGGCAGCAACTTGACGAGAGTGGGCGAATACTACTGAGGAGTATGTCATGATGGGGCGAATGCAGGCTTTGTAAAGGGTCACCTTATTTCTAAGAGACATTTTACTTTTTCTGCTTAGGAGCGAGGACAGTCGTCCCAAGGTGTACTTAGCTTGGTTGCACCTCTTAGTGATGTGCAACCTAAAGGAAAGACGTCTATCAAGGATGACACCCAAGTATTTGGCAGAGGGGGCCCAGCGGATGGGCACACCGAAAAGCGAAATCGGTTTTGGGGTGAGATTTCTCCGTGTGAAGTACACTGGTGTGCTTTTCGACGGGTTAACCTCAATCCGCCACTTGCGAAACCAAGCGGCAAGAGCGTGAAGGGCAGCTTGCAGCCTTATACCCATCTGATCGGGATTCCGATTGGATGTGTATAAGGCTGTGTCGTCTGCATATAGGGCTATTTCCACTTGAGGAGTGCGAGGGATATCGCTGGTGTACAGCGTGAACAGGAGGGGGCCGAGAACGGAGCCTTGTGGGACTCCGGCTCTAACTGGCCTGGGGTTTGAGAGAGTGCCTTCCACGGTGTACCGAAAGCTACGACCTTGGAGATAGTCTCGTATGATGAGCACAAGTCTGTCTGGCACTCCGAGTTTGGAAAGCTTGTAAACCAAGCCATTGTGCCAGACCTTGTCAAAAGCTTTCGCTACATCGAGGAAAACGGCACCAGTATCTGCAGGCCAGGTACTTTGCCAATTGGAAAGGACATGCTCCGTTATGCGGAGCACCTGTTGTGGACATGAGTGTTGGGCACGGAAGCCGAACTGCTCATCGGGAAGGAGTTTGAATTCATTGACATGGGACCAGAGACGCTTCATAAGAAGACGCTCATATATTTTACCTAAGCCATTAAGCAGGCTAATGGGACGATAACTAGTTGGATCGTTAGCAGGTTTCTTGGGTTTACGGAAACCAATGACATTGGCTTCCTTCCAAGCATCAGGGAAGGTGCAGAGTTCCATAGCCGCATTGAAGATGCTGACTAGAATGTTGATAAGGGGAACAGAGAACTGCTTGAGTACTCTGTTGGAGATGCAGTCGGGGCCGGATGCTTTCTTTGGGTGTAAAGCCTTGATAATATCAAAGACTTCAGAGGCCTCAATTGGATTAAGTGGGGAGGTAGGAGGTAAGGAGGCTATACGGTCGACCTCGTTGTTCACCATGTCAAGGTGTGCAGGATCAACGGGTTCGAGACTGGGAGAGCATTGAGCTTCAAGGGTTTCAGCCAGGTAGTCGGCTTTTTCCTCGTCTTCGAATGCTAGGGTCTGGTTGGGTCGGATAAGAGGAGGCATCGGAGCGAGAGCGTCCGCTTTCATGGAGCGAGCTAGCCTCCAGTAGGCCAGATGGCTAGAATCGATCCCCGAGAGCAGGCTCTCCCACTCACGATTGCGGTGTTCTTTGACGCGCTCTCTCACCTCTCTGTGCAGAGAGCGCATTAAGAGACGATTGTCTTCGGTGGGGCAGCGACTATGAAGTCTAACTGCAGCGTTCGCTTCAGTCATAAGTCGTCTTATATCGTCAGGCAAGGGCCCGCGGTGGTCATCCACTACGGGAACCTGCTTCGAAGAGTCTCTAACAGAGTCAGTTACATGTTTGGTCAGTGAGTCAACTGCTACCGTTATGTCATCAGATGTTAATATAACAGAAGGGATTCTATCCAGGACAGGCGAGTGCGTAGACTTGAGAGCTTTCTCAAGCTTATGCCACTCTACCACAGTCTTGGTAGCAGGGGTCTGGTCAGTGGGGGGGGCCAAGTAGTAGTAAAACAGGGCGGTGGTCGGAGTCAAGCTCGTGGATAACTTCGATCGAGCGTAGCCGAAGGGCTACGTTTTTGAGAAGCGCTATGTCCAGGAGGTCGGGGGGAGTGGCAGTAGGGAAGCGAGTCATACCCCTAGGGGCAATGATATCGAAGTTAAGGGGTTCAACTAGTCTTTCTAATTGTCTACCTTTGCAGTTGGTCTTAGTGCTATTCCACATGACGTTTTTGGAGTTGAAATCACCCGCCAGAATGACGGAGCTTCCTAAGCTGAAAAGAGCTTGCAGATCACTCTCGAATTGAGGTGAGCAAGTTTTACTAGGAGAAACATAGCAGGATGCAACAATGACCGAGGAGTGACCGGTCATTGCTATTCGGCAGACAGAGGCTTCTATGTAGGTCATAGGAGGGGATCTAAGGGCATGCAGTGAAGAGACTTCTTGTAGTAAATGGCAGTGCCGCCTCTCGGGGCTGGCAGTCTGTCATTGCGCAAAATCTGAAAGTTGGGGATTTTTGGATCCCGATGACCGGGCTTTAAATTAGTCTCTTGGACTAGCAAGAGGTCAAGTTGGTGCCTATTGATGAAATCTTGAACAACAGAACGTTGTCTAGACAGACCATCAGCGTTGAAAAACGCTAATGATAGTGAACGGGGTTTCTTCCGTTCCCTTTGTACAACCATTATGGTGGTTAAAAGGGGTTTGATGATGGCGAAGCTGCCTTAACGGCAGCGAGGAGAGCTGAGTGCGCCTCAAGGGCAATCAGCTTCTCTAATGTAGAATTAGATTGCCTGAGCTTCTGTGCTAGCACGCGAACCTCGGCAAGATCGATTGAGGCAAACTCCATGATGAGCGCTAGGTCAGAAGCAAAATCCGACTTGCTCATCTTGGTAGATGGGACTGGCTCGGAAGAGCGCGGAGGGGGGGCCGTCGCCTTAGGGGCTAGGCTGGAATAGGGCAAGGGCTTGGCCTAGGCTGAGAGTTTCGGAGGTTGAGACTCCACCATGGTCAACTTGGGAGTTGACTTGGTGGGTTGTGGGAGAGCGCGAGGCTGACTCCTGCGGGCCGCCACTCTGTTGGCTTTGGGTGCTGAAGGACAACCACGATAATTCGCGGTGTGTCCCACAGCACCGCATAGCACGCAGCTTGGCGGCTCGATGGTGTCGCGTGTGCGCTGACAGTCAGAGGTGCCATGATCTCCTAGGCACTTGACGCAACGGGGGCGGGCGTGGCAGTTCTTCGCCGAATGTCCATAGAGTTGACATCTATGGCATTGGCTGGGGGTGCCGTTTCGGTGGGGGGGTGACCCTGAGGCCGGAGAGGCTGTTGACCGTCTTCAGGTTGAAAATGGCCTTGCCTTCCGGAGAGAGCTCTAGTACTACAAGTACCAGGTTGTATAGGGTCTTACTGTTGTGCATCCGGTGGACCTCTTTGACGGGGAAGGACTGAGCTATCAAATCAGACTTGATAGAATCAGTCGAGTGCTCCGCAGGGAGGCCGCGGTTCACGACGCGAAGGAGGCGTTCGTCCTCAAGAGCATAGGTATGGTAACCTATGCCCTCTTGGCGAAGAAGCGCAGTGAGACGGCGATGATCTTGGGAGGTGGGGATTTGGACTTTAATAGCGTCCTTAGTGTTTCGGGCGTTGGTGAACGAGATCTTATGCTCGTTGCACAGAAATGAGACCCTGTCCCATTTGCCTTTCTCTCGGATGAAGAGGGGCGGGGGTGGTCTTTCCCTCCTTACGGCAGTGGAAGCCGCCGAGGGAGAGACGGGACGGGCGGGCTGCGAGGCCGAAGGGAGGGTTGCCTTTTTGGCTGGGGGAGACACGGAAGAACCCTTCTTCGATGAAGCGGCCTTCTTCGAAGAGGTCTTCTTCCGTTTCTTCCCCATAACGGTAATAAATTCCTCAGAGTCAGAGGATGACGAGGCGGCAGATGCCTCTGATTCAGATGCGGAACGTAGGAGGTCAATCTCCATATCGTCCTCTGGAGAGGGAGGGTCGGGGGACTCCGGGGAGTCAACGAAGACTCTGCGAGGTGATGCCTCGCGAGAGTCGGATTGATAAAAAGTATCCTATGTCCGTCTCCTTGTTATAAGCTACCTCCCCACCATTTATCAGCCAAAATGTGGGGAGCGTCATATGCTGAGCTTTCCAAATTGTGGTCTCCACTCGAATGTCGAGATCACTCGTTTTTAATAACTTCGCCCCGAAGATCTTGTGAGTCTCCGATTAAAACAAAAAAATATTATTTGTAATCTTTGACTATCAAACTAGTGTCACGAAATAAATAACCATATAACTTGACCTACAGTTTCATTCAAGTTACAGGGAACGGGAGTTCATGTATTTGGTTACTCTTGTTTGTAGTACAAATTGCAGGTATTCTGGATTTCCGACTTTTGATGTTATTTGTATCACTTAAGCTACACGCATACTAAATAACAGCACTGTGGGGTCACTGGTGTACCCTGTGAATTTGATCAAAGTTTAGTTTTTATTTATGGCTAATAACTCAAAAAGTATGAAGAATTTATGAAAAATATAAACGGAGTCTAAGTGTACTAATAAATATCTTTCATTTGACGTTCCATTTGAACAGTTAGCTTCATTTCCATTTTTTTACCCCTCTTGAATCCAACAACCTCTAACCCCCCCCCCCCCCCCCCCGCTGCCCCTCACATTTTTAGCTCATTTACCCACACCAAAATTGTGTCTTCAGTACCTACTTATGTATTAAATTTCACGATGATCTGATCAACGCTTCGAAAGTTATCCTCGGACAAACATACATACATACATACAACGCCGATTTGCCCAAGTTGATCTAGAGATCTCGCTTTGCTTGATCAATAAATGTATGAAAACCTTTCATTAGACGTTCCATTAGACGTTCCATTTGACCTATTAGTCGCATTTACTCCTATTTGAACCCCATTATCACAAAGGTTGGGGTTATACCCCTCACATTTTTAACTCATTTACATCAGGATTGTGGTATTACCTACCTATATATAAAATTTCACGACAACCGGACCCACGCTTCGACAGTTATCCTCGAACAAACAAACATACATACATACAACGCCGATTTGCCCAAGTTGATTTGGATTAACTGTTTAGGTATACAATGATCAAAAAGATAAAAACGGAACCCTTATAGCGCGACTTTGTCCGTCATTCCGTCTGTCGCAGCTGTTTATCTCAAAAACTTTTTTAAACTCGACGTTTAATTCGGAATCATCATCCTCATCATATCAACCGTAGGACGTCCACTGCTGGACAAAGGCCTCCCTCATTGATCTCCAGGAACTGCGGTTGGAAGCGGCCTGCATCCAACGCCGACCTGCGGTTCTTACCAAGTCGTCTGCCCATCTTGTGGGTGGACGTCCTACGCTGCGCTTGCCGGTCCGTGGCCTCCACTCGAGAACCTTTCGGCCCCATCGGCCATCTGTTCTGCGCGCTATATGGCCTGCCCATTGCCACTTCAACGTGCTAATCCGTCGGGCTATGTCGGTGACTTAAGTTCTCCTACGTATCTCCTCATTTCTGATTCGATCCCGTAGAGAAACCCCGAGCATAGCCCTCTCCATAGCTCGTTGAGCGACTCTGAGCTTATTCATAAGGCCAATAGTGAAGGACCACGTGTCGGTTCCATATGTCATCACTGGTAACACACACTGATTGTAGACTTTCGTCTTAAGGCACTGAGGTATGTTGGACGAAAAGACGTTGCGAAGTTTCCCAAACGATGCCCATCCGAGTTGGATTCGACGATTGACCTCTTTCTCGAAATTGGACCTACCTAATTGGACTGTTTGTCCTAGGTATACATACGCGTCGACAACTTCAAGAGCCGAGTTCTCAACCATAACTGGGGCAGGAACGACATGGACATTCGACATGATTTTCGTCTTGTCCATGTTCATTTTAAGTCCTACCCGTTGGGAGACTCGATTGAGGCCTTCGAGCATCGTGCTGAGCTCTTCCATCGACTTTGCCATGACCACAATATCGTCGGCAAACCGAAGGTGAGTGATGTATTCGCCGTTAATATTGATGCCCAGTCCTTTCCATTCCAGAAGCTTGAAGGCATCTTCCAATGCGGTCGTAAACAGTTTCGGAGAAATGACATCTCCCTGTCTTACGCCTCTTTTTAAGGGAATCGCCTTCGAGCTCTGTTCATGTACTCGGACTGACATAGTGGCGTTTTTATACAAACACTTCAACACTTCGATGTACCGATAGTCAATACGGCATCGTTGGAGAGACTCAAGCACTGCCCATGTTTCGATCGAATCGAAGGCTTTCTCATAGTCCACAAACGCGAGACATAGCGGCAAGTTATACTCTTCGGTCTTCTGTATGACTTGCCGCATACAGAATTCGGAATAGTTCTATATAATACTTACTGTTAATGCAAGAAAAAAGTATTTTCAATATTTTAGGTCCCACCACATAACATTAAAACACAACATAAACCTTGTTTGAAAAAAATTCTACACAAAAATTTGTAAGGATTTTTTTAAACACGCGTCAATCAGTAATTAACTTATTTTGTGGTAACAGAGTTTTAATTTGCTTGCCAAATCGTAGAGCTCAATATTTCAAAGTAGAGCCAGATCAAGTAACAATTATCTCAATCTTAAACATTTTTGTTTCGAAAAGCAGTAGAACGCTTCTAACGTTTTATATCAGCGGATTCTTCATAATCCGAGGCACAAAGAGAGCTCGTATGCGAAGAAGCTCTATAAAGCTTGGCAAAGGAATTGTATCATACTTTCAAAGTTACTTCGTTTATTAGCTTTTAAGCTTTTGTGTTTGTAACGTACAGATATGTTAATTTTGTGCAATAAAGAATTCTTTATCTTATTCTTAAAGACGTAATATTATTACTTGAACATCTTCTTAGTCGTAGCACTCTTGGCAGAGTGGTCGTGGTCGTCATGTCGTTGTGGCGCGCTTAACTACCCTTCGCCACTCCTCTCGCACCGCTGCTCTTCTGGCACATTCCTTCAAAGGAACATCTATGGCAGTCTTTATTTGATCCGTCCATCTCATAGGCGATCTGCCACGCACTCTTTTGCCGTCAACCTTCACCTGCACAAATGGAGTTTTATAAGATCCATCGGTGCAGGGAGAGCTTTCCATGCCGCGACACGTGTCCAAAAAAGGTGAGGATGCGAGATTGTAACGTGGAAGGTAGACGCTTCTTGATGCCGAGTTCTTTTAGTATGAACTGATTGGTACGGAATTTTGTCCATGCTACTCCAAAAATTCTTCTCCAGCACCACGTCTCGAAAACTTGAACATACTCGTAGTAGCTTGATCGGTTTAAGTTTATTCACATAAGAACAAATAATAACAGTTTACTTAAAATGAGCTTAAATATATTACAAGAGTAAGTTGAGGTTAGTGTTCAAAGCATGCATACAAAACATTGTAGAAACTTGTAAATCAAAGGTTTTCCAAAAGTAGGTACCAACACACTTAAACTAAATATAACGATTTTAGGTAGGTTATTGAAATTAAATTCTGTAAGCATTGACCAAAAGTATTTGATGACAAACATACTTAACTAACATAATAACTATTTAGGGTTAAGTACGTCCAACATACCTCCGTGCCTTAAGACGAAAGTCTTCAATCAGTGTGTGTTACCAGTGATGACATATGGAACCGAGACGTGGTTCTTCACTATTGGCCTTATGAATAAGCTCAGAGTCGCTCAACGAGCTATGGAGAGGGCTATGCTCGGGGTTTCTCTACGGGATCGAATCAGAAATGAGGAGATACGTAGGAGAACTCAAGTCACCGACATAGCCCGACGGATTGGCACGTTGAAGTGGCAATGGGCAAGCCATATAGCGCGCAGAACAGATGGCCGATGGGGCCACAAAGTTCTCGAATGGAGGCCACGGACCGGCAAGCGCAGCGTAGGACGTCCACCTACAAGATGAGCAGACGACTTGGTAAAAACCGCAGGTCGGTGTTGGATGCAGGCCGCTTCCAACCGCAGTTCCTGGAGATCAATGAGGGAGGCCTTTGTCCAGCAGTGGACGTCCTACGACTGATATGATGATGATGAGGGTTAAGTAATTTTTCCTTTTCTATTACTAATTTTATTCTTTTTACACCTCGGCCAATCTTCCATTAAGCAATTATCCTCTCCATCCAAAGGTTGTCTGGAAGAGATCGCTTTGTTAAGCGATAAGACCGCTCATTATGCTTACTTTCATTTAATCATTTCTTTATATCTGTTGTGTCTAGCTTGTAAGGTATAATAAAGAATTTTCATTCATTCATACTTAAATAGCACACGTCTAATAAATGTATTTCATTTCTTTGTTTTTATTTCTATACTACCAATTAACTAATTGTATGTCCTGTGTGTGTCCAATAAATTGTGTTTTCTTATGGCTGATGATGATGATGAACGCATTTTTACAGTAATACACCGCATAGCATCAGGCAGATCATGCCATCATCTCATCTTATAAAACAAACCATTTATTTCAATGCCACAAATAACTGATTTACGCTTGCCAACAACTCTTTTTAACCATTAGCAAAAACAGTCCGCTAATGGTTACAAGAGACCTAATGACGCAATAAAAGCACGAAAGTTTTTGAAGTAAAACTTCTTTACGCACGCTTGACTTGGAGAGTAAGCTGGTGAGTGCGTTACGAAACGTGCGAACAGAAGTTGAGAGGGAGATATAAGTTTGCGAAGATAGAAAGAGAGAGAGTTACGTTACGTATATTGCGAGTGCGAGTTGCGTCTGTCCAGAATGAACATAGACTGATCCACCTGTGGACAATTTTGTAATTGAACAATTTTATAAATTAATATTTCGAAAAATAATTTTTACTTCAGTGTGGTCTAAAGCACACTCGTTTTTCATATTTTTATTTGGATAAAATACATAAATATAATTAAAGCCAAACATAGATATAACATAATAATTGTAACTGTGGTCGGTTATTTGCAAATGGCCTCACACTAGGCTCGGGGCCTGTATCGTGTGGGCCGTTGACGACCGGAACTAGTATTGTAAGCCTGAACGGGTTGTTCCCTACTGTGAAGATTTATATTATATTAAAAAAATAAAACATTTTATTGTTCAAGATAAATTTCTTAAATTTTTTAGTAAGGATTTAAATAAGCTTTTTTTTGCTGCGACTTTATAAAAACTTATCTTAATTTTTTGTTACCGTAATCAGCTGATTTTTAGCGATTGTTCAATGTAAATTATTGAATTCACAAAATTCGTAGAATATTTGTTGTTCTCTTAAGGAGCGTTTAAACCAAATGGACAAAGCTAGAGCTAGAAAAAGAGCATTCTTTCTCGATCTTTTAGTGTAAACGATAGATCGTTCTTAGCGTTTACACCAAAATATCAAAGAGCAAGAATAAAATAAATTCTAATAATAAATAAATAAAAATATTGCTGGACATTTCACACAGCGCTATCTAGCCCCAAATTAAGCAGAGTTTGTACTATGTTAACCAGATAACTGATGGAATACTTATATACATTTTTTTTTGTAAATACATACTTATAATATATAGAAAAACATCCAGACCCAGAACAAATATTTGCAAATCATGCAAACATTTTATCCGCGGCGGGAATCGATCCCGCTACCTTCTGAGTCTCAGCCGGCTATTTGCCCACTGCGCCACGGAGGTCGTTAAGAATGAGGACCAAGAACTAGAATTCTAGCAAGATAGATGTTTAGATCAGCCGAACAAATGCTCACGAGTATATATTTACAAGAACACTGAGGAGACCGCTCGTTCAAGCACGTTCAAACACGTAAGAATGCTCTAAGCAACTGTTCGCACACTCTAGTACCGTTTATATCAAGCGAGCGAGCATTCTTAGAATATTCCATAGAATCCTTGGGAACGCTGTTACTGTTTACTCTAAAATAGTTTGATAGAGTGGGGACAGAATAAGCATTCGCTCGTCTGATGTAAACCTGCCTCTAAGTTTCGAACTCAACTACTCTTAAAACTGAGCTTTAGAACGTATAACCTATATAGCTAAACTCCTTGGTTGCGTAAGCTTACAAATCTTAAAAAAAAAATTGTTAAAAGTTTTACGAGTTCTTAGCGAAAAACGCAATTACGTAATTTATAGATTGTATTCCACTAGTGACCAACTTCGACTTCGCACAGATTTCAAAATAAAATAAACCCCAATCTAAATATAGTCATACAAAATAATAGAATAGAAAAAAGCACTTTCAGTTTTTCCAGAATTTTCAGCCGCTTTAGATACAAATTACAAATATATAAGTTAATTGAGGCACAATATTAATTTACAGAAACATAAACGGTTCAGCAAGAATTACATTAGACCATAGGACACTGTAAATTTTTTTAATAACTGCAGATTTTATAAACGCTAAGTTTCAACGCGCGGCGCGGCAGTGAAGCTCATTAGCAACAACCAAAAAGCCACCGAGTACATAAGCCATCAAAAAAACATGCCAGATCCTCTTACCCTAAATTATAAGTAACAATCCTCCGCGCGGAGTCCACTCCCCTCCACTTGCAGTTTTGGGGAACCCCGCCCCGAAATGCGACCCCGTCCTCAGTAGCGACTTCGCGTGCGTTGTACCAACTACGTGTTATCTTTGGCATTGAACGAACTTTTGGTGTTTGCGAACTTTGTGACTGTTTGTGGGAAAGTGAAGCTTGCAGTTTTTGGTAAGTGTATTTTTTATGCTTCTTGGTTGATCTCTATATATATATGTATATATATATAATTAATCCTTATTTCTCTTGGTCACGCCATAAGTCGAGAACGATATTACCGATTTCATTCCCTTTTTTTTAAGTTTTCTTGTACTTTCTAGAAGTTTCTTATGGAAGGAAAAGTTGAGAAAATTGCGCAGAAAATAAAAAAAATCTGTGCAAAGCCGGAGCGGGTCAGCTATGTAGCTGTATATAAATACATAGCTATTTTTTTTGGGTAAATGCGTAATGTTATTTGATCGGATGTATAAAGGGTAAACTGGTCACCAGCCAGATATATTTTATCGATGTAAAAATTCTGTGAAACAGAGTGTTAAATATGCATCCTCATTATTCATGTTGGTACATATTGATGATTTACGTAAAACATATATTTATGTAGGTATATTTTCAGTCCCTTATCTGTTTTTCTTATTTATATACTTATTACAATTTACATAACTAGAATAGAATAATTCTTTATTGTACACCAGGAATACTTAAAATAAAACTAAGATGTTAAATATAGTACAATGGGCGGCCTTATCGCTGAAAGTGATTTCTTCCAGGCAACCTTTAAATAACCTTTTAATCTATACTAATATTATAAAGAGGAAAGATTTGTACCTATTTTTGTATGTTTGTATGTTTGTAATGAATAGGCTCAAAAAGTACTGGGCCGATTTAAAAAATTCTTTCACCAATAGAATGCTACATTCTTCCAATTTGACATAGGCTACATTTCATTTTGAAAAAAATTAGGGATCCTTGGTAAAATTTGAACAATGTAACCGAAGGTGTAGATAGAAAATGAGTCTTAAAATGTCTTTCATCGAATGCGCTGCCGAAACTATTAGCGATAGAACAAAATAATGTACAACAATATTGAAGAACATCATAATGTCTACAAAAAACTCCGCGGTACAATAGTTGGACATATATGTCCAACTATTGTAGTTATGTCACTACAACAACTTTTATCATTTTAAACAATAATGAAAATGCTAACCAAATTCAAACCATGCTATTTATGTGTTTATATTAATCCTAATAAATAATAATTCATAAATAATATTTTTTTAATAAATAAAAATATTTGTGAAAAAAAGTGTTTTATATCCAAATTTCCATAAATAAATAATTCTCTACCCCGTGCGAAGCCGGGACGGGCTGCTAGTATTTTATAATTATACATACCAAGAACCATACTTGTCAAAACCTATAAACAAGGTACCTGTATAAAGCTCGCTATGTACAATAAGCTTCCGTTAGAAATAACACGACTTCCTTTGAAAGGATTTAAACTATAACTAAAAACTTTCGTAGTAAACCAGCCATTTTATCATTTAAATGAATATATGAGCTGTTCATTTTTTCATCTGCATGAGTAGAATCTGCTGTTACCTCTTAGTTTAGTTAGTTTAGTTGTAATTGTTTTGTATTGATTTTATTTATTCTATAGTTACTTACTCAGATAGATAGATAGATAGATAACTCTTTATTGAATTACCACACAAACAGAAATAATAATAAAAATAAGTACTGGGTTAAAATAAATAAGGCAATACAATGGGCGGCCTTATCGCTAAAAGCGATCTCTTCCAGGCAACCTTTGGATGGAGCGAAATTTTTAAAAATTACGGAGTGCGGTGTACTTTAGCGGATACATTACATTTACACATAATATATTCTAAGATATAATAATAATATGAAGTTTTAATCCTAATACTTAATATACTTATAAAATAGACTAATATATAGGTGTATACATTTAGCAAACTATACTAACAGATAAAATAAGTACATAAATAGTAAATAAATAACGCTAGGAAGATGACATCGTCAGGTAATGATGTTTCACCTTCAATTTGAAGACGTGTAAGGACGATGACCGTCTTACTTCTTCGGGCAGAGCATTCCACAGCTGAACAGCCTGGACAGTAAAAGAAGCGCTGTAAAAGGAAGTGCTGTGCGAAGGAGTTCTGAGTGTCAAGTTAGCTGACATAAATTGTAATATATTTTTGACATACCAATATTATGAAATGGTGAATAAATTATATGAATACTCTTATTTTAAAACCAATAAACTGGTGAAACTGTGATCTGGATTGAAGCAACACAAAGCTTTTTAGTTTGATTCAATCTGTATTCAACGAATGCGGTGTATAAATCTAGAAGCTACCGCCCGCGGCTTCGCAAGCGTTTTGTCAATAAAAACATAAACCCTCCTTCGGCGCAGTCGGGTGAAAAGTACCTACTCCTTAGTTAGATAGGTATACCTAACGTGACAATTTTTTTTTTGTCAGAGCGGGACGCTTGCGGAATTTAACAAAAAAAACTTATTTTAGAAATTGTTTATTAAAAGCAATATTTTAGGTAGGTACTTACATTAATATGAAATTTTAACACTACATTGGGGTTGAAGACTCATTTGTTTTGTATTTGTCGGTGGAGCAAATTCTACTACTATTATAAACGCGAAAGTTTGTATGTATGGATGTTTGTTACTCTTTCACGCCAGAACGGCTGAACCGATTGCGATGAAATTTGGTATGTACGTAGATTATAACCTGGATTAACACATAGTATACTTTTAATTAGCAAACCATGCGTGCGAAGCCGCTGGTAACAGCTAGTTAGTTATAAAATGTCGGGTCAGTTTTTTAAGTAGGAATGTTGTTTATCACATGATTTGTCGACGTTAGTCTTTGTAATTTTGACTCGCTGCCTGCCGCTGTCACCGCACGTTTCGAATCCAATACATATACTTACTCGTAGGTAGGTAAGGGCACGTTTAGTGAATTTATCGTGTGGCTTCTTTGTAAAAGCGGGACATTTTTGCTCTGGTTGGGGACAACGGGACAAATAGCCTGAAAGCAGGACTGTCCCGCCGAAAGCGGGACGAATGGTCACGTTAGGTATACCTACTAGCTACCGGTCAGCGCGCTGACTATGTTGTAGGGCGTAACGTTAAAATAGGCGTTTTAAGTTCGCAATTTGTAATATTTTTCAAACCGATTTCTTGTTTTTTTTTTAATTTGATTGAACAGCGTTTGTTCTGGAAAAACAGTGATTTAAAGGACACCGTGTATACCTAATTCAATTCAATACAACTTATTACAGACGTAATTGAATAATGAGGTTAGTACTACATTTGTTTATATCTAGGTTAGTAATACTTTAAAATAAATAAAGATAAAGGGTAGGACGTCCGACAGCGAGATGGGTGGACGACATTGTTAGAGTCGCGGGCCGCCAATGGGTGAGACAAGTGCAGGATCGTGGCGGATAGCACAAACTTGGAGAGTCCTATGCCCAGCAGTGGGTGAAGTCGGGCTGTGAATGATGATGATGAAAGATAAAGGAAAAACAAATTAAATTTAAAAACAAAATAAAATAAAACACATGTCAAATAATGATTTGTATGAATAAATATTTACATTAAATATACTGAATACTTATTTTTAACATGAGCTGAATTAGCTGCCACAATATTGGGCAGTCAGCTTTATCAACCAAAACGGGTAGTGTTACTGCTGCCGCGGGCAAGCACAGCATTGTTAGCATCATAACATAACATACAGCTCGTGTTCATTTCAAATGTAGGTATTACCCGTGCGCGATAAGTTGGGACCTGAGCGCGGTGACGTCATATTGGCGTGTTTGTACCGCCCACAAAAAAGCGAACATAACAAGCAGCTGCCCGCGGCTTCGTCTTTGTTTTTTTTTAACCTAATTTATTATGTTACTCTGGGAGGACGCTGCTTTTTATCTAATCTTTTTTACACTATTTGAATAAAATAAAAATACAATGTTTAAGTTTATACATTTATTTTATCTATCTCATCTTCGTCACAACTTAGTGGATTTATGCCTTCTAGAGGTTGTTCTTCGTCCTCAGTCTCACTATAATCACTTGACGAAGAGGTATCCGATAAATTTACAATTAATTGTGATTCATTCGTCTCTTGTAAGAGGTCATCATGTCACAACAAAAACTACAACAACAAAACAATAACACAAACGAAAACTAAAAGAATTCCAGAGCGCGTCGTTGCGTGACGTAGGCCAGTACGAGACTAAAAACCCTAGTAAAAAATAGTGATGCGAACGGTACAATACGGGCGCCATCGGGGAAGTGCAGGGGAAGCGGTCGGGGAGTCGCATTTCTAGCAGGTCCCAAGTTATCGCGCACGAGTAATATATGTTTGTTGTGAAAAAAACCATTTTACTTAACTTTTTATTTACTATCAGTTATCTCGTTCTCAAAGCACAAGATTTGCTTAGTTTGGCACTCGATGCGCTGCATAACTGATAGAATACTTATATCTATATATGCCGTTATATACCACCATATCGGTTCTACGTTCATAATGTATACATACAACTAACTAATGAAACACAACGTGTAGGTACCTATTTCCAGAAATCAAAAGCATTTCTTTAAAGTAAGGGTGAAAAGATATTTCTAGATCTCTGTGCATATCTCAGACAAAAACTCTTTCTTTCCGATGAGATAGTGGTAGGGAATGCAATCCCGATTTCGTGTAATTTTTTGGGATCAATCCCGACGCATCATATGACGAGATCCCGTTTGAGATTGACGGGATCGGGCGCCAGTGGTCAGCGACGCTATACACGTCCACTCGGGGCGCAAGCGGCGCACTGACTGACGGCCGCGAGCGACAAAAACGCCAAACAGCGTTAGAAAACTATTCCGACTATTTCCAAATATTAGCGACAGGTGACGATAATTATTTAGTTGGTTAGATTAAAGAATAAATATTTTTATTTTCTTTCGAGTTATATGTTATTTTAGTTAACCTCACTATCACAAACAAGCAGTTATTAGCTTTTACAGTCATCCGAATTTAACATTTTTTTTAAACTAGACGGGATCCCGAAAATTCCGGGATCCCGCGGGATTGATATTTCTAATCCCGCGGGATCTCGAATTTGCAATCTCGAGCCGGGATTGCATTCCCTAGATAGTGGCCTACCTAAGTGTAAAATTACTATGATTATTTTAAAATCAGTCGTTTTTACTGCAAACTTAGAGTGGCTGAGCTAGTGGATATTATCATTTTCGAATGACTGGTTCTAATAATACCTTACAATAACGAGTATCGTAGATTCTCAAGATTTGCGCTTGTTTGTCTTCGAGATAATACAAAAATAAGTTTTTGTACCTACTACGTCCTACCTGTGATGACCTACGCAGCCGAAACGTGGACACTTACAGTGGGACTGGTCCACAAACTGAAATTCGCTCAGCGAGCTATGGAAAAGGCTATGCTCGGAATTTCTCTGAAGAATAGAATCCGAAACGATGTTATCCGACAGAGAACCAAGGTCATCGACATAGCTCAGAGGGTCAGTAAGCTGAAGTGGCAGTGGGCCGGTCATATCTGCCGCAGAACCGATAACCGTTGGGATAAACGTGTTCTGGAGTGGAGAACACGTCTAGGTAAGCGAAGTGTAGGATGCCCTCCGGCGAGATGGAATGACGATTTGCGCGCTGTGGGGCTGGCAAGGATTGGATCAGAAGATCTGAGGATCGGGATAAATGATGCACCCTGAGAGAGACCTACTTCCAGCAGTGGACTGTTATAGGTTGATGATGATGATGAAGTTTTTTGTGTGAAAAATTACTTTTTCAAAACAAGCTTTTAAATAATCGGAACCGCAAGCAGATTCAAATGAGCCCAAAGACTAGTAGCCTACTATAATCCATTCAAAAGTTCCATTGTCTAGCATCCGTCTCCATTATGACCACCACCTCCATGGTACCGTATTATTGCATTGTCACCGAAGTTACATATGTATTCCAAATTTAAGCTCAATCGGTTGAGGGGAAAGGGTTTAAAATTCAAATGCAAAATTCCACCCGGACAAACATACATACATTGCAAGATAATAAAATGCTTGTAATAAAACAAATCCGCTAAAAATAAACAAGTTCCGCTTTAAACTGGTAAAATCGGAACCCTTATGGTGCAACTTTATACTCTTACCGATTGTGACATTATCCTCAGCAACTACTAAAGCTATCTACTTGTAATTAATGGATTATTCATTAATAATACTAACGCCATTAAACTGCAAGAAAAATAAAAGTTTTTCCTTATCCTAAAACAGTGCATACTGTTTTATTACGTAATATAGTTTTTGGAGTTATGATAAAATGTGCCGACAAAATACAAACCCCGCTAAAATGCTGGTAATCGAACAAACTAAAATTACTAGCAAAGATAACAGTACTAACAAGTAACTTTTAACAACATCAGATAACAGTAAAAACCAAACTACTATACCAATTCTGATGAAATTTCCATGGGATCAATCTAAAAGTATATCCTTTCAAATAAAACACAAACTTTCCAAATCGGTTTGATATAAAACAGAGTTCTGAGCTAACTAACGTCACATAATATAAAAATTAGACAAACTTAAGATTTATATGGTTTTCTTATAAATGTCAGTGTCAGAACGGGATCAAATGAAAATAAAACCACACGGAAAGCACCAACTTTTAAATATAAAATAATCATCAAAATCGGTTCACCCAGTCCAAAGTTCTGAGGTTACAAACATAAAAGGAAAAATAAATACAGTCGAATTGAGAACCTCCTTCCTCCTTTGCCTTCCACCTCCTCATTTTTTTTAATTCGGTAAAAATTATAAGGAAATAAAGGAAATTAACATAAATCTAGGAAGGTACGGAACCCTCGGTGCGCAGGTTCTACTCACACTGGACAGCTCTTGTATAATAATTGTGTAGCTTCTCATTATTCTCACTTGTTTGTGTTCGAGATTACAGATACTGAAATCAAATAAATGTAGCGGTGCGATATGACTATGTTACTGTAAGATAAATATATTAGCAATATCGTCAACATAGCCATTAGGGCTTTGGGATTCCTAATGACAGCCAGCTCTCACTTCAACACTGGAGAACGAGTATTGAAGTGGTTAAAATATTATGCGCTAGCTTTCGCCAACGGCACGCGTTCTTTCTCAACAAAAAGTGGCCTATGTTTGAATCCAGGATATAGTTTAACTTTATATCAAACTAGCTGACCAATCCGCAGCTTCGCGCGCGTAGTTTTTATTAAAAAAATTACCCTCCTTTGCGCAGTTGGGTAAAAAGTAGCTTATATTACTCAAGGTGAATGTAACTTTCCAATGGTGAAAAATTTTTTGAAATCGGACGTTTTTGAGTTTATTCATTACAAACATACACACAAAAACACAAAATACAAATCTTTCCTCTTTATAATATTAGTAAAGATTTAATCGAAATCGGTTTAGCCGTTACGGCGGGATTGAGTAACAAACAAACATCCAAACGTTCGCATTTATAATAATAGTATGATGTCATGTTTGTGCCATCCTTGTTTTTGTGTTCTCGTTGATAAAGGTTGCTGGGAGCTGATCGATTGCTCTGTAAAAATATGGGCTAAGCCTATTATCAGCTAGGGTTACCAGATGAAAAAATCAAAAATCCGGAGAAAAAGCTTGATTTCCATTGAACAATCCTGAGATTTTCTACAGTTTGAGGTTTTTCTCACAAACGTACTTAATAATAATCTTAAAAGTCGTAATATTATCGTTATACCTTTCGCATCTCGCTCACGCGTTGCAATAATTAAAGAAAAAAACCTTATAAAGGTGCTTCACATATTAAGATAAAACTGATTACGTACCTTCCTGAATATATAAGTATTATTGATTTTAATTGTGCAATTATTACCAAAGAAAGATTATTTTTAGTTTGTTTAACTTTTTATTAAAGAGATATTTAAAATGTACGCTGTATTTTATTTAAAATTCTAAAAATCCTAAGACTTCATGAGATTTGCGAAATCCAGCCGCAACCCTGAGAAGAGTACAAAAATCTTGAGATCTCAGGACAGGATGATATCTCAGGATATGATCATGACGTCTTTTTTTGTCACTAAAAAAGTTTAAACTTTTTCAATATTCGGAAACTGTTTAAATGGCCATTAGATGTTTGTTTAGCTAAATAAATAGTCCTGTATGTTTTGTTAAGGAATAAAAATAAAATCTAAGGTCCCATGGGATAAAAATGGTGTGTCAAAGTTCCTATAGGAAAATGATTATGGTCTTTACCGCAAGATTTTAAATCCATCTCAAACATTTTCAAGCCTAGAAGGGCTGTCCCCACAACTTTCCTCTTGATACGAGGATGTAGTATCCAATTGTGTTACAGGGCTCTGTCACGCCAGGGTCGAAATTAGTGAGATGATTCAGATTACGACTAAAGCGCCGTTAGCTCCGTCTACAGGAAAACTTATACAGTTTTTGACCTGCTCAGTGCTAAACGTTACAGTTTAGTTCATTGACAAGAGATGTCGAATACTTTCTAAATAACTTGATTGTTCCACGAAGAAAATTTGCAGTGGAGGACCCAAGTAATATAAACACCATTTACAATCATCAGTCATCGTATCACCAATCAAAATGGAAATTGGTAGATTTCATTGATTTGATAATCGAAGTACTTAACTATAATATTTTATCTGTAAATAGAACTGATATATTTTTGCGCACACAGACAAATACTTAAATTATAACCCCTCTTATTTGCGGGGGGCTAGTTTTATTAGGGTATTTAAAAACGAATGAAATGAACGTAGGTTACGTTAAAATACATGTCGAATATACGGATTTACTTTAAAACACTTTTTACTAGCCCATACTGTCCCACTGCTGGGCATAGGCCTCCTCCTCTTAAATCCACTTATCAGGGTCTAGAGCCATATCCCGCCAGTTTATTTGAAAGATGTCCAAGTCATCGCTTCAGCGCTTTTTAGGCCCTACCTTTTTTCTTTTAAACAATAAAATTACGTCATGGTTTGAAATTTGTGGCAATACTTTTTTACGTGTTTAGGCACTCACTCGCTTGTAAAAACATGAAAGCGTTATACAATGAATATCAAATTCTCTTTTATACACATTATATTCCAATAAAATCGCAATAGCACATCTACGTTAAATCTACATAACTGTAGGAGTAAAGATAAATAAAAACCGGCCAAGTGCGAGTAGGGCTCGCGAACGAAGGGTTCCGTAGCATTATCTATAAAAACGGTAAAAAATCGCGTTTGTTGTATAGGAGCCCCTTAAATATTTGTTTTATTTTAATTTAATTATTTGTTTTTAAAGTAAGACTGGGCGGGTCAGGTCAGACAAATGGGCAACAGTCGTCACACAATGGGTGCCTGCAGATGGGCCTCAAAGCCGGGGCAGGCCGAGGAAGCGTTGGCGTGACGACCTCGATGCATTCCAAGATGGCTGGTGGGACGTGGCGAGTGATCGTGAGATGTGGAGGAACAGAGAGTTGGCCTTTGCCTAGCAATGGGAATATATAGGTTAAAAAAATTAAATATATAACTTAATATTCTGTGAATATTTCAAGCGTCTACCTTTTCCCGTTATCAATATCGAGCTAAAACGAGCAAAGAAATCACGTTTATTGTATTGGATTCCCCCTTTTATATTTATTTTGTTCTCTTATTAGTATTTGTTGTTATAGAGGCAATAACGTGAAATTTGGTATTCAAACTACTCAAAACAAAAAGAGCCCACCCAATAAAATATGATTTAAATTAAAATTAAAAAAAAACGTACAATTTATTTCAAGTTTAATTTTAGAAATAGGTTAACACATTCAGAATCATTTAAAAAACATTACAATGCCTTATTTTTGCCAAAAAAAATCGTCAAGAAATGCACGTTTTACACATTAACTTAAAATTACATGGTTTTCCAAAACAAAACGTTGAAGACACGAGCACATTTTTTTTTAAACATGTTCTTAGGGTTGCTTCAATGCCTTATGTTTAGTAACGCGTAGGTCCTCCCCTATTGCGCACACACTCTGAGTCGGTTCGGAACACTCTCTATAAGATGGATGACGTTTTCATCTGGAATTTGCTCCCAACACACTTTTAAAGCAGTTATCAACTCCTGTCGGCTATGAATTTCAGTGTGGTTGTCTTTAAGGCTTCTTTTCAACTGGTCCCAGATATGCTCGATCGGATTCAGGTCCAGACTCATGGCAGGCCAGGGTAGAACTGCGATACCAGCTTCGGAGATTACACTTTGGGTCACTCTGGCAGTATAAGGGCGAGCGTTGTCTTGCATCAGAATAAAGTTAGGGCCTACTCGCTGTGAATATGGGATCACATGAGGTCGGATGACATGCTGAACATAGCTGGCGGCCGTTACATTGCCCTCATCCAAAATCACTAGCTCAGTTTTGCCCATTATGCTAATCCCACCCCATACCATAATACTGGGTCCAACAAAGCGGTCAGTTTCACGAATACATGGTTCTGTAAAACGTTCTCCAGGTCGTCGCCAAACTCGTACGCGTCTGTCATCATTAAAAAACTTTACTTTAGATTCTTCTGTAAAAAGCACTGTCCTCCAATTATTTATAGTCCATTCGAGGTGATCACGTGCAAACCTTAATCGCGCTTCATGGTGGGCTCTGGTCAATTTGAGCCGAACAACTGGCATTCTGGAGCATTGTTGGTTTTCATGAAGTCTGTTGCGAACAGTTTGGTCACTCACTCGCGTTCCAGTGGCGTCACGTAAGCGGTTTCTCAATATGCTTGCAGTTACAGTTCGCTCGCGACGTGCAGAGAGTCGGATGTATCGGTCTTCTTGGGAGGTTGTCGCTCGGGTTCTACCTGAACCGCGCCTCCTACTCACACTACCTGTCTCTTGAAAACGTTCCCACACATTTCGAATAGCTCGTCTTGACACACCTAAGCTTGAAGCTACCGATCTTTGCGAATTTCCCTGCTGAAGCAAAACAATGGCTCTAGTCGCGGATTCCGTGTCCATGTGATGTTGAGAACCAGGCATTATTTATGCAAACAGTAATGTAATCGATAATTAAAGGTAAGGTTACGATAACTTCTTCATTAGACACAACAAACCCCACTGAGCAACAATGTAATGGCACTCACAGATTCTGCGGTATATCGTAAGATTTTGTTTCTTGTCTACCCACTTAACGCGCCGGCGAACACAGAGCGCAACTTCAATTCGACCACGTCAAAAACTTCGGCCTAAATATCGCTATCCCTGTTTACTGACGAAGTTTAGCCACGCAGAGCGACAGTGATAGCAATAGAACGATTCTAAATTTGATTAGATTTTGACCGTGTTCCATAATACCAAAAATGATGACTGAAAACTTGTTGTATTTTTCTCATTGTGTTGTTATTCTGTAACTAGACGATATAATCCATGTTCCCATGACTAGGATACGTAAGATTTTGTTGTTTTTAATACGAAACAATTAGGTTGAAAACAGGTTTTTTATGACGTAAAAACATGCAGAATGCGATACGCTTCTATTTCATTTTAGGTAAGTATTTTGATCTAATATATGGTTGGGAATCTAGATAAATACTATTCAAATTAAAATAATACCTTATTAATGTAGAAATATGCTCCAATTAGAAATGATCTTGGTAGTACGTGTTGTATGGGCGATTGTCCCTCCGGTGCCCCCTTAAGAACTACCCTAAACTTGGCGTTTAAATGTTGATTTATGATCAATAAATATGCCTACTTAACATTTCCATACATCGGTATGCCAACTCGCAAAAAAAATGTTTCGGGCAAAATATCGAAATATTTCAAGTGGGCCCTATTTTGTTTTGTGTAGTTTAGGTAGGAAGTGATGGCACAATTTTGATGTGACTAAATGAGCT
Source organism: Philereme vetulata (assembly GCA_918857605.2). NCBI lineage: Eukaryota > Metazoa > Arthropoda > Insecta > Lepidoptera > Geometridae > Philereme > Philereme vetulata. Next base: position 6,501,997 of record OU975436.1, read on the forward strand.
AAACATGACATGGGGGGGTTATTGAGATATTGGGGTTCAACAGGAAAAAAACAAAATGGGACTATCCGGTCAAGCGGCACGTCTACTATAAGGTCTTTGTGAGTAAAATCAAACCAGTTTTTTTTAGTACATATGTACCTTACAATTTTTTAGTTATTAGCTATAATAACAACTGAGCAGTGCTGAAATTTGGTATGCGTGTAGCTTTAGTATTACAAATATAGGCAAACGTCTGTAATCAAGAATAACTGCAATTTCTACCCGAAAAATATCATCCCCAACACTGGCTAAATATGATTTAAGGAGTTGTCAAATCATACCAATACGTTTACAATTACGTTTAAACATGTTTATGTGTCAGAGGTCCGACCTTAGCAATCACCGGCGGCACGCCTAGGGAGGCCGTCCCCTCACGCTTGACCGTGATGCGGTTTAAAATTTAACTATATGCAGAGTTATCGTGGCCGGACTATATTTACATCTGAATTTAGTTTCTACCTTTCTCTCCTATCGGTATATTTGCACGCAACGTTCATATTTTTGTTCAGCTAAAGCTACGTACTAATTTTGTGTTGAATTTGTGCGACGAAACTTTTAAAAATATCAAGTTTCCGAAAGGTTTTTTTGGGATTTCGGCTTATTGCTTTAAACATAAAACCAGAGGTAATATAAAAATATGCTATTTATTGATCGAGCGAAGCTAGATCTCCAAATCAACTTGGGCAAATCGGCGTTGTATGTACTCGTATGTATGTTTATCCGAGGATAACTTTCGAAGCGTTGATCCGATCATTATGAAATTTGATACATAGGTAGGTAATGATGACACAATTTTGGTCTGACTAAATGAGTTAAAAATGTTGGGGAATTGTTGAGATATTGGGGTTCAAGAAGGGTAAAAAAAATGAAAATGAGACTGTTAGGTCAAATGGGACGTCAAATAAAAGTCCTTCATTAGTACATTTCAACCATATTTTTAGTTTAGTAAGTATTTGTACTTTTTGAGTTATTTATTAGCCTTAATAAAAACAAACCTTTGACAAAATTCACAGAGTACAACAGTGACCCCACAATGCTGAAATTTGGTATTCCTGTAGCTTTAGTGACACAAATATAGGTAAAAGTCTGAAATCTAAAATAACTGCCCTTGGTACCCCAAAACAGAATAACTAATATACATGAACTCCCGTTACCTGTAATTTTAATGAAAGTTTAGGTCAAGTAGTTTGGTTTGTTTTTCGTGGCACTATTTTGATAGTCAAAGATTACGAAAAATATATTTTTGTTTTTATGGGAGACTCGCGAGATCTCAGTTCGTGGCGAACCATTAGTATTTTAAAAAATCATAATCAAACTAAGCAAAGCTATACTGACATACATTTTTTGTAAATCATCATCATCAGCCGGCAGAAGTCCACTGCTGAACATAGGCTTCCCCCTTAGATCGCCACAACGAGCGGTTGGTAGCCGTTTGCGCCCAACGGCTCCCCGCGATTCTTACTAGATCGTCGGTCCACCTTGTGGGGGCTAGGCCGGCCCCCACAAGGTGGACCGACGATCGCTGCGTCTTCCAGTCCGTGGTCTCCACTCGAGAATCTTTTTTCCCCAACGGTTATCGGTTCTACGAGCGATGTGACCCGCCCATTGCCACTTCAACTTGCTAATTTTGAGAGCTATGTCGGCAACTTTAGTTCTTCTGCGGATTTCCTCATTGCGGATTTTGTCACGCAAAAAAACCCCGAGCATAGCCCTCTCCATAGCTCGTTAAGCGACCTCCAGCTTGGTCATGTTGGTGGACTCCCTTTTCCGCATTTGAACTCTTAAGTGGTCCATTATGCGTGCAGCTTGGTCATGAGGCCATGAGGTAATTTTTTGTAAATACCTACTTTTAATATATATAAAAACAACCCACACCCGAAACAAGTATCTGTAGACCATGCAAACATTTGTCCCGCAGCGGAAATCAAACCCGCAACCTCCTGCGTCTTAGCCGGCTATTCGCTAACTAGTATAGTCAATTATAATACTGTACCTATCAGTTTCCGATTCCATCTATTACCAATTCTGATTCCCGCAGAAATCAATAGACTTGATTAGAAACTATCGTCCATAATTACATGAATAATTAGGTAAGGATTGATTCAATAACTGTGTTACAAAACCAACAACATGCTTACTTCATTAGAATGTAGATACGTTTTCTCAACTTCAATCAAAATTTAGTGTATTGTTTTTACAAGTTGTTTATTAACTGTACAACAGATTAAACCAATCGCTTAAGGGCGCACTATACCTCGGGAGCCGATAAATCGCTTATTTTGAAACAACGTTTTGTTCAACAAATTTTGTGATTTCAATTTGTAATTCATATATGTTATAGTTAAGGATACGTGCTAGAGCGCCTGTGTTGTGAAAACTTGATTTCGTAAAATTTTCTCAATAGAAAAAATCCAAAGATGACTGCAAATTTATCTTAAAACCGTTCTTATGCGATGAATACTACAATTTAAATCTTGAAACTTTATACAGAAATTCTACACAACATAAGTAAGGGCACCTGTGTTTTTAATTTTCAAAATACCTTTTGATTTTACCATAAAATGAAAATATATAAGTTTTGCACTAATGAAACCATTCGCTTCGGACGTCCGTTTCGCGATTCAGTCTGGCCTCGGCTTTCAGACGGGGTACCCGTGACGCTTGTCGCTCCAAACGAACACGTAATTCTTAGGTAGAATTTATATTTAGTTGGTTTTTGTAAAGACGCAGTAATGAGAAATAAACACAACGAGATAATGAAGGGACTGAATGATAAAAAAACCGGCAAACATATGAACCACGGCGAGATAGGACGTGCAGCGGCGCGCGGAGAAGTGGGGGTGAAATTCGAGTTTGGGCTGAGGTTTAGTCAACTCTTAACATTTTTCTATTACCATACTACAAATGCAAGTTGAAATGTTTAGAATGGCTGATATCGTTATCCTACGATGACACTAAAAATCTTCTGCTTTTTGCTGAATAACACACATTCGCCATACACACCCTATACTACATTTTTCACACACTTACACATCCCTACATTCTTACACACTGCACACATGCATGTAATCTACTCTGTTATTACATAAAATTCAAAATAAAATAGCATCATCATCTCAGCCCGTTTGCACCCACGGTTGGGTATAGGCCTCCTCTTTATTACGCCATTCTTTCCGGTCCCTTGCGAGTCTCATCCATTGACACCCAGCTACGCTTTCAATATCATTCGACCATCGGGCGGGTGGTCTGCCTCTTGGCGTACGAGCATCCCTTGGCCACCACTCTGTAATAAAATAAAATATAGTTTAGATAATTAAAATTTATCATAGTTACTATTCTTTTTATTATATATTTGTAATCGTATCAATACTCGATTCTTTTAAAGTGTCTGTTTAACATTAAATTAACTTTAGTCTTAGCTTTAGACTTAGCTTCGCTTTTAGTCTAAATATTGAACTCTTTATTTGTTAAGGTTTATGGAGGAGGGCGTTGATGCCTGCGACACAGTATTTTTTACTCCTGCAGGTATCACCGTTTTCATATTGTTTCTGTACGCTGTTTATGTATTAAATAAAGACATTTTGATTTGATTTTTTGAACTTGCAATGTGTGTCCGGATGGAATCTTGCAACAGAATTTTGAACCCGTTCCTCTCAACCGATTGAGCTTAACTTTGGAATACATATGTAACTTCGGTGACAATGCAATAATATGGTACCATGAAGGTAGTCTAATGATGGAGACGGCTAGACAACGGAACTTCTGAATGGATATAGTAGGCTACTAGTGTTTGGGCTCATTTTAATCTGCTTGCGGTTCCGATTATGAATTTTATAAAAGCTAGTTTTGAAAAAGTAATATTTCAACAAAAAACTTATTTAATAATTTATTTTGTTCCTTAATTAATGTAAAGTTCCTTAATAAATATTGCTGGACTTTACGCACTGCGCTATCCAGCTCCAAACTAAACAGAGCTTGTACTATGGGAACCACGTAACTGATAGAATACTTATATACTTTTTTTGTAAATACAGACTTAAAATATATAAAGAAAAACATGCAGACCCTGAAAAAATATCTGTACAACATGCAAACATTTGTTTCGCGGCGGGAATCGAACCCGCTACCATCTGCGTCTCAGCCGGCTATTCGCCCACTGCGCCACGGAGGTCGTCAATTAAATCTTTTATTCATCAATCTACACTCAATTACACTTCCTTATAGGTTTGAGAAAGAATCGGGTTATAAGTCCTTAGTATTGTACATACCTCAGAACATTTGGTAAAGTTGTTTTATACTCTCCCTTCATTGTTTTCTCCAACACAAAAATATTAGGAATGTAACTAAGATATTTATATAGTTAAAATAATTATATATTTTTTCATTCCTTGTTGATAGGTCGCAGATTTATGAAATCCCCTTTTTAAAACTACTCTAACAACTTATTTTATAGATTTATAGCCAACACACTTTAGCACGAAGAATATTCCATAAATTTTCCGTTCCTTACAAAACAGATAAGGCTGGCGTAATTTCAATTTGCTGAATCTGTTGTCATTTATCACAGTCCCAATATTGTTCCTACATAAAAGCCAGTAGCTATTACACCGCTTGTTTAGACCCAACCTGAACAAAATAACTACAAAGCCCTCAAAAAAATGTCAATTACCTTCATTCAAGCAACGTTGCCTCGAAATTGGTCTCATCAAAAAATTTCTGCATAAAATATCCAAAGACAGACTTCGTGTAATATTCTGTCGTTTTTAATAATAACCGAAAAAATACGACACGGTATTTTAAAAGAAATTTCATTGTGAGTGGTTTTACAAAGAAGGGAAGCTCCGGACCAATTAGTGTCACTCGTTTATCAGTTCTAGAGGAGGGAGAGTAGGCCGCAAGTGTGAGGTGGATGATTTATGGAAGTTATTTACTTTAAGGTGCTAACCGTAGCCGATGACCTTGAGCGAATGAGCGTAGCTATTGTTTCGTTCCCGCACCTTCCGCCACATGCATCTAACCCACCAGCATATAGGTGAGCGCGAGGCAGACGAGCACAACCCTCCCGTACGACAGTCTGCGGTATACTGCCGCCCGTCGCCCGCGCAACCACCTAAGGATACGCCTGCTAATTATTCGGAAAAAATTGAATATAATTAACTGCCACGTGAAAGACCGTCGCAGCACAGCATCAAATGTTCAACTTGAAGGTATAATCTTTGCCCACATTTAGGTGAAAAAAAATTACAAAATTTTACGTCGTTTAGAGGTTGAATCATATTTAAAGTCGAAAACAGCTACATTTTGTTAATTTTTTTCTCATAGTAAACAAACAGGTAGAACCATTTTGTATGTTCACTTTGCAGATAAAAGGTCAATGAAAGTCATAAATTTTTACATGACATACATTGCAAGTTTATAAAAAGCTTGTTAAATACGATACAATTTCAACATCCAATAAATTCTACAAAACCTGATTTTTCTTTTCAATCTTATTTAAAGTCACTATCGCTAGAAGTGTATGCCTTGTGCTCGTGAGGCCTATTAGCCATTAGGATGTGACGGATAGTTGACGGCATTTGGAAGTAGGTATTTGTATTTTATAAGCTTCTTCCGTTTATAATTTGAAAGCAGCAACAAGCTGCTGTGACGATGAATACAGAAAGTGGTCAAGAATACTTTAATTGATGACCTCAGTTAGTTGGCGCAGCACTTGTTCAATTTGAAAGAAAAAGAAAGAAAGAACATATATTTATTTGACACACACAGGACAGACCATTCAGAACCTAACAAATACAAAAAACATACTTACTTACCTAAAGCTTATAATAATAAAAAGAAAAATTTGGGTTCACATTTATCAGATGTATGATAGTACAATATTTACGGCAAAATTATTTTTATGAATCGTGGTATACAGCATATTAAGTAACACTCCTCATCACAAAACTATAAAAACGGAAATCATAGTTTAAAAAATGATTGATCTCAAAGACAGATAAATTTGTACCATAAAAGTCTCTGGAGTAATTTTTTACAATATAATAACCTGTCAGAAAAGAAATATATACATTATTCAGTAAGTATTTAATGCACCCCATACAAACCTGCCAGAATATAATAATAAATTCTTTACAAAAGTCCACAATAAGAATTCGCAGGTAAAAAAAGCACTCGCCTTCCAGGAAAGGATTAAAGGATTAGTCTCCACTTCGCTGATACACAAGATAATCTTGAACACGCAAACTCCTGCTACTTAGCTCTAGTCTTCGCTCTTATATTTCACTCATCCGTTTTATCATTGCAAATGAGATCTTCGCTGTATATTCTGCTTTTAGTTTCTTGTTTTTATGAGAAAATCCGATCTTGTCGGATTACTTAGGTGAGTAGATTATTTTAGATGTAAACGAAATAAGTTTTATTTTAGTTAACCAGTGTCTATATTTTGGCAAGTTTACTGAATGAAAACCTGATGGCCGAGTGACTGTTTCCTCTGGACCACAGTAAATCGCTCAACGACGTAGGGAAATGATTACCGTCTTCTGAGGTTTGAATCAGCTTTTACAAAAGACAGAGCAAGAAAAATCGTATCAAAATATTTTCTGCTCGCGAAAGTCGAGGTGAGTATTTAAATATTCAATGTAATGTATCATACATATTAATGTGTTTCGGTTTGAAAGGTATGGTTGCCGGTGAAATGACAGTCCACGAAGCTTTACACCTGTATACCTCAAGGTGATGGAGGCAGTGCATCGTAGAAATCCTAGAGCACGTTTCTAAGGTGCGTGACCAACGAGACAATACTTTGTTATAGGCGATGGTTACCACTTACTTAACTTCAGATGGGTCATACGCTTACTGACCTTGCAATTTTTTTTAGGCTTATTACCTATGTTTACACCTATCATTATGTCTATTGGCAATAATGAATGCCCCAGTGGGGTTCACGTCTGGGACTTATAGGTCTTTATAGTATGAATTGTTGCATAAAGACATCATAATACCATAAATACTAGGGAATGCAATCCCGACTCGATATTGCAAATTCGAGATCCCGCGGGATTAGAAATATCACTCCCGCGGGATCCCGGAATTTTCGGGATCCCGTCTAGTTTAAAAAAAATGTTAAATTCGGATGACTGAAAAAGCTAATAACTGCTTGTTTGTGATAGTGAGGTTAACTAAAATAACATATTACTCGAAAGAAAATAAAAATCTTTATTCTTTAATCTTACCAAATAAATAATTATCGTCACCTGTCGCTAATATTCGGAAATAGTCGGAATAGTTTTCTAACGCTGTTTGGCGTTCCTGCCGCTCGCGGCCGTCAGTCAGCGCGCCGCTTGCGCCCCGAGTGGACGTGTGTAGCGTCGCTGACCACTGCCGCCCAATCCCGTCAATCTCGAACGGGATCTCGTCATATGATGCGTCGGGATTGATCCCGAAAAATTACTCGAGATCTCGCGAGATCGGGATCCCGCGGGATCGGGATTGCATTCCCTAATAAATACACATATTATGCGGTTTCATCGCAAATGGTTTTTTTCTAAATGACCAGTCTGAATGTATAACCAAACTATTTTTACATGTTTAAAAGTTAAACAATAAGGGACCTTATTAAACAGACAGTGCTACATGAAGACATGTACAGTTTTATACTAAAAAAACAATGTGATAAAACCAGAGTATTCCGATCACTAAAACAATGAACACAGTTAATGGGAAAATAAATTGAATACAGCCAAATTAAAAGGACCCCTACATTCTATTTATTCAGACAGCCACCCAAAAAAGAGCAATAGATAGTCAAAATGAACTCAAAACAAAGATTGCGAAGGTTCCATTGTGCTTGTCACCTTCGATTCTCCTGCCCAGGACTAAAAGACATAAAACCGACTTTCACGATATTGTATTCTATACCTCCTGATGAGTATTCTTACGACAGGTTCAGGGCTCATAAAAATTACGACCATAAAAGTCCTTATTACCACATGGCGTAAAGTCGAGTTTCATTTTGGAGTTTATTTGTGTGTTCCGGAGTTATTTGTATCCGTAATAATGAGATTGTTTTGATGGATGAGTTATAAACTGAAGCTTACTTGACTCAGGTGCGCGTCTTGGTCCATTAACTTGCTTAGATAATTACCAAGGCTAATTTGTGAACAACTTTGTAGGTGAAACAATTTTCGTAATTTGTTTGAGTGAAAACTTTCAGGTCTTATTATTTCAATACTGAGCGTTTTGCACACTGAAAGAAAATAAAAAAAAAAAGAAAAATTGTAGAAGCCTGTTAATATTTTTATGGCTTTTCGAAGTAGTCTCCGTTCCTTTCTAAGTTTCGTCACATCCGATGGAACCATTGATTGAAGCAGTGGGCCCACTTTTCTTTAGGGATCTCTTCCACGCCTTTTTCAAACACAACCACGGCATCTTCAGAGTTTATCAAACGAACTATCTTCTATTTTTGAAAATAAATAAAAGTCACAAGGTGCCAGGTCAGGACTGTAAGGACGATGACTCACTAACTTCACACCTTCGATAGACAAATATTCGATAGTCCGTCTGTCGGAGTGAGCTGGAGCGTTGTCGTGGTGGTGGAGGATCCTGCTTCTTGGGCGCTGCTGTCTAACATTTTCCAAGACAAGTGGTAAACAAAGACTGAGATACCAATCTGCATTAACAGGCCTTTTATGTTCTTCAACAATTGTTTCGAAATGACCCGTCCAAAGAATGAGGCAATCATCTTTTTCCCTTGACTTCTACCCTTCTTTACTTATGTCGGTAAATCTTCGAATGGAAACATCCATTGTGCAGATTGTCTTTTGGTTTCGGGTTTGTAACAATATATCCAGCTTTAGTTATGTACATGTGACGATGTCATATACAGCATTCGAGACATTTCCGTCATACTTTTCAAGCATTGAGCAGCACTAATCGAAACGAATATACAGTACAACGCTTTCTGACGTCTACATGTTCATGTAATGCTTTTTGTACTTGTCTCATAGTAATAGTCCTAAAGCTGCTCAAATCTGTTGAAATGTCACCCTTCTATCAGCTTCTATCAATAGCCGCACAGCATCTTTAGTAGTCGTCGTAGAAGGACTTCCTTCTCGCGAAAGATCAGTGAGCTTGCTTCATGACGCTTAAACTCATTAAACCAGTTGTAAACACTGGCACGGGATGGAGGTTCTTTATGAAATGCTAATTAAAATCTATGGTAATATTTTTGTTGAGTAAGACCTCAACGAAAGTCGTAATAAATCTTTTAGCGAAAATTTTATCTAGTCAAATCCATTTCGTCGCACGTCAGACAGTTTTTAGATTGCCGCCAATTTGTAAAAAACAATTGACTTAAGAACTCATTATACATCTACAGATTCCCAAAGAGTTCATAATTCGAAATTTACATATTTTTTTCAATGGCTGCTTTTCTTACTGGCCTATTCTAAAAACTTTCAGTGTGACCCCAATTTAACCGACTGGCCAACTTTGTTTGGTCTAGAATTTTAACCAAATGTTAACAAACGGCTATTTCCCTCCCTTAAGGTAGTATTTTTCAAATTTCCTTAATCATTACATTTTTAATAAAAACGGGTAATTATTGCGTATGTACCTTTTTTAAAACGGAATCTTTGAACTTGTGATTTACAACCACTTCAAAACGTCTAATTATATTATAATTTTGCACGCTTATCAAGGACCGATGATAATCGCTTAATTCACTAAAAATTAAACAAAAAACACCTTTGTAGTTACCCGAATTACAATATAGAAAATATATAATAATTTTAAAAAACACGCTTTTGTATAAAACCGATCAAAAAGAAGAAAATAATTTTCAATAAATTTAAATTAAGAATAGAGTGATTAACAAAACAAAATATTTTATTGTAAAAAAGCGTGCAGTGCTTAATGACAATTGTAATAAATATTTTATTGACAGATATTGGTAAAAGTAGAGTTATTTTGAAAATATTTTAAGAAGCACCTTTCTCTTATCGACAAAACCGTGTATTTTTTGTTTTTTTTTATTTTTGTTTATTCTTCCGACGTTTCTGTTTCTACAGTCGTGGTAGGATCAGACAAGAGTACTCAGAGCTACTGTCGAGAAGTGATAGCAATTGCAACAACTACCCTCACTTGGTCCGACAGACTACACTGACCAAATTTCTCTGGTACGTAAGCAGATAAATAATACGTTATTGCACACCAAAAAACAAAACTATTTAAATAAAACAGTCTAAATATATGTACAATAGGCGATCTAATCGCTAAATAGCGATCTCTACCAGACAACCAAATGTTCATAAGGACTCTTTGAATATTACCTAGGGTATAATGGTGTATGTACCTACTATATACTACACAAACCAATGGCAAACTATTCATAATATGTAAGTAGGTATACATAGTAAGCTTTATAAAAACAGGTAAATGTAAAAGCACACTTATTTCTTAACGCCGACAGTTTAATATTGATAAAATTCTCAACAGCTTATGTTTATCTATAACGTCATTAATTCCTTCTCAAAAGTTGTAAATTGATATTCACTTTGCGCTCCGCGCACCTTACTCTTAATACCGGTCTGGTAATTTCGCTTAAGACTAACCTTTACAATAACTACTATTTTTGCTCTAAAAGTAAACAAAAAACCGGCCAAGTGCGAGTCGGACTCGCGCTCGGAGGGTTCCGTACCATCCTACTAATATAAACGCCTATTATAAACGCGAAAGTTTGTATGTATGGATGTTTGTTACTCTTTCATGCCGGAACGGCTGAACCGATTGCGATGAAATTTGGTATGTACGTAGATCATAACCTGGATTAACACATAGGCTACTTTTTATTGTCAAACCACGCGTGCGAAGCCGCGGGCGGAAGCTTGTTATCTATAAAATCAACAAAATAAATCATGTTTGTTGTATGTGAGCCCCCATTTAATATTTGGTTTATTTTAATTTATTTTTATATTTTTAAAGAGAATACATAAATAAATATTATGTAAATATTTCAAGCGTCTACCTGTTGCCGTTATTAATATTGAGCTAAAACGATCAATAAAATCACGTTTGTTGTGTGGGAGCTCCCCTTGAATATTTATTTTATTTTGTTCTAGCGTTTGTTGTTATAGCAGCAACAGAAATACATCATCTGTGCAAATTTCAACTGTCTAACTATCACGGTTCATAAGATAAGCCTGGTGACAGATGGACAGACAGACAGACAGCGGAGCCTCAGTAATAGGGTGCCGTTTTACCCTTTGGGTACGAAACCCTAAAAACGAGTATGCTTAAGACCACACGACTGAAGTAATTTTTTTTTCAAAACATTAATATAAAAAATTGTTCAATTACAAAATTGTCCACACGTGTGTAGGTTGATCAGACTATGTTCATTCAGGACAGAAGCAACTCGCACATTGACGTTTAAAAATATACGAATCGTAACTATCTCTCTTTCTATCTACACTAACTTAGAATAGAATAGAATAAAATCATTTATTTGACTTACACAAAGAAACATAGAACGGATCACAAATAAAATAGGTAGATAGACAGGAAAATTACAAAACAATGAGATTAAATTAGACCTACAGCTAGAACACGTACGTACCTACCCAACCAGTAGGTAGTAGGTATGTGCATTAACTAGTCCCGCTTCGTGTCACGCGTGGCCAAACAGGCTCTGCCTCAGCTTTATGCTTAACTTATATCTCCCTCTCAACTTGCGTTCGCACTTCTCGTAACGCATTCACCAGCTTACTCCCCAAGTCAAGCGTGCGTAAAGAAGTTTTACTTCAAAATGTGTGAGCATATCCAAAAATTTAATTAAAACAATAATAAAAAACCTCGCGGCTTTGGTCCCGTTAAACCAAGTTAAAGGCAGGATGGCTATTAAACACTAGAGCAGGGTTCACCATTATCATGATTATATCAGCCAGAGCTGTCCACTGCTGAAAATACCTCCCCATAGATTTCCAGACGGATATTGGCCAACGCAGAGCTGCCACTGTTAACTCATATAAACTTACTCCCAGTTTTGCTCCTAATTGGTTTCAGAACAAGAATATATCCAAGCCTGTTCTGTAACTAATATCCAAGTAAGGCTTGCAGCAGATGGACCCACCTGGTTTAACTTGTTACGGCGGTGTGGGCTTCAAACAATAAATATGCATAATTATAAAACTATCGATGCGGTTATTTTTGCTCCTTCTGTTACTCCCGAGTATATATTATTGGTACATTATCTTCCTTCATAATAATTACTTACCTACTATATAAACTGACTGACGGTTATAATCAGTCGTATGGTTGAAAATTTGTTGTGCTAGTGTATGTATACTTATAGAAAATATTTTGGTGTAACAATCCGTATTGTTACGAGCTGAGGGTTCGGGATAAAATAATGAAAATCAATTTAACGAAAATAACACTTTTTTTTTTTTTTAAATTTATTTAATAAAAAGTTACATACATAAACATACATAAAGCACTGTAAAACCTTAAAGGTTTGTCTCGGTGCTTAAGACACTCGAGCCGCTACACATTATTTAAATAGGTACTTATAAACCCCGTCACCCCAAAAGTATGTAGGTAGGTACGCAAACATAGTAAGTCGGCGGCGGCAATCATAATTACAAGAGTTATAATTTTTTATATATAGGTAGTTTTAATTTCAAAAGTTAGTTCATAATGATAAAAACGGCACAATAATCCTTAATGCATACCGAACGCAAAGACAATGCACATTGCACGTGTCATATAGCTAGGTATCAACTATCTTGTTTACTTCATTCTCGCTCGGTCCGGTCGAAATTGACAGAACATCGAAGCAAGCTTATCTTCTATACAGGGTATTCGTCAGTTATTTATTATTTTTAGCAAGATTGCTAATTACCAATTAAGCTTGGATTATAAAAATTATTCCTGTTTATTTATTTTATTTATGTATTTTAAAACATTCCCTTTGTTTTTTTTTTTTTTTTATTCGAAATGGTTCATTTATTTGTTAGGTATCCTCGATAGTATTCATTAAGTGTTTTTTAAATTTGTATTTATAATTTTTTATGTTCATTTCATGTAAAGTTAGAGCTGGTATCTCATTAGTCAAAGTTGGGATTAAGAATGCAGTGGTGCGTCTCCCGTAATAATTGTTCATTCTAGGAATTTGCAGCTTTTGGAGTGTTACTTTTCTAGTCGTTGTTTTATGTGTTATTGGTATTTTTATTTCGTTATTTTCATATTGTTCGCTCAACAGAAGCGTTTTTACCTTTTGTTGAACAGGTAGTATGTCGCAAGCTTTAAACAGGCCTAAAATGTTATCGTTGTACTGGTTTTTAATGTTTTTTGGTATAATAGTTTTTATAAGCATGAACTGTAGTTTAAATATCTTTTCTAGGTAAGTCTTGAAGGTACGGCCATAACAGGTAATACCGTACGATATGATGGACTCAGCGAGTGCTTTATATAGATTAAGAAGAACCTTGTAAGGTATTTTATATTTGATAATTTGAAATTTGGCTAGAATTGCCCGTAGTCTATCACATACACTATCTATGTGTTGGCTCCAACTCTAAAATTCAACACTAAAATCATGAATACACGATCTTAATCACGAGTAATCACATCAAACTAATTCACACCACTGTTGTGAGACTTGGCATACATGACCACTTGGCATTAACACTCTTTTGATCTTCAAGTGGAATTGTGCAGATGGGACCCGTAGCTGAGAAAAAAAAACACGACCATTTTTTTTACCAACGTTTCTCGCCTGCCTCACTTTTGTTGGCCTGTTTTCATTTTCAAACACCCATTCACAAGATTGCTGTTTTTTTTCGGGTTCAAAACAATAAATATAAGTTTCGTCTCCTGTGACAATGTCATACATAGCATTAGAATGTCCGTAATCGTACTTCAGTGGCATCTGTGAGCACCATTCCTCGCGAGCCCGCTTCTGCTCCGCTGTTAGTTCATGAGGGATCCAACGACAACAAAGTTTCCGAACTTTCAATTCTTCGTGTGAAATTTTCTGAATTTGGCTCATACCAATCCCCAATAGTTTTCGAATTGTCTCATAGGTAATCCGCGGGTTTTCTTCAATTAGCCGCTTAACAGTAGCCACATTATTTTCGTTGACGGCAGTTGAAGGCCGCCCTTCACGAAATTCTTCATGTAAAGAAACCCGACCTCTCTAAAATTCAGCAAACCATCGCTTTACGGTGCTCAAACAAGGTGCTTCTCTCCCAAAAGCATTTTGAAGACAAGCGGCACAGTCTTGCGGAGAGAGAGAACTTTTAAAATTATAAAAAATCATCGCTCTAAATTCCATTTTCGTTGCGTACGGAGAACTTTGATGTGTGATAAAAACAACTGACAAATGATTTCCCGCCATTTTTTTTTACTAAGAAGGTTGCAACGTTTCAAAAAATATAACATTCGAAATTTAAATAGTTCCGATTAGCCAGAAGTGCAAAATTTTTAGTGTGCCCCATGTATTTCATTTTCAAATCAAATCAAACAACATTTTTGGTTACAACACCAACAGTACAAACAAAATACACACACAGGAGATATAAAAAAACCAGCCAAGTGCGAGTGGTTCCGCGCACGAAGGATTCCGTACCATTATCTATAAAAACGCTAAAAAATTACGTTTGTTGTATGGGAGCCCCCCCCCCCCCCCCCCCCCACCCCTGTAAATATTAATTTAATTTTAATTTAATTATTTATTTTTAAAGCGAATTATAACACTCAATATTCCGTGAATACTTAAAGCATCTACCTGTTGTCGTTACCAATATCGCGGAAAAACGAGCAAAAAAATCAAATTTGTTGTATGCGAGCCCCCTTAAATATCTATTATATTTTATTTATTTATTTAGTATTTGTTGTTATAGCGGCAACAGAAATACATCATCTGTGAAAATTTCAACTTTCTAACTAACACAGTTCATGAGATACCTGACCTGCCTGGTGACAATACGGAAAGACAGACAGACAGACAGCGAAGTCTTAATAATTGGGTCCCGTTTAACCCTTTGGGTACGGAACCCTAAAATGAACAAAGTAATAATAGCTTATGTTATGTATATAAAGAATAAATATGAATAAAAAATATTTCAGTGTGTGTCTCATTGTATGTGCATGTGTCACAAAACGATTGATTTTGATCTACATAAGTATTAAAAGATTAGAACACTTAGCGTGGTGAAAAGTCTAGTTTATTTTGGTATTAAAATTAGAATCAGTGTCACTAGAGTTCTCACGTATCTTCATTTTAGTAAATTAGTAGTTTCTAGAGTTCCTATCCTCGAAACGGGCATATCAAAAATTTGTGTAAAGAATAACTACTTCCATGGACTTATTGTATTTATTTTCAATATTTTATAACCTCAATCTTGTTAAACATGAATTTAATACATAATTAATCAATAACTTTATACACAGATAAGAACCGCATAAGCAAAGCACAATGGCTATCGTATTTGAATTTACTTACATGTGCTCAACACGACTGGCGGTCACTGACCGAGCGACTACTTTTTTTTTTTTTTCGAATGGACTAATCTCGCTGTTGGCCTCTGAGGCCGTTGCAGCTTAACCGAGCTTTTGGCGAGCGCAGAAGGCGCTCAGCCCTGTAATTTTTTTTGATGAGGCAACTAGCGCATGGGCACCACTTAGGTACGAACCTCGGCTTGGGCTGTTGCCGGGACGGGGATAGAAGAAAAACGCCCGGGTACGTGCTTGGACCTCGTATAGGCAGCGACTGAAGGGACTCGTCAACCTCGCCGGCGAGGACGGTGTATTTGTGGAGTGTTTGCTCTGTCTAATGTGGATGACTCTTCCGCATTAGCGGAAGTGATTTCGTCATCCGGGTCTCCGAGAACGTGTTTCGGACGACGGAGGGTTTTTTTGTTTTGGGATGGTTCAATCGAATAGTCCGGAATGGTATGTACCAAAGGATTCGGATGATGAAGCGAGAGTCTACAACCTGCCGACATCGCTTTTATATTATCACGAGACATAAGGTAAGCACGGCGTGAGCCGTTAAAAGCAATGACGGTGCGGACTACTATTTAACATCTTATTACTCAATTATACACATTGCTATAAAATAATAACATTAACAAATAATCGCTAACATTTGTCATAAAATTTATAGATAAGATTTATAGAACTACATGACAGATTTTGACAAATGGGGTGCGCCACTTCTCTCGAGTACAATTGTTAGTTCTACAACATGTACATATATGAAAGAAAAAAAAATATCTATAAAAATCAATCATTTTTGCACTACAATGTAAGTACTTATGACCTTAATATTATAACATAAAAACCGTGCAAAGTTTTTTTTATACAACTTATATGGCAAACGAGCATGCAGTCCACCAGATGTTAAGTGGCTACTGCAGCACATGGATATCCATATAGAATTCAAAACAAGGTATTATGTTGGCTTGATCTTTATCTGGATACGTTGGACTTAGCTGTTATGCCTATGTGCCAGTAATTACAGGAACATACCATTACCATCTAACCGGAACACAGCAGCACAAGTACTGCTATTTGCCGGCAGATAAAGGTAAGGCGGTGGTGCCCACTTCCTCGAGCCCGTTCACAAAAGCTCTACCACCAGTTTGTCTGGGTACTCACATTCGTCGATATTATACGTGTAGATTTTACACATGACGCAAGACAGTACTAACCAAGACAACACTCGAACCGCTAATAACTAATAATAGCGACATATGGTTTTAGTTAAATCTAATATACGAAGAAAAACTTAGTACTTTCTGTGTACTACGGGTTTTAATCAAGTTGCAAAGATCATTTGATACCAACTAATATATTTTCTAACTAAATTCAAGGTTTTCTCGTTTCATTGGACTGTATGAAACTATTTCAAATAAGATTCTGAGTCAATTATTGATTTTCCTCGTAATAATATTTCTTAGGAATGAGAAATACAGTCTTCGCTTGCTCCGCATAGTTTGTAGTTGTTATAAGTTTTCTGCTCGTTATGCCATTATAGTTCAATAGATTTGTACTAAACTTAAATGGTTGGCAGGAAATAAACTGAATTATAAAGCTTGAGAATTCAATTTGAGATAAAAATATACGTAACTTTCTTTTTCTTATCAATACACTCTAAAAACAAAAGAACGCACAACATTTGTCTACGTATCAATTTATTAAGCTACAGATCAAGCTATACATTTCCAGTATAAGCTGACGTCTCATTCTACGAAAAGCCTACACAATGCGAGGTCAGCTTATACTGGAAATGTATAGCTTGATGTGTAGCTGTGTGTACATAGATTAAAAGCTAAATTTTACCCGTTTTTCAAGCAATTAATACATCTGATTGATTTAAGGAAAATCTTCTTTGTCTGAACAGCGATGAAACTTTCTTCTTTACCACAAAATCCAGGTCAAAATATACTTAAAAACTTTATTTTCTAAATTGTTTACCTGAAAACATCAGATGAGGGTTCCGTGGAAATAAAAAGGTTAGGTACTTGGTAGACGTTTCTTAAGTTTTTAAAAGCTTCCAGACTTGCAGAGCTATGTCGGTTTTTTAATATGAGGGCAAGTAAAACGTTTGACTGTTGGTGCTGGATCAAATTCATGGCAGTCAGTATGTCTGAAAGTTTCATATCTTACCCCTCGCTTAAGCGGCTTGTTTCCGTTTCCCCAAGAGAGTTAACTAAAACTCGTTATATTACTTTTTAATAGAGACGCCGCGGATTCAAATTGTCCTTTTTATTTTCAATTCTCTAAAGTTATTTCCCTTTCAATAATTTTCTGTTACTTTTAAATCAGCCAATCGAACCGTCACTCGGATACAAATTGAAATAAATAAAACTGAGAAGGCTGTTTGAAAGATTTTAATCAAAGCTGAAAAAAGGTTTTACGAGGCGCACTGAAAGATTTCAGCTCTTTAATTCTTTATAAAAGTTTATTTTAATTACCGGGACTAAGAAAGAGACAGTTCAAAGTAAGGAAAAAATAAAACCGGCCAAGTGCGAGTCGGACTCGCTCACGCAGGGTTCCGTACCGTTATCTATACAATGGCAAAAATCACGTTTGTTGTATGGAAGCCCCCCGCAAATATTAATTTTATGTTATTTTAATTATTTATTTTTAAAGTGAATATATAACTAAATATTCTGTAAATATTTCAAGCGTCTACCTGGTACCGTTACCAATATCGAGCAAAAACGAGAATAAAAATCACGTTTGTTGTATGGGAGCCCCCCTTAAATATTTATATTATTCTGTTTTTAGTATTTGTTGTTATAGCGGCAACATCATCTCTGAAAATTTTAACTGTCTAACTATCACGGTTCATGAGATACAGCCTGGCGACAGACGGACAAACAGACAGACAGCGGAGTCTTAGTAACAGGGTCCCATTAGACCCTTTGGGTACGGAACCTTAAAAAATAGAAGGAATATAAAAACAACAATAACACCCAACTGTCATTACCGATCCTGGCAGTACTTGCATTAGGAAACTGTATTGTGTGCATCAGGAACTAAGGATACCTAACCTGCCATGGTATCACACTGCCCAAAACTAGTGGTTCGCCCCGAATTGACATCACGCGAGTCTCCCATAAAAACATAAAAATATTATTTATAATCTTTGATTATCAAAATAGTGCCACGATATGCACGACCAACTATTTTGACCTACAGTTTATTTCAATTTACATGTGTCGGGAGTTCGTGTAAATTGGTTAACCTTTTTTGGGGTAGAAATTGCAATTATTCTAGATTTCAGACATTTTAAATATGATTTCTATATTTGTCTCACTAATGCTACACGACTACCAAATTTCAGAATTGTTGGGTCACTAGAGTACCCTGTGAATTTTGCCAAAGTTCAGTTTTTAGGACCGCTAATAACTTAAAAACTACAAGGATTAAACTAACCTTTTATTAGACATGCCATTCGACCCGATAGTCCCATATTGTTATTTTTTTACCCCTCTTGAACCCCAATGTCTTAAAACCTCCCACATTTTTAGCTCATTTGGTCACATCAAAATTGTGCCATCGCTACCTATATACCAAATTTCACGATGATCAGATAAACGCTTCGAAAGTTATCCTCGGACAAACAAACATGAATACATGCAACGACGATTTGCTTAAGTTGATTTGGAGATCTTTCTTCGCTCAATCAATTATATGTGTATACAAAACTAAATATTCAAAAATAATTATTTGTTTAAACCAAAACGAGGGCAAACTTTTGATTTGGTATTTTCTTTCTTGGTTATAAATGCTGCTATATTTAGGTTTCATCCTTACAAAATCACTTAAATTGTATTTAACGATCAAACTCATTGTTATGATAAAAACCAATTAACTTAACCAATTTCAGTTGGTGCAAAGTAAAATTGTGTTTTGCCAACCAGCGATAAAGACTGATTTATGATCTCAATACGTTGTACCCTAGAAACTAGCTTGGCGAACGAGAAATTGGTACGAAACCCTAAAAATGTATCTATTTCGGTGCCAAGTAAACTTATTGCCATGCTTCCATTTGACAAATTGTCTCGTGGAATTGCTACTAAAATTATTGCGAGACGCCGACCTATTGTCGAAAGTGACGAACCTGAAAAAGTACATAGGTACATCATACTACGGAAAACACAATAAAAAAGTGCTCCCTATAAGGATCTTTCCTATGACAAATATCCAAATATCTTACAGTTTTCATAATTAATTTACAGTGTGAGTTATTAAAATACCATTACCATATTAGAACTGGGTTTTTATTTATTTCTATACTACTATCTGACCAATCCGCAGCTTCACACGCGTAATTTTTCAATAAAAACATTACCCTCCTTTGCGCAGTTGGGTAAAAAGTAACTTGTATTACTCAAGGTGAATGTAGCTTTCCAATGGTGTAAGAATTTTTGAAATCGGACTAGTAGTTTTTGAGTTTATTCATTACAAACATACACACAAAAATCCATATATACAAATCTTTTCTCTTTATAATATTAATATAGATTAGTTTAGATATAGAAGTAAGACTAGCTGACCAATCCGCAGCTTCGCACGCATAGTTTTTTAATAAAAACATTACCCTTCTTCTCCGCAGTTGGGTAAAAAGTAGCCTATGTCATCAGGGGACAGTGTAGCTTCCCAACAGTGAAAGAATTTTTTTTAAATCGGTCCTGTAGTTTCGGAGCCTATTCAATACAAACAAACAAACAAATCTTTCCTCTTTATAATATAACGAAGTTTTTTTGTAGTTATTGATATGTTCTTTAATATTTTAGAACATACTTTTGTTCTATCATCAATAGTTTCCGCAGCGCATGCGACGAAAGACGTTTTAGGGCACTTTTTTACACCTTGGGTTACGTTACTTAAGTTTTAGTAAGGATCCCTAATCTTTTCTAGCAATAAATATAGCCTATGTCACTCAGGGTGAATGTAGCATTTCCAATGGTGAAAGAGTTTTTGAAATAGGCACAGCAGTTTTTGAGTTTATTTATCACAAACATACACACAAAAATACAAATCTTTCCTCGATAAAATATTAGTATATAGACAAAGTATAGATTTAGAAGCATAGACTAGCTAACAAATCCGCAGCTTCGCATACGTAGTTTTTCAATAAAAACATTACCCTCCTTCTCCGCAGTTGGGTAAAAAGTAGCCTATGTCATCAGGGGATAGTGTAGCTTCCCAACAGTGAAAGATTTTTTTAAATCGGTCCAGTAGTTTCGGAGCATAATCAATACAAACTAACAAAAAAATCTTTCTTTTTTATAATATTAGTATAGACTAGTTGACCCGGCGAACTTCGTACTGCTTTGACATGCATATGACGCGAGCTGCCAATGTACGTCGCCGGTAGAATTGTCAATCAGCCATCATTAGTTGTATAAAAAAAAAATTTCATCATAGTTATTTTGCGAGAATTTTTCCGATATTTTAATAGTTATTCTGATATTCGGGGCGGAGACAAATCTAACATATCAAAGGTCATTAAAATCGGCCCCGCCGTTCTTGAATTATAGATGGTGTAACTAACACAACTTTGTCTTATATATATATAGATTTGTTATTAGTTATCCATACTCTTATTGAAGACCTTAACTCCACCTTATTAGTACTTATTACTATTTTATTATTTACAGAGGAGGTTGGTACTAGATGGCTTTGTACCAAATGCCTTTTGTAAGTGCGCGCTCCTCAAAATACTCGTGCCACAGCTGTCTACAACATAATTTTACCTTGCTCAGTAATTCGCTATGTAACGGTAAACAACTGTATAAAATAACATCACTTATCGCTTTTTTCCCCACTTGGTCAGCCTTCTCGTTACCCGTGGTACCCACATGTGAAGGTATCCACTGTATAATTACTTACTGGGACACTTACCTACTTACTAGGTATACTTATTAGGTTTTTAGAACTATGAAGACTCTTAAAGTTACCGAACGGCTCAAAACTAGTTATAGTGGCATACTTTAACAATACCTATACTAGCATCATCATTATTGTTATGTGGTCGCAGGTGAGGCCAGATAAAACGCACTGATTCATCATCATCATCATCATCATATCAGCCGTAGGACGTCCACTGCTGGACAAAGGCCTCCCTCATTGATCTCCAGGAACTGCGGTTGGAAGCGGTCTGCATCCAACGCCGACCTGCGGTTCTTACCAAGTCGTCTGCCCATCTTGTAGGTGGACGTCCTACGCTGCGCTTGCCGGTCCGTGGCCTCCACTCGAGAACCTTCCGGCCCCAACGGCCATCCGTTCTGCGCGCTATATGGCCTGCCCAACGCACTGATTGATTTTAATATATTTATTATAACTAATAATGAGGCGCACATACGCTGCCTTGCGTGGAACTTTTTTGACTTCTACCCTCACACATTTATTTATATCACTATTGTGAAAATATTAAGGTACTTAGCTGCAGTACAAAATCCATACATAAAAGTAGGTAGGTAGACGTGAGCGTCGCTAACAATTATCATTCGCCAGAAAAAAATAAATAATTAAATTGTACACACGGCTACACATCAAGCTATACATTTTCCAGTATAAGCTGACCTCTCATTCTACGAAAAGCCTACACAATGCGAGGTCAGCTTATACTGGAAACTAATAGCTTCATGTGTAGCCGTGTGTACAAGAAGCGTCAAAACGGCATTTTCCACTATCAACATCTTGTTCATTAATCATGTTCTATATTTACTTAATTGGCTTAAGTGAAAACCAGTTACGCCCTAATAGACCTCTCGTCAAATTAAGCCTAAGTTTTACAAGTTAACTTGTAAAACTTGTTCAGCAAAGTTGATTAAAATTCTGTTAATGTTGAAACAGGGACTGCTTTGGGAAGGAACGCTAATTAATGGTTCCTAAAGTTTGTTAACTTACGGACATGATACGAACATAATGTTGTGTTTAAGTGCTATTACAGATTAGATGGTCGGTAGGTTGTTTGCTAACATTTTATATAATAAAATTTTATGAAGAGAGGAATATTTCATAAAGAGATGAAAGTATTTAGTACCTTTGATGATCTCTCTTCATGTAATAGAATTGTTTACAATTAAGAATAACTTTAAAACCGGACAAAATAACAAAAACATTTTGGATTGTGCGAATACATTTCTTTATTGACCTAGTTACTTTATTTTGAAATTTGGAGCTCCAGTATTTAAGCTCTTTAGGCCATATTTTTATAATAAGTAATTTTTTAATTTTTTAATTATAATTTTACAATAAGTAATGATATCGATCGCGACAGTGACAAATCATCAGCTTTTGAATAAAATAAATAAATAAAGATTACCTGTCGTTATAATTATTTCGTTTCATTGTCGAGTACCTACCTATACCTACTTATTTTACAACAGCTTCAAAAATTTTAACGAAGTTGGCATTATCAATCAAGAATTAATACGTGTAACATCTTGTAATGAAATATAATATTAGTTAATAAATTTGTACAAAAGTATCCGGCAGTAGTTTAGTTTCTTACATTTTGTAATAAAATATCGGGTCTGTTATCGTGTTACGTTTAGCTCCATCCCTATCAGTTTCTCCGACTCTGGTATAACCTTGTACGTGCGTAAGCGCCATATTTTTATAAAATAATGCATACATAATGTAAAAAAGACGCTCGTTCAAGTTTTCACAGGAGCTGTCATCGAGAAAATAAAGAAATGGAAATAGTATAGTTGCTGATATAAATAATTCAAGCTGTGCCGGACGGACGGACAAAGTCGAACCATAAGTTCGTTCTTCGTTCGTTCATCCGTTTATACCATTTTGGTCCAGAACCCTAAAATGAGGCAATGGGTAGCCCTTGTCTCTTTTTAGGGTTACCAAAGTGGTGAGTACTACCAATAAAAAACTCTCAAATGATGTACAAAAATTGTCATTTAACAAATTTAAAAAATTAAACAAAATCTTCACAAAACAGCCTACTATAAAATATCGGATTATTTAGTTAGATGATAGAGAAGTTTGCGATCGAAATTGCTCCAATGCGGTCAAAAATGTTACGATTTAGACGTAATTTATTTTATTTATTGTTATGTATTCTAAAAGGATCATTAAAAAGAACAACCATTTTTCTTCTTCCATTATTAAGTATATTCTTGTTACACCTCGGCCAATCCTCCATTAAGCAATTCTTCTTCTTCTTCTTCTTCTTCTTCATAGCGTGTCAATAGTTCTACTTATATTGTGTTAGATAGGTACTTGGCTACATTGATGGCGTCAGGAGAAGCCATTTTTAAATCAACAATTGTGCAGGTGTTCGGGCACAGAGGGCACATTAACAGGTGTTTCATCGACTGTGTGGGGTCACCACAGTAGCATTGCGTTTGTCTGGGATCCCTGAACCCCCATTTGGACATATTGACTCTGAAGCGACCAACCTGTGTGCGAAGCCTATTTAAGGACTTCCACACTGGCCACGGCAGATCGTGCCCTGGTGGAAGCTGTTCTTGAGGGGGAATGAATTCTGGTGGTGGGGGGTTACTATCTATCCACAGTGCGCGTCTAACAACGGATGGGTCGTCGCTGATGGCCTGCGTGAAACGCTGAAAACTCTTACGACTTTTCAGGCGGCCTTGTGGAATTTGATGGCTATATAGAGGGTGTCGACTGTCATGCTCCTGCTTATATTTTTCTATGGAGCAGGCCACATCCCGACGCACTCCGGGGAGTGGTATGCCTGCCAAAGGGTAGATGAGGTTTAGAGGGGTTGGCTTCAGACATCCTGTTATAATACGGCATGTGTCATTCAGCGCAACATCGACGACCCTAGCGTGTGCGGACCGGTTCCAGACTGGGCAAGCATATTCGCCGGCTGAAAAGCACAATGCCAGACCCGTCGTGCGTAGGACCTCTGGAGCTGCTCCCCATTTGGTAGATGTTAATCGACGGAGGAGGTTGTTTCGTGCACCCACTTTCATTTTGGTCTTGTGGCAGTGAACCTTATAATTTAAAGACCGGTCTAACGTTACCCCCAGGTATTTTGGGAGGTTTTCATGTTTGATAGTTACTCCTTGCCAGGTTATGTTTAAAGTCCGCTTGGCATGTTGATTGCGCAGGTGGAAGGCACAGGTTTGGGTTTTTGACGGATTTGGTCTGAGGCCATTGACTTCGTAGTACTTCTCCAGTTCAGTCAGCGCTGCCATAAGCTTGACTTCGGCCTCTTCAAAAGCGGATGTTTGGGTAGTCAATGCTAGGTCGTCCGCATACAAAAAGCGAGTAGTAGATAGACTGCTGGGTTGGTCATTTGTATATATGTTGAAGAGAGTTGGTGCAAGCACGCTCCCTTGGGGAAGACCGTTTCTACGGCAGCGCCATCTGCTTTTGTCTGATAAGAGATGAACTTGGAAGCGACGGTTACAAAGAAGTTCACCCAGAATTTGAACGAACCCAATGTCGCAAGTCAGGTCTTCGACTTTACGGAGAAGTCTTCTAATATTGACTGTATCATAAGCGGCAGTTATATCAACAAGAACCAAACCAGTGATACTGTTTGCCTCGAAACCATCTTAGATATGTTGGGTTAGCTTGAGGGTCTGACCACAACACGCTTTCCCGGGTCTGAAGCCTGCTTGTTCAGGAATGATATTCGGCTCTATAAACGGGGTAAGACGGTTGAGGAGAAGCCTCTCAAATAATTTATATAGGTGACACAGGAGCGAAATAGGCCTATAGCTTTTAGGATCGTCTGGGGACTTCCCAGGCTTTAGAAGTGCCACTACTTTAGCTCGTCTCCATATTTTCGGAATTCTTTGTGTTTCGAGGCATTTGTTGAAACACTTTAGAAGCCAGGACACAGCAAGTGGCCCGAGATGTTTTATTTGTTCAACCAGTAGATCATCCACCCCTGCAGCCTTTCCATTCTTTAAGGCTCTAATTGCAATTGTTACTTCGTTGATTGTGAATGGCTTGCTGATGTCTATTGAGTTATTATTGCTTACTGATGCGTTACGTTTTTGTAATCTGGGTAGTCTTTTCGGTGGTTTGCTATTAAGTAAAAGTTGATGAGCTACTTGATTAGCTGTTACTTGGCCTTGATTTGTAGCAGGAAGTGAGTCCCCTGTGAGACATTAAGCAATGATCCTGTCCATCCAAAGGTTGTCTGGAAGAGATCGCTTTGTTAAGCGATAAGACCGCCCATTATGCTTACTTTTATTTGTTTATTTCTTTCAATCTGTTGTGTCAAGCTTGTAAGGTATTATAAAGAATTTTCATTCATTCATTCATTCAACCATCCTGGTTTCATGCCTTTCCTTTCTGGCTTGGTTGCGAAAGAAAAGACAGTAAAATTGATGTTTCAAAGTGATCCTTGTGATTTTAATGAATAAAACATCAGTGCAATATCTATTATTTAATTTCAATTTGACTTGGCTTTGTTTGAACGGTCCATCTCAGCACCTAGAGGCTTCATCTATCAGAAGGCTCTGCGGACAACAGACTGGCCATCTCGTAAGTCCCTGTCACCGGCACGAAATAGAACGCTCCTTGCGAACGCCTTTACGCAGATTTACGGCTGAGGTTCGGAGTATGAATGGGCAGAGCCAGTCCAGTGAAATGAAATGTTTTGTTCTGGGAGGCTTATATCTGTTTCCTGCCTAAACCCCTCCAAGTTAAGTCGGTAAACACAATGATAGTTAATTCGCGTCATAAAGTTACTATACATATAATAAGCCGTATAAGCTGGTCCTATCAACTTAGCCAACAATGTGTCTGTCTGCAATACAATCCTGATTTTTCATTTTCTCATCTATCGTTACGCTACTCTTGGTTTTTATTTCACCCTTCTATTGTACACTTATATGTACACACGGCTACACATCAAGCTATACAATTCCAGTATAAGCTGACCTCGCATTGTGTAGGCTTTTTGTAGAATGAGAGGTCAGCTTATACTGGAAAATTATAGCTTGATGTGTAGCCGTGTGTACCTACTTATAGTATTTTATATAATATACCTTTTTTATTATTAGTATGGAATATTTATGTATTACCCGTGTGCGATAAGTTGGGACCTAAGCGCGGTGACGTCATATTGGCGTTTTTACTTAGAAAACTTTCGTGATTGATTTCAATCATTATTATAAATACGGGATTTATCACGTACGACGGTACGTTGGACCGAAACATTGTCGGTCGAAACACCGATAAGACGTTATCGGTGTTTCGACCGACAATGTTTCGGTTTAATTCGTGAACCTTCGAATTGTCGGTCGAAACACCGATAAGACGGTATGTGATAAATCCCGTATTTATAATAATCATATTGGCGTGTTTGTA
Source organism: Philereme vetulata (assembly GCA_918857605.2). NCBI lineage: Eukaryota > Metazoa > Arthropoda > Insecta > Lepidoptera > Geometridae > Philereme > Philereme vetulata. Next base: position 6,528,871 of record OU975436.1, read on the forward strand.
CCGCCCGCAAAAAAGCGAACATAACAAGCAGCCGCCCGCGGCTTAGTCTTTGTTTTTTTTAACCTAATTTATTATGTTACTCAGGGAGGACGCTGCTTTTTATCTAATCTTTTTTACACTATTTGAATGAAATAAAAATACAATGTTTAAGTTTATATATTTATTTTATCTATTTTATTTATTTATTTAATACTTTATTGCACAAAAATACAAATTACATGTACAAAAGGTGGGCTTAATGCTAATAGCATTTTCTACCTGCCAACCTCAGAGGTAACAAAAAAGGTTGGCGTGCTAACTTTTACACAATATTAATGTTTATTAAAAAAAAAACAAAAGAAACACAAATAACAATAAACTCCGATTACAGTTAGAATAAATACATAAACCTACTTGATATAACAATAATAATACATAGAATATATATATGAGAAATATAACAAATATATATATATATATTTATAGATATAAAACAAAAAATACTATTACATACAACACACATAGGTACTACGTTTTCATATATTTTAACAGCCAGTGGAGGACTGCAAGAAATGACTATAGACTAGCCGTCTGAAAACCGGTTTACTAGGCGCCTTTTTAATATGAGTAGGGAGAGAGTTCCATAGACCGACAGCTACCACCTCAAAAGAGTTGCCACGGAAGGCGGTTGATTTTATCTATTATTTACATTATCTCATCTTCGTCACTACTTAGTGGATTTATGCCTTCTAGAGGTTGTTCTTCGTCCTCAGTCTCACTATAATCACTTGATGAAGAGGTATCCGATAAATTTACAATTAATTGCGATTCATTCGTCTCTTGTAAGAGGTCATCATGTCACAACAAAAACTACAACAACAAAACAATGACACAAACTATAACAACAAAACAATAACACAAACGAAAACTAAAAGAAATCCAGAGCGCGTCGTTACGTGACGTAGGCCAGTACGAGACTAAAAACCCTAGTAAAAAATATTGATGCGAACGGTACAATACGGGCGCCATCGGGGAAATGCGGGGAAAGCGGTCGGGGAGTACCATTCCTAGCAGGTCCCAAGTTATCGCGCACGAGTAATACTGTGCTATACCTAGTATTATGCACCTAATTGATTGATGAGTACTTATGTATATATTTGTATATAATTATTTGTTTTGCTTATGTAAGTACACTGTTTATTCAATATTCAATTGTTTTTTATTAACAACTACCGTCCTATAACGTTATCGTGAATCCAGTCCATCCAAAGGTTGTCTGGAAGAGGTCGCTTTTAGCGATAAGACCGCCACTTGTATTTCTGCGTGTATTGTTATTTGTTTTTTTATATTGTTTTTTTTTTATTTTAGGTGTGATTAACAATAAAGCGTTTTCTATCTATCTTCTATCTAACGTTTTGTTGACTTTGCATCACAATTGCTCGTAGATAGCGTGAATCAGCAAACAATTTACTTGTCCAATTGACTTTCGACACGAGTTAACAATTTTTCTTCTTATGAATATTGAAGGATAGGCACTTAAAACTTTTTAATTTTTTCCATCGTCTTTAAGAATATTCTTCCGCAGTTCTAAGAAAGCTTTGGGGACGATTCAAAGCATTATCTTTTTATAAAAACGGTTTTCTTACAGGTAAAGTAACCTTTATAAGAAAAAGGGACCTTGTGTCTTTTGTAGCTTTGACATATATAATAACATAAAAACCGGACAAATGCGAGTCGCACTCGCTCACGATGGGTTCCGTACCTTTATCTATAAAAACTGCAAAAAAATCATGTCTGTTGTATGGAAGCCCAACTTGAATAAATATTTTATTCTGTTTTTAGTATTTTTGTTATAGCGGCAACAGCTATACATCATCTGTGAAAATTTCTTCTGTCTAACTATCAAGGTTCATGAGATACAGCCTGGTGACAAACGGACAGACAGACAGCGAAGTCTTAGTAATAGGGTCATTTTATCCTTTGGGTACGGAACCCTAAAAAGAGGCAAGGGCCTCAGAATGAGGACTAATATTTCAAACAAATATCAAATTTATACAGGTTGGCTTAAGGTCCATTTTCTAGGGACTTAAAACAGTAACCTTTACAAAATAAATAAGCAGGTAGCTAATACAGAGTACATTTTGCATTTCCTTTGAAGTTTTGCGTTTTTGTTTGACAAATTCATGTTAAAAGTTATTTAATTTGGCATCAACGACAACACGAAATGGAGTTTTTGTACTTCTATGTAACTTGAGTCACGAAATGATATTTGTTCTGTATTTTGTAGTAAAAAATATGTGTTCTATCCACTCTCTCATACATCTACACATATAACTTTTTTATATAACTAGATCTTCGTTTGACCACAACCTCACCTGATGGTAAGCGATGATGTGGTTTAAGATGAAGCACCAAGATCTGGAACAAATCTATTTACCTTTAACATTTTACCTTAAAGAGGCTCGGATTGTTTTTTTAAGAAAAACATACGTCGGTATTCCATACCTTACCCATATACCATACCATACCATATTACCTAGGTACCTCTTTTGTTTGCTTATATTAGGCCTTTAACTATGAAATTGCCGTTTTGTATAGAATAAGTGAAAGTACTTATTTTTAAACTTTTTTATTTCCGATATTCAAAGTAATCACCCATGCAATCGACGCATCTTTGCCAACGCATTGGCAGTTTATTGATGCCATTCTTGTAAACATCAGCTGGACAGGAGGCCACAAACTCTTCAAAGGCATTTTGTACTGCCTCTTGGGAGTTGAATTTTTTACCAACTAAAAAGTTGTCTAAATTTTGGAAAAAAGCAATAATCGGTAGGTGCAAGATCTGGTGAGTATGGTGGATGAGGGAGAGCTTCTAACCCCAGCTCTTGCAGCTTGGAGACTGTCTGTTGTGCAGTATGGGGTCGCACGTTGTCATGAAGGAGCAGTGGAGACGATCGATTGACGTGCATCATTGTCCCCAGTTCTTCATATTACACATCTGCAGTAATGCTCATGCCGTTTTGTAAAAAACTGTCGTGAATCACACCCGCACTAGACCACCAAACAGTGACCATCACCTTTTTAGGGATCATTTTTTGTTTAAGGCATTGCTTTGGTGCTGAACCAGGATCTAACCAACTTGCTGAGCTCTTTCGATTGTCGAACAGAATCCATTTTTCATCGCACGTAACAATTTGGTTCAAAATTCCTTCATTTCTTTGCCTATTGAGCAGCGCGAGGCAGGTATCGACGCGTACGTTGCGCTGGCGATCGTTAAGTTTGTGCGGCACCCATCTATCAAGTTTGTTTACCTTGCCTATTTGTCGCAAATGGATCAAAATTGTTTTGATGCTAACATCAAAAGCTGCTGCTAGCTCAGCTGTAGATTGAGTTTCGTCAGCTTTCACAATCGCCTTTAATTCATCGTTGTTGAACAAAGTCTCCGGACGACCACGAGCATTTTTCAAGTCAAAATTTGTAGAACGAAACCGGAAAAATCAATAACGGGTTGTGCGTTCGTTTGTACGGTTATCTCCGTAAACGTTTTTGATGTTACGTGCCGTTTGTGTTGCGTTGGTGCCACGACGGAACTCATATTCCATAATTACACGAATTTTTAAAGTATTCATTATGACGAAAAATGTTCAAATGTTATGAAAATACAACGCTAATCAATAAACAAAAGACTGAGTTTGTAAAAAGAATGTCATGTTTTTAAAACAAAATTAATTTGAATTTAGAATACAAAGCCATTGCAAATGTTTTTTTCTATTTGAAATGACCAGTACTGAAGCACGGCAATTTCATAGGTATTATTAGTGGCGATTTTAATATAAGATTTACTAAAAGCAGTCAAATCATTATAACAAGTCGTTTTTATGGCATTTTATAACAGATAAATACTTTTCATCAAAGTATAACAATCCATCTCCGATATCGTTGTACGTACGAGTCTGATAAATTGTTTCAATATCTCGGAAACAATACAAAACTCAAATCCATCTAAGGGAGTTATCTCCAAATGCCATGAAAAACAATATTCTTATCCATTTAATACGTTGTAAGACTTTCAAAGCCTCTGCAAAATATTGAGCCTCAAAGTGAATGTTTTGCAATTTCTAACGGTGCAAAAAGTTTTGCGAATAAAAAAGTTTGGTACGGGCTCGAATCTACTTCATACGAATGACTTGTGTAGGTATTTTATTGAAGGAACAATTGTTTAACAAAAATCGTAGTCGTTATGATTATATTTTTTTTAGCTTGTCCCACTGCTGGGCAAATGCCTCCCCCTCTTCCTTCCACTTATCACGGTCTAGAGCCATATCCGGCCAGTCTCTTTGGAAGACGTCCAATTCATCGCTCCAACGCTTTTTAGGCCTTCCTCGGCGTCGCTTTCCGTCTTTAGGAATCCATATGCTTGTCTTCTTGGCTCACCTATCGGGTTGCATACGGGAGACATGACCCGCCCAGTTCCATTTCAGCTTTGCAGCCTTGATTTCCGCGTCAGCGATGCCGGTCTTCGAGCGCAGCCAAGAGTTTGAAATCCGGTCGATCCGCTTTACACCCAAAATGCTGCGCTCCATCCCTCTTTGGCAAACTCTTAGTTTGAACTTCTGAGACATGGTCAGTGACCAAGACTGGGCACCGTAGGTTAGGACAGGCAGAATACACATGTCAATGAGTTGGCGTTTTAGCAATAAGGGAAGGTCACCCTTCATGGACCAGTAGCTTTTCCAGGCATTGTCGACACGACAGTTGACTTCTTTGTCATATTCATGATCATATTAATCATAGATTATCAACTGCTGAAACATGGGTTTCCAGAGCGACCGGTCTTTTGCTACCCAACGGCTCCTAGTTACCTATATTAGGTCTTCTTTTCATCTAGTAGGGGTTATCCTACACTGCGTTTTCCAGCGCCTGATCTGAGAAACCCTCGTAATAGTAGTTTTTAGTTTAAACTTCTTTAATGATATGTAAGAATACAAAACTCAAATTAAGTTAAGTTTTTTTTTGTAATTATGAGTAAATTATCACACTATTAATATAAATGCGAAAGTTTAGATGTTTGTTTGTTACTCAATCACGCAGTAACGGCTGGACCGATTTCGATGAAATTTGGTATATACGTAGATTATAACCTGGATCACTACATAGGCTACCATTTATAACATAAATCAGTTTCCATGGGATAAAAATGGGTTGTCAAGATACAACAGCGTGTTTAGCTTTATTTCTAGGTTACCTACACATTTAGTAGTGTACGAAGTTGCGGGCAACAGCTAGTAATTAATAAATAATATCCTATAAGCATATATTATTTACACATTCCATAACACTCTGAATCGGAACAAAATAATATTTACAAATCATAAAACTTTTTCTCTGGGGCAGCTCACCACTTACAGACGTCGCCGTTTTCTTAGTCAAAATTATAGTTTTCTACGATAGGTCTTTAAGTTTATTGTTGCGAGGCATTACCCAAAAACTAAATTGAAAATATCCTGAATAATCCATGAACCAAATACCAAATTTTTTTACAAAAACTTGTCACCTACAATTTATTACAACGTCGAAAAATCGCAAACTAAAAAACCTATTTGAAAAATTCACCGCATATAAAGGGGAATGTCCAAATCACGAGAACGTTGGATCCGGTCATGTCATTTTGCTAAAACGGTTTAGCTATAGGACGCACAATACAAACCAATCCAAATAACAACATCATATCATCAAGCATATTTTTTGCTTAAATGGAGATACTTAACCATATGTAAACTATTTATAAGTTACCGAAATTAACCATTTTATATCATCATCATCCCGCCTACTCCGGTCGTCTAAAAATCTATTGCTCTAAACTCCAGTGCACAGTACTAACTTTACGACAAATCCTTTACCGTCCGTGCAATACATCTCTGGAACGCGTTACCAGTAACAATACGGCAAGCCCCATGGCTTAGTAGGGATGGCCCTAGCCATATTTAAATCCAGAGTTAAAAGTTTGTATTTGTCAGAAACGTCGTAGTATCGCACAACTCATTTAAATATGTAATCGCATTTATCAGCTTATCTTTATAAACCATATTGTTATATTCAGTATCTATAATAATATGTATATAATATATTCTATATGAATATATATATAATGGAAGTACATATGTTGTATTTGTATTAATATTTATTTATAAAATTTAGTATCTAGTTATATTTTTATTTTGGTATTAGACGCACTCTCTTAATAAATAGTTTGGCCATAAATGTACACCCCCGACCATTATCTTTGTTATAACAAAATCCTCTCCATCCAAAGGTTGGAAGAGATCGCTTCTGAGCGATAAGACCGCCCATTGTACTACTTGCTTTATATTTTCTATTTTGTTTGTATTTGTTTATACTGTGTACAATAAAGTGTTTTCATTCATTCATTCATTCAACATCTCAGCCCACATGCTGCTGGGTATAGGCTTCCTCGTTATCACGCACCTCTCTCCGGTCCTGTGCCAAGCGCATCACATGCCTTCCCGCAACTAACGCGATGTCGCCTGATCATCTGGCTGATGGTCTGCCAACAGGGGGGCAATCGTGCTAATTTAGAACGATTATACCAAAGTAAAACCAAGACAAAAACGTGAACATTTCGATTGCGCTGACATGCGTGACATCAGTCAAACCTACGTGAGTTCCAACGTTAGACACGTTCAAAATCAGCACGATTGCCCCCCTAATCTGCTCAGTTCTCGCGGCTACCACTCGGTGCTTCCCTCGCTCATTTTCCGTCTTTCCTCCTTAACACGTGTTGTCCTTAACCAATTGTAGTGTGTCAATTTTATTGATTACTAGCAAACCCGCCGAACTTGATACCGCCTTGACATGCATATGACGCGGGCTGCTAATGTGTATTATTTGTCAATCTGCCATCGTTAGCTGCATCTACGACGACCTCCGTGGTGCAGTGGGCGAATAGCCGGCTGAGACTGAATAGAGGCTGAGGGCCGGATTTCCGCCGCGGAACAAATGTTTGCATGATCTACAGATATTTGTTCCGGGTCTGGTTGTTTTTCTATAATATATTATAAGTATGTATTTACAAAAAAAAAATGTATATAAGTATTCTATCAGTTATCTGGTTCCCATAGTGCAAGCTCTGCTTAGTTTGGGGCTAGATAGCGCTGTGTTAAATATCCAGCAATATGTATTATTTATTATCTATGTATGAATAATGAATTTTCTTCATTATTTCTTTTTGCGTGAATCTTTCCAATATTTTAATAGTTATTCTGCTATTCGGAACAGAGACAAATGAAAGATCATCAAAATCGGTTCAGTCGTTTTCGAGTTATGGTGGTTCATGGTGTAACTAACCCGACTTTGTTTTATATATATATTTATATCAGTCATAGGATGTCCACTGCTGAACATAGGCCTTTCAATATACGAGTAAATCTACAGAGCGACCATTCTTGTGCGACCTCCGCCTAACGGCTTCCAGAAACCGTTTGGTTGTATTTCCATTGAATACAATTTTTTACATTTATACTTTTCAAAATGATTCATAAACTGTGGTAAATAAAGACTGACGTTTTAACGTAATAAATTAGTGGGCAACATGAGACTTGAAGATCTCTCGTAAATGTATTTTATTAGATTGCTAAAATAAGCTCATATGCGTTTTTATCTAACCCAGGTGTCGGAACTTTGACACACTCAGGTACCGGTGCTTTGTCATTATTTTAGACCATTATCACCTATTTAAAATCACCTGAGCTAGTGGCCAGTTCTACTTTCACCTACTGTTTGGTATCAGCCTTTTTTTTATATATTTCCTCTATCCTTTGCGTCTCACTTCTTTTTTTGGATAATATTTAATAAATAAAAATACAATTTTAACAAAAGAAGATTGGTATATATTATGTATTTAAGTAGGTTTATTTATGTAGTATGTACCTATATTATGCTATTTGTGCAAATTTTAATTAGTTGCCTTTTTTGTGCACTACCTTTACATTTTATCTTAAATATACAAAGGTTATTTGAAAGATAATGCTCTTTAGCATTAAGTATGCCTTTGTACTATTTTATGAGCCCAATAAAGTATTTTAAATCAAATTATTGTCCTGGTTATTTTCTGGGTGTTATGTGACTTGTAAAATGCCCTATCACATTCGTAATTTATGTTGACCGTGCCATTTCTATACAAGCTTTTGTCCCGTATCTAATCGTTCTATCCCTTGCGGTCACAAACGTGCTGCACACCAAAAGATCTGATTTCGTACATTTTATTCTGTTACATTCGTTACATTCCATGAAAAGGTTTCACGCGACGTTATCTCATATTGCTCTTTTGGGATTCATAAAGCATTGTGCAGCGCAGTTTCCTATTATTCATAATTTAAAAGTTTTCTGAGCTTAATCCTCGGTGTTATATTTAATAACCTATATAGTATAGTAGTATGCTTTTGAAGGTTCAGCTTTTGAATGGTAGCCTTATTACGGTCAATTGCAATAAAAACAAACTGGAAATACAATCTTTAATACATATTATATTTTCGAATATTTTTAAAGGGCAAAGGGCAAGGTCTTTGCTTTTATAACAAACTCCCAAGTGATGTACAAAAATTGACAATTTAAAAACGCAATTAAACAAAATCTCTATAAAAAAGCCTACTATAAAATATCGGATTATTTAGATGATAGAGAAGAAATTGAAATTGAAATAGCTCCAACTAGTTCAAAATGTTACAATTTAAACGTAATTCATTTCCTGTATTGTTATGTATTCTAAAAGGATTATAAAAAAAACAACCAGCCTTGTTTTCTTGCCTTTCTTTCCTGGCTTGGTCGCGATGAAAAGAGACGGTAAAGTTGACGTTGCAAAGTGATCTTTGTGATTTTATTGAATAAATGATTTTGACTTTAACTTTGACTTCGAGAATTAAATTTTAATTGCTACTTTATTCAATAGTTCCTAGTATGTTGCCTAGCAACTTTAATAAGGAGTACATAGTAAAGCAATAGTATATTATTAAATTAATAAACTATTAGATAAACTAATAATAATATTTATAGTTTATCTAATAGTTTATCTGTCTAGCAATAAGTGAATAAAGGACGGATTTAAAATGCGAGGGCCATAGATTAATCCTGAGCGACGCGAGTGATTCGCGATGAATATTAACATATAAATCCGTTATAATCAAGAGTTTCATAATATACCATGACCACAAGGAGTTTGTATGTCGAGTATTCTTTGCACAAGGAGTTTGTATCAAGTATTTTTGCGCAAGGAGTTTGTATAGCATTGAGATGGAGGTCGAATATATTGTTGTGTTCTTAATTCAAGCACCAAAATAGTGATTAAAAGTGCTTTTTATTTATTTTTTTTAGTGAATAAACTAAGCTTTTTAGAGGGGGAATGGTATAATAGTATATTATGCAATTAATGAATAAAGGATGGATATAAAGCGAGGGCCATAGATGAAGCCACGCGAGTGATTCATGGCCCTCGATATAAATCCGTTTTATTCAAGAGTTGCATACCATGACTACGAGAAAATGAAAGATTTAAGGGAAAATATACATAATAAGGGAAAAAATAAGGTGAATATAATTAACATGCACATTAAAATAAGTTAGGAAAACAGACTAAAAATGCCAGAAGCTTGATTTTCATTTACAAAACTCATCGTAGGCTTTGATGTAAACCAGCCGTGATTTGTTGGGTAGCAAGGTTTGTAATATATCGGCCGACCTCTCTTTCTTAAGCTCAGGTGTTAACACATCTTTTTCATCACTTGAATGCATTTTCAATCGATTTATTATTAAGTAACACTAAACTCTCTGTTCATTTAACTTTCAGTATTTGAAATAGCGCCAATTTACTGATGACGGCAATGAACACAAAACAGATTTTATTCTATATAATGCTAAACGCCTTGTTGAAAATGTCGACCAATCAAATCTCGAGGAGTTATTTGCACAATGAGTTTGTATGTCGAGCATTCTTTGCAGAAAGTGTTTGTATCGAGTATTTTTTGCGCAAAGCGGTTTTATAGCATTGAGATGGAGGTCAAATATATTGGTGTGTTCTTAATTCAAACACCAAAATAGTAATTAAAAGTGCTTTTTATTCACTGTTTTTTGTGAATAAAATAAGCTTTTTTGGAAGGGGATAGTTTAAAAGATATGTTTCAATGTAATAATTGTTTTACGACGTTTAATGGTAGATTATTAAACGAGGGGATAAAGCAGTGGCTTGCGTCACGGGCGCTATATTGAATACCGAACATAACGAAGGATTGTAGAGTTAACTCATGAGTGGAGTGAAAGAATTACTAGAATTCTGAGTGCAGAGAGGGATATAAGAGAATCGACAGGATATATACCATACCAATACCACACTGTGCGCGAAGACCGGCATCACAGATGTTGGTGACAAGACTGCCAGGCTGAAGTGGGACTGGGCGGGTCACGTCAGGCGTATGGTCACAGACAAATGGGCAACAGTCGTCACAAAATGGGATGGGCCTGCAGATGGGCGTCGAAGCCGGGGCAGGCTGAGGAAGCATTGGCGTGACGACCTCGATGCATTCCAAGATGGCTAGTGGGACGTGGCGAGTGGTCGTGAGATGTGGAGGAACAGGGGAGAGACCTTTGCCTAGCAGTGGGAAAATATAGGTTAAATTATAAAAAAGGGGGATATAAGCACACCCAAGATGTAGACAGCTTTATCCACGAGTAGAATACTCTACTTTTCACTACTCTACTTTCTGTGAGACAAATGTTGTATTTGTACGGGCGTTTCGTGTTTTTTTCTTTATAAGATAAGAAAGAAAACTTAAGAAGACACAAGGAGACACAGAAAGACCTACAAAAACAAAAAACCTTAGGAAACATAATACACAGGAACCAGGAAACAGTTCGATTAACGAATAAGTTCTTATTGTGTGAGAACTGCAAGAAGAACTTATTCAGTAATCGAACTAGCCTTTCTTTAATCGTTATTGTACACAAGAAAATACATTAAAAAGTACAGAAATAGAGGACATGTACAAAGGCGAGCTTAACCCTAAGAAGAGTTTTCTTAATAATAAATAAAATGTATAAACTAAAATACATACAAAATATACATATACCTACAATAAATAAATTTACAGAAAATATTTCTCTTCTCATTAACTTTCCGCTTGAAAGTGTTTAACGATTTAACTTCATGGGGAAGGGCTGTACAGAACGCAAAATTATGTATCATGTCTTCTTAGGTTTTCTTATGTCTTACGTATATTAAAAGCAAATGCCGCGAAACGCCGGTACAAATACAACATTTGTCTCGCAGAAAGTGTGAAAAGTAGAGTATTCTCCTCGTGGATAAAGCTGTCTGCATCTTGGGCGTGCTTATATCCCTCCCTGCACTCAGAATTCTATTAAGTCCCTTGCTCCGCTCGGGAGTTAACTTTAGAATCCTTCGTTACGCTTTATTCCCCCGTTTAATAATCTACTACAAAGAATTAAAAATATTAGGTATATCTACAAAATTTACTGTTTACAAATTTACAAAATCCTATGGCGGCAGAAATATCATCTTGTGTCAAAAGTGTATTAATAGTGTATACTACCCGTGAACTAATGTAATATTCTAACCGACACCCCATAAACGTACCCTATTTGAAAACTATAACAGAACCTGTTATCGTATGTGCCATATGTGTCCACCCTCTGTTTCCCTCACACTTGGGTAATTATGGGGACACACTGTATAATTTTGTCATCATTATGGAATAAATTGATAAATATCTAGGCATTTTTCTTTGTTACGTAATATAAGATACAGATGTTAAGCTCCACACATTTATTATTTGTATCCATTGTTCTAATTACGATAATTATGAAAATGGCCCTCTTGTAACGATAATAATTAAACATTTTATATTTCTGTAGAGCTTCATAAGGTTGTTCCTTTCAAATTTCAAGAAAATTTCACTGAAAATTAAATAAAGTGGTTATTTTAGAAAGTGTTTAGATTTTCAGCAATACCCAACCCTGCAAGCTATCACCAATTTCGAAATAGCTCCGATATCGGAAAGGTCATTTGAAATAGTGTAACTTTACAATTGTTTCTGAAGTGGTCGTCAGATATATGGATTTCGTCTAAAATAACCATTTCACTGCAGATGGGTGTGGTCGGAGTTACAGCGTGTTAATTATTTCAAAATAACGACGTTACTGTTCAGATAAGCTTGACGTTATCACTTTACCTACCCGGCTCAATCTTATGTCTGGCAACGGTTTGTATATATGAACAGTGAGAGCCACAATTTTTTTTGTAGTATACCGCTGTATTTTAGACCATACCTCACACCGAACAACTACCAAACAGATATTCCAGACGTATTGAATTTATTGGCGAGTGAGGCGCACGTCGTGATGTAATCCTTCTAACGCTATTGTTTTCCAGCATTGATCTGTTTCAGCTATCTGTTGGCTTTTGCCTTGAGCTTTCCCAAGAATTCATTGTAGGGGAAATGCTTTCTTGAATTTCAGAGCTGTCTGTAAAACAAAACAGGTCAATTTGTCTAAAATAGCATCGTTATTCATTAAGCATTATTTAGTATATTATCGACGACCTCCGTGGTACAGAGGGTGAATAGCCGGCTGAGACGCAGGAGGTAGCGGGTTCGATTCCCCCCGCGGAACAAATGTTTGTATGATCTACAGATATTTGTTTCGGGTCTGGATGTTTTTCTATATACTTATTATAAGTATGTATTTACAAAAAAACAGTATATAAGTATTCTATCAGTTATCTGGTACCCATAGTACAAGCTCTGCTTAGTTTGGGGCTAGATAGCACTGTGTGAAATGTCCAACCATATTTTATTTATTGTGTAAAATAAAAATTGTGTACTATCGCTAAAACCGGCTTGAACAACGATCTCTAAACATATTTAACGACTAAACATGTTTAAATTTGACGTATCTGTATTTGTATGGTTCAAGAACTCCTTAAATCATATTTAGCCAAATTTGTTTAGGCATCGTTGCAAAAGTCGCCCTAAGTATGGCATTTTGATGATCAAAATTTGATAACAGGTATAGTAGGCTGTCCTCAGTTCTTATACATTTGTTATTTGACGAGGTCAGCGCATAGAAACGTGGTTTCTCAATATACATACATATACAAATAATTTTTAAAATGTATGTAGGTACATAATGAGCTCCGCACTAGGTGTAACACCTGTATCGCGGATGCCCTGTATAGATTTGCAGAAGTTAAACATATTAAACGCGAGACCAAACCGAGTAAGTATACATTTTGACTATTATGAGAACAGAGAAACAAACAAAATTTAAGATAAATAAAGATAAAAGATAAGAATTAATATTATCTGATAAAAAAACTACTAAGAAAAAAAATTGGGAACTCGTGTAAGTGATGCATTTCAGTGGGTGAGTGCAAGTTTGTGTGTGTGGGTTTGTGTGTGTTTGAGAGGTTATATTTGTGCGTGTGTTGAGTGTGTTGTGTTTTGTGTGGTTGTGTGAGGGGGTGGGCGTGCGCAAGTGTATGCGCGTGGCATTGTTGCTAGCTATGTGATTGCGACCAAGATTGACTCCGTTTCGACATAGTCGAGTGTGATCAGCCATTTCCTAATCTTTACTTTAGCACTGGATAACGAACAATATTTAAGATCACACTTAATTAACGCACGATTATAAATTAAAACACACCTCTGTATATAATTTGAGATGGGAAAAACAAATTGAACTCGCGACACTGTTACCGACACCTCAGTATTTATATAATTGGATTTTTTTATGTGAAAACTTCTTTAGGCGTGTTGGGCATTTTTGAGATGGGGAAAAAACCATTGAGTTCGCGACACTGTTGCCGACACCTCTGTTAATAAATTTATTATTTTTTAGTTTGTAGAGAGACAAGTTTTTTAGTAAAATTTCTTGTGCCTGCGGCATCCGTCGTGATCATTATGAAACATCCAATATTTTTACATCCAAGTGAAAACTTATATAGGCGCGTTGGGCATTTTTTGAACATCGAACATCTGTAGTGTAGTCTGTTCAAGTTTTCAGTTTTGTCGGCATTTCCGGAGTGCCACTATTTTTTTTTTGCAGTAAATACTTCTTTAGGCACGTTGAACATTTTTTGAGATAGGAAAAAACCATTGAACTCGCGACACTGTTGCCGACACCTGTTACTGACTGTTACTGACAGTTACTGACACCTGTATCTGTAGTCTGCTTTTATTAAAGTTTTCACTTCTGTTGGCACTCCTGGAGTGCCTCTTTTTTATTAGCAAGCGCCCTCCTCCTCCATATAAACTTTAACCTTGTCAAATCTCACACTCCTCCATGCGCGTAATACCTAAGCTTAATAAAGGAAAAAGTTTTTTCTTCATGTATTAATATATAGATGACTCTATCAACGTTACGTATATAATCTAACTAGTGGTTCGCCCCGCACTGAGATCTCGGGAGTCTCCTAAAACACAAAAAAAAATATTCTCAGGGCGACTCTCGCAACGATGCCTAAACGTATTTAGTGGCTAAATATGATTTAAGGAGTTGTCAAATCATACAAATATGTAAAATTTAAACATGTTTAGTCGCTAAATACGTTTAGGGATCATTATGCAAGCCGGCCTTAATCTTTGACTAATAAAATAGTGCCACGAAATGAGAATACACATTACTTGACCTACAGTTTCATTCAAATTACAGGTAACAGGAGTTCATGATTGTGGTGAATCTTTTTTGGGGTACGAATTGCAGTTATTCTGGATTTCAGACTTATGCCTATATGTGTGTCACTAAAGCTAGACGCATACCAAATTTCAAGACTACTACTGGTGTACCCTGTGAATTTTGTCAAAGTTTAGTTTTTGTTAAAGCTAATAACTTAAAAACTACAAAATTTAAACTAAAAATAAAAACGGGGTCAAAATGTACTTACAAATACCTTTTAGTAGACGTATCATTTGAATGGATAGTCCCATTTTGGTTTTTTTTACCCCGCTTGAACCCCAATATCTCTACAACCCCCCCACATTTTTATCTCATTTAGTCACAACAATACTGTGCCATTACTACCTAACTATATACAAAATTTCACGATGATCATATAAACGCTTCGAAAGTTATCCCCGGACAAACAAACATACATACATACAACGCCGATTTGCCCAAGTTGGTTTAGAGATCTCGCTCTATCAACTAAGTCAGAGATATCATGATAAGAGGCTACGAGTATCATGGAAATTACAGCGGATCCATCATCTATCTAAATTACAGGTCTCATTCAATTACATAAGATAATGATAACTTATCTCGGTGAATTATTACTGATATGCTAATTGTGGATTATGGAGTGATATAAATGGAGTATTAAATCGGGCATAATGCAAGATTAATTGCAGATGTGGTTAATCTCTCGTCTGGTGGGCAATAGGAAATGTTCTTCTATCAGTCAGAAATAACAGTATAGTTGCGACGAACATTTACAATATAGTGTGTTCGGAATAATGTATATCAAAAAATAAATCTTTTTAGGTGACCAAATTAGTAAAACTGAACCCTTATGATGCGACTGTGTCTCTTTGTCACAGCCAATTATCTCCGAAGAAGCTATTGACATGAAATTTGGAAAATGAATTAGAAAATAACACTGTCCACTTCCATTGCATTTGACGACCTCCGTGGTGCAGTGGGCGAATAGCCGGCTGAGACGCAGGAGGTAGCGGGTTCGATTCCCGCCGCGGAACAAATGTTTGCATGATCTACAGATACTTGTGCCGGGTCTGATTGTTTCTCTATATATTATAAGTATGTATTTACAAAAAAAATGTATATAAGTATTCTATCAGTTATGTGGTTCCCATAATACAAGCTCTGCTTAGTTTGGGGCTAGATAGCGCTGTGTGAAATGTCCATCAATATTTATTTATTTATTATTATTTATTTATTGCAAGTTAAAAATATATAAATTATTTCATTTTTATTGCCAAAGAGCCCTAAATTTCAAAATAGGGTCACATGGGGTCATATAAAAGAGCTTAATTCGCACATTTCAAAACAGTTTTTTTATGTCGCAGTTTTGTAGTTACTACAAAAATTTCAAAAAAAAAACCGTTCCCCGCCATTCACTCTGAAGTCTGCAAAGTAAAAAATCGTAATTAATTACGGTTGAAATTTAATTTCATTTAATTTTAATTTATTTTCCACTGTACCTACATATTAAGCTATACGGAACCAGTATAAGCTGACCTCGCATTGTGTAGGCTTTTCGTAGAATGAGAGGTCAGCTTATACTGGAAAATGTATATCTTGGTGTGTACTTAAAGAACATTAAGTTGAGTTAGCTCTGTAGGCTCAAAAAGTCAATTTAACAGACAAATAATTTATTAATTATGAATTCTTAACTGAAATAGGGTTATTTTAAATATAATTTGCTATTCTACAAGAAGTTGGTTTTATTAAACCTATAAACACTGGCTTTTTAATACTTATTTTACTCAAATTATAAGGAATAATTTTAAAAGGGTTTAAACACTTAAATAAGTTTCATAATAAACAGAATAACAAAGCCTGTAAAAATATTGCTAAGTAAAAATTCCCGAATGTGTCGTATTTTCCTTTAAAACTGTATTTTTGCCTGACAAGCCAACTGTCCCGGTGGCGAAATAAGTTTTTTACTATTGTTTGAGTTATTGTCAGAGAAAACCAACTGTACACAATAAACTTTTACGTGACCAAAATTAGACTGTGAATGAATATAGCCTAGAATCTCACAGATAAACCTGAACTTTTCTCTGGACTTACAAATTTAAAAACAGAGGCAAAATATACTATTAACCTTGTCAAGGGTACCATCTTAATTTTCATTAAGCTTTAACCTTAAAACCATTCATGCAACAATTTGAAGTTACATTTTCAGCTTTTTTATATTTACAGAGATCGTTAAAAGCGTTCGCAAAAAACATGATCCACGAAAATATTCTCACGATATTAAACTTTTTTAAAACATTTTCTCAGCAAACAAAGATTGAACTGCCGAACTTTTTGCAATAAAGTTAACGACGTTTCTAATTAAAACGGTAAAAGGGCATTCGGGATCCCCCCGTCAATCCCTAAACAAAAATAAGTCTATTTGCCTTTCTTGTCACACTTCGGTTAATGAGTGTCTGCGAGAAAGGGAGGGAAAATATTTCAATTAAGATCGCTAAAGAAATGTGTAATTTTGTTTTAATGGCAGCTGTTTACTTTTGTTTCAAACGAATAGTCTATTTGAACGAGATAAAGAAAAATAATACATTGCACAAGAGCTGTAAGATATATTGTAGTTTTCGGGAAGGAGACTTTGTCATGAAATAAATAATAAATAAATATTGCTGGACATTTCACACAGAGCTATCTAGCCCCAAACTACTGTACTATGGGAACCACATAACTGATAGAATACTGAGGTAAATAGTTTTTTTGTAAATACATACTTATAATATATAGAAAAACAACCAGACCCGGAACATATATCTGTAGATTATGCAAACATTTGTTCCGTGGCGGGAAACTAACCCACTACCTCCTGCATCTCAGCCAGCTGTTCGCCCACTTTGCCACGAAGGTCGTCAATGAAATAAAGTTTATTTGCTAGAAGCATGATATATAATATAAGTTGGCTGAACCAGAGGTTCAGCCTCCCGAACAAGCCGGGTTCCGTAAAGGCTACAGTACCATAGACCACATACATACGCTGCGGCAAGTCATACAGAAGACCGAAGAGTATAACTTGCCGCTATGTCTCGCGTTTGTGGACTATGAGAAAGCCTTCGATTCGATCGAAACATGGGCAGTGCTTGAGTCTCTCCAACGATGCCGTATTAACTATCGGTATATTGAAGTGTTGAAGTGTTTGTATAAAAGTGCCACTATGTCAGTCCGAGTACACGAATAGAGCTCGAAGGCGATTCCCTTAAAAAGAGGCGTAAGACAGGGAGATGTCAACTCTCCGAAACTGTTTACGACCGCATTGGAAGATGCCTTCAAGCTTCTGGAATGGAAAGGACTGGGCATCAATATTAACGGCGAATACATCACTCACCTTCGGTTTGCAGACGATACTGTGGTCATAGCAATGTCGATGGAAAAGCTCAGCACGATGCTCGAAGGCCTCAATCGAGTCTCTCAACGGGTAGGACTTAAAATGAACATGGGCAAGAGGAAAATCATGTCAAATGTCCATGTCGTTCCTGCCCCAGTTATGGTTGAGAACTCGGCTCTTGAAGTTGTCGACGCGTATGTATACCTAGGACAAACAGTCCAATTAGGTAGGTCCAACTTCGAGAAAGAGGTCAATCGTCGAATCCAACTCGGATGGGGAGCGTTTGGGAAACTTCGCAACGTCTTTTCGTCCAACATACCTCAGTGCCTTAAGACGAAAGTCTTCAATCAGTGTGTGTTACCAGTGATGACATATGGAACCGAGACGTGGTCCTTCACTATTGGCCTTATGAATAAGCTCAGAGTCGCTCAACGAGCTATGGAGAGGGGTTTCTCTACGGGATCGAATCAGAAATGAGGAGATACGTAGGAGAACTCAAGTCACCGACATAGCCCGACGGATTAGCACGTTGAAGTGGCAATGGGCAGGCCATATAGCGCGCAGAACAGATGGCCGATGGGGCGGAAAGGTTCTCGAGTGGAGGCCACGGACCGGCAAGCGCAGCGTAGGACGTCCACCCACAAGATGGGCAGACGACTTGGTAAGAACCGCAGGTCGGCGTTGGATGCAGGCCGCTTCCAACCGCAGTTCCTGGAGATCAATGAGGGAGGCCTTTGTCCAGCAGTGGACGTCCTACGGCTGATATGATGATGATGATGATGAACCAGAGGTCAACTGAACCTCTGGGTTAGCCCGGAGGTATACTTGAATAATTTACAAATGTATTTAATGACACTATTTTGATAGTCAAAGATAATTTTATTAGGCAATATGCAAAATAGTATCAAACACATTAACAATAAAAACTACAATTAAATCAAATAACTAAAACTAAATTTAAAATGAACCTATAAATAAAAAACTGCATTTGAGCATAAAAACTCCATCTGCAGGTAAGGTGTCCAAAAAACTGGCAACATTACCTCTTTGAATGGCTATTTACAAATTGATCAACTATGAATATTTTAAATTGTATTGATAGTTGATCATTATTTGGCCGATACAGTGATCAAAGTTTAAGGAAATTATCATTTGCTATTACAGAACTGTTTTCTTAACAAGTCCGATGCTTAGTTAAACTTCAAAAAGGTCAAATTGAACGTTGCCATGAAAGTTTTATAGAATGTATAAACAAGTTAGACATTCATTACTGTCCTTACTAAAAGCTTTATTTTAATTTTATCTGATTTTTAATATATAATACATTTTGCAATATCATGAGGGGGTTGTTGCCATACTCGCCACGCTTGGCAGGCGGGTTGTCAAGCGCAGTATAGGTATTGAAAACACGAAAAGACGCTGCTGCCCATCTTTCGGAGGTATCCCTTAGCAGACTCCTACTGCATCCACGGGCAAGAGCGGAGGGGCAACATTCTACTGCCGGCGCCCCACGGCATGATGCGCAGATCCCCAAGATGGGATACCCAAGATGGGCAGACGACTTGGTAAGAACCGCAGGTCGGCGTTGGATGCAGGCCGCTTCCAACCGCAGTTCCTGGAGATCAATGGCCTTTGTCCAGCAGTGGACGTCCTACGGCTGTTATGATGATGATGATGATGAATACATTTTAATAATTTGTTTTTCATCTCCTTTTGCAAATAAATTTGTTACGTGCGAGTAACAAAACTCGAGAGTCAGAAAATAAATGATCTGAAGGATCTGCCTGGAACATGGACATGTAATATTTCCTTAGCAATGGTTCCTACTGTATCAGATAAGCTCGGCATCACACTAGTACTTTTGTATGCTGAATGGGTATTATAGCTGGAAATTGCTTATTTACTTACTCCATTGGCACAGGGACCCAAAGTGAGTTTTAGCCTCCGATATGAGAACTCTCCACTTTTCTCTGCCCATTGCCATCTTTTGTTAGTCGTCGGCTCCAAGGCGCGCTGGTCAGCCTCCATCCCATCGTTCCAGCAATACCAGGGACGATCAACCGTTCGATAGCCAGTCGATCGGCCCAAGTATGTTTTCTTGACGCCTCGGTCTTCTCCCATTCGCATTATATGGCCGAGCCAGCGAAGTCGGTGTGACTTGTATTCCTATGAGGTTCGGCCACAAAATATTCTATTTCGGCGTTTCTCCTTACTACATTGTTTGTTGAATATATACAATAATAGCCAATACTGACCAGTACACAGTTTCGCACGCATAGTTTTTCCCTTATCCTGCGCAGTTGGATAAAAAAATGCTGTTACTCAGGGATAATGTAGCATTCTAATAGTGAAGAATTTTTGAAATCTGACTAGTTGTTTTTAAGTTTATTCATTACAAACATACAAAAATCTTTACTGTTTATGGTATAGATATACACTTAGCGGCACAATTAACCGCTCACCCTTTTAAAGTGGCAAATTTTGATGTTATCGCAGTTGTAAGTTATTGGGCATAAATAAGTCAAGTGTGAAAGAAATGTAGTGACGAAAAAATTACAAACTACCCACTTAACTTTGTTTTTTTTACGCATAAGTTGTGAATAGGATAAATATCGAACTTCGTCTCATTATCGTTATCGTTGCCATACTGCTTACATTGCTTCAGTGGCATTAAAAGTAAACAATTTGAGTTTGTTTTGGTTTCGTAACTTAAAGCTAGTGTTTGGACATCACAAACCATTTGATGCTAATTCAGTGGCGAGAACCGTCGCTCTTATCGACGAAAGGTTTAGTCAGCGTTACGTGGCGCGGACGCTTGGTGTCGCACGTACCACCTTAAGGGATGCAGTGAAACGGATTCGGGAAACTGGCTCTTATGAGCGAAGACCAGGACAGGGCGGAAAAAGATGCACCTCCGCTCGTGACGACCGATTTCTTGTGACCAATGTTCTAAGAAATCGGTTCACTACAGCTGTTCAGGCACGAAACCAACTTCGTGAGGTTCGCAATGTTCAAGTGCGTGAAACAGCAGTGAGAAGAAGACTGAGTGACTGACTGGAGAGAATGCCCTTGGAGCTTTTCGACCATCTCGAGTGCCACAATTGCTCGTAGGCCACCGGAGAGAAAGACTTCGTTTTTCCCGAGAGCACGCCGAATGGAATATGGAACAATGGAAGAATGTTATGTTTACTGACGAGACAAGAATATGCTTGCACGGTCCTGACGGTCGCCAGCGTGTATACAGACGCAAGAATGAAAAGTTTGCACCATGTACTGTTGTGGAAACAGTAGGTTACCAAGGTGGCTCTACCATGATATGGAGCGGCATTACTTACGAAGCACGCACCGACTTGGTTATCTTCGAAAGAGGTGGAATAAATGCTCAGAGGTATGTAACAGAAGTGTTGGAACCTCATGTAATGCCATTTGCTCCATTTATTGGCGAAGATTTTTTATTAATGCAGGACAACGCTCGCCCCCACGTTGCTAGAGTTGTTACCGCGTACCTGGATATCGTCGGCATTCGAAAATTAACATGGCCATCCCGGAGCCCAGATTTAAAAAGCTATTAAACACATATGGGACAATTTAAAAAGACGTGTTCGAAGCCGCATACCAGCTCCAACCACCATAGATGAATTAAAACAGTCCGTGATTGAGGAGTGGCAGAACATTCCACAACAACAGATCAAAGATGTCATCGACAGCATGCCAAACCGTTTGATGGAAGTCATGAGGGCTAGAGGTAGAAATACGCACTATTAGAATTCATTTATTCAGCAGATTTTTTATTTTTAAGCCATTTCATCACATTTGTTAATTTACGGTCAAAGTGTTTTTCAGACTTTTTTATAAATAAACGTAATAATTAAAAACAATATTATCTTTCATTTTACTTCAATATACCAACGTTATAACATAACATTCACAAGTAAGGCCACAATTTTTTTTTTTAACCAAAATCGTAAAAATTCATGGTGGGCGGTTAATTGTGCCGCTGAGTGTATATTGCCATTTCATATTTAGTGCAGTACTTTACAGAAAATATGTACTGTATTTTTCCTTACGAAATTCGATCTAAAAGGGCCTAAGATAAAATGGTATGTAAGTAGTTATTCTGTTTAAATTTTCAATCTACTCATAGGCAAATTGACCGTTCACATCACGACTGTCATAAGTATTGTCTACGTGTACCTTTTCAATTATTGTCTACCCTCGCATTAAACATTGTTATCGGAACTAATTATGATAAAAAAGATTAAAGGAGGGGCCGAGAATGAGTGGAAGTCACGTGATATAAGGAAGCTCTTACCGTGAATCGTGATTGTAAAAGTCGATTAGTGAATCATCACTTTGCGAAAGTAACTTTAGTATCGAGTGTTACCAATATTAAACATGCAGGTATGTGTAAGTTATTAGTATTTTCTTTTGAGTATATCCTTAACGCCGGTCCGGTAGTCCTGTTAAATATATATATATATATACAATATACAAATATAACCTGTACAAATATATATATATATATATACTAGTTTATAAGTATTCTATCAGTTATCTGGTTCCCATAGTACAAGCTCTGCTTAGTTTGAGGCTAAATAGCGCTGTGTGAAATATCCAGCAATATTCATTTATTTATTTAAATTTAAGCAATACAACATGAACGCCTTCAAGAGAGGTGGCATTAAGTTTAAGGCAACGCGACTGTAGAACCACAGAGTCCTGCAGGAGTTTATAAGCGACGGTGACCACTTAACTTCAGGAGGCCTGTCAGTCAGCTTGTGTGTTTAAATGTTAAATATTAATTCAAGAGAAATGTAAAGAGGTTTCTACAGGATAGGGAACGCATCGACAAAACTCCGGGTATTGCCGGTGTCAATAGGTAAGCCTGTTTCCCCACAAATGACATCATCATCATCATCATCCACAGCCCGACTTCACCCACTGCTGGGTATAGGCCTCCCCAAGTTTGTGCCATCCGCCACGATCCTGCGTTAGTCTCACCCATTGACGGCCCGTAACTCTAACGATGTCGTTCACCCACCTCGCTGCCGGACGTCCTACCCTTCTACAACCATTCCTCGGCCACCATTCAGTTGCTACCCTGCTCCACCTGTCATCACCACGTCTTGCCAAGTGTCCCGCCCAAGTCCATTAGAGCTTCATAATTCGATTCCCAACGTCATGGACCTTCGTTCTTCTACGGATCTCGACATTTGGAACTCGATCTAATAGTTTGATGCCGAGCATGGTACCTACCGACCATGGAGCGTATCTACCATGCTCGGCAAAACATAAAAAATATTTTTTTTTTTTAAATTTACCCAGTCATATTTATTGGCCTCAGATGTATCGGGATGACTTACAACATCAAACGGGCTATCAACTAGCGTGAGATCCCACTCGTAAACTGTGGAAAAAGTCGTGGGGTGAGCGACACACCCAGCAAATTAGGCTGAGTGCGGTACACTCGGCTACACATCAAGCTTTTGTCATCCAGAATATGTTGACCTCGCATTATGTAGGCTTTTCGTAGAATGAGAGGTCAGCTTATACTAGAAGTGTATAGCTTGATGTGTAGCCGTGTGTACAATCCAACATTTCTCGATATAAAATACTCGATATTGATTGTAGGTACACATTGTATTTTTATATTTTAGTTAATAATTAATAATGCTGGACATTTGACACAGAGCTATCTAGCCCCAAACTAAGCAGAGCTTGTACTATGGGAAGCAGATAACTGATAGAATACTTATATACTTTTTTTTGTTGTAAATACATACTTATATTATATAAAGAAAAAAACCAGACCCGGAACAATGTCCTAAAGATCATGTAAACATTTGTTCCGCGTCGGGAATCAAACCCATAAGCTCCTGCGTTTCAGTCGGCAATTCATTCTCTGCGCCACGGAGGTCGTTGCACTTTAGTGATACTTTAGGAGGTATTTTAGTAGTCCTATTAAGTCGGTAATAGTGATCTAACTGATCTTTTAGTGCTCATTTGTTTACTAGCTGCATAAAAACCAATTTTGTGTGCGGATAAAAATACTTTCTGGTTGGTTTTTACCGGATCTTGGTCACGAAAAAGAAGAAAATCAAGGTACTGAGCACAAAGCTTGATAAATCTTGTTCAATGAGGAAAATTCAATAACATAATTTCTTACGGGATATACAATTAAATTAGTGTAGGGACACACTACATACAGAATAGCTGACTCGCGTAAATCGTACCTAAGTAGAAGATCGCTGTTGTATTGTAGTGTGTCCGCGTCAGTCGTCTCTCCCCGCTCAATCAGTTCATACATGTACAGTTGTGAAATTATAAGTTGGTAATTTGAAGATGCATCTACTCTATGCAACCTCTACATCAAGAAAGGACAAACTAGTATAGTAGGGGTTGCATCATTGTTATGATTATCGCGATCCCCTAAAATTAGCATACCCAAAATTTGCTCGTAAAAAAGTTCATATTATTGGTTAAGATGTAGAAACGTCAGTTTATCCCCATTTAATAACTAATGAACAAATAATGAATGCTAAACATTTCACAAGTGCTATCTAGCTCCAAACTAAGCAAATCTTGTACTATGGAAACAAGATAACTCATAGAATACTTTTATAAATTTTAATTTTAAATATACTTTATGTTATAATACACCTTTGTATAGAAAAACACTCAGACCCCGTTCAAATATCTTTAGATCATGCAATGGTTCCATTCGAGAACTTTCCGGCCCCATCGGTCATCTGTTCTGCGCGCTATATGGCCTGCCCATTGCCACTTCAACGTTCAAATCCGTCGGGCTATGTCGGTGACTTGAGTTCTCCTACGTATCTCCTCATTTCTGATTCGATCCCGTAGAGAAACCCCGAGCATAGCCCTCTCCATAGCTCGTTGAGCGACTCTGAGCTTATTCATAAGGCCAATAGTGAAGGACCACGTCTCGGTTCCATATGTCATCACTGGTAACACACACTGATTGACTGATTTCGTCTTAAGGCACTGAGGTATGTTGGAAGAAAAGACCGGCAAGCGCAGCGTAGAACGTCCACCTACAAGATGGGAAGACGACTTGGTAAGAACCGTAGGTTGGATGCAGGCCGCTTCCAAGCGCAGTTCCTGGAGATCAATGAGGGAGGCGTTTGTTCAGCAGTGGACGTCCTACGGCTGATATGATGATTATGATGATGCCAAGGTTCCGCGGTGGGAATCGAATCTGCAGCTTCCTGTGGTTCAGCCAGCTCACCTCAGCCGGCCACGGGAGTCGTCATTAATCTTAAAAAGTTTATTCATCTTTTGCTAGCCATACAGAATAACAGTACCACTTGAAAAACAAATATTTAAAGGACTATTGTGTAAATTAATCATCATCATTAGGGACCGTCGTAGGTAGTGCTATTCACGGGAATTAGTGACCGTTAGCTTAACATGGATATGCCTTCTAAATACCGAGAAATATATTTTTATTTTATAAAGTCATTGTAGTTGTACACATGACGACACATCAAACCACCCGTTTCGAGTATAATTAGATCCCGCCTATGGACCAGTAAGTATTATGGCAAACAGCACTGTGCGGGACTAGTCTTAACCAGAAATGAGTAGTCTGATATGTCGTCGTGCGTACTCATTGTATCTTTAACAGTTTAATTTCATTTACATCGACATTCATTAAAATATTCCCGGGAATCGGGGAATAAATCCCGGGGCATATCAATATTAGCTTATCATTCAGGTTCATTGACCCAAAATAGCACTACGTATGCCGATCCCTAATCATCATCCACAGCCCATAAGTAATCACTGCTGGGTGTAAACCTCCTTTATAAACGCCACCCTTCCCAGTGCTATGCTGCGCGCATCCAGGAGTAGCCCGCGACTTTTGTAACTGTGGGACGTTATAAATGTTAATTAATAACGGCCTACAAATAGGTTACATATACGAAGAGCATTGTTGCGTTTTGGACACAAGTCATCACGGGCGAGCTTGCCCATAAAATACGCTAGCAATTTTGTATAAATTTTAGCAGTATTCCTGTTGGATAATAATGCACCCGGATAAAGCGTTGTTCCGAGCTGATGCATTTAAATGTATGTTGTTTCTGTCAGCCATGAAGAGTTTAAAACCCATTTATGCATTAAACAAATATTTACCTTTCCTTTTGTAAATGCCAGAATGATTTCAAACGGTTTCATGTTTAATTCCTTTTTTCCTTGTTCCAGGTCCTTGAAAAGATGGAGACTGTCGTCCAATATTTACTCCTTGCCCTAGCGCTGACTTCAGTGCAAATATCCTACACTGAAAGCCGTCTAAATGAAAAACGCAGAGATAAAACAGAAAGGAGGCACCATGGCGCGCTAGTGAAAGATAATATATGTGAGATAACCAACCGGGAGTCTAAGGTCCACTGCTATTGCGAGAATACGGAATTGAAGACGGCGACTCGAGCCGACTGTTGGGTTTTTAACGGAGGCATCGATTCAAACGATCCCATTTGGGCTACTTTTAATTCACAACCTCATTTAGAAAAACTTACTTTCAACGTCCGAGCCGATGGAGCGCTCAAATTCATCCCTCTACACGTCATCCATCGCATGAAGCGTCTACAAAAGCTATACATTCACTACGCGACACTGACGAAGATCGAAAAAAGAGCCTTCTCAAATATGACGACACTCCGAGAACTGACGCTAATGAACAACAAAATAACCGAACTCGATTTCTCGTCATTCACAAACTTACCCTCTCTCGTAAACTTAACCATAAAAGACAATAAAGTGACCGAAATACAGAGAGATGTGCTAGTAGACCTCCCGAACCTTAGGAGCTTAGATTTGTCGTTCAATAGCATTAATCTAGTGCACGACGGGTCCTTTGAGCATCTGACCGTACTTAACGATCTGATACTGGAAGCGAATTTAATTACAGTGCTGACTAGAGACACATTCAGAGGTTTAGCCAATCTCACTAGATTGGATCTGCGGTCGAACAAGGTGTCGATGATCGGGGATTTGACTTTCACCGAACTGTGGAATATAAATGAGCTGCTATTGGATAATAATGAATTGAGATATCTTTCTGAAAGGGCTTTCGACGGCCTTGCATTGCTTCAGAAATTGTCTATGACTGGTAATAAATTGAAATCCATCAATGAAGGACTTTTGGAAGGAGTGCGCGGTCTTGAGTTATTAGATTTGAGAAACAATGACATCGAATACTTCACTTACGAGACAATCAAGCCAATTTTGGAGAATTTGAAGATGAAATCCTCGGTTCTATATCTCAGTGGTAAGTTTTCTTCCCATACAACTTTATAGGTTGATAATTTATAAAAAAAACCTTACGGGTTTTCTGCCTAATAGGCTTGTAGCCGGCTAAAAAGATATTGCTGATTATGATATTTCATTACAACAAAATTAACACTCAAAACATGTACTATTACACTCAACGTAGCCGAGGGAAAATTTGACTGTATTTTGCAAACAATGGGCAATTCCCTACAGGATTTTAATCCCTATAAGGCCCCTTTCACATTAAGAACAATTAATGAGTGTAACAGCTCCCTTCGAATCAACAATGACGTAATAACTAGATTTACGGACAATGCAGTGTGTTTTGTTAAGATAAACAAATTATTATGTCATGAATTTAATTTGATATTTTTTATATTAAAGAAGCACGTTTTTTGTAATAAAATTATATCTGAACTGTATTGAATTTTTATCTAGAAATTGTATATAGGTATAGTTGTTAGTAACCTTTAAATGATAACTATGTTTTTTATAATGTTCTTTGTTTAATACAACATTGACAACTAGCATATTTAGTTGCCGATTTTGAGCTTACCCAAGGATTTTTTCTCATCTAATACATTTTGTCGTGTTACCTATACGAATCATTAAATTACATAATTTTATAGGCAAATATTATTACAAACAGTTCTCGACGAAACTAAGTTATGGAATTACTACGTATAAACTCACTCACTTAAAGGTACTTTCTACTACAAACTAAGGTTACTGATCTGTGAAACTCAAGTTTATGTATTTGAAATTTAAAGTTACTCGAGCAGAATTTATACCCGGGAATAAATAACCTTGCAAAGTTTTGAGATTCGGATTCGAGAATTTACATAGCACTATATTGTATGGATTTTAGTTTGGAATACCTCAGCGAGATGGTTTTGTTTGTACTACCTGTACCTGTAAATTGATCCGCAGTAGTTATATTAATAAAATGCATTATACCAGGCAACAATTGAACAGGGTGGTAAATTAACTTATTCTACGGCTCGTATCTTAAAACTCAAATGATTTGTATTAAAACATATTTACTAGCTACACGTAAAAACGTGAGACAACTGCCTAGTGTCACGTTGCAGTAAAAATTTATGTTAAACTCAACATACATTTCAAACAGTTCTTAGGATCAAATTGCACCGTGATAATAATCTTCAAAAGAATTCCATCCATTCAACAAAGATGTGCCTACAAAGGACACGATACGAACAGCAAAAAACTAAACCATCCATCTTTGTTCGCAGGTAACAAGCTAACGTGCAACTGCCGACTCTCCTGGATACAAGTACTGAGAAATGAAACGAAGAGCGAACCCCTACGATTGGCCCTCGATGACGTCACATGCATCCCCGTCGACAAAACTATCAGCACAGTGAATGACGTTATCAACGATACCGATCCTGCACCTAAACATGAGCAAGTCTATAAAATTGAAGCGAATGGTGAAACCACTGATGATGAAAACACAAGTCATACCAAATTCGAACCTACAGTTCAACCAGTCACCCCCAGTCAATTTGTAGTCGTAGATATGCCATTAGAATCAATGCCATGCCCAAGTGAAGTGGTTCAGAAAGGTGAAGATTCTTTGATGCTCTCATCGAAAGACGATAGCTTTTGGCAAGCAAGCTCATGTAACCAAATATTGATGAGCATGTCTCTAGTGCTAATGTTACTAGTGATTACCTTGTAAGCGCAAAGGAAAATAGACTTTCACACTAGTGATCGTGTGAATGTGAGTATGAAATTTTGTCGTAAGTTTTGTATTTTGGACATTTTTTAGATGATAAGAATAAAGACTGGTTTAGATATTTAAATTATTCTTCAACTAGAATAGTTAAGCCAAGTGATAGTGGTTGATGCAAAATTTTTTATCTCATTTACAATAAGTTGTAAATTAAGGTCTAGTCTTAAAGTTATGTAATTCAAATGTAGAAATCTAGATTGTCTTGAATTAAAATTGTTGCATCAAGTAATTTTCATTATGTATTTTGTAATTTTATTTATTTTCACTGTTAAAAAAAACATCTGTATTTAAGATAATTTTGTAACCAAAGTCGGTACCTTTGTATTGTTAGCTTTTGTATGGGTTTTATATTGCTTGCAAGTCGCGTTCGGAGATATTTTGTTTATATTTTTTGTAAATATAAAATCTAACTGATTATGAAAACTCCAACAAGCAAATTAAGGATTCAAAGTGTAGATTCAAAGATGACAGCCCCATGGTGAGACCTAGCCGGTCAACACATATATTTTGTAAATTAAAAATCGAGAACAAACCTTTTTTTGAATTTGATTAATTTTGTAAAATAAAATTCATAATAGTAGTGGTTGCTGGAATACATTTTTTTACCAATAAGCTATCCATTTTACCAGGTTTTTTGTAAAATATATTTTGTAATTGTATCTACATTTGTTTGTTACATAAAATATCTTGCATGTTTTCTTTGACTGCTATTTTTAGAAGTAAATATATCTTATATGTATTAAGTGCATTTGGGGATATTACTTTCTTATTTATAATAATTTGTCTGTAATAAAACTATTTTGTATCTATACATCTTTGCTTCATCATAGCTTTTAGACGAATACCAAAATAAATAAAAATTATCTCCTGACATAAACCTAAATAAAATAATACCGTAGCTCTAGTGATGTACAAATTAGTTATGTAAGAACTAGCTATATTGTTACGATTAAACTCTCTGAGACTAATTCCCATATTTTTTTTTATTCTGACCATGTTTCTTTAGGTTTGGTCCGTTCCTATAAGAAGTAATGATACAGCCGGCGTTTCATAGAGCACGTATTCATATATTCAATAATATGGCGTTAAATTCATTTATAATACAAAAGACTCAAAGTTTTCAATTCTAGCGTTAACAGATTCCTTTTAGGCAAGCGTTATCAATGTTCGCAAGAGCTTGATTATTCTCAGTTAACAAAAAGATTTTGACATGACCAAATACTTATAGCAATGATAAATAAACAGATAAAAGAAGTAGAGAAGAGAAAAGAAAGTACTTTATTACATACCATATAACAAAACATTAGCTCGTCTCTATTGAGACGAGCTAATGTTTTGTTATATGGTAGCGGTTCGCAGCGGTGTTGCGAATATGATCTATCCACTTTATGATCATAACATCGCGGAGGCATCACATAACACTAATATTATAAATGTGAAAGTTTGGATGATTGTTTTTTACTCAATTACGTCATAATGGCTAAACAAATTTCGATGTAATTCGGTGTGTTTATAGATTATGAATTGGATTCAAACAGGCTCCCTTTTTTGACAAACAACGCGTGCAAAGCCGCTGGCGGAAGCTAGTTATATGTATGGAGATGCACCAAGACCCGTACAATATTTATATTTTCTGTGGAGAATTCAAACTTGCTGCGACCTGTGTCGCATTCAACTGCGCCACGGTGGTCGTCATATGTCAAAGTACCGATTCGCACATCAGTGTAAAATCGAAAATGTATGTATATACTATATATAGCTGACCAAGCCGCGGCTTCACACGCGTGGTTTGTCAATAAAAAGTTGCCTATGTGTTAATCCAGGTTATGGTCTACCTACATACCAAATTTCATCGCAATCGGTTCAGCCGTTTCGTTGGAAAGAGTAACAAACATATATAATATTATATAGTAGGATTACACATGCTCAAAACGATAGAGGAAAACCAAGGCATTAGGAGGTTGACACACTGTCACGCACCA
Organism: Philereme vetulata; assembly: GCA_918857605.2. Lineage (NCBI taxonomy): Eukaryota > Metazoa > Arthropoda > Insecta > Lepidoptera > Geometridae > Philereme > Philereme vetulata. The sequence goes on from OU975436.1 coordinate 6,559,991, forward strand.
CGCTGCATATTGCGTTTCTACGCACCTACGCGCGTACTTGTGGGAGTGCATATCTGAATCATCGTGCGGGTTTTTTACGCACTCACGCGCGTAGTTGCGATTTGTGGATTCACGGCGGCTCTGACTCATTTCATTCAAAGCTGTTCGCTAGTGCAGTTCCAAAAAAGGGCGCTTCCAAAATCACGCACGGCACTGCGGGACTCGGTGTGCCATACCTTGCGTCTCGCCCCGCACCTACGCGCGAGGGTGCATGTTTCTCCGCGCTTGAGCGCGTGATCTGCATGAACGCGCGTGGATGCATTTGCTGTGTGTTGGACTGCGCGTGTTTTTTATACAAACGGAGATACTTACAAGCAACATTAGAACACGCATTCACGCAACATGCAGCGTGGTGCGTGACAGTGTGTTGAGCGCCTAAGGCCACTTATGCCATTCACACGGATGTCCGTTATAATTCCCGGTACGTCATTCAACATTCACACACACATTTAGGGCGACTTGCGCAACGATGCCTTAGCATGTTTAGTGGCTAAATATGATTTATAGAGTTGTCAAATCATACAAGTACGTCACATTTTAAAATGGTCTGTCTCCAAATACTTTTAGAGATCGTTGTGCCAGGCTTAATTTTATCCGTGAACTTATTCGCCAGTGACAAATCCGGCGAATGGGCAATGATATTGAATGGTGGTTCAGTTACCTCTGCATGAGTAGCGAGCTCTACTAGATAATCTGTGGGTGGCCATAATCCTAAGCGAAGCGGGAGAAATCAAACGCAACTGCTATAAAATAAATCACCAGCTAAGTTCTGCCTAAGCTTCGTACTGCGGTTACAGGGCTCTGCCCACTACGAATATTAATTTAGTTTGTGCGAATTATTTGATGCAAGCCATTACACAGGCATGGTGACATGTTTCAGAGGATAAAGCAAAGTGAAGAATTTAGGGGATAATTGCCGGAATTACTGATCCGATTCTGATTATTATTTTATTTATAGTAAGTTTAATTATCCCTGAGTTCTATGCTAGTATATTTATAAGTATGTATTGGTCCTTTGTACTCTACAGCCCGCACAAAGGATGACTTAAACTTAGCCACTGACAAAGCAATTGATAGAAGTGGCAAATTTTAAGTGAATCGTTCACTCGAAAGAGGAAAAAGTTATTTGGTTTTTATTAATGGTTATAACATTTAAATGATAAAATATTACTAAGTAGATTACAAAATAGTACTAAGTATTTGCAAATATATTTTTATCTTCTCAACTCTAGGGTAGGCATTCCACGAAGAGCTATGATTTTTAGAGCACCAATTGTATTCCACGAAGAGAAACAATTAATATGTTGGCTTGGTGCTCTCCGTGGAATACTAAAAGTTATTTTAAATGTTTCCACGAAGGGCAACTACAATGTTATATCTGCTATTGATGGGGTATTTTTTTTAATCAATAATTATGATGGATTATTTCAATTAAAAGATTTGTCTCTAGGCACCGCTAGCCTAGAACGTCTAGTTTCTGAGATACGGCTGTTTGAATTTTGACAGCTATCATCAGTAATACAGATCTCATTGATACCTAGCATTTGCCCCAAGACATTGCTAGCTTAGAACGTCTAGTTCCCAAGATACAGCTATTTGAAATTTGACAGCTGCCATCATAAATGCAGATCTCATTGATATCTATCATTTGTTCCAAGACACTGCTAGATTAAACCGTCTAGTTTCCAAAATACAGCTGTTTGAAGTTTGACAGCTGCCATCATAAATGCAGATCTCATTGATACCTTCCATTTGTCCCAAGCCACCGCTAGCCTAGAACATATAGTTCTCAAGATAGAGATGTTTGACGTTTGACAGCTGCCATCATAAATGCAGATCTCATTGATACCTACCATTTGTCTCAAGACACTGCTAGCCTAGAACGTTTAGTTCCCAAGATAGAGCTGTTTGAAGTTTGACAGATGACACCACAAATGCAGATCTCATTGATACCTACCATTTGTCCCAAGACACTGCTAGCCTAGAACGTTTAGTTCCCAAGATAGAGCTGTTTGAAGTTTGACAGATGACACCATAAATGCAGATCAAATTGATACCTACTATTTGTCTCAAGACACCGCTAGCCTAGAACGTCTAGTTCCCAAGTTGAAGTTCCCTGTTTGAAGTTTCTAAAAATCGTTGCTCTTTGTGGAATGCCTCCTCTAGGGAACTTCTACTCCCAATAACGCGTTGTTTCCTAATTTTAGTATTATAGTTATACTCAACTATTCGAGACTGATTTCAGAAGTTGGCTAATGACACTGAATTATAATGGAGTTTGGTTACCTTTGGGAACTGTGGGAGAACAAAGGGGGAAAGTTCCGGGGGCTTCCACATGATTACAGACGCGGGATATACTCCTTCAACACTAAGTCTGCAACTTTTCTTTAAGACAACCTTTAAATTGAGAGGATTTAGTTATGTCAAAGATATGGTCGGGACTTAGATATGTATGAAAGGAGAGTGCAACTAATACCTAAATACTTTACAATACAAAATAAATAAACTATTAAATATATATAATATTATATTATACAGTCAAAACCGTTTATGGCGACATCGTTTAGAACAACATACCGGTTAAATTGACCAAAATCAAAGGTCCTGGCTGAATGTTATATGACCGCCTTATCGAAAACATTGGTTTTTACGACATTGTTTACTACAACATACCGCATTAAGCGACCACATTTGGTTAATGTTTTCGGAGAATTATATCTGTAGAACGACCGGCTCAGCTGTATTGTAAACAATTTGAATAGGTAACTGTATCCACATCTGGCACAGTAAAATAGTCAATGGCTATTATCGTAAAAGTAAACAAAGTTTAGGGTCTATTGTAATTCTTAGAAACAAAGCACATGCATGCCGTAGCCTCAAGGCCCGCTTCGTCATATCTCTTAAGTCAGTTTGTTACTTATCTTTACACAAGACGCACTAAAACATATTGTTGAGTTAACTGTGAAAATTGTAACATGTCGCAAAAAAGAAAACAAATCAATATCGAAGAAAAATCGCGTATTATTTCAAAGCTAGAGAAAGGAATGCCAATCATACAACCTGGCAAAAGAATATGGTGTATCACACTCGACAATTTCAACCATTTGGAAAGAAAGGGAGAAAATTCAAATCCTTTACGACAAGAATTTTTTGAAAATGAAACGAGCCAGAACAACGCGGCCTACGAAAATTGAGGAAGCTTTGTTAAAGTGGTTTAAATATCAAAGGATAAATAATGTGCCAATAAATGGACCAATTCTTCAACAAAAACCAAACGATTGTGCTCAACGTTTTGGTGAAGATTTTGTTTGCTAGTTGGATTCAACGTTTCCGGGCTCGACATGGCATTGTCGGCGGGAAAATGAGTGGTGAAGCTGCCAGTGTGGATAAAGATGCTGTAGACGAATGGATTACGAAAAAGTGGCCTACATTATGCGAAGGCTACAGTCCAGAAGACATTTATAACGCAGACGAAACCGGACTTTTTTACAATATGACACCAGACAGGACTTTAAAATTCAAAGGAGAGAATTGTTCGGAAGGAAAAATGTCCAAGACGAGACTAACGATCATGGTTGCAGCAAATATGACAGGATCCTGTAAAAGGAAGCTTTTAGTTATTGGGAAATCTAAGAAACCAAGATGCTTTAAAAACATACGCTCACTGCCGGTAACGTATGAAAACAATGTGAAATCATGGATGACATCGGAAATTTTTGAAAGATGGTTACGAAACTGGGACGCTGAATTAAAAGCAAACAATAAGAAAGTTCTTCTTTTAGTTGATAATTGTCCTGCTCATCCGGCTGTTACTAATCTGAAGTGTATTAAACTCGTGTTCTTACCACCAAATGTTACATCTGTACTGCAACCTATGGACCAAGGTGTAATAAGATGTTTAAAATCTCATTATAGAAGACTGCAAGTGTTAAAGTTAATACAAAGCATTGACAGTAATAATCAGAACAGCTTTACGGTTCTTGATGCCATCTTGATGATATCAGAAGCATGGGAAAAAGTTTCACAAAAAACTATAGCTAACTGCTTTGGGCATGCAGGTTTTAAAGATCTTACAAGTACCTCAGATGATGTGATTGACGATGATGAAGAGGACAATATTTCTTTGGCTCAATTAGCCCAAAATTTACGACCTGCTTTATCTACTACTGAAACAGACGAGTTCATTGATGTAGATCAGTCTATTGCAATTTGTGCACCAGCTACGGAGGATGATATTGTACGTGAAGTTCAAGAGGAAAATGAAAATGAACAGGAAGACTCGGAAGAACAATTTACAGTTCCAACTTTAATTGACGGTCTCAATGCTGTTAGTGTATTACGAAAGATTGTTCTTTTTAATGAAGAGTTCTACATGCAGGGAAATTGTGACGATACGCTGATTAAAATTCAACGTGAATTACAAAATGTGTATGCACGACAGAAGTGTTTCAAACAAACTAAAACTACAGATTTTATGCATACAAAAATGATGGAAAAATTATATTGTTCTTTTACGTTTGTATTGAAGTAAACAAAATGCGGTTTAATTTCCTACATGAATATACATATTATCTTTCCTATTAATACGTGTCACCGGTTGTTACAACTATCGATTTTTACGACTCAATATAAGTAGTCCCTTCGATGTCGTTATAACAGATTTTGACTGTATGTACCTAAATTATAATAAAAGACGTTTACCTTTCTGTATCAATAAATTACTGTTGGACTATCTATCTAACTAGGATTATAGATTCTTGTTTAAATGCTATTCCGACACTTACTGTAGAGTCTGCTCACGACCACGGCTGTTGTAACTTTTGCAAGACAGTTGAAACGTGGGAATAACAAATAAAAAAGGTCATACGCGATAAATACCCGTTTAAATCAGTAACTACTAACGGTAAAATCAAAATGCTCGTAGGAAGTACGAACCGGAACGACTTTTTGATGAAATCACTCGATAATTTTGCGTTGGACGAGCAGTAAGCCCGGTCTCCGTATTATGGGATTCGAGTTCAACTCCCTCCTGGTTCGTATTTTTCGGGATTATTTTCAAAATTTAATGATAGAATTAAATTAATTGGAAAACGTAAAGAACATAACACACATATATGTCAATAATAAAAAAATATTGTATTATTAGTCGTTTGTGTTCTACTACTGAGCAAATACCTCTTCTATCCTTTTCTGTCTTCTCGATCCTGTGCACTCTCTACATTATTGTTGTACCATTTTAATCACACATTTGTACCTACGTAATTATCAGTTATTATTAAATTTTAGAATGCCATAAATAATTAAATATTGAGTGTTCTATAAAGTGAAATTTAAACCACTGTTTTAACATAACATACGGTGTTCAGACCATAGTCTACTACTTAATATTGTAAGATCTTTAAAATACTTTATATAAATAATTGTAGACATCAAAACTAGCAGTATATAAGCTGTGTACTCAGCTAACTACGCTGGTTTCTGAGAGTACTATCAGTAGGTAGTTGGAAATACTGAAAGTCCTACTTTTAGCGTTATGGAGACTTAGCGTGGACGGACTGTATTAGTTATTTGTTACCAAGTTATACACAAGATAGAATAGTACTTACTAATGGATTGAAGTATATCTTCTGCCTACGAAGCAAGTTTTGATAGAGTATAAACAAAAGAATAGAAACGTTAATGAAAAATCACACTAATAATATATTATTAGTGTGATTTTTCATTAACGTTTCTATTCTTTTGTTACATTAATTTATATTTAAATAAATAAAAATATAAATCATATATAATTTAGTATATACGTAGATTATAACCTGGATCACCACATAGCCTATCCTTTATCCTGTAAATCAGTTCTCATGGGATAAAAATGGGGTGCCAAGTCAAGTTGCAACAGCGAGTTTAAGTTTTATTTCTAGATTACATACACATTCAGTAGGGTAACGCGTACAAAGTCGTGGGCAACAGCTAGTATTATAAACGCGAAAGTTTGGCTGTTTGTCTATTTGTTTGTTTGTTACTCAATCACGCCGTAACGGCTTAACCAATTTCGATGAAAAGTATATAAGTAGATTATAACCTGGATCACCACATAGGCTACCATTTATTCTATAAATCAGTTTCCATGGGATAAAAATTGGGTGCCAAGTCACGTTGCAACAGCGAGTTAAAGTTTTATATCTTGGTATTTCTAGGCAACCTACACATTTAGTAGTGTAACGCGTACGAAGTCATTGGCCACAGCTAGTATTAAAAATGCGAAAGTTTGGATGTTTGTTTGGCTGTTACTTAATGAAGCCGTAACGGTTGAACCCATTTCGATGAAATTTGGTATATATGTAGATTAGAACCTGGATCTCCACATATTCTACCATTTATCCTATAAATCAGTTCCCATGGGATAAAAATGGGATCTTAAATTTTATATATGTATTTTGCACCCCAGAACAACGCGGGCGAAGCTACTGGCAACAACTAGTGATAAATAAGTCTATGGCTAACAGGACTCAATCTACACAAGTCACAGGTTAGCTGGGAAAAATTATAATTAAGGTTGCCTGTGTACTATTTTTAAAAAAGATAACAATATAAAAGAATGGAAACCGCTGGAAGGGGTCAATGAGTCACATGCTCACAGGACACGCTAATCACTAAACCGGGAAACCCGGTGTGTTAAAATATAATTGTAATTGATCGAGCGAAGCAAGATCTCCAAAATCATTTTGGGAAACCCGGTGTGTTAAAATATAATTGTAATTGATCGACCGAAGCAAGATCTCCAAAATCATTTTAGGAAACCCAGTGTGTTGAAATATAATTGTAATTGATCGAGCGAAGCAAGATCTCCAAAATCATTTTGGGAAACCCGGTGTGTTAAAATATAATTGTAATTGATCGAGCGAAGCAAGATCTCCAAAATCATTTTGGGAAACCCGGTGTGTTGAAATATAATTGTTATTGATCAAACGAAGCAAGATCTCTAAAATCATTTTAGGAAACCCGGTATGTTAAAATATAATTGTTATTGATCGAGCGAAGTAAGATCTCCAAAATAATGTTGGGAAACCAGGAGTCTTAAAATATAATTTTAATCATTTTGGGAAACCCGGTGTGTGGAAATATAATTGTAATTGATCGAGCGAAGCAAGATCTCCAAAATCATTTTGGGAAACACGGTGTGTTAAAATTTAATTGTTTGAGCGAAGCAAGATCTCCAAAATCATTTTGGGAAACCCGGTGTGTTCAAATATAATTGTAATTGATCTAGCGAAGCAAGATCTCCAAAATCATTTTGGGAAACCCGGTGTGTTATAATATAATTGTACCTAGTCAGGTCATAAATTCTGTCACATGTTTAATATAAAATAATTGAAACAAGTTTATTCATTATGTAACCATTTATATACCAAAATGAACTTAACAAAACATAGATTCTTATGACACTAAAGTTTATTCAAAATGACCTCCGTGATTTTGAATACAGGCCTTCAATCTGCGCGGCCAGTCGTCTATCGCAGCACGAACGAGGTCCATGTCAATATCGGCGGCTGCCTTAATCAAGGATGTCTTGAGTGACTCCAAATTGAGATGAGGCTTTGAGCACGCCGTTTCCTCCAAGTGTTGCCATATCTTGTAAACTAACGGATTCAAATCTGGACTGGAGGACGGCCAGTCTTCGTGCCGGATGAAGTCGATTTCACGCGCCGCCAGCCAGTCTTGTGTGCTCTTCGCTCTATGAGCTGGCGCCGAATCTTGTTGGAATACCCAGTGCCTGTTATTGACCTACCATGACCCACCAGACATACCATGTGGTATGAGAAACAGGTTCCAAAAGGTTCGTCAGGACCGTATTTTGATACACAACTGCATTCGTTTTTACACCTTTTTCACAAAAATGTACCTCTGTTAAGCCCCAATAAGAAACTGCCAACCATACCATGAGCGAGGATGGAAAATGACCTCGTTGGACACGCGGAATTCGGTTGCTCGCTTCTTCACTACTGTGTGCGTACACCTTATCATTTTGTTTGTTGTAGCTCTCTGCTATGGTAAAAATTTTTTCATCCGAAAAAAGAATTTCCCGATATTTTTTTCCCGCGTACCGCTTCAACAAAGCGCGGCATCTCTTCAGTCTCAGGTCCATTAGACGAGCATTCAAACGATGTCCTGTTTTTCTTCGATATGCCCGAAGCCCTACGTCTTCATTTAACACCCTTTTCACCGTGGTTCTGCTTAACCCCATCTGAAGGGCCAACAGTTTCTGCTTACGTTTGGAATTTCTGTGAATTCGCGCCTTCACAGCTTTTATCACTGCTGGAGTCCTAACAGACTGAGGGCGACCACTTCTTGACCTGTCATCTACACTAGAGTCTTCATTGTATCGTTTGATGGTGCGATAAACGAATCTTTTAGTTATATTAAAATTTTTCAGTATGTCAAAAATTTGAATTGGCGCGTAACCGCAACGATGCAACGCAATAACTACAACGCGGTCTTCTTTAAGCGTCCACTCCATATTTAAAAATTAGTAAAATTCTAAAAAGTATACATTTTTATTTACATGAACAATTCGAAATTCGAATTTTATAAACTTTTTTGTGGCCAGCATTCTAAAAGAAAAGTTTTTACTGTGTGACAATACTTATGACCTGACTAGGTAATTGATCGAGCGAAGCCAAATCTCCAAAATCAACTTGGGCAAATCGGCGTTGTATATATGTATGTTTGTTTGTCCGACGATAACTTTCCGTTGATCCAGTCATCATGAAATTTGGTATTTAGTTAGATAGTGATGTCACAATTCTGGTGTGACTAAATGAGCTAAAAATGTGGGGGAGTTGTTGAGATATAGGGGTTCAAGTGAGGTAAAAAAAACAAAATGAGACTATCCGGTTAAATGATACGTATAATGAAAGGGGTTCATGAGTTAATATCGATCCTTTTTTTTATTTTTAGTTTAAACCTTGTAGTTATTATGTTATAATCTATAATAAAAACTGAATTTCAAGTGACCCCACAGCGCTGAAATTTGGTATGCGTGTAACTTTAGTGCCACAAATGTAAGTAAAAGTCTGAAATCCAGAATAACTGCAATTTCTACCCCGAAATATAATTACCAATTACATCCCGTTACCCGTAATTTGAATAAAAGTGTAGGTCAAATTATTTGGTTAATATGCATTTCGTGGCAATATTTTGATAGGCAAAGATTACAAATAATATTTTTTTTTGGTTGTTATGGGAGACTCGCGAGATCTCAGTTCAGGACGAACCACTAGTTATTATGTATACATTTTCCTTGTAACCGCAACAAAGTTAAACAACTGTTTTGAGAGTATTTAAAAAAATCCTTTCTAGTTTTTGTGTAATATTTTTCTAAACACGCGTTGAACAGTGTTTAAATTTGATTAAGCCTCTATATGTTTAATGCTTGGAGAGAGCTATGCTTGGTGTTTCTCTACGAGATCAAATCAAAAATGAGGAGATTCTTACACAAACAAAGGCACAAATTCATATCTAGTAGGATTAGCAAGCAGAAGTGGCAGTTGGCGGGGTACATAACTCAACTGACGGCCGTTGGGGCAGAAAGATTCTCGAGTGGAGACCACGCACCGGAAAGCACAGCGCTGGACGGCCTCTAACTAGGTGGAAAGATGACCTGTTAAAGGTTGCTGGGAGCCGTTGGGTGTACAAGATAGGTAGCTCAGGAAATCTATGGAGGAGGCCTATGTTCAGCAGTTGACGTCCTATGGCTGATATGATGATAATGTTTAGTATAAGCAATAAAAGCTTATATAGTACTATACTTACACTTCAAAAACTTTCGTGATAGATTTCAATCATTATTATAAATACGAAATTTATCACGTACCGTTTTGTCGGTGTTTCGACCGACAATGTTTCGGTTCAATTTGCAAACCTTCATCAGGGTGAGTGGGATCCGCTCCAACAAACGTCTCGCCTCGCATTACGCGCCGCAGCACTCTGCGCGCGAGTAGACAGGCGCGGTGGTGGGGATTGCGTCAACGCTGGCCCAACTTGTTGACAGGTTGCGTCATCATCATTAGCCCTACTGCTCTATCTCCAGTAGTTCATGGTACAGGCAAACACACAACATTATGTCTCTGTGCGAATCAACTTTTAAGACACTCCTTTGACAACATTTTCAACAGCTAAAAATAAAAAACAAATTATCGAAATATAATGAAAATATAGTGTTAACATTTGCATTATTTAACCTTATTTTAGGTTTTGTAGCGTGGCACGAGATTTAAGCTAGTTTTAACGAGTTTTTTTAGAAAAGCTGACGAGTGTGCCTCAAAAATATCGATTGCGTTACTTATTTGTAAATACTAAAACATGTAATAAAACGAAAAAATTAGAATAATCAACATGATAATCATTTATTAATATTCAGTGTTTCTAATTTAAAAATAACGTTATTTTATAACCAACCTATGAAATAGGCAGTTCTAGGTAAAGATTTATCCTAAAGATAAGCATTTAAAAATTTGCAAAGTAATGCAGGGGGCATTACTTTGCAAATTTTTAAATGCTTATCTTTAGGATAAATCTTTACAGAGAATATTCAGACATACATTTCCCATACCTATAATAGGCATCAGTCTTGAAGACTTTTAATTTAACGTTTTTCCTATATAAAAAAATACTAATTAGAGTAATCTTCAAAAGAGATACTAAAAATTTAGGGACATAAGAGTAACGCTAGAAAAAAATAGTAACACCTGAGAATTTTGAATCATCAAAAACAGGCAACAGCCAAAATAATCAGGTTGCTAACAATAAAGGAACGGTGTTGTTGATAAGTTATTCTTAATATAAATTGCAACTTCGTAACAGAATCACACAATACTTTTGAAACAAAGCGTTTCGTCTCAAATTCTCATTATCTTGCTTTAGTTTTATGTTTTCTCTATACACCCGTGATATGTTCGTTTTAACTTTCTTCCGGCCTGCTTTTGCTAAAGTTAAGTAAAGTGGAGAAACTAGTGCTCTTGGTGGTGTAGCTAGTGCTTGTAGAGGGTAAGATAGTGCTCGTGGTGGCGTAGCTAGTGCTTGTAGAGGCGTAGATAGTGCTCGTGGTGACGTAGCTAGTGTTTGTAGAGGCGTAAGTAGTGCTGGTAGTGGCATAGCTGGTGCTTGTAGGGGCTTAGATAGTGCTCGTGGTGGCGTAGCTAGTGCTTGTAGAGGCCTAGATAGTGCTCATGGTGGCGTAGCTAGTGCTTGTAGAGGCGTAGATAGTGCTCGTGGTGGCGTAGCTAGTGCTTGTAGGGGTGTAGGTAGTGCTCATGGTGGCGTAGCTAGTGTTTGTAGAGGCGTAAGTAGTGCTCGTGGTGGCATAGCTGGTGCTTGTAGGGGCTTAGATAGTGCTCGTGGTGGCGTAGCTAGTGCTTGTAGAGGCGTAATTAGTGCTCGTGATAGCATAGCTGGTGCTTGTAGGGGCTTAGATAGTGCTCGTAGTGGCGTAGCTAGTGCTTGTAGAGGCCTAGATAGTGCTCGTGGTGGCGTAGCTAGTACTTGTAGAGGCGTAGATAGTGCTCGTGGTGGCGCAGCTAGTGCCTGTAGGGGTGTATGTAGTGCTCGTGGTGGCGTATCTGTTACACGTGGTGATAGGTTTCTTGATTGTTGTAATTGGTCTCTTGAACGCGGTGGATGGTCTCTGAAATTTAATGGTTGATCTCTTGTTGTTGATGGTTGGTTTCTTGATATGGCTTGCGGAGGTATTACTGGTGGAAAAGTAGCACGTGGAGACGTCGGTGGTGGACTTCCATTAAATTCTTCAACATTTCCTAATCTGGAGTCTGTTCTAGGCAAGTCGGGGGGTGTTTGTTGTAACAACCTCTCAATAGTCTGTTTTTGTTTTTTTGACTGTAGTTTTCGTAGTTTCCATATCACATTTGCGTTATGGTTTTCTTTGGAGTTAAATCTTTTACTAAATCTCTACTCCTTTGGTTTTATGGTATCGAGTTCGGTGTTGTTTCTTCGCTTCTTCGTACTTTTCTCTATAATATTTAGCCTTTCTCTACAGCGCTTTTGTTTTTCTGCTGCACTAAGTGGCATTTTGGACTATGTTGCACCAACCTTGAACCAATTAAACTATATTATTCAAAAGTTAATTTATATTGATATATTAGAAACCTTAATTTGACACAGTATACAATACACACTCACGCATTTATCCATTACTCGCAATGTCATTTTATCTTATATTCTCTGGCGTTACCGGTAACTCTAAAAAAAAATTATCCAGCGTTACCGGTAACACTAGGGAAAATTTTGACTAAAAAAATCATAACTAATACCACAGCTAATAATAACTAAATATCTGGTCATGACCTTGAAATCAGAAATCCTAGGCAACATACTGACCTAATACAATTCAAATAATTCAAAAACTTACCAATATTCCCACCGTAACGATGTGAGCGACAATAAAGCCACGCGCACCAGTTGAGAGCTTACCACACACAGAGGACCGGGTGAAGCGAGGTAGACTTTTTCAGACGCTATGAACTAAATATTAGATAATAATCGCCTTTCATGACACCATGTTAGATGCGATCTCTTAAAAATAGTCATGAACTTTTATCGCTAACGCTGTATGATGTTTTCATCAAAGTTTGGCACAAAAGTTAAGGTGCATGTAAAAAATATAATTTATGTCAAACTTTTATTAATGTTAACTTTTAACTAAGCTTATTCTTTTCTGAATCAAAATATTTTGTAAAAATGCAGTGCATTCATTATAATTTTTTAAGAAACGTCGTACATTGTTTGTTCACCTAGGCCTGGGGACACAGTTTTTTGTATGGAGATTGCTTATGGTGTGCTGCGTTACCATAAAAAAACTATAATTTGGCTTAAAAATATAAAAACTATGAAATTACCATGTTAGCACATGATCTAATTTTACGTTAACATCAAAACAACCATATTCTAAACTGAAATATCGATTTTATTGCTATTTCCATGACAGGGACACAAAAAGAGTACCTTAAAAGTTGATTCACCCCTCTACCAGGTTCACTCACTCTTCTGTCGCCTGCATCAGAAGACATCATTGAAGACATGGCCTCCAGGCTGGTGGTAGAGCCCATCCTCTATCTCTGTTAAAGTTCGGCACACGACTTATTTCTATCGCGTCTCGGATCTTGCAAGGAACGACGAACTTCTCTCTCGATTATATCCGGGCCTCGATTATATCCGGGCCGGTCGAAACGTATGTAGTGCGTCGAATCAGAAACTAGGACACGTTCCGCCACTGCAGAACTGTTGGAGTAGTCATTCTTCATTGCACGTATGTGTACAGTCAACCTTGTAGATACGTTTTGTTTTGTTTCACTAATGTGGCATCGTCAGTCACATAGACTCATCTACATACAAAACAGCACATTACATGGCGGATTTACTACTTCCTTTCAACAGAAAGTTCTTTAGCAACGTGAAAGATCCAACGTACTTTACTCAACTCTTGGAACGAATAGTAGTACATGAAGATGAGTAGATGAGTGAGTTTCGATGTAGCGATGCTATTTAGTGTTTTTTTTTACCTTTATGTTGTTAAGTGCCATTTTAGCGTGAGCGTTTCACAATTACAAATAAAACAAAGTAAAAATTCTTACGAATTCTATACTTTTAAGTCACTGGAGAAAATCTCGGTATTTCCATGCTCGGCCATTCCAGAAGCCAAACGTTCGCTGGCGGAAACTTCTCTGATCCCTTACGGCATGCGACAAAATTGTCTCCTAGGTGCGAGGATGGATTCTCCGTCGATAGCAAGCCAAACGGTGCAATGCTTATTGCTTATTGTCTTGTTTGCTTCAACGACAGCTTTTCTAAATCATTTTTGGATTGCGGTTAAAAGTACTAAACTATTTTTTTTATTACATTAGGCCTTCCTTGGCGTCGCTTTCCGTCTTTAGGAGGCCATTGTCTTCTTGGGCCACGGTTGCATACGGGAGTGAAAAAACGCTGGAGCGATGACTTGGACGTCTTCCAAAGAGACTGGTGGGATCTGGCTCTATACTGTGATAAGTGGAAGGAAGAGGGGGAGGCCTTTGCCCAGTAGTGGGACAGTACGGGCTAGTAAAAAAAATACATGAGTTTAGAACAAGCTTATGGTCCACTTGGTGTTAAGTAGTAACTATCGCTTAAAACAGAGAATTGTCTCATGGGTCACGACCGTTAGAAACGTGCCCTATAATACACTGCTCTGCGTCTATCAATTTAAGGCATATAGGTGTAAAGCCTCATGTGGCTGTAATTTCGCCAGCAACCATACCCTTCAAATCGAAATACAGCAAAGCTGTTTGGCGGCAGAAACAGGTATGGTATACATAGGTTACATTTACAATTTTAAGTGGCACAGAGTTATACGTAGTTCAGTCATAAATTATTTGTTTATTATACTAATTATGGAAGTAGGTCGGAAACAAATCTCAACTAGGGCTCATGAAATTCGGTCGCGCAATTTCGCTTCCTGAAGTGAACTAATAGAGAATGCAAGATTAATTTCTAAGAGCGAGTTTGAGTTCATCTTGCCAAGACTATTTAATTGCTATTTATTATAGTTTCTTTACATAGCTACTGCTGGAGACGCAAAGACGTAAACAGAACTTTACAATTAAATTTCTTTAAAATTAAATTTCGAAACGGGAAATGGATTTTAACTTTGAAAAAATAATGTTAAAAGTGCGATACAAAATGGCCAGAAAATGTAAGCGCAGTATTTACCCCCCGTTTTTTAGGGTACCCAAAGGGTAAAACGGACCCTATTACTAAGACTCGGCTGTCTGTCCGTCTGCCACTAGGCTGTGTCTCATGAACCGTGACAGATAGTCAAAATTTTCACAGGTGATTTATTTCTGTTGCCGCTATAACAACTAATAACAGAAAAAAAATATTTAAGGGTGGCACACATACAAAAAATTTTATTTTTGCTCGTTTTTGCTCGATTTGATAGCGGAAATAGGTAGACGATTGAAATATTTAATGAATACTTAACTATATATTCACTTTTTAAAATAAATAATTTAAATAAAATAAAATTGATATTTAAGGGGGGCTCCCATACAACGAACGTGATTTTATTGCCGTTTTTATAGATAATGGTACGTAACCATTCGTGCGCTAGTCCTACTCGCACTTGGTCGGTTTTATTTTTCATATTTTTACGAAATTTACATATTACGTGAAACATTGCTTTGGCAGGCATCGTTATTAAATCGAATCTTATTCACCATCATTATCATTGTATCAGCCATAGGGCATCACTTCTGCACATATTAGGCCTCCTCCATAAATTTCCAAAGCTCGCGATCTTGTGCGACCTGCACTTCAGATGGATATACGACCTGATGCTGTTGCTGGGAGACGTTGGGTGCAGACCGACACTTTTTGACTAGATTCAATTACGGGAATTAGTCATCTGGTCGAATTCATTTGTTTCTGTAAAATCCTGCCCGCCTATCACGTGACCTATTTATTTGACAAATCTTGATAGCCTTTAAAAATTTGGAATCATTGACAATTATTTAAAGCGATAAGACCGCCAATTACACTATTTGCTTTGTGTCTTCTATTTTGTCTGTAATTTTTAATTTTTATGGTGTACAATAACGTGTTTTCATTCAGTTTTCATTCATTCAATTCTTAATAGTATTTGGAAATTGAAAAACTTGAGAGTAGCTTTAGCTATGGCTAATGGCGGGTTCCTATATCCGTTAGTAACCAGCTACGACTCGTTTCTCCTTGAAAAAGTGTCAAACTAGTGTCAAACTTCTGACACGTTTTTAATGAGAAACAAGTCGTAGTTGGTTACCGACGGATATAGGAACCCACCATACGTGGTTTTACTTGACATACGATTGAAATATTTTAAAGCTAAAAAAACACTTATAATAATAGTGGATGATATTTAGGATATATTTAGAAGGATAAGACATGCTGATATTAAACTTTTGATGATAAAGAAAAGAGATCATCAAAATGTAAGAAATGTTTTGTTATACCAATCGAAGCAGAGATTCTTACCTAAATTTTTGGTAACACACTCAAAGCAACTCAAAAACAGCATTTTCAATGCAGGTCTAACTCATCCTTTACTAGGCCAACACATTTCATCGTTCAGAAGCTAAATACCAGGCACCAAACACGCTAAATCAGTGACATTGACTGATGGAACTGACAGCTAGGTTGTTGTGACGGGCGGCAGACGCGGCAGTAAACCGAACAATCGCTTTGTGCATTTTTAGGCAATTCCACCTTGCAGTGTATTTGATGCCTTGGCACAACATGTTATTGTCTTGTCAGTGGTTTTTTTATGTTATTTTTTTATATTATACTTGTAGACACACAAGCTGACGGGCTTCCTGATGTTAAGTGGCCACCGCCACCTATAAACTCCTGCAGCACTCGTGGTATTAATCTTCTTCTCGATCGTTACACTCTTGGCAGAGTGGTCGTGGTCGTCACTTCGGGGGTAGCAGCGCGCTTGATAATCCTTCGCCACTCCTCTCGTATTGCCGCTTTTCTGGTGCACTCGCGTAGGGGACCGTCAAGTACTGCTTTGATTTGGTATGTCCATCTCACTGGCGATTTATCGCGTAGTCGTGTACCCTCAACCTTCTCCTGCATCATAAGGCTGTGAGATTCCGAGTTCTTGGTGTATGGACTGGTTGGTATGGAATTCCGTTCATGATACTCCAAGCATTCTTTTCTAGCACCACATTTTTAGAACCTCTATTCTTTTCTTCTCGCTTTCACGAAGGGTCCACGTCATACCACGTGGTATGAAATAATAGGATAATATAAAAATGTTAAGACGGGGCATTATTTTTCTGGAAATTAAAAAGTTCTGATTAAATAGTAATAGCAATAAGACCACCATATTTATTAGCGCGTGTCCAGCAATTTATTTTTTAGATTTTTAATTTAGTTTAATCTGTAATTACAATTCATACTTTTTAACACCTACGCCACATGAATGAATGAATGTAATACTCTTTATTGCACACCAAACAAAAATACAGTAATAATGGACATAAACATTAAATAAAGCTACAATGTGCGGTCTTATCGCTAAAAGCGATCTCTTCCAGACAACCTTTGGATGGACAGGATAAAAAAAATCAAAAGACGGCGGTGTAAGAGTACCTACAGACATAAACAGAACCCACAAAAAAAATATAAGTATGTTTTAAGTAACTGACATACACGTATATCATTTTCTTTTTTTTAAATATTATTTTGTGTCGGATATAAGCTGTCTGTTAATTTGAAAAAACTAAGTGGACTATTTACCCAACGATACAATACATTTCAGTACTTTTATACCGTTCGTACATGTCATAAAAATGTCCTGTTTCATACGAAATTACTCTAGTAAACATTTGTCTTGTCAGTAATTATGTGGAAAAGTGGAAATTGCCTATCTTGTTACACCCTCAGAGAAATTGTGGAAAATGGCGCAACACATGATGAAATAATTTAGACTGATAGAATTCAGACAGACGAAAATAACATGTCGTTTTGGTCTCTCTATCGGTGTAGAATATCAATAAACATTAAAAAATTGTTTAATGTACTCGTACTTGGCCGTCACAGTTTTATTAGTTCCGTGGGGCAGTGGCCGAATAGCTCGCAGAGACGACGTAAGCGGGTTCGATTCCCGCTGCGGAACAAATGTTTGCATGATCTACAGATATTTGTTGCGGATCTGGGTGTTTTTCTAAATATTACTCGTATAAGTTTGTATTTACAACAAATGCATATAAGTATTCTCTCAGTTATCTGGTTCCTATAGTACAAGCTCTGCTCAGTTTGGGTCTAGATAGCGCTGTGTGAAATATCTAGCAATATTTATTATTTTATTATATGTATGAATAGATGAACTGATTTTTAGGTACGTAATATGAATATACAGACGCTATTTTTCTTTCTCAAACACTCGGTTTAAATGGAATCAACTTACACTGGGATATCACAGTTCTTTTGCAAAATGATCCGAATATGACAAGCTTTTGTTTACCCTGTCTTTTGTTTGTATTGTAGGTGTTGTGCAATTTTGCAAGTCTGTTACGTTTTGACCCAGTTTCTGTTGGAGGATATTTCTACAAATAGAAAATATAAAGTAACGATTACAAAAATAAAATAAAGAAACAAGGCATTGGCTGCAGAAGCACAGCAGCTGCTGCTGCCGCTCTGATTTTCAGTGGGAATCACTTTTCAATGACCTTTACTGTACATGAAAAAAGCTAGTTTTCGAAGTAAAACTTCTTTACACACGCTTGACTTGGGAAGTAAGCTGGTGAATGCATTACGGAAAGTGCGAAAGGAAGTTGAGAGGGAGATATAAGTTACTGAAAATAGAAAGAGAGAGAGTTACGTTTCGTATATTTTTAAACGTTAATTGGCGAGTGCGAGTTGCGTCTGTCCAGAATGAACATAGACTGATCGACCTACAGACGTGTGGACAATTTTGTAATTGAACAATTTTGTAAATTAATATTTTGAAAATGAAGTTTCTCTTCATCTAGGGATCTTAAGGTACTAAGGTAGATCTGGAAACGGATATTTTATTTTTTGATTTCTAACAACTACTAAAAAACAATTCTAATAGAGATCTAGTCTGTTTACATAATTCGGATGTAATAACATGTAATACAATCTTGATGACTCGAGATTATACTGGAACACAAGCTTAGTTAATTAGAAAAGCAAGAGAAGATAGCAGAATTTCTTAGTGATTAGTAGGGATTGGCGTAGGTAGTGATATTTTGGGTCAATGAACCTGAATTATAAGTTAATATGGATATGCCCCGGGATTTATTCATCGATTCCCGGGAATATTTTTCTGAATGTCGATGTAAATGAAGTTAAAATGTCGATAAAATGAATGTCGATGTAAATGAAGTTAAAATGTCGATAAAATGAATGTCGACGTAAATGTGTGCGTATAGTGAAACAGAGTCCTCGCCTCTCCCGCGATAAGCTACAAAAGCGTGAGGGAAAGGGATGACTGTAGTGACCAATACAACATGTATTTCCATAAAGCTGAACAGTTTATTTAACATGTATTTTACCCTGTTAAATAAAATAAAAATATATTTTCCGGGATTTAGAAGGCAAATCCATGTTAAGTTAACGGTCACTAATTCCCGTGAATAGCACTACCTACGCCGATCAGTAGTGATTAGACAGTGCTTTTGATATTTTAACCCACTACGCAAAAAAGAGGTATCATAAGTTTAACGGCCTAAGCTGTTGGACTAGTCCATAATGTTGCTATAACATTGTAGAATCAAAGTTACAACGACTTCAATACTTTTTTTTGTTAGAAAGCTTTGAGAAGGTCTTACTCGTAGCTAAACTAGTTTGATGATAATGATAATGTTTAATTATCTTTTGACATTTATATGTACTTAGATACGTCATAACAATAATATACTATTTTAAAATAACTTATCGTAACGTATCACACTATCACTACACACTTAATACACCTAATACATTTTCTAGAAAACTAACATCAAAAATTATAATAGTACCTAATTAATACAAAGCAGTATTGATTAAATCAACGTCAATGAATATCAATTAATATCAAATTAAAAACTTTTATTAGTGACAACAACAATAGGTAGAGTAGGGAAAAAATAAAAGAACTAAGAATAACATAACAATATGCGTCTCAGCTTAATTAGTATAAGCAGCACTTTTCCTCATATTGTTTTACTTCTTTGTTTGGGTAAAACATTTTCAACAGAATTAACTTCTTACCTAACGTGAAGAAAAGACGTCCTAAACTTAAATTATCTCTTCAAACGACCAATTCAAGAAACAGAGAAACAATGTTCTTAATTAATTAATTAGTAAATAATTAGATAACATCAGATTATCATAACAATGCCGTGGGGCGCCGGCAATAGAATGTTGCCCCTCCGCTCTTGCCCGTGGATGCAGTAGGAGTCTGCTAAGGGATACCTCCGAAAGATGGGCAGCAGCGTCTTTTCGTGTTTTCAATACCTATACTGCGCTCGCCAACCCGCCTGCCAAGCGTGTCGAGTATGGCAACAACCCCCTAATGATAAATTTACAACATAAAACCAGGCCCCGAGTCCCCGGCGGCCCCGCTAATCCTGGCTATGGTAGCAGTCACGGTAACGGCGGGGCCAGGGATGCTAAGAATCCCCGGGAGACGATAGGCTACCAAACCCTACGACGACCACTGGCCCTGGTAACACACAACATCTGCACTTTGAGGACAGACGAAAAGATTGTTGAGCTGGAAGAAGAAATTAGTAGATTACACTGGGACATTTTGGGGTTATCAGAAGTCCGTAGAGAGGGTGAGGACACGATATCCCTTAAGTCTGGTAACCTACTATACTACCGGGAGGGCGACCAACAGTCCCAAGGTGGTGTTGGGTTTCTCGTTCACAAGTCACTCATCAACAACATTATCACCATCGACAGTGTGTCGAGCAGGGTCGCGTACCTGACACTCAGAATATCTAAGCGATATTCGCTGAAGGTCGTTCAGGTATATGCGCCGACCTCTTCACACCCAGATGAAGAAGTAGAGTCTATGTATGAGGACATCAGTAGAGCCATACATACGAACAAAACTCACTTTATTGTTGTTATGGGGGACTTCAATGCAAAGCTAGGCATGAGAAGCAATAATGAGTTGAGAGTGGGGCAATTTGGATATGGGCAACGGAACCCCAGGGGACAGAGGCTGGCCGATTTTCTGGAGAAAGAAGGACTTTTTATGATGAATTCTTTTTTCCAGAAGCCGCCTCACAGGAAATGGACCTGGATGAGTCCCAACGGTTCCACGAGAAATGAGATTGATTTCATCTTGACCAACAAGAAACGGATATTCAATGATGTCTCTGTGATTCACAGGGTGAAAACCGGCAGTGATCACCGAATTGTAAGAGCCACATTGAATATGAACGTTAAACTTGAAAGGTCCCGTTTGATGAAATCTACGCTCTGACCCACTCGCGCTCATATCCAAAACCTCGAGAGCTTTCAACTCGAACTTGCAAATCGCTTTGCCTGTCTATAAAAAGATGCATCAGTGGACGAGATCAATAACAGGTTCGTAGAAGCCGTCCATACGGTGGGGTCCCAGTTCTTTAAGACCCCCCGTACCAATAGACCTCAGAAACTCTCTGATGACACCCTTAACCTCATGGCTGAACGACGTTCTTTGCAACTGCAGTCTCCCGATGATGCTCAGTCACATAGGCAGCTCAATAGAAAGATTTGGAAATCCTTGCAGCACGATATTCGTACCTTTAATACATCTCGTATTAAAGATACGATAGAGCGGAATAAAGGCTCCAAAGTGTTCGCGAGAGATAATTCTATTGGGCAGAGCCGCATGACGAAGCTGAAGAGGGAAGATGGCAGCATAACGTCAAGTAAAGCGGAAGTGTTAAGGGAAGTCGAAAGGTTCTATGGACGGCTCTACGATTCGGTCACTAAACCTGTTTGCAGTGCGGCCAACGACCCAAGAGCCAAACTGACCCGACATTATACCGAAGATATTCCGGACATCAGCCTGTATGAGATCAGGATGGCCTTGAAGCAGCTTAAGAACGACAAGGCGCCGGGCGAGGACGGAATCACTTCAGAGCTTCTGAAAGCGGGTGGATCACCGGTACTTAAAGTCCTACAGAAGCTCTTGAATTCCGCCTTGCTTGAAGGTACGACGCCAAAAGCATGGAATGGGGGCGTGGTGGTTCTGTTCTTCAAGAAAGGTGACAACACCTTGCTTAAGAATTACAGACCCATCTCGCTTTTGAGCCATATTTATAAGCTGTTTTCGAGGGTCATCGCGAACCGTCTCGAACGCAGGTTTGATGACTTCCAGCCTCCCGAACAAGCCGGGTTTCGTAAAGGCTACAGTACCATAGACCACATACATACGCTGCAGCAAGTCATACAGAAGACCGAAGAGTATAACTTGCCGCTATGTCTCGCGTTTGTGGACTATGAGAAAGCCTTCGATTCGATCGAAACATGGGCAGTGCTTGAGTCTCTCCAACGATGCCGTATTGACTATCGGTACATCGAAGTGCTGAAGTGTTTGTATAAAAACGCCACTATGTCAGTCCGAGAACACGAACAGAGCTCGAAAGCAATTCCCTTAAAAAGAGGCGTAAGACAGGGAGATGTAATCTCTCCGAAACTGTTTACGACCGCATTGGAAGATGCCTTCAAGCTTCTGGAATGGAAAGGACTAGGCATCAATATTAACGGCGAATACATCACTCACCTTCGGTTTGCCGACAATATTGTGGTCATGGCAAAGTCGATGGAAGAGCTCAGCACGATGCTCAAAGGCCTCAATCGAGTCTCCCAACGGGTAGGACTTAAAATGAACATGGACAAGACGAAAATCATGTCGAATGTCCATGTCGTCCCTGCCCCAGTTATGGTTGAGAACTCGGCTCTTGAAGTTGTCGACGCGTATGTATACCTAGGACAAACAGTCCAATTAGGTAGATCCAACTTCGAGAAAGAGGTCAATCGTCGAATCCAACTCGGATGGGCAGCGTTTGGGAAACTTCGCAACGTCTTTTCGTCCAACATACCTCAGTGCCTTAAGACGAAAGTCTTCAATCAGTGTGTGTTACCAGTGATGACATATGGAACCGAGACGTGGTCCTTCACTATTGGCCTTATGAATAAGGTCAGAGTCGCTCAACGAGCTATGGAGAGGGCTATGCTCGGGGTTTCTCTATGGGGTCGAATCAGAAATGAGGAGATACGTAGGAGAACTCAAGTCACCGACATATCCCGGCGGATTAGCACGTTGAAGTGGCAATGGGCAGGCCATATAGCGCGCAAAACAGATGACCGATGGGGCCGAAAGATTCTCGAGTGGAGGCCACGGACCGGCAAGCGCAGCGTAGGACGTCCACCCACAAGATGGGCAGACGACTTGGTAAGAACCGCAGGTCGGCGTTGGATGCAGGCCGCTTCCAACGGCAGTTCCTAGAGATCAATGAGGGAGGCCTTTGTCCAGCAGTGGACGTCCTACGGCTGATATGATGATGATGATCATAACAATACACAATGTAAATGCAGGGTTACATTTTAGTGAAACGAACACATTAAAAAAAGATGTCTCTAACAGCAAACTGTTCCTCACTTCTTGTGAGAGGTCCAACATGTTGTCTTATGTAATATTAAAAAAAATATCTACTCTTAAAAACCATTCCAGGTAAACTAGCTTTCTTTAAAAAAACCAAAACCTAATCGATCCATCTTTGTCGTCTTCTAGTAAACCCTTGGATGGAAACTAATGAGAGCAGAAATGGACATCTGTGCACCAAGTATAAAATATAATATCATCATCATCATCATCCACAGTCCAACTTCACCCACTGCTGGGTATAGGCTTCCCCAAGTTATATAAAACTGTATATTTTATCCTAATACATAAATAATACCTAAAGATAGACTAATATATATCCAACTAATAATTATATATCATTATGCATACAAATATTCTAAAACGAAAACAATTCAAATAAATAATAATAAAAAACAGACAGACAAAAGTGTCAAACTTATAGCATTTTTTTCGTGAGGGGTAAAATACACACTTAAATGGTTTTCGGTGAGTGTAAAAATTAAGTCACAGTCAACGTTTTACTACGCATTTTAAACAGAGTGTTTTAACGTGAAAACACATAAAGTTATTTTTGCAGGCTTAAAGATATAATACGTTGAATCAATTTTATCTTCCAATTTGGGTTATTTATGTGGGTGATCATAAGCGGTGATTTATATTCCTTGGGTCCTGTTCCATCAATCTTTTAGCTTGGATGCCCAAAGGCCTCCAACTTTGCTTATCCGGGACGTGAGTTTACGGAAAGTTAATAATCACCTTTGTACATGACGACTTAATTTGTTTTTTAAGATATGATGACAACTCAAATCAAACCCGTATGCGACCGGATGTAAACGGTCACTGCCTTTAACAACTGTACGCTACCTCACAGGTAGAGTTGTCAGGTCCAGAGTGTCTCAAATTTTGGAATAGAAGGTTAAAAAATTTGGTATTTCGATTTTCAACTCAGGACAGCTACAATAGCTACATAAACAGGTAGGTAGGTAGGTAGGTAGGTACATCATCATATGAGCCACAGGACGTCTATTACTGCTCATAGGCCTCTCCCATAGATTTTTTCCCATAGATCTTGTGAGGCCTGCACCCAACGGCATCCAGCAACCTTTATCAGATCGTCTTTAGGTAGGTACGTCTAATCTAATCTAAATCGCCCGCTGGATCCCATTGCTGGGCAATGGCCTCCGTTCCCTTCTTCCATTCATCCCGGTCTAGGGCTTCTGTCGATCAGTTTGCACTATGCGCGTCATGTTAGTCCCGTCATCTCCGCCTGGGCCAGGCACGCGGTCTCGTGCCTTGTGGGACGCTCTCGGTGGTTATCTTAGCCTACAAGTCATCGCGCATTCGACATACATGTCCTGCTCAGTCCCACTTCGCATAGTCGCATAGGCTGCACAGCCTGGAGCATCGACGAAAGGTCGGTTTTTTATAGAGTACATTTCGGGGAGTGTGCGGCGGAACTTTTCAACCGTATTCCACCATCTCCATTCTATCATTGGACAACCAGACGCTCTGCAGTGCACCACCGCTTTATAGTAGAAATACCTCCCATTCGCACAAAGCGGTTCTCTTCGACCTTTATTATGCGCACAGCCAAAGAGAGGAACGTCTTGCCAGAGTCTGTGTTTCCTGATCGTGGTCCAACCTGGGTGTCTTTAAGTTGCGAGTGAATAAGTTTCTTCTAGGCAAGCGTGTACCGTCGTAGACTGCATCATCGCTTACCATAAGGCAAGATTGTGGTCAAACGCAAGCCTATAAAATATTAAAAAAAAACTTCAATTTGTCTGTCTTTTGCGTGACATCGGCGATTTTTGTCTTAGAGCGTATTATGGTGTTTGTTTTTTGGGGTCTGTAAGTCTAACTCCCAATATAATACGATCAGTAGGTAGGTACATAGAATATATAAATAAATACAGACTAAGGAGCTTAAGGAAGAGTGAAAAATCGGAGGAACAAATTGAAAAACAAAAGGGACATTCCGCGTCCCGATCACGGGTGAATCGGGACGTGTCACAAGACCCCTGAAAATCAGGACGTTCTGCTCAAATTGAGACACCTGCCAATACTACGTCACTGATTACGTCCAACGCCTGTAATCTTGTAACATACAGGTGAAAAGACACATGTGCCTCTAATTTCACCTTCCACAACATTTCTTCCTCAACACAACGTTCCTCTGAAACCCTTCAATTAAAAATTCCCTATCATACCTCAGTATTTTATAGTTCCTCTTTTACTCTGCAGGCTACCAGACTCTGGAATACCCTACCTGTCTTAATTCGTCATGCAAAATCTCTCCCTATCTTTAAAAATATGATCAGACAACACTTTCCGTCATGAATCGCTCACTAGGTCTTTATTTATTTATGCATTTTATAATTTATGTATGTAGGTATTTTATGTATCTTAATATTAATATTTATGTAATTTTATGATTATATTAAATAATATAATTAAGCATTTTATTTTAAAATATCTATATATATCCCTAGCCAGGTTATACGTATTGTCACACAGTAAAAACTTTTCTTTTAGAATGCTGGCCACAAAAAAGTTTATAGATTTCGAATTTCGAATTGTTCATGAAAACTAAAATGTATATTTTTTCAATTTTTACTCATTTTTAAATATGGAGTGGACGCTTAAAGAAGACCGTGTTGCAGTTATTGCGTTGCATCGTTGCGGTTACGCGCCAATTCAAATTTTTGACATTCTGAAAAATTTGAATATAACCAAAAGATTCGTTTATCGCACCATCAAACGATACAATGAAGACTCTAGTGTAGATGACAGGTCAAGAAGTGGTCGCCCTCAGTCTGTTAGGACTCCAGCAGTGATAAAAGCTGTGAAGGCACGAATTAAAAAAAATCCAAAACGTAAGCAGAAACTGTTGGCCCTTCAGATGGGGTTAAGCAGAACCACGGTGAAAAGGGTGTTAAATGAAGACTCAGGGCTTCGGGCATATCGAAGAAAAACAGGACATCGTTTGAATGCTCGTCTAATAGGCCTGAGACTGAAGAGATGCCGCGCTTTGTTAAAGCGGTACGCGGGAAAAAAATATCGGGAAATTCTTTTTTCGGATGAAAAATTTTTTACCGTAGAAGAGAGCTACAACAAACAAAATGATAAGGTGTACGCACACAGTAGTGAAAAAGCTAGCAACCGTATTCCGCGTGTCCAACGAGGTCATTTTCCATCCTCGCTCATGGTATGGTTGGGAGTTTCTTATTGGGGCTTAACACAGGTACATTTTTGTGAGAAAGGTG
Source organism: Philereme vetulata (assembly GCA_918857605.2). Classification (NCBI taxonomy): domain Eukaryota; kingdom Metazoa; phylum Arthropoda; class Insecta; order Lepidoptera; family Geometridae; genus Philereme; species Philereme vetulata. The sequence goes on from OU975436.1 coordinate 6,586,469, forward strand.
TAAAAACTAATGCAGTTGTGTATCAAAATACAGTCCTGACGAACCTTGTGGAACCTGTTTCTCATACCATGTTCAATAACAGGCCCTGGCTATTCCAACAAGATTCGGCGCCGATTCGGAAATCGACTTAATCCGGCACGAAGACTGGCCCTCCTCCAGTCCAGATTTGAATCCATTAGATTACAAGATATGGCAACACTTGGAGGAAAAGGCGTGCTCAAAGCCTCATCCCAATTTGGAGTCACTCAAGACATCCTTGATTAAGGCAGCCGCCGATATTGACATGGACCTCGTTCGTGCTGCGATAGACGACTGGCCGCGCAGATTGAAGGCCTGTATTCAAAATCATCATTTGGTCATTTTGAGTAAACTTTAGTGTCATAAGAATCTATGTTATGTTAAGTTCATTTTGGTATATAAATGGTTACATAATGAATAAACTTGTTTCAATTATTGTATATAAAACATGTGACTAGGTATACCTAGTCAGGTCATAAATTCTGTCACATGTTTAATATAAAATAATTGAAACAAGTTTATTCATTATGTACTAGGTATACCTATATATATATAAATTGTAAAATATACTTGATAAAGGGATTCTAATAATATCTTACGCCGCCGTCCTTATTTGTTCATATACATAGATCCTGTCCATCCAAAGTTTGCCTGGAAGAGATCGCTTTTAGCGATAAGGCCGCCCATTGTACCTATGATTTAAAAGTGTATTTTCTTTTATACGTTTGTATTTAATAGTGTGCAATAAAAAAATTGTCTATCCATATCGAAATCGAAAAGATGTGCAATGTTAGACATTGCACATCTTTTCGCCAAAATTCTTAGACTTTCGACGAAACTAATTTAAGACGTAAATTAAAGCCGGGAGGACCTTCAAACAAGGTTGGAGAAGAAGACAAAAAAATTATGTCTTGCTCTTTAGTCTCGTATTTTATAAATAGCTCTCGAGCCACAAGCCTGTTATCACCAAAATCTTACAAAAACAAATGAGATGAGCGCAAAAATGCAAAAACTGAGTTTCTAAGTAACAACGCTAAGTAACATTGCAAAAATGTAAGAACTCGCTGCCTGATAATGTTCCCGAGGTAATAACTACAAGTATTTTATTATTTCACGGCACTACTAATGTGTACAAGATAAAAAAACGAGTATGCTTTAGACCAAAATGTTGTTGCAATAAAATGTGCAGCATTATAAAAAATATAACAACAAATATTAAAAAAACAACAATTGAGTCATGCATGGGCTGATGCTTTCACCTTTTATAAACAAAAAACGAGTAGCATTAGACCACACGACTGAAATAAAACTTCTTAAAAAAAATATATAAAAATGTTCAAGAACGAAATTAAATTACGAAAATAATCAAGAAATTACCGTTCGCGTAACGCTAGCAAACTCGCAAACGATCTACTGACTGAGATATATATATATATATATCTTGCACTGGCTATGAGAGGAAAAGAGAAAGAAAATGTGCACTGCTCTCTCTTGCTCATACAGTGTGATACAAACAATAGGCCGGCACTGTGTCTTAGATATACGAAAAGTGACTGGCTATGAGAGAAAGAGAGAAAGAAAATGTGTACTCACACTTCTCACTCTTGCCTCTACAGTAATATACAAAACGTAACTCTCTTTCTTTCTATCTTCACTAACTTATATCTCCCTCTCAACTTCCGTTCGGCTCGCCCGATCACAATTTTCGTAACGCTCTCGTCACGCATTCACTAGCTTAGTCCAGCGTGCGTAAAGAAGTTTTATTTCAAAAGTTCGAGCAACAAAAGGCATTCCTTAGTTTAAGAACTTGATAACGAAAACGAATGACTCGCTCATGCCCAAATGTGTTTGCATTATATTTACATAAGGTATACACCATATTTAAACTAACTTCAAAAAGTATAAGGTTGTCAATATTGACATGGGTCTTCTTATGTTTTTATGTTTTACGGTAATTAATACGCATTTTGACATTTCACAAACGGCAAAATTATGAATCGAATTATTTGTCAGTGTATTTCGCTTCCAATGTCAGACTACCGTTAGTTCAAAAAAAATAACTCCCCAAATTTTAGGACTGGCTGCACAGATTTTCACTAATTTTAAAACTATCCCGTAAACATAACTGGTTTTATGATATTAGTGTTTTTAAGTGAATACTTCTTTAGGCGTGTTAGGCGTTTTTCAGATGGAAAAAACCATTAAACTCACGAACCATACTCCACTGCACTGCCACAAACGACGCAAGACTAAGAACGGGTCTACAAGGGGCCATCGAATCCTCATCCTCCACTAACACCGCTACTACTTCAACATTCACGGGGACCCTGGAAAGCTGCTGCCACCAACCCGAAGTCCTACTCCATTACTTCAAGGAGCAAGTATGGCTGGGGTCAGGTTAGAAGGGGGTAATGCATAAAACACCCCAATGCGGAACGTTAGTGTAGATCTTTTATTCCCCCGCACCCTAGAACTAGAATTAGAACCATTGAACTCGCGACACTGTTACCGTTAACGTTACCGACACCTCTGTATAAGTATCTCGTAATTGTTCAAGTTTTCACTTCTGCCGGCAGTTCTTCCGGAGTGCCACCATTATTTATACAACTTCAGCTCGCGTCTTTTGTTTTTTCGCGTAAAATAAGATATCGCAAAGTAGGAACAAATCTCGCATTGAACATTATTGATTGCAGATAAGTAGTTGCAATATCTACTTACAACCAAGGTGAGAAAAACGATCGAGAATACAAAGTAGAGTTCGTCGAGATCCCCTCCTCGCTATGTTAATGCGTTGCTTCTAGATGGCTACCATTTACCGTTATTACACCGCTTTGGCACGAATATCTCGATCACACGAGAAAAACGACATTCTAAATAAGATGTTTGTTGCAATGTATTGAACGTTATGTCGCGTTAGGGGGAACGATTTGCTGAGAACTTTAACTTGAAGTGGTTTCGTTAAAAGTCTTTTAGGATCGATGCGGAGAAATCTCTTCATGGTGTTGTTTATAAACACAGGGTGTTTGGTAACATACTGCCGATATTCAAGTGACGGTTTCTCAAAACAAAAAAAGGCTTTTCGAAAAAAACTACTACTTATATTTAATTAAATGATTTATTCAAATACATTATTTAATTTTGAAGAAAATCGACTAAGTTTAGGTGATTAATTCGACATAAAACTTATTGGCTACTCTTTGCAATCGACATCCAAAAATAAAGACCGGTTTGATATTTCTTTCGAAAATGGCTGCGGGTTTTTGGTCAGAAAGGGACAACAAGAGATACATCGAGATGTCACCAATACAGTATATGTGGTTAGATGGCATTATGCAATAGCACAACGTAAGTTTAATAAAGTGTTTGTTTTTACGTGCCATAATAAATTTCAGATTTCTATGGTAAATATTATTTGCGTATATTATCAAACACCATATAATTTTTGATTATAAAGACAATTTTATCCTTTATGACACAAAGTGATTTAAAGATCCTACAGCTAATTTTATATTCATTCGCTTAATCTTTCAGACATCTCATAAGCACTAAAAAATCAATACTCTGAAGAGTGTGTTTGGTAAGTTAGTGTTTACTCATATACATTTTATCTTTATGGGTACGAGGCAAGCCCCACCAACTAATTTTTATTTTGAGCATGCCCTCTATGAGTTGCTTGAGATGCCCCCGAAATGCTAGGGGAGAGCTGAAGGGTTCTTTCAGACTCTCAGTTGGGTGTTCACCATCAATATACCGATTAAAACCCAACGATATACCTTCATTCGACTCAAATGAGTGATGTCCTGTAGATGTTCTGTCATTTATCCACTCTGTTATCTTTATATCATACGAGTTTATTTAGTTTATTATAACTATAACTCGTGCGCGATAACTTGGGACCTGCTAGGAATGCTACTCCCAGACCGCTTCCCCTGCACTTCCCCGATGGCGCCCGTATTGTACCGTTCGCATCACTATTTTTTACTAGGGTTTTTAGTCTCGTACTGGCCTACGTCACGTAACGACGCGCTCTGGAATTCTTTTAGTTTTCGTTCGTGTTATTGTTTTGTTGTTGTAGTTTTTGTTGTTATAGTTTATGTCATTGTTTTGTTGTTGTAGTTTTTGTTGTTATAGTAAATGTTGTAAATTTATCGGATACCTCTTCGTCAAGTGATTATAGTGAGACTGAGGACGAAGAACAACCTCTAGAAGGCATAAATCCACTAAGTAGTGACGAAGATGAGATAATATAAATAATAGATAAAATAAATGTATAAGCTTAAACATTGTATTTATATTTTATTCAAATAGTGTAAAAAAGATTAGATAAAAAGCAGCGTCCTCCCTGAGTAACATAATAAATTAGGTTAAAAAAAACAAAGACGAAGCCGCGGGCGGCTGCTTGTTATGTTCGCTTTTTTGCGGGCGGTACAAACACGCCAATATGACGTCACCGCGCTCAGGTCTCCACTTATCGCGCACGGGTAATACCTATTTATCAGTTTATCTGTTATTTTTCAACTAGTGTTTATTGATGTGTAATATTTGAAAGTACGTTTATGGAAAATAGTCTATATATATATATATTTTTCTTTTTTTTATTATAAAACTTTTCCTGCTACATTATGTCATGCACTACCTTTAACAATATTTTTTCAACACTACGCAAAGGTTAACTGGAAGCGAATGCTTGCTAGCATTAAGCTCGTCTATGTACAGATTTATGTATTTTGTACAATAAAGAAATTTCATAAATCAGTGCCAGTCCATCATCAAGCCGCCCATCTTCGGATAACTGGGAAACCCCTACATAATAATAATAAGTATGTACCAAGTTTAATATTTATTTACGTATGTAATGTATGTATATATACCTATCTGCTTGTTTATTTTTCTGCGTACGTGAGACTACCCATGGGTCCCCCTGTAAACCACTGCTTACCGTTCTCGGATGGTTGGCAGCAATACGCTGAGTCAGGGCCTGTTTGGCCCACACAGCACGGAAGACCTTAAATAGGTAATATAGGTCTTCGCTTACCTACTTAATATTTCTCTTGTGTGATTCCTGTATTTTTTATGATTTATAATCTTTTTGTATCTATTAGTATTAATTATTTGAATCCCAACATAATATACATTGACACAATATAACTTACCTATGTACCCGAATAGTCTGTCCTACAGGTGTGTCAAATTAATTTATTTAATTTCTATCTTTTTTCATAAACAACAATCCGAATCGAGTGCAGTAATATCTTAAACCATTTGCTGGAAACCAATCAGGGTGAATAGTTTAATACCATTCAATAAATTCCCTGCAATTAATATCGAAATGCACTAAGAGCCTATTTGGAACCCTACAATTTGTGAGGCTGTTACTTCAGTTACGATCTTGTGGTGCAAGGAATAGTATAATACGTGTTTTTTATTTTTATTGAAGTAAAACTTTTTTACGCACGCTTGACTTGGGGATTAAGCTGGTGAATGCGGTACAAAAAGTGCGAACAGAAGTTGGGAGGGAGATATAAGTTAGTGACGATAGAAAGAAAGAGAGTAACGTTTCGTATATTACTTTAGGGGATAGAGAGAGAGGCGCGAGCACACGTTTTCTTTCTCTCTTTTTCTCATAGCCAGTTTTTTTGTCGCATATCCCAAATTAGCCTAAATTATACAAACTGTAAAAACAAACCACTCCTTCATGCTGTATAATAGAGTTCATTTTTCTATAGATAAAAAAAGTATTTATGACGTTTCGTATTTTGAATCTACCAGCTTCGATTTACGAAAAAGTTCAGCTATTCCACAACAGATAGCAGGCAGCAGCAGAAAATAACTTATGTACTTACTGTATGCGCCTCGAAATAAGATATAGATAAGATATATGTATGTATATACATACATACATATAGATGGAGCTAGAAGAAGTTTTACTTCAGTCGTGTGGTCTAAAGCATACTCGTTTTTTTTTAATTTACTCCCTGGATTTTTAAGTTAGTAACTCGAAAGAAAAACATTTTATTCCTCCACCAAATAGTTAAAAGAACAATAACAAAATGAATTAACATAAGACATAGGTAAATTTGTATTACTACAAAAACTAGGTCGCAAGGTTATGGAGCGGAGACCAGGCACTGGAAAGCGCAGCGCAATTCTTCAGCACTCCCACGCAGATCAAAAAATAAACAACTCAAGTGTTCTAGATGATGATGATGATGGTGACTCATCAAATAATGCTAAGACATGTAAATATGCCGTGGATCTAATCTTCCACTGAGACCTGTGTAGATTACCTCACGTACATCATACCAAACGCAGCTCTAATGAAACATCTGCTAGATATACCAATAACATTGAAACAATCTCTGACAAGACCTAATTACGATCAGCTCAAGACTGGAACACGGCATAAAATGGAAGTGGCCCAGTAGTGGGTTGATTCTATGCACGGTGGTGGATGAGGTCTTACTGCTATGTGTAATCTATTCAAGGCAGCTGATAAGATCTAGTACAACTATTTCAAGACTGCCCCTAAAAAGCCGTTACCTTCAAAAATATATGATTTGGCTTGTATTAATGCGGTCTCTCTCTACTTGTTAAGGTTTTGAGTTATGCCAGAAATAAACTTCAGAATATTGTTTGTTTTATCGTTCTATATGAAGTGTGTGGGCGAAACGTAAGTGCTTAATTGATTATGATTGTTTTAGTTAATCGATCGAAGCAAGATCTCCAAATCAACTTGGGCAAATCAGCGTTGTATGTATGTTTGTTTGTCCTAGAATAACTTTCGAAGCGTTTTTCCGATCATCGTGAAATTTAGTATTTAGATTGGTAGTGATAGCACAATTTTAGTGTGACTAATGGAGCTAAAAATGTGGTAGGGTTGTTGAGATTTTGGGATCCACAAGGGATAAATAAAAATGGGACAATCCAGTCAAATGGCACGTCTAATAAAAGTTATTTGTGAGTAAATTTTGACCGCGTTTTTATTTTTAGTTTGAACTTTGTAGTTTTTAAATTATTAGTCATAATAAAAACTGAACTTTGACCAACGCCACAAGGTACACAAGTGACCTCACAGTGCTGAAATTTGGTATGCTTTAGTGACAAAAATATAGCGAAACGTCTAAAACTCAGAATAACTGCAATTTCTACCCACAAAAAGGGCAACCAAATTCATGAACTCCCGTTACCTGTAATTTGAATAAAACAGTAGGTCAAGTATTTTGGTTGTAAGTTGGCTTGCACTACGATCCCTAAACGTATTTAGCGGCTAAACATGTTTAAATTGTACGTATTTGTAAAATTTGACAACTCCTTAAATCATATTTAGCTACTATATACGTTTAGGTATAGTTGCGCGAATCGCCCTAAGAATATTTTTTTGTGTTTTGGGACACTCGCAAGATCTCAGTTAGGAGCGAACCACTAGTATTCTAAATCACTTTACTGAATCAATTGTGTAGGATGGCTTGCCAATCATATAAACAAAAGTTACTCGCTATGTGCCTAATAAGGCTTATTTTAGTAAAATACGTTGGTAAGAGGTAGTGGTAAACTCTGGTTACGGAATTTAGAGGTTGCCCCGTGGTCTTCGACATAGCTTGATGTATAATGGCTGGGACCATTCGTGGAACAGAAGGGATAAGTTCAAAATGCGACTAAATAGCGGTTTCAGCAAAACTATCTTACTAACGTTCAAAATCTAATTATGCAACTCTTTTAGAAATTTGTGTGATTGCCTTTTTTGGGAATAGGGGTGACGAAACTAAGGATGAAATAGGTGGTGGGTAAACTTAATTTCTATAAAAACATGTCTTAGGCAGCGGCTATAATATTTGCTCAACTAATGCTGCAACTTATCACCAATCGCTGCATAATTCTTATTATTAATACAAGAACACTCGCAAACACACACACACACACACACACCGCTATTATTTAATTAGGAATAGTGTGAATCCTAATTCTTATGTAAACTAATATCAAGTGATCTTGCCTGCCTTGTCTACAAATATAAAATAAAATCAACAGTAACTGTAATATTCAATCAGATAACTTCTGTACATAATGCAATGTATATATTTTTTTTAGTTCATTTAATTTGTTTTTAGTTCACATCTCTGTAAGTAGACATAATCAAAAAGAACAGCAGTAATTGCAAAGATACAAATATACACAAACTTAGTTTGGTAAGAAGGGCGCCATTTATTGTAAAGCATGACAGAGAAAATAAAGAATTTTTGATTTTTCTTTTTGATTACTGCAATTATTGACTTGTCAATCTTTATTGATTTTAATTATTGACTTGTGTATATTTGTATCTTCTTATATATATTGATTGACGCCGTGGGTGATTTCCTTAATCACCCACGGCGAGGTAAAGCAGCGACTCAGTGGGGCGTTTCGTTAACACTTCTGCATCGCTACTTTTGTCGCATTTGCAACGCGCAACAGATTACAGAAGCAATTCATTATCGATAGTATCGATAGTTGCAAATGCACGACTGTATTGATTCAGCATCGCTGCTAATGCGCGACTGTTTCGGACGACATCGGGTAAAAGCAGAAATATGGCTACCACGTAATCTTTCTTTAATCTATGGGATTAAGAAACTAAGAATGTAGGATGTAACCCAATATTTACTTTGCAATGCTTCTGTAAAAGCAGCAACAAAGACAATGTGATTGGTCTCGACTGATTCCATCTTGCAAATGTAGCGTCAACAAGCATTCACGTAGTCATTACAGCAGACCACTATATCGATGCTGCATAGCGATTGTATCGATGTTGTATCGCGATAGCGATAGCGATGCAGAATAGTGGTTACATGGGCGAAGGCGACCAGCGACAGCATCGTGACTGTAATACGGTTTTTATGTAGTTTTCCTACTGAAAAATGACTGGTCTTTTTGTAGTATTCCTACTGAATCGCTGAATAAATACAAACACCCTGAGGCCTTTTTCGTGAACTTATCATGAGATGCAATTTTGTGCCAGGAGACTATATTTTGGAACACTTTTTCTGATTTATGTAAAAACCATTAACGTTTTAGCAAGGTTTAAAAAGAGTTTTGTAAACAGTGCATAACTTAGGCCATTTGCGAGTATAATAAATATGTAACGAAGTAGGGGAAGTCGAATCTGAATTACAGATATTTCATAGCGTTTAGTGAACAAAGTTATAATTGGTACGCCGTTAGAACCATTTCTAAATACTGGGTTAAATAATTACTTTGAATTTGATACATTTCAATTGAAGAAAACTTAAGGTCATCTTTTATTTTATTGATCGAGCGAAGCGAAATCTTTTTATGTATAATGTTTGTTTGTCCCAGGATAACTTTCGAAGCGTTGACTCGGTCATCGTCAAATTTGATACATAGGTAGGTAATGATGACACAATCCTGGTTTCACTATAAGAGACAAACATATTGCGGGGATTATTAAGACATTGGGGTTAAAGGGGGGAAAAAATTTAAATCAGACTATTAGGTCAAATAGAACGTCAAATAAAAGGTCTTTATTAGTACATTATGATTCCGTTTTTATTTTTAGTTTTTAGCCATAATAAAAATTAAACTTTGACGAACTTCACAAGGTACCAAAATTATTTAAATAACTACATATATAATGCTAAATACGTGACGCAACGCGTGACACGACACATCAAACTCTATAAACGTGCCCTAAAGTAAACATAGTCTGTGTGGTAATGTATAGACAAGTACCAATTTTAACCACTTAACCTGTAGGCTATGGGCATATAAAAAAAATTATATCATTAATAACCATCATCATCATCATCTCAGCCCGTCTGCACCCACTGTTAGGTTTAGGCCTCTTCTTTATTACGCCATTCTTTCCGATCCCTTGCTAGTCTCATCCATTGACAACAAGCTACGCTTTCAATGGCATTCGACCATCGGGCGGGTGGTCTGCCTCTTGATCTACAAACATCTCTTGGCCATTACTTTGTAATCGCCTTCTTCCAACGCCCGTCATCTCTCCTAACCAAGTGTCCAGCCCGGACAATAAAGCGTGCAATGCTCGGTTTATCACTTTTGGACCACATACTCAATCTAGAAATCTGACGTCGCACAAAGGTTGTGAACGTGGGCAAGATGATCGCAGGGCTGATGTGGAGATGTGCTGGACACTTAATAACAATAATTAATAAACCCAAATGTTGAATCTATGAAATGTCGTGCTGCCAAACTCATTGGTGATGACTCACTAGTGGAAGCCAATTTACAAAGTCTAGAGCACAGACGCCGAGTAGCCAGACTTTCAGTTTTTTGCAAGATTCATTTTGGTGAATGTGCGCAATAATCTTCATGATCTTATCCCTGCTTCCCTCTTCCACCACCGGACAAGCAGACGTACAGAGAAGTACCACCCATACCTGGTCGGCATACCATCTTGCCGTACCAAACGAATAGCTTCAACTTTTCTTGTTAGCACAAGTAAGGAGTGGAACTCACTTTCGGCGTATGTTTTTCCAAACTAATATAATCTTGGAGTCTTCAAGTCTAGAGTGAATAGGTACTTTCTAGACAAGCGTGCTCCGTCTGCGATCACATCTTTTCTTACCATCAGGTGAGGTACTGGTCAAGCGCTTGACTGTCATCAATAAAAAAAAATATCTTGTATAATATTATACACAGGAAAGAGTAGACAGAAAAAGTGTTCCTTGAAAAATAACTACATATGTTAATCATTCAGTATCGACGATGCAATAATGATCGAGACGCCAAGTGCCTGTTAGGCGGAACATGAATTATTCCAAGCTAACTGATGTAACGAATGAATAAGTGAACGCTTGCTGGTTTCCCCCTTTCGTTTCTTACTATAGTTTGTTTATTGTATCACTGGACCTTTTTTGGGCACCCTGTATAAACGGTACATTGACCTCTGATATCTTTCGGTCACATTGAGATAAATAGGACTAGCTCGATCACAAGTTGTGATGTCAAATGATTTTTTTATTATCTTACTTGATATCGTCATATTTGGTTTAATTGACCTACTTATTAAGATTTCATATATTTATTTTATTGTAATTTTAGAATTTAAGGAAAATTTACAGGTAGATCACAGAAAAGGTATTTGAGTAGAAAATAAATAACAATAAATGCTACTATTTACAAGAAGGCCAATTAAAAGTTTCCGCAGATGGTAAGAGATGAATAGTAATATATAAACAGGTATGGTTAGAGGACACATAAAATGAAAAAAGAAATTAAATAGGAGAGATATCAACACACACACACACATACACTACATTGGTTAAAGAGAAACATCGGTTAGATACCTATAAAAGTGACCAATCCAAATTTTGCAGGATTTTAGCCGCGCTCTTTTTGCGATAGCTAATCGTTTTAAAACTCCGGTATCTATACCAGTTATAATATTCATCCATTTTCAACAGTTTTAAACAAAAACTCAATAACTAGTGGTTTGCCCCAAACTGAGATCTTGCGAGTCTCCCGTAATAACAAAAAAAATATTTGTACCTAATCTTTGACTATCAAAATAGTGCCACAAAATGTATAACCAACTAACTTGACTTACAGTTTCATTCAAATTACAGGTAACGGGAGTTCATGTTAATTGATTAATCCTTTTTGGGGTAGAAAATGCAGTTGTTCTGGATTTCAGACTTTTTCCTATATTTGTGCCACAAGAACTACACGCATACCAAATTTCAGCACTGTGGAGTCACTGGTGTATCCTGTGAATTTTGTCAAAGTTCAGTTTTTACTATTGCTAATAACATAAAAACTTCAAGGTTTAAACTAAAAATAAAAAGGGATTGTTAGACGTGCCATTATACTAAAATTTGTTTTTTTAACCCTATTGAACCCTAATATCTCAACAACCCACCACATTTTTAGCTCATTTAGTCACACCAAAATTGTGCCATCACTACTTACCTATAAACGAAATTTTACGATGATCGGATAAACGCTTCGAAAGTTATCCTCGGACAACATCATCGACAGCATCATCGCTTACCATCAGGCGAGATTGTGGTCAAACGCAAGCCTATAATATATATTAAAAAAAACACATATACATACAACGCCGATTTGCCAAAGTTTATTTAGAGATCTCACTTTGCTCGATCAACTATTATTTGAACCTGCTTTGTACTGGACTTTATTATACAAAATGTTAGTAACGTAACGCGATAATCTGTACTTACAAGCCTTAATGAGGATAAAGATATCTTTCACCCAAGCAAGAGGCTGGTTAAAAGAATTTTTACTAAGTATTTTTTTCATTAATTTTAGTCTTCGTTAATACGGATGAGGACCTTTTGGGTTAAAATCATATACAAGTATGAACATACATTTAAAAAACGACTTAGGACTAACAGAGATATAACTAGAGTGGTGACAGGATGCAATGCGCCTTACCAAAGTTTCTTAAAAGCTTTTGTTTCCGTTTTGAAGAAGTTTTATTGAGGAAAGTCTCAAGTTTTCAACGTACATGTCAATTATAAGTTTTTGATAGTCTACGCCGTAGCATATCTACGCCGTAGCATGTCTACGACTCGTAGCAAAAGTCTACATTGAATCAAGTGCACAAAAAAACTACAAAAACTGTATTGTTTCTATTTTAACAATGTTTCGTGACGTATTTCATAATGTAATTAAAATCTGGTTTCAAAGGTATACAGCACAAACAGTTGGTATGTAGCACAAAGGGCAGTTACTAGAAACGTTGTAGCTACAAGAAAACGTTTGTGGAAGACGAAGAATTCACTTTGCGTTTACGGAATTTGGAAGAAAATACAGTCGTCAAGACGAAACGTTTTTAAACCAATCTCTTACTGACAAGGAACAAAAGTCTTCAAGGGGTCACTTGAGGTAAGGGTCTCACAAAATTATATTCTCCGATTTATATTTAAAATTAGTCACAGCGCTTCAAGCAATTCAAATAGGCAATGATTATTTTATATTATGATAGATGGCCCGCCCGCGGCTTCACACGCTTAAAACTTCCCGTTCCCGTGGGAACTACGAGATAAAAACTAAATAAAAAAGTGACGAGGCACTTCATGTAAATGACTTCACGTCAATGAACGACGGTTAAGTCATATGGATATTGGTCATAATAAATACTAGAATCGCAAATAAAAAAATAAGTATGCGACCGCACGACTGAAGTAAAACTTCTTTTTCAAAATATTAATTTATAAAATTGTTCAATTACAAAATTGTCCACACGTCTGCAGGTCGATCAGTTTATGTTCATTCTGGACAGAAGCAACTCGCACTCGCACATTAACTTTAAAAAATATACGAAACGTAACTCTCTCTATCTTTCCATCTTCACTAACTTATATGTATCTCCCTCTCAACTTCCGTTCGCACTTTTCGTAACGCTTTTACCAGCTTACTCCCCAAGTCAAGCATGCGTAAAGAAGTATTACTTCAAAAATGAAAGAGGGGTGGAGGGGGAAGTTGGAGAATGAAAAATACTTTACGACCTGTTCTCATACCAAACATTATATACATATAAACGATTACGTGATATCTAATAGCGTGCAATTTTCAACAAATACTTTCCCACATTCCTAAAGGTACCAATAGGGTAAAACGGCACCCTATTACAGAGGCTTCGCTGTCTGCCTGTTTGTCTGTCTGTCCGTCTGTCACCAGGCTGTATCTCATGAACCGTGATAGATAGACAGTTAAAATTTACAGAGATTATGTATTTCTGTAGGCGCTATAACAACAAATACTAAAAACAGACTAAAATAGATATTTAAGGGGGGCTCGCATACAACAAACGTAATTATTTGCTCGTTTTTGCTCGATTGTGATAACGGCAACCGATAGACGCTTGAAATATTCACAGAATATTTAATTGTTTATTTACTTTAAAAATATATACATAAAATAAAATAAAACTTATATTTAAAGGGGGCTTCCATAAAACAAACGTAATTTTTTTGCAGTTATTATAGATAATAGTATGGAACCCTTCGTGTGCGAGTCCAACTCGCACTTGGCCGGTTAATTTTGACTCTTGATGATTCGCGTGGCGCATGCTTCATTTTAGACTCGGCGAACTTCGTACCGCCTTCACATGCATATGACGCAGGCTGCCAATGTACGTAGAGTTGTCAATCGGCCATCATTAGCTGCATGAACAAATGATGAGAAAATGAATTTTCTTCATAATTTTCTTCGTGTGAATTTTTCCTATATTTTAATAGATATTCTGCTATTCGGGGAAAAGACAAATCCAACAAATCAAAGATCATCAAACTCAGTCCAGCCGTTCTTCAGTTATAAGTGGTGTAACTAACCCGACCTTGTTTTACATATACTAGCTGACCTGCGGAACTTCGTACCGCCTTGACATGCGTATGACGCAAGCTGCCGATGTACGTCACCAGTTGAACTGTCAATCGGCCATTATTAGCTACATCTACATATGTATGAGAAAATTAATTTTCTTCAGAAGTTTCTGCGTGATTTTTTCCAATATATAATATAGTTATTATGCTATTCGGGGCGGAGACAAATCCAACAAATCAAAGAACCTCAAATGCAGTCCAGCCGTTCTTGAGTTACAAATGGTGTAACTAACCCGACTTTGTTTTAAATATTAGACCATAGTATTTGGATCGGATAGGCAAGACCGACCGTCTTTTTATTTTGTGTCCGATTTTTATAGGACTTGTTTATTGGTATACCAATCAGATGAACAGACAGACAAGGGACCCAGAATCAATCAAAATCTGTGTTGCCTCAATAGATCGGCAAATTCTATTGTGCGTAAGTCCATTCGATAATGTGAACGATGTACGGTTATTATGAATAATAATATTTAATAAATAAATCATTTAATTTAGGCAACAATAAAATAGTTACAGAATAGTCAATAAATTATTCGACGTCCCATAAAGAACCTTAGACTAAAATACAAATTATATTAAAAAAAACGAGTGTGCTTTAAACCACTCGACTGGAGTAAAACTTCGTTATATATATATAGTTATTTTCTACTGCTGCCTGCCATCTATTGTAGAATAACTGAACTTTTTCGTAAATCGAAGCTAGTAGATTCAAAATACGAAACGTCGTAAATACTTTTTTTTATTTATAGCAATATGAGCTCTATTAAAATGTGAAATGCATGAAAGAGTGTTTAGTTTCTGCAGTTTGTATAATTTGGACTAGGAGATATGCGACAAATCAACTGGATATGAGAGAATGAGAGAAAGAAAATGTGTGCTCGCACCTCTATGTCTTGCCCCTAGAGTAATATACGAAACGTAACTCTCTCTCTTTCTATCTTTACTAAGTTATATCTCCCTCTTAACTTCCGTTCGCATTTATCGTAACGCATTCACCAGCTTACTCCCCGTCAAGTCAAGCCAAGCCTAAAGAAGTTTTACTTCAAAAACTTTATATATATTTACTAGATAAACACTGCAGATATAAGTTACTAAATAAAATTGGAAAGTGGTCACTTAACACATCATCCGAACAATAACTCCTATACATATATTAACCAACTTTTTTCAGACCGTTTATTGTAGATCGTCATCGACCAAAATTATTCTAAAAATATCTCAATTCACTGTTCGCGTAACGCATAAAATGGAACAAAATTGGTGGCCACAGCTGAACACATCAAACGCATGTCCCTCGCATATTTCCACCAAAAAACGTAACCGACACGTCTGCAATGAATGACCACAACAAAACATCACACAATATATCTACGATGTCAATACCATACAAATGTAATTCCCACCCTGTGGTACAGTCGCGGACACACCGATGTTTATTGTGAATAACGAGACAGTGCTTCATTTTATGGGCGCTTCGATACATCAATGTAATAATAATTTTTCTTTTTTGCATTGATCAGTCTTTATTTATCGAATTTATGGATTTTATTTACTCACAGGAAGATATGTACATAATCACTTAATATAAAAAATGAATAATAATGAATAAATATTTCTGAAAATTTCACACAGCGCTATCTTGCCCCAAACTAAGCACAGCTTGTACTATGGGAACCAGATAACTGATAGAATACTTATATACTTTCTTTTTTGTAAATACATACTTATAAAACATAGAGAAACAACCAGACACACTTGCTTGCTTACACACAACACACATTTGTAAAATCTTTAATTCTTATACTTAAAAATTACCCTATTTAATTTCTTACAAATCTGTCAAAGTTTGACCATTAGACCATATGAATGTACCTATATTTGTTAAATTTATACACACGCTGAGTGATAGGTACGTTTAGTTATCATTTAGTAGTTACGATTGAATATCCATATTTATGTACATAACAAACTTAAAAGAATAAAGAAGTAGGTATTCACATTTCAGTTATTTGCTTTCTTTTCGTGTTATTTTCATGGTTCATACAACATAAAAAACAATAATTTCACATTAGATTCCTGTTATTATCTAGGTGCAGTGTCCAACTTACTAATACTCAAATAGAAAAAAAAGTCTAAATCAAAATGTTTTTATTTCTGTAATAGATAAAAACATTTTGATTTTGAAGTTTGACCATTAGACCATATGAATGTACCTATATTAATAATATTGTATAATAGATAAAAACATTTTGATTTTGATTTTAACTCTAAAATAAGGTAACCAGGCTGTTTTTGTTTTGTTTTTGTTCCCGACATCTTTTTTTTACAATGTTCAAACGTAGAAACCTGTTATTAGCCTTACGTTTAGTTCTAAGCTATTTAACCAAATAATTTGTATCGCCGTTGGTTTCTCTAAATAAATAAATAAATATTACTGGACATTTCACACATCGCTATCTAGCCCCAAACTAAGCAGATCTTATATTATGAGAACCAGTTAACTGATAGAATACTTATATACTTTTTTTTGTTAATACTTATGATATATAAAAAAACATCCAGACCCGTAACAAATATCTGTAGATCGTGCAAACATTTGTTCCGCGGCGGGAATCGAACCCACTACCTCCTGCGTCCAGCCTGCTATTCGACCACTGCGGAGGTCGCCAATAATTTTGCAACATTAATGGAAGTAATTTAAAAAAAACTGTATTTAATTAATCATTTTTGAATTACCTGTATGACCTGTTTATGTGTATAAAAATGTATATGTACACACGGCTACCCATCAAGCTATACATTTTCAGTATAAGCTGACCTCGCATTGTGTATACTTTTCGTAGAATGAGAGGTCAGCTTATACTGGAAATTTATAGCTTGATGTGTAGCCGTGTGTACATGTAAGCAGAATAAATGAATATGAATATTATGATTCTTCTTCTCAGTCGTTACACTCTTGGCATAGTGGTCAAGGTCGTCACTACGGGGTAGTGGCGCGCTTGACAATCCTTCGACAGTCCTCTCGTATTGCTGATTTTCTGGTGCACCCGTGTAGGGGATCGTCAAGAGCTACTTTGATTTGGGGCTGTCCATCTCATTGGCGATCTACCGCGTGGTCGTGTACCCTCAACCTTCCCCTGCACTACAAGGCGCTCAATGGACACCTCTCGTGTCCGAAGAACGTTAGGATGCAAGATTGTTCAGTGGAAGAAAGAAGCTGCCGAGTTCTTAGAGTATCAACTGGTTGGTACGGAATTCTGTCCATGATACCCCAAGCATTCTTCTCTAGCACCACATTTCGAGAGCATCTATTCTCTTCTTAGATATTATGATTACACGGCATGATAAAGCAAGACACATTGTTATTATCAATGATTACAATTATGATAGGTACACACGGCTACACATCAAGCTATACATCTCCAGTATAAGCTGACCTCTCATTTTACGAAACGCCTACACAATGCGAGGTCAGCTTATACTGTGTATAGCTTGATGTGTAGCCGTGTGTACTATGAGTACATGAAAGAATACACGAGGTTTACAAATAAAATTAAAATGTTTAGCAAATAGTAATTTCAAATTTAATTAAAAATAAATGTTAGTACAATTTACAAGTATCTGATTTATTTAATTTTACTTACTATAAAAAAATAGCTTAATCACTCTATCGCAATAATATAAATGCGAAAGTTTAGATGTTTGTTTATTTATTTGTTTGTTACCCAATCACGTCGTAACGCCTGAACCAATTTCGATGACACATAGGCTACTTTTTACAGAAAAACCACGCGTTCGAACTCGCGGGCAAAAACTAGTAACACTGTATTTGTAACAAAATTCTCTTTCAAATATATCCAGACTTGAATTTAGCTCATTATACAAAATATTTATACGTACAATGGGATGTTGATCGCCGTTGGTGCAAAAAGGTTTTAGAGTGAAGACCTCACACTTGAAAACGCATGTAACAAACGCACATCATCCTCATCTCCTGGCGTTATTTTAAGTCTGTTAACTACCATTCTCCCCTGGCCTAAATATTGTGGAAGAAAAGAGAGTAAAAGGTTACCAAAAATAAAACCTAAAATATGCTAAATGCTTTATTTAGTTGAACCCAGTTTTAAAATAACAAGATCGAGCGACGCGAAATCTCTAACTCAACTAGGGCAAATCAGCGTTGTATGTAAGTTTGTATGTTAGTTTGTTCAAAGATAACTTTCGAAGCGTTTAGCCGATCGTTGTGAAATTAGGTAGATACATAGGTATTTATTGATGGCATCACAATTTGGTGTGACCAAATGACCTAAAATGTGTGGGGGTTGTTGAGATTATTGGCTTTAAGAGGGGTACTAAAAAACTAAAATGAAACTATCCGGACAAGTGGTACATCTAATAAAAGGTGTTTGTGCGTACATTTTGACCTCGTTTTAATGTTTAGCCATAATAAAAATTTAATTTTGACAAAATTCACAGTGTATACCAGTGACCCCACAGTACTGAAATTGGGTATGCGTGTAGCTTTAGTGACACAAATATAGGGAAAATTCTGGAATGCAATCCAAAATAAGTGTAATATCTACCCAAAAAAATAACTAATTTACGTGAACTCCCGTTACCTGTAATTTGAATGAAACTGTATGTCAAGTTTGTTGGTTATGCATTTCGTGACACTATTTTGTTATTCAAAGATAACATTAATATATTTTCGTTTATATGGGAGACTCGCGAGATCTCAGTTCAAGGCAAACCACTAGTATAATAAAATGTAACTAATAAAATCGTTTTGAATCCCTTTTCCATGCGACAGTCCATTCCATTGTAACGTTCCCCCATTCATACAGTTATTGTATTTTAACAGCTCAATATTATTCCAAACACAATGGTAATGATCTTCAAACAGTATTAAAATGTCGAAACTGAATCAAATTATACTTTTTTGCTATTATTCAGACGACAAATCAAGTATTTAATAAGAGACGCGCATTGTACTTACTTTAGGGGCATAAATATCTTTTATTGTGAGCGTAATATGATAAAAGGTAAATATTACTGTACGGAGTCATAATTTGATTTATACAAGCAATGTGTGAGATTTTTTCTGGTTATTAGGGTTCCATAGCTAAATGGCAGAAAGCGGAACCCTTATGGGTTCGTCATGTCTGTCTGTCTGTCCGTCCGTATGTCACAGCCACTTTTTCCGAAACTATAAGAAATATACTGTTGAAACTTGGTAAGTAGATGTAGAAGTAGAAAAAAACAATAAACTTTGGTTCCCCGTACTTAGAACTGAAACTAAATTTTTTTTAATCAAACCCATACGTGTGGGTATCTATGGATAGGTCTAAAACAAGGATATTGAGGTTTCTAATATTTTTTTTTCTAAACGGAATATTTTGCGCGAGAGACACTTCATTTACTACAAACTGGTAAAATGTGTGCCCCCCCCCCCCCTCCCCCGCCCTCCCTGTAACGTCTAAAATAAGAGAATGATAACACTAAAAAAATATATGATGTACATTACCATGCTAACTTCCACCGAATATTGGTTTGAACGAGATCTAGTAAGTAGTTTTAAAATACGTCATAAATCGTTAATCGCAATTTACCTGTCATTCAATCAACTCAAATATAAAAAAAAGTTACAACGAACTACAAGAACTTTTATAATATGTTACTTGCTGCTACGGAACCCTTCATGGGCGAGTCCGACTCGCACTTGGCTGATTTTTTTTACCTAGAACAATAATGAATTCCTTATGTTTTCAACATAAAAATACTATTCAAAGATCATTAAAAAATTGCATAGCAATACAGTTTTAACTAAAAACGATTTAACTACTATTTTTGTAAGGTTCTGAGCATCTTGATATTTTTTGGCACAGTTGCATGCGCCAATTGTCTCTAATAAATGCATAGTAATAGTTTTTTTTTAAAGTAAACTACAGTATAAACTGTCTGTAAACTGGTTGAAAGTTCTATTTATATTTAACTAGTGGTTCGCCCCGAACTGAGATCTCGCGAGACTCCGATAAAAACATAAAAAAACATTTGTTGTTATCTTTGACTATCAAAACAGTGCCACGTAATGCATAACCAAATTACCTGACCTACAGTTTCATTCAAATCACAAGTAACTACTGTTAACGTTAACTTAATATTTTTTTGGGGTAGAATTTGCAGTTATTCTGGATATCAGACTTTTCCCTAAATTTTAAATCAAATCATATATTTCAATCAAGATTTACAGATCTGACAAAGCTGTTTATGATACAGAGAGCCTCAAGCTAAGCTTGAAAGAATAAGCTCGTGCTTTAAGGCTCAGAGTACGAATTTAATTACACAACCACAAACTACAGAATTGCTCGAACAGCATTCAAAATTAAAATCTTATAATATGGGCTTAATTTATGTTTATGATATTGGTGGTGAGTGGGTGAGTGTGTATGTAGGTGTTTGAGGATGCGTGTGCGTGTGTATGTGTGTATTGTGTCGTGTGTGAGCGTATGTGATTGAGAGTATAAAGGTGAGGGTGTTGAGGGGTTTAAATAAGTACGTGTTTGAGTATATGTACCTATTTATGTTTGAGGATGTCTGTGCGTGTATGTGTGTGAACAAGACTGCGCAGAATGAGAAATGTGTCACTAAAACTACACACATGCTAAATTTCAGCACTGTGGTATTCCCTGTGAATTTTATCAGTTTTTTAAGTTCAGTTTTTATTATGGCTAATAACTTAAAAAGTACAAGGTTTTAACGAAAAACAAAAATAGAGTCGAAATATACTCAGGTAGACCTTTCATTAGACGTGCCATTTGACCAGATAGTTTCATTTTGTTTTTTACCCCTCTTGAAACCCAATATCTCAACGATCCCTCCCTCCCCATTTTAAGGTCATTTAGTCACACCAAAATTGTGCCAACACTACCTATCTATATACCAAAGTTCATGATGATCTTATCAACCTTTCGAAAGTTATCTTCGGACAAACAAACATACATACATATACATGCATACAACGCGGAATTGCTCAAGTTGGTTTGGAGATCTCGCTTCTCTCTATCAAATACACATAAATAATAACAAATATTGCTGGACATTTCACACAGCGCTATCTAGCCTTAAACTAAACAGAGCTTGTACTATGGGAACCAGATAACTGATAGAATACTTATTTACATTTTTTTTTGTAAATACATACTTACAATATATAGGGAAACAACCAAACCCGGAACAAATATTTGTAAATCATGCAAACATTTGTTCCGCGGCGGGAATTGAACCCGCTACCTCCTGCGTCTCAGTAGGCTATTCGCCCACTACACCACGGAGGTAGTCATATAATAAATAAATAAATATTGCTGGACACTTCACACAGCGCTATCTAGCCCCAAACTAAGCGGAGCTTGTACTATGGGAACCAGATAACTGTTAGAATATATAACTTTTTTTTAAATACATACTTATAATAATATATAGAGAAACAACCAGACCCGGAACAAATATCTGCAGATCATGCAAACATTTGTTCCGCGGCGGGAATCGAACCCGCTACTTCCTGCGTCTCAGCCGACTATGCGCCCACTGCACCACGGAGGTCGTCAAATAATATAAATGTATGTTTTGCATGTTAGTTTAAATAAGGTAGGCTTAGCCTTAGTTAGTAATAAATTAGATTAAGATACATAGCATAGTCATATATATTTATTGTTTCATTTTTGTTATACAATACTTTATATAATACATTCTTTATGCATACCTTATACTCTGTAACCTGCAAGCCGTTTGCTCTAATTATGTTAAACTCACAAGCCTAAAATAACTGTTAGTCTTTCATGGGAGTATTACCCGTGCGCGATAAGTTGGGACCTGAGCGCGTTGACGTCATTATGGCGTGTTTGTAACGCCCGCAAAAAAGCGAACATAACAAGCAGCCGCCCGCGGCTTCGTCTTTGTTTTTTTTAACCTAATTTATTATGTTACTCAGGTAGGACGCTGCTTTTTATCTAATCTTTTTTACACTATTTGAATAAAATAAAAATACAATGTTTAAGTTTATACATTTATTTTATCTATTATTTATATTATCTCATCTTCGTCACTACTTAGTGAATTTATGCCTTCTAGAGGGTTTTCTTCGTTCTCAGTCTCACTATAATCACTTAACGAAGAGGTATCCGATAAATTTACAATTAATTGCGATTCATTCGTCTCTTATAAGAGGTCATCGTCCCAATACTTTTGTCGAAGCCTGTCTAAAAAAACTGCCTGAAAAAACTCTAACACTTTTAGCACGAGGTTTCTTTCTCCGCTATGCAAAGGTTTACCCTTCATAATAATAACAAAAACACTTAACAAGAACTATAACAACAAAAACCACAACAACAAAACAATAACACAAACGAAACCTAAAAGAGTTCCAGAACGCGTCGTTACGTGACGTAGGCCAGTACGAGACTAAAAACCCTAGTAAAAACCAGTGATGCGAACGGTACAATACGGGCGCCATCGGGGAAGTGCAGGGGAAGCGGTCGGGGAGTCGCATTCCTAGCAGGTCCCAAGTTATCGCGCACGAGTAATAAAGAGCTACCTCGCCGTAACACAGTTTTTAACTAGCACGGGTGGTATCTTCCAAAACATTTCATTACTTACATTGTTTTTATATTAATTAACCGTTTATCGTTTGCGATACAATACAAAACACTATAGTCTAACTTTTTATTAGCTGCAGTAAAATGACGTTTCTAAATGTCATTCCGTAAAATAATGTTGCCAGCCTAATCTCAATAGGGATGTGATTCAGTTCACAAAAATTAATTAAATAACATTATTATGACGTTTTTGTTTCATTTTGAATGTACCTCCCTATACTTCCACTAAAAAAGATCAATCCTCTAGTATAGTAATAATAATAGGGTAAAAAAATACATTACAACTTAATATTAAATCTCAAAAAAAAAAACCAAACTGATTATTCATTTATGATTCACTCATTTAGCTACATCCCTATTTATTTTTCTTCAAAAACCGGCAACCCACAAAACGTCATTTTACTGCAGCTAATAAAAAGTTAGACTTTATAATCGTATTTTTTATTAGACGAAACCAACTGACAGTAGCTAATGTCACTTTGTAAAATAATGTTGCCATATTTAAAGTAATAATGATGCGTTCAGATGAAGAAGGACTTCAACATATCACACCTGAAAATGGAGTAGCTGCGTGTCTCATATACCTAATTAATGAAGAAGACAAAAGGTATGGTCTCGACCACATGATCGACAATGTTTCAGG
The DNA here is from genome assembly GCA_918857605.2 of Philereme vetulata. NCBI lineage: Eukaryota > Metazoa > Arthropoda > Insecta > Lepidoptera > Geometridae > Philereme > Philereme vetulata. The sequence continues at coordinate 6,610,153 of OU975436.1, forward strand.
CAGATTTATAATTAATGTCACCGAAAGCGATAGCGATGATTTTTTATCTGATGATGAATAAAGGTTCTCTAAGGTTCTCTCTAGTGAACGCCGTTATTACAAGAGAATAGTTCGTGAAACGATTGAAATCAAGAAATTTGCAAATTTCAATCGGGAAGATGGCTATAGACTCTCAGCGTCTTGGAACCCGGTGATTGCTAGGTGTGCGCGTCGTAATCGGTCGACTCAGTGCGTAGATACGGTTAGTTTAGTGTGTCGTAATATGAACGAGGACATTTCTAATTCTGAAGACCAAGTGAGGGTAGATGCTGCAGCTACCCGCACTTCCCGACGGTAGCTCCAAGTACTCCAGTCAGCCCGAGACCATGACTGTTGCAACACAGCCGAAACGTCGGGATAACAAATAAAAAAGGTACATACGCGATAAATACCCGTTTTAATCAATAATGATGAATAAAAACATATTATTTAATAAGCGATTTTTTTTTTATTTTCATTACCTACCTATAATTGTTATATTTTATACATCTATAGTTTCAACTACATGATGTATTGAAAATAGGACAGTCTTACAAGTTTCCTCGCAATGATTTCCTTAATGTTTAAAACACTCGGTATTCAGTATATGTAGATACTATAGGACCATAGTCGTCGACAAACTCGTTGGTATATACAAAGCACGACTAAAATTTGAACCCCGTTCCCGAGATCGGCAGTTCGGCACACTAACTATTCACTAGACAATCGAGGCAATTTCATCCATTCAGGAGTTTTTTCAATCATTCACTTTGTCACAACACTATTTTTATTTCATCAAAAACTGACAACACAGTAAACATCAGTTGACTTCGTCTAATTAAAAATACGACTTTATGTATCCCTGAAGTTGTGAAGTACAATTTTTGTTAATCTTACACTAAGGATAGTTTTATATAAAATCTATTGTTAACGCCTACGTTTCCTACGCCAGCAAGCCTCGCGACAGATGCGCAAGCATAATACCTACTGCCTAGTTATTTTATGTTCATTCATTCATAAAAAATCATTCTATTCGTTCGAGTTGTCAAACCAGACTGTTTCAAACTCTTTTCCAAAATACGTTGTAATAAGGATCTTAAACATCAAGATATTAAACACAACATTAGCGGAAACAACTATTTTAGTCTAGTTTACACCTTCTTACATTATAAACGTACTAGCTGTTGCCCGCGACTTCGTACGTGTTCCACTACTAAATATGTAGGTAACCTAGAAATAAAGTTAAACTCGCTGTTGCAACTTGACTTGACGCCCCATTTTTATCCCATAGGACCTGATTTATGAGATAAAAAGTTGCCTATGTGTTAATCCAGGTTATAATATACGTTTATACTAAATTCATCGAAATCGGTCCACCCGTTACGACATGAAATATTAACAAACATCCACACATACATCAACACAAACTTTCGCGTTTATAATATTACTATATAGTTGTTTCCAGCGACTTTGACCGCGTTGTTCTAGGGTGCAAAAATATATATAGAAATTTTGACATCCCATTTTTATCTCATGGGAACTGATTTATGGGATAAAAGTTAAGTAAAGTATAGTAAAGGAAATCTTTATTAGGAACAATAAACTTATGATTAATAACAAAAATAGAACGATGTTACCTGCATATGTAATAATACTGTTTCGCAGACAGAAACGCCCTCCTCCACTTAAAAAGTAACCTATGTGATAATCCAGGTAATCTAAGTTAATACCGAATTTCATTGAAATCGGTTTAGCCGTTTTGACATACTTGAGTAACAAACATCTAAACCTTCGCATTTATAATATTAGTGTGAAGTGTGATTATAGTGGGAAGTGGGACAGTGGGATGGGATGTTTAGTTCCTAAGCCCAAACAATCGTTAGTTTTACAGAATATATAATCGTATTTTTTTAAGTTTTACGTGGCAACATTGTTTCGGGGATGAAGCAGTCTTCTGTAATAGTTTTTTAAGTAAAACAGAAGACAGAGGACTCTCTCTTCTTTGTACGAAAGTTTTATTTGAAATAAATCATTTGTATTTGTAGTTTAATTACGTAACCCGAAATTATTCAACATAACCGTTCAGTTAAGTCCCTAGGTAGGTCACAAAGTTAAAGATACAGCTGATTTAAAGATAGGGTTTACATTTAAATTACATTAATTTTACAACTTACTCCGGCGACTAACTTCTACCGTCTGGGGGGCATCAGACCACGTGCTTCGAACAACCGGCCTATCACTCTCGTTTTCAGCAGATGAATTTGCTTGCCCAGTGTGGCACCGGTCTGCCCATGCGAGGGAGGTAGACACTGCCCAGGTACGACACGTGCAGGATCATAACAGGCTGCTTAAAACCAACCCCGATCAAAATGCTCTACCCTCTAGCAGGCATTTCACCACCAAGCGTTCGCCGTGAGGTTGCTTGCAGTGTTGAAAAAAGTAAGCAGGAAACTGACGACCGGCACCCACTGTATGGCCATCAGCCACCATCGGCCCGACTGAAAAGCCGTAAGAGCTTCCTCCGATCCACCAATCCCGCGGACAAAAACCCGGCAGTAGCGAGACTTGAATTATGGTCCTCCCATCACACTGCCCCTCCTGATTACATTCCACCAGCAGAGCATCTTCCTTCCGGTTACAAACTGCACTGGCCAATTTGGAAGTCCCTAAACCGGTTGCGCACTCAAGTTGGCCGCTGCCGAGACAATTTAGGCAAGTGGGGATACATCGACCCGTTCCGGAGCCAGTGCCACTGCGGGGCCACCACACAAACAATGGCCCACCTGCTTTCATGTCCCCTCTCTGTTGCCTGGTACAAGTCATTCCGTGTGCAGGTGGTTGGGCATCCACCTGCACACGGAATGACTTGTACCAGGCAACAGAGAGGGGTGTGGAAGTTGCTTTCTATTGGGCTAATCAAATTTAAAAGTCAAATAGCCATTGGCACGAAAGAAGAAGAAGACATTTAAATTTAAATAATTAAATAAAGGTTTTTTTAGGGATCTAATATTATTTTCCTGAAAACATAATGTTAATATTCAAATTTCTTCATCATCAACCTATAACAGTCCACTGCTGGACGTAGGTCTCTCCCAGGGTGCGCCATTTAGTCCGATCCTCAGCTCTTCTCATCTAATCCTTGCCAGCCACAGCGCGCAAATCGTCACTCTATCAAGCCGGAGGGCGTCCTACACTTCCTAATATAAGGGGTATAGTTTGTTGTTTAAATGTTTTTATTACCTATGTTTCGCAAACAAAAATAATATGAATACATTTATACATTACATATTATTTTGAAAAATAATCTGGGCGAAAGATGCCCTGAATGCGGAAGGCTAAATTTTATTTTGACAAAAATCCGCGCGATCCTTTGGCGGGTCTGCTATTAAACATTATGTATACAAAATTTACACATTGTGACAAATCTCAATATATTGTCGTAGATTTGCAACTCACGATACTCGCAACCGGATATTGAAATTCTGCGTGCGAAGCGTCCATTGATATCAAACGTCACTGCAAATCAGCTTTCGATTTAAAAAAAACGCTTACTGCATCAACTTTAGATTCAATATCGCTCAAACCACAGCTCAAAATTCTGCTTAATTGGGATGTATTTTCGTAATTATTATTTTATTTTAAATTAAAGACACCATTTAACTCAGCATAGTAAATCTGAAGGAGCTACATTTCAACTTATGTTACCCTTTGTATTATTGCTACAAATTTCAGAGTTCGGCCTAAAATTATTTCAACTGCTATTAAAAGATATATTCTTCTTCTTCTTAGCGTGTCAAGAGTTCTACGTTTTTATTTATACAATGTTGGACAGGTGTTTAGGCACAACAATAGCATTAGGTGAGGCGGTTATTAGGTCCTCCATCGTGCAGGTGTTCGGACACAAGGGGCACATTAGCAAGTGCTGCATTGACTGCGCGGGATCACCGCAGTAGAGAGTAGAGAGCCTCCCCGCGGCGCATTCTGGAAGCAGCTAGGTCACGGTAACGCAGTGGTCTAGGCTGACTAATCTCTACAACACAATGGTTCTACAAAACAAATGATATATTGAATGATTATGTGATTTCCCTTTGAAAATTTTAATGTAGTTCCACAGTCCTGGGCCCGTAGCCAAGTTACATTCGCTTTGAATTGATTCGATTTCTTCATAGGTTTGTTGTCGATATATCACGTGATATTTCCATAGCATGGAAGTTGCCCATACATTTTCGGACTTACATTAGCATTATCGCTAATCGAATGTAACTTGGCTAAACCCTCTGATCTAGGTGCACTTTTGTTGCGGCGTTACACTCTCATACGGTCTTACGACTTAACTGAACTTTTTTTATATGACCTTGAGATCGAACAAGCATATTCCTGTTCCTCCAGGTCCAGTTGTAACGATGGCCTATAACCAAGTATTGCCTCGTAGATCATGCACCTTAGAAATGTGCCCTACGATACCCTGCCCTGAGTCTATCAACTTGAGGCAACCTATATGCCTCAAGTAAAGTTTCATGTGCATGCAAACCCGAAAACAGTAAAATTTAGTATGACGGAGCACTTCCCCAGGCGAGCCCTTTCATCTCTTGAAACTTAACAGTTGTATATTTTTTGATTTTTTTTATACATTATAGGCTTGCGTTTGACCACGATCTTGCCTGATGGTAAGCGATGATGCAGTCTACGATGGTACACGCTTGCCTAGAAGAAACCTATTCACTCGCGACTTAAAGATACCCAGGCTGTAGCTATCTGAAAACACAGACTCTGGCAAGGCGTTCCACTCTTTGGCGGTGCGCATAATAAAGGTCGAAGAGAACCGCTTTGTGCGAATGGGAGGTATTTCTACCATATAGCGGTGGCGCACCGCAGAGCGTCTGGTTGTCCGTTGATAGAATGGACATGGTTGAATCAGGTTGAAAAGTTCCGCCGCACACTCCCCGAAATGTGATCAAAAACGGAGAGGCTAACAATCTTTCGTCGATGCTCTATGATGGAGTGAATCTTCTGTAAAACCAGCACTATTATTTCTTCTGCTATCCTATCATGTGCAATAGACCCGTTAAAATTTTCATTTCGTTCCAAAATGTGAAATTGTTATTCATACAACAATTTGTTCGCAAATAAATTGGCATTCGGAATGAACATGTCTGCTGTAGAGTGACTTATAACTTATAAGTGACGTTTTGAAAGGTTTGATTAAATAATATTCTCTGAATAAAACAATGTGCTTTGGTATATGTATTTGAAGCCGAAGATGGTCATCGTCCTCATCTACGTGAACATGTTCTTACTAAATTTCTGAAATTACATGTCAAAACGAGATTACCGGATTTCATCGAAGTTCAACTAAATGAGCTGACGAAGACCCTACATTACACATCCCACTTGACCTGTTTGGCTCACTTTGTTTTTATTTGGCTCCTTTTGAACTCCAATCTTAACCAACCTCACATTGTTAGCTCAAGTCACACCAGGATATTGCCAATACTACTTACCTACATATAATGAAGATCGGATCTGAGTAATTCTAACCCAAAATATAGTACGAGTATAGTGTGAGTGAGTAGTCATCACACTAATATTATAAATGCGAAAGTTTGGATGTTTGTTTGTTTTATACTCAATCATGCCGTAACGGCTAAACCGATTTCGATGAAATTTGGTATATACGTAGATTTTAACCTGGATCACCATATAGGCTACTATATATCCCATAAATAGATAGATATAGACATTTATTTTGACACAAGTAACAAACACACAGAAACTACATACAGTGGATAATAAAAGACAAACAATTAAATAAATAAATATTGCTGGACATTTCACACAGCACTATCTAGCCCCAAACTAAGCATAGCTTGTACTATGGGAACCAGATAACTGATAGAATACTTATATACTTTTTTTTTGTAAATACATACTTATAATACATAGAGAAACAACCGGACCCGGAACAAATATCTGTAGATCATGCAAACATTTGTTCCGTAGCGGGAATCGAACCCGCTACCTCCTGCGTCTCAGCCGGCTATTCGCCCACTGCGCCATGGAGGTCGTCAAATAATTAAATACAGACAATCAAAAACACGTTAACTTAAACAATAAAATAGAAGTAAAACAAAATATACGTATCCAGTCACTATGAGCCCTGTACTGAAAAAGGATAATGGCTCAGCATTATGCTGAATCAGTTCCCGTGGGATAAAAATGGGGTGTCAAGTCAAGTTGCAACAGCGAGTTTAGCTTTATATCTAGGTTACCTACACATTTAGTAGTGTAACGCGTACGAAGTCGCGGACAACAGCTAGTATACTAAGATATAAAACAAAGTACGGGTTTGTTCAAACACTTATAACTCGAGAACGGCTGGACCGATTTCGATGATTTTTGATTTGTTGTATTTGTCTCCGTCCCGAATAGCAGAATAACTAATAAAATATCGGAAAAAAGTCGCAAGAAGATATTATGAAAAAAAAACATTTTCTCATACATTGATGCAGATAATGATGGCCAACGTATATTGACAGCCCGCGTCATATGCATTTCAGGGAGGTACGAGGTTTGGCCGGTCAGCTTGTTGTAAATATTATGTTTTTGGCAGATATTACATAATCACTAATTATGTATTGATAAGTTAGCACGTGAACGCTCACGCAGGAGGCTGTGTACAGGTTAAAAGTTGCACAAACGGTCATGGAGCGTACCATGCTTGGCATCAGACTGTTAGATCGAGTTCCAAACGTCGAGATCCGTAGACGAACGAAGGTTCATGCATGACGTTGGGATTCGAGTTATGGAGCTCAAATGGTCTTGGGCGGGACACTTGGCTAGACGTGGTGATGGCAGATGGAGCAGGACAGTGACTGAATGGTGGTCGAGGAGCGGGTATAGAAGAGTAGGAAGACCAGCAGCGACATGGGTGGACGACATCGTAAAGGTCGCGGGCCGTCAGTGGATGAGACTAGCGCAGGATCGTGGTGGATGGCACAAACTTGGGGAGGCCTATACCCAACAATGGGTGAAGTCAGGCTGTGGATGATGATCATGAAGTTAGCTAATAAATTATGTACCTACCTTAAAGTAGATTACAGTTGCTTGTTTTCTCAGTAAACGATTTATTATGCAAATTTATGAGAAATAAGTAATCGTAAACCCTATATTGTAATATTTACATAAATAATTCGTCTAGACAGTAAAGTACGTATAAATATTAAGGGCCTTATTGCAAGACATAATCTTATAAAATCTCATATTTATAATTAGCCTCTTCATTTTCAGGGTTCCGTACCCAAAGGGTCAAACGGAACCCTATTACTAAGACTCCGCTGTCGGTCTGTCTGTCTGTCTGTCCATCTGTCACCAGGCTGTATCTCATGAACCGTGATATTTAGACAGTTGAAATTTTCATAAATAATGTATTCCTATTGCCGCTATAACAAAAGTACTAAAAACAGAATAAAATAAATATTTATGGGGGGCTCCCATACAACAAACGTGATTTTTTGCACGTTTTTGCTCGATATTGATAACGACAACAGACGCTTGAAATATTCAAAAAATATTTAGTTATTATATTTACCTTAGAAAATAAATAATTATATTAAAATAAAATAAATATTTAAGGGGGGCTCCCATACAACAAACGTGATTTTATTGACGTTTTTATAGATAACTAGCTGACCAATCCGCAGCTTCGCACGCGTAGTTTTTCAATAAAAACATTACCCTCCTTCTGCGCAGTTGGGTAAAAAGTAGCCTATGTCAACCGAGGATAGTGTAGCTTTCAAACCAAGAACCCAAGTATTTTTTTTAATCCGGACTAGTAGTTTCGGAGCCTATTCAATACAAACAAACAAATCTTTCCTCTTTATAATATTATTATAGATTATAGATAATGGTTCAGAAGTCTTCGTGCGCAAGCCCGTCTCGTCGGTTTTATTGAATAATATCTTCAACAAAGATAATAAATTAATTAGAATTGGATAGATATTTATCTATCTTTATACAATTACCACACAAACAGAAATAATACAAAAATAAGTGCTAAGCTAGAATAAAAAGGGCAATTCAATGGGCGACTTTATCGCTAAAAGTGATCTCTTCCAGGTAACCTTTGGATTGAGTTAAATTTACAAAGATATAATGGAGTGTGGAATTACTTACATTATTACATAAGCAAAATACCTTACAAAATGCAAGGGGCATCAATTGGGAAATTAACCCAAAAAGTGCTTAGAGAGAAGTTTGCTTCGTCATCTTATCAGGATTATGTAAGTTATATGCTAAATAGATATTCGCGGTCGAAATATTGGAAACATGCTGCCTACAGTTAAATAATGACCCCGTCCAGTCAATGCTCCGGCCCCGTCAATACACCCTGGTTCAATCAGACTGGTTCAACAGAGCGCGTACGGTGCCTACAGCAGGGCGGTAAATACATGTTAGGTACAAAAACCCTAAAATAAAAAATATAAAAAACTCAGGGTTTAGGCCGGCACCTTCATAAAGGCATTGATTACCAACGTGTAAGGAAGGCCTCGTTAGTTATTTTAAGACTCACTACAAGATGGAGGTGAGACAAATGGTTGTACTAATGGTTGTGTTGAAGTTGTAGCTGCTTGTTAATTCATCATAACCACTTTTAGAGTTGCTTATTTAAATTAAATTTGTGTTATTACTGGTAATTTAGGTTTATAGTATGTATGTAGATATGTTTTTAAATTTATATAGATGCACCGCCGTCATGTGTTACATTTTTATCCTGTCCATACAAAGGTTGTCTGGAAGAGATCGCTTTTAGCGATAAGACCGCCCAGTGTACTAAATCTATTTGTAAGAATTATGTTCTGTATTTTACTTTGGTGTACAATAAAGAGTTATCTTATCTTATCTTAATGCAACACATAAATTAAAGTTCGGGCTATTGTTATATTAATGCATATGGAATGAATTTGATTGGCTATTAGAGAAATGACATACGGTTCCTGCGAATTCGGTCATATTATTTTTATCTTATCAGAAATGGTATTAATTTAGCTATATTTTTCAGTATGAAATGGCGTGCATTTAATTATAAACGTGTCATGTTTAAAATGAAACGCTTCGCACTTCAACGTGTTTTCTCTTGGGAATCCTTCTCTTTGTTGTGAGTTCATCTACCTACTATACAGGTATATTTGAAATGTTAAATTCGACATTTTTATTTGCAAAGCGTCTGGTATTTATGTTTATAAAAATGTTAGATCATTTCTAATAAATAAATATTGTTAGAGTGTGTTTTAAAATTTAATGGAAAGATTCTACATGAAAAGTGGAATTTGTATTTAATAAATAAATAATGCTGGACATTTCACACACCGCTATCTAGCCCCAAACTAAGCAGAGCTTTCACTACGGGAACCAGATAACTGATAGAATACTTATATACTTTTTTTGTAAATACATACTTATAATATATAGAAAAACAACCAGACCCGGAACAAATATCTGTAGATCATGCAAACATTTGTTCCGCGGCGGGAACAGAATCCGCTACCGCGTCTCAGCCGGCTGTTCGCCCACTGCGCCACGAAGGTCGTCAATATCTGATGACTTTTATGATGGTGATAAAAGTCTGTATTTTATTGTGAGAACGATCATAATTTCAGCGATATGACGTCCAAAACTTAGGCCTCAGTTATAGATTTTCAGAGCGACCAATCAAGGCCATGTGGTCTGCACCCAATGAAAATCACTTTAAGATGAAGGTGCGACACCTTTCTTCAATCATAGTCACCATCTTACTACTCTTTTACCACATTATCATTGGAAAAACATTTTTTTATATTTCTACGCTTTAACACATTTCCAGCAGCACTGATTTATCTGTAGCTTCCATTACTGCGTTACGGGTCGTTTTAAACCTTGTCCTAAACCAGAGATTGTGGCGGCACGAGGCATATTAAACCCCACCGCCCGTAGGAGACCAAAATCCTTTTTTGGTGCCAAATAAGACAATGTGTACGGTTTTTTTTGTGTGCGGCACGAGAAACCCGGCATTGAGGTTGGTATACCATATAACTAGGAATCAATAGCACATCTCAGATATATAGTTATCTCTTTCCTACACTGAGCCAGATGGAAGTTATGCCTCCCGCACGACAGAGACTTTTTCTTACCGCTATAAAGACGAGACACGGACAGGGTGTTTCAAGCCCTGTTTCGCACTTATCGTGTTAATCTCTTAAACTGATTTATAACCGTAGAAGGATAGAGTACGTGATATGGGTAAAAATTAATGAGTATTGAGATGGCATACACCGCATTTGGTATGTTACAATTTAATGAGAAGCACCCCACTTTCAAGACTCTAATCAGTATGAGACCGAAAGCCCCAACACCAGCACAGCTCTTTGTTCATATGCAATCCCCGTAAAACGCGGGCGTCGTTTAGACGAGCACCTCGCATGTACCTACTTGCATCTACTTCATTGGGCACCTTTTGAAGCTAAAGGCGGGTTTGGAATATTGCGACTGGCGACATGTGAGTTGGGTACCGATGAGTAGGTAGAATCGAATCAAAAATAAGGAGATCCATAGACAAACCAAAGACACTGATATAGCCCAGAGGAGCTCAAATGAAGTGTTAGTAGGCGGGGCACTTAGCTCGAAGAACTGATGGCCGTTAATCCGGCTGGACTGGTGGCCGTAGACTGACGGCCACACTAGATGGAAAGACGACCTGATAAAGGTAGCTGGGAGCAGTTGGGTGCACAAGATCGGTCACTCAGAAGATCTATGACGATGTTGACTTTGTATAGTGGCCTTTGTAGTGCCAGCAGCACAAGATAACTTACCTTAAAAGTTTAGAGGTGACATTAACCAATATGCGTATAAACAAAAATTAGCCGGTAAGTTTGTCAAACTTGTCTGGGGCTTGTTGAATGATGCGTCATGCAACATCTAATATTGATTATAATAATATATTACGCCGCCGTCCATATTTGTTCATATAGATCCTGTCCATCCAAAGGTTGCCTGGAAGAGATCGCTTTTAGCGATAAGGCCGCTATTGTACCTATGATTTAAAAGTGTATTTTCTTTTATATGTTTATATTTAATGGTGTGCAATAAAGAAATTATCTAATCTAATTTAACACAAGGTATCCTTGAATATCCTGGTTATAAAATAGGATTGGTAGAGAACACAATACTACGCCATATTTTCATTTTTTAAAGGCTGGGCATACCCTACCAGTATTTAGCGGCAGCCAAATTTCCGTAAGTTTTTTGTGTAGTTCTTTATTAGAATAAAACACAGAACTGTTGGTGGTGACTGTATATTGAATCAGTGTCCAATACAACATGAAGTCATCGTCATACCAGAATCGTCGAAATAACAAATGGGGTGAACAAATCACGTCGATCAATCTGAACCAATCTTGATGGATGATATTGCACCCTCTCATGTTTTGTAAAAGTACTAGCTACGGGAATAACGCATTCATAGGTTCATATGGGCTTTTGGACACTATCAAGAGAAATCATGATTTTCACTCTGCAATCTACACGATCAATCAATCTGCTACGTTCTTGGCTGTTAGATAAACAAGAGGGAGTGTTAATTTGGTTTTGATTAATATTGTTTTGTGTTGGTAAAAACAATTAAAAGGACGTGTGAAATGTGAAGTGAGATTTACTTCTTTTAGTCCCCAACAACATCGCAGCAGCCAAAAACGATGAGTATTTTGCTAGGTTAGATTTAGACAAGAGTCATAAATGGTGAATTATTTTTGAATCTCTCTGACCTACAGGATTCCGCACCATTTTGTGTCACTTTTAATATTTTCTGACACATTAACAGAAAAGGTAGTAAAAGTTTGGAGACACTATTTCAGGCTTTTTATGCATCGTTTGAACTACACCGAACAATAATTTTATTACCTTTGCGCTACTAGTAGGACAAGACGGAACGATAAGGACCACGAGACTATGTTTCGCAGTCCGCGATTCTTACAGGTAGTGAGTCCTTCCTTAATCAGTGTCAACATAATTATCCTCGTCTTGTTATTAGAACAAAAAAATAGAACGACGGGAATATACCTTATCTCTGATTTCACTAACCAAGTAAGGCAATAATGCTAAGATCACTAGCAATTTAACATGACAGGGTACTATCAAAGGCTGATAACAAAAGTTGCAGACTAAATGCGTAATTGACAACTAGGATTAACTAGGTTAGTGAAATCAATTACTACCGACCAAAATAAACACCTTAATTTTTTCTTATCACTTCTTCTATTGTTATATATGTTTTTTTTATTTAATATTGGTATAGATTAGTCTATGATAAAAAGTATTTATGTAGTATGTACCTATGCTAATTTATTAGTCCTGTGCAAATTTTTAATTCGTTCCCTTTCTTGTGCACTACCTACACATTTTTATCTACAATACAAAAAGGTTATCTGGAAGAGAATACTCTTTAGCATTAAGTTCGCCTTTGTACTAGTTTTATAAGTGCAATAAAGTATTATCAAACAATCAATCAATTACTAGAAGGTTGTCAACCGACGCCTGACTGAAGTAACCTTGATAGTTTCCAATTGTGTAGATAACGCCAGTGGTTTATGACTAAATTTCGATTGACTTTCTTGACAATGAGAGCCAAGCTAATGAAAAGGTCCATTGTCGACCATCCAGCGTGTGGTTCATAACCAGTTGAACCACGTCACCAGACTTAAGTCACCACTGTCAGGCGTCGGTTGTTAACCATGTATCAGGTATTTTAGTATCGCAGCCAGTGAAACCGCACCTTAACCAGCGTCAACACGCTGTCGCCACGTAAATAATAAAGAGTCGGGCTTGCTGCCGAGACGTAAATATTGTGTACGGACACTTTTTACTACGAATGTCGCTTACTTAATAGTATTTTTATTTATTTATATACTCGATACGAATTTATTCTTTCCAGTAAATTTCATTCGGAGCAAGAAATACCTTTGTAAGTAGATAGAATAACATATAAGTATGGTAGGTTGTATGAATCATGTTAAATGGATAGATGTTAAGGCCTCGACATTTGGTCGATATATTTTTTAGAGTAGATATTTCTTAATTTACCCACAATCTAAGATACTCGTAAACACAAATATCTAGAAGATACCTATTTAGTTTTACAATAGAGATACCTAGATTATAGTTTACAGAAAAGACAAGACAACCGTAGAATGTTCCATATTGGTAGTTCCATATAGTATTTGACGACCTCCGTGGTGCATTGGGCGAATAGCCGGCTGAGACGCAGGAGGTAGCGGGTTTGATTCCGGGAACAAATGTTTGCATGTTCTACAGATATTTGTTCCGAATCTGGTTGTTTCTCTATATATTTTAAGTATGCATTTACAAAAAAAACAAAAAGTATTTAAGTATTCTATGAGTTATCTGGTTCCAAGCTTTACTTAGTTTGGAGCTAGATAGCGCTGTGTTAAATATTTAATTATAATATTTATATCTTAGCTGTACGCATGATGAACGTTGAAAAAAGAGTCAACGTACATGAAGTTACGAGAAGTTAACTCTTTTTTCGGGACAAACATTTGTCGTGTCCCCCCTACATAAGATATTTTCCATAACGCGAGGCTCTTGGCGCATTCGAGCACTGCCTAAACCACTGAGAGCTCTTAGTTCAACTCTTAAAAGGCTTCGCCGCTAAAGCCAAAGCTCGTAATCCTCATGACTAATTAGGAGATTTTAACTACAACAGGGAAGTGAAAGTTTCAAGTAGACTTATTAAAGGCTGCACCTGATATCTTTGAAGCGGTAAATGGAGCGTTTCATAGATCTTAGTGGACGAGCTGCTTGTGCGATTTGTATTTAAGATAGGTTTAGGGGATAGTAAACCTGAAAAGTTATGTGCTTTCAGAATTTATAGTCGCTTATGTTATGCACTAAAAGTTTGATGGTTTGATGCAATTAAAAGCCCACTGGTGCACAGCCATTACTCGATCCCACAACCTCTGAATCTGAAGGCCCTGTACATCGGTGATACCCAAAGTGGTATCATCATATCGACCCCTAAGTGTCGACAATGATATAATAGGGGACCTAGACATAAAAAAATGTGGGGTCCAATGTAATGGATCTCATTTAAACAGGTTAAGACTTTATTTTTGGCTTTCCATGAATAGAATGATACACGTACCTACTCAGAAAGTACCTATGTACTTACTTAACACATAACATGTGTTTAAAGTTGTTTACACTACAGTTAAAATTTAAATCTTTCACTAAGATTTCCAACTGTAAAAAACACTTTTGAAGTTAATAAATTTGCAAAAATGTAATATTAGTTAAGCACAAAACCTTAAAACATGGCAAATGATCTACGCGACAAAAAAGTTTGGGGACCTCTGCTCTACATCATACTTGGCCACGATAACTGTAAGTTAGGATATTGGGCATATCATATTTTTGGTATAATTGATTCGGATTTCTTGTTGCAATATACTATTCCATTGTGCAACTTCTAGTCATCATAATATCGTTTTTATGAAAGATGGTTTAAGAAGATTAAGCTTACAGATAAAACGACGTACTCAAATAATTTCAAAATTATTTAAAATTTAATGAGATACATATACTCTATATTGCACACCAAACATAATTAAAATGACAAAGAATACACAAAAAATGTAAGTATAATGGGCGATCTTATCGCTAAAGCTAACTCTTTTAGATAACCTTAGGATGGACAGGACAAAAGAAAATAAAAACGACGGCGGTGTACCTATGATCATGAACCTACATAAACTACGTATACTATGTGTTTTGTTATGTACGACATTATATGAAAACACGGGTAGGACTAATGCCTAGTAGATAAAATAGGATTTTTTCAAAATCAATATCATAAAAAAAAACAATTTTAAACAACCTTGATATCAAGTCCTAAATTAGCGATGTAACAGCCTGTATAAAATAGGTAATCAAATAATATTCATTCATCATTAAATAGGTACCTGTTTAACTGACTACGTGGTATCGTCGAAAAGGCACCACCGATTAACGTAAAAATTGTTTTTTTTTATTGATGATAGCCAAGCGCTTGACCACTACCTCACCTAATGGCAAGTGAAGGTGCGATCGAAGATGGATCACGCTTGCCTAGAAAGAACCTATTCACTCTGGACTTGAAGACTCCGAGATTATACTGGTTTGGAAAAATATACGCCGGAAGTGAGTTCCACTCCTCACTTGTGCTAACAAGAAAAGTTGAAGCCAATAGTTTGGTACGGCAAGATGGTATGCCGACCAGGTATTATCAGGTTGTTTATTGGAAATGTATCGACTACTGGATAAATATTTAAGCTACTGGTATTAAACCTACTAAATCAGTTAATCTAAAATCAGTTAATACGATTCCGGATGTGTGTTTTAAATTGAAGTCGTACATAACAAAACAAGTTGTATATGAGATTCGTATTATTAGGCCTTCCGTATTTCGGTAGTTCAACTCATTTTGATACTTTTATTTTACGTTTTTGATGTTTATTAAAATTAAGGATCAATTTAAAAGTTAATTTTACTAGTAGTTTTCAAACTTTCGCGATCATTGTGTTCATAATTATTGGTTAAAACGGGTATTTATTCTGGATTCTGGTAGACTCGGAACCGAATCATTGGATTGAACTTCATGATCCTAAGGTTCACTTTAGTGAACGCCATTATTACAAGAGAATGTTTCGTGAAGCGATTGAAATCAAGAAATTTCCAAATTTCAATCGGGAAGATGGCTATAGACTCTCAGCGTCCTGGAACCCGGTGATTGCTAGGTGTGCGCGTCGTGATTGGTCGTTCCAGTGCGTAGATACGTTTAGTATAGTGAGTCGTAATATGAACGAGGACATTTCTAATTCTGAAGACCAAGTGAGGGCAGTTGCTGTAGCTACCCACACTTCTCGATGGTAGCTCCAAGTACTCCTGTCAACCCGAGACCATAACTGTTGCAACACAGCCGAAACGTCGGGATAACAAGTAAACAAGGTACAAACGCGATAAATACCCTTTTTAACCAATAGCCAATTTTATTCTCAGTGTGTATTTCTGGGAATGTGCCCAGGAAATTATTGATCTGATTCCGCCATCTCCTTTCCATCAAAGGACAAGCAGGCGCACGGCTCAGTACCATCCGTACCTAGTTGATATACCAACCATTCGCACACACCGTTTTGGTTCTACGTTCTTGATACGCACAGGTAAGGTATGGCACACTTTGCCGTCGTCTGTTTTCCTAAAGAATACAATCCGGGCCTCTTTAAGGTAAAAGTGAATAGTTTTTTTCTACGTATTCGTGCTTCATCTTCGACCACATCAGCGCTTACCGTCAGTAGAGATTGTGGTCAAACGAAGATCTATAGTCTAACTTTTTATTAGCTGCAGTAAAATGAAGTTTTGTGGGTTGCCGGTTTTGGAAGAAAAATAAATAGGGATAGCTAAATGAGTGAATCATAAATGAATAATCAGTTTGGTTTTTTTTTTTGAGATTTAATATTAAGTTGTAATGTATTTTTTAACCTATTATTATTACTATACTAGAGGATTGATCTTTTTTAGTGGAAGTATAGGGAGGTACATTCAAAATGGAACAAAAACGTCATAATAATGTTATTTAATTAATTTTTGTGAACTGAATCACATCCCTATTGATATTAGGCTGGCAACATTATTTTACGGAATGACATTTAGAAACGTCATTTTACTGCAGCTAATAAAAAGTTAGACTATATATAGTTTTAACCAAAAAAAAGTCTGTTCCTTTTCGGACAACCCAATAAAAAATCATGCAAGAAACATTACGTACCTGTACAAAATAACCGGTATTATAATTATATATCTTTATTTAGTGAAATTTTCTTATAAGCAACAATTAAATAAATATTTTGATTGACAAACAAGATTATAACAGTTTTAGCTTGAAGCAAGAATATTTCCATTTCAAGTTATTTAATGTAATATTAACAACATCAAATAGATTGAAAATCAAGAAACTCGCTGAAAGCTTCGTTTAATTTGAAGATTACATTAACAACTTGATTACCCCTAAAGGTAATAGCGTCATCTTCTGAATTAAATAAACAGGGTAATTTTACCTTTCATACTATGAATCAGTTTATCACGAAATTGGTTTCTTCTTGGGTATGTCTATCGATGAACAAGAGCGCTGGAAAGTGCCAAGCACAAATTATGGTTCACTAGATCTTATAATCGTATAAAAGTGCTGGACGCCGTTGGGTGCCGCACAACATCAGGCGCTTTGGAAATGGGGGAGGCCTATTTTCAGCAGTGGAGGATAGGGACGAAGATTTTAAGATAGATGAGGTTTTTGGCAAACCAACCTTTTTAGTAAGGTTTGATCCTATTTCCGTTAAACATAATATAAAAAAAATTGTACAAAGAATACAATTCTAATACATCCTTCCCCATCGATTTTCAGAGCGACGGACCTTGTGCGGCCGTACCTACCCGACGGCTTTCTTTATTATTCAGATTCTGGCGAAGTATAAGGATGTACTACTTAATCCGGATTTCTGGGCAGTCGGCATCGTTTACAGGCGCTACAGGGAAGCGGCTACGAATCAAAATCACCCAAATAAATAGAGGTGTAGTTTTAAATTTATCGTTTACGGTTATTCTTTATGGTATTAATAGATATGTATGGGTATTGTTATCATATTTTGTGTGTATAGATTGTTGCCTGGAATAAACTTTATATTGTTACTAACCCGCCCGCGGCTTCGCACGCGTGGTTTGTCAATAAAAACATTACCCTACTTCTGCGCAGTCTGGTAAAAAATAGCCAATCCCGGTCATATTCTATCTATATACCAACGGTACATAGGGAGTGCATCTAAATAATACCTCATAATTTTAACCCCTTAATTTATCCCTCTCCCCCTTTGGGGAAGATTTTGCAAAACAGTTGAAACACGTATTTCTTAACAAAAGTCTAAATGTGAATTTTCAGATTCCTAACTTATGGAATTATGGATTGTTCGTACAAACTTTCAACTCATATTTCACCCCCATTAAAATTATTTTTTGAGACAAAACATAGCATATGTTCTTCTCGACAATATAATCTATCCCCTTGCCAAATTTCATTACGATCTGTTTCGCCGTTTAGTCGTGAAAAGGTAACAAACTTACAAACTAATAAACCGAGTAACTATCGCATATAGAATACGAGTTAGTACCCGCGACTTCGTCTGCGCAGTATTAGTAAGTACTTCGAGTAGCTTCGAGTACCAAAATAGATTCTGCGGATTACTTTATAAAAACCAATTTGTTACTACCAAATGTGCATTACAAATATATTATCAATTTTTATTGGATTTATGTTTTACTGTTTTGGCGATAATGGCTTACTCAAAAAAGCTAGATATATGCTGTCGGGGACTTTTTTGTAGAACTAATTAAGATAAACCTTTTTTTATTATACACTATATACGTGTAAACTGTAAAGTATTTGCAGCGTACGCCAGAATATATCGCAGATGGCAGATTTTTTTTCCGACTTACTTGCCAATTATCGTTATATGTTGCACAATTCACACACTATCTTTAAAAAGTATAGCCGATGTGTTATTCTAATGTATAAGCTATACTACTGTAAACTTTCATTAAAATCCATTCGGTAGTTTTTGCGTGAAAGAGGAACAAACATCCATACATCCAAACTTTCGTATTTATAATATTAGTAGGATTAGTATGGATAATTATGTCATTTTTCCATCTAGTAGGGGGGGACGTTCTACACTACATTTTTGCGTGTTCCCGATACCCTGTCAGACTTTTACTAATCCGCTCGGAACTTCGTCAGCACACAACGCCCTTTTTCTTCGACTTAATTTACTGTTAGTAAAACTTCATACTGTATTTTTTTATCCAAATAAAAAACCTTGAACTTGGAAAGCGCAGCTTTCTATCAGTAAAATAATTCAGAATTGGTTTAATAGTTTCAGAGATTGACCCAAACAGACAAGCATACAAAAATAAACTATGTGTTTTGTTGGTACGATATTAAATAAAAACGCGGAGGCCTAACGGCTATTGTTATAAAATAGGTTTTTTCAAATTCATGCTATAGAAAATTTTTAATTTTCAGACAACCATATTATCAAGTCCTAAAATATCAATGAAACAGCCTGTATATAATAGGTAAACAAATCATACTCATTCATCATGTAAGTAGGTGTCTGTTACACTGACTAAGCGGCCGATTTACGTTCATCATCATCATATCAGCCGTAGGACGTCCACTGCTGGACAAAGGCCTCCCTCGTTGATCTCCAAGAACTGCGGTTGGAAGCGGCCTGCATCCAACGCCGACCTGCGGTTCTTACCAAGTCGTCTTCCTATCTTGTAGATCTACGCTGCGCTTGCCGGTCCGTGGCCTCCATGCGAGAACTTTCCGGCCCCATCGGCCATCTGTTCTGCGCGCTATATGGCCTGCCCATTGCCGATTACGTTAATGTGAAATAATTGTTGATTTAAATGTATCGATTACTGTACTGTTTCCGGATGTGTGTTTTAAATTAATGTCGTACATAACCTTCCACTAAGCAATGATCCTCTCCATCCAAAGGTTCGCGGGAAGAGATCACTTTGTTAAGCGATAATACCGCCCATTATGCTTACATTTATTTGTTTATTATTTATTTAGATCTGTTGTTTCTAGCTTCTTCTTCTTAGCGAGTCAATAGCTCTACTTATATTGTATTAGATAGGTACTTGACTACATTCATGGCGTCAGGAGAAGCCATTTTTAAGTCTTCCATAGTGCAGGTGTTTAATCGACTGTGCAGGATCACCATAGTCGCATTGCGTTTGGCTGGGATCCCTGAACCCTCATGTGTCTAGCTTGTAAGGTAATAAATAATTTACTGGTGGTAGAGCTTTTGTGAACGAGCTCGAGGAAGTGGGCACCACCGCCTTACCTTTATCTGCCGCCAAATAGCAGTACTTGTGCTGCTGTGTTCCGGTTAGATGGTAATGGTATGTTCCTGTAATTACTGGCACATAGGCATAACAGCTGAGTCCTATAGTATTTCAACGTATCCACATAGAGAGTTTTGAAATCTATGTGGATATCCATGGGCTGCAGTAACCACTTAACATCTGGTGGACTGCATGCTCGTTTGCCATATAAGTTTTAGTTTAAAAATAATAATACTAATAACTTAACTTTTTTTAAATTATTTATTCATTCATTCATAACAAAACACGTAGCATAATATAGATTTTACCGGTCTAGAATATTAGTAAAATAGTACAAAATAAATTGAATACATCATCAAGTGCAAGGCAACAAATTACCCACCAAGTTCGTAATTCGATCAGGTTAATCATTCAAACCCAGCTTCACCTGAATTCGGTCACAAAAGCGGACTGATTGCGCCGCGGATTAGACTTCCCTGACTTATTCTAGGCACGAATAATCGATTTCGGACATAACAAACCCAGATAGTTATGCTACGTATGTTAAGGCGGGGAAGTTTGAAGGGTGACGACTTTTAGGTTTTTTTTAACAACTGTATCTCTACTGAAATGTATAATATGCACAAAAAAACATATTTTATTAAAATTTACCATATAATCTACCGCTTTGTGAAGATAGAAATGCGAATAATAATACTTTTCTCGATATAAAAAATCATAAAGTTGACATTAAATTGATGTTTGAACGGTTGATACTAAGAGGTTTCTTCTTGAAATCAAGTCAAATTTATAACAAAAGATAGAGCTTAATATTAACTAAGCAATTGTGAAAAAACAATATGTTATTCAGTTATTATAAGTATCTGTGAAAGAAAACTATCAAAATCTACTCATTCAGGCGCTCGCGCCGGACGGCCAGTGCCCGTCGAGACGACTTCGAGGTCGGATGCACGCCGTTTGTTTCCCAAACATTCCCCCGCGTTTCAAATTAGTGCAGTACTGATACGTTTACATTGGCGGGGCCTGAGGTAGCGTAAAATACCTAAAGCTCCGAAACAAGCCCGCCTTAAATGAAGGAACAATATTTTCGAAATTCGATGCTTTAAATCAAAATAACATATTTACTATTGTTTCAAACAAATCAACTGTTTTTGTTGGAAATTTTACCTATTTATCAGCAAATCTACCATTTTTTAAGTTTGTAAATGCTAGTCAAATGTTAAATTGCAAAATATGCCTTAAATCATCACATTAGTACCAAAGTGAGTGATTTGAGATACCTGACGCTCGCTTATAGGTATCATCTGTACAGACTAGAGACCTATGTTTTCCTTTGTTTTTTGATGTCACACATCTTATGTACTAAAAGGCATTAGCAAAAATAAAATAATAGGTACATAAACTTAAACCTAATACAAATAATAGACACATCATCCTAATAGGCCAATCAGGTCCTAAAGTAGATAGTCTTACCTTTAAGGAATATGGTCCATATACTTCAAAACCCATCCAATGTACCCTGAATAGTGTTTTGGCCTTTGCAATCGCAATTTCGCTGCCCACTTTCAAATGGAGAAATGCCAATCTATTTATCCAAAACTTCTGAAACTTCAAAAGAGATATAACGACTTTACCCTCTTTCAAGTTTTACAAGTATAAGTTGAAACTATTTGATAGTGCGATTTTAATGAATAGGTTTAACACTTATGATGATGTCATTCATTATTGTAAACTACCACTGACTACGATACCAAGTCGATCGAAAAACGAAGACGTCTCGACCCAATCGCGAGTTCCAAAATAACCTCACAGGTGGGTAGTATAGTGAATTAATTTGAAACGTGCCAATGATTAACAACCCTGGCTTGGACGTAATTTAGTTATAGATCCTGCGGTTTTGTAGTTTACTGGTGGCAATTAGCATTTATAGGGTTAAATGACTTTCGGGAACCTTTGAATGTTTCCGGTAATCTCTTCAATAGCTTAGCGGTTAAGGCCGAGTTGGGACTTGTAAGTTTTGATAGTAGTTATTCTAACTTGTACCTTAAAGTCAATTAAATCTTCTGGCAGATGAATGTATGTTTTATGTCCCATTTAAATTTGGTGAAACCCTGATAAAGATCTTTAGCCTGGAGAAAGAAAATCCTCAACGGACGATATCATATCACTCGCAATGAAGGCAATTTATATTATTGTTTTTTTCAGGTGAGAAAATGACGAGGAAAATTAGATTTTCGGAATTCTCGACATGATTTATGAATTTGAGCCATTTCGGGAACCGGAACCCTTCGCGTTTTCGGAATTCTTTCTAAGTGTCTTGCTTTGTGAGATGTTTGATTCGAGAGCTGGCGTTAATCTAGGTCAAATACCATACATTTATTAATTGAAATAAAATTACATTGATAAGATTCAAATATACTTAAATATCTTGATTAGTGTTACATAGGTGATAGCAACAAATACTTAATTTGCGGTAACTATAGCTTAACTAGTAGTTGAAACCTCTTTTTAAGTAAATAATACCCGTAATAGAAGCTTTCAATCTTTAGTAACATGAATTCTATCAAATACATAAATAAAAAAAAAAAAATTCACACAACGCTATCTAGCCATAAATGTGAAATGAAAGCCAAGTTCAACTTGGTTGTTGACTTCAACGACAAAAGAAGTGAGATCTAAATTGGTGCCAAGTTCAATGGTTAGTCCTGAAATTTATTTATAACAACATAAAATATTTTATAACAACTTAAAATATCATTTTTTCTTATAACTTCTTATAATATAGGTATATTACATTTCACATTTATGTTTTTGATGGGATATCATTACTTTTTGTACAGAACTTATTAGTATGTACTTATCACACTAAAATTAAAAATGCGAAAGTTTGGATGTTTGTTTGTTACTCGATCACGCCGTAACGGCTGAACCGATTTCGATGAAATTTGGTATATACGTAGATTATAATCTGGATCACCACATAGGCTACGGCCCCCCACTAGATGGTAACACCTGATGAAGGTTGCTGGGAGCCGTTGGGTACAGGCCGCTCATGATCGCTCGCTCTGGAAATCTATGGGGGCCTATGTTTAGTAGTGGACGTCCTGTGGCTGACGATCAAGTCATATGCACTGGATGGGGATAATTACTGGCAATTTAAAACACGTAGGTAACTAATTAATTTATTTATTTGTCTGTTGTTTATTATTTTAATTTTAACTTACATTTAATATAATATTATCTTATTAGGTAATACAATTCAATTCATTTTAATTCATTTATTAAATCAGACAATATTTTACAAGTCCATTTGTGTAAGGTAAGTTAGGTTCTATAAACTTAAATACCATCTAAGTTAGTAATATTAGTCATGTATTTTGTTAAAACTTTCATTCGCATCCCAAGCCAATAGTCATAAGGCTATTTGATCAGGATCCAAATGAATGATTGAATCACAGGCAGATCATATCTATCACGTATGACCTGCAGAATGCTGTTGGAGCTGGTCCGTACTCTGCTTAGCAATGAGACTGTTTTCTTTCGTATTAAGGCATGGAAGCCATCGACCCGCGCCTCAGTAAACATGGAAAATGCACTGCAGTATCGAGGCAACCCCAACAACATTCTGAAGCCATTGTTGTACTGGACGCGTAAAGCAGTTATCCCAGCGTTATTTTAAATAAAGCTGATCCAAAGGCTGCTCGTGTAGAAAGATTGGCAGTAGGGTTTGAAGAGAGTTATTTTCCCTTGCCTACTGCAACGTGCAAACCTTCGAGGCAGCTTGTTACTTCTGACCGCTATTGCCCTACGCTCCCTTTCTATATCAGCCAGATCATCAAGGTCATCGGTAACATAATAACAAAGATACTTAAATGTATAGACCCTTTTCAGTTTTGCTCGTTCAAGTTTAATTGCTGGAACCAATTCGGGATTTTACCGGCGGCCTAGAAAACAAGGTATTCACTTGTAAAGATTAGGCCATGACTATGTGCATACTCCTCACACACACATAATCCAGCCAGAGTTTTGGGAACACTTACACACATTTCAGTACGCCTAGCTCTGATCAACAACAGTTGAAGAGACCGTTACAAACGATCTCAATAGCTCAACTTTATAAATGAAGTAAAATTAGCTGCCTTTTTGTTGCAGGGGCACTATCACCGCACTAGTGAAGTGCTCCCCTCTCTACGCCGGGGACATCCGGCAGCTATGATAGATAACAGATCTCCTACGCTACACTTGTGAAGATTCCATGCCATCGCTAGCATGTTTAAATCTAAAATAATTATTAATTAAAAGACATGTAATCGTAATAACATCAGTCGTTATAATTTCATAGTGCACACTATGCAGACCACCAAATACAGTTCCTTCACTTTTAAATGCCTTTAACTTAACTTGCAATGTATGTATGTTTGTCCGGGTGGGATCTTGCAACTAATTTTTTACAAGCTTTTTTATAGCATGCAACCTTTGCCCGGGTGGAATCTTGCAACTAAATTTTAAATCCGATTGAGCTGAAATTTGGTATACACGCTTATTTTGGATGACAATGCATGCTTAGTTAAGTGACGTCATTGTAACTCCAATATGGCGGATCATCCAAGATGGCGGACTAGTTATTTTTTCTGCACTACCACAGTATGGGTATCAAATGAAAGGGCTTGCTGAGAAGAACACGAAAACTAATACAACGTTACATTAAATTCCTTCAATCGGGTTCTGATCGAATAGTCTTTGTGAGAGACTATTGGTTCAGGACTTGAGTGAAGAAATTTAACTTAAACTTTTATTGTTAATATATGTAATATGTTAATAAAATATCTTTGAATTAAGTTTTTACAAACAAATATGGATGCTTGACACCTGAAAATTGAATGAATGAATTGAATTAAATCCAAAATATGGGGGACCATCCAAGATGTATACTATAAATCCAATATAGCGGGACCTCCAAAATGGCGAATGATGTTTTCTGAAGTCATTAACAGCTGAATTTTAACAAAAATATGCCTTGGTCGACTAATACATTGACTTGTGTAATTTGGCGAGACAAGCGTCAACAGCTTTGGTTTGAAATCTATCTAGGAGAAGGATATTGTTATAAATCCCAAAATGGAAGCGGCCAGAATGCCTACACTTTGTGCTTACAAAATAAATTTTTGATAGGTTTGCTTCCAGGGCGTGCAGTGCGTGCGTTTGGGCTTTTTTGAATCTGCTTGCGGTTTTGATTATGAATTTTATAAAAGCTTGTTTTGAATAAGTAATTTTTCTACAAAAAATCTTTTTTTATGTTAACGTAAGGGGCAATGTGTATTTTGTTAAATCTTTTAATTTTAGTATTTAATTTAAAACTATGTTAGTTTGTTTTTCTGAAGAAATCAAACATAACATATCAAAAAATACTCAACGGGACTATTCAATGATAATGGTAATTGAATTCCATCCACTTGGCCGTATTCTATTGTAGGCAGTGATCCCACTCAATGTTCTATTATGATTTAAACACATATAGAAACAAGGTTATGTACGTACTTACACCATAGCAAGCAAAAATACACATTATTATTTGGTTCATAAAAACCCACTCAACAATTATAAGTAAGATATAGGTATATTATATTAAAAAACAGCTAAATATATATTTAGTTATCATAAAATATTTATAAAAAAGGGCGCAAAAAAGTCATAACGTATTTATTGGCTAAATATGATTTAGAGAGTTTTAAAATCATAAAAATACGTCAAACTTAAACATGTTTCGTCGTTAACTACGTTTAAGGATCGTTGTGCAAGCTAGGCTTAGTATTTATTTTACAGTACTATCCAAAACCTTTTTGATGCCAAACCAATAACTATACGATTTTTCAAACTAAATTATATTAATATTGGTATCTTTGCTGTATCATAGTAGATTATTGAATGAGGGGATAAAGCCGTGTCTTGCGTCACGGGAGCTATATTGAATCCCGAACGTAACGAAGGATTCTAGAGTTAAGAGCGAGGGAGTTGAATCCTGAGTGCAGAGAGGGATATAACCACGCCCAAGATACATACAGCTTTATCCACGAGCAGAATACTCCACTTTTTACACTTTCTGCGAGACAATAAAATCCAAATCTAGGCTGGTGCAATCTGTGCAGAGGTTAGTTCGATTTACGAATAAGTTCTTATTGTGTAGATCTCTTTGGTACACAATTTGATACAGATGAGGTTCCAAATTCAAATTACATTATGCCTTCGTGGGCATTGTGTAATGATGTGTTCTGTACAACTTTACTCCCGGCACTGCCGTAGGGATTTATTCACCTGCATTCGGTGAGGTTTACATACAATATAATTTAGCATTGTCGAGCAGGTGGTGTGAAAATGGTATTTACTTACCCGTATCAATTGTGTTGCAAGCTTGAAAAAAATATTTACAGGTTTGTACAGTATCTACAAAAGCGTTTTAAATCCCTGTTGTGGCTAGGCCATACATATGCATTTTTTGTATTTACTCTATCAGGTCCGTTTTGCACGCCTAGTCAAACATTCGCCTTGCTATCTCCAAGCATCTTTTTAGCTGTTTTATTACTCGCATCCATGACTTTCACGATATCAATATTTATTCAACATAGTAATATATATAAAACAGATATTTGGCCCAAAAACACAGTGGAATTAATACATCCACAGACGAACAGCAAATTGGCAGCGATGCAGTTTGCCCGTGCCAGCACAGTAGGCCCAAATCGCGTATAAACCTCGCGTATTTATATTCTCTGCTTATTTTGGAATTGTAACAAACCTGATTTGGTAAATGATGGCTGTGCTTGTATTTAGTGTTGTGGACGTAGGCTTTTTTGTTGAAAATAACAGTGCATTTATAATACCCATTGAGTTCTGGCTACTCGAGACCTGTCGAATTGGTTCAGCGAGTTTAATCAAATTGTCCACAAACACTGCCAAAATTGTTGACGTGCGTTGACGACTGTCCTATAATCTGCTCTTATAGCTTAATACCTAGTAGGTACAGGTGAGGCAAGAATTCTTAAAAGTGTAAAAAACACTAAACGAAGTCACAAATTGTCGCATTTCCCAGCGTTATACAACAAGATGTAGCATGTAATAGACACGAAGTAAAACCTTAGAAGAAGCTGCAATAAAAAAGAAATGATATCTTTACTTAGCTTCCTAAATTGTTTTAGGCGGAGAGCCCTTGTCGTCATGGCATACTTGCGCTGCGATACACTGATGTAGAGTGTAGCTAGATGTGACTACATCTTTCACCTCTTATTGACACGTATCCAGCCACTGAATACTACTCTGTACCGTATTTCTATCTTGGGCTGATAGTATCTAGGTCCTATCAACGATCTGTTTGTTGTAGTCGCCTACTCTAGCAGGTGATCTGCCAGTATTTTAGTCGCCCGTCACCAAGTCTTGAAAAGTGATATAACTAGCAAATTATCAAAAAAACACTAGAGAGAATTTTGCTATTCTAGCTAGGTAAATAGAAACAGGAGCTGTAATGGCTGTGACAGGTCTGTACATGGATTTTATTTTAAGAAATATCTGCTCACGGCTAGTAAAACAACCTTAATAAATTTTCGAAAAAAAAACGGTCTCCGATGAGCCGTCATAATGCCGATTTGGCTGCGCAGCTCGGATGTATAATTTGGTGTAGGGTCCTGATAACTGACAATAATTTACTCAGTAATGCAATTGCAACACTAGTTAAGGTTAAGGCAAGAATTCGTCCAAGGGCAAATAAAAACAAAAACGCATATGGTCTATAACTTGTCCTAGCATTATACCTAAGAACACTAACTATTTACCTACTACGTAGTATAATTTGTAGCTCGCATGAAGTCATCTATGCAAGCATTTGACGACTTCCGTGGCGCAGTAAGCGAATAGCTGGCTGAGACGCAGGCGGTTATATAATATAGTCCTCCTCATCGATACTATGCAAACAAGATAACTTAAATAACAACCGCTATATATATATATAGTCCTCCTCATCGATTTCGATGACGGCGACCCTTACTATATTTAAATTTAAAGAAAATGCTATTAAATGCATAAAAAATTACAATAATTTTAATTATACTGCGTTTATATTTTAATTTCTAGCGTGAGCCCTAGACCAAACTTAGTTTTAAAAATCCTATCACAGGTGTCACAATAGAGTTGGCCTACTGCGTTATAAGTGTAAGTATAAGAGGGCTTAGGTCTTTCTTTACGTATCTGGTGCTTTATATCGAGTGTATGAAGTCGGTTTTCTTAGCTTTTCGTCGGTTTTTATACCTTGATGTGTAGCCGTATATATACACATCAAGCTATACATTTCCAGTATAAGCTGACCTTTTATTCTACGAAAAGCCTACACAATGCGATGTCAGTTTATACTGCAATGTATAGCTTGATGTGTTCCCGTGTGTATGATGGCACTGTGTGAAATGTCCAACAATATTAATATTTCGACAAACGACACGAGTGACGAGCGTGAAACCAATGTGTTCCTACAGGCTTGCATTCATTTCCGTAGTATTGCAATGTAAAATATTGTTGAGGTGCTTCCAAAGTAACAAGATCTTGGAAGACTTTATTTCCCCCATACCATCCATGTGGTTAACGTAACGTAGGTCCAAGTTTTGGCTTACAACACACTACATTTAAGCTTAATTAGATTTTACACAGAACACAATGGTAACTTAGATGCATAAAACACGTGGTTTTAAACTTAAGACGTATAGGTTTCAGGAGTTAAATAATTTAAGGCTGAAGTTTTGAGAGAGCTGAGAAATTACGTCTTAGACTTTGTAACTTAGGTTTCTGGGAAATATTGTTGAGTTTTTAAATACAACTTAAAGAGATAAAATCAACATTTTATGTATATTTTCGATTGGCAGTCTCTCTCTAAGCAATTATTATTGCCATCTGTTGGTAGGATTGCTTTTCTCGACTTCTTTTCCACTTCAACGCAAGGTCTTGGGAAAAAACTAGTCTAATATTTTGATTAATCGCGTTTGTGATGTGACTTCTTTTTTGGGTTTCCTTGAGGCACATCCATTGAAACATTTTCGTTGTTTGTTGTATGATGATTTTTTTATAAAAAAGGCCTTTCAGTTTCACTGTCATCCTCGGATCATAAGTTACCCCAGTTATTTCCCTCAATGACTATAAAATTGTTTTTCTTTGGATTCATTTCAATTGGCTGTCACACAAAATCGACAGAAAAGCAATTGCTAACAATCTCTAGACTTCCACCAACGAACGGGGATGTCCACTGCTGAACCACCTCTTTCAAATTACCAGAGTGACCGAATTGTGCGGCCTACGACTCCCAGCAACCGTTAATGCAGTTTTCCGAGTGGGCTGTGCCCACAACTACTTCAACTAAACGCTCATGCTACCATCTGTAACATCTGTATTACCTAATTTTCACATTATAGGCATGTGTAATATGTGATGTGAGCTTGCACCCAGCGGTTGTAATGTAGGCAATTCTGAAGAAGATGTCAGACCGCCTGCGTGGTGCCTGCGTGGTATAGTATCTGTCATCCATCGCTCATTAGGCCACTATTATTTTTATAAACTATTATTTAATATTTTATTCTTATAATTTCTTTATTTATATAATATAATATATATTTTATGTATCTTAATATTAATATTTAAGTAACTTTATGATTATATTATATATATATTATAGTTATGCATTTTATTTTATATTATCTAAGTAGGTATATTCATTAGTTTTTTAATTTTAATTTAAACTTGTTCTAAATTATCTGATTTACGCCGCCGTCCTTATTTGTTCACATAGATTCCGTAAAGCCAAAGGTTGCCTGGAAAAGATCGCTTTTAGCGATAAGGCCGCCCATTGTACCTATGATTTAGAGTTGTGTTTTCTGTTATATGTTTATATTTAATGGTGTGCAATAAAGGAATTATCTTTCTATCTATCTATATTCTCATCGTTTACCATAAAGTAAGAGATCGTGGTCAAACAAAAATCTATTGAAGTTAAGAAAAAAAACATTATGCGCACGCTACGCACGCACATTCTGTTTCACACATGTCCTAAATATATTTTTTATTGTCCTTTTTTTTCTTTGGTATGAGCAAAATGCCTTCAATAACAGACAGAATATAGGTACAATGATTTACAATAAAAAACAGAAGAAACAATTGAATCATAAGAAGTCCATTGCAAACGATCTATACATATCTCAACTGCTCCAGATCACTACCAGATGGAAGTGTCCCCTAGACACTGGCTGCATTACCCCGCTGAATTGCAATGCTTATGTTGACCCAGATAAGCACCAGTTCTCGGATCATAGATCACTTCGATCAGACGCCCAGAAAGATATTTGAAAACGCTATGGGCCCCGGTACCCCATGGATTCAGAGTCTCGACCCCAAATGCCTCAAATACGTAAGCTCTGTCGATACTTCCATATTTGCGCCACTTGATCTCTTCGGCTGATTTTACCGCCGCACCGGCCCCAACTGCTGTACCAGACAGATGAGATTACGTAAGGGTATCGACGCACGTGGCGTCTCACACCAAAGGTCTACCTTTCTCCCAAGGTATAAGAATCATACCGTCAAGTCTCTTACCACCGTCACGTATTAGACCGTTCGGTTCGAGATCGGCTAGAATATTGACTCTGCAAAAAGCCCGCCGTATGATATCATTAAGGCTAGCGTGACGGGGAATCCTGACGGCGGTCCTGGAACACAGTAATCCAAGCTGTTTGACTGCCGAACCGTACTGGCACCGCGCACCCAACCGTAAACCAGTTGCAATCTGGAAAGTTACAGGTAGTCTTAATTATATCTGATTTGATTTGAACGGCACCCATCCTCCTTTAACTTGTTTATGTCAATTTCTTTGAAAGGCTTTAAAATATTAGTTTTATCTTATTTGGCTTCTTTATTGGAGTCAAGCAACATAAAGTTTTCAAATCTTGGAAATGTGTCTCGTTTTGAAGTGGATCACTGATTTAATATACTTATTGCTTTCAACGACTGAGTTTTGATATTACATGATTCTCAGAATAAATAGAAAGAAGATTTTATTTGATTTTATGTTAAAAGCAGGTTTACAGTCTGTAGAGATAACGTGATCAAGCTGGAGGCGTAATCCTAAGCAACAAACTGTTTGAATAAAAGTTTTATACAAGCTATTATATAACTTGCAATGTATGTATGTTTGTCCGGGTGGAATCTTGCAACTGAATTTTAAAACAGTTATCTTTAATCGATTGAGCTGAAATTTGGTATAAACGCTTATTTTGGTTAACAATGCATGCTTAGCTACGTGACGTCATTCTTGTTCCAATATGGTGGATTATCCAAGATGGCTGACTAGTTATTTTTGCTGCACTACAAGTATGGGTATGGGTATCAAATGAAAGGGCTTGCTGAGGAGAACACGAAAACTAATACAACGTCACAGTACATCCAAATTATGGGGAACCATCCAACATGTATACTATAAATCCAATATGGCGGGACCTCTAAGATGGCGGAGGATGTTTTCTGGTTTGTATAAATTGTATAAAAGCTTGTTTTGAAAAAGTAATTTTTTAACAAAAAAAAATATTTAAAGTAAGCAAACACACAAGCTATGGAATAAGTTAGTGCAGTCAAATTTACAAAGATATATTTCGCGAGCTGTCACATGGACTTTGAGTTAAACGAAAGTCTAAAAGAACCAACCCAGTGTTTAAACCAATAAATCCATGGTATAAGACGTACAATAAATGTTCAAATAAGTTTATTCATTAGTACTAAGCCCTAAGGTTCACAATAAAAAGGCTCCATGCCACATCAGAGGCTTACAATTCTAATTAGAGAGTATAATATAAGTCTTCCTCGCCAGCCTTTGTGAAATATGAGACATAATCGCATTAATTTTGTGGAAGACCCATCAAATAGCAAAGCAACCCTAGTAACATGACCAGTGATATATCCAAAGAATGCTACCGAATACTTATCTTTATTAATGTTTGTACTATCTACGCTAAAGTATTCTGTAGAGAAATACTTTTCTAGGTTTGTCATCGCAGCCCAGTTGGATGTTCACTGTTCATTGACATTTGACTAGTACATTTTGGGGAGTGTGCGGCGGAACATTTCAATTTGATCCCACCAGCCCCTATCTATCATCGGTCTAACCAGGGGACTAATTCAGTTAATTTATAAGAAATACTAGTAAAGAGTCATATCACTATTTAAAGATTATGATAGTTGTTTCCGTTGTAAGCTGCCAAATTTCCAATGGTGTTGTCATAGCAATGGGATTAAACAATGATTGTGTTAGTAGAATACCAAAAGGTATATATAGTGGGCAAAGTCAAAGTCAAAATCTTTTATTCATTAAGATCACAAGGATCACTTTGAAACGTCAATTTTACTGCCTGTTCCTTCGCGACCAAGCCAGGAAAGAAAGGCAAGAAACAAGGCTGGTTGTTTTTTTAGGATCCTTTTAGAATACATTACAATACAGAAAATAAATTACGTCTAAATTGTAACATTTTGAACGAGTTGGATCAATTTCAATCCCAAGCTTCTCTATCATCTAAATAATCCGATATTTTATAGTAGGCTTTTTATAAAGATTTTGCGGCATTTTGCGATGATACCATTGTCACAGTGAAAGGATTGGTTTCGTAGAATTGAACCCCAGACGCTCCGCGGTACGCCACCGCTATAAGTTAGACATATATCTCTCTCCCATACGTATAAAGCAGCAGAAGAGTATACCTTTACTATGCGCACAGCCAAATAGTAGAACGCCTTCTGATAACTAGAACCTAGAGGTCTTCATGGGGTGAAAAGGTTTCTTCTAGGCAAGCGTATTCAAAAGCACCTATAACTTATATATAAAACATAAAAAAGCGGCCAAGTGCGAGTCGGACTCGCCCATGAAGGGTTGCGTAGCAAGTAACATAATATAAAAGTTCTTATAGTTCGTTGTAACTTTTTTTTATATTTGAATTGATTGAATGAAAGGTAAATTGTGGTTTACGATTTATGACGTATTAAAAAAAACTACATACTAGATCTCGTTCAAACCAATTTTCGGGAGAAGTTTGCATGGTAATGTACATCATATAATTTTTTTTGTTTTATCATTCTCTTATTTTAGAAGTTACAGGGGGGGGGGGGGGGACACATTTTACCACTTTGAAACTCTCTCACGCAAACTATTCGGTTTAGAAAAAAATTATATTAAAAATCCTAATATCATTTTTAAAGACCTATCCATAGATATACCACACACATGGGTTTGATGAAAAAAAAAATCAGTACTAAGTATGGGGAACGCCCAAAATTTATTGTTTTTTTCTATTTTTGTGTAAAAATCTTAATGCAATTCACGGAATACATCTACTTACCAAGTTTCAACAGTATAATTCTTATAGTTTCGGATAAAAGTGGCTGTGACATACGGACGGACAGACAGACAGACATGACGAATCAATAAAGGTTCCGTTTTTTGCCATTTGGCTACGGAACCCTAAACAGCACTTCCTAAGTACTCAGCAACCTTAGGTAGATCATCTTTACATCTAGTGGGGGAAGGTCTTAGGCTGTTATTCTCGAGCGTTGTCTCCACTTGACAAAATAAGCTTATCATCAAAACAAGCCAGAAAACACAATAAAACTTTTATATTTTTATAACAAGGAATAAACCAAACATCTAACAAAATATCGATACAGTAAGCACTCTGGGGCAATCTTATCGAATAAGTTAAACTCAAGTTTCAGTGCGGACCCAAGGGAGGGGGAAAAACTTCACACCTTGGTTATTTCCTGCTGTTGCCTGTTATTTTTTGCGGTTTATTTACGGCAGAAAGTTCACAAAAGACTGTGTATTGGTTAATTCGCATGGTTTATAAGGAGGTTTAGCTCAAAAAATAGACTAAACGGGCTTAAAGGACTGGGGTTTTGAGCTACCGCATCATTCTTTAATTCACTCCTTTTAGTTAGATAGCGTTGCAATCATGGGTCAAAACAAATTCAGCTACCGCAGCATCCCCAAGCCCCACTCTTTTCTTTTTATTTTCTTTTAATTTGAATTCTTCAAAGTTAATCAAATAAATCTGTAAATTTATAAAAATATATATAATTATGATATTGTTCATATTATAACTAACAATAATCATTATTGGTTTAGTTTAGTCTACTATATAATGTACTATACTATATACCTATATTATGCTTTTTTTATTAGTCCTGTACAAATTTTCAGTAGTTTCCCTTTCTGTGCGCTACCTACACATCTTTATCTACAATACAGAAAGGTTAACTAAAAGAGAATGCTCTTTAGCATTAAGGAGAAACCGGAGGGGAATCGCCCATACAACACGTACTACCAAGGTAATTTCTAATTAGAGCGTATTTCTACCTTAATAAGGTATTATTTTAATTTTAATAGTATTTATCTAGGTTCCCAACCATATATTAGATCATAATACTTACCTAAAATGAAATAGAAGTGTATCGCATTCTGCATGTTTTTACGTCATAAAACACCTGTTTTCAAACTAGTTGTTTCGTATTAAAAACAAGAACATCTTGCGTATCCTAGTCATGGCAACATAGATTATATCGTCTAGTTACAGAATAACTACAGAATGAGAAAAATACAACATGTTTTGAGTCATCATTTTTGGTATTACAAAACACGGTCAATATCTAATCTAATTTCGAATCGTTCTATTGCTATCACTGTCGCTCTGCGTGGCTAAACTTCGTCACTAAGCAGGGATAGCGATATTCAGGCCGAAGTTTATGACGCGGCCGAATTGAAGTTGCGCTC
Source organism: Philereme vetulata (assembly GCA_918857605.2). NCBI lineage: Eukaryota > Metazoa > Arthropoda > Insecta > Lepidoptera > Geometridae > Philereme > Philereme vetulata. The sequence goes on from OU975436.1 coordinate 6,644,987, forward strand.
GGGGTTAGCCAGCTACTTAAGCGTTTATACTAGTTTTATAAGTCCAATATAGTATTGTCGATCAATCATATTTCATACTTATTTATTTTAAACCATAGGGACATAAAGAACACTTAGTTACGTCAGCTTCATTACATAAAAAATGTTAGGAAAATATTTACCTAACTAATATTTTAATAATACAATAATATTTTAGTTGCTGCTGTATACTGGCTTTGTCAAAAGAACATTAAAATAATAAAATAAAATAAAATTAGTTCATTAAAGCGGCTGTAAAGAGGCCTTGTCAATAAATAAATCTAAACTTAAAACTATAACATGTCAAGTGGTTGCAGCTGTACAGGGGCTTTGTCAATAAAGGAGGTCACAGATTTATGCGTAGGAATTGGCATACCATGCTTTTTTATTATTTAAGAACTCATCTGTGGAGCAGTATGATTTTTGGGTTAAGTTATTATTAATACATTTTTTAAATTTGTTTTCGTTTAGAGCTAAAATGTCTTTCGGAATTTTATTGTAGAAACGCACTGAGTTACCCATAAAGATTTTATTTGTCTTTTGTAGTCTAAATGCCGAATTAACTAATTTGTCCTTATTTCTAGTGTTCATATTATGAACATCAGAACGCTTTTCAAAGTTATGTATGTTTTTACGTACATACATGATATTTTCGTATATATACAAAGAAGGAGAGGTTAATATTCTAATTTTATTAAACACGTCTCTGAGGGATGCTCGTGTGTTTAGGTTATAGATTGCTCTGATAGCTCTTTTCTGAAGAATAAAAACAGTCTTTGCATCTGCTCTTGACCCCCACAACAGAATTCCATAACTCAGTATACTGTGGAAATAGGCGAAGTAAACAAGCCTAGCAGTTTCCACGTCTGTCAGCTTCCTTACCTCTCTAATAGCATATACAGCTGAGCTAAGCTTATTCCCTAGTTTTGTAATATGCGGTCCCCATTATCTTACTATCTATTATTATACCTAGAAACTCGGTGGATTTGACTATATCTAAATTATTGTTCAATAAAATAATGTCATTATTAGTATTATTAGTTGTATAATAATCAATATATAAATATACATATACTAATCTAATCGATTATCACCTAAGCCGATAATTTTTTGTGTAACAGCAAATTATAGTACCTAATATAAAGCGCCCTCTCTGTATTTGCGATGCTCAATAACAATTATATCTCATCATGACACAACTGCTTGGATCAACCAGTAGTGCCACAGAGAAGGGGTAATATCTACTTGTAGGTATACTTATTTCTGAAAATAAACATCTTTCTTGTTACCACAAAAAAGTTAACAATTGTTTACGGCGTCTTTAAAATAACCCCAATTTTTCTCTAGAGTTTAAGTTTTTAAATACGCGTTAAACAGTGTTTAATTTTATTATCTAGATTTTGCATACCTATGTACCAAGTTTTATAAATATTGATCCTCAAACCAACAAACAGACGTTTCGTATTTATTTATTCGCTAATTGCTATATTCGCGTTAAATCGATACATTTGATTAATTTTAGCCGTGGGCATACAAGCCACAAACAGATTCAATGACAATTGAAATTAGGTATTTATACCTCAATCGAACCGCAATCCGTAATGCCAATATTGATTTATCTTCGCATAATTTATGTCTCCGCAATATTCTATAAGAATTTAATAAGTTCGGGTTAAATCCTTCTTGTTATTAAGAATTTCGGCAATATCAGGGTTTTTCGTTTTCAGTTAATAATATATTGTATGAAGATTACTTTTGCAGAGGATATATCTTTGATCTTTTTACCACTGAAATAATTTTTTTCAATTACAAGCCATTTATGTTCGGTTTCGAAGATTATTTACGAAAGAGGACAAACAATACTAACTATGTAATAGCCCAGAGAGATATTACACAACGTACAGTAATAGGAATTAAAAAAGATTGGAATTCCATACACTCACGGCATATTCTGGTAAAACCTAGACGGGGCTTGAACATGTTTAAGATGGTTTTAAAAAACTAAGTGCATCGTGCTACACACTTCTAACTACTGACGGCTGTTGGGACTACAAAGGTTCAAGAGCGGAGGCCACGCACTGGAAGGCGCAGCGTAAGCCGACTCCCCACTAGATCGAAAGGCGATCTGGAAGCCGTTGGGTGCAGAATAATATCTCTAGAAATGTATGGGGGAGGCTTATGTTCAGCAGTAGAAATTCAGTGGCTGATATGATGATGATCTACTTCCAATAAAATAATGTTTCGGTTCAATCCGCTCTGCGCTGCGTCTTGCCTCGCACTGCGGGTTACAATACTCCAATGTTTGCACCATTGGCAACCATTGCAACCATTGGCTTGCAAGGCTGCATCAATGCAAGTCAATGTAGTCCAATATTCACAGGAACTCCCACACAAGCTACACTATGTTAAAGACAGATTAACTGAACAAAAAAACGAGTGTGCTTTAGACCACACGACTGAAATAAAACTTCTTTAGTTCCATCTATATGTATGTATATATAGGTATATATGTTTAAATCTATTTGCAGTTTGTATAATTTAGGCTAATTTGGGATAGGAGATATGCGACAAATCAACTGGCTATGAGAGAAAGAGAGAAAGAAAATGTGTGCTCGCTCCTCTCTCTCTTGCTCCTACAGTAATATACGAAACTTAACTCTCTGTCTTTCTATCTTCACTAACTTATATCTCCCTCTCAACTTCCGTTCGTACTTTTCGTAATGCATTCACCAGCTTACTCCCCAAGTCAAGCGTGCGTAAAGAAGTTTTACTTCATTAATTAAGATAGTTTATAATTATAATAAGCCTATATTCTGGCATTTTGCATTACGTAAATTTCAACTTAGATCATATAATGTCTCTTAGTTCAGAGTACCGATCGGTTAAGGCCTCCTCTAGTTCTCTTCAATGAAGTCTGTCAGTAGCAGCTCTTCTCTAATAGGGACCAGCAGTTAATTTTATTTCATCCTCCCATCTTTTGATTTACCTTCTTTTTAATTTTTTCTATCTTTTGGGTACCAGTTTGTTATTAACTTGCTCCATTTTTCGTTTTTGCTACGCATCATATGTCCCGTCCAGCGCCATTTTTGTTGGTCTACTTTGGTAAGTATATCAGATAGTTTTGTTTTCGCTATTATAGTGATACTGTTTATCCTATCACTTTTTCTTATACAAAGTAAACTTCTTTCCATCGCTCGTTGGCAGCTTTGAAGTCTATCCATGTGGATTTGGTTTAGTGACCATGTCTCGCACCTATATGTAAGACATGGGAGTATGCATGTGTTAAATGTTTTTCTTTTTATAGATACGCTAAAGTCCTTACTCTTCATGATTTCTTTTAGACTCCAGTATTTTTTCCACCCTGTCGCGATTCTTTTCTTGATTTCTTTTGACGTCTGGTCTTCGGGAGATATTATTTGCCCCAATTAGGTGTATTCGTTTTCATATTCTAACTTTTTCCCATTGACTGTTACTTCCACCTCGGTTGAATTTGTCATAAGTTTTGTTTTTGAAGAATTCATTTCAAGCCCGAATTCCTTGCTTACTTTTGCTAACTGTTGGATCATCTGTTCTAGCTTTTTATACGATGTCATCTGCGAAGCGGAGATGGTTCAACGGAATACCATTTATATTTAGACCCATTTCGTTCCAGAATAATTTCCTGAATATGCTTTCCAGTATTGCTGATAATAATTTTGGAGAAAGGGGGTCTCCTTTTCTTACTCTTTTACTAATAGGGAATTCATCGCCGATAGTTTCTAATTATATCCTGGCTTTGCAATTTGCGTATATATTCCTAATGCTTGTAATGTAGGTCTGACTTATTCCTTGATCTTGAAGATTTTTCCAAATACATTCGTGATTCAGGCTGACGAATGCGTTACTATAGTCAATAAAAGCAATGTAGACAGTTTTATTATATTCGTCATATTTCTCGAACACTTGTTTTACTGTGTGAATATGGATAATTGTGGAAAAGTCTTTCCTGAAACCTGCTTGCGCCACTGGCTGGTTTTCGTCCAAAATTTTGCTGATTCTGTCGAGTATTACTTTTGCATACACTTTGTAGATGTTGGATACTAGATTTATTGATCTGTAGTTCCCTATGTCTCCTCTATCTCCTTCTTTGTGTATCAAAACTATGTGTGAATCTCCCCATTGTTTCGGAACTTTTCCTGATCTTAAGATTTCATTAAATATTTCCATCAATATTGTGCAACACTCGTCCATAGTTCCTCGCAGTAGCTCATTTCCTATTTTATCCGGTCCAGGTGCTTTACCGATGTTTTGTGGTAGTATTGCGTTTTGACTTTGCCATATAGAATTATTGATTCCTCTGGTAGTAGTGTTGGTAATAAAGTGATTTCCTGCCTCTCTTTGCCTGCGTAGAGTGATGGATCAAAGTCAAATTCAAAATCATTTATTCATTAAAATCACAAGGATCACTTTGAAACGTCAATTTCGTCGTTCCTCGCGACCAAGCCAGGAAAGAAAGGCAAGAAACAAGGCTGGTTGTTTTTTTAGGATCCTTTTAGAATACATTACAATACAGAAAATAAATTACGTCTAAATTGTAACATTTTGAACGAGTTGGAGCAATTTCAATCCCAAGCTTCTCTATCATCTAAATAATCCGATATTTTATAGTAGGCTTTTTTATAAAGATTTACTTTAATTGCGTTTTTAAATTTGTAAATTGTCAATTTTTGTACATCACTTGGGAGTTTGTTATAAAAGCGTTCACCTTGCCCTTTAAACGACTTACTAACTTTATGGAGTCTACAACGGGCAACAGCGAGTTTCTCTATTTCTAGTATTAAAATTAAGTTAATCGCTATTTTTCTTAAACAAATTAATATTTTTGTGAACATACTTACATCAGGTTTTCATAGAAGTATTGACAAGGGAATGTCCTTATATTTATTTCTTTAAACTTATTACGTAATGATTATAGATAGAAGATAGGAGATAGAAGATAGAATATAAGTCGTTAGCTAGTTTCTTTATGTCTCTTCTTATTGTTAGGTCTTTCTCAGATTTTTTCAGTTTAGCTATCCATTCCTTGCCATCTTCTCTTAGTTCCTTTAGTGCCTTTCTGACCCCTCCCGTTTTTGCGATATGTTCTTCTAATGTCTGAAGTCGTTTAGTTTTTGCTGTCTTCTGATACTCTCCTTTATCTTTTTGCTTAGTTCGGTTATTCGTTTAATGTTTTCTTTTCTATGTTTAGAGCTGTTTTCTTTCTGATAATAGCTGTAGCACTTTCTCATTAAATTTTAGATTATTAGTTTTAGTTTTCTGCTTGTACTGCTTTGTGATAGTTTTGAGTATTGTGTATATTCCTGCAGTGTCAGTAGGGTCATTTTTCAATTGTATCCGGAGTTGTTTAAATGTATGCATATCTTGTACTTGGTTAGTTTAATTTGCTTGTTGTGATAGGTTGATTTGCATATTTTTCCTACTCCTCCTTGGTTGATCGAGTCGTAATTTACTGCGTACCATTCGGTGGTTTGAATTAAAGTTTAGGTTTTGGATAACTCCTGTATCAGGAAAGGCTTTGGGGAAGTTCCTGATGATATAATCAATTTCAATTTTGTAGGCTCCACTTGGGGAAGTCCATGTCCATTTTTTATCGTGTGTTTTCTTGAATATGGTGTTGAGTATGGTAAGGTTAAATAAGATAGTTTACTCATTTATAAATACGGAATTTATCACGTACCGTCTTATCGGTGTTTCGACCAACACTGTTTCGGTTCAATTCGTGATCCTTCATTAGGGTGAGTGCGATCTGTTTCGATTAACGTCTCGCCTAGCACTGCGCGCCATAGCCGTGTGGTAGTAGACGTAAGTAGTAAGTAGACGGGCGCGGTGATAGGTATTGCGTCAACGATGTCCCAGCGTGTTGACAGGCTGCGTCATCATCATTATCATCACTGCTGCTCTCTTCGGTAGTTCTCCGTATAGGCAAACACACGACACTAACTATGTTCCTACCAGGTTCACTCACTCTTATGTCGCTTGGATCATGAAGACATGGTCTCCGGGCTGGCGGTACGACGATGATGGTTGACTGAACACATACGTGCAATGAAGAATGTCGACTCCAACTGTTCTGCAGTGGCGGAACATGTCCTAGATTCTGATTCTACGCACTACATACATTTCGACAAGGGCCGGGTCTTAGCGACAGAGAAGTTCCTCGCCAGATCCGAGAGGCCATAGAAAAAAGACGTTATTCAGAGCGGATCGCACTCATCCTGATGATCACGAATTGAACCGAAACATTGTCGGTTGAAACACCGATAAGACGGTACGTGATAAATCCTGTTTTTATAAATGATTGAAATCAATCACGAAAGTTATCTATCTATCCATCTTTCTTATCTACAATACTTATCATTAATGTTGTTGACCTTGGTTTGACCCATTCACAAAGATTTAATATTTTCGAATTAATATTCTGATAAACAACGGTCAAGAACAAAACCTTTCTTATTGGTAAATAGAATTCAACCGTTCAACTCTTTGTTTATTCGTTTGGGTTTATCGAAACCCTAATTCTAAGACCGTTTTGATTGTGAAATTAATATTTTACTCCTTGATTATAAAGGAGGGTTTTATAAGCTAAATGCTTCTTTGAAAATGTTTTAAGATCACCAAAAATCCATCTTATGGAATAGAAACGCAATATCGCGTAATTAAAATGCACTGAAGGAGCTATAAAGCCTTTAACCACATTGTTTCTTTAAAATAATTGATCAAGTGCGCTTCGGACCATGTGAAGGGTTCCGTTTAGACAGTAAGGTAGTACCTGAGTAATTTTAAATACAAAGGTTATTTTGCAGTTCATTTTCTAGTAGAACCTTATCAGGTTTGATAATTCACTGCAGTTGTCATAACAACACTTCCACCTGGTGATATGACCCTTATTACTTGTCGCTGGGTCCGGCCGTCCCTTACACACTCAAGATAAGCACTGTAGAGTCGGTCAGTGGATTGAGAAAAATGCTTAGTGTCTGCGAGTCATATGCTGGGACACACAGCTTGAGGTATAATGTTAAAAAGAGTGAATACATGCTCCTCAGAGGTAAAAACAGGTAGCCCGGGATTATACCTAGAGTCTATCTAAACGGGCTACCTCTGAGTCGTGTCTCTCAGTTTAGGTATCTTGGGCACATTGTGACCGAGACCATGAATAATGAATGATTGATTGATTGAAAATACTTTATTGCACTTATAAAACTAGTAAAAAGGCAAACTTAATGCTAAAGAGCATTCTCTTTCAGATAACCTTTGTGTAATGTAGATAAAGATGTGAAGGTAGTGCACAGGAAAGGGAACTAATGAAAAATTTGCATATAACTAATAAAATAGCATAGGTACATACTACTTAAATACTTTTATCATAGACTAAACTATACCAATAAGTATTAAATAAAAATACATACATATCAATAGAAGAATTGACAAGGAAAGATTAAGTTGCTCATTTTTGGTCGGTTTGACCGAGAAGGTGCCTATAGATTCTCAATCTGAATAATGATGCAGATATTAAGCAGGAACGAAGGACGTTGTCGGTCCGTGCGAATATGTTGGTGCATAGGTTTGCGAGGAGTACAATAGAGGTAAATGTTACACTTTTTAGAGCCTACTGCCAGAGCTTTTACACCAGTGTCTTAGGAACCAACATTACGCAAAGCGCCTATAACGCTCTGCGTGTACAATATAATAATGTTTTCAGGGTTCTGGTGCGGCTTCCGGCATCTTTGCGGGCATGTTTGCTGGATGCTAGGACATACGACTTTTTTGCGATCATGCGCAAAAAGTCAGTCTCACTGATACGCAGAATCCGGGGAAGCACCAACGGGATCTTGAAGATGATTGCTGAGAGAGGCGATTCTGCTTTGCTAGGGATATTCAGGGGCTACAACATGTCTCGTGAAGTGTGTTGTCTCTTTGTTACTCTTGTTCTGTGTTTTTTTTGTATATTTTATTGTGTTTGGTTTTGTTCGTGGTACTAATATAGCTACAATTGATTGTTACTAACAAACTGTGGACTCTATTTGTTTATAATATAATATTATAAAGAGGAAAGATTTGTTTATTTATGTTGAATAGGCTCCGAAAGTACGGGACCGATTTAAAAATTTATTTCACTGTTGGGAAGCTACACTATCCCCGGGTGACATAGACTACTTTTTACCCAACTGCGCAGGAGGGTAATATTTTTATTGAAAAACTACACGTGCGAAGCTGCGGATTGGTTAGCTAGTCTCAAATAAAATAATAAGTTTTCGTTAATGTAAGTATGAAAGGGACGGAAGGCGGGCGACCGAAGGGTACCGATTGAACGAGGTAATTTAAAAGGTTTTGTTAATATTTACTGAAGTTTTCAGTATATTATTTCTTGAAACAAATATGTATATTTTGTTTTGTTTATCTAATATTTGAAGGGTTCTGGTGCAAAAGTGTTTAATCAAAGTAAATTCGAATACAGATCACGTAAAACTTCCGCATTTAAATCAAGCAACTCAACACGATCCCACTCCAAAAGTGAAGAGCCACTTAGGCCTAAGACGCACCAAACTTTTATTAGAATTCTTAGCGGGCCAATATAATCACACTTGACCTGGAATTGAGCACAGATTTTGGATAATATGATGGTTATCTTCTCAGAAAAAAATACCATCTTTATTCTTTACAACAAAAGAAAAATATGACAATGGCAATATGACAGAAATATAAGACATGTACAAAGGCAGGCTTAACCTTAAGAAGAGTTCTTTCAGCAAATCTTAATACCCTTGATAGAATATTGTAAAAAAATCTGAGACTAAAGCTGTAAAATAAGTATCAGAACAGATTTTTCCAGTCAGTAGCAAACGTGGAGAAACTTAACATATAGTACATTATTATTATAGCCTCTGTATTTCCCTAACTTACTAATACATTTTAACTGGTATGTGTAATTTTAGTGATGACTTAGTTAAGGCCCCTTTTGGGTATAGGCCTCCTTAAAATTTTTCCAAGTTGCTCTGTCTTTAGCTTTTTCTACCCAGTTTAGTCCTGCGATTTTTCTTATTTCGTCGGCCCAGTGTTCCAGCGGACGTCCTCTTGCTCTCTTTCCGGTTGGTCCTGAACATGCAATTCATGACCAGCCTATTTCCATTTTAGGCGCTGTGTGTAATTCAGAGAATCAATGACATTAGTTTTCTTTCGTATAGTTTAATTTCTCTGTGTGTCTTTCAATTTGATATTCAATTTGTTTTCACATTGTGTTTTTGTGTTTTTTTTTTGTGATTTTTAATTTTTTTTTTGTTGGAAGGACTTCTACGCAGAGACCTCTGCGAAGGAGTGTGACGAGATAGCTAAGTAAAAAAAATTAATAAGACAAATTGTTTTGAAATAATAATTTCATCTATGCGGCAAATTGCCCTTAATCGTGCATTTTTCCTAAACAAATTCCTTCGGTTTGAAATATAAGCTAGTTTTTTTAACGTAATTTGCGATGAAGCAAAAACAGAAAAGGTGTACCTATTTGTATCCACTTATGTAATTTTCTGTTTATATAATCAGTAGCTAAATAACTCCACGTAATCTGAATCGATTTAACCCTTGTATTATTCGTAAAATCGTCTAGAATCTTATTCCCCAAGCAAATAAGAAAATTAATTCGGTACTGGATATTCGAAAGTTAGTATTGAATCTGAATTGTTAATTAATTGTTTTCATCGCTTTTCATTTACATAGTGAAAATCTCAGTATTTGTTTCAATCATTTATTTAGGAAAACATACTTAAACAAAACAGATACTATTTGATACTAAGTATGCCATTTTGGTTGAACGAAACCTCTGGTTGAGCGCAATGTGCAATTCAGCGTTCGCTGCGTCGTTATGGAGAAGGTGACAAGCAATGAAAAACCAGATTTGAGATAAAGCATGTGTAAAGTTTCAGTCATTTTTTGATTCCATCAAAAATTACTGAAAATTTGTAAATATTTAATTGGGCTCCCATAAGACATACATGATTTTTTTGCCGTTTTTATAGATAATGTACGGAACCCTTCGTGCGGGAGTCCGACTCGCACTCGGCCGGTTTTTTTAAATAGGCAGGTTACTTTTATTTTATACATACACTGATTATATATACATATTATGAATTAAATATTTTTTCAAAAATCATATGCTTTTACCTTATCCATGTATTTTTATACGTAACTCTCTTATTTTGTTTTCATACATAAACAACAAAAAGGAGCCCGAACATTTTAGAATACATACAGATTTGTGAAGCGGAAGAAATAAAGCGCCCGGAAAAAATACTTTTCATGGCAAAGTTCGCCGGATTTTATCGGAGTTCAGCGGATAAATTTATCGTTTGATAATTTATCTATGGAAAGATCAACTAGGTTACCTTCTGAAAAACTGCAACCTGGGGCATTTTTTCGCTGATAAAGATATGTATCTTGATTTTTAGGGTTCCGTACTCAAAGGGTAAAACGGAACCCTATTACTAGGACCGTGATAGTTATACACTTGAATTTTTTACAGATGATGTATTTCTGTTGCCGTTATAACAAAAATACTAAGAACAGAATAAAAGATATATTTAAATATTTAATAATTTTTGCTCGATATTGAAAACGGCAACAGGTAGACGCCTAAAATATTCACAGATTATTTATAATTAAATTAAAATAAAACAAATATTTAATGGGGGCTCCCATACAACAAACGTGATTTTTTTCGGTTTTTATAATGGTACGGAACTCTTCTTGCGCGAGTCCGACTCGCTCTTGGCCGTTTTTTATTTACATAATCTCTAACAGTAGTATTCATTTGCAAGTCCCTGTCTCCCTGATATAAAGGTATGGTATAAAGGCTTATTTTTCCATGCACACTTTGTTATGTTGACACATTAATAGCTATGACCAGCTATGGCAGCTATACACTGACGCATTTGGAGGAGTTTTAGGTAAGCCACGGTGGGACGGTTAATTTGAAATCAATAGTTATAATAAATCAATGTCTATAAGTATCAGATAACATAAATATTCTGATAGTAAACATATAAATACTTATTCGGTACAAAAACCGTCCCTAGAATGAATGAAAAACAACACTTTGCATTAGATACACCATAAAAGTTAAAATTACAAATAAACTAGAAGACTAAGAAAATAGTTCTTCCTATATGTCCAAAGATAAAAACACTTTCAAATCAGATGATGATCGAATGAATGAAAATTCTTTATTATACCTTACAACAGATAAAAAAATAAAAAGAAAACAAATAAATGTAGGTAAGCTTAATGGGCGGTCTTATCAATTTAACAAATCGATCTCTTCTGGACAACCTTTGTATGGAAAGGATCATTGCTTAATGGAAGATTGGCCGAGGTGTAAAAAGAATATAGTTAATCATAGAAAAGAAATAGAAAAATTATGTAACCTTAATGATGATATTAAGGATGATTTCTTTTTGGCATTACACGACTTGTCTATTTGTCATGTCATGACGCTAAACATAAAACTGTTAGTGTTGACCTAATGTGCTCTGTTTCCACTAGGTTACCATTGACTGGACGTAAATAACGGTTTAAACTAAAAGACAATACCAAACGACTCGAAAGTGCCATTCCCTAGCGGAAAGCAATTGTTTAATGTACCGCGAAGAGTTTAGACACCGAACTTAAGAGACAGAAACGCTCTTAGACTTTAAAATGTGACAGCAATCTTTCGATCAAGTCCTATGGAATTAGTAATTGATGGAGTGATTTAAATTTGTTATGTTATTTTATCTTTTACATCAAATAAATAAATTCAATCAATTCTTTTCAATTCATCAGGTAAGCCTTATGCTCGTCCCATATCCATATAATATAAAAAAGAAGAATAAAACTAGAGATGTCCGATATATCGGCCGATATACGGCATAATATCAACAGTTTGAAAAGCGCGCGAAACGAACAACGCGCGTGCGATGTTGCTGATTTTGTTTATTAATAATTTACTTACACTGAAAATTGTCTGTGGAACTGTTTTTCAAACTAGTATAATCATGGAGTCTTCAAGTCCAGAGTGAATAGGTTCCTTCTAGGCAAGCGTGCTCCATCTTCGATCTCACCTTCACTTAGCATTAGTTGAAGTAGTAGTCAATCGCTTGGCTATCATCAATAAAAATTGCAGGTCTCATACAAAATGATTTGCGTAACAGGTTATCTGCTAATATCAAAAAAATCAAAAAAAAATCATAATATTTTTATTTCCGTAAATTATAGAACTTTAACAAAATTTGTTGGGATCTTCTTTTAAGTATATTATACTTGTGTCAGAAGACCTCGCTCTTCAATAGCCATACAATTTATTTATATAGGTTACATAATTTTAAATGGAATAGGTTATCCAACAGTAGCGAGCACATACGGTGGGTGTATATGGGTAGAATGTGTATGTACGGGTGTGTATGTATGTTAGTGGGTGTGTATGTTTGTGTGTTTGTGAGCGCGTGTGTTTTCATATATGTGTGTGTATGCAATAGGGGGGTGTGTGAATTGTGTGTATGCGTGTTTTGCTGTAAAGCTAGACATAAATACTTATTTATTATTGTTATGATGTATACTATCAAAATACAATATAAATCCAGTATCAGGATACAATTTGCATAAGTGCTTCAGTCTCATCATAACTTTTCGTAAGTAGACAACTAGTGAGCATTTTCTTGCAGTCTTTTTGATGTTTCGTGTAAATATTCAAAGTTTTATTTAATAGATTGTATAGGTGTGATGATTTGTTGTCATATTGGTTGCTAGTGAAAGTTGTTTTAGTGGCCTGAACCTTAACAACCATATCACTTTTTCTTTTTCTTAAATTGCTGTCATTAAAAATTAAGGCTCGATGCTTTTTTAAGACGATCTGCACAACATATATAAATTCCACAAGCCAGCTATTGAGTGTACATAAATATGTACACTCAATAGCTGGCTTGTGGAATACAGTAGCTTCGTAGAAAATCTATATGGTTTGAAATACATAACCTTAATCAGTGCCCTTAGTGCTCTCTCTAGATCTATCAATTTCGTTTTGGCGGCTTTTCCCCAAATCGAAACACAGTATCCTAGAATAGATTGAGCTAAGGCCACATATATCCTATTTAATAAAGTTTTAGGAGCTACATGCCACAGAACTTTAAAAATCCATATGAGTTTTCTCATTCTAGTGCTTAGAGCTTCAATTTGCGATTACCAGGACAATCTCTGATTGATCATGACTCCTTTGGGAGTCATGATCAATCAGAGATTGTCCTCACTCTCTGCAAAGTTTACCCAACACAGTATTTGTACTGTGTTGGGTAAACTTTGCAGAGAGTGAGGCATTTACAATCTTGGTCGTGCATATTTGCGGAGCTATGTAGTTTTACATTAAAGTCACTTCCTGGTTGGGTACGATTATAAATGGAGTAACACATATAATTCGTTTTTTCTGCATTGAGGGTAAGCAAATTTGCCTTGAGCCATTGATCAATTCTAGCCAGCTGCCTCGGTACGCACCTTGGTCCACGAAGTGCTAGAAAAAACAACAGCGGTATCATCCGCGTATGAGATAATACGTGATTCGTTTAATTTTAAATTACATAAATTATTTATATGTATTAGGAAGAAGGTCGGGCCTAATACACTTCCTTGAGGAACACCATAGGTTATATTTAATCACTACTTACGTAATGGCTAATCTTTACCCTCTGTTTCCGGTCACTTAGATAATCCTTAATAATTTGAACAAACTTTGTTTTCATAACAAAAATCTACCAAAAATTAACTTTAATTCTTGACTTTATCTTTTGTATCGGTTTTACTTTACCACTTTGTGTAATGATAATTACTGTCCTAATTAGCGTTTAGATTGCTTGATAATATTATTGATTATTTCTTAAATAAATGTTTTCTTTTAATTTAAATTTGACATTTTGGTTTCCTTCTCTCCTACCTTCTCAAGGTTCAGTCTCTGATAAATATAGGTAGCTTTTATGCATAATAAAGAAAATTATTCATTAATTATTTCTTTTTTTGATTTCTACTAAGTCACCGATAGCAGTATCGGTATCAGTATTATTATGTACTACAATAATCGGTATCGTATTGGCAAAATTATTTATTGTTACATCCCTAAGAAAACGAACACTTGCTTGGGTATCAGAGTAGAAGTATCAACGAGTATAAATTTTAATATTGCAAGAGAAGAACAGCAACAACTAGTTCAGAATAAGTAAATTTAGCTAATTTAATTGTTACACAGTTTTGTAGTTAGAAGACGTAAAACAGATACATAAAAGGGGTACAAAAAACGCGCATGTAAGACTCATTGATTTGAAGTGAAGCTGGCAGCAGAGCAACTTCAGTCATACATAAGTCATTTATTCTTTGCTAATAATGTTACAAAATAAAGTCTTAAAATTTAGTGTGATAGATTTTTGCTTATAAAAGGTATTTATTGAACATAAATGTTAACCTACAACTTAACACAGTTTAGTATAATAGTATCTTAAATTAGAATAACTCAGCAGGCTATAGCACCTTTATAAGTTTTTGATATAAATTAGTATTTATGAGAGTTACACTTTGTTTATCAGTTTTCATAATATTATATAGCAAACTTAACACAGAAGTACTTATAAAAAAATTTGCTATGAGCACTTTGTATACCGCATTTTTAAGGTCAAGAAATTAAGATTAATCTATCTGTTTACAAGTAGTAGTTCCAAATATTTTTAGGTAGTCAAACCTACCATGCTGTTAAGATATTACCTTAAAATGAGGTCTTAAAATTTAGTATGATAGTGCTTGTCTGTTTTGCAATAGATACAATAGAATATAGTAGCAATAATGAATTAGCAAAGGCGAATATAGAGCTGGATATCTTTAACCCTAAGCTATATAAATTTGTCACACAACTCAAAGACATTCTACATTTTAACCGGGATACAGACGCTCATAATAGCGTCGTGGGCTACCAAGTCGGTTGATAGTATATTTAGATATTTTGTATATAGTTATAACGTGTTTGTTTTTTTTTGTTTTAATTATTGTTTATTAGATTTTTTTCTTCTGATTCTCAGTTTTGTGTCTATTCATTTTAATTATTTAGTAGTAGTTATGTTCTTAAACTTGCTTTTCCTTTTGTTTCCTCGACGAGTATATTTTAGTTTTTCTCTGCGCACATAAGTTACGTTTCAAGCCAGATAAAATTGTTATTTTAGTTAAGTTATATTTTTTTACTTGTAATGTGTAATGTGTGCCTTATAAAATAAAATAAATAAATTTAACACAAAAATCGTATTTCTTGTTTAACAATATACATAGAAAAATAAGGATAGGACAGTATAAAAATAGACAAGAGAATTCGCGAAAGTAGATAGATAGATAACTCTATTGAATCACCACATAAACATAAATAATACAATAATTACTAAGTTAGAACAAAAAAGGTAATACAATGTGCCTTGAAGTTCCTTCTTCTAACCTAGTTTCATTCAGCTATGTAGTTCTGCAGAGCGCTTCTGAACAATGTATTTCTATGAGTTTAGGTGTCATAATCGAGGCAGCGGGGCGAGCGCTATACCGCGCTATCAAAATTTAATGCGGGAGACAGTTATGGTATAGCTAATTTTTAATGCAAGAATCACTTAGGTGTAGATCATTTATTCTCAAAAATAAACTAATAATAATTTATTTATTTTGATATAAGAAAATACAAGTAAGTAGGTACACAGGACTTCACATCAAGCTACACTTTTCCAGTATAAGCTGACCTCGCATAGTGTAGGCTTTTCGTAGAATGAGAGGTCAGCTTATACTGGAGATGTATAGCTTGATGTGTAGCCGTGTGTACATAACAATCTTAAACTAAAAACATATTAACTATGATAACTTAAACTCAGATTTCACAGATATGTCTAAAAACATTTGCTTACTATCTAATCATTTACCATATATGCTTACCAAATTTCATCGAAATCTTTTCAGCCATTTAGTTGTGAAAACGTAACTAGTTACTTTCGAACTTAAAAAAATAAAGAAATAGAAAAATATTTATTTTGTGTCCATTTTTACATTCTATAAATACGACAGTTATACAACCAAATACATGACACCAAAATAGGTTGTCACTCAGCGGTGTGCCACTGCAAAGTATGGCTACTGTAGCGCTGGTATTGTGACGCATTTAGTGCGTGTGAGCAGCAGAACATAGTAACACGCGTTTACATTATTATAGTCAGGCCATTTTAATAGGTCACATTTGATGTCTGTTGACGTCTGTCAGTTCGATACAACTCGTACCGAACTCGTACTCGTATCGGTCATTATTACAATAAATATGTAATCGTAATTGAAAAAAAATTTAAATTAAGCAATTGTGCTGTTCTAACAAAACGAAACAATATACGAGTATTATTTTATGCCCGCCGTTACAAGGTTACGTTGTTGAATTTTGGTGAATTGTTACCTATTAAAATGGCCTGACTTTAATTCACATATTACTGGTATATTCATATATTTTACTGGTGGTAGAGCTTTTGTGAACGTGCTCGAGGAAGTGGGCACCACCGCCTTACCTTTATGTGCCGCCAAATAGCAGTACTTGTGCTGCTGTGTTCCGGTTAGATGGTAATGGTATGTTCCTGTAATTACTGGCACATAGGCGTAACAGCTAAGTCCTATAGTATGGCAACGTATCCACATAGAGATCAAGAGAACTTATTAGCTTGTTTTGAATTGTATATGGATATCCATGGGCTGCAGTAGCCACTTAACATCTGGTGGACTGCATGCTCGTTTGCCATGTATTATAAAAAAACATAAATATTTACAAGATTAATAACAAACAAAATAAAAAATTTAAATAAAATAATGTTACTTAAAGATATATTTATTATAGTTATTATATTATTAGTATATAGTATGGATATGGATTATAAACGCAACTTACCATCAAAGTAAATGTATTGTGACGTCAGCTCGGCATGTACTAGGTAACAATTACGATATCTAACAATGAATTACGCTTATATGTAATCTTATCATAATCTTAATATCATATTTAAAAAACATTTAATAAATACCAAACGATTTCATCTGTTTATTTTAGTGCAGTTTGGTATTCGGCCCTCGCTAGACGTGTTTTTGTGACAGTGTTTTTTGTGTGACATTGAAAACATTATCGTTTCGATTCCAATGTTTGTTTGTTTGGTCCTAGACGCCACAAATATTAGTGAATGTTTTTGTTGCTTCCGATTCGTTGATATTCGAGATTTGTTTTTGTTATAACAACTTGTGTACTTTGGCATTCGTATAATTCAAAGTTTGTTGGTGGTAAGAAATAGTTTACATGACGCAAAACCAGTTTATTTTTAAACGGATACCAGTAATCTCGGGGTCATTCTACGTACATTACAGTGGTATTAAATTGATTATAATTTTGTAAACGCTTAGGCCTTGCTTCACGGTCGGTGGTTTACCGTTTTTATAAATATATTTTTTACTATAAAGTTTTTTTAAGATAATTTGTAGTGTAACATGTTTTTTTTTATAAACGAGTTTTAAAATAAATATACGTGAATAATAATAATAGAATAACAAGCAAATAGCGCTTTTCAAAAATATATGTAAAGAATTTAAACAAGGCCTTTCCATCTTTAGGTCGTCTTGAAGAAACTGCGATGAGACTGCCCACTATATAATTCTCTTGCTTTTTAGTTTTTAGTAATCATGTCAATGGACTCGTAAGTGTTTTGTGATTGTGATGTACAATTAAAAAATGTGTTTATCTGTTTATCTAGCAAGTAACCATATGTGTTAATAAAACTGATAATTACATAAATCTAAATAATTGACTGACCGTTTCTTTTGAAACAATGTAGGTACAAATACTTAGCTCAGCCAAAAACAAATTTGAATATCTTTTAACAAACTGTTTCAATTTAACAAAACACATTGTATTTGGTTTATTTTAGACGTCATTTTGATCGTTTTGGTTGTTGTCCTCGTTTATTAATTCGTTAATTTAATCACGTCTATATTTAATAACTAAACCGCTACAATGTTATCAGGTTATCACATTATGTAATAACATGTTAATGTTATTTGTGTGGAAACAGGCTTACGGCCCACCTGGTGGTGAGTGTTCGTCGTCGCCTATTGACACCGGCAACACCCGGGGTATTGTCGATGCGTTCCTTACACTGTAGAAACCTCTTTACATTTCTCTTGAAGCGTGCCATGTCATAGCCTAACGGGAAAACCACGGAAGATGTACTAAAACATGGAAGGAGTGCTAATAGCAGAAAGTGTCGGGTATACCCGTCTCCTTTCTTCCTTATTTAGTTCTGCCAATGTGTGAATGGATCAACAAATAATTTATGAGCTACTTCTCGAACTGTCATTGGCCAAGGTTTTCTATGTGTGGGTGGTGAGTTTTTGAACATAAGTCTTCCAATTTGAAAAGTCATAACCTCTTTGATTATTCATGGTTTCGGGGTAAATATTCAATTTGTTCGAGTTTTATTAGCGTCAAATTGGAAGGTAAACATTGTGAAATTATTTGTGAAAATATAAATTTATATTGCAAAATAATGTACAAACAACATAAAAATGATCTAATAGTCGTTTTTAATGTGTTATCAAATATCGACACCGTAGCATTACTAGCGTAAAGACAACTTGCGGCACATTGACGCAATAGCACTCCTTCCATGCTTTAGTTGACGACCTCTGTGGCGCAGTGGGCGAATAGCCGGCTGAGACGCAGGAGGTAGCGGGTCGATTCCCGTCGCGGAACAAATTTTTGCATGATCTACAGATATTTGTTTCGGGTCTGGTGTTTCACTATATATAAAAGTATGTATTTACAAAAAAAATGTATATAAGTATTCAATCAGTTATCTGGTTCCCATAGTACAAGCTCTGCTTAGTTTGGGGCTAGATAGCGCTGTGTAAATGTCCAGCAATATTTATTTTATTTTTATTTTATTTTAGTACAAGTTCCTTGGGGAAAACCTCTTAAGACAATGATAACATGTCATTCACAATATCACATACGTAAATTTAAATAAAATAAATAAATAAGTATTTCTGGACATTGCACACAGCGCTATCTAGCCCCAAACTAAGCAGAGCTTGTACTATAGGAACCAGATAACTGATAGAATACTTATATACTTTTTTTTGTGAATACATTCTTATAATATATAGAGAAATAACCAGACCAGAAACAAATATCTGTAGATCATGCAAACATTTGTTCCGCAGCGGGAATCGAACCCGCTACATCCTGCGTCTCAGCCGGCTATTCGCCCACTGCACCACGGAGGTGGTCATCACCTTTTAAATCAAACTAGTTTTTCGCGAATAAAAACATATAGCAAATAAAATCTATCTTCCAAAATTGAAAACTTGTTATTCGGTTATTAAATTATGTAATTTTCGTTCGTATGAAAGGGGCACCCCATCTTTGCCTCACTCACCTTACCTTTCTTCTGTCTGGGTCTACGCACAGACGGCGCGCTAAAACTTGTTTATATAACACGTTATCTTAAAATAGATATCACGTATTGCACGGTTGGCATTGTATGAGTTAAGTACTCCCGTGTCGAGTTCCTTTAAACCTATTAATTCTAAAATAGTCTTGCAGCGTCTGGCCGCATGTTGCAACACTAACTGGGTGAAAGACGTAGCCACTGCAGTGCCTGCTGAACTTTAGATTACACCTCAGTATGATAGTAAATGGACATTGTGAGCCGTATGCCAATCTTTGGGTTTAAATCACCATTGAATGGTTCCCAGTTCTCACATAGACAGCGGCCGCGTGCTCGACCTAGGCTGGACATGGCGCAGCGAACTAGACGCCTTTTTGCAGTAATCTCATATATAGATAGGTTGTGGCAAGCTGTTAAGGACTTCTGCGAAAATGTAGTGCAGCAGATGGAAGCAGCGGAGAGGGACAGGGAATCTGGGAGCACTCTCCCAACCCGCCGCACGAGACCGGGGCGAAGGAGGAGGGCGTTTGCGAGAGCATATGCCAACCTCCATCCCCCATAGCAGTAGCCTAACTATATACTATTGTATAGCTTCCCTTCTCTTTTTTTCATTATTTATGAGATTGCTGCAAAAAGACGTCAAGTTCGCTGTGCCATGTCCCGCCTTTTTTTTACGTGGAGAAGTCTTCATGGATACCGCTCTGAACCCAGGGAGCGGTATGTCGGACTCCTACCGGCTAAACCTCCACGGCGTTCCTCCGCTCGCTTTATACCGGGGACACGGGAACAGAAAACATTCTTCCGCGACCCCGGTGGCGTTAGTCCGCTCTTGCGGGCACCATCTTATAGGGTTTAGGGTCATCTCTACGAACTATATACAATATAGTATATATTTAGGGTCATCTCTACGAACTATGCACTTTTTGCAGCAATCTCATAAATAATGGAAAAAGAGAAGGGAAGCTTTTGCAATGGGATCACATAGATTAGACAGTTCAGTCGTTTAGTTTTTTAGAACTTCCCTGAAGAAATACCTGTTAAACCCCCAAAAGTCTCAATAATAACAATAAGTGGTCGTATCCCCTGTAGGTTGTATTGTGTAACTATTAACGTGTGTATTAACACAATTTACATTACACAATATTAGTACAATATAATAGTAATAGATATAAGATATAAATAGCTTTTACTTTTGATTGTTATTACGTGTGTTTTATGTGTAATTATTGATTGAGCGAAGTGAGATCACAAAATCAACTTGGGCAAATCGGCGTTGTATGTACGAATGTTTTTTTGTCCGAAGATAACATTTGAAGCGTTGATCAGATCATACTGAAATTTGGTATATAGATAGGCAGTGATGGCACAATTTTGGTGTAATTAAATGAGCTAAAAATGTAGAGGGTCATTAGGGTTACCAACTTTTTTTCTATAAAATATAATATTTTCGAAGATGTTAGATACCTCTAAAATACGGCAAAAAATGAAAAAGAAAAATATAGTACCTATGTGGTTAAAATATTTATTTTTCAAATAAATAATGAAATTTGAATTTTTAAGAAAACATTCAATGCTTGATGGCAGTCCAAATTTAAGTTGAAAATCATAATTATTTCTGCTTTTATTAAATTCAAACTGGTCCTGTTACGCTCATCTCTCTATTTCGTCTTCCTGTTATTTAATCTTTAAAAAAAGATTAAGGATAAGCTTTACGCAAAATATTGTAGTTTTGCCTACAATATATTTTTTTAGAAATAGTATTTGATCCCCTAATATAGTAGGATAATATATTATATAGTAGGGTTGTCAATCCTAGGGGTCATTAACATGAACTCCGTTACCTGTGATTTGAATGAAACTGTAGATCATTTAGTTGGTTATTCATTTCGTGGCACTATGTTGATAGTCAAAGATTACAAATATAAATTTTTTGTTGTTTTTAAGGGAAACTCGCGAGATCTCAGTTCAGGGCGAACCACTAGTGTATGGCTGTGTCACAAATAAATCCTACTAATATTATAAACGCGAAATTTTGTATGTATGGATGTATGGATGTTTGTTACTTTTTCACGCCGGAACGGCTGAACCGATTGCGATAAAATTTGGTATGTACGTAGATCATAACTTGGATTAACACATAGCTTACCTTTTATTGGCAAGCCACGCGTGCGAAGCCGCTGGCAACAGCTAGTATTTTATACGTCTATAGTTATAAGTAAATAATTCTCAGCAGTCGCATTCTTGTACAAATTTACCCGAGCAGATGAACAAAATAATATCCTGCTTTGTCTGCATGCTTGGGTCTAAGACTACCTGCATCGCAGGTAACAAAAACGATGAGCTTCTATTCTACCACAATGCCAAGACTATGAATGAATTGAATGAATATTTGCAGATCGTGCAACTGTACAATATGTCACCTGTCAGCCACCTATTCATGGATTTATATATAGGCTGTTTGATAATATACGCACAAAAATGAAAGGGGTTATTTTGATGAGCATAATAAATAAATTTGTGAAATATTCACCATAGAAATGTGAAATTTATTTTGTCATGTAAAAACAAACACTTCATTAAACGTATGATGTGCTATTGCATAATGCTTGCCACCTAACCACAGATACCGTATTGGTGACGTCTCGCGATATCTCTTGTTGTCCCTTTCTAACCTAAAACCCGCAGTCATTTCCGAGAGAGATATCAAATCGGCCTTTATTTTTGGATGTTGATTGCAAGAGTAGGCAGTAAGTTTTATATCGAGTAACACCTAAACTTAGTCGATTTTCTTTCAAATTAGATAATTTAACTTGTAGTTTATTTTTCGAGAAGTATTTATGTTTTGAGAAGCCGTCGCTTGAATATCGTTAGTATATTACTAAACACCCTGTATTTATGTTGTTAATATTTCGTTACATTAATATGATGTTTTATATTTTTAGCAAAATGACTTCAGCTAATATAATAACGAAATCAACAAGAACACTACTAGCATCTAAGAATCTTCTGATCAATCCATCAAGGAACCAAAGCGTTTGGACATCGGACAAAATCGTAAAATCTCCCTTCAAGAATGTGGATGTGCCAAACCGAACTATACCGGAGCATATCTGGGAGAATTTGGGAAGATGGCCAGATAAGACAGCTATGGTACGTAACTACGTTTTAAAAACATTAATCAATTTTAAATTCGGATAATTAGCTAATTCACGGAAAATCATTATCACATCTGCCGCTGTTGAACATGATGAACAGTAACCGCCTCTATCAGTCTTACAATATCACATGTCTTTTAACACAGTACTAAACGTCTTCTTATACCCAATCAGTGAAAGTTAATGGATGTCAATCAATAAAAGGGGCAAGCCTTGGGACATGTTAATGTCTTTTTTTAAACTTTTGCAATCTTAATACATATTTACTAATATTAAAAGGGTATTTATCTCGTACTAGATGACCCGCCGAACTTCGTACCGCCTTGACATGCATATAACGCGGGCTGTCAATATACGTCACCCTGGTAGAATTGTCAATTGTTGTCCCCGGCCATCACGGTCTTTTTGCGTAAACTTTACCCATATTTTAATAGTTATTATGCTATTTGGGCCGGAGACAAATCCAATAAATCAAAGATCATCAAAATCGGTCAAGCCTTTCTTTAGTTATAAATAGTGTAACTAACCCGATTTATATATATAAAATATATTTACAACCATACTTAACCATAGACAAAATTACGTTTAGCTGTCATTTGTGTTTTGTTATTCCATGTCAGATGCGTTTTTGTTATACCAGGTTTTATAGTGACTTTTATTATCTTTGACGTTTGATGTCACGTCACAAGGGAACGCGGTCGAACGGAATAGAAAGTACCCTATGTCCGTCTCCTGTTTCTAAGCTACCTCCCCTCCAATTTTCAGCCAAATCGGTAAAGCCGTTCTTGTGTTATAAATAGTGTAACTAACACGACTTCCTTTTATATATATATAGATTTACCAGAGTTGTAACACAGTCCAAACGTTGGGTTATTAAATAAAAAGGTAAATCACACGATAATTTAATATTAGTAACACGTATTTTGCGACTAAACATGTTGAAATTTGACGTATTTGTAAGATTTGACATCTCTTTATAGCATATTTAGCAACTAAATTCATTTAGGTATCGTTGTGCAAGTCGCTCTTAATGTATGTTTTGAAAAAGGTTGATCAAACTCAATCAAACATATCAAATTTTATAGATCAAAATGTCCAAGTTAATTTTGCATCTGTCTTTCCATTCTGAAGTCTTCGGTTTAAAGAGTTTAATCTCATAAGAAAAAATACAGTTCACTTAAAATGTGCGTATGTATATTATAAAAGTATATTTAGACTAGTGTACAAAGCATGCATTCATCATGTAGGTAGGTATTTAATTTAAAACATTGTAAATCAAAGGTTTTTCAAAAGTAGGTACCAACACACTCATACTACAATCATTTTATTTATTAATATAACGATTCTGTCTTTAATATCAAACCTAACAGATATATACCACCAAAGGGTCATTCATAAGGTTTACATAAGTCAAAGATCACCAAATCAATACTTTAAGTAATTTCTTACAGGTTTGCGGAGTCACAAACTATTCGTACACTTACCACCAACTGTACAAATACTCCCGTAACTTTGCTGCAAAGATTCGCATCAAACTGGGCATTCAAGATGGTGACGTGGTATGTGTAATGATGCCAAACTCACCAGACTATGGACTGGCAGTCATGGGTATACTCCAAGCGGGCGCTGAGGTCACGACTGTGAACCCTATTTACACGGCACGTAAGTCCAAAGTCATAAAATTATGGAAATCTATTCTACTTAGAAGTAATTGGTCAAGCGTGTGTTGGACCACACACAGTGAAGGGTTCCGTAGTTCGGCTATATCTTTGTCATTTGAAACTATAAGTTTCTAAATTAGTATGGAGTCTGTATGTTTTTATATATTATAAGTATATAATTACAAATAAAAGTATATAAGTATTCTATCAGGTTATCTGGTTCCCATAGTACAAGCTCTGCTTAGTTTGGGGCTAGATAGCGCTGCGTGAAATGTCCAGTAATATTTATTTATTTTGTATGGATGATAGTAAGATGTTTAACGGTTATTTCTATTTCAGATGAAGTTCAAAGACAGCTGCTACTCTCAAAACCCAAAATCATAATCGGAGTACAACAAACGATCACCGTCTTAAAAGATGCACTTAAGCTAGCTAAATTGGACGTTCCTATAATTGCTATTAAGAGTGCAAATGAAAGCAGACCCCAAGGAACCATTTCCTTCGAAGAATTTGCATTAGACAATACAATAGACCACAGTATCTTAAAAGAAGTGAACAAAAAACCGGAAGATGTTGGGGTTTTGCCTTATTCCAGTGGCACTACTGGTTTGCCAAAAGGCGTGGAGTTAACTCACAGGAATTTGGTCACCAACTTTGCGCAGTCCGAAATTGAAGAAGTTAAGCATTACTGCGATACAACAAGTAAGTTAAAACTGAAAGTGCTTATTTGGGGTATATACCTTCGTGGCGAAGTGGGCGAATAGCCAGCCGGCTATTCGCCCACTTCGTGCAGGCGGTAGCGGGTTCAATTCCCGCCGCGGAACAAATGTTTGCATAATCTATAGATATTTGTTATATATTATATACCTATAGATATATATTATAAATATCCACTAAAATGATATTTCTATATATTATAAGTATGTACTAAAACCACAAAACAAAATAAGTATACTATCTGTTATTTGGTTCCCATATTACAAGCTCTTCTTAGTTTGGGGCTAGATAGCGCTGTGTGATGGTCCAGCAATTTTGTTAAGTTATTTATTTAATTACACTGTAGTCAGTGGTTACCTCAGCCATAACGAGATTTAGCTGTCTCGGTAGTCAAAGTAGTCAAAGATTTGTTTCAAAAGAACTCAACTGTCACGACTGGATACAAAAACTAACTATTAAATATTTAAGCCTACCACAGCTACCACATAAGGATATGAATGTGATAATAATACAGTTGTCACTTATAAAGGCACATCATACAATTCAGGTCATGACAGTTCACAGACACATCTGTTCAAGACAATTATTATGTCATGATCGGCGTAGGTAGTGTTATTCACGGGAATTAGTGACCGTTAACTTAACATGGATATGCCTTCTAAATCCCGGGAAATATATTTTTATTTTATTAAACAGGTTTTTTTAGGAATTCGTATGCTACATGGTAACTATTCAGCTTTATGCAAATACATGTTGTATTGGTCACTACAGTCATCCTTTTCCCTCACGCTTTTGTAGCTTATCGCGGGTGAGGTGAGGACTCGGTTTCACTATACGCACACATTTACATCGACATTAACATATTATCGATATTTTAACTTCATTTACATCGACATTCAGAAAAATATTTCCGGGAATCGGGGAATAAATCCCGTGGCATATTCTTATTAACTTATCATTCAGGTTCATTTAACCAAAATACCACTACCTACGCCGATCTCTAGTCATGACTCATGACATGACGTACACAATTAAACACATGCCGCCATCAAGCATGCCACATACTTACACATTATTTAGTTACAAGTTATTTTATGTAAACTCCTTGGGTAAAATAAATAGATAGCTATTTGAAAGATAATCTCTTACCATTGTTACAACCTTTTATACTATAGTAAACTGACTGAGTGATTATTTACTTGTCGGCAGCTATTATCCGAAGAGAAGCTATTGTCCAATGATTTATATCCACATCTTGGCCACATTATGATTGCTTCATCCGGTAATAAAACCACAGAAGAAATTATATCATAGATAGAGTTTGCTGTAGTTGCCTTAGAAATTGTTCCATTTTATAGCATCATAGTTACTTGAGAAGCCTTATGATTCTCTAGAGATCTTGACCGTAATTAAGACTCAGCTGCGGAAACATATCTATTTTATTGTTCTTAGGTTTTCGCTGCGCATTTATGCCGTATGGTTACGATTACTTAGGTTTTATTTGGTAATGCTGTCTAAAAGCAATAATTATAAATAATAAGGTCTTTCGGGAGAAGATATATGTGTGTGTAGTATGAACGTAGTATGTGTGTTTGTATGTAATAGTATTTTTTGTTTTATATCTATAAATATATATATATATATATATATATATATATATATATATATATATATATATATGTATTTGTTATATTTGTCATATATATATACCTAGTCAGGTCATAAATTCTGTCACATGTTTAATATAAAATAATTGAAACAAGTTTATACATTATGTAACCATTTACATACCAAAATTAACTTAACAAAACATAGATTCTTATGACACTAAAGTTTATTCAAAATGACCTCCATGATTTTGAATACAGGCCTTTAATCTGCGCGGCCAGTCATCTATCGTAGCACGAACGAGGTTCATTTCAATATCGGCGGCTGCCTTAATCAAGGATGTCTTGAGTGACTCCAAATTGGGATGAGGCTTTGAGCACGCCTTTTTCTCCAAGTGTTGCCATATCTAGTAATCTAACGGATTCAAATCTGGACTGGAGGAGGGCCAGTCTTCGTGCCGGATGAAGTCGATTTCACGCGCCGCCAGCCAGTCTTGTGTGCTCTTCGCTCTATGAGCTGGCGCCGAATCTTGTTGGAATACCCAGTGCCTGTTATTGAACATGGTATGAGAAACAGGTTCCACAAGGTTCGTCAGGACTGTATTTTGATACACAACTGCATTCCTTTTTACACCTTTCTCACAAAAATGTACCTCTGTTAAGCCCCAATAAGAAACTCCCAACCATACCATGAGCGAGGATGGAAAATGACCTCGTTGGAAACGCGGAATACGGTTGCTCGCTTCTTCACTACTGTGTGCACCTTATCATTTTGTTTGTTGTAGCTCTCTTCTACGGTAAAATTTTTTTCATCCGAAAAAAGAATTTCCCGATATTTTTTTCCCGCGTACCGCTTCAACAAAGCGCGGCATCTCTTCAGTTTCAGGTCTATTAGACGAGCATTCAAACGATGTCCTGTTTTTCTTCAATATGCCCGAAGCCCTAAGTCTTCATTTAACACCCTTTTTACCGTGGTTCTGCTTAACCCCATCTGAAGGGCCAATAGTTTCTGCTTACGTTTGGGATTTCTTTGAATTCGCGCCTTCACAGCTTTTATCACTGCTGGAGTCCTAACAGGCCGAGGGCGACCACTTCTTGACCTGTCATCTACACTAGAGTCTTCATTGTATCGTTTCATGGTGTGATAAACGAATCTTTTGGTTATATTCAAATTTCTCATTATGTCAAAAATTTTAATTGGCGCGTAACCGCAACGATGCAACGCAATAACTGCAACACGGTATTCTTTAAGCGTCCACTCCATATTTAAAAATGAGTAAAATTCTAAAAAGTATACAGTTTTATTTTCATGAACAATTGGAAATTCGAATTCTATAAACTTTTTTGTGGCCAGCATCCTAAAAGAAAAGTTTTTACTGTGTGACAATACTTATGACCTGACTAGGTATGTATAATCTATGTATTATTATTGTTATATTAAGTAGGTTTATGTATTTATTCTAACTGTGATCGGAGTTTATTGTTCTTTGTGTTTCTTTTGTTTTTTTTTAATTATCATTAATATTGTTATAAGTTAGCACGCCAACTTTTTTTGTTACCTCAGAGGTTGGGAGGTATAAAATGCTATTAGCATTAAGCCCACCTTTTGTACATGTAATTTGTATTTTTGTGCAATAAAGTATTAAATAAATAAATAAATATATTTAAATAAAAAAACGAGTGTGCTTTAGACTGAAATTAAACTTCTTTTTCATAATACTAATTTATATAATTGTTCAAATACAAAATTGTCCACACGTCTGTAGGTCAGTCTATGTTAATTCTGGACAGACGCAACTAGCACTGGCACATTAACGTTTAGAAATATACGAAATGTAACTCTCTCTCTTTTTATCTTCACTAACTTATATCTCAATCTCAACTTCCGTTCGCACTTTTGGCAATGCATTCACCAGCTTACTCCCCAAGTCAAGCGTGCGTAATGAAGTTATACTTCAAAAATTAAAAGAGGGCGTTATGTCGTCGTATTAAAACTGGGCTAATTCCGTTAATGTTCCTTTCTCTAAACTTTAACATAAAGTTCCTACGCGGCGCATAAAATTGCAATATTGGCACGATATCAGAATAATTTCGTAGTAACTCTGAGGCCCTCGAGATTCCACAGCGTAATAATAATTAGGCAATAAATTTGGTGGTAATTAGGTAGATACGAAGTGTGTGATCAGTACAAACGCTGCTGGGCATAAAAATGTAATTATGGTAATCCACATCGATTTTTTAACGACCTCCGTGGTACAGCGGGCGAATAGCCGGCTGCGACGCAGGAGGTAGTGGGTTCTATTCCCGCCGCGGAACAAATGTTTGCATGATCCACAGATATTTGCTCCCGGTCTAGTTGTTTATCTATTTAATATAAGTAAGTATTTACAAAAATACGGTGTCACACGGTGTCCTTTAAATCACTGTTTTTCTAGAAAAAACGTTGCTCGGACCATGGTCTAATAACTGTTTATAGCATCTAATAATAGAATTAAGAAAAACAACCTTGACCTTCTGAAATAAGACTAACTTTGTTCAAAAACTAACCGTGACATAAAGTTCATGGGTACGCTAGCCGTTGCGTATTATTACCTACTCCTTAGTTAGATAGGTAACTAGAGTCTGGCTAATGAAAGTTGATACTAAAAAAGCGCGGCAAATTTAAAAAATATCAGCATGGCAGCCCTAAAGTAAAAAGGAAAGTTGGAACAACTCACTTTGATACTTTGACATTTATTTTTATTTTACTAGTGGATGCTTGCAATTTTGTCCGCGTTATGACGAAATTAAAAGTAGCTTATATCACTTGTTAACTCTTTATTAACTCCATACCAAACATCACACGGATACGTCACTCCATTGTGGCGTATTAAAGGAACAAACAGGCTATCAAACACTATCATGAGTATCAATATTATCATGAGTTTAAATATTTGTAAATCTATGTGAGTATGTATCAAAGAAAACAACACCATATATTTTTATACTGTTTTTTAATCACTATAATCAAAATCTGAATCTAAACATTCAACATGGAGTAAATCGTCAGAATCACTGGAGTCGCTGCTGTCTCTTAAATTGATGATGAAGCTTTGCAAATTATTTTCAGTTATATGGTCTCTTCTTTTGTACTTGTCTTCCACATGAATGACATAGTATGTCATTTTTTTCCAATCATCTGCTGTAATACACTCAAAAGATTGTTTTATGAGATCCTCGAACTCTTTTGGAGTTCGGCTTACATTTTTGCTTACCACATTTCTTTTTGCTAGACTCCATATGAGTTCTATAGCATTTAGATCACAATGATATGTAGGAAGTCTTAGCACTTCATGTCCGTTTTGGCTTAAAAGTTCATCAGCTTCATAAATAGGTTCTGGTGTGGTCTGTTTTACTAAGCAGAGCAACTCTGCTTTTGAATTGTATGTTTCAAATGAAATACCATTCAATGTAAGCCAATTCTGTATCTCTAACTTTCGATTTTGAGATGTGGGCGCTTTATTTATTTAGACAGAATGGTATGATGCATTGTCCATTACAATTACACTTGGTTCATTCAAATTGGGCATAAGCTTTTCTTGAAGCCATTTATTGAAGTTTGTGGAGTTCATGTCATGGTGGTAGTCGGCCATTTTCGATTTGGTGCTAAATACTAACAATGAGTTTGGAACAGGGCCTTTCTCTGATCCTGCATACACAATAATATATCATTTTCCTGACGATATATTTTCAATTATTCCACTTGTTGATGGACCTTGCCAACATTTTTTAGGCTTATAGGTTTTGTGGACATAAGTTTCATCTAAGTAGATTATTGGCTTGCCTTCTGCACGTTTCGATGCAATGGTACGCAAAAAGCGATGTCTCCATGCAGCTATATCATACCGTTCAATTAATAATGAACGTTCATTTTTGTTTTTCTTAAATTCATAACCGTTGCCTAATAATATGCGACGGAGAGTTTCACGACATCCACCAAATTCTATACTTTCTTTTAACTCTACCAACAAAGATCTTAATGTTGGTACTTGTTTCCTCACAATGTAAAATTCGTTTACTTTATTACGAATAACATCCATATCGAAACTATCTAAGTTCGACACTTTTGAAGGGTGAGGTCGTTTTTTACCTGGAGTCCTCCAGACCCCTTTGTTCACCGCACCTTCTTTTTAATTCTTTTCAATGTAATAACACTTACATCTGTAAAAAGAATAAAATAAATGTCAATTATCGTGAGTCTCATAACTAAGAAATAATAGAAAATACACAAGTATTACAAAACTAGTCTAAGATTAACGTTGAGTGAAAACTTACCGATGAGTGAAGATAGTTCTTCTAAGTACTGGTTCTGCGATTTCATCATATCTTTTTGATCTAAATCTGTGATCTTTTCAATTGCTTGTTTTACTTCAGCAGTTCGTGCATTATCCTCAAGACTATCTGTAAAAGAACAATAACATTATATAAAGTAACTAAAACTAATATGTATTTATTTAAAATAAAAAAAAAATCAAAACATTTTGACCGTACTAACCTAAAAAATCAGTCACAGTACGTAAACAATCCTGTTTTTCTCGCAATACGGCTTGTTTCACAAGCTTTTTCTGTTCATATTTCGAAATCATACAAAACAATAGTTTTCGCACTTCACTCTTTATAGTTTTATTCATTTTTATAGCATTAACACGGATATATCACAACAAAACTATACGCAAGTCAACCACAACGAAACATCAACAACACGCCATCTTGTTGCGTCAGAGATAGGGATTACACTGATTCTGATTTTACCAAATCTTTCGGAAAACAGCCGAAAATTAATTTCTTTAAAATAAAATTGCCACGTTTTTCTCTAGTAAATAGTGTACCTAATTAATTAAGCAATTTATTAGACCAACTTAAGGCTTAGTGTTGCTCTTGAAATGATCCAACACGTACATACGATACTTATTTTCGATGAATACAATTTTAGCACACGTACGAATTTTTAAAACTCATTTTATAAAATGTTTAAAATAAGTTTGTTTTAAAAATGCCTTTTTGGAATTAATTGTTCCTAAGTACTTTCTGCTTAAAATACCCCAATTTGTCGGGTAAATATCCGATGGTAGGAATACTTTAGTGTTGTCATATAAAAAGTTTGCAAAAAAACCCAGTATCTACTTTCGTTAGCCAGACTCTAGTAGCTACCGGTCAGCGCGCTGACTATGTTCTAGGGCGTAACGTTAAAATAGACGTTTTAAGTGCGCAACTTTTTATATTTTTCAAAGACCAATTTCGTTTTGTTTCTTTAATTCGATGTTATAAACTGTTAGTAGACCATGATCTGAACAACGTTTGTTCTGGGAAAACAGTGATTTAAAGGACACCGTGTATATAAGTATTCTATCAGTTATCTGGTTTCCATAGTACAAGCTCTGCTTAGTTTGGGGCTAGATAGCGCTGTGTGAAATGTCTAGCAATATTAGGCAATATATTTATTTTGATGACGGCAACCCTACGACAATAAATCAAACTGAATACACTGCTGAGAAGGTATTTTAAATAAAATTAAATTATCTAACAAAAAATTATTAATATTTTAGCGTAAGCCTATATGGCTAGCCAGGCCAAACTTATATAGTTTTGAAAATCCTAGCGTTCATATTAACTTCAACAGCATAACAATAACGAGGAGACGTAAGTGTTCACAGTTAGCATACTTTGGTTCTAAAAAAAAATTAAATAAATTCTCTTGGCACAGTCAATATGAAGTTAGGTATATACTGTTTAAATGTTATGTATTCTTTCCTACAATTGGTTGTAATTGTTTAAACTTTACATAGTATCAAATGAAGTCGCTTCCGCTCTCTGTTACCTTAGATTTTTTAAACTACTCAACGGATTTTAATGTAGTTTTCAATAGATAAAGTGATTCAAGAGAAAGGTTTATATGTATGATAAATACATAACTCTGTTTGTTTGTTACCTTTACACGACTAAACGGCTGAACGGATCGTAATAAAATTTTGCAAGGAGATAGATTATATCCTGGAAAAGGACATAGGCTACTTTTTAGTCAACAGCGCAAAATAAGGGTATATTTTATTGAAAACCACCCTTGTGAAGCCGCGGGCGGGTCAGCTACTTATTTATAGATTGATAACTACTGTTTCAGGTCACAGTCAAGACTCCGTTTTGGGAGTTTTGCCGTTCTTCCACATCTATGGACTGTCAGTTGTGTTACTGCACAAGTTGGCGGTTGGTTATAAAGTAGTGACACTTCCCAAGTTCACGCCGACTTCTTTCTGTAGCGCGATGAAGGAGCACCAAATTAACATGTTGATCGCTGCACCTCCGCTTAGTAAGTTACGCTAACTCCTTATTTTCTTTAAAGTGGTGTCGAGTGTTAGAGCTGAATTATCTCACTGTAATGTATGTACCTTGAATTATACCTTAACACATTCACAGCGAATCACGAGCACCGCTCGGCATTCATACTTTTCTCCAACTCGCGAATCACGAGCAGCACTCGTTACCACCTTTCATACTGTTTATTAGAAAATCACGACGCCTAGTCGTGATTCGCGTTGTACGAGTTTGTAGCTGAGTTTATAAGATATACACACTTATGCAATACATGAAACTTAGTCGAAAGACCCTTCATTGAAAGAATACCAAGTACAGAAAAGAAGACAAAAGTGACGAGAGTCTGTAAAGTTTGTGCCGTGTGTGTAAGTGTGTGTGTGTTTGTGCTGTAACGTAAGGAGACTGTTTTTTACTGCCCGGACTGTAATGTGCCATTGTGCAATGACCCGTGCTTCAAAAAATACCACACGGTAAAGAATTACCATCTATAAAAAAACATTTGATGTATGTAAGGCTTTTGTATTTTTTTTTTGAAAAATTACCATTTCGATTTTTTTTTATAAATATAACATAAATAATGTATTTTTATTTATTATCCATAAAATAATAGATCTTATATACACAAAAATAATTATCCATGTACTCATTTTAGTTTTGTTTATATGACATTAAGAAATATGCAGAAAATCGCCCGCGTACCGTATCAAGCGGCGCGCGCTTGATACGGTACGCGGGCGATTTATTACGCGGGCGCGGGGCATTTAAAGCGCCGCGGCGCTTTAAATGCTCCGCTGTGAAAGTGTTAACTAATTAGATTCCATTATTTTATTGAAGCCTAATTTTTAGTTTTTCTTTAGTAATGGGCTTTTTGACGCACGAAATATAAATTTTATAGTGCACGAATCTGCAAACTAATTGATAGCTGCATACTTACAGGAATAAAATAGATGTATTCAAATACCTATCTATTTATTTAATACTTTCACATAAAATATGGTTGTGCTTGTAAATAGAATTATCTACCTAATAGAGTTATACTGGGCGTACTAAAAAAGTGAGGCGTTATATTTAAATAAGTAACATATCTATTTTAAAACACAAAAAAACCAAAATATTTATTTTACATGGCATACAAAAATATTAACAGATAGGTAGATACATTTCACTTCCACTTCAATGTACCAGAAATTATTAAATCCCTAGAACAGACAGATTGGGATATTCTCTTCAAGACAACCGATACTAGTGAAGCGTTTAACACCTTTAATGATATGATTGGAGAGTCAATTTCCCCAAATAAAACTTTAAAAAAGATCAAGAATTCTAAATATATTCGCAATCATTGGATAACTCCCGGACTGATGAAATGCATACGTAAAAGAGATACACTCCATATGATAGCTAGGAAAAACCCAAAAGATGAGAAAGTTCAGGATGAATATAAAGTATACAGAAACCATTGTAATAACATTCTTCAAAATCTTAAAATACTACATGACCAGACAATCGAATCCAAGCCCTCTCCTAACTCAGCGTTATTAAGCATAGAATCCCCAACCGAGTCTCTTAACAAAGTAAATAGGTTTTTCTCTAACGTAGGGGAAAAGTTGGCTTGCAAAATTCTCCAGTCAATCAATAAGACTGAACAAGATCTAGTTAGTAACGAGCCAAGAGAAAGTTCGAATTCCCCGTGTAATTCGTTTTTACGGACTACGGACTACGGACGAGGCTGAAGTACTCAAAATCATAGGCAATCTTAAATCTGGAGCTGCCTCTGGCTACGATTATCTAAGCAACGACATCATTAAAAAAGCCAAACTGGTGCTGGCGTCTCTTATTGCATATATTTGTAACCTTAGTCTTTCTTCGGGGATTGTCCCAGATTGTCTTAAGCTAGCAGTCTTTAAATCAGGTGAACCAAGCGATCCCTCCAACTATAGACCGATCTCTCTCTTGTCTTCTGTCTCAAAAATTCTTGAGAAAGTTGTTAATCAAAGGCTAATAAGATACCTTGAATCCAATAACTTGTTGGCTGAGAACCAGTATGGATTTCGGTAAATCAACGGAGGACGCTGCGATTGACATGATAGATCATAATACAGCCAATCTAGACTCGCGCCAGAAGTGCATCGGCGTGTTCCTTGATCTTGCAAAAGCTTTTGATACTGTTTCTCGGCCAATCCTGTTTCACAAAATGGAGTCAATGGGAATTCGAGGGATAGCTCTTAGCTGGTTTGAGTCCTACTTCTTAAACCGAAAACAAAGAGTGTACGTAGATAATAATACCAGCGACTATTCAGAAATATCTTTTGGAGTTCCTCAAGGGAGTGTACTTGGCCCAACGCTGTTTCTAATATATCTTGATGATTAGTGTCGACTTAACATATCCCAAGCTAAAACATTCGCCTTTGCGGATGGTACGGCTTTAATTTTAGCGACACATGGAATTCGGGAATCACTAGTACACAAAAAGGTTTTGATAAGGTGTATACCTGGCTCCAACATAATCTTCTAACACTTAATATCTTCAAAACCAAACTTGTAACTTTTAGTATATCTTCACGCACATCTCCCAACATTCCCGTGGATATTAGAATTCACAGTTGTAATTTGCTGTAATATCTGACTAA
Source organism: Philereme vetulata (assembly GCA_918857605.2). Classification (NCBI taxonomy): domain Eukaryota; kingdom Metazoa; phylum Arthropoda; class Insecta; order Lepidoptera; family Geometridae; genus Philereme; species Philereme vetulata. Next base: position 6,680,652 of record OU975436.1, read on the forward strand.
GCGAATTCGATAACTGAAATATATATTTAAACAAACCAGGACTGTGAAGGATACAGAAATCATCAAAATGACGTATACTTCGATCTGTCAATCACTCTTATCGTACTGCGTCTCAGTGTGGGGCTCAGCCTGCCCAACCATACTTCTTAAACTCGAAAGAGCTCAAAGAGCGATTTTAAAAATTGAGTTTAATAAACCATATCATTACTCGACTGATACTTTATACAAAGAGTGTAATATGCTCAGGGTTAGACAACTTTTTATACAATCTTCCGTTCTCCGTTTCCACAAAAAAGTTCTCTCTTGTGTTCGTCTCTCTGACAGGTCGATTCGTAATATTTCCTGGCCAGTACCTAAAACTTGCAGTACTTTTGCACAAAAGTCTCCTTCGTTCATGGGACCATACCTTTATAAACGTGTTGATAAGGTCATAGATATTTTATATTGCCTGAACTCTGTTTGTAAAAAGAAAACGAATACCTGGCTTAAGCCTAAACTACATTGATACGGAAAAAATATTACAAATTATAACATAAATTTTAAATACTTATCTATTTATACACCGACTTACACACAACTCTTCTATTTACTAGTAATTTTAAAGAACTACTTAAATATAGTAATTATAGGTACATTACAACACTTCAGAATACCTACACTATATACCTAACACTGACACTTCACTTGCTATAATTTCCCATTACATAAGTCAGTTACAATTTTATATATATTCTCGTGTTATACATTCACATATTATTACAAACCTTATTAATATTTTTACTTTAACCTGATTAATATTTTTACTCATTGTGTTGGCAACCTACGCCGGCTTCCATTGTTGTATAAAACTCGGACTCACGCACACAAATGAACACAACTTATCTTTGGCTTGACTGAGAGGTAAACTACCCTCAAAATTATGAAGAAGTACTATAGGTATATATGTGTTTAATTTATTTAGATCATCTATTTCATATGACTCTGTAAAATCAGTTAAGTTGTAAGTTGTATGAGTTGAATAAAATTTGTACGTTTTTGATGCCGCAATCTCTTGAATTAGTAGGATACATTATTAGGTCCACACCTATTTATGTATATTCAGAGTTTATTAAATAGGTGTATTAAGATATGTGTAATTATTTTTATTTATTTATATTTAAACTCCTTCTTAGTATTTTTTTATTACCCCTGGAAGGAACTAGCTGCTCACGACACAGGGAATCCTAGTGTGAGGGCTAGTGTTCACCCAATCAATACTTACCTATTTTTTTTTAAATTATTTTTACATCTGGGTACTTATTGTTTTAGAATCATAAACTGTGACGTGGGTGCGTGGATGGAGCTTCTCTCGACATAGGAAAGTTCTATCCACGTACCTACCTACATTATGTCCTACCGCATACCAGTCTATGTAAACTTTTTTCACTTATATTTTATGCTTATCTCTCTGTGGTTCAGCCTACATTATGACCTACATTTAATTATGATCTTTCTGTTCTTTATTACCATGATGTAGGTACTGTTATTGCCTTTATGTTTGTTTTTAATTTTGAATTTAGTATGTAAGTTGCATGTTATTATGGTGAAATAAACTTTATTCTTATTGTTATTCATATTGAGTTAAAAAAAACAAAAACGAGCCTTAAAGTAGTCGCATATGATGTGTTACATTATTTTTATTGTACACCACATAAACAAAAAATTACAAACAAAATAGAAAACACAAAGCAAATCTTAATCTTATCTCCCAAATTCATCACTCTGACTGAAAGTGGGTCATTGAAAACTCGATAATGGCTCCGTAAATGCGATTAACCATAACTTAATATAAAAATAGAATGAGGCTCATTGTATTCATAATATGCTATGATGTAATACAACCTCCATGACTAATCCTTATTTCTAATTAATGAAAGAGGTCTTAATATAGTCTCGTAGTGAAAAACATCTGACCACCACGCGCGCTCCTTGGTCAAAGCGCTTCCCCGGATTCCGGTTACACATTTCCGTGCATTTTGCCAAAATCACTCCCACAAACCGAAAGAAAAGGTGTTGGACAGTTGAATCATCTAAAGACAGTTGCAATCGGTCAATATATAGCTCAACTGCTCCAGATCACAAGGGTGACAATAAATTTATCTTTTCTCAGTATTGTTTATGGGATCGCACAAAGACGTGAATAAGGAACATTTGGCACATTTAAAGGTGCTGACTTCGGGAGCGGCTCCTCTACCCCTGAATGATCTCCGTAAAGTCTTCGATAAAACTACTGTAAGTCATATTATTATCATCCACAACGCTTTGCCCAAAATCTATAGAGCGCTCTATAGACTCACTAAAGAGTGGTGGGAGAATGTGAAGTGACCGCGGGGTATCCGCGCTGTGGTGTCGCGGCAAATACAAGTTCAGAAATCGTCTCTAAACTCAAACTGAATTGAGATCCAAGCGTAGGAGTTACACTTTTTTTTTCAAAGCAGTTTTAAAATCCGACTTGAGATTCGATTCAAGCTTTAAGCACAGTTCTAAGAGTTAGCTGTTACCTCTAAAAAAATACTTATCCATGCTTGTTGCCTGGTTTTATAGGTTTGAAAGCGGAATCATTATATACTCAATTTAAACGAAACTTGCATAATTGTTAAATTCAGTAACAAAATTTTAACCCCATAATCCAAAAAAAAAAAATTAACATTTTCGAATTTATTCTTCTATGTCTTTTCTTAGACTGTGTTTTGCACAGTTTTCAAAACTGTTTGACTATTTATTTAAAAAAAATAGCCTTTTCCTTTTACTGTTTTTCTTTATGATCTATTTGTTTAAAATCTCCCCATGGCACTTAGAAATATAAGGCGTGATAGTTTTGGGCTCCCAACTTGCAGCAGTATAGAGATAAAGATATCTTTCTCTTTCTTGGCCGCTCTACCTAATAAGTTGTATCATTGAAATAAAGTATTTACCTAACTTGTAGAATAAAAATGTGTTAATCTTTTTCAGCCTGACATATGCTTTCTGCAATTGTACGGGCTGACTGAAACATCTCCTATAGCGACTGCCATGGTACCTGGCTTCAAAAACTATAGCACTTCAGGATTTGGTGTTTCGAACACGGAATTGAGAATCGTTGACTCAGACCAGCGAAGCTTAGGTCCTAATGAGGTGAGTTAATTATTAAGATTACCTATATCTGGGAACAATCATGATCAATTATCATGATCAGCTATGGAGGTCAACTGCTAAACATAGGTTTCCCCTATAGATGGGGAGCCGTCCTGCGCTGTGCTTTCCAGTGCGTACTCTCGAAAACATTTCTGCATCAATAGCCGTCAGGTCTTTAAGCTGTGGCCTGCCCCTTTAGTTTGCTATTCCTCTGAGCTATGTCAGTGATTGATAATATTAAAAAGAGGAGATTCTTGTATCTTTGTAACGAATAAACTAAAATAGACTTATCTGATTTCAGAAATTCTTTCACCATTAGAATGCTACATTAGTAACATAGGATATATATAATACTAGAAAAAGTTAGCGATCCCTACTTAAACTTCAATAAATTAACCCAAGGTGTAAAAAAAATATCCATAAAACATGTTTATATAATAAACTAGCTGACAAATCCGCAGCTTCGCACGCGTAGTTTTTCAATAAAAACATTACCCTCCTTCTACGCAGTTAGGTAAAAAGTAGCCAATGTCACCCGGGGATAGTGTAGCTTCCCAACAGTGAAAGAATTTTTGAAATCGGTCCATTAGTTACGGAATCTTTTCAATACAAACAAACAAACAAACAAATTTTTCCTCATTATGATATTATATATATACAAATCCGCAGCTTCGCACGCGTAGTTTTTCAATAAAAACATTACCCTCTTTCTGCGCAGTTGGGTAAAAAGTAGCCTATGTCACCCGGGGATAGAGTAGCTTCCCAACAGTGAAAGGTTTTTTTAAATCGGTCCAGTAGTTTCGGAACCTATTCAATACAAACAAACAAATTTTTTCCTCATTATAATATTAGTACAGATGACCCGTGCGAAGCTGGGACGGGCCGCTAGTAAAATTAGTATCATTATGAGACAGTCTTAGATTATATTCTATTACAAAAGCTATACATTATGACAATATTGATGTTAAAACAGACAATTTCAACCGGGAATAATAATGTTGTTTCAGCGACACCCTAACTTACCTATAACCTGAAAATGAGGCTGTTGTAAACAGCAATTATCTCTGCTTAGAATACGTTCATGAGTTATTTTACTCATTATTAAATGGGATATATCACGTGCTGTTTTATGTTTAGCTTCAATTCGTAAACCTTCATCATTTTATTGACGATCGTAACACTGATAAAACGGTACGTGATAAATCCCGTATTTATAATTATGATAGCAATTATCTTTAAGTTACTAATAACCGGCCAAGTGCAAGTCAGACTCGCGCAGGTCCCGTACCATCTATAAAAACAGCAAAAAAATTACGTTTCTTATATGGGAGCCCCTCTTAAATTTTTGTCTTATTTTAATTTATTTTTTAAACGAATATATAACTAAACATTCTGTGAATATTTCAAGCGTCTACCTGTTGCCGTTATTAATATGAATGAATGAATGAAATACTCTTTATTGCACACCAAATAAAAATATAATAATGGAAATAAACAATAAATAAAGATACAATGGGCGGTCTTATCGCTAAAAGCGATCTCTTCCTGACAACCGTTGGATGGACAGGATAAACAAAATCAAAAGACGGCGGTGTAAGAGTACCTACAGACATAAACAGAACACACAAAATAAAATATACCTATTAATTATACTAATAAACATAAACTTAAATACATACAAATAATATAAGTATAAATAAACTACACTACCTATATAAGATAAATAACATACACACTAACTAGCAGTTACGAGACAACGAAAGGAAATGGTTGTATACCTTGACTTTGAAAATAGGAAGAGATTGGGACGACCTTACAGACAAAGGTAAGGCGTTCCACAGTCGCACAGCTTGTACTGTAAAGGTGTCACCATAAAATTGTGAACTATGGAAGGAAGTTCGAAGCTGTAGAGCTTCGGAAGAACGAAGGGTTTGAGAGTGTCCCTGATACAGAAACTCGAAACGCTCCTTTAGATAAGTAGGGGAAGTTGGATTATAGAGAATGTTATAAAGAAGTGATAGAATATGTGCATTCCGGCGAAGACGTATAGGGTGCCACTTGAGCTGGAACGAGCAAAAAAATCACGTTTGTTGTCTGTGAGCCCCCCTTAAATGTTTATTTTATTCTGTTTTTAGTATTTGTTATTGTAGCGGCAACAGAAATACATCATCTGTAAAAATTTCAACTCTCTAACTATCACGGTTCATGAGATACAGCCTGGTGACTGACGGACAGACAGAAAGACAGCGAAGTCTTAGTAATAGGATCCCGTTTTACCCTTTTGGTATGGAACCCTAAAGGGTACATAATGATAACCTAGGGGATTTTCTTCAGGTGCACTAAGTCTACCACCCTTTATTTCCAGGTCGGTGAACTCTATATCAGGGGGCCTCAAGTAATGAAGGGGTACAGAAACAACCCTGAAGCGACCAAGGCTGCGATAACTGAAGATGGCTGGTTCAAATCTGGAGACTTGGCTACGATAGATGAAGGTGGTGCGATCACTATTGTAGATAGATTGAAGGAACTTATCAAAGTGAGTTTACGTTGGAATTTCTGTACACAATATACCAGTTATATTATACCCAATAGTAAATTAGACCTTGAAGGATTTAAAACTATTATGATCTTCACCAACCATAATGAATAGATACGATCCATTATGAGTAATATAAGTTACCCATTTAAATATAAATAAAATTTAAATTTTAAGGTCAAAGGCTACCAGGTTCCGCCAGCAGAGTTAGAAAGCGTCCTAAAAGAACACCCGAGTATTCTCGATGCAGCTGTCATCGGAATCCCCGATGAGAAACAAGGAGAAGCCCCAAAAGCATTCGTCGTGGTCAAAGAAGGTCATAAACTGAAAGCTGATGACGTCATGAAGTTTGTTCAAGAAAGAGTCGCAACTTATAAAAGAGTAAAAGAGGTTATGTTTATGGAGGCTTTACCCAAGAATCCTTCGGGGAAGTTATTGAGGAGAGTGCTTAGAAAAGAATATAGTTAAAATATCATCTGGATTAAAGAGCTATCAATAGATAGTTAGTAAATATGTGTATTGATTTTGTAAATGTATTATTAAATTAGATTTTAAGATTCAGTTGGCTAATTGTATTTTTTACAGTTTACAATATTTTACACTATTGAACAAAAATAAAAAAATAACCACAGACAATAAATACATCGGTTAGAACATTGCAAGACAGAGACGAATGGCGACAACGAAGAGAAGCCTTTGCCCAGTAGTGGGATGAGAAGGGATGATAATGATAAAAACGTATGTATACATACAAGAATGTATCAAAATACAATTTTCTAACAAAAGAAAATGAATGCAAATTAGTTATACAATAACAAGTAAGTTTAAATCCAATTATCAGAAAACTTGGTACTTTTACAGACTTTTTCAATTTAATTAATGGCAGGAAACTTTTTTAAAAGGGCCTTTTCTAGGTTATTTTATGTCTTCCTCACTTAATTTTTAAAATATACTCTTATTGACACCAACATTAAAAAAAATTGTATAGACTCTTCAACCCTGTCATTAAGCAAGTAACTTTTTAACCAAAATTATACCTTTAGAAAACAGAACATCAAAATATACATATCTATTTATTTCAAATAAATCCTTTCAAATAAAAAAGTATTTTGTAAATTGGTTGATTAATGACTGAGTTCTGAGGTCTTCTTCTTAGCGTGTCAAGGGTTCTACGTTTTCATTTATACTATATTGGACAGGTGTTCGGCCACAAGAATAGCATTAGGCGAGGCTGTTATTAGGTCCTCCATCGTGCAGGTGTTCGGACATAAAGGGCACATTAGCAAGTGCTGCATTGACTGCGCGGGATCACCGCAATCGCACTGCGTTAAGTTAGAGTCCCTGAATCCCCATTTGCACATATTCAGTCTGCAGCGGCCAACCTGGGTGCGGAGCCTGTTTAAGGACTTCCAGACTAGCCACGGCAGATCATGCCCGAACAACCGAGTTGAGTACCTTCTCCTTTTTTGAAATCTGCTAATAAAGAGGTAGTGGTTAAATTAAAATATTATCAGAATGCAACCAGGCACATTAATAAATTGGCTCCGAGTAGAGCAACCCATTTAAGTCCCACTGTTTTCGTCCTTTAACATTAGAAGTTGGGCCGACTTACACAATTTAGAACTAATCGAAAATTATGTTTCCTAACATACTTAGTCAGTCAAATTTAGAGGTACAGAATAGATCAAACAACGGGTAAAATACATTGATAGAGAAAAACACTTGTTTTCAAACATAGATTGAAACTGCGTATTTAAGAGTTGACTATACCTCAGCCCAAACTGGAATTTCACCCCCGCTTCTCCGCGCGCCGCTGCACATTCTATCTCGCCGTGGTTCATATGTTTGCTGGTTTTTTTATCATTCAGTCTCTTCATTTTCTTATTGTGCTTATTTCTCATAACTACGTCTTCACAAAAGCCAACTTTATATTAACTTCTACTTATGAATTACGCGATCGTTTAAAGCGACAAGCGTCACGGGTCTGAAAGCTGAGGCCAGACTGAATCGCGGACCGGGCGTCCAAAGCGAATGCTTTCATTATTGCAAAAATTAGTTATTTACATTTTATGGTAAAATCAAAAATTATTTAGAAAATTTAAAACACAGTTTCCCTTAATTATGGTGTGTAGAATTACTGTATAAAGTTTTAAGATCTAAATTGAAGTATTCATCGCATAAGAACGGTTTTAAGATAAATTTGGAGTCATCTTTGGATTTTTTTTCTATCGAGAAAATTTTACGGAATCGTGTTTTCACAACACAGACGATCTAGCACGTATCTTTAACTATAACATTTATGAATTACAGATTGAAAGCACACAATTTGTTAAACAAAACATTGTTTCTCAATAAGCGATTTATCGTCTCCCCGGGTATAGTGCGCCCTTAAGCGTACCCATAATAATAACGGTAAACTGTCCAAAAATGAACGAGTGTGATTTAGACCACACGACTGAAGTAAAACTTTTGCTGCTGCCTGCCATCTGTTGTGGAAAAGTTGAACTTTTTTGTAAATCGAAGCTGGTAGATTCAAACTACGAAACGTCTTAAATAATTTTTTATCTATAGCAAAATTAACTCTATTATACAGCATAAAGGAGTGTTTGGTTTTTGCAGTTTGTATAATTTAGGCTAATTTGAGATAAGAGATATGCAACAAATCAACTGGTTATAAGGGAAAGAAAATGTGTGCTCGCACCTCTCTCTCTCTTGCCCCTACAGTTATATACGAAACGTAACTATCTCTTTTTCATCACTAACTTATATCTCCCTCTCAACTTCCGTTCGCACTTTTCGTAACGCATTCACCAGCTTAATTCCCAAGTCAAGCGTGCGTAAAGAAGTTTTACTTCAAAAACGCACGGCTGATTTAGCTCTTAATTAAATGACTATTGTGTTTTCTGTTATACTGATTAAGCGGATGGATGCTGAACAAGCCTGCTCCATCTAAAACTCTATCCTATGCACTACAGTAGTTGCACCTAACTAGAGCTATTACTTGCCACCAGGCGCCGTATACTAAATCTGACTACAGCTAACTAACTAAATAATAATAATAACATTTGCTTGGAAATCGTCGTCAATTTAATTCGTAGCTTCGAAAATATCATCATCATCATCACATCAGCCACAGGACCTCCACTCACGGCTCCCAATAACCTTTATCGGGTCGTCTTGCCATCTAATGGGGGGCCTGTGCTGCACTTTCCAGTGTGTGGTCTTAACTTGAGAATCTTTCTGCCCTAACGGCCGTCACTTTTTCCATCAGAAGCACTAATCTACCAGTCCTCGGCAGCGCAGCTCCGCTATTCCGGGCAATGAATAGCCGGCTGAGACGCAGGAAGTAGCGGGTTCGATTCCCACCGCGGAACAAATGTTTGCATGATCTACAGATATTTGTTTCGGGTCTGAATGTTTTTGCTAATTATAAGTGTGTATTTACAAAAAAAAAAGTATATAAGTATCCTATCAGTTATCTGGTTCCCACAGTACAAGCTCTGCTTAGTTTGGGGCTAGATAGCGCTGTGTGAAATGTCCAGCAATATTTATTATTTATTTATTTCATGGTAAGGGAAAGTACATTTTCCAATATTTTGTTACATATCGGTGTAAGATGCTCCCAGTAGATTTTCCTCCGCACTTGTAGGTTAACTCGTCGCCATTTCTGAAAGTATAATGGGAATCTCGGATTAAACTAAAGTTTTAATTAGTTGCAATCGCGAATTGGAAAAGTACGCTGCCAGTTTTCGGAAACGTGGTGGCCATATTTGACTTACAAAGTAGAAGCTTGATGCTTCGGTGTTCATGCATAAAAGGAATTATTTCACTATAGTTTTTTTCGCCTTTGGTCATAAGGTATTCTTTATAATCCTAGACAAAGACAATGCTTCCGACAAAAAACATAAACAACAAACACTTTACTAAAGATGAAACGAAAAGATCTAAGGATGATGGTGGATATCATCACGAGACACTGCAAACTTAACCATTACCTCCTAAAGACCGGAGCCACGGACAGCGGACTTTGTCGCGGATGCCTTCGGGAGGAAGAGACTGTGGAGCACGTGATACTCCACTGCACTGCCACTGCACTGTACAGCAGGGGACAGAAAAAACTGGAAAGAAGGGAGGGATGCCTTTGCCCTGCAGTGGGACAACACAGGTTAAAAATAAATAAAAGTACAATAAAGTGTTTTCATTGATTCATTCATTCATTCAAATTTTCGTTAAATAAATGTTTTTATTTTGATTATTTTATTAAATAGGTAAGTTCTCTTACTTGCTTTTGTCTCGCTCAATAATATAAAATTTCGTGCTGGACACATCCCATGCAATATATTTTTACATCTGATGAAAAAATCACCTACAGCTAAATAGACGATGTATATCGCAATATATGAATGAAGTGTGTACATAACGAAGCTATCAGAAATCTTTAAGATTTAGAGAAATAGATTTCTGTAACAATGTTCTTGCTGAACCTCTTTCGGACTCAGCTAGAACACTTTACAAACTAAACTACTCAAAACAAAATAGGGTCCACCCCATAAAATATGATTTAAATTAAAATAAAAAAAATATGTACAATTTATTTCAAATTTAATTTTAGAAATATGTTAACACATTCAGAATCATTTAAAAAACATTACAATGCCTTATTTTTGCCAAAAAAATCGTCAAGAAATGCACGTTTTACATATTAACTTAAAATTACACGGTTTTCCTCAACACGTAGAAGACACGAGCACATTTTTTTTAAACATGTTCTTAGGGTTGTTTCAATGCCTTATGTTTAGTAACCCGTAGGTCCTCCCCTATTGCGACCACACTCTCTGAGTCGGTTCGGAACACTCTCTATAAGGTGGATGACGTTTTCATCTGGAATTTGCTCCCAACACACTTTTAAAGCAGTTATCAACTCCTGTCGGCTATGAATTTCAGTGTGGTTGTCTTTAAGGCTTCTTTTCAACTGGTCCCAGATATGCTCGATCGGATTCAGGTCCGGACTCATGGCACGCCAGGGTAGAACTGCGATACCAGCTTCGGAGATTGCACTTTGGGTCACTCTGGCAGTATGAGGGCGAGCGTTGTCTTGCATCAGAATAAAGTTAGGGCCTACTCGCTGTGAATATGGGATCACATGAGGTCGGATGACATGCTGAACATAGCTGGCGGCCGTTACATTGACCTCATCCAAAATCACTAGCTTGGTTTTGCCCATTATGCTAATCCCACCCCATACCATAATACTGGGTCCACCAAAGCGGTCAGTTTCACGAATACATGGTTCTGTAAAACGTTCTCCAGGTCGTCGCCAAACTTGTACGCGTCTGTCATCATTAAAAAACTTTACTTTAGATTCATTTGTAAAAAGCACTGTCCTCCAATTATTCATGGTCCATTCGAGGTGATCACGTGCAAACCTTAATCGCGCTGCACGGTGGGCTCTGGTCAATTTGAGCCGAACAACTGGCATTCTGGTGCGTTGTTGGTCTTCATGAAGTCTGTCGTGAACAGTTTGGTCACTCACTCGCGTTCCAGTGGCGTCACGTAAGCGGTTTCTCAATATGCGTGCAGTTACAGTTCGCTCGCGACGTGCAGAGAGTCGGATGTATCGGTCTTCTTGGGAGGTTGTCGCTCGGGTTCTACCTGAACCGCGCCTCCTACTCATACTACCTGTCTCTTGAAAGCGTTCCTACACATTTCGAATAGCTCGTCTTGACACACCTAAGCTTGAAGCTACCGATCTTTGCGAATTTCCCTGCTGAAGCAAAACAATGGCTCTAGTCACGGATTCCGTGTCCATGTGATGTCGGGAACCAGGCATTGTTTATGCAAACAGTAATGTAATCGATAATTAAAGGTAAGGTTACGATAACGTCTTCGTTAGACACAACAAACCTCACTGAGCAACAATGTAATGGCACTCACAGATTCTGCGGTATATCGTGAGATTTTGTTTCTGGTCTACCCACTTAAGAACTACCCTAAAATTGGCGTTTAAGTGTTAATTTATGATCAATAAATATGCTTACTTAACATTTCCATACATCAGTATGCCAGCAACTCGCAAAAAAAATGTGTCGGGCAAAATATCGAAATATTTCAAGTGGGCCCTATTTTGTTTTGAGTAGTTTAGTTACATAAGGTTAAATTTTGTCACTAAACTATTAATTAAGATAACCTACCAGAGGGCTTAGCCAAGTTAGATTCGAAGTCCGAAAATGTATAGGATTTGACACATGCTATGGAAATATCACGTGACATATCGACAACAAACCTATAAAGAAAACGAATCGATTAGACGCGAATGTAACTTGGCGAAGCTCTCTGGGCGGCATAATCGCATTTGCGACAAAGCCCTTTTCATAAATTAAACAAAAACATATATAGTAATAAACATATAACATATAAAATAATAATATACAATAATAAACTCAACAATAAAATCGCCGAAGCCAAATCAAAAGCAGCAACAAAAGTCTCTCAAAACTTTCAAGCTATTGAAAACAAAATTATTCATCGGCCATCACTACGAACAGTGAATTGTTATAACGAGGCTTTGAAAACAATGAGCGGGCTTCACGAACTTTTTCGAACAATATGACGTTTCAATACCTTTTGCGTTGCAAAATTCAACGCCTAAAATGAAAATAGTTGGGTTCTCCATGGTACGATTTGCTTCGAGCCAGTAGCTGAGCTTAGCGCAGGATTGTGCCAGCAGTGAGATTCAAACTGACCGCTATTCACAGCGCGTGTTTCATCGAGAAACAAGCTGAGCCCGATGTTGGAAAGTATTTGAATAAAATGTTACGTGAACAGTTTCTAAATGTTTAATACTCGGCGACCTCCGTGGCGCAGTGGGCGAATAGCCAGCTGAGACTCAGGAGGTAGCGGGTTCGATTCAATGAATGCTTGCATGATCTGCTGATATGTGTTCTGGGTCTTGATGTTTTTCTATATATTTTATGTATGTACTTACAAAAAAAAATTAGTAAGTATATAAGTATTCTATCAGTTAACTTGTTCCCATAGTACAAGCTCTGCTTAATTTGGGGCTAGATAGCGCTGCGTGAATTGTCTAGCAATATTTATATTCGATATTTAATACTGATTCGAAATAACATTTAGGTACCATAATTGATTTACGTTTTACTTTCAATAAAGGTAATGCATTTAAAACTGTTACACATTTCAAGCCCTACCTCGCCTAATTGTTTGACTCAAATTCAGTCTTTTATTCATTAAAAACACAAGGATCACTTTGAACCGTCAATTTTACTGCCTGTTCCTTCGCGACCGAGCCAGGGAAGAAAAGCAAGAAAAAAGACTCGTTCTTTATATTTTAATGATTCTTTTACAATACATAACAATACAGGAAATAAATAGCGTCTAAACTGTAACATTTTGAACGAGTTGGAGCAATTTCAATCCCAAGCTTCTCTAACATCTAAATAATCCGATAATTTATAGTAAGTTTTTTTATAAAGATTTTGTTTAATTGCGTTTTTAAATTTGATAATTGTCAATTTTTGTAAGTACACATCACTTGGGAGTTTGTTATAAAAGCGAACACCTTGCCCTTTAAACGATTTACTAACTTTATGGAGTCTACACCCTTGTAGACTCGCAAGATAAACTCGCTGTACCCCCTTGTAAACCCCCTGGTTTACAAGAGGGTACAGCGAGTTTATCTTTATTTCTAGTATTAAAATTATGATCAATTATAAAAAATCATTCATAAAAAATAAATTATGAAAAAATTATGACTTGCAATGTTAATGATGATGTATATCACTTAACCCGCCATTTGTGACCTATATGTCTGTGAGACCGGTTGGATCGAAAAAGTCGAATAACTTTTTTACCTGTTATCGAATTGACTTGCGAATTCGTGTACTCTCCTGATTTCGCGTACCCCACCGTCAGTACACCCCGCATCGGCGAGGCAGGCGCACCATCTTTGAGTTTTGGCGCCAACCCGGTGCGTGGGATCGGGGTCACAGATTACGTAAGTAAAATATTCAATTATTTACAAGTTAATGTATCTATTTTTGGTTTAATTTTATTGTGATTGTTATTATTCTGTTACAAATGATTTTTTTGCATATCTTTATAAATATTTCACTTAGTTTATACGTAATTGTTGCCTAATTTCTATACCTTGTATTAGCATGTCTTACGAACGTTATAGCCGTCGTTTAGAAGCCCTTCTGCATGAGGAATTAATGTCCGATGAGGAGATATCACAAAAATCATCGCATAGTGAAGCTGAAAGTGACGAAGAATTAGAAAATCCACTTCCAGATTACATACCAAATATGCCTAGAGTATGTCGTGCCAACATGCTCAAGCTTGGCTCTCGAAGAAGAATGATTTTTCAGGAGTTTTTTTTTATGGTTTTGTGTTTAGTATGGATACCTTTTTGTTTGTTTTAATAGATCTTATTGTAATAAAACTGAGAGAGCCTGATTTAGTAAGAAAAAAACTTTTGTTAAAAATTTTGATGTTTTAAAAGAGCATTAAAAAAAACTTGGTTATTTTTAATGTTTTAACTATGTAAGCGTAAAGATAAATAAACGATATGTGATTTAAGATATACCATTGTATTATTATAATAAAAACATACCTTTTTAATATTTGAATAAGTAAAAGTTCCATGGAGTGAAACTATTTGAAAAACCTGGTCCGTAAGACCGGCGTCACAAACCACGTAAGTCAAAGTCACGTCACAAATGGCAGGTTAATGATGTAATGTGTTAAGCCATTCACTGCGGCGATCAAAATTACACTTATTAGCCAAGTGCGGGACGGTTTTCGTCGCGAACGCCGATGGGCGTTCTTCGCACCTGATAAGGATAATATACAACGCCGAGCGGCGTTTTCAGCACTGTTTAAAAAAATTGGTAATTTTTATGCTAAAATCATAGAAAAACTACAAATACGCCAAACGTGTGGTACGTTCACGATCGTATTTGGTGTAAAAAATAAATTAACATCAATTAGGATTTTTTTTGTTATTTAATAGTTGGATTGTGGAAATTTGGAGAATATGGCGGCAAATGGTAAGTAAATTGTTTTAATTAAATAATTCTACTTCACTTTTAAACTACAGTCTCGTATATTTTAGTTTCAAAGTAAAAGAATGGCTAAATTATCAGTTTAAATTAATATCAGAGGTAGCAAACCTTTTTTACTTTTATAAACTTCTATTATTTATTTACAAACCTTAATTTTATAGACATATTTGTTATCCTGAAAATTAGTATCAAAATGAACTTTTGTTGAAAGAATTGATGCAATTAGTTAACATTACAGAGAATGGACAAGTTTAAACTTGTAAAAGTTTTAACTCTGAAAGAAAAATTCTAATTTATATAAAAATAAGTAGATTAATCCATTTTTATTAATTTATTTATTTCCAAACATGTTAAATATTCATTTGACTGGAAACAATTACAGTTTACTAATAAATGTCTATTAACAAGCCAATATCCCATTATTTATTGTGAATACACTGCACATAATAATAGTAACTCTTATTAAAATCAACAAAAATTTAAACGAACAATGACAAACATTAGCTTTGATCAGATTAACATAAGACTGGGTACAGTCAAACGCAGGTAAAGCTTTATACTTGCAATGCACTTTACCGAACGTTATAGATTGTAACATTTCAAATATTATACTTGGTTACTAAAATAATAAATCATCATCAATATCTGTGAAAAGGTCGAAAACATTTAAGACATAAACCTGGCGATCTTGGACAATCAGGACAGTAATAAATAGTATCTACTTTTATGGTATTTATGAGACAATACCTACATTTCTTTCTTTTGGTGCGTTGAGATGGCACGTGGCACAACTAAAGGCAAATGAATTTTATTAACTTAAGACGTAATAATAAAAACCCCTATTATAGAAATATAATATTAACTAAATATATTTAGGAAATATTGCAAAAAAATAATAGTCATCAAAGGTTGTTAAACCCTGGAAAACGCCGTTAGGCGTCTTCCGCACCTAGAAAGGAATTCGCAATTTTTCAAAAAGTTAAAATTTAGGAAACTGCGAGTAGCACTTTGTTGTATTTAAAAAAAATGTGCATATTATTGCAAGTATAATTTTTTGTGACTTGTTTTTGCCAAGATATAAGCATTTTAAAAAAACGCCGACGGGCGTATTTCGCACCTGAATATTAAATCAAAAAACGCCGAAAGGTGTCCGCCGCAGCGAATGGGTTAAGAATGCTAGTGCGATTTTAATATTGGTGATTTTAAAAGTATTTTGGCAGATTCGTTTACAGATACTGCTAAAAAACTATCTAAGTTTATAGGAGGCAGCTCAATAAATATCTATATAATTAGTCAACGATATATTATGTACTATACGCACTAGATATCGCTATCTGAACACGCACGCTGTTCCACTGAACTGTACTGCAATCCGTACACCTTACTTTAGTGCGGCTTCGACATTCACGCAGTTTGGACGCGTATGGAGCGGCACTATAAATACGAGAATGCAAATCAAAGTATGAACCTTGGATTAATAAAGAATTAGTAGTCAAGTAAGTAAATTTATTGGTTGTTCAAGTAAATTAATAGGTAATAATATCGTAATACCACAATAGAAAAAAAAATTGTTCATTAAAATGCCACGCCATCTAAAATCATAGACTAAAATATGCAGATGTTCCATTACAAAACCGATTGTAAGTAAAAATATGTGACTGAACACGGAATTGACAGGGTGTTCTTAGAAAGTGTTTTTATTTGTTTAAGTAAATGTATTTTAGTAGTAATTTTTACCAGTTTGATATTTTTAAATATTTATTTTATGTTATTTCTTTTTAGTATATAATATCAGTCAAAGGTCAGAAAATATGTCAACGTGCGTATTTCGATACTGGAAAAATACATCAAGAGATGTCAGTGAATCATCAGGTGTCAGTTTGATTTCAAACTATTATTAACGTACTTCAGCAGTAAATGCATAACAATTTATTTTCCTTTACTTTTCTACTTTACCATATTTTCAATTATTAGCTATTAATACATTTTGAAATAGTGAATGAATTCTAATAAGGTTTTGTAGGTACAAAAGCTGTGTCACGTCTGTGGTGTAAAATCTATAGGGACGAGAGGTTCTTACACTATGTTGAACGGAACGCGAGTAAACTAAACCTTTTAAGGCGCTAACCGTAGCCGATTTGGGCGTAGCTATTGTTTCGGCCCCGCACCAACCTCACCTTCCGCCACACGCATCTAACCGAACAGCAAGTAGGTGAGCGCGAAGTAGACGAGCACAACCCTCCCGTACGACAGTCAGCGGTACACTGCCGCCCGTCGCCCGCGCAACCACCTTCTAAGGATACGCCCGCTAATTATTCGGAATAATCGAAAATAATTATTTGCCACGTGAAAGACTTTAGTAGACATCATATGTTCAACTAGTAGGTATAGTTTTTGCCCACATTCAAGTGAGAGAAAAAATACAAATTTTACGTCGTTTAGAGGTTGAATCAAATTGAAAATCGAAAACAGCTGCATTTTGTTATTTTTTTTCTTATAGTAAATAAACCAGGTAGAACTTTTTTGTATGTTCACTTTGCAGATAAAAAGTCAATGAATGACATATATTTTTTTGAGCACACAAAACTGATTCCTCCTGAGAAGAAAGCCTCCAAATAAGACAAATCAGCTACTATATTCGCCTTAACCGTTCTTCAAACTTTCGCGATCACTGTACTTAATTATTGATTAAAACGGATATTTATCGCGTATGTACCTTTTTTATTTGTTATCCCGACGTTTCGGCTCTGTTGCAACAGTCGTGGTCACGGGTTGACTCTTGACAAATACAAAAGGTGCATACGCGATAAATACCCGTTTTAACAAAAAATATCTTTGACAGTTCGTCTTTCCATGTAGTGGGAGGTCGTCCTACGCTGCGCTTTCCAACTAACTAGTAAGTAGTTGTTATTATGTGAACAAGGCATAAGAGACTGTACGTTGTTTCGCAGCGTCATTCAGGAGCAATTCAATTAAAGGTGAAAATTATAAAGAGAAAAACGAGCCAAACAGAGAACTGGGACTTAAAATCACGTAAATACGAACTCTGAAATAGACAGAATTGGGTGATCATGTTTATCTCAAAAGCTAAATACAAAAGTCTTGTGAAAAAAACGATTCCAATTAATGTTTGGAAACTGCTGACAAAACAATCTACCGATAGTTTGACCGACCCACGTGGCACAGTGGGTGAATAGTCGGCTGAGACGCAGGAGGTTGCGGGTTCGATTCTTGGCGCGGAATTAATGTTTGCATGATCTACACACATTTATTCCGGGTCTGGGTGTTTTCCTATATTTAAATGTATGTATTTACAAAAAAATATTTGAATACGTTTTTATTATTTATATTTGGGGCTTGAAAACGGTGTGTAGAAAGAAAATAAAAAGGTACATTTAAAATTTTAATACATCTTACGGTATGAACAAATCGACTAAAAGATTATAAATTAAAAAGAAATATAGTTTAAGGTGGTGAAAAGGTGGGCTATTTCCCACCAGTAAGACCATCACAGTAAACACCATCCCGCTGGCATAATACGACAAATTGCAAAACGTCAAATTTATGATACGAAAATAGATCTGCAACTTGCCATTCCTTTGCTGGTAGAGTTAACACTAGTTTTTATGAACAAATTGATGTTTCGCGACCGATTGTTTTCGCGTTGCTGTCGGAAACTATAGATAACACCCCTAGCAAATGGAAGGTAGGTACTAATGGGCTCTAAACTTCAAAATCTACTTACTGCTAACCAAGCGTAAAACTTGCACGGAATTCCAAACTACTTTTAGTGCATCTTTCACAATTTTAAGGGTTACTTTCCTGTGCATCCCGTTGAGTGACAGTAATTGGTAATAGCTCGCATCCCGTGACGTGCCGCTCTTGATTAAAGACCTCTCGAATCGGCTCATCCAACTATAAATAAATAAATAAATATTGCTGGATATTTCACACTGCGCTCTATTCCCAAACTAAGCAGAGCTTGTACTATGGGAACCAGATAAC
The DNA here is from genome assembly GCA_918857605.2 of Philereme vetulata. Lineage (NCBI taxonomy): Eukaryota > Metazoa > Arthropoda > Insecta > Lepidoptera > Geometridae > Philereme > Philereme vetulata. The sequence goes on from OU975436.1 coordinate 6,699,429, forward strand.
AGCTGATATAATACTTATATACTTTTATTTTGTAAATACTTACATATCCTTTATACATATCATAGAAAAACATCCAGACCCGGAACAAATATCTGTATACCATGCAAACATTTGTTTCTCAGTGGGAATTGAACCCGCTACCTGGGTCTCAGCTGGCTATTCACCCACTACACCACGGAAGTCGTCGACTATACGACAGATAACCTAAGCTTTCGGTCTTTGAAGACCAGCTGAACCTACTTTATATCTTGAAAATCGCCCTGTTTCACAAGTAAAACGCATATCGACAGCTCGAACTTATTTTGAATATATGTCAAAATATGCCCTCAGAAATTATCAAATCACTCTCGCTGACTGACTTTCAACATTTTGAATAGGGGCAGGTCACAGACTTATTTATTTCTCTTGCAGGCTCCACACACGTAACGATTTCTTTCTGCAAGCCTCTGTGGCTACCGATAGCCTACACCATCCTTGATACCATCTGTAAACTTAGTGCAATGAATAAAGAAGTAATTATACAGTGGATACCTTCACATGTGGGTATCACGGGTAACAAGGAGGCTGACCAAGCGGCGAGACAAGCGATAAGTGACGGTATTTTATACAATTGTTTACCGTTACATAGCGAATTACTGAGTGGGGTTAAATTATGCTGTAGACAGCTATAGCACGAGTATTTTGACGAGCGCTCACATAAAAAAGGTATTTGGTACAAAACCATCCAGTACCAACCTCCTCTGCATCCGTGGTTTGATGGTCAAAACGCCAGTAGGATAAATATTGTAGCACTGCTTAGACTTCGCTCCGGACACATTCCGTCAAACAAGTTTACATTTTTGATGGATATTTCAGATTTCCCTAACTGCTTAGAGTGCGATATTGAAGAAGACGGTCATCATGTGTCGACGGAGTGTGTTCGGAATGAGTCACAAAGACAAGATGTTAGGCTTAGGTTTGGTTATGGTGTAGGTATGTGCAATAGCATTTTAGCGGTCCCGCTTTCCGAGGAAGCGGAAATGCTGGTCAAACTGTATCTGCACTGCCTGCAGATATAGTTTGACTAACGTCTAAGTAGCGAAACATGTTCATTCTGGTGTCAGATTTAATTTTTTGTTATAAATGTATCATTTTTGGACGGTCGTGACATAGTCACTGTGTGACAAAACCCTGCATTAAAAAAAAGCCTCTGTGGGATGAATTCGTTCAAATCTCGAGGCTTGTGCAAGGCTTGCTCACGCCTCTGTTGGAAGATCGTTCAATTTTCTAGGCTTTTGCAAAAAAATAGTTGACATATGCGGCCAGCATTAAAGACATCCAGGACAGTGAGTTTTGTCATAGATGTTTTTAGAGAAAAGCAGTGGAGCACATAATATTACAATTTGGTCGTGCGATGGATGTAGCATGACCGCCAGAATAATTTCAGACTTGAAGAAACTCATCGATTATTATTTTGAGAATTATGGAAGACTGGTAAAATCTACCCCAAAGTCCTCCATTTTTCAAGTAGCTAAAATCAAGTTAGAAAGGGGTTTTTGATCACAAATAAATCTTAGTTTGTCCACAACTTCACCTGATGGTTAGCGATTATGTGGCCTAAGATGGAGCACGAAGACCTAGATGAGACCCAAATTGAGACCCAAATTGTGGTTTTGTGCCTAAATATGATTTAGAGAGTTGTCTAATCATACAAATAGACATAGACATACATATATTTTATACCATAGCTCACACAAATTCACACAATACAATCAAAATCTATACCATCAAAGAGAAAACACATGTAAGAGAAAACAGAAAATTACATACAACAAACATAGGAACAATAGAATGATAATATTTAAATCAAAATTTTGTAGGATTTTGGAGGATGTGTTCCGATAACACTATAATTTTTTTTTTTCATTTCATTTATTTTCCACTGTAGGTACATTAAAGAACACTAAGTACCGTCATATTTAGAATATATCAATAAAATTAACATTGCAGTAGCTCAAACAGACAGGTATCGGGACTAATTATGTTATTCAACTTGAAATACATTGAATGTCAACATAAAATAATAAAAATAAAACAAAAATCAATTTAATACAGAAAAAAACAATGTCAAATAAGGCAATCAATGTCAATGCTAAATCTTACTCGTAATTATTGTAGGTACCTATGTCATGTCAAAAACAAATTAATACAACTTGCGGCTGTAAAGGAGCCTCGTCATTACGATAAATTCTAATAATTGCGGAATGTCAAAAGATCTATAAGTAAATAAACAAAATAAAAAATACAAACAAAAAACATATAATAATTATCAAAATAAAATTATATCATCATCGTCATCATCATATCAGCCGTAGGACGTCCACTGCTGGACAAAGGCCTTCCTCATTGATCTCCAGGAACTGCGGTTGGAAGCGGCCTGCATCCAACGCCGACCTGCGGTTCTTACCAAGTCGTCTGCCCATCTTGTGGGTGGACGTCCTACGCTGCGCTTGCCGGTCCGTGGCCTCCACTCGAGAACCTTTCGGCCCCATCGGCCATCTGTTCTGCGCGCTATATGGCCTGCCCATTGCCACTTCAACGTGCTAATCCGTTGGGCTATGTCGGTGACTTGAGTTCTCCTACGTATCTCCTCATTTCTGATTCGATCCCGTAGAGAAACCCCGAGCATAGCCCTCTCCATAGCTCGTTGAGCGACTCTGAGCTTATTCATAAGGCCAATAGTGAAGGAACACGTCTCGGTTCCATATGTCATCACTGGTAACACACATTGATTGTAGACTTTCGTCTTAAGCCACTGAGGTATGTTGGACGAAAAGACGTTGCGAAGTTTCCCAAACGCTACCCATCCAAGTTGGATTCGACGATTGACCTCTTTCTCGAAGTTGGACCTACCTAATTGGACTGTTTGTCCTAGGTATACATACGCGTCGACAACTTCAAGAGCCGAGTTCTCAACCATAACTGGGGCAGGGACGACATGGACATTCGACATGATTTTCGTCTTGTCCATGTTCATTTTAAGTCCTACCCGTTGGGAGACTCGATCGAGGCCTTCGAGCATCGTGCTGAGCTCTTCCATCGACTTTGCCATGACCACAATATCGTCGGCAAACTGAAGGTGAGTGATGTATTCGCCGTTAATATTGATGCCCAGTCCTTTCCATTCCAGAAGCTTGAAGGCATCTTCCAATGCGGTCGTAAACAGTTTCGGAGAGATGACATCTCCCTGTCTTACGCCTCTTTTTAAGGGAATCGCCTTCGAGCTCTGTTCGTGTACTCGGACTGGCATAGTGGCGTTTTTATACAAACACTTCAACACTTCGATGTACCGATAGTCAATACGGCATCGTTGGAGAGACTCAAGCACTGCCCATGTTTCGATCGAATCGAAGGCTTTCTCATAGTCCACAAACGCGAGACATAGCGGCAAGTTATACTCTTCGGTCTTCTGTATGCCTTGCCGCAGCGTATGTATGTGGTCTATGGTACTGTAGCCTTTATGAAACCCGGCTTGTTCGGGAGGCTGGAAGTCATCAAACCTGCGTTCGAGACGGTTCGCGATGACCCTCGAAAACAGCTTATAAACATGGCTCAAAAGCGAGATGGGTCTGTAATTCTTAAGCAAGGTGTTGTCACCTTTCTTGAAGAACAGAACCACCACGCCCCCGTTCCATGCTTTTGGCGTCGTACCTTCAAGCAAGGCGGAATTGAAAAGCTTCTGAAGGACTTTAAGTACCGGTGATCCACCCGCTTTCAGAAGCTCTGAAGTGATTACATCCTCACCCGGCGCCTTGTCGTTCTTAAGCTGCTTCAAGGCCATCTTGATCTCATACAGGCTGATGTCCGGAATATCTTCGGTATAATGTCGGGTCAGTTTGGCTCTTGGGTCGTTGGCCGCACTGCAAACAGGTTTAGTCACCGAATCGTAGAGCGTCCATAGAACCTTTCGACTTCCCTTAACACTTCCGCTTTACTTGACGTTATGCTGCCATCTTCCTTCTTCAGCTTCGTCATGCGGCTCTGCCCAATAGAATTATCTCTCGCGAACACTTTGGAGCCTTTATTCCGCTCTATCGTAACTTTAATACGAGATGTATTAAAGGTACGAATATTGTGCCGCAAGGATTTCCAAATCTTTCTATTGAGCTGCCTATGTGACTGAGCATCATCGGGAGACTGCAAATTATATAAATTATATAAAAGTTACAAATTGCGGCTGTAAATAGGTCTTGTCAGTATTGTAAAAAGACAAAAGTTAAGGACAAAAAAAAAACAATAAGGAATAGAAAAAAAAAATCAAATAATTCAACAGGTCTCATTAAAATTAACATCATTTGAAGCTTCTCCCAATGAGTAATAACTTTTTTGTATTAATAATTTTTTAATTTGTTTCTTAAATAGATTATTACTTGAGGTTTTGAGCTCGTCCGGTAGCTTATTAAAAAGTATTACACCATTGCCCAAAAAGCTTCTTGATGATTTACTTAACCAAAATTTTTGGATCCGAAGTCTGCCACCATGTCTTGTACTATGTATGTTATCTGCAGATAAGGTTTCGAATTCACCTATGTTTTTTTTGACATACAGTAGGCAGTGTAAGATGTAAGCCCCAGTAAAGGTGAGAACATTGAGTTGCTTAAAAGCCTCGCGACATGTTTCTCTTGGTTTGAAACCAAGGACAAACCTAACAGCACGTTTTTGCAAAATGAATATTCTTTTAGTGTTGGCTGCATTAACCCATATTAGTATGCCATATGACAACAGGCTGTGAAAATAGGCAAAGTACACAGACTTGGCAGCAGCCTGACCACAGAAATCTTTAATCTTTTTTATTGCATAACAAGCAGAACTCAATCTTTTGGCCAGATGTTCAATATGGGTGTTCCATTTCAATTTAGCATCAAGTTTAAGACCCAGGAATGTAATGTTGTCAACAGGGCGAATTATTAAATTGTTATAGGTATCAAGGTACTCTTTAGAGCCAAGTATTGGATTGTTAAGAGAAAAGTGTATTAAATTAGATTTATTTATGTTTAACAACAGGTTGTTGCAAATGAACCATTTTTCTAACTTAGCTAAGGCGTCATTAATTTTTTCAATACTATCAGTCATATTTTTGCAGTGGACTGTCAGGGAAATGTCATCAGCGAACATGAATATCTCAATGTCTTTGTCTATACTAACACTTATGTCATTTATGTAGAGAAGAAAGAACAATGGGCCGAGGATTGACCCTTGGGCGACGCCACATTTGGTAAATTCTTCTTTAGAGCATGCCCCATTGACATTCACTATCTGCCTTCTGGTCATTAGGTACGATCGGCACAAGCTTAAGTCCTTGCCGGTTACGCCATAGAGCTCGAGCTTGGCTAAGAGAATATCATGGTGCATACAATCAAACGCCTTGGATAGGTCACAAAAAACACCGAACGTTGCCATCTTTAATTCAAGATGAACTAGAATGCTCCTGAACAAAACTGCGATCGCATCAATTGTTGAAAGAGATTTCCTAAATCCGAATTGTTTGGGGTTGAACAGGTTATTAAAATTTATATATTTCTCTAGTCTAATGTACATAATTTATTTAACAACTTTGCTGAAGATAGGTAGTAGTGAAATAGGTCGATAATTCTGTGCATCCAGGCTACTCTCTTTTTTGTAGAGCGGAATGACTTTGGCTAGCTTCAAAGAGTCTGGAAAAGTTCCGGAATCCAAGGCATTATTTACTATGTAAGTAAACGGACTGATTAACTCCGTTCTAATTGATTTAACAATTTTTGAGGACAAGTGCCAGTAATCTGTAGATGTTTTGGATTTTAAACCGCCTACAATCTTTAAGATTTCCTCCTCATTGGTTAAATAAAATATTTTATTCTCATTGCTTATCTGACTATCTTTCAGAAATAGCGTTACAAATTCCTTACTTTTTTCTATATCTACATTCGTTGAGTTTACAGTTTGTTCGGGAAGATTAACGTACAAATTATTAAAGTAATTTGCTACAGTTTCACCATTTTTTGTTTTGTTTCCGTCAGGCAGTCTTAATTCTATTGCATCGGAAACATTATCATGAGCCTTGCCAGTAATTTCTTTTACAATGCTCCAAGATGTTTTAATCTTATTATCTGATTTTAATAACCTATTTCTAAATAATAATTTCTTAGCTTCTAATGACACTCTTTTAAATATTTTGCTATATTGCCTGATATAATCTCTTAAAGTATCGTTGTCATATGTCTGAAGTAAGTCGTACATGTAAAATAATGTCTGCCGTGATATCAGTATACCTTTCGTCGCCCATGTATTGGGTTTGACAGAAGATTTTATTTTTCTAAGTGGTAGGTGATCATCAATAAGCTTTATTATATAATTCATCAGCTGATCGCTAGGCATATGAATGTTAGTTGTGAAATTTACCAATGTATGCCTTAATTCATGAAGTCTACTATCTGTGACTATCCTGCGCTCAATCACTTTGTTGCTTATAATACTTTACTTTACTTTCTATAACAATGATCTGGGTTTTATGATCTGATTTAACTCCTTGCAATACGGACACCTTGGAAACATTACCATCTGTAAAAAAGTTATCTATGCACGATTTAGTACTCAGTTTGACCCTCGTGTATTCAAAGACTTGTTGTTTAAGCAAAAAACTATTCGATAGATCAGATAAGACATGTGATACACCCCTTTTCAAAGGAAAGTGAATGTTAAAATCACCACAGAGTACAATAGTTTTATTATTGTGCCTGCTTACTTTTAATAGACATTCCTCAAGTCTATCCACAAATGAATCTACCTTAGCAGAGGGCGATCTATATACAACCAACAGCAGCATATCATTCATCTCTACACAGCCAACCTCGAACTCTTTGTCAACTGATAATTCCACGATATCCTGTCTGTTTCTAGCTTTTATCGTATTCTTAACATAGATCATAGTACTACCTCGAATATATTTTTTACGGTTGCTACTACTAATTATTTTATATTTGCCTATTTCACAAACACTGATATTGGCTTCAGTCAACCAGGATTCAGTAACACAAAAAATGTCTATACTAAATTGTTCCAGGAAAACACTAATGTCCAGAGTTTTGTTTAGAATTCCTTCAACATTTTGATGACAAATGACTAGTTGTTTAACTTTTGTAGCTTGTTCTACGTCGTGAATATAACTATGAACACGAGTATCGTCGATTTTTTTTAAAAAACCTCCTTAGGGTTATCATTTAGGATGTCATTCATTATATTTAATAAATAGGTAACAACGTACTTGGCTATTATAATCCTAAAAGTTTTCGATGATATATGAAAGCTGATCTCACTTAAGTTGATTACATCCAGAGACTTCTCATGAACAGTGTAGTTATGCAGTTTAGTGTTGCAATTATATATTTTTTCGTTAATAAAAGCTTCCGCGGATGTCATCCCTCTTAAGTACGACATATTTGTGCACACAAGCCTAATGTCTTTGCGTTTTAGGTACTCGTGAAGACTTATTAACTCATCTACATAGGCGTTAGAACTTTTGTAGTGCACTTTTCGTGTGATAAGTACAATGGCTTTTATATTATTCGTCTTGTTGTTCGCCATACGCTTTGCAGTTTCAATCGAGTAGTGTACTGGGGCATTTCTGTAAGTAAAGCAGTAAAAATTCACTTTCGTATTCATTAGATGCATTAATTGTGTACCAAGGCCTTCTGTACATTCGTTTCCTAATATCAAAGTAATTTCAGGATTATTGCTTCGGGGATTAATATCAGTGTATGTTACTCTGGGTTCAATGTAGTCTTCATCAGTGCCTTCTTGCAGAACTTTTTCCATCTCCGTAATTGTTTAGTGCAGCTCGAGTTTCTCTTCTTCATTAATCTTGTTGACTGCACTCAGCATGTCGTATGATTTAGTAATACTCTTGCAGCTATCTTCTAGGTCAGCTATTTTGATTTTTAGAGTAATTATATTTTCTTCTAGGTAGGCTACATTGGTTTCGGATTTTTCTAATAGATTGTCATATAGGTGTTGTAGATGACTTATGTTCTCACTCGAATGGATGTTACTTGATATTTCCGTCTTAGTGTCATTAACTTTTTTGACATCTTGCTTTTTTATCGCAAAGTTTTAACCTCGGCGTTTTTAAATTTAATTTCGCATCGTAGTCTCTTCAATTCAGAGTTGAGGACATCTGTTTGTGGTGCATTTACAGATTTAGTATTAATTTCATCATTATTGTCTCTTAGTGCTTGAGTTTTTGTATTTAACTTAGTAGTTACGTCAGAATAACTGGCCTTTACTAGCTTTAAATTTTTTTCTAGTTTTGCATTTTTCTCTTCCAATAAGCTTATTTGATCTTTTAGTTGGTCCAATTGATGTTTTTATTGAATGAATGTTTCAGATTCCTGTAGTTCCGCAGAGAGTTGTAATAGTTTCTTTTCTTTATTTTCACAATTAGATTTGTACGTCAGATATTTTTCTTCCATCTCTAGCAAGTCATTTTTAAGTTTTTTGTTTGAGTCGAGAATTGTCTTAAAGTTGCTCTCGTTTTGATTTTGTTATTTAAGTAGTTGTTCATTTAGTTGAACAGATTTTTTGAGGTCATCTTTGAGCAATTTTACGTTGTCCTCAATTTTTTGCTGTGTTACGGCTTTCATTCTTCTCGTTAACATTTTGCTATCTTACCAAAATAGAAGAAAAAAAAATTATAAGCTGGCAACTTTGGGGCGCAGAACCAGAATCGATCAATCTGCCAATATCGGTTTCCGAACGAACCTCGATCTTGTAGTCTTCCGTGTTTTTATTGTTTGTTGGTAGAACTGATGTCAATGTCATGCAGGCGAGAACAGCTGACTATCTATGCAATTGTCGTCTTTAAATACATACTGTAATGTTTGTTATTAGTTGAAAATTGAACTCACAGTTATCCAGAAAGCCAGAAATGTTTGAAAGATGTTCTTCGTAGAAACCGTTAGTGAGTTTCGTGTTTGTGATGATAAAAACTTATCCTGTGCCTGAATTTTCATCAAAATGAGACGAAAACTTCCCTTCAGGTTATGTTATAATTTCACTACACTTTTATAGGGAAATTCCACTTAATTCTTGTTATTTAATTTATTCTTTTGAGGAACCGTAACATAGATTGTTTACACTTGCACCGGAAGCGCGAAAATAAAATACTATTAAAAATTTTGTAAATTGGTAAATTTTATACGACCTATAATCAGAAACGTCAAACTCATTTAAATTGTATGTACGGGCACTGGAAACTGCGACACAGTATTTTACTAATGCATTTTCCAGTGTTCACATTGTTTTTAATCACATGTAAAAAAGTTCACTGAAAATAAATAAATTACAAATAAAAAAAAATTAAATTAATAATTATACAATGTAATCAGGGAAAACTTAAAAAGAGGTAAGTAGGTATGCACGTGGTACTGCAGCAAATAGGTTTCAGCTCAGCATTATGCCTCGCCACCACGCACTTCACCTCGCCACCGATCGACAGCTCGGCGCTGTTATTCTGCCAAAACCTTTTTGGAGCAAGTCATTAGAACTCGTAAGAACGAATAGGCACTAATTGATGTTTGTATACAATCATGATAGGCTTGATTAGATAATTATGATAGATTAAAGTAATAATTATAGTATGTAAGGAATAAAAATAATGTTTAGAAATGTTAGAGAAAAAATTATAATAGTAGGAATAAAAATAAATAGACTATACTCGAATTCAGAAACCTGGATAATTTTTGTAAACAAAGAAATGTCATGATATGTCACAGTCATGATAAGTCAGGGGTAGACATCAATTTTTTACCATGGATCACTATTAGTAGTAATGGCGCGCGGTTTTGCTTGTGCGATAGATTAGAGAGATAACGTAAAAACGAAAACAAAAACTCAACAACGCACAATAGCACACGAGCAGCGAGAAAGTAACACATTCGACTTCGGCGGACGAGAGACGAATGAAATTACAATAAAATAAAACGGCGTATTATTGTCAAAATGCAAAAATTGTTTCGAACTTCTGTGATTTACTCCCATTGAATTCTGGTGATAACAATTTCGTAAAACATTTTCTGCTAATATTTCTTCATCATTTTATAACTTTGTTAAAAAATTAAATAAAATATCATATATTGCACAAAACCATTTCTATTTTCCATTCTATGGAAATTGATTAGAAAATCAACCGTAAGTACTTAGAAAAATTGAGTAATCTTCTATAAACTTCTATTTCGAAACTATTTTTTGACATGGCAACACCTTTGTTTACAAAAATTATCTAGGTTTGGTATAGGAACTTCACACTTGCGTCAGCAAGTAAACTGCGCAATCTAACAATTTGTACCAGTCAACATAGTTTGTGGTTTTTCAATTAAATGTTTCTTAGAATATTTTTTAAATGTAAATTTTGATTTTAGTAGGCGAAAGGGTAGTGGTATATCATTCCAACACTTGGACTCTTACATATACGTTAAACTTAATAAAATTTAGTCGCTAATTACGTTTAGGGATCATTGTGCAAGGTAAGCTAAGACTATCGAGGTATAGATGGTTCCAAGCGGTGCTTCGTCTTCCGTTCAGCGTATTAAACACAGAGAAATTTCTGGGCTAAACAAATCATGCCTTATGGCATGATTTGTTTAGCCCAGAAATTTCTCTCCTAGGAGTTTCTCCATCCTAGAAGTAGAATGAGAACTGTCTCTACATTTTAACAAATTTTCTACCAACAAGTATGAGAATATCGATTCAGACGCAAATCTCCAATACTGTCCAATTAAATAGAGGAATTAGTGTTTCAATTAATTTTCGGTTAGGGCATATCAGTTTTGTGGACCGAATCAAGTGGTTCCGAAAAGGGGGAGCTGACAAATTTTAATGGCGTCGAGCACTGCAACAAGATTTACTGGTTATTAACGGACTTTTGTTTTGGTCCATATTTTATAGTTGGAAAATTTGGAAAATGTATGATGTGATGTTGTATGATGCGATGTTATGTATGAGCGAGGCGAAATCTCTGAATCAACTTGGGCAAATCGGCATTGTATGTAAATTGGTTTGTCCGAGGATAACTTTAGAAGCGTTGATTCGATCATCTTGAAATTTGATATATAGGTTACTGAAATTTAATACTTAGTGTTGGCACATTCAGATGAGTCGTCTAATGAAATATACATGTAATGAATGTAATGAATGTACATAGTTTATACATTGTAATTTTTAAGTTATTAGCTATAATAAAAACTGAATTTTGATGAAATTAAAAAGGTACACCAGTGACCCACAGTGCTGAAATTTGGTATGCGTGTAGCTTTAGTGACACAAGTATAGTCAACAGTCTGAAATCCAGAATAACTATATTTTCTACGTCAAAAAATATAACCAACAACATGAACACCCGTTACCTGTAATTTGAATGAAACTATAGGTCAAGTTATTTGCAATTCAGGGCACAATTTCATAGTCCAAGATTACAAATATGTTTTTATTTTTGTTTTTATGGGAGAGTCGCAAGATCTCAGTTCGGGGCGAACCACGCTAGTTAATGTAATGACATAAAAATACATTTCCAATTTAATATCATAACAAATTTACTTAATTAAATTGATCTTAATTGATCTTTAAATTGATCTCGCAATCGAGTTAAAACTCTGATAGTATGAGTATAAACTAAAACAAATTTCATATCACCGGTTCGAAGGTTAGGATGGCCTCTATCTGTTTCCAGTAATGACCAATTAGGGTGTGCACTGAAACATTTCCGATGGAGAGGAAATAAATTGTGACATTAATCAGGGCTTAGGAGTAGGCAGGGTTGACATGCCAATTTAAATATGGTTGAAAAGATAGGACTTATTAATTTACATTTTGTAACGAGCTCAAGCTGAGCTCGTTACAAAATGTCCTGATTAGTTTTAGTGGCTGACTCAATCTATCGTACAATGGCGATAAATATGTATTGAGCAAGCGGGCGCTTTAGTCAAAAAGTGTTGTTTGCAAGCTGGTGAATGGATTACTAAAAGTGCGAACGGAAGTTGAGAGGGAGATATAAGTTAGTGAAGACAGAAAGAAAGAGAGTTACGTTTCGTATATTTTTAAACGTTAATGTGCGAGTGCGAGTTGCATCTATCCAGAATGAACATAGACATCGACCTACAGACGTGTGGACAATTTTGTAATTAAACAATTGTATAAATTAATATTTTGAAAAAGAAGTTTTACTTTAGTCGTGTGGTCAAAACACATTCGTTTTTTTTCTCTAGAAGTAACTAAACTAGAAGCTTAGATAAAAACAAAAGAATACATTTCCATAGGTTTGGAGAAAAATATTGTAATTTCTATACTTGTACATCATTATTTTTGCTAATGTTAGGTGATGGTGTGGACGAAGATAGAGCACGCTTATCTTAAGAAGCCGACGAACCCCGAGCGCAACTTCAATTCGGCCGCGTCAAAAACTTCAGCCTGAATATCGCTATCCCTGTTTAGTGACGAAGTTTAACCACGCAGAGCGACAGTGATAGCAATAGAACGATTCTAAATTTGATTAGATTTTGACCGTGGTCCGTAATACCAAAAATGATGACTGAAAACTTGTTGTATTTTTCTCATTGTGTTGATAATTTGTGACTAGACGACATAATCTATGTTCCCATGACTAGGATACGTAAGATGTTGTTGTTTTTAATACAAAACAATTAGGTTGAAAACAGGTCTTTTATGACGTAAAAACATGCAGCATGCGATACGCTTCTATTTCATTTTAGGTAAATATTTTGATCTCATATATGGTTGCGAACCTAGATAAATACTATTAAAATTAAAATAATACCTAATCAAGATAGAAATATGCTTTAATTAAAAATGATCTTGGTAGTACGTGTTGTATCGGCGATTCCCCTCCGGTGTCCCCTTAACTGGCATCCTTAATTTACCATCGGAATAGTTTAAACGAAAGTTAAATCCATGCGTAGAGTAGTCACTTGTTAGCAAGAAAATATCTGCTTATTTGCGTATCAAACTCTCAAAATCTGGCCACATTTAATAGGTGTTAGGTAGTTTTATTAGATATATCAATCAAATCAATAACAAAAATATTTTGATAGCAAACTTAGAAAACAGAAACAGCTGGCTATTTATACTACTCAAGAGTCAAGAGTTTGCTCAAGTCTTGAAAATTCAAAGTTATTAGTGGTCCGGTAAAACAAACGCCGACTTTCGTAGAACCATCAACAAATGCTTCCATAGACATGTGCTTTAATTAAAGCTGTAAGTCTCGTTGTATCTGTGAATCCATTCGAGCTGGAGTCCATGAATATTCAGCCACTGGTGCGCGTTAACTCGGCACCAAATGAGGTGCATTCTGTTTTTGTTACTTTCAGATAAACGCCCATTGAACAGAAGCAGAAGCATAATATCATTAAAATAATTTAATTTCATTTATTCATTTCAAGCACATAATAACAATTTTAAATAACATAATTTACAAAGATTTATAATTTAAATAATGGCTTGTATGTACATCATAATTTCAAACAGGACCTACACTAAGTCGAGTAGACTTGTGCTGTAGATCCTGTTTTCATTCGAGTGGGTTCCCAAATAGTAGCCATAGTCATAGTCTAGTCATTCACTTTTCTTTTATTTTGGTACAATTTAAATTAGTTACTTTAGAGGTATATTTCGTTATATTCGTTTATGATATACATATTTCTTATGTACACTTACCTACCTTAAGCCTAAAATGCTTGCTGAAAGAAAACTCTTCTTCATACCGTTGTAAGCTATACTTTGTAAATGTCAACTATTTTTGTACTTTTAATATATTTTCTTGTGTACAATAAAGAAACACAGCAAATTGATAAATACCAGTCACATATATATAGGATGAAGATCCGATATATAGTCTTTTTATTGACCAAAAATAAGAAAGGTTTCTATCGACGACCTCAGTGGCGCAATGGGCGTATAGTCGGCTGAGACGCAGGAGGTAGCGGGTTTGATTCCCGCCGCGGAACAAATGTTTGCATGATCTACAGACATTTGTTCCAGGTCTGGATGTTTATCTACATATTATAAGTATTTATTTACAAAAAAAATATTTAAGTATTCTATCAGTTATCTGGTTCCCATAGTACAAGCTCTGCTTAGTTTGGGGCTAGATAGCGCTGTGTGAAATGTCTACCAATATTTATTTATTTATCGTAAATATTATTTTATTATTTAAAATACTCAATTAATTTTTAGCAAGAAGTGAAAGTCACTCGATTACAATTTGGAGAGAATCGATGCGCAACATCGATGTGCCCGGTGCACATACTGCCGAAGCCAAAGCAAGAATGTCACAGCGTTTTTTTATGAAGTACCTACTAACTCGCTGTTGGTCTCTGAGGCCTAGCGCAGAGGGCACTCAGCCCTGTAAGTTTTGATGAGGCAACTAGCGCAAGGGCACCACGTAGGTCGGCCTCGGAACCTCGGCTTGGATCGTGGCCAGGATATTTTTTTTATTCTACCTGAAGATAGTAACCATCGCCTATAGCAAAGTATTACCTCGTAGGTTACGCACCTTAGAAACGTGCTCTATGATGTACTGTCCTGCATTCAACAACTCGACGCATATAGACTTAATGCCTCATGTGCCTGTAATTTCACTAGAAACCATGTCACCCTTCATACCGAAACACAGCAATGCTGCTTGGCGGCTGAATTGTTGTGTATTGAAATAGGTATAGTAGTATTTCCCCAAGCGAGCCCTTTCACAAGGACCTTTTTTTTATACTACTTATATGGCAAATGAGCATGCAATCCACCAGATGTTAAGTGGCTACTGCAGCCCATGGATATCCACATAGAACTCAAAACAAGCTATTATGTTGTCTTGATCTCTATGTGGCTACGTTGCCATACTATAGGACTTAGCTGGTATGCCTATGTGCCAGTAATTACAGGAACATACCATTACCATCTAACCGGAACACAGCAGCACAAGCACTGCTATTTGGCGGCAGATAAAGGTAAGGCGGTGGTGCCCACTTCCTCGAGCCCGTTCACAAAAGCTGTACCACCAGTAAAACATATACTCAACTTACAGAAGTTATACTCTGTCATATGCATGTTCCAGGCCTTTATACTCCCACCACTTTAGTGTACGGCACTCTTTACCTCTCGCAAGTCGCAAGATTGTATAAGCAGCTGATAGGAAGCAGCAAGATTTGGCGCGCGCTTTCTTTTGTTCGGTTTAGTTTGTTCCTTGCTTTGATGTCGTGGGCTTACGCTTATATTGCCAGAAATAGGACGCGATTGGATAAAAGTGTTCTGAACGTTTAAAATTGTACTGTTTTCTGCTAGGATTGAATGTTGGCCTTTACAGTATGTCCATGGAAGGTTTTTGGTTAAAGTCCTGGATAAATTAAATGATTCGAAACCGTTGCGTACCTCAAAAAGAAATAGGCACCCTTTATAGGACTACTTCGTTGTCCGTCCGTCTGTCTGTCTGTGCGTTTGTTAGACCCTTTTTCTCAGACACATGTGAGGTATCTAGTTATAATTCATATGTATGTAGGTCTTTGGTCTCTTAAAGCTGTAAAAAAATCGAGCTTCTAATACAACGCAATCAAAAAATCCAGCCAGTTATGTCGTAAATTTTGCTCGCAAGTTAATCAAAACCTATAGACAACTTCCTGTTGACAAATAATCATGAGGCTAGAAGCAAGATCTCACAGCACAAGTAAAGTAAAAAATCTGAAAAAGTAATTTGTAGTTATATCACATAAAATCAAAATACGGAACCTTCAGTGCTCGAGTCAGACTCGCATTCGTCCGGTTTTTTTAATGTAACACTATTGTGGGATTTTCTGTAGGTATATATTTGTTTAAATAATTTACGTAGGGAAGTTCGAAAACGTAATAATTTCAAATAGGTAACAAATCTGAGGCAGTGTTAAATAGCAATCATTGTTTAGAGCTCTCACTAGTAAACCAATTGTTTAATCGCAATTTTCTTAAAGAATTGAAAAATAGTGAAAAAGCTCAGTGTTCCGCAGCTCGGAGCTCCAACGAGGTCTATTGTTCTCGTAGCTTCCGCCCGCCACAATCTTCCAGCTTCAAAACAAACTAGGTGAAAGCTGGATAATACAAAGCAACATAGCAACATCTAAAGGCACACCTACTTATATAATATAATTATAAACGAAACAATACAAAATGTAGAATGTATAATTAAAAGTTAAAGGAACAGTAACTAATATAATTTTAAATGAAATAGCACAATATGCATGGTTTTTTTTATACTACTTATATGGCAAACGAGCATGCATTCCAGCAGATGTTAAGTGGCTACTGCAGCCCATGGATATCCACATAGATTTCAAAACAAGCTATTATGTTGTCTTGATCTCTATGTGGATACGTTGCCATACTATAGGACTTAGCTGGTATGCCTATGTCCCAGTAATTACGGGAACATACCATTACCATCTAACCGGAACACAGCAGCACAAGTATTGCTATTTGGCGGCAGATAAAGGGTTAAGATTGAATAGCTCTATCACAACAGTAATAAAGTTGCGAATGAAATACTCAAGTGAATCTAGCACAACAGTAACTAATATAGATGCAAATTATATACCAAATAATATAGGGAAAAGAACAAACAAATCTAGACAACGTAATTACTTTAAATTCTTATTAAACAGCACAAAATTCAGAGTGATCAATAAAAAGCTTCAGACAAAACCATTTCAAACTGAATAAATAGTTTATAAGGTAAATAATATAATTTCTAAAGTACAACCCAAATCATTATGAAAGTTGTGTTAGTTAAAAGTTATTTATGTTAAACCTAGAGTGAGTATAGTATTTCACTCTTCAGTCTACGTTATCTACTGTTTCTTTTGATATAATAATAACTAGTGGTTCGCCCCAAACTGATCGCGAGTTTTCCATGAAAACAAAAAAATGTTATTCTAATCTTTGACTATCAAAATAATGACACGAAATGATTTACCAATTGTCTTGTCAGTTTCATTCAAATTACAGGTACCGGGAGTTCATGTTAATTGGTTACTATTTTTTGGGGTTGAGATTGCAACCCCCTCCCCTCCCCTTCACAGTTTTAGCTCATTTAGTCACACCGATATTGTACCATCACTACCTGCCTATATATTAAATTTCGTGATGATCAGATAAACGCTTGGAAAGTTATCCTCGGAAAAACAAAATTACATATACAGAGTGTTTTTTTAACTGTAACAGTACGGCAGCACCCATAAAACGAGCTGATGTTTTAAAAGAAACTGCACCTGTATCTCCTCTGGTTATGGGTGCTGCCGTACTGTTACAGTTAAAAAAAACACTCTGTATACATACAACGCCGATTTGCCCAAGTTGATTTGGAGATCTCGCTTTGCTCGATCAATTATTTAGACATAGACAATCAATTATTTGTTAGAGGGTAACAATTTAAGTGCTCACCAAAATAATTTTATGCTCTAAAACTAAGTACCAAGTAAAATAAAGTAACTCCATGTAAATTAAACCGATTTTATACCGAGGTCCCTAAAGTAAACCGTTTAAATTTCTAAATAAATATAGAGACATTATAATAATTGTACGTTATGAATATATAATATATATTCTGTTTGCTTGCCAAAATGGATTAATGCTCACCAAATATTATTTTACTGAAACAGTAACATTGATACCAAAAACTACAGTTCTAATTTGCCTTAGTGTAATCAAATTATCCAACCTAAATCCAAAATATATTATTGTCAAACTAAGATTACAATCGCGAAGCGTGTCACCATCATGCCCAAGGGCATACAGTTGGCACGCAGGATCAGTTTTCGGGCTGGCTCTGGCTAGATCGCAAAACAAAAACAAAAAGGCTCTTTGCAGGGCTGCACATGGTTTTATATTTATGAAAATTTATTTCTCTAACAAGAGGTACGTTTTGTTTGTACCTACCTACCTGCTTGCTTGATGTATGTAAAAAATGAATGAATAATGTATATGTATGCTCGCGGATGTAAGTACGCTAGCAGGCAGAGACAGGCTAGCTCACTTTAGTTCTTACTATTATTTGACGACCTCCGTGGCACAGTGGGCGTATAGCTGGCTGAGACGCAGGAGGTAGCGGGTTCGATTCCCGCCGCGGAACAAATGTTTGCATGATCTACAGATATTTGTTCCGTGTCTGGGTGTTTTTCTATATATTATAAGTATGTATTTACAAAAAAAAAGTATATAGTAAGTATTCTATAAGTTATCTGGTTCCCATAGTACAAGCTCTGTTTAGTTTGGGGCTAGATAGCGCTGTGTGAAATGTCCAGTAGTATTTATTTATTTATTATACGTGCTACAATATATATTATATGTTAACGAATGTAGCGGCAGCAAACACACAGTATGACAGTTGGACGTTAGGTTTTTTTTATATATATAGAAATAAAAAAAAATTAAGTAGAATGTAGAATTATGAAAACTAAGAGTGTAGACTCAGAGAACACCCCCCCCCCCCCCCCTCTCTTCGTTTTTCTTACCTACCTTAGTCATTATGAGCTGCAGTAATTGAGAATTAAATATTTATTTAACTGCTTTATCATATTTTAATTAAATTCTTAAATCATTAAACAAGTAACTTGTGTTTGGAGTAAGCAATATTATATTTGGCATTTAAAAAAATATACGGTCGGCAGTTAGTTTTTTGCCTCAGCAAAGATTACTTATATGAAAGTCATAAAATAAAATATTGGTAATATCTATTTAGCGGTAATATAAAATATTTGTTCTAAAGTTAACTTTAACGGCGTTTAGATATTTTTATGGCATACAATAAAAAGGAAATTAGCTTCATTGCTATAATACTTCACGAAACACAATTTGGTGAGCATTTATCCGTTCTGGCAGTTATTTCGAATTTATTGGTATTAATATAAGTGCATTTCTGGTAGGCATTTAAACACAAGCCTTTGTTATATAGCACACATAATATATTATACAAAAGATGATTTAAAATAATGAACATAAAAATAACCATTGTACAGTACCTATATGCAAAACTGACCCAAACAAACAATTTATAAAACAAATAATAAAACAAACTATTCATTTTAAACATGAGGTAGGTATGTTGTGTGCTATAGCAGCAAAAGGGCCTGGACTCAGCATTATATCAGCATTTGACACTATTTACAATACAATACAATACAATTCTTTATTTATAACGCCAAGTTACAAGTCAAAAACACAAATAAACAAAAAAGTTATATAGTTCAGGAATAAATTGAATATTTAGAACTATTAAAATATCTAATATAAATATAATGTATTAATTGTATAATAAATTCATTTATCAAAAATTATATAATAGGCAATGTGTAGAACTCATCTACAGAGTAAAAAGAACTCTCTAAGAGCCATTTTTTCAATCTATTTTTAAACATTATGGTGGAAGTTGTATCCCTTTTAATCTTGTCCGGCAGCCTGTTGTAGACCGAGGGGCCCATTATATATACGGACCTCTCCGACTTGCACAGCTTGTGCGCGGGCGTGACGAGGACGTGAGCGAGCTTGTCACTGCGCAGAGCGCGGCCGGTGTTCACACCTCTCCTCTGGAACTCATCGATGTTGATATGAGTGAAGAGGGCTACTTGGTATATAAGTTCACAGGGGAGAGGCATGATATTCAGCTCTTTAAACAAGTCTCTACACGACACATCGTCATCCACGCCGACGATCGCGCGCACGGCCCGCTTTTGCATGACGAAAACCCGCTGGACATCCGCGGCTCGCGCCCACAGCTCCACACCGTAGGTGAGAAAGCTATGGACGGTCGCAAAGTAACACGCCAGTACTACGCTACGAGACGCGGTGTTAGCGAGCCGTCGCAGTGCAAAACAGGTACGACCTAACTTGGAGCAGATCAGGATTTATCTGCCCAGACCGCTTAACTCTATATTCTTCACTGTGATTAATGATAACCTTCTGAAATTTTAACGATAACAGCGCAAAATATAGAGTAAAGAATGAAGAGATCAGCTATCCTTCTTTTACAAAGAGCAAAACATTTAATGCTTGAACAACTGTAGGCCCAGTAAACATACTTTATCAGAATACACAAAATTCCTATAATTTTAATCTCGCAAAAGCTCTGAACAAAATTTATATGCCAATATTACTTCTCTCATTTCTCATGAATGGCGTTACATAAATTCTAAACTGTAAAGGAATACTCGTAGAACAGCGTACAATAAGTACATTATTCATTGCTATGGGACAAATAAGCAGCAATAATAGGTGCTTTATCGGATCATTATCCAATAAAATTTTATTGTTTGTTTGGAATATAAAACTGCGGTATTTGATTTATGATTAAAGTTTAGTTTATATTTAGGACATAGAAAAGTATTAAAAAAACCGGCCATGTACGAGTCGGATTTGCGCACGACGGGCTCCGTACTAAATTTCTGTGAATATTTCAAGCGTCTACCTGTTGCCGTTATCAGTATCGAGCAAAAACGAGCAAAACAATCACGTTTGTTATATGGGAGCCCCCCTTAAATATTTATTTTATTCTGTTTTTAGTATTTGTTGTTATAGCGGCATCATCTTTTAAAATGTCAACTGTCTAACTATCATGGTTCATGAGATACAGCCTGGTGACAGACGGAGAGATAGACAGCGAAGTCTTAGTAATAGGGTCCCGTTTGACTTTTTGGGTACGGAACCTTAATAAAAACGTAAAAAGGTTTGTTGTGTTTTTTACATTAACTTGTATATCAGTTTGTACTTTGACTGGTCCCAGTCGGTCACTACAACTATTTTTATCTACTCATTTTTAAGCATTTGCCCTTTTTTTGTACTTTACTTTGAAATTTAACTACAAAACAAAATACAACGTGTAAAATCAATGTATCGAAACTACAAAAACAATTTTCAATGGATATTATATACCAGTCGAAATAACATACACGAGAATACAGATTATAATATAGGTATTGTTTACAAAAACCAATCCGGTTTTTAACAACTCTGTAAAAAAGAGTCTATTGTTTTGTATGATGAGTATTCTATATTTTTTGAACACCTGAACTTAGTTTCGTTTCAAGTTCTAGCAGATTAGGCATCTGAATTTGTCTTTGCATAAACTGCACTAAGGTATCGAGTATGCCCAATGTGCGCCCGTCGTGTCGGTCAAATCGGGACTGTCAAATCGCCCCTCATATTCCTAAACCTAGCGATAACTTTCTTACATTTTAGGTGTAGCAACTTTTTGTAGCGTTACTTATGGCTATTCTGTTGTTTACAACGTGTGTTACGTCTGTTGTTTACGAGTGATTTGACAATTCTGGAGTACATTTGACGTAACTTTGAACAATTATTGTTATGCCTTTCATGGCGGGTTAATATATCCGTCAGTAACCAGCTACGACTCGTTATGCTGGGTACTCACATACGATCTTACTCAAACGAGCAAACACGTCGAGTAATAACTACAGTTCAGGCTCTACGTACACACATTCAGCATTCATCTTATCGAGCGGCGCGACGTTCAGTATTCACCGAACCGTTCGAGTCAAAAGATGTCTGTTCAACAATGGAGACAATGGTTGCATTTAACAAGTCTCGCAATTCTTAATTAATTATCTTTTGACTTGACGTTCCATAAACAATCGCAATGTCTATATAAGTTTATAAATTTCTGAATAAACCCTTTAGAATACACTCTTAAATCCATTTCTACATAAACACGTATTTTAACTACGCTCAACAGTGGCAGACTGACTCTCGAGTCGCTCGACAAGTTCGGACACGTACACACGCCCGAGTCAAGCTCGATGGCTCGCTTCGAGTAGGTGCGAAGGAAATTACATTTATTTAATTCCATCGAGCCGGCTCGATGCAATCCTTGTGGGTTTTGCGGTCCATACGTTGATTTCTATTCGGTTTAGAATAAAACTATCGACTAATATCGAATGTGGGTACGGAGCTTTACTGCTTGAAAACGTGCCATTGGTTATCAAACGTTAGTCACCGGTGATTTTTAGGAGAACAAAAAATAGGGGGAGGGGGGGTAGATATTAGTGTGAAACTTTTGATCCCTAGTACTATAATTGAATCTATGGTGCCGTGGATACTGGGCAATGCTCGTCCGTGATTTGAGGTTCGATTTCAGTAGTGTTTCGGACACTACTGAAATCGAACCTCAAATCACGGACGAGCATTGTCCAGTGTGCAATGAATAGCTGTGATGCAGTTTTTTTGCTATAATAGAATCATTTTGATTTAAATGCATTATCTGTAAAGTGTATCCTATGAGGATTTTCATTACATGTTATGTGTATTCAGTATTTTGGTTTCTGTCTGGAAGAACAGATATTTAAATCATGATCTAAATCTCAGTTCTTCCATGAAAACCCTCATAGGATACACTTTACAGATAATGCATTTAAATCAAAATAGTATGATTAGATTTTAGCTTCTGTCTGGAAGAACAGAGATTTAGATCATGATCTAAATCTCTATTCTTCCAGGCAGAAGCCAAAATACTGATAACATGTAATGAAAACCCTCATTAGATACACTTTACAGATAATGCATTTAAATCAATATAGTATGATTAGATTTCTGGATATGCAGGAATGGATTAGCTCGTTCTGGTAAAGGTGGTAATCAACTATTAGTACGTAATATTACTAGTGGTTCGCCTCGAACTGAGATCTCGCAAGTCTCCCATAAAAATAAAAAAAATATTATTCGTAATCAAATTATCAACAAGTGCAAGGACTAAACTAAAAATAAAAACGGGGTCAAATGTACAAAAAAAATACCTTAGCTCAACTTTCCATTTGGAATGTTGGGCTAGGACTTTAATTTTTTTCATGTGTATATATTATACATAAGGGAAGCACAAATTAATGTCGTTAATGCGATGACACGCAGTAAATAGATCAAATGATAGACAGATCTTAAAATGGCTGTGTTTATTTTTGTCAAAGCCAATGTTAAAATGTATCTTACAGTCCCACCACTGTTTAGTGGACAACGTCGTATCAACTCAGTGACCTTTAAATAGCTGTTTTCCCAGAACAAACGTTGTTCAGACCATGGTCTACAAATGGTTTATACCCTCAAATAAAAAAAAATGAAATCAGCCTTTGAAAAACATAAAAAATTGCATACTTAAAACGTCTATTTTAACGTTACGCCCTACAACATGCCGCCGTATCGCCACATTATTATTCATAGTAGGTAAGCTATGGCTAGTGTGCCAATGAACATTATGTCACGGCTAGTTTTTGAACAAAGTTAGACTTATTTGGGGAGGTCTAGATTTTTTTTAAATTCTCTTGTTTGATGCTATAAACTGTTAGTAGACCATGTTCTGAGCAATGTTTGTTCTAGGAAAACAGTGATTTAAGGGACACCGTGTATAGCCGCGTTTATATCTAAATTGTACTTGTCAGGTTTAGTTTCAATTTGGTCGTCAGCGTCGTTAAATTTATTTTATACACAGAAAACTTGTTTCAATTTGATGCCGTAAAAACCCCTTATTGATTTTTTTTGTATATTCTATACCTGAGTATATTATTTTAAATAGGTATTAAATACATAGGGTAATACATAGGTATAAAAAACACAAACTAATTTAAATACGGGGTTTTTACGGCACCAAATTGAAGCAAGCTTTATGTGTAACAAAAATTTATATATTTTAGTATTATATCAGATATCTGGTTTCCATAGTATAAGATTTCCAAAGTATAAAAAAAAATTTATTACAAATTTTTTTACACCTTGGGTTACAGTATTGAAGTTTCAATAGGGTGCCCTATTTTTTTCTAGTAATAAATATAGCCTATAACTCAGAGATAATGTAGCATTCTAATGATGAAATAACTTTTGAAATCAGACCGTTTTTGAGTTTATTCGTTATAAACATACAAAAATACAAATATTTCCTCCTTATTATATTTAATAAAGTTAGTTCCCCCCCCCTGCGGCCTACTTCATAGGTGCTATATGGAACACTATATAAAGGCTACGACATCCCATTATTTTCTCGTTATCATGACGCAATAGCGTTGGAAGATGGAGTACAAAACTTTAACGGACTGAAACTGATTCGAGTTGACGTTGACTAATATATATAACTTCTGACGTACGTCACTTAAACTTTATAAGATTTTAGTCGTATGTTTTGACCAGATTTTAACTAATATTTTACTAAAAAAAAATTGCGAGTTGTAGCGGTTAGATAGAATGAATGAATGAACGAAAGAAATCACTTTGTTGTATTTACACCTTAAAAAATAAAAATTACAGACAAAATATAAGGCACGAAGCAAATAGTACACACGGCTACACATCAAGCTATACATTCCAGTATAAGCTGACCTCGCATGGTGTAGGCTTTTCGTAGAATGAGAGATCAGTTTATACTGGAAAAGTATAGCTTGATGTGTAGCCGTGTGTACAATGGGCGGTCTTATCGCTTTTAAGCGATTTCTTCCAGACAGCCTTTGGATGGAGAGGATTTCGATATGTCAAAGATATGGTCGGGGTGCACTTTTAAGACCAAGATATATATGGATGAAAAGAGTGCAACTATACTACGGCCGTTCAGAGAATGCGGTCCTGACACGTCGCGATCGAACTGACGACGTAACTTTGTAATGGCGTTGCAGTTACGATAAAAATATTATTGCTGGTTGTTTACCGTTTTAACAATTGATGAGCATTAAAACAACATCATTATATCAATAATCAATTAATGTTATAATTTTGTGCCAAACTGAGTGTCAAATAACTTGGTAAACAATATTTTTCTAAATCTAAACTGCGCTATTACAAGGTTATGTCAGCGCTTTATATTTGTAGTGCTGTGCTAACAATAACAGGCAATAATAGTATCGTAATCTGTTCTTATACAGTTATACTTTATAAAATAATACGTTTTGTTTTTCTTTTTAAGAATTTGAAAATAATGGACTATAAGATAACTTGTATTAAATATAAAAATAAAACTACGACCAAACCGAACGCGCGAAAGAAAGTAGCATTTTTATATTTAGGTTGAAAATGGTAACCCCAAATGGCGTTATGGGCCGCCATTTTGTGATGCTAAAACAGTCGTCTGTTGTCGTTTCGTGCGCATAGACCACGTTCTTCAAGTGTTTTCGATCTGTTTTTATTTGATTACCCGGCTTTCGTTTAATGGACTGTTTCTGCTTTTCAAACTGAGATCGGCGCTAAATCGGACTTCGATTGTGTTTTTGTGACTTTTGGTGCATAATAATGCCTAACCGTGGACAAACATTGAAAAGTGGTTTGTTGCCAAGCCCGTGAGTTAATCATCAAGCTGCAAGATTACTTTGAGCGGGAGCGGCAAAATGGCGGTTCCCTGGTACCTGTCGAACAAGTACAAGAACGCGTCTCGCAGGCGCTTGGAGTTAGCAAACGAACGATAACAAATATTAATACAGAAAAGTTCGGCTCTACTGGCATGGTAGATAATATTTTACGTACTCCGAAGAAGAAACGTAGAACTACTCTGGAGTACGGTCATCGCGTTCTAAGAATTCCACCGTATCATTGCCAATATAACGCGATTGAGCTAATCTGGGCTCAAATAAAAGGTTACGCCGCCCGCCACAATACTTCCCCGCCATTCAGCACGAAAAAGATGATGACCCTATTAAAAGAAGCCTGCGGGAAAGTCACAAGAGATGACTGGGCAAAGGTTGTTGAGAAGACTAAAAATCTGATTGTGGAACATTTTGACCGAGATATCAGGATTGATTCTGTTATTGATAATAGTATAATTATACATGTAGACGAAGGTGATGATGAAGACACCACCTCCTCAAGCGAATTGGAGTCTGATTAATATTCTGTACGCACATTCAATTCAATGTACTTTATTGCATAGAAATACAGATTGTAACTTTGTAACAAAGAATAAATAAAACTATTATATTAATATTACCCTTTTTTGGTTTCCACTTAAATAACTAAAATATAAATTTTAAATGATTCCGCTAATTTAAAACGAAAATAATCTTAAAAATAACGCGGCGGTTCATTTTGGAGGAACGGTAACGAACTTAGTGTTATGTTGTGCCCATCACTAGTCGTGACTAACTGATAGGTGTCAGGAACGCATTCTCTGAACGGCCGAAGTTTAATATCAAAATATTTTATTAAATACAAACTTAAAGACATAAATAAAATTAATTATATACCTAAATATAATATATAAAATTATATTAGAAATAGCTTTTTCGCCAGCCATGCTCGGAAAGTAGGACTTTGTAACACGACAGCTCCTCCGTATATGCGTTTTACGAAAGTAGAGCCGTAATTGATGCACAGTATAAACTAAAATGAGAGGGTTGGTGGATATGAGTGGTGATAAATGAGGGGAGAGTGAAGGACCACGTCTCGGTTCCAAAAAAATGGAACCCAGACGTGGTCCTTCACTATTGGCCTTATGAATAAGCTCAGAGTCGCTCAACGAGCTATGGAGAGGGCTATGCTCGGAGTTTCTCTAAGGGATCCAATCAGAAATGAGGAGATACGTAAGAGAACTCAAGTCACCGACATAGCCCGACGGATTAGCACGTTGAAGTGGCAATGGGCAGGCCATATAGCGCGCAGAACAGATGGCCGATGGGGCCGGAAACTTCTCGAATGGAGGCCACGGATTGGCAAGCGCAGCGTAGGACGTCCACCTATGGAAAGACGACTTGGTAAGAACTGCAGGTCAGCGTTGGATGCAGGCCGCTTCCAACCGCAGTTCCTGGAGATCAATGAGGGAGGCCTTTGTCCAGCAGTGGACGTCCTACGGCTGATATGATGATGATAAACTAAAAATAAATTCAATCTCCATGACAAATCCTTATTTCTATTTATAAATAAAACAGGCTACAGTCCATTTATGTAAAAAAAACAATGGATACCGGGCACGCAAACTTTTTTAGTAAGAAGCTATTATGAAAAACTATTTGTTAATTTTTTCGCATTCGCGATGTAAAGTTATGTGTTATAATCGGATGTATGCAATCGATAACATCCTCGTCTCATTAGCACCTCACTCGCATTCGCTCGTTCGTACGCCGAAATATCTCGGGGTGTAATAGATCGCTTGTATAAAAATATACTATTGATATCAGGACTGCAGTTGAGGTATCTATCAAATAAATTATACAAAAACAAAGAGATCTTCCCAAATAAGGTCCAGGCAACTTCTGGTCACGCCTTTTTGCGCTTATCGCCATAACACAATAGCTTGTGTGACCATCCCAGAGTGTTTTCATTCTCTGTCCATGACTTTGTCACAATTTATTGGCTTAGGACATAATGGTGATGAAAATCGTTAATTATAAAATTACAAGCACTTCGTGGAGTTATCGTTCGTAAACTTGAAAGCTTTCAAGGGTTTTAAGATTAATGGAGGCCAGCCCGAAACCGCTAATAATAAGGTTCTTTGCTGTTGGTCTCTGAAGATCGCACAGTGAGCTTTTGAGAGGGCTATGGTTAGAGTAGGTATAACTGCGAGATCGAATCAGAAATGAGAAGAACCGTAGAAAAACTAAAGATACCGATTGACATAGATACCTATCATAGGGCAGGTGGCCAAATATCCTCAAATAAATACCTTTACGAATAAATAAATATTTTCATCTCTCAAAAAGTCATGTTTTCATCGCAACGAGCGTTCCCCAGTGTTCTAACCACAAAACTGAATGGTTAGATACACTTATAGCCTCTAAAAAAATGTGGTTTATCTTACTTTTTAATTGTAAATCAAATTTTTAAAATACCGGCCAAGTGCGAGTCGGATTCGCGCACGAAGGGCTCCGTACCATTATCTATAAAACCGGCAAAAATATTGTGTCTGTTGTATGGGACTTAAATATTTACTCCACTTAAATATTTGTTTTATTTTAATATAATTATTTATTTTTAAAGTGAATATATAACTAAATATTTTGTCAATATTTCAAGCGTCTACCTGTTACCGTTATCTATATCGAGCAAAAACGAGCAAAATAAATCACGTTTGTTTTATGGGAGCGTCTGTTTTTAGTATTTGTTGCTATAGCGGCAACAGAAATACATCATCTGTGAAAATTTCAAATGTCTAACTATCACGGTCCATGAGATACAGCCAGGTGACAGACGGACAGACAGACAGACTAAGACTTTTGCAAATAATCTATAGATAGTACAACTGCTCCAGATCACCAAGCGGAAGTGTTCAAGATCCTACACCAAAATTGCGTGAGGAAAAGGGCAAGAAATTCAGATTAAGTACTTTTCGCTTAGTGTTTAAGTTCTAGATTGCCTTAATAGTATTTACCTATGAAATTGGAGATTTGTATGAAAGTTCTAACATATTAAAATTTTGTTATTGTTAAATTTTAGCTAATCAAAGTACTGGTCCAATCTGTCCGATTTGACGCAAGTGCTTGAATGTTGTTTTGACACTAACTCCAAGGTCTGCAGCAAGCTCAGCCGTAGGTTGAGTTGGATCCGCTTCCACTATCGCCTTCAATTCTTCGTTGTCGACATGGCACGCTACAAGAGAAATGTAAAGAGGTTTCTACAGTGTAGGGAACGCATCGACAATGCCCCGGGTGTTGCCGGTGTCAATAGGCGACGGTGACCGCTTACCATCAGGTGGGCCGTAAGCTTGTTTCCAATAACATAAAAAAAATGCTTACCGGCCAACCACGAGGCTGGTTCTTCAACTCGAAATTTCAAGATTTAAAACGATTGAACCCATAATAGACCATGATTATGCTTGCATAATCATGGTCTTTAATGGGTTCAATCGTGGGTTCACTCTGCTTGCAGAGTTAGGCTCGTACACGCCATTAATGTTTCGTGTTGTTTTCGCAGCGGTATTTCGACATAGGAACTCATATTCGAAAATTGTACGAATTTTCCGTTTATCCATGGCGCCAAAAACTACCATAATTTAACAAAAACAGGAGACCATCTAAAAACAAATGACTGAATTTGAAATTAAAAAAACATGGCTTTCTAATAAAATTTATTTGAATTGAAACTTGTGCGCCAGTCCAAAGATAAATAAATCTGAAAATGCTGGTTATATAATCTCTAATTACAAAGGTAAAAGTAAATAAATAGATAAAATAAAATTCGTTTATTGCAGGCACAAAAAATACGACCCATATCACATTCAAAAATAAATAAACAAAAATAAAATACACAGAATTGAGAACCTCCTCTTTTTCTGAAGTTGGTTAAAAATACAGAATATGCCACGGAGCAGATGCTCCAGTGTAGTCATTTTTTATTTCCGTCCAAGTGGACGAAAATCTAATACCTATAAAATGCATTTTTGTATATGTGGTCAGAGACAGCCCCCAGTACGCTATTGTTGGAGCGACTAAGCCTAATCCAAAACGACGCTACGCGAGTTCGGACCTATTTGTACTGCAGAGCGATTCTAAATATTATTTTCTGTGGTTCCAACTAAAAATTCAGCTCCTTTTTCAATCCTCTCGAATAAAACAAGCAATCCCAGTAGTGGCAACCAAATAACGATTGTCAAAACTTTAAATTTTCCTATTATTCTAGTATACCAGCGAGTTATGAATGTCGGCTTTTTCTTATTGAACCAGTAGTGACTGATTATGTATTACGTATCAAATTATGTTTAGATCGAGCTAATGTGCTATATATAATACCTATTCCAACAAGTAACGGTTACCTGTTTGCATTCCAGGCTGAGTGTACACACGGCTACACATCAAGCTTTAATTTCCAGTATAAGCTGACCTTGTATTGTGTAGGCTTTTCGTAGAATGAGAGGTCAGCTTATACTGGAAATTATAGCTTGATGTGTAGCCGTGTGTACAACACCACGGGCTCGCACGACCTCTCCTTCTACCTCGCGGGACTCTACATCGGCATATCCGGCCTCGTGCTGCTCGTGGCGCGCTCGTGCGCCTGGCGCGCCAGCTGCGCCTATATACAAGGTGTGCTTTATATCCCTCTTTTCCCAGAGTAAACGTTGTTCAGACCCTGGTCTACTAACTGTTTATACCATCATATAAAAAAATAAAAAAAAACAAATCTAGATCTTCTCAAATAAGTCTAACTTTGTTCAAAAACACACCGTGACATAAAGTTTATTGACTCGCTAGGCGTAGCGAAATACACGGTGTCCTTTAAATTGCTATTTTCCCAAAACAAACGTTGTTCAGACCATGGTCTACAAAGGGTTTATAACCTCAAATTAAAAAAAATTAAATCGGTCTTGGAAAAATATAAAAAGTTGCTAATTTAAAACGTCTTTTTTAAAGTTACGCCCTACAACATGCCGCTGTATCGCCACAAAAATAATAATTGTAGGTACGCTACGGCTAGCGTGCCAATGAACTTTATGACACGGCTAGTTTTTGAACCAAGTTAGAGTTATTTGAGAAGGTCTAGATTGTTTTTAAATTATCTTGTTTGATGCTATAAACTGTTAGTAGACCATGGTCTGAACACCGTTTGTTCTGGGAAAACAGTGATTGAAAGGGCACCGTATATACTTTTATTTATTTTGTGGCGATACGATGGCGTTCAAGGGGTGAACGACAGCCGTCCTGTCCAGGGCG
The DNA here is from genome assembly GCA_918857605.2 of Philereme vetulata. NCBI lineage: Eukaryota > Metazoa > Arthropoda > Insecta > Lepidoptera > Geometridae > Philereme > Philereme vetulata. The sequence continues at coordinate 6,730,079 of OU975436.1, forward strand.
TAACGTTAAAATAGACGTTTCAAGTTGGCAACTTTTTATGTTTTTCAAAGACCCATTTCGTTTTTTTTTATTATAGATTTTTATTATAGATTTTTATTGTAGACCATAGTCTGAACAACGTTTGTTCTGGGAAAACAGTGATTTAAAGGACACCGTGTATAGGGTAGAATTTCTGAAACATACCTGGAGGAAAAGTATTCAAAATATTAATATTGTAAATTTTATTAACATAAAACATTTTTTTTGATACTACCTGAAGATGGATCAAGCATTTGGCCTACCTGATGTTAAGTGGTAACCATCGCCTATGGCAAAGTATTCATTCATTTTATTCTTTTACCTAATGCCAAGGCCGCAGTTAGATTTCGTGGTCTTCCTTTAATTTATGATACCATCTCCCGAATACGCTACTCATCTAATCAACTTATATTATTTAGGTAATAATTATGGACACTTAAATCTAAATGGTATACTCAAATGCCTTTTAATAGCACTGAGACCATGATTTGCTGAGAACCCGTAAAATTTCCTCTATATGAAAATATTACTGCAAAAAGTTCGTTTTCTATTACATTTTTTTGATATTTTGGACTGTGAGTTTCGTTTTAAACAGTAAAAACGAAAAATGGAACGTCAAAGTTATAAATCTGTCATGCCATCGATAATCATTCTCAGTCAAGTTTTGTTTGTGAAAAATTTTATTGCAAAAAGCGGGAGCGCTTCGTTTTTCTCAAAGTTAGAACCCAAACAAAATAATGAATGAGATTAATAAAAACCAGAGAGTGTGTAATTTTTTTGTTTATTTTTTTATACTACCTGGAGCCACCTGATGTTAAGTGGTTACCATTATTTGCCTTTAACAAAGTATTGCCTCGTAGGTCACGCTCCTTAGAAACTTGCCCTACAATTCACTGCCTGCGTCCATCAACTTGAGGCATACAAGTGTAAAGCCTCATGTGCCTGTAATTTCACCGGCAACCATACCCTAAAAACTGAAATACAGCAATGCTGCTTGGCGGCACAAATAGGTATGGTGGTGGTACTTCTCCGGGCGAGCGCTTTCACAAGGAACTGTACGCTCTCAGAAAAAGAAATATTAATAGATATTGTGAAAGGGTAAGAGTTCGTCAAATGCAGCACAGTTTGTTTAAGGCGCTAACCGTAGCCGATGACCTTGAGCAAATGGGCGAAAAATCAAACTTAAATTAAGGTAATGTAAAAAAAGATACGTCCGTTTATGCCACAAAAAACGTAGGTATATTTCGACACTCTAAAGAGAATCAAATTTATAGGGTACTTTCTGTTGACCTAGAACAATTAAATTTGGCAAGTAATATTGACTTATACTACAAGTACAGGGAAATCTGAAAACTATACATTTGTAAATAAGTCATAAAAAATATAGTCGTTAATTAAAGTACGAAACAATCATCGAAACTCTCGGTACAAATTTGTTTGGAATCCTCGGTGAGCGAGTCCGACTCGCACTTGTCCGGTTTTTATTTGAATTAGTGTCTGGTTCTTTCCTTCCAGGTACGGCTCTAAAATTCCACCATGTTTATTATTGATCGTGCGAAGCGAGATCTCTAAATCAACTTGGGCAAATCGGCGTTGTAGGTATGTATGTATGTTTTTCCGAGGATAACTTGCGAAGCGTTGATCCGATCATAGTGAAATTTAATACATAGCTAAGTAGTGATAGCACAATTTTGGTGTGACTAAATAAGCTAAAATGTTGGGGGGTTGTCGAGATATTGTGGTTCAAGAGGGGTAAAAAAATTAAAATGAGGCTAACTGATCAAGTTTGACGTCAAATAAAAGGTATTCATTACTTCATTTATAATCCGTTTTTATTTTTCGTAAGTTCTTTATAGTTCTTGAGTTATTAGCCATAATAAAAACTAAACTTTGACATAATTTACAGGGTACACCAGTGACCCCACATTGCTGTTATTTAGTATGCGTGTAGCATAAGTGACATAAATATAGGCAAAAGTCTGAAATCCAGAATAACTGCAACTTGTACCCCAAAAAAGAATAACCACAGTACATGAACTCCCGTTACCTGTAATTTGAATGAAACTGTAGCTCAAGATATTTGGATATTATTTAGTGACATTATTTTTGATAGTCAAAGATTACAAATAATATTTTTTTTTGTTTTAATCAGAGACTCGGGAGATCTCAGTTCGGGGCGAACTACTAGTTATTATATGCTCGGAGTTTCACAACGTGATAAAATTCGGAACCAGGAGTTTCGTAGGTAGCCGTTTTACCCGATGACTACGAGTATTATTATTAATTACTGTAAAGTTGTCACTTTCTCATTAAGGTATTATTATTATTATCAGCCCACTGTGTCTCACTGGGCAAAGGCCTCCCCCCCATTCCTTCCAGACACTTCTTTCAAGCCCTAAGATGGTCCTGTCCGCTCGGAAATTAGTGAGCTCATCCCTCCATCTCTTCTTTGGTCTGCCACGACGTCTTCGGGCTATTTCGGGGTTCCACTCGGTGGTGAGCTTAGCTCACTGATCACCCGATATACGGCATAAATGACCAGCCCAGTCCCACTTGAGTTTGGCGGCTTTCTTAGCTACATCTACGATTTGTGTTCGCGAGCGCAGCTCGGTGCTACGTATGCGGTCAATACGCTTGAATCCGAGATTGCTGCGCTCCATCGCACGTTGGTGTACATTAAGGCATTAAACTGCGTTTTTCATACAGCGATACAAAATAGTACAGAATTTAAGATAGCAGACGCACGCTACATAGATTCGCGCGTACGAGGATTTCGGATACAATCGGTCGAACACCAGCCGCAAGTGCCGCGCTTGGGCGAGACGTAAATCATATATTGTGTTCAGTTTCTGCAGTTGAATTGAGGGTAGTTGATAAACCGCCACCTATCCTTTTTCAACGGTGGACCGCGCGCGCCCGCGCATTGCGCCTCGCGGTAAAACAGGAAGCTTTTGCGCGTTGAGGTGAACAGACGTTCTGTTTACTATCAATTTGACCGTGTCATATCCTCACGGTAGACGTTCTGATATTGTGTGTGTAGGCTCATAGTCGTGCAGTGCAACTGTTGACCACTAAAATTCACCTGGACTGTCTGTGGCGTGCCGTGCACACCAGGAATTTCTCTTCGGTCCCTGCAAAGTCCAATAAAGGTAGGTGGTGTTCATTTGTCCTCTTAGATACGGAACGGACTTTACATCCACACACCACTTTCCAATCACCCCTTTTTAAAACTCAAAAACCCTGCCAGCAATCAATTTCAAAAAAGATTGTGTATAAATCGCACATATTGTGTGACATAAATTGTTAGCTGGTCGTGAAATCACTTGTACGTTAAAATGCATACATGAAAATGAATAGATACTCTAATAAACGTTCTTATCCAAATTGTTATATACTTGGTTATAGAATATTGTAGGTATCAGCTCTAGCGCTGAGCTCGAGCGTAGCTAACAAAGATCAAAATCGGCCCAAGCTTGACTTCTGTACATATTTTGTGAAAACGAAAAAACAGTACTAAAAACCCCACGTTATAACCGGTAGTTAGGTAAAACTTAATTACTGAAAAAGCACAAAGCTACCCGAGTTGATTGTTCAGTCAGCCATGAAACGAATGCAGAGCGAGTGTTTAGCTTCGACACATCATCCAAACGGACGTGTTTATGTGTTTTGTGTGTAATTAGCTGACCAATCCGCAGCTACGCACGCGTAGTTTTTCAACAAAAACATTATCCTCCTTCTGCGCTGTTGGGTAAAAAGTAGTCTATGTCACCCGGGGTTAGTGTAGCTTCTCAACAGTGAAAGAACTTTTTAAATCGGTCCAGTAGTTTCGGAGCCTATTCACTACAAACAAACAAATCTTTTCTCTTTATAATATTAGTATAGATTCCGGTTGCAGTCTTCAAGCGTTGGTATCATCACCATCATCATATAATACATAAGACGTCCACTGCTAAACATACGCCTTCTAAAACTTTCCCGAACCTCTATTGCGACCTGCACCCAACGGCTACCAGAAAACCCTTATCAGGTCGTCTGTCACATAGTGGAGGCCATCCTACGCTGAACTTTCCAGTGCGAGAAAATAATAATGAATAAATCATTTAATTCAGGCAATAATAAAATAGTTACCGGATAGTAAATAAATACTTATTCTACGGCTTATAAAAATTTACCTTAGTCTAAAACACATATCACAATAAAAAGTTATATTTATATCTTTACAAGTCAGCCCGCCGAACTTCGTACCGCCTTGACATGCATATAACGCGGGCTGTCATTAAACGTCACTCTGGTAGAATTATCAATGGTTTTCCCCGGCCATCATTATACAACCATACTTAACCATAGACAAAATTACGTTTAGCTGTCATTTGCTGTCATAGCTGTTTTGTTATTCCATGTCAGATGCGTTTTTGTTATACGACGTTTTATAGTGACTTGTATTCTCTTTGACGTTTTATGTCACGTCCCACGGGAACAACGGGAACGGTATAAAAAGGATCCTATGTCCTTCTCCTGGTTCTTAACTACCTCCCTACCAATTTTCAGCCAAATCGGTTCAGCCGTTCTTGAGTTATAAATAGTGTAACTAACACGTCTTATATATATATATATTATATAAAACAAAGTCTGGTTTCTTCGAACACTTATAACTTGAGAACGGTTATACCGATTTTGAGGATCTTTGATTTATTCGATTTGTCTCCGCCCCGAATATCAAAATAACTATTAGGATATCGGAAAATTTTACGCGCAAAGAAATAATGAAGAAAATTCATTTTCTCACACATGATGGCAGATTTTCAATTCTACCGCGATGACGTATATTGACAACCCGCGTCATATGCATGTCAAGGCGGTAAGAAGTTCGCCGGTTCAACTAGTACTACATAAACACTACAATTTTAGACTTGAGTTCGCGGTGTTCGGTATCTGTCCTCGGAAACGACTAAATACGACACCCTTCTGTCAAAAATTTTCCTTAATGAAGGACGACAGATGATGGGTCGGCACTCTCATCATAATTATAATCATCATCGTGAACCTACAACAGTCCACTGCTGGACGTAGGTCTCTCCCAGGTTGCGCCACTGAGCCCGATCCTCAGCTCTTCTCATCCAATCTCTGCCAGCCACAGTGCGCAAATCGTCACTCCACCACGAACCTGATATTTCAATACTTCTATTCAAAGTCAAAATCTTTTATTCATTAAAATCACAAGGATTACTTTGAAACGTCAATTTTACTGCCTGTTCCTTCGCGACCAAGCCAGGAAATAAAGGCAAAAAACAAGGCTGGTTGTTTTTTTTAATGATCCTATTACAATACAGGAAATAAATTACGTCTAAATTGTAACATTTTGAACGAGTTGGAGCAATTTTAATCCCAAGCTTCTCTATCATCTAACTAGATAATCGTAAGGTTTTTAAAATCATCTCAAAAATTTCAAGCCTAGACGGGACTTGAACCCGCGACCTTCCTCTTGATACGAAGACGCACTACCAACTGTGCAACAAGGCAATTAACGTCTAGGTCGAAATAAGTGAGATGATTCAGAATTACGACTAAAGCGCCGTTAGCTCCATCTACAGGAAAACTTATATAGTTCTTTGTATCTGCTCAATGCCAAACGTTGCAGTTCAGTACATTGACAAGAGATGTCGCGTTGCGTATTTCAAATAGTATTTTTATTTATAGTGTTATCCGAACACATGCGGAAAATTCCAAGATTTTTAAATTTTTGAGATGATTTTAATACGTGCTAGAACGCATGTGATGCCAAAACACGATTCCGTAAAAATTTTTTGATAGAAAAAAAAATCCAAAGATCCAAATGTATCTTATAACTGTTCCTAGGCAATGAATACTTCAATTAAGATCTTGAAACTTTATACAGTAATTTTACACAACATAAGTAAGAGCATCTGTGTTTTAAATTTTCAAAATACCTTATGATTTTACCATAAAATGGAAATACCTAAGTTTTGCACTAATGAAACCATTCGCTTCGGACGCCCGGTCCGAGATTCAGTCTGGCCTCGGCTTTCAGACGGGGTACCTGTGACGCTGGTCCCTCCAAACGATCACGTAATTCATAAGTAGAATTTAATATTAACTTTGTTTTTGTAATAACGCAGTAATGAGAAATAAGCACAACAAGAAAATGAAGGGACTGAATGATAAAAAAACCGGCAAACATATGAACCACGGCGAGATAGGATATGCAGCGGTGCACGGAGAAGCGGGGGTGAAATTCGAGTTAGGGCTGAGGTATAGTCAACTCTTAACGTCATAATAGCTCAAGGCTCGAACACTACAGAGTCAGTCCACTCTCCTAAGGAGAGATGTTTCAGACGCTGTCTTACTTAAAATTATTCAAGGCGCCATTGAATGCCCTGAGCTATTAAATAAACTAGATTTAATTGTACCTCGCTCTTCTAGTCGAATTCAGAATTGGAAAACATTGTTTCTCCACATTTGTCGCTCTAACTACGGTCAAAACTCCGCGTTGTACCGCATGTGCTCATACTACAACGAGCACCTCAATCTGTTCGATATATTTGGTGCATCTGTCAACACAGTCAAAAAACACCTGCTTTCAAAACCAATAGTTGGTTTTGGTAGCAGGTAAGTGTATTATAATAAAATTTTGTTTTGTTTTCTTGTCTGTTTAAGTTATGTATCTTCCATTTCAAACTATTTTTGCATGCTGTACCTACTTCTAGAAGGTCGTACACCGTCTTTGGTAAAATTGTATTTTTTTTCCTAGTATCGTTTCGTGTAACGTCCAGTTTAGTGGGCCAAATAAAAAAACCGGCCAAGTGCAAGGGTACCGTACCATCTATTCTAATATTATAAAGAGGAAAGATTTGTTTGTTTGTATTAAATAGGCTCCGAAACTACTGGACCGATTTAAAAAAATTCTTACAATATTGGGAAGCTACAATATCCCCGGGTGATATAGGCTACTTTTTACCCAACTGCGCAGAAGGAGGGTAATATTTTTATTGAAAAACTACGCGTGTGGAAGCTGCGGATTTGTCAGCTAGTTATCTATAAAAAACGGCAAAAAATCACGTTTATTGTATGAAAGCCCCCCATTAAAATTTGTTTTATTTTAATTTTTAATTATTTATTTTTAAAGTGAAATTATAACTAAATAAACTGTGAATATTACAAGCGTCTACCAGTTGCCATTATTAACATCGAGCTAAAACGAGCAAATAATCACGTTTGTTCTATGGGAGCCCCCCTTCAATATATATTTTATTTTGGTTTTAGTATTTGTTGTTATAGCGGCAACAGAAATACATCATCTGTGAAAATTTCAAATGTCTTACTATAACGGCTCATGAGATACAGCCTAGTGACAGACGGACAGACAGACAGACAGACAGCGGAGCCTTAGTAATAGGGTGCCGTTTTACCCTTTGGTTACGGAGCCCTAAAAAATGAACTAATTCAAATTAACCTTGTAAATTAATGATGTGTACGAATTCGTTATTACCTACCTTGAGCGCCGCTTATCGTCGTAAGTAAGCTCTCGATATCAGATTTAACTCTAGCATTTACGAGAGCTACAGTGAAACTAGGTATTTCTCAAGAATCGAAACGCGCAGCGCAGGACGCTCCGCACCAGATGAATTACCATGTGAACGTTGCAGGGAGCCATTGGGTACAGACCGCGTAAGATCGGTTATTCTGCAAATATAGGGTGTTTCGTAACATTCGCACAAAAATGAAAGGGGTTATTTTGATTAGCATAATAAATAAATTTGTAAAACGTTGACAATAAAAATAAGAAATTTATTTTGGCATGTTATAACAAAGACTTTAATATATAAACTTATGTAGCTATTGCTGCTTGCCATCTAACATCAGATACTGTATTGGTGACGTCTCAAGATATCTCTTGTTGCCCCCTTCTAACCCAAAACCCGCAGCCATTACCGAAAGAAATATCAAATCGGCCTATATTGTTGGATGTCGATTGCAAGAGTAAGCAGTAAGTTATATATTAAATTAATTACTTAGTCGATTTTCTTTAAAATTTGATAGTATAACTACAAGTTTTTTTTTCGAGAAGCATTTATTTTGTTTTGAGAAACCATCACTTGAATATCGTCAGTATATTAACAAACAACCTGTATATGGAGGGCTTATGTACAGCAGCATTTCTGTTAGATTACAAACACTAGTATCAAAACGTGCTTTCAGAATGGTTTCTGCACTTTCCTATGCCGTCTCAAACGTAGGACACTCGAGGAATCTTAGACTACAACGATATGTCGTGCAACTTGTGATTAAGTGATATAATCTCGCTATTGTGCAAGTCACATAACGCCGCACATAACACATAACCTTATTTTTTCCAACCACCGGTGGTAACGTTTGTGTGATTTTCTATTCGCAAATCATCATCATCATCATCTTATCCGCCATGTTTAGCTCAATGTTATATCCAGAGCGATCGCAAATTAAAGTAAAGTTGCAAGCCTATCGAACTTTTACAGAACACATTTTGGGGAATGTGCCCTGCAACTATACGATCTGATCCTTCCATCCCCCTTCCACAAAGGGCAAGCAGGCGCACGGCTCAGTACCATCTGCGTACCTAGTTGATATACCACATATACGCACACACCGTTTTGATTCTACTACGTTGTAGGGCATAGATATAGAACACTTTACCGTCGTCGGTTTTTCCTAATAAATACAATCCGGGCAATAGAATATTATTGAATCCGGGCCTCTTTAAGGTAAGAGTTAATAGGTTTCTTCTAGATTTTCGTGCTACATCTTAGACCACATCATCGCTTACCATCAGGTGAGATTGTGGTCAAACGAAGTTCTATCATGTTTAAAAAAAAATCTTGTGTGGCCTGCATCCAACAACGGCTCCTTGCAATCCCTATCAGATGGTATTTCAAAGTCTAAGTGTGTCTAACCCCTCGGCTACACTATGCTCCTGCTCATGCTACTCGCATTGCCACGATGTTGCCGCAATTAATGCCGTGGGTGGCCAAGCACATCCCTCCTCGCGCGGTTATTCGTTCCGTAGGTAGGTATAGGAACTAGGTTTTAATAGATAGATAGCTTTACTAGCACATAGTATAAGTAGTAAATATACATAAATAATATACTTACCGCGGTGTTAGGTTCCTAGCTACTCGTCACTTTCATGACTAGAATTAACATACCTAGATGTATCATTTGTTCTTTTCTTGTTTTGTTTACTAATGGCGGGTTCTTATATCCGTCGGTAACCAACTTCGACTTGTTTATCCTTGAAAACCCGTCAAAAGTTTGACACTAGTTTGACACTTTTTCAAGGAGATACGAGTCGTAGTCGGTTACCGACGGATATAGGAAACCGCCATTAATAAATACAAATAAAATAAAACTCTTTATACTTAGATACACACGAGACAAACTGTTAACAACCAATATCAACTTTAAAAAAAACCGGCCAAGTACGAGTCGGACTCGCGAAGAGTTCCGTACCATTATCTATACAAACGGCAAAAAAATTACGTTTGTTGTATGTGAGCCTCTATTAAATATTTGTTTTATTTTAATTTAACTATTTATTTTTATAGTGAATATATAACTAATTATTTTGTGAATATTTCAAGCGTTTACCTGTTGCCGTTATCAATATTAAGCAAAAACGAGCATAAAAATCACGTTTATTGTATGTGAGCCCCCCTAAATATTTATTTCATTCTGTTTTTAGTATATGTTATTATAACGCCAACATAACTTATAAATAAATTCTATAAATTTTAACGCGGTTTCATTTGACCACTCATCCGTAGTAGCAAAGTGGCATAATTTTTCCAAATCTTAAAACGCACGTGCTTCCTCTCTGAACTCTCAAAGCGAAATGAGGAGCGCGTGGTGTCGCACCACTGGTGTGTGGTTAGGCTAATCACGTTCTTGTTGCCGGCTCTTTGACTCATGTACAAAAAACCGACAAAATGTGGAGCGGTAGGGCATGAGCATGAACATGAGAAGTAACGTGGCCACATTACGTCCCTGTCCACTTTCCTCGTGCCATGGCGAGTAATGTGGCTGCGGGCTAAGTGGAGGCCGACCTACACTGCGCTGTCCAGTGCGATGCAGTATGCGCAAATAATCACATCTTTTCACCCATTCACTGAAAAATCTAGGAATACAGATGGATACCCGTTTAACCTGGGTTCCCTGTATCAATGAGATTAGCCGCAGGGTATTTGCATCGTCTGGATCTTTACGGAGACTTTGTAACTTTTTGCCGACTGCTACCAAGGTTACGCTTGCACAGACCCTTTTACTTCCAATCCTAGATTACGCCGACGCCTGCTATCTTGACATGTCTGAAGCACAACTGAGCAAACTTGGCTTGCGCAAGTATAACCATATCTCTGATTTTCGCATAACGCTCAAGTGGCTCCCCATCCGTCTTCGCTGGAATGCACACATACTGCCCCTTTTGACCATACGACAGAGTTTTATGGTCTATAATGGTCGATTCTTCACTCTAACAGCCGCACGATTGTGGAACGCTTTGCCCCTCTCTATAAGAACATTCAAGTCTATCAGTAATTTTAAAACAAAAGTGCATACCCATTATCTGTCCCTGTGTTGAAGTTGTAACTGCTTGTTAATTCATCTTAACCATTTTTATAGTTTCTTATTTTAAATTAAATTTGTGTTATTACTAGTATTTTAGGTTTATAGTATGTAGATATGTTTTTATTTTTTTATAGATGCACCGCCGTTATGTGATACATTATAATCCGGTCCATACAAAGGTTGCCTGGAAGAGATCGCTGTTAGCGATAAGACCGCCCATTGAAATAAATCTATTTGTATGAATTATGTTCTGTATTTTACTTTGGTGTACAATAAAGAGTTATCTTATCTTATCTTTTCCTTAAAAGGAAGTAACCATTCTAACCATAAATATAAGTACTGTACCCTAAAACCTCCAGTTTTCTACGTGTCCCATCACTCGACCGGACTTGACAAGTAAATTAAACTGTCGATCATTCTATAAAAATACAGGCCGGGAATTGAGCTCGGGAAAGTTTTGTGAGGGAATAACGGGACCCTTATAACTTACCCATTTATTGCTACTTAAAGTCTTAGAAAGTTTTTAACTAATTTTATGCTGAAGTACTTACTTGTGGCCTTACACAGACGATGGATTGCTAGATGACAACTTTTGCCTTACGTTCGGTCGCATAAAGTAAAGAGTGGAACGACTTGCCAGAGTCTGTGTTTCCTGATAGCTACATATATTCCTGATACCTGGGTATCTTTAAGTCGCGAGTGAATAGGTTTCTTCTAGGCAAGCGTGTACCATCGTAGACTGCATTATCGCTTACCATCAGGCGAGATCGTGGTCAAACGCAAGCCTATAATTTATAATAAAAAAAAAACGTCAGATTGTCAACTTACGTACTCATCTCAATATGTATACCAAAACATTTATTTTATTACTTTCAACAATTACAAAGTTAAAAAGGTTAATATCATCCCGCGTAATGAACCTTAACAACGTATAACAAATTCATGTCGCTGATTGTGAATAAAAACCAGCCAAGTGCGAGTCGGACTCGCGCACGAAGGGTTCCGTACCATTATCTATAAAAACGGCAAAAAAATTACGTTTGTTGTATGGGAGCCCCCTTAAATATTTGTTTAATTTTAATTTAATTATTCATTTTCAAAGTGAATATATAATTAAATATTCTGTGAATATTTCAAGCGTCTACCTATTGCCGTTATCAATATCGACCTTTAAATATTTATTTTATTCTGTTTTTACTATTTGTTGTTATAGCGGCAACAGAAAGATATCATCTGTGGAAATTTCAAGCGTCTAACCGGCACGGTTCATGAGATACAGCCTGGTGACAGACGGACAGACAGACAGACAGCGGAGCCTCAGTAATAGGGTGCCGTTTTACTCTTTGGATACGAAACCCTAAAAAACAAGGATTAAAAGGAGCAGTGTGGTGTACGGACTCAATGTCGTCGCTAGATTAAAATATAATGTGCTTTCAAGAAAGAAAAATTTATGCTAACATGAAATTTTACAAGCGTTTTCTCTATTTTCAAAGAAAAATACCAAGGATTTGTAGCAAACAAACTTGTATAACAATGCCCATTTGTTTTAGAAAGAAAAACTATTTAAAACTAAATAGAGCGAGAGGGCAATTTATGCAACTCCACCCCATCTAGTACCATTATGACTAGGATTATTCCTAACTTAACATAACCCATAGGACAGAACAAACAGACAGGGAAAAAAGAGACAAGCTTTACAATGGGACAAAACAGGCTAAAAAATTCATAATTGATAAAGCACCCACTGACCTCACCTTTCACAAATATTATTGATATGGATGGATGGATTGTCGTGTTCCAGGACCGCCGGTAGGATTTCCCGTCACGCTAGCCTTAATAATATCATCCGCCAGGCTTTTTGCAGCGTCTACATTCCGGCCGTTCTCGCACCAAACGGTCTGATACGTGACGATGGTAAGAGGCCTGACGGTATGACTCTTATACCTTGGGAGAAGGGTAGGCCTATGGTGTGGGATGCCAATGTTGTCGATACCCTTGCGCCATCTCATCTGTGTGGTACATCAGTTAGGGCCGGTGCGGCGGCAAATTCAGCCGAAGATCTCAAGCGGCGCAAATATGGAAGGCTCGACAGAGCTTACGTACTTGAGCCATTTGGGGTCGAGACCCTGGGTCCATGGGGTACCGGGGCCCATCACGTTTTCATAATTCTTTCTGGGCGTCTGGTCGAAGCGACATGTGATCCGAGAGCGGGCTCTTATCTGGGTCAATGCATAAGCATTGCAATCCAGCGGGGCAATGCAGCCAGTGTCTTGGGGACACTTCCGCCTGGTAGTGATTTGGAGCAGTTGAGCTATCTATAGATCGTTTGCAACGGTCTTTAGATTATTCAACTGTTTCTTCTGTATTTTTATTGTAAATAATTGTATATTCTTTCTTGTATATTTTTGATAGATGTGAAAGTGATAGTAAGGTACAAGATGTGTATATATACATAATATTAATACATAAATGCGAAAGTAACTTTGCTTGTTTGTTAGTTTGTTTGTTTGTTACCATTTCACGACTAAACGGCTGAACTGATCGTAATGAAATTTATCAAGGAGATTATATCCTCAAGAAGGACATAGGCTACATTTCGTCTTTAAAAATAATCTTGAAGGGGGTGAAATAGGGGTTGAAAGTTTGTATGGGCAATCCATAATTCCTTAAGTTAGCGATTTGAAAATTTATATTTAGGCTTTTGGTAAGAAATCAATATAAATAAATATAAATATTGCTGGACATTTCACACAGCGCTGCCTAGCACCAAACTAAGCAGAGCTTGTACTATGAGAACCAGATAACTGATAGATTACTTAAATACATTTTTTTTTGTAAATACATACTTATAATGTATAGAGAAACAACCAGACCCAGAACAAATATCTGTAGATCGTGCAAACATTTGTTCCGCGGCGGGAATCGAACAATAAAAACATATACATGTTTCAACTTTATTACCGCGGGTGGGTCAGCTGTACCCTTACCAGTAACCTTATACAATCACTAATCTTTACAAACCACTAATTGCATGTACATCTAAACTACCAAGATTTTTAAAATCATCTCAAAAATTTCAAGCCTAGACGGGACTTGAACCCGCGACCTTTCTCTTGATACGAGGATGCACTACCAACTGTGCAACAAGGCAATTCACGTCTAGGTCGAAATTAGTGAGATGATTCAGAATTACGACTAAAGCGCCGTTAACTCCATCTACAGGAAAAATATATATATATATACTATACATAAATAAAAATACTATCTAAACTACCCTTCGCAATCACCGCTTGATACTTGATGAAGTAGAGTTGCACAACACCCACTAAGTCTATAAGTATAATTAATTTTCTCTGTTCAAAGGATCAACTTTGAGCACCGAAATTTCGAACTGCATCCCGCGTAAAATACTGAAACGAATGAAATAACGGGAAAAATCTGGGCTTCATTATTTGTGAGCACGGTGTCTACGGCTTTGAAAGGTATTTTCGTTTAAATTATTCTGTGACTTTAGTTTCTCAAGACGCATTACATAGAACGAACAAAATGCACTTGTTCCTTTATTAGTTACGATAGATTTCAGATTTTTCAAATTTGGTTATTTTACCTTAGTAATTATAACATTGGTTGTTACAGGCATGTAATTTTTTTATGATTAAACTTATAATAATTAAATTAAAATAAAATCAGAAAAAATCAAAAATAAATCGAATCAGAAATGAGGAGATACATAGGAGAACTCAAGTCACCGACATAGCCCGACGGATTAGCACGTTGAAGTGACAATGAGCAGGCCATATAGCGCGCAGAACAGATGGCCGATGGAGCCGGAAAGTTCTCGAATGGAGGCCACGGACCGGCAAGCGCAGCGTAGGACATCCATCTACAAGATGGGCAGACGAGTTGGTAAGAACCGCAGGTCAGCGTTGGATGCAAGCCGCTTCCAACCGCAGTTCCTGGAGATCAATGAGGGAGGCCTTTGTCCAGCAGTGGACGTCCTACGGCTGATATGATGATGATGAAAAATAAAATCAACTAGAAATAACAATGATAAAATAAGATAACTATTTATTGTACACCAAAGTAAAATACAGAACATAATTCTTACAAATAGATTTAGTGCAATGGGCGATCTTATCGCTAAGAGCGATCTCTTCCAGACAACCTTTGTATGAACAGGATTATAATGTATCACATGAAAATGGTTTGGTCCGCGTAGGAGTCGAACCAGCAACCTCTGCTGTTTATCAGCCCACAGCGCCACAGAGGTCTTATATTCATAAATACTTGGATCATACCGATCCTAATCCAATAACCATAGCAACGTTCCTTCAGTTTTGAGAATTAAACTAAGCTACCAGTCCGTTGTACTTCCGCAGGCTGTCAAACCCTATGATCCAAAGTCGATATACGCTGACGTCACATCTCGCCTCATTTCCCTCCAAGAGGGCTTCAAATAAATCCCTCTCCGACATTCCTGTACTCCTGACGCCCACATAATAATAATCTTGGTGAGACAAGACGGCCTCTGTATTTTATAAGGGATTCAAAATACTTACGGATTCAGCGCTTTCAATATTGTCAAGAAAATGGGATAAACGGTATTCTCCTTTACGGCATTACTACGGGTCTTACTGTTTTGCATCGAAAAGATGAGATGTATTATGGATGGAACTAGTATTTTTAGTCTGTAGAAAAATTGATTGATTTGATTTTTAGAGTTTCGTACCTCAAAAGGTAAAAACGAAACCATTATAAGACCACTATCTCGTCCGTCTGTCCGTCTGTCTGTCCGTGTATCACCACCGATTTTCTCAGGAACGAGTCGACCTTGAAGTTGAAGTTTATACCAGATACTGAGGTTTATAGTCCCTATTAGGTGTATAAAAATCAAGGTCCTGAGTCAACACTATAAAAAGATATGGGCAAACTTTGATTTTTGCGAATGTATCAAAATTTACCTTCATTTTCATTTTTTTTTATTTTTCCGAATTTTCTCTTGTCCTGTAAGACCTTGCTTTTAACCAAAATTGACACTTCTAGGTCAACCGGAAGTACCCTATAAGTTTTGGGTCAAACCAAGGTCTTACAGCACCAACAAAGGAATAATTCCAAAAAATAAAAAAATATGAAAATTAAAGGGTGTCCCCATACATACATAGTTGACGCCAATTAAGATACTCCTCTGAGTTATATGGGCGCTCATATAATTTAGAGGACTAGCTTAATAGGCACCACCAGAATAAAATAAATATTTAAGTGGGGCTCCCGTACAGAAGACATGATTTTTTTGCCATTTTTATAGATAATGGTACGGAACCCTTTGTGCGCGGGTCCGACTCGCACTTGGCTGGTTTTATTTTAGTTTGACTTTAAATCAGCTTGAGCTTACCTTAGAATTTAACTTATACAAACGTAATGTTTGACTTAAGGTCTTGACCTAAAACAGCTGAAATAGAATTTTAAACGAAGTCAGTTGATTTTTACCAAGTGATTCTTCAATGAAAATCATCTAATTCACAAAAGTCTAAAATAACATACTAGTTATGAGATAGCCTGTATAAAAGTGTGCCCAGACAAGAAACTTTAACCAAACAAGCTTTCATTTTTATTATTGTAACATTAATGAAGCAAGCCAATTAGCATTCTAAATCTGAAAATAAACCGACTACTTATATGGAATTTTTTTCAGTCGACAAAATTGTATCCACATTTATTGCACTATTGAGAAAATTTACTCAGAAACAGACAATGTACGGAAATCCAATGAAAGGCCGATACGAGAGCGACTTACCTTGGTTTAATCCGTCTTGCTCTCCTTTATCCACTCATACACACATAACAACTCCGCAGTTCCTTTATCCATAGGCTGCTGTGGTTAATGAGATATGTATGTCGTCTTCTTGAGAGATGTAACACGCGCGAGAAACAATCACTTAGCCGCCGGTGGCCGCTGTACTCTTTTTAATATTGTTTGTTAGGTGCATGCAATGATGAAGGCGCGTGAGAGCTAGTCGGCTCGTAGAGACGCGTTGCCAGCTACCTAGGTACCGTCACTTCACTCAGCCAATGAGGGTATGTCCATAAAATAAGATTTTGATGTACCCTCCAAATTGTGTACGTACTTCCAATCAATTCCGATACGGAACAGACAATATAATCTTTATAAAATAATAGTTATGAAGTAAACAAAATCTAACACCTCTAGATGTGAAATATTCTGTTCAGTTACTGGGTCAGTGTTATTTTCACTAACAAATAACTAATACCCATAGAAAAGCTATTAAAATATCAACAACTAGTTACTAGGTTTATGCATTAGTCTATTAGCTCCAGCTTAACGGTTTCACAGTTCGATAGAACAGCTAGTTCAGTCCCTGTCTTATCATAAGAGCCGTCTTCGCAAGACTCACGATAAAGGTTTTGTGGTTTTGTTCCGTGATACAAAATAACCAGTTGGATATCAAACTACGGCGACATTATCCTAGATCGCGTAAATGATCTGTTCTTAGGATCTGTGCATAAGTAATACCTTTCAACAAGACCATGTAGTTGGATATGATATCTCAAGCCAAAGGTCGCTGGGTGGGGGATGTCACCATTTCCTTAGCCGATATCTTTCAAACTATCGTCTGCTAAAGTTTTGTCTACGAAGCCAAAAATTAAATAAGGCGTAGACAAATATTTGTCTGAAATATCATTTTTTTAGGTATACCTATGGCAAGTTTGGTCTGTCTATTCTCGAACCCTAAACATCTGAGCCACCCAAAGACAGTTCGTATTTAACTTTAAAGAAGGTTTTAATTCTTCATTTCAGAAATAGATTCACCGTTATCAAAGTTGCTGCTGCCGCGGCTGGATTTTGGTTTGATCAAGTAAATTTCTCCATCTGGGTATGACGTAGGCTTTTCCTCTCCAGCCTTTTACACTAACAGCTTTCATGGCTTGCTTAGATTCAGCTCAGGTTCAATTATTTACATTTGTAACAGTAAGTTTTGCCATTTACATAATGTCGTCTAGCAGCTGCACTTCGGTCTAGTCAAGATGTCAGATAGTAGTTCTATTTAATAACACTAATATTATTAATTCTAAAGTTTGGATGTTTTTATTAGTTTTTTACTCAATCACGTCGTAACGGCTAAACCGATTTCGATAAAATTTGGTATGTACGTAGATTATAATCTGGATTAACACATAGATTAGATTAGATTAGATAATTTCTTTATTGCACACCATTAAATACAAACATATAAAAGAAAAAACAATTTTAAATCATAGGTACAATGGGCGTCCTTATCGCTAAAACCGATCTCTTCCAGGCAACCTTTGGATGGACAGGATCTATATGAACAAAAAAGGACGGTGACATTAGATTTTTTTTTAGAATTAGTTTAAAAAAAAAACAAGCATATATTACAATTTATAAAAAAATATAGTTAATATAAAATAAAATGCTTAATTATATTAAATAATATAATCATAAAATTAAATAAATATTAATATTAAGATACATAATATATATATATATATTGTCATACCTACATACATAAATTATAAAAATGTATAAATAAATAAATGGCCTAGTGAGCGATGGATGACAGAAAATGTTGTCTGACCATGTTTTTAAAGATAGGGAGAGATTTTGCATGACGAATTGAGACAGGTAGGGCATTCCAGAGTCTGGTAGCCTGCAGAGTAAAAGAGGTACTATAAAATACTGAGGTATGGTGGAGAGTTTTTAATTGAAGGGTTTCAGAGGAACGTAAGGATCGAGAGTTGGAAAGGTTATTTCACATAGGTTATTTTTAGTTGACAAACAACGGGTGCGAAGCCTCTGGCGGAAGCTAAGCTAGTTAGAAATGAACTGACATATAAAACGTGTCTAAGCTGTGGCTTCCTTTGAATTCGCGAAGAAATAATTAGGTAGCTGTTATTAGACACTAAAAAGAATGGAAGTGGCACTTAGAATTCTTAAGAGTTTCTTGAAACTATTTTAAAGTTGTAATTGAAAGCAAGTACCTGAAGGAAACTTCGGCGCATTATCGTAACTCTTTATAAACCCCTAAGTATGGACGAAGTTTTGAGAGTTAGATTTTATAACCTAGAATTCAGATCATCACAAATGGACACAGAAACAAATGAAAACAAAAAAATATAAACTAACTAAAAACTATAAGTATAGTGGCGATAGCCCCAGCTCAGCATTTGCTACAGCATGTTGCCACACTGCAGCGCTGGTCTTCTGCTGAGTGACGGTGTCCTTCAAATCACTGTTTTCCCAGAACAAACGTTGTTCAGACCATGGTCTACTAACAGTTTATAACATCAAATTAAAAAACAAAACGATATTGGTCTATGAAAAATATAAAAAGTTGCGAACTAAAAACGTCTATTTTAACGTTACGCTCTACAACATAGCGCGCTGACCAGTAGCTACTAGGTACTAAGGAGTAGGTAATACGCTACGGCAAGCGAAAGTTCATGGGAACTTTATGTTACGGTTAGTTTTTTAACAAAGTTAGACTTATTTGAGAAGGTCTAGTTTTTTTTATTCTCTTATTTGATGCTATAAACAGTTATTAGACCATGGTATGAGCAATGTTTGTTCAAGGAAAACAGTGATTTAAAGGACACCGTGTATAACCCGGACATCAGCCTGTACGAGATTAGGATCGCTCTGAAACAGCTTAAAAATAACAAGGCACCAGGTGAGGATGGAACTTCTGAGAGCGGGTGGAAAACCGGTACTTCAAGTCCTCCAGAAGTTATTTAACTCCGTCGTCCTCGAAGGAACCACGCCAAAAGCGTGGGATAAGAGCGTGGTGGTGCTTTTCTTTAAAAAAGGTGATAAAACCTTATTAAAGAACTACAGGCCCATCTCGTTCTTGAGCCACGTTTACAAGCTGTTTTCGAGAGTGATTACGAACAGTCTCGCACGCAAGTTCGATGACTTCCAGCCTCCCGAACAAGCTGGTTTCCGAAAAGGCTTTAGTACCATAGACCACATCCACACGCTACGCCAGATTATACAGAAGACCGAGGAGTATAATCGGCCGTTATGTCTAACGTTTGTGGACTATGAAAAAGCCTTCGATTCAATCGAGACCTGGGCGGTACTGCAGTCTCTTCAGCGATGCCAAATCGACTATAGGTATATCGAAGTGTTGAAGTGTTTGTATAGTAACGCCACTATGTCAGTCCGTCTACAGGACCAGAGTACGGAACCAATCCAATTGCAGAGAGGCGTGAGACAGGGAGACGTAATTTCTCCGAAACTGTTCACGAACGCATTGGAGGACGTTTTCAAACTCTTGGTCTGGGACAGACTTGGCATCAATATCAATGGCGAATACATCACTCACCTTCGTTTTGCCGATGATATAGTCATTATGGCCGAATCGCTCGAGGAACTCGGTATCATGCTCAACGACCTCAGTAGGGTCTCCCAACAGGTGGGTCTTAAAATGATCATGGATAAGACGAAAATCATGTCAAATATCCATGTTGCGCCCGTACCGGTAGTTGTTGGGGACGATACTCTCGAAGTTGTCGACGAATATGTATACCTAGAACAATCTGTCCAATTAGGTAAGTCCAACTTCGACAAAGAGGTCGCTTGAAGAATCCAACTCGGCTGGGCAGCGTTCGGGAAACTTCGCGATATCTTCTCGTCCAAAATTTCCCAGAACCTGAAGACTAAAGTCTTCAACCAGTGTGTGTTGCCAGTGATGACCTATGGCACTGAAACGTGGTCCTTTACTCATGGCCTCATGACCAAGCTCAAGGTCGCTCAACGAGCTATGGAGAGGGCTATGCTCGGGGTTTCTTTGCGTGACAAAATCCGCAATGAGGAAATCCGCAGAAGAACTAAAGTTGCCGACATAGCTCTCAAACTTAGCAAGTTGAAGTGGCAATGGGCAGGCCACATCGCTCGTAGAACCGATAACCGTTGGGAAAGAAAGGTTCTCGAGTGGAAACCACGGACTGGAAGACGCAGCGTAGGCCGGCCCCCACAAGGTGGACCGACGATCTAGTAAGAATCGCGGGGAGCCGTTGGGCGCAAACGGCTACCAACCGCTCGTTGTGGCGATCTAAGGGGGAGGCCTATGTTCAGCAGTGGACGTCTACCGCCTGATGATGATGATGATGTGTATAACTAAAAGATTAAAAACATTTACATTATAATTATCCAACATTATATCTAGCACATTCTACAGATCACTAACTCAAAAGTCAAACAAACCATGACCGACAATTTATTAATAATTCGTGCCAAGCCGGGGCGGATCAACATTATATATCAATACTTATATTATAAAGAGCAAAGATTTGTTTGTATGTTTGTTTGTATTGAATATGCTCCAAAACTACTAAACCGATTTAAAAAAATATTTCACTGTGGGAAAGCTACACTATCCCCGGGTGATATAGGTTACTTTTTACCCAACTGCGCAGAAGGAGGGTAATGTTTTTATTGAAAAACTACACTTGCGAAGCTGCGGATTTGTCAGCTGGTCAATAATAAATAGAGTGACGACAGAGGAATGTGAGTGGAGAGTGAGAGAGACACTACTATGGCTATAAAATCTACTATACAATGTTATATGTGGATGCGTACTAAGTCACTGACATAAACTCAGAGGATTATCAAGCTGAAGTGGTAGTGGGCGCGGAACAAAGCTTGATTAATTAACTGCCGTTGGGGCAAAAAGGTTCTCAAAAGCTATGGAAAGCGTGGCGTGGGACGGTTCCTCACTAAATAGAGACAAACTAATAAAGGTTAAGATCTAAAACATCAAGGAAATCTATGGGGGAGGCCTATATTCTGCAATGGACGTCCTATAGCAGATATGATAATGATGACGTAACAAGTGCGCGTAGTGCTTATGGAATGTTCCTATTTTCAGCCATTTGTGTGCCATTTCTGGGCAAAGGCCTCCCCATTCCTTCCAAACATCACTATCTGAAACTTAGAAAATGTGTCCCTCCATCTCCGTTTTCATGCTTACTTATACTTTAACAAAAATTAGTTCACCTATTTCCCATCTTCTATTATGAAGAACCCTGCATATTTCACGCAACAACGCTCGGCTCTTTTCATTCCAGGAAAATTGCTCCTCATTTTATTTTAAAGAGCTTTTTACTTAGCAGTATAAAAAGAGGTAAAATATAGAGAACTAATCCTACTTTAGATAATTAACTTATCCACGAGTTTATCGCGATAGCTTTCCTTTACTGTTTTCAGGTGAATTATTTCATCTCCATGTTGTACAAAAAGAAAGGACATTAAAGAGTTTATCTATCATTTTACTTTTAAACAACTAAATTAAATAAAGTTCCACACAGTAAATGTAATAAAATATATTAAGAAAATAGTTGAGTTCACTCAGTCGCTTGCTTATGCAATGTTGCCGCAGCTGAATAGAGATCGGCAAATATTCATTTCGCATGGTATGACGCGAACCAGGTGCCGTCTGCAAACCCAAATTGGAAATGTTCCTAATCCAATTTGTAGTAATATTTGTTGGTCTATTCAAAAATAAGGGCGCTGAAAATCACTGTCTTGAAGTATTATTTACCTAAATGAATAAAACTATTAAAAAGTCAGTTTGTTTTGTGTACAAAAAGCGGCGATAGTTTGTAACCTCATGAGTTCAAAGATTAAGGCGAATATAGTAGCTGATTGGCCTTATTTGGAGGCTTTCTCCTCAGGGAGGAATCAGTTTTGTGTGCTCAAAAAAAAATATGTCATTCATTGACTTTTTATCTGCAAAGTGAACATACAAAAAAGTTCTATCTGTTTATTTTTTATGAGAAAAAAAAATAACAAAATGTAGCTGTTTTCGACTTTCAATTTGATTCAACCTCTAAACGACGTAACACTTTGTATTTATTCTTTCACTTGAATGTGGTCAAAAACTATACCTTCAAGTTGAATATATGATGCTGTGCTACTACAGTCTTTCACGTGGCAATTAATTATTTTAGATTTTTTCGAATAATTAGCGGGCGTATCCTTAGAAGGTGGTTGCGCGGGCGACGGGCGGCAGTGTACCGCTGACTGTGGTACGGGAGGGTGGTGCTCGTCTGCATCGCGCTCACCTACTTGCTGGTCGGTTAGATGCGTGTGGCGGAAGGTGCGGTTGGTGCGGGGCCGAAACAATAGCTACGCCCATTCGCTCAAGGTCATCGGCTACGGTTAGCACCTTAAAATTTTACCTATCAAGAAGATATAATCATAGATCAAGAAAGATAATAATTAACTAATTTTAATTTATTTATCGCTAGCTGACCCGCCCGCGTCTTCGCATGCGTGGTATTTCAATAAAAACATTACCCTCCTTTTGCGCACTCGGGTAAAAAGTAGCCTATGTCCTTCCCCAGGATATAATCTAATATAAATAATAATAAATAAATATTGCTGGACATTTCACACAGGCTACTCGTATCTAGCCCCAAACTAAGCAGAGCTTGTACTTTGGAAACCACATAACTGATAGAGTACTTATATACTTTTTTTAAATAATATATGCTTATAATATATAGAAAAACATCCAGACTAGGAACAAATATCTGTAGATCATGTAAACATTTGTTCCGTGGCAGGAATCGAGCCCGCTACCTCCTGCGTCTCAGCCGGCTATTCGCCCACTGCGCTACAGAGGTATGAGAAAATTAATTTCTTTATATTTTTTTGTGTGATTTTTTTTTCGATATGTATATAGTTATTCTGCTATTCGGGGCGGAGCGAAGACAAATCTAACAAATCAAAGATCATTAAAATCGGTCCAACCCGTTTTGAGTTATAAATGGTGTAATTAACCCGATTTTGTTTTATATTCCTGTGGTCGGAAAACTGAGGTGGCGATGATTTTGTGCAAAAACGGCGAAATGTTCAAGAGTTCAAGAAATCTGTGAATGTAATGTAAGAGTAGTAAAAGTATTTTCTTATACAAAAAACGACGACATGGTTTCTTAAAAGTTTTATTCGATTAAAAGCTCGGTTTTTCCCCTATCCCATCCCAATTAAACACCCTGTATTAGCAGTGTCAGCATTACTATACATAAAATGTATTGAATTGCTAAAATACCTAAAACTTCAAAACAGGGGTTTTGTTTGTCTAAAAAGTACTAGAAATAACTGATGATGACACAGACAAAGACTTAAAAACACACTCAATTAGAAGCACATCTAAATCTATTGGTGAATATAATTAACAAGTTTTTCGACAAAAATACGGTTGAGTCTATTTTATCAACTCTTTACCTTGGCCCATAGTCAAATTACATTCGCTTCGAGTCGATTCGATTTCTACTTAGGTTTGTTGTCGATAGATCACGTGATATTTCCATAGCATGTGTCAAATCCCACAAATACATACACGAAAATACATTTTCGGACTTATCGACTAGCGTCATCGATAATCGACTGTAACTTGGCTAAGCCCTCTTTACAAAGCACAAGATAGGTACGTGTATAATAGCAATGAAAAAAGCGCTACTGTATGCGGTAAAGGGCCCTACATTGGAGCGCACGAATCAATATTGACTGAGCCTCATCGTTTAATAGAAGCCGATGTGAAGACGGCTGGCTATGACTGATCCGGAATTGCAAACACTACACTGACATTCTAAATTGGGGTAAATCACTTCACGTGAGCTTATGTTACTATTTTCGTGAGGTACGCATAGCCGTCCGTGTCGTAGTAGAATAGCTCTTGTCTAAAGGTTTGGGGAAGTATTACCGCTATACAAATTTCTGCCACGAAACAGCATTTCAGTGTTTCGGATGTAGCCGGTGAAATTACAGGCACATGAGGTTTTACACCTACCTCAAGTGGATGGACGAGGGTAGTTCATTGTAGGGCTAAGGTGTGTGACCTACGTGCCTAGTTATAGGCGATGGCTACCGACCACTTAACTTTGTTGACAAACTTTTTTCCACAATGACAGCAGCGTTCATGTGCTGTCATTGCCTAGTGGTAAAATTTTACCATCTTCCTCCTAACGTCTAACTCTCGAGGTTTCGCAATAAAAAGGTTTTGCTTTGCGAATGAAATTTTTATTAAATTTAGTTTTTTTTTTATTAAATTTGGACCAGGCTCTGGATCGTGATAAGTGGGAGGAAAAGGAGGAGGACTTTACCCAGCAGAGGGATGGTACGACTAAAATAAAAATCTGGTAAAAAATATCAAAATTAAATCTAGACAAATTCAGGTTTTGATTAATCTCAATGCCAGTCAACGTCACGGTTGACGTAACTTAAAGGCGGTTCTGCCTCTATAGATCGTTATGTGACGAAAGTTTTATTCAAAATTAGCGAGAATTAGCGCTTATTGTGCTACATTAGAATGATTTCTAAGCTCATAAATTGACTATGAGCGTATATCTCATATTATAAACACAAGCTACTAAGAAACACCGAGCTTTGCCGAACAAAAATCAGTGCGCATTTAGTAGAATGATATAAATTCAAGTAAAGTGAATCATCGCTTACTTGAACCGCTTAGCAGATGGGTATTTGAACTAATATTTGCGCGGCCCGATACAACGTAACATGCAAATGGGCTAAGTGCTGGCTTGTGTGGAGTAATACGACCGTAGTAACTTGAAATTAAACATACTTTGTTAATCCCTATGATGGATATTATAGAACTCACTTCCTGTGGAAATCCGCAGGGCCGCCTCTATACAAATCTTCAAATCCAAACTCTTTATCTCGTTTCAAAATAGCACCAAAATTTAGCACTTTATTCATATTTATGTATTTCGTTTATGTGTATGTATTATTATTTATTTTTGTAAGTCTATGCTTCTATACTAATATTATAAAGAGAAAAGATTTGATTGTTTGTTTGTTTGCAATGAATAGGCTCCGAAACTACTGGACCGATGTATAAAATTATTTCACCGTTGGGAAGCTGCACTATCCCCGGGTGACATAGGCTACTTTTTACCTAGCTGCGCAGAAGGAGGGTAATGTTTTTATTGAAAAACTACGCGTGCGAAGCTGGGGATTGGTCAGCTAGATAATATATATTAGTTAATCCATTTTCTGGGAAGCACTACACAGATAGATGGAAGAAAATTAAGTTGACTGAACATTAAGTTTGTTTATGTATTACTTTATAAATGAATTAAATAATTTTATAATCTAATTTATCCTCAAATCTTAGGCAGCACGCAAAACTGTGATTTCTCCCACCAGAGGCAAGTCCGTACATTGCTTATGATACAAGTCCACTTTTTGTATAATAGCACACTATAGAGACATTTTTTAGGTCAGATGCGGTTATTCCCAGTTGCCCCCACTTAATAACGTTCATAAAAAGGCTCAAGGTCCCTATGGAGAGGGCTATGCTTGGTATTTCTCTATTATCGAATCCGATATGAGGAGGTACGTAGACAAACTAAAGTCACTGACTTAATCTAGAGAACTAGCAAGCTGAAGTGGCAGTGGGCAGGCCACATGGATTGGAGAACTTACGGCCGTTGGGGCATAAAGGACCTTGAGTGGAGATCACGCGCTGGAAAACGAAGCTGCACTAGATAGAAAGACGACCTGATAATGGTTGCTGGGAGCCGTTGAGAGCAGGCCGCACCACATCGATCGAACTGAAAATCTGATAAAGGAAGGCCTAATTTCAGGAGTGGTTGTCTATAGACAACCACTCCTGAAATTAGGCCCTCCTTTATCCTTTATCATAGCATATATGCTATGATGATAGCAGTATCGTTGTCATAACTGGGATTTTGAAACAAATAATAACAATAAAGATTTTATACATCGTTTTAAACATATATACAATACAATAATTTATTAACAAAATTCTAATAACGGAAGACCAACCTAAGTCTGCCGTTAAATTAGTATTGGTTATTTAACTCTGTGACGAATTATACAAAGTCCCTAAAATAATACAAGTGCAAGTACAAATGCACGCTCACGTAGCTATTTATCATCACTATAACGCCTTTATCCCCTTAACACCATTAAAGCTGATATGGAAACACACGCATCGATAATACGTCAGTTAACGCTGTAACTTACTCATCATCTTACCCTCACAAGTCTCAAACAATATCAGTTAGCATAAGAGTAAGAAATCATAATTTCCGCTGCTATTTTAGATTCCTCAAATAGTGTTTTAATAGCGTTCATTTTTTTGTCTTTCATGCTTTTATTTATTTTAATACGATCCAAGGTTATTTTAAAGTGATTACTAATAGCGATAAGACCACCAACTGTCATCATCATCATATCATCCATAGAACGTTGCCTATGTTCATTAGTGGACTAATGAACATATGCCTTCCGCATTGGTTTCCATAGTGACCGATCTTGTGCGACCTTATAGAAGAGGTGGGGCGCGAGACATATGAAACGGCGGAGCGCGGGCGGAGCGCGGGCGGGGCGGGGGCGCCGCTTCGTCGCTCTCGGCACACCCGCAGTTAGCAGAGGCATGCTCCTATCCTGCTTGCCACACAGGGTGGACCCGACCGGACCGCATATCTTCTGATCTTTTGTAAGTTCTCCAAATGCACCAGAGCTTGCAGATTCTCTTCATCCGACGAAGAAGACGTCATGTTGTCGTGATAAAATCAAACACTAGAATGCCCCACATGCATCCACTGTGTTCGCCCGCGCTTCGCCCTAGCCTGACACTTCTTGTATTTGTCCCGCGCCTAACGGCTCCCTACAGCCTTTCTCCGGTCGTCTTTCCATCTAGTGGAGCGGTGACCGCCGTCCTATGTTGTACCTACGTTGCACTTTCCAGTACGGCCGTCAGTTATTTAAGAAGCTTGTGCCCCGCCCACTGCCAACTCAGCTTACTAATTTGTTGACTGCTTTATACGGAATCGTTGAAATAAAAGCATCTATGTTAAGAGAGAAGTTTCAAAAAGATTTTCTAAACTTTTCTTTCAAGTAAATAGCGATATGAGTATGAAAAGTTCATCAAATGAAAAAACTGAGAATATTTTGCACTAAACTTTCATACAGGGGTAAGAATTTAATCACTTAAGCCTCATAGCTATACAAAAAAGTATTGGCGTGATCCGTGAAAAGTTAAGACGTTTTATGTTATTTTCTTACAAAATTTTGGCTCGTGTTTTTGTACTCGTATTTTACCACGAGGGTGAAAGGAAATCGTTTATAAATAAACACATTAGTGTGAAAGCCGGATTTGGGGTGTTAACAATATATTTAAGAAACATTTGACAGAAGAGTACCTATTTGTTTATTAGATTGCGACGACGCGAAAGAGATTCCGTTGAAACAAGACAACTCAGAGAGACTTAATTATGGATTGCTTGACGTGGCGACATGCGATTTTATTTGTATAAATTGTTTTCGAATGCTCCGTATTGCTTGCATGAAATAAATGGCAGGAAACTAATGGAGAAGGGAAGCTGATAGAAGTGAGTGGAAAAAACTAAAGGAGGCCGGGCTATGTTGAAAGACAAACTGTTTCTAGTGAAATTTATAACAGGTAAAGTGATTAAAATTTTAAATTAAGAAAACACTGTAATACAAAATAAAACATTGTATATGTTGGTCGAAACACCCTTAAACAGTACGTGATAAATCTCATATCTATAATAAAAAAAGGCTTTTAGTGTTCCTAATATTTTAATTTTAAATCCTTTATTTTAATGCTCGCATAGCTGTGTTGTGTCGATGAATCCGATGGAATATAAGTACATGAGATTTTTCACTGTATGTCTCAGGGTGACGGATTCAATGCAATGCATCTTGCCCCAAAATGGGCTTACTAACTAACTTAACTTGGGCTGGCTAACTTTTACTATGGAAACCTAAAAATTGAAAATAAATTAAATTAAAATAAATATATTAATACTAAGGGAACCGTAACATAGAATACTTATATATAAACTACTCAAAACAAAATAGGGCCCACCCAATAAAATATGATTTAAATTAAAATAAAAAAAATACGTACAATTTATTTCAAGTCTAATTTTAGAAATAGGTTAACACATTCAGAATCATTAAAAAAACATTACAATGCCTTATTTTTGCCAAAAAAATCGTCAAGAAATGCACGTTTTACACATTAACTTAAAATTACACGGTTTTCCAAAACAACACGTTGAAGACACGAGCACATTTTTTTTAAACATGTTCTTAGGGTTGCTTCAATGTTGCTTCAATTTAGTAACGCGTAGGTCCTCCCCTATTGCGCACACACTCTGAGTCGGTTCGGAACACTCTCTATAAGGTGGATGACGTTTTCATCTGGAATTTGCTCCCAACACACTTTTAAAGCAGTTATCAACTCCTGTCGGCTATGAATTTCAGTGTGTTTGTCTTTAAGGCTCGATCGGATTCAGGTCCGGACTCATGGCAGGCCAAGGTAGAACTGCGATACCAGCTTCAGAGATTGCACTTTGGGTCACTCTGGCAGTATGAGGGCGAGCGTTGTCTTGCATCAGAATAAAGTTAGGGCCTACTCGCTGTGAATATGGGATCACATGAGGTCGGATGACATGCTGAACATAGCTGGCGGCCGTAACATTGCCCTCATCCA
Source organism: Philereme vetulata (assembly GCA_918857605.2). Lineage (NCBI taxonomy): Eukaryota > Metazoa > Arthropoda > Insecta > Lepidoptera > Geometridae > Philereme > Philereme vetulata. Next base: position 6,759,265 of record OU975436.1, read on the forward strand.
AAATCACTAGCTCGGTTTTGCCCATTATGCTAATCCCACCCCATACCATAATACTGGGTCCACCAAAGCGGTCAGTTTCACGAATACATGGTTCTGTAAAACGTCTGTCATCATTAAAAAACTTTACTTTAGATTCGGGTCTGGTTGTTTCTGTATATATTATAAGTATGTATTTACAAAAAAAATGTATATAAGTATTCTATCAGTTATCTGGTTCCCATAATACAAGCGCTGCTTAGTTTGGGGCTAGATAACGCTGTGTGAAATGTCCAGCAATATTTATTTATTATTTATTTATCTGTAAAAAGCACTGTCCTCCAATTATTCATGGTCCATTCGAGGTGATCACGTGCAAACCTTAATCGCGCTGCACGGTGGGCTCTGGTCAATTTGAGCCGAACAACTGGCATTCTGGTGCGTTGTTGGTCTTCATGAAGTCTGTTGCGAACAGTTTGGTCACTCACTCGCGTTCCAGTGGCGTCACGTAAGCGGTTTCTCAATATGCGTGCAGTTACAGTTCGCTCGCGACGTGCAGAGAGTCGGATGTATCGGTCTTCTTGGGAGGTTGTCGCTCGGGTTCTACCTGAACCGCACCTCCTACTCACACTACCTGTCTCTTGAAAGCATTCCCACACATTTCGAATAGCTCGTCTTGACACACCCAATCTTGAAGCTACCAATCTTTGCGAATTTCCCTGCTGAAGCAAAAAAATGGTTCTAGTCGAGGATTCCGTGTCCATGTGATGTCGAGAACCAGGCATTGTTTATGCAAACAGTAATGTAATCGATAATTAAAGGTAAGGCTACGATAACTTCTTCGTTAGACACAACAAACCCCACTGAGCAACAATGTAATGGCACTCACAGATTCTGCGGTATATCGTAAGATTTTGTTTCTTGTCTACCCACTTAAGAACTACGAGTGTTAATTTATGATAAAAAAATATGCTTACTTAACATTTCCATACATCAGTATGCCAATAACTCGCAAAAAAAATGTGTCGGGCAAAATATCGAAATATTTCAAGTGGGCCCTATTTTGTTTTGAGTAGTTTACTAGTGGTTCGCCCCGCACTGAAATCTCGTGAGTCTCCCATATATGTAAAGAAAAAATATTATTTGTAATCTTTGACTATCAAAATAGTGCCACGAAATAAAAACCAAATTAAGTGACCTACAGTTTTATTCAAATTACAGGTAACGGGAGTTCATGTTATTTGGTTTATCTTTTTTAGGGTAGAAATTGCAGTTATTCTAGATTTCAGACTTTTCCTTATATTTGTGTCTCTAATCTAAAGCTACACGCATACCAAATTTCAACACTGTGGGGTCACTGGTATACCCCGTGATTTTTGACAAAGTTTAGTTTATACTATGGCTAAAAACTACAAGATTTAAACTAAAACTAAAAACGGGGTCGAAATGTACTCACAAATACCTTTATTAGACTTGCAATTTGACCCAATAGTTCCATTTTGGTTCTTTTTTACCCCTCTTGAACTCCAATATCTCAACAATCCCCCCCCCCCCCCCCCCCCCACACATTTTTAGCTCATTTAGTTACACCAACATTGTGACATCACTATATACCAAACTTCACGATGATCGGATAAAGGCTTCGAAAGTTATCCTCGGACAAACAAACATACATACATACATACAACACGGATTTGCCCAAGACGATTTAGAGATCTCGCTTTGCTCGATCTATAAAGTTACAGTTTTTTTTTTGTGAAAACATACTTGGATTGTATTAAGACCTGGTACAGATGCCTGTAGATCATGCAAGCATTTGTTCCGCGGCGGGAAACGAACCCGCAGCCTCCAACGGCTCAGCTGGCTATTCTCGCACTGTGCAACGGAGATCATCACTATCTGAGGTTTCTTGAAGTTTTTATTGCATGCGCTTAGGTGTTATTTAGCTAATAATGATGTTATTTTTATTCGACTTAACATTTTAAAAGACCATTGCAAATGATTTATGTATTGTTCTCTTGAATGTATATACCTATCTTGAAGGTGTTTGCGTCTCATTCTGTCAGTTTATTGTAACTACTCAAAGAACTTGCAGTACATCCTCCCTGATTATACTTGTCTGCATTTAAAATTGTTTTACCTTGTAACCTTGACATCTATTTAATATGGTGTTTGATAATATACGCACAAAAATGAAAGGTGTTATTTTGATGAGCATAATAAATGTAGACCAGGATGTTCGTTCTCCTTTGGAGAACGGGCATCCTGGTCTACAGTCCAATAAAAATGAGCAGCACATTTTCGAATTGGCATACAATAGTACATCAAAATATACTATTGGAACATTCCCCAAAAGTCTGTCCGTTTTGAGTTACAGCCATGCAAACACCAGCATTTTTTGTTTTAAAGAACATAAAATAACGGTTTCACGATTACTATATCCATACATAAAGGCTCCTATACAATGCAGTAGCAAGAGCGAGAAGGGAGAAGAGCGATGTAAGGGCCGTGGGGAGAGGGATGCGTACGCGGGGGAGGGGAACGGTTGTGTACGCGCCGCGCCGGACGGCTACAATAATCAGTCGCATCGCATCAAGTGAGTGGCTACGTCACGTCTTGTTACGATAGTGCTGTGTTTGAACTTCTTTCTCTGTTTTTACTGACCCTGGCTTGCTTTTGGACCCTGTTTCTTTCCCTAATGTGTTAACTTTGGCTCGACTTATTGACTTTTGAACTGCCTACCGATAATGGAAGTTTTTCGAAACTGTGTGATGTGTCGTCGAGGACTTTACCGCGGACGGTACCAGCAGCATATCTTGGCTGATAACCTGCAAAGGGAACGACCAGAATTCGCCGCGTTTATACAACAACATGCTGTGTTGGAGGTTAGTTACCTTTTATTTTTATTATATTGAGTAGTTAGGCATAGGATTTATTTATTTTAAGTATTAATTGTTATTATTTTCAGGTGGTGTTCGACAGTACTCGAAGCTTGTGTCACCGATGTTGGCAGAGGACTGAGCGTGATCATAGACCTGCACAGCAAGCGGCGCGAGCGCCTGGTACATTGCACTCTCGAGAATACACGAGGGCACCGAACACTTCGGTGCATTGTATTTACAACAACTGTGCTAATATTACCCGTAATCATATACCAAACACGATAAGAATTAATGTATTTTGTGAGAGCAAGCTTTTTATTCCTGATAGCGCTAGGGTGTGTACAGAACACTTACAAAATAATGAATGGAGCAACCTGCCGCAAATGTGTAATGTGACACATGATTTTAATGACGCTCAGTTTACATCGCTCTGTGACTTGATGAGAATGGCTGCTAACAACCAGCCCAGAATCGACTTCGAAAACAGAGGCACCTTGTCTAATGAAGAGATGCACTTATGGACTGGGCGCACATACGATCAGTTCGAAGCTATATTAGAACAAACTCCGTCACTAAGTGAACGTTGTAACCAGCCTAGAACTGCATTAGGCATCTATTTAACAAAACTTAGAACTGGAGACTCTGATGAGAGACTGGCAACGTTATTTCATATGTCTCGTCGAAAACTAGAACGTTTTTTGCCTATAGTTCGAGAATGTCTGAGCAACGATTACGTTGTGCTGCATCTAGGTGTGGACCACATTACCAGAAATGATATCCTTCAAAGAAACTTAACAATTCCAAGGGCTTTATTTGGAAACGATGAAAACATCAAAGCCATAATTATATGTGACGGTACATATATATATATATTAACAAAAGCTCCAACTTTTTGTTTCAACGGCTGTCATACAGCTTACACAAATATCAAAACTTGTTGAAGCCGTTTTTAATGGTATTCACGGACGGCTATATATTAGATGTCAAAGGGCCATTTGCCGCTACCAGAACCGATGCCCAGATCATGAGTGAAATAATGAATAACGAAGATGAGCCGCTGCATTGGTTACTCGAACGTAATGATGCGTTTATCCTAGACAGAGGATTTAGAGATAGTTTGCAGGATATAGAAGCTTGTGGCTACGAACATCATGTGCCACCAACTAAAGACAGAAGAGAAAATCAACTCACTACAGAACAAGCTAATCAGTCTCGTTTGGTCACCATGTGCCAATGGGTGGTGGAAGTAGTAAATGGGAGATTTAAGCGAGATTTTAAACTTTTGCGTCAAAACTATTTTAATAAAACGTTGCCAAAAATGTTTGTTGACTTCAAAATAGCTGCAGCCATTCTAAACCACTTCCACGCCTCCATCGAAGATAGTTCACACGCAGCAGCCTTTTTGAATTCAATAAGAGCTAAAATACACATACCAAACACATTGCACAATTATGTGGAAGCAAAGAGATTGAATTATAGGAGAGCAGACTTCATGCGAATCGAAGCAAATGAAATAGAAAACTTCCCAAGGCTTAGTGAAGAACAAGTCATACATTTTGCCTTGGGAACTTACCAGTTAAAGCTCGCTCGATCATATTGTAGCGAGCACTTACAAAATGGTCTTTATATAATCGAGACGTATAGAGATAACGCTCTAGAAGACTTGGCACAATATGATATCAACGAAGAGGCTTGGCTATTACGTGGACGTATACAGTCTCGACATGTCCGAGCCAGGAAATATTTTTGTTATATATTAATCAATAATATTAATAACAATATTACACAATATTATTGTACCTGCTTGACAGGGCGACGTACTATAGGTACTTGTGCCCATGTACTGTCAATTATATGGTACGTAGGTTATGCCCGTCATGAAGGGTTCAATGAACCTGCATTGTTCCTTAACAGTATTCTCATCGATGATGATGATGATGATAATGTTTAATAACATATTGTTTTGATTTTTTAAGAAGATGTTGTTTTTATTTGTATTACTACTTACCTAACTTAAATAAAATCATTACATTACACAAAATGTTTTTTTAATTACCACGATATTCAATGTTTGGCACTAAATATTATCAGATTCAATTTTTAGTAGAACTCAGATCGGACAATACTTAGAGAAATGCGACTTTCTACATATGAAAATACATAGAATTACCTTTATATTGACATATGACTCATTTTTATTGCAAGGTAGACCAGCTTCCATACACTTATGCCCGTTCTCCTTTGTGAAATGTTCACCATATATATGTGAAATTTATTTTGGCATGTAAAAACAAGACCTTTATTAAACTTAAATTGTGCTATTGCATAATGCTTGCTATCTACACATACACAAACATATACACACACATACACAAACAAACCCACCCACACGCAACCACGCACACACACATTAAACTGGACCCCCTGGACCTGGACCCCATGGACCTGGACCCCCTGAACCTGAACCCTCTGGACCTAGACCCCCTGGACCTAGACCCCTGGACCTGAACCTTCTTAACCTGGACCCCTGGACTTGGACCTGGACCCCGTGGACCTGTACCTCCTGAATCCCCCCTGGACCCAGACCCCCTTGAATCCCCGAACATGAACCCCCTGGACCTTAAGCCCCTGGATCCTCCCTGGACCTGGACCCCCTGGACCTAGACCACATGGCACAGGACCTGGACCTCCTGGACCTGAACCTCTAGGACCTGGACCTTCTGGGCCTGGACGCCCTGGAGTTAGACCCCATGGACCTGGACTGCCTGGACCTGGAACCCCTAGACCTGGATCATCTGGACCTGGACTCTTAGGACCTGGACCTTTTTGATTTCTCTGGACCTGGACTCCATTTATCTGGACTCCCTGGACCTGGATCCGCTGGACGTGGATCTGGACCTTCTAGACCTAGACCCCCTAGACTTGGACCCCCTGGACCTGGACCTGGACCCACTGGACCTAAACCCCTGGATCCCAATAAATAAAATTACAGTAAAATAAATTTTATACTACCCACAAGCCGTTTGACTCCCTACAAAAACAGTAAGAAAATTACGGCAAACGAAATATACGGTGTACGGTATTCACACGAAAATATTTTGTATAGGATAATTTTTTTTTGTATGAAAGACCATTTTTTTATGGATCTGGATATAAAAATATGTCCTGAGCAACAGTAGTTTTGGCCCTAATTCTTTAAGACTTTTATATTCCGAGATACGAGGTAGATGGGAGCGAATGGGGTACAAAAGGGGGACTTTAGGATTTATTCCCAACTTAACGGAACTCCCTCTATACGACCCCACCAAACATTTCTACCCTACAAATGGGGCATCTGGGAGAACAATGATGTCAATGAGTGAGTGGTAATCGAGCTTTTTAAAATATAAATAATAATTAAACAGCCAGACCCAGAACAAATATCTGTATATCATGCAAACATTTGTTCCGCGGCCTGAATCGAACCCGTTACCTCCTGCGTCTCAGCCGGCTATTCGCGCACTGCGCACATGCAGTTTGTCAAATATGGTTTTCACATGTAGCATAAAGCGTCTTTTTATACCTCGGCCAATCTTCCATTATGCAATGATCCTTTCCATCCAAAGGTTGTCTGGAAGATATCGCTTTGTTAAGCGATAAGACCGCCCATTATGCTTACTTTTATTTGTTTTTTTCTTTAAATCTGTTGTGTCTAGCTTGTAAGATATAATAAAGAATTTTCATTCATTCATTCATTCATTCATATAGCATTTAGTTAATAAGTTTTTTGTAAGTAATCATATGTTTAACTGTTGATAAGCCTAATCACATTAATATTATAAATGCGAAAGTTCGGATTAATGTTTATTTCTTTGTTTGTTACTCAATCATGTCGTAACGGCTGAACCGGTTTCGATGAAATTTAGTATCTACGTAGATTATAACCTGGATACTCACATACACATAGGCTACTTTTTATCTCATAAATCCTATGGGATAAAATGGGGTGTCAAGTCAAGTTGCAACAGTGAGTTTAGATTTATTTCTAGGTCACCTACATATTTAGTAGTGTAACGCGTGTGAAGTCGCGGGCAACAGCTAGTTAATAAATAAATAAATGTCATGTCTTAGTTGGACGTACGTAACCTATGCTATATGAGGCAATGTTAGTTATTGTTTATAGGCAGTTCATCATCCGAATCCTTTGGTACATACCATTCCGGACTATTCGAATGAACCGTCCGAGCACAGGAAAACCCTCCGTCGTCCGAGACACGTTCTCGGAGACCCGGATGACGAAATCACTTCCGCTAATGCGGGTGAGTCATCCACATTAGACAGCGCAAACACTCCACAAATACACCGACCTCGCCGGCGAGGTCGACGAGTCCCGGGCGTTTCTCTCCTATCCCCGTCCCGGCAACAGCCCAAGCCGAGGTTCGTACCTAAGTGGTGCCTTTGCGCTAGTTGCCTCATCAAAAATAAAATTATAGAGCTGAGCGCCTTCTGCGCTCGCCAAAAGCTCGGTTAAGCTGCAACGGCCTCAGAGGCCAACAGCGAGATAAGTCCATTCGAAAAAAAAAAAAAAAAAAAAAGTTTATAGGCAGTGGTAACCAAACCATCAAAGGCCATAGACGTCATCTCATCCGCACCAACAAAGTACTCGTAGGTAGAGTTTATTTTGTTTTGTTATTATTATTTCATAACATACTTATCAGGTTGTCAGCTCAGTCAGGTAAACTAGAGAGAGTAAGCGCGTTGCTTCAATGTCTACTCTTGTTACTTTTACATAGAATAGCAATTGGCTTGCGTATTTTCGAAGCAGGAAGACAATATACATGGACTAAATAAACGCCCATCACTGACACAAGGCAGGTGCGACTTCTTAATAAAATTTTGCAATATGACATCATGTTGTCACTGAATTTACGAGTATTTGTGCAATTCAGAACTCCGATTCTAAGGTTTTAAGTTCACATTTCAGTTGTATAATAATCCGGAGAGGAGACGACGCACTAGGTGGAAGGATGACCTAATGAAGGATGCTGGGAGCCGTTGGGTACAGGCCGCACAAGATCGGTTGCGCTGGAAATCCATGGGCAAGGCCTATGTGCAGCATTAGACGTCCCTAGTACAAGTAGATATGGTGATAATGTTGATGAACTAAACAGGACGTTTTGAAGTGATCCTTATGATTAAAAAAATGGAGGAAACTTGGGTATTGTTTGCAGTTATCAGCCTTTAAACTAGCGCCGTCATTCAGCTTCATGCAGATAATTTTTTGTTTCGTTTCTGCGTGTACAGAAACCGAGACATGATGGATTAAAGTTCAACTGACGTCTTCAATCCATCAATACGATATCTCACAGTCAGTCTGAAGTTTTCCGCACATTTCCCAAAAAATATTATGATTAAGTCCTAAGGAAAAACGCTTACTTTTTCGAGATACGAAAAATAGATTGACTCTTACTTTAACTAGTTGCAAGTGCAGAGTGGTCGAAATACGACGGTAATTGATAATAATGAATAAATGACGCTTAAATGGTAAACAAAAAAATAAAAAAATGGAAGTTATTTTTTTATCTTAATTTTAGCCTGAAAAGTCCGCAGCATCTGCAAAAAACTACATGAATATGAAAATTGTATACATATATGTATATTTTATAATGAATTTGTACTACATGGCTTCATTTTTATTGCATTTCTTGATTTGAATCGTCATAAACTAATCAAAAGTAAGCAATAAATTCAGTTAGTCTGAGAGGAAGTTATATAAGGTTAATCAACAGATACAAAATTCTGTCTTGTTTAAAATAAACAGTTTCTCTTATAGTAAATTAAAACGATTTTACTACATCTACGTGCACTAGAATTATAAACTAGAATAATGCAAGCCGACATCAAACACGTATTTTTATATCTTTCAATTTTAATCAATTTTTCAACCTGCAGAGATTTCTACCTGGGTATGTTCAAGAAAAATGATCTTCTAATGAGCCATGATACACTGTACAAAGAGAAAGTTCCTTTTAGAGTCATGTACGCTAAATATGGAAGAACCTTCAATTGTCCGGTAAGTAGGCCAACACTATGCCGGCGATGTTGTTTGTTGTCTCATAGAATTCTTAATTCCTTTTATGAATTCCCAATAATAGTCATTATAAAACATAATAGTGACAATAATAACATAAAAAATATACAACTATTTACAATAAAATACAGAAGAAACCGTTGAGTCATCTAAAGACGATTGCAAACGATCTATAGATAGCTGAACTGCTCCAGATCACTACCAGCGGGAAGTGTCCCCAAGACACTGGCTGCTAGCCCCGCTGAATTGCGAAGCTTATGCGTTGACCCAGATACGCACCAGCTCTCGGATCACACGTCGTTTCAACAAGACGCCCAAAAAGAATTTTTAAAACACGATGGGCCCCCGTATCCCATGGACCCAGAGTCTTGACCCCAAATGGCTCAAATACGTAAGCTCTGTCGAGTCTTCCATATTTGCACTGCTTGAGATCTTCGGCTGAATTTGCCGCCACACCGGCCCCAACTGATGTACCAGACAGATGAGAAGGCGCTAGAGTATCCACGCACGTGGCGTCCTACGCCAAAGGCTTACCCTTTTCCCAAGGTACAAGAATCATACCGTAAGGCCTCTTACCATCGTCACGTATTAGACCGTACGGTTTGAGAACAGCTGGAACGTTGACGCTGCAAAAAGCCCGGCTTATGATATCAATAAGGCTAGCATGACGGGAAATCCTGCCGACGGCCCTGGAACACGACAATCCATGGTAACCAAGGTGTTCGACTGCCGTACCGCAGTGGCACTGATGAGGGGCGCAGCACCGCGCACCCAACCGTAAACAAGTTGCAATCTGGAAAGTTATAGGATCCATTAAAGTACCAGTATTGTGAGAAGGAAGAGCTTGCAGCCAAAATCCTGACTCACATTTCAGCAAGGAATTAATGAATTCTAGTATTGCGTCTATTGCGTTGGGTTATTTACTTATTTATAGAAAAACGAAAACAGCTAAAGAACGTAGGAAATAGATTGAAATGGAGAAGATCTTTACCCAGCAGTGGGATATAATGAAGAATATTTATACAGCGATTGGTGGCAAGTTGCAACACTAGCTGGGAGTCTGGGACACATTAAACAGTTGCTTGATAAAATTATAAAAAGTCATCATGTGTAGTCTTACAGCCCACTGCTGGGTAAGAAATATTTCGGCATATTCATCATACGGCCTTATTCTATTAGCTTCCTTTTCCGCCAATAACACCCTGCCTGATTAAGTCATCAGTCCTAATATTCAGTATCTAGAGTATAAATTTGTGATGCTTCATTCAGCAACTTTGTTACTGTGCAAGTGCATGGTCTTGCTGCCATACCTAAGCACGTCTACCGATATTTGAGAGGACCTCTTGGATGCCAAGCTAGATTATAAAATTGCCATACAATGAATTGAGAGTCAGAATATAATTTATATCCCTTTCAGATTACTTACGTGAGAGTAGTAGACCGACTAAACATTGGTAGAGGACCACGCACAGAAGTAATTCGTGGAGGTCTTATGAAAAAATATATTGTTTTACGCCTCACTTCTCCTTATAATAACCCAATATCGGTCAACATTTTCATTGGATGTGAAAATAAAAAGTTTACAAATCCACCACAGAAAAATATAAGGGTCACTACAAAAAACAGAACAGTCACAGATGGTATTATCACGACTATTAAAGAGCCAGGAGCTACAAGCCCCGGTGCCGTCGAAAAGAACGAAGCCGAATCCACGAGTAAACGAAATTCCGGTGCCGAGGGTAATGATAAAGTCAAAGTTTCCACCGAACCTTCCCCGGAATCTTCCACCGAACCTTCCACCGAACCTTCCCCAGAAGCTCCCACTGAAGCTCCCACCGAAGCTTCCCCCGAAGCTCCCACTGAAGCTCCCACCGAAGTTTCCACCGAAGCTCCCGCCGAAGCTTCCACAGAAGCCCCCAGCGAAGCTTCCACCGAAGCTCCCACCGAAGCTTCCACCGAAACTCCCACCGAAGTCCCTACCAAATAAATAATACCAAAGCTTCAACCGTAGCTTCCACCGCAGTATCCCACGCAGCACTGGGTACAAAAATAATGATAAAAACAAATTAATTTATTATTTGTATTTCGGCCAGTCTTATACATGGCGGTACAACAATTTACAGATGCCCTGTCCTATCAATATTTCATTTGTTTATAAAAATATGTAAATTATAAACTTTATTCTACCGTCAATTGTGTTTTAATTATGTTGTTGTTATAATTAATTATATTTCAAATGACCTTTTTATATTCATTGTTCAACTATTGTACAAAAAGCTTGAACACTTTTATTAAAATATCAAAGACAGCAGTAATTCAGTCTTGAACGCAATATGTCTTCCAAAACTTTTCAATTTACACAAACCGATCGTAATTCTGTAAGGGCCAGAGTGTAATAAAGCGTCGTACCATTTTACTAAATCAAAAATTAATATTATTGTTCATGACTATATTAATCCCCGTGATGAGCATCCTTGGATCAGATTCTCGGCTCTTACTCAGTACGCAGACCCGTGACGATATTCCACAAGGGAGTAGGCAGAGGCAAGTCCAAACATTACGGTTGACAAACATTACAGTCGGAATACTCCTTGATATGAGCAAAGCCTACGATAAAGTACAGTATAAAATCCTCCTTAACAAATTATACGGCATAGGTATTCGCGGAACTGCTCATAAATGGCTCGCGTCGTACCTACGAGACAGAGAACAGTACGTCGAAATCGAACACTACGACTATAGACTATACCAAATAAAGAATGTTCGCTCTAACAAAAAAATAATTAATGCATCTATTCCTCAAGGATCTGTAATCGGATGTCTTCTTTTTTTAGTATACTTACCCAAAATCATGAACGAACCGTGCGTACTGTTCGCGGATGATATATCCCTACTCATGTCATGCCAAGACAGTCATAACATAAAAGAGAAACTAGACTCAATACTTACTAAAACAGCGGAATGGATGGATGCACACAACCTGGAAATTAACTTCTTAAAAACAAAAATAATGACATTCCATCCTTTTCAGAAAACTTCACTTACTATTAACCACACCTTCAAGGATAAAAATTAGAAACCGTTAATGAATTCACACTGCTAGGGTTAGTAATGGACACTAACTTAAATTGGAACTTGCATACCGAAAAAATTAAATCGAAACTTTCCAGATTCACGTATGCCCTGCGCGAGATTAAGAAAACTACTGATTTAACAAGTTCGCTTGCAATTTATTATGCGTATGCCTATAATTACCTATCATATTCTGTTATCTTATGGGGGAACAGTACAAATGCATCGACGCTATTTACACTACAAATTTACGAATTTACGACATATTTACACTTCTTAGATGGGCAAACTGCACTTCTTGAGAATCTAATATAAAAGTATTTCTTTGTATTCAGATCCATACCGTTAACGATACACCATACGCATAGACGGTGTAAATCCTCCTGAAGTAGAGATGCATCGCTATCACTATTAACCTCTCGGAATAACTTTAAGTCGTCCGCATATAAATAATAGTTAGAGTGCAAAAAACAGCTACTAATATCATTAATATATAAGTTAAAAAATAATGGACCCAGATGTGAACCCTGGGGTATGCCAGATTTTCCTGGGAAAGGCTCAGACGTAAAACCATTCACAACAACTCTAGAGTTTCTTCCAGCTAGGTATGACCCACACCAAGAAAGTAAAGGTCCCGACATGCCATAAAATGATAGCTTACGAAGCAAGACTTGATAATTAACTATGTCAAATGCCTTACTAAAGTCCGTGAAAGTCGCATCAACTGACAAGCGATTGTCGATGGATGAAGAAACCTTGTCAACAAAGTCAGCAAGGTTTGTTGCCGTAGACCTCGCTTTCATAAAGCCATGTTGTTGAGAGTCCATATGAGGCTTAATATGCCAAGACAAAGTTGGGTGCAGCAGCTGCTCAAAAATCTTGGCAAATATGGGCAATTTTGAAATGGGTCTGTAGTTTTTTACCAAATCACTTTCGCTACTTTTGAAAATAGGGATCACTAAGGCTTCTTTCCACAAACTAGGAAAGATGCCTGTGCTCATTGATTTATTATAAATTAAACAGGGTGGTTTTGCTAAAAAAGGGGCGCATTTTGCCACAAAGATTGAAGGTAAGCCATCAGATCCAGCTCTCTTAAAATGATCCAGTTTTTTTAAAATCTTAAGAACCTGGTCATCTCTAAATTTGATAGAACTCATAAAAGAGTTTGTTAAGGTTTAGTACTAGAGTACTCAACTTTAGTACTAGAGCTAGGTTAGTTAACAGAGCTGTAAGTTGAGGCAAAGTTCTTTGCAAAAAGATTACAAATATCACTACCACTGGTGGTACGAACAACCAAACGACATTTGTGCAGGGTAGTTACTGCGCCATTTTCTTTTATTCTTAATGAATGTCCAAAATAGTTTAAGATTTGAACGCATGTTCGCTTCAAGCTGTGAAATGTATCTATTATAGCAGACAGTCAAAAGATGAACACAACGCTTTTTAGCCAATTCAAATGAAAGTTGGTCCAAAGGATTGTTGTTGTATTTTCGAAGTTTCTACCTATACTTAAGTTTTTCACGTAATCGGTTTATAAGATCACGCGAGAACCAAACTGGATATTTATTGCTACGACGTATGGTCTTTGGGATATACTTCAAAATAGCATCAGGAACCCGGCTATAGAAAATTGCAAGCATGTCGTCCACAGTAACACAACCATCAAATTCATCCTCCCAACACAAGTCATCCAGAGAATTGATAATCTTGGTATAGTCGCCTTTGCGGAAACAATGTGAGATGTTGTCATTAAAAGAAATACCCTGTAAATTTTCAAATAAAGCCTGAAAATGCAAAGGCGGGTGGAGAGGGTCGACTTTAGATAACGGATTAACACTCTCTACAAGATTGTCTATTTTAATGTTACTTAAGGCAAGATCCAAAATTATATCTTTGCAATTCCGTATTAAATTGAATTGTGACAGGTCGTTAAGTATAGCAAAATCAACCAGCATCTTAGTAAATAAGCTATTATCAACTGTAGTATCTTTAACTAAATCGAAATCTATATCGAATTTCAATCGGGTCATGGAGCAAATACTGGACTGGAATGTTCTAAAGAATATTCTTTAGAACATTCCAGTCAATTGTCTGAAACAATTGACTGGAATGTTCTAAAGAATATTCTTTAGAGCATTCCAGTCAATTGTTCCCAGGATAAAGTCGCCTACAAACATTACGTTCCCAGAACCTATTTGCTCCATGACCCGATTGAAATTCGATATAAACTCATTCATAATATGCATTTTAACGGGAGGAGGCCAATACACAGCACATATATGTAGATTTTCCAACTTGCCTCGAGTTCTACGTAATTCAACCTCAACCCAAGATCCTCACATTTGGATTCGTAACTCGGTACTCGTTTTGAGTTAAACCGTTTGGAAACAGCAACGAGCACCCCTCCGCCGTCTTTTTTGCTATGAAAGCCACTGGTTTCTCTGTCTCTCCGATAAACATTATAACGACCGTCGAATAATTCAGAATCAAAGACACTGCTCTTCAGCCATGTTTCACAAAGTATTACAATATCATCGTTGCAACATATCAAATTCCTAAAAAGATTTACTGTTTTTGTTCTTAAACCTCTTACGTTTTGGTAATAAATATTTATAAGTCTACAAGATGCCAATAAATTAAGAAATAACTAATAATACACCAAACAAATATAAATAGCTATAGTAAAAATATTATGGTCAAATTTTAAATTTAGTTATTAACTATATAAAAATATTAAATACAAATTTATAAACCCTGTAAAGAAAATTCTTAAGACTATACAAAACGAATTTAAAAATTACGACAGGCTGGCTAAAACGTCAGCGCTTTTAATGTGAACGAAATGACAGTTCTCTGTTTTTCTTACAAAAACTTTGCCGTCGCGCACCCAAAAGAACTTGTAATTTAACTGCTTTGCTCTGTGACGGGCTGCGGCATGCAAGGACTTCAACTCCGATGTCAGATGTTCTGAGACAAAAACAGGGCTTTTCTTGCTGCCACCAATTCCTAAATGACCGGTGTTTAATTTATCGGTAGGATTAATCTTGTTAAACTTAATGACACCGGCGAGGAATGTGTCGCGTAGTCGGCGGCTACTGAACTTAACCAGTATCGAGCGCGGTCTCGGGCTGCCGGAGTTCAGCTTGGCGATGCGGCTGCAGTATTGGACGTCGACGTCGGTCAATGGACACTTGATCGAATTACCAAGCTGTTGCACGGTGTTGTAGATATTTTCGTTTTTGTGTTCAGGGACGCACTGTATTTCCACGTTATTAGTGCGAGAAAGCAACTCCAACTGATGTACATGGTGGGATAGGTCGTGACCTGGAGGCCTTCGTTGGCCTTTTGCAATCTCACAATGGTTTGTTTCTGTGTCTCACTTTCACGATTAACTCTGTCAAATTCAGTACTGTAGAACAACAGAGACTCGTCGATGCTAGTTTACTTAGTATAGATGTCTTTAATCTGGGAGTTAAACTTTCTGTCTAATTCCTCCCGTATAATTTCACGAATTAGATGGGCAGAGAGACAATGGCAGCTGCTAGTGCTCCGTGGCTTTGCGCGAAGAGTGACGTTATCGTACTCGTCGTTGTCGATACGAGCGCCAGACTGTTTCGGTGCCGACGGCGACGTCAAGGAAGTTGCGCCACGAACTGGGGTGTTAGAGTTGTCACCGCGTTTAGGTTCCTTGCTGCGGCAAGTAGGGCACACCCAGGTATCTTTAAAGTCCTTCGAGAGTCCGGTGTATTGTTCTTTACTAATATTCATACACGTATAATGATATTTATCAGGGCAGCGACTGCAATTCAAAAGTGATGTGCCTTTCAGTTGACTACGGCAACCTGCGCATCGTAGTGAATTCATTTTCCTCGTCAATATTCAACCAGAAGAAAATACAATTCCATTACAAGTTGTGCGGCGTACATTCGTTAGATTGAGACTAGTCGAAGTATGCGATTTCAATATAACAAATGTAACTAGAAGTGGCGAGCGGTAATACTGCGTCCAAAAAGCCCTAAGCGCCGTGGAGGGTACGTCACTTACGCGCAATCTTCGTAAAGTATGAAATTTTTTCGTCGGTTTGCTATGGATAATAATTGATTCACTTGTAGCACTTTTATCACTGGGTCAATTTAAGAACAAAGTACACAGGAACGTTTGTTGTTATTTAACAAAGAAGGTTCACACTTTAAATCTTAAAATAACTCAAGAAAACTATCCGTAATTATCAAAAATAGTACAATGAACTCGCTCAGCTGTTACTCGCGCGGTAGCCGAGGGTACACTTGATGAATACGACACACTCATTGCAGTACAAAAACAAGCTTATGATACCTGCTTCCCGACTCAAACTGCACTCTTCAAGCCCTTACGTAATGTCGATCAAAGTATTTAACAAACTACCTGACGCGTTGAAAAATGAGACTAATAATATAACATTTATAAAACTAAAAAAACCTACTATACAATTGACGAATATTTTAATGATAAATTTAATGAAAAATGACAAATTTTAGATACTTACCTACTATCTACTTTGACACTAGATTTGAGTGTTTTCGTTTTTTAAATAAATATAACCTAACAAGAACAATGACGTCCTCCTCTCTCCATGATATTGTTGTGCCCAACAGGGTCCATAATGAACATGTCCCTATTATTTACCACCTTTTATTATATTATGGAATACAATAAACGATTGAGTATTGATACGTGCCCTTTTTTTGCATAGAATTTAGGCATTTACGTGACAGGTCGTAATTCATCGTTATTTAATCGTCGCTTATTTAATACTAACCATCAGCATCATCATCATCATCCACAGCCCGACTTCACCCACTGCTGGGTATAGGCCTCCCTATGTTTGTGCCATCCGCCACGATCTGCGCTAGTCTCAGCCATTGACAGCCCGCGACATTGATTCTAACGCTGTCGTCCACCCATCTCGCTGCCGGACGTCCTACCCTTCCACGGTCATTCCTCGGCCACCATTCATTCACTACCCTTCTCCACCTGACCACGTCTTGTCAAGTGTCCTGCCCAATGAGCTCCATGACTCGATTCCCAACGTCATGAACCTTCGTTATTTTACGGATCTCGACATTTGGAACTCGATCTAAGAGTTTGATACCGATACTAACGATAAATACTAACCAGATTACACAATTTACACATGCCTTTGAATTTTTGGTTCTAGGTCATTCCGGTTTCCTTGCGATGTTTTCCTTCACTGTTTAGAACACGGTGGCCAACATAAATAGCGCGAGTAGAAAAATCCTTTGAAGGAACCCACAACCTCTGAATCGGACGGTGGGGCAACATCCCACAAGGCCACCGCGGCTCTTCATTTTACAGCATGACAACTGTAAATATTGTTTGCGATCGCCGAAGAGTGTGGACGTTCCTCCGTCGTCTCGCCTGCCAGGCGTTCTAACAAATGCACAACACACAGCTTATATTATTACAAATGACTTTAGATGGACGGACGGTCAATGGGTTATGTCGCGGATGTCTTTGGGTGGAAGAGACTGTGGAGCACGCGATGCTTCATGCACAATACACCTCAATGCGGGACGTCAGTGCAGATCACATTCCCCTAACCCTAGAATTAGAATTAGAAATAAAACAAACGACGTTTCTGTTCAGAAAGAGATAATAGGAGAATAATTAAAATAAAATAAAAGTAAAAATATTGCTGTAGAATTCACACAGAGTTATATAGCCCTAAAGTAAGCAGAGCTTGTACAATGAGCAGCAGATAATAAATACTTATATATATTTTTTGTATATTTGTCGATCATGCAAATATTTGTTCCATGGTGGGAATCGAACCCGCTACCTTTTGCGTCTCAGCCGGCTATTCGCCCACTGCGCCACGGAGGTCGTCATTTATGATACTAAACCATAAAATGCGATGGAGTCTTGGAGTTACAAACGTTACATACAACATGACACAACTTATAAAATAGTACAAGCAATGAGAGACATAAACTCAGCAGTGAATGAAATCAGGCTGGAGATTATGATGATGATGGAACGCTTTGGTAGACAGAGTGCCTTACAAATGCGATCGTAAATCTGCAAGAGCTTTGTTTGAAATGTTAAAATATCACCACCGAACCGCAGGAAAACCATTTTGTGTCACCAGCTTACTAGAGTTCACTTATTTATTTTGTTTTCAATTGTATGGTTTTGCCCGCCATTGCTGAGCCTGCATAACGGTAAGAATTATTAGAATTTAAGATTTTTGCTCGTTGAGCGACTCTGAGCTTATTCATAAGGCCAATAGTGGATGGAGAGGGGGGGTTTCTCTACGGGATCGAATCAGAAATGAGGAGATACGTAAGAGAACTTAAGTCACCGACATAGCCCGACGGATTAGCACGTTGAAGTGGCAATGGGCAGGCCATATAGCACGTAGAACAGATGGCCGATGGGGCCGAAAGGTTCTCGAGTGGAGGCCACGGACCGGCAAGCGCAGCGTAGGACGTCCACCCACAAGATGGGCAGACGACTTGGTAAGAACCGCAGGTCGGCGTTGCAGGCAGGCCGCTTCCAACCGCAGTTCCTGGAGATCAATGAGGGAGGCCTTTGTCCAGCAGTGGACGTCCTACGGCTGATATGATGATGATGATGGAGATTTTTGACGCAAAAATTAATATTATTCTTGATAACCTGCTAGTATAGATATGCTGAAATGGTGAGGAGAAATTGAAAAAAAAAACGAGTGTGCTTTAGAAGTAAAACTTCTTTAGCTTCATCTATATGTATGTATTAATTTTTTTGTATATATTTGTTTTAAATAATGTTTTAAGGAAATGTCAACCCTATTTCAAGGCGCATACTGTAAGTACATAAGTTATTTTCTGCTGCTGCCTGCCATCTGTTGAGGAAGCTATAGCTGAACTTTTTCATAAATCGAAGCTGGTAGATTCAAAATACGAAATGTCGTAAATACTTTTTTTTTATCTATAGAAAAATGAACTCTATTATACAGCATGAAGGGTTTTGTTTTTGCAGTTTGTATAATTTAGGTTAATTTGGGATAGAAGATATGCGACAAATCAACTGGCTATGAGAGAAAGAGAAAAAGAAAATGTGTGCTCGCACCTCTCTCTCATGCCCTACAGTAATATACGAAACGTAACTCACTCTCTTTTTTTATCTTCATTAACATAATATTGCCCTCTCATCTTCCGTTTGCACTTTTCGTAACGCTGAATGCGTTACGAAAAGTGCAAACGGAAGATCAGCTTACTCCCCAAGTCAAGCGTGCGTAAAGAAGTTTTACTTCAACAACACTTGTTTGTACTTATGTATGCAAGTAACAAGATAAACTTCTTTGGCGTGAATAAATAGTATTGTGTGATGACATTTGCGCAAAGAAGTTCCTCACCCAACACCACCATTGTCTGTGTTATTGTATTATTGAACACTGTCTGTGGGAGCAAATAAATGTATTTTCTTTCTTTCTTTCTTTCTTTCTTTTACTTAGATTACTACAGACCGGAAAAACTAATGTCATGGTTTAGGCGCGAGTTACATTTCAATACATGCTGAAAAATACTGGTCAAAAATCTTTCATTTCTACTAAATTAAGGTGGTCGTACATAGTTACTTCAAATTCGTTTACTATAACTCCTAATATAATCCTTTACTTACTTATATGCATTCTTAGAGATCCATTCACCCCCAGCTATCTAAAAGATCGCTTCCAGTTTTAAAATGATGCGCATGATATATAATTTTTTAAATATGTGGTAAAATAGGTCAATTTAATACATATTGTTCTAAAATAGTACTTTACAGTGTGATTTAATGAGTTAAGAGAGCCATATGATCATATACTTACTACATAAATTCGTTTTAGAATTATATATAAAGCAAATTATTTCTTGTACAGTTTCCGTAAAAAATGCCATATTTTTTTGTCTAAATTTGTCTATTTTAAAAAGCCCACTAATAGTGAAAATATTTTACGCACGACCTACAGCTTAGGTCAGCTGACACTTTGCTTCTCTACACCCCTTCTCATAAGACTTTTTATTTCTCCAAATCCTTTTCGGTTGGGCCGGTCCGACTCTGGAATGACTTGCCATTAAATATTAAAAATGCTGAAACACGAGAGTCGTTTAAAAGATTGGTGCGTCAGCGCTTCCTTGAGAAGTTGAAGATAATTATTACTCGTGCGCGATAACTTGGGACCTGCTAGGAATGCGACTCCCCGACCGCTTACCCTGCACTTCCCCGATGGCGCCCGTATTGTACCGTTCGCATCACTATTTTTTACTAGGGTTTTTAGTCTCGCACTGGCCTACGTCACGTAACGACGCGCTCTGGAATTATTTTAGTTTTCGTTTGTGTTATTGTTTTGTTGTTGTAGTTTTTGTTGTTATAGTTCTTGTTAAGTGTTTTTGTTATCATTATGAAGGTAACCTTTGCATAGCGGAGAAAGAAACCTCGTGCTAAAAGTACCTGTCCACTAAGTAGTGACGAAGATGAAATAATGTAAGTAATAGATAAAATAAATGTATAAACTTAAACATTGTATTTTTATTTTATTCAAATAGTGTAAAAAGATTAGATAAAAAGCAGCGTCCTCCCTGAGTAAAATAATAAATTAGGTTAAAAAAACAAAGACGAAGCTGCGGGCGGCTGCTTGATATGTTCGCTTTTTTGCGGGGGGTACAAACACGCCAATATGACGTCACCGCGCTCAGGTCCCAACTTATCGAGCACGGGTAATAGCTACCTATACCATCATTGTGTTTGACTTGGATTTGCAATGTAATATCTATTAAATTATTTGTTTTAACTTATTTATAGGTTTTTACGTAAGAATCTATTTGTAAGAATTATGTTCTGTATTTTACTTTGGTGTACAATAAAGAGTTATCTTATCTTATCTTATCTTATAACTCTATTTATACATGTATTATAATTATTATATTAGGCATTTATTATTATGTTCTTATTTAGTCAGTTAGGGTCTATATTTATTAATAGCTTTTAAATACATTTTTTCCTGTATCACCTTCTTTTAGCATGACCAGGATGACTGGTATGTTATTATTTCGTGTTATAATACACGTCGGTGTTCAATTAAAGTCCATATTATCTGTGGCGGCAGATGACCACCAGATCTCGATTTGTCAGGCAATGGTCCTACTTTTCGATTTGGGGGCAGGCGTGGTAGACGTAATGAAGTGTTTATTTGATTATTTTTAAAATCGTCTAATGAGATACTTATTACAGTTGGTACAGGAAAATATAATTTGTTCACAAACGAAGGGTTAGTCAAGATGACGCAATATCTCTCTGTGTTGCTCCATCCGGCGAAATGTGTTCAGTCATTGTAGTTTGAAGTGAAATTTCCTCCGAGACGCGGTGTTGTCAGGTGTCAGGCGTCAGACGTCAAAAGTGCGGCAACATTATCTGTTATATTACTTTTACACAATATACAACCGGTAGCCATCTTTTTACAAGGTTGTAAAAATTTTAAATGAAATAAATAAATATGAGTAAAACGAGATATGTGTTTTAATATATATAATTGTGGATATGAGAAAGTCGGTAGAGCGGGTAGGATCGTTACGTTAATTCCTTATACTTGCGGCAAGCCAACAGAGATTGACGATAAACAACTTGGTCTACCGATGGTACACACTTAGATTATAGATTACAATATGATATGTTACAATGAGGTTGGTACGAACAGGCGTTGGCTAGAAGAGCACAGAAATCTTGAGGCTTATGGCCTATAGCGCAGCAATTACAATGTGTTGAGCACACCTAGTACAATAGATATAATTTAGTATAATAAAGTAGGGTTGGTACAAAAAGGCGTCGGCTAGAAGAGCACAGGGTCCTGAGGCTTATGGCCTATAGCGCAGGAATTACAATGTGTTGAGCACGCCTCGTATTATAGATATAATTTAGTATAATAAAGTGGGCGCCATCTGACGAGAGAGCGTCAGAAAAGAGAGAAATGTTTTTGGGGTTCAACCCGTATAAAATTATGGATTAGATACACCTCGTGTTATTTTTCGTCGATCGTTCCTTGCGTTTGCTCGGATTGAAGAAGCGGGCTTGAGCTGTGGCGGTAGGCTTCGTGGGAAGGCGTGGTCCCGGGGTGCGTCAAAGCAGCTAGCAGGGTGGTTGACGACCAACCACGCTTCTCGACGGCTCAGATGATAGGTTTGACGGGTGTCAGATGTAGATACGGAGAAGTAGGAAGAAGAACCAGGAGCGAAGACCGAAAACGACTTCCAGACTTACTAGTACTGTAGCACCGAATTTACAATAAAAGTATCAGGGATACATTGTCCAGCAAACTTAGAGATTAATTCTGTAGGACGTTGGTTAGAAGTTCTCACTGATGTGTCCAGGCGTGGAAAAGAGATAAAGAAAGATCGACTCTGCCCTTATATAGGTGAGCACGTCCACCCTCTTTTAATAATTGCTAAAAAAACGATTCTTCCCAGACATTCTAGAACTTAGTGACGCAATAAATTTTTGGTGATGCCATAAAAGAAAATTTTGACGCATCCAGTGTCACTCAAGACAAAATATTGTTTGCTTATTTTGCATCAGTCAAAGACAATAATTGAATGCGGTATTACTATTATTTAAGATTTGTATTTTGTTATAATTATTCTAAGAAGCAAGGGATTATTCAACTTAAGTTTACAAGAACGTTTAATTACTAATAATTAAAATCGATTATCGATCAAGAATAAAAATATAGTCTGTTTCTTTGAGATCACGTACAACGCCATCTGCCGTAAACATGGCGAACTATGATGAGAACACGCTTGGATTTCAGTGTATTGGAAAATGAGGTATCAAGTGTTTGTGCAGTTAGTACGCCGCCATGTCGCTAGGTGTTGTGGTACGTAGTGTTTTATAAGTGCAGCGTTATGTTAAATCGAAGATCTAACGTGTCGTGAAATCGTACACGTTACAAGGTAGCACAACAACCATAACTAATATATATTAAATATCATATAAAGACAAACATAAACTGAGGTGCAATAACGATAATGTTCCTACAATGATAATGCTATTAGCATTAAGTACTCCTAGCACTATTCTGTTTTGTGTGAAAGTAATAAATAAAAACTATATATAAATAAATATTGCTGGTCATTTCAGACAGCGCTATCTAGCTCCAAATTAAACAGAGCTTGTACTATGGGAACCAGATAACTGATATAATACTTATATACTATTTTTTTTGTAATTACATACTTATAATATATAGATAAACACCCAGACCCAGAACAAATACCTGAAGATCATGCAAACATTTGTTCCGCGGCGGGAATCGAGCCCACTACCTCCTGCGTCTCAGCCACTGCGCCCACTGCGTCACGGACTATAATATTTAATGTAGATGCGTGGTAGTCTCACATGGTGCGTTTCAACCGCTCGTTTCTTCCACGCACCTGCAACATGTGGAATGACCTCCCACCGAAGGTTATTCCGGTGGGCTTCAAAATGAACGCCTTCAAGAGAGGTGCAAATAGGGTATTAAGTGCTAGGCAACGCGACTGCAGTACCACGAGTGCTGGAGGAGTTTATTGGCGGCGGTGACCACTTAACATCAGGAGGCCCGTCAGCTTGTGTTAATATCAAAATAGAGTAATAAAACAAGTTTAATATTAAAAAAACTACCAAATTTCATCAAAATCTGTTTTGCCGTTTACTTGTTACTTTCAAATTTATAATATTAGTGTCGATTCCAGATAACTTTAATACACTATCGCCATAGGTTGAAATTCAAATTAAATGTAGGCTCTTTCTTCTTAAGATTGATTAAAAATGAATCCTAAAATAAATTAAAATATAAAATCACGCAAGTGCTGTTTAATAATTCCATGTCAACAAAATTAAATTGTTTAACGAGATTATATTACAAACACGAGTTAGTAAAGTACCTACCTACTTGTATAAAGCTACACTTACTTGCCAAAAAAGGTGGTCATATCTCACGTTGCAGCAAAGCAACATGAAAAAAAGTGGCACTCCGGGAGTGCCGACAGAAGTGAAAACTTGAACAATTACGAGTACGTGTGTATTTTTTTAATCGTCAGGAACGGTGTCGGTAACGGTAACAGTGTCGCGAGTTCAATGGTTTTTTCCCATCTCAAGAATGCCCAGCGCGACTAAACAAATATTCACTCCAAAAAAAAATTGGATGTTGCAAAATGATCATGATGGATGTCGCATAAACATCAAAATTTACTAGGAAAGTTATCTTATGCCCCTCCACATACTAAAACAAAAAGTGGCACTCCGGGTGTGACCGACACTCCGACTGAAGTTAAAACTTGATTAAAAGCAGACTACACTACAGATACTAATGCACAGAGGTGTCAGTAACCAAAGAGAATATAATACCTGTCAGTGTCAGTAGTCAGTGACAGGTGTCGGTAACAGTGTCGCGAGTTCAATGGTTTTTTCCCACCGGAAAGAATGTTGAACGCGCCTAAAGAAGTTTTCACTTCAAAAATAGACTGTGTAGGTGTAGTCTGGGTGAACAAAGTATTCAATATGTTGGGCGTCACGTCTGTCGTGTCTTCGCAACAAATATGTTCTAACTCTAGGACTGCATTGATTGTCCCGCATGAAGGCTGTTCTGCAAATAATCTCTTTTTAAACTTCTTTCGACATTGACATATTGTTTAGAAAATCCTCAGTTGCTTTATTCCAATAGGTTCTGTACTTTTTAGATATGCAAAACGATGCAGGCCGTAAAAGATCAGTCGCTCTGGAAATGAGAATCCGCTATGGATTATTATGATGAAGCATAATTACTCATTTAAATTGGTATTTATCGCGTATGTACCTTTTTTATTTGTTATCCCGACGACGTTTCGACTGTGTTGCAACAGCCGTGGTCACGGGCGGACTGGAACACTTGGCGCTACCATCGAGGAGTGATGGCAGCTGCAGCGACTACCCTCATTTGGTCTTCAGAATTAGAAATGTCCTCGTTTATATTACGACACACTACACTAACCGTATCTATGCACCAAGATGACCGATCACGACGTGCTTACGTAATAATCATTTATGGTCATATAATAACCATTGATGAATATGTCTAGCTAATGGTATTCTACAAGAATTCGAATATTTTGCAAAATTCTACTAAAATATTATTAAAATGCATCGCTAGGAGTAAATTCAATTCATTTTTGTTCTTATAATATGTACTAAATAGTAAAAACTCCGTATCATAAACAAAAACCATATTATTTTTATTATGATTAGATATTAATATAATAGTGAAGAGTATCCGAGAGTATTTTGATTGATTAAAAAAGCGTTTATAAGATTTTTTAGAACCTTTAAGATATGTGGAGTTTTATGTTCATAATTTTCGTGTCCGCAAGTATATTTAAATCATCAAAGGAGCTTGTTTCGTAGGCAGCAATTATTATTTTATTAATTCCTTGAAGAGTCGCAACTCAGGGGTCTTCCCGGTTCTTATCTTCTTTAATACGCTTTTAAGTAGCTAATTTTGGTTTAACGAGATCTGTTTCTAAAAGGACTTAAGGCCGATTTCACCGTTGAAACTAAACGCGATCAGTTCAAGCGAAACTCAGTTTACAGGCTACAGTTAGCATTTCACCAACATCAACTGAACCCAGTTAAAGATAAACGTGGTTTAAGTTCTGAACGTGATCTGGTGAAAACTGACCGTAGAGATTTATGCTCCTAGAGCTCCTTGTGAAAGATTTCGTCTGGGGAAGTACTGCCGACGTAAGATCCCAGACATAGCCAAGAGATTAGGAAGCTGAAGTGGCAGTAGACGGGCAGATAGTTCGAAGAACTGACGGCCGTTGGGCCAGAATGGTTCTAGAGTGGAGACCACGCTCCTATAGATGGAAAGACGATCTGATAAAGTTTACTGGGAGCCGTTGGGTGCAGGCCTTACAAGATCGGAAATCTATGGCCTATGTCCTATGACCGGTATGGTGATGATGAAATACTACCACCGTTCCTATTTCCTTCTGGCACATAAGACTTTACATCTGTATCCCTCAAGTCGATGAACGCAGGGCTGTGCATCGTATGGCACGTTCCTAACGTGCATGACTTACCAGGCAATACTTTGTTAAAGGCGATGGTTACCACTCGGTGGGTCTAGGTATCCCACCATCTGTTATTGTGTTTCCTGTGTATGCCGTGTCGTGTGACATAAGCATTTTAATTTTTTTTTTCATTTTACCTAAGATTATTCCATCTGCAAGTAATTTAAAAAAACCTGTCCTAGGCACTATAGTAGCCGCGTTCACCCAGCTTTTTCTCCAATTATTGATAAACTCGATTTCTACGAAAATGTTGGTTTCTAGAGTACCACAGTCAAACTCGGAATCCTTATAGTTTCTCAGAATTATGAAACAAAAATTAAGATTACTAGTTTCAGTGTGCCTCAGAGTATTTTAGTATGTCTAGGATAGTTTTTCCTATTAAATAAATAAATAAATTATGCTTGACATTTCACATAGCGCCATCTAGCCCCAAACTAAGCAAAGCTTGTACCATGGGACCCAGATAACTGATAGAATACATATACACGGTGTCCTTTAAATCACTGTTTTCCCAGAACAAACGTTGCTCAAACCATGGTCTACCGTGTATACATTTTTTTTGTTATAAATACATACTTATAATATTTAGAAAAACAACCAGACCCGCAACAAAGCTGTAGATCATGCAAACATTTGTTCCGTGGCGGGAATCAAACCCGCAACCTCCTGCGTCTCAGCCGGCTATTCGCCCACTACACCACGGAGGAGATAATGTTACAAAACCACTGCTAAATACACTTTGTATATTGAAATATAGCCGTATTGACTACATAACCTTTTACTTCGCGTGGCTCGATACGTGCTTGACCAGTTCTTTACTAAAAGACAAGTGGACGCTATCTTATTGCAGACATGAATATAGGGTTCATTACAACCGGTAGTTAGTGTTGCAGTTGACTAATGTACGTTATTTCCCTGCCTACGAATTAACTATGCCACTGTTTTACTCGGCTGTCTAGCCGGAGTGGTGTAATTGAAGAGCGAAATTGTGCTTCTAATATTTTGGCTCCACGGGTATTTTGTAATTATAATCATCATCGGATTCAAACGGATTGATCGAGTGAGAAACACCACGCTGCGTTCGTTGACAGGCATTACCGCTGTTGGAGAAAAGACAGTCAGGCTCAAATGGGATTGGGCGGGACACATCAGCAGAATGCACCCCGATAGGTGGGCTAACTTAGCCACAACCTGGAGCCCTGATGGAAGACGCGGTCGGGGTCGGACAAGAAAGCGTTGGCGAGACGATCTTGTTGCCTTTGAGCAGGATTGGTGGAGTGTCGCACAAGACAGAGATAGATGGAGAGACTTGGGGGAGACCTTTGCCCAGCAGTGGGACAATATAGGTTGACAAAAAAAAATCATAATCATTTATTGCCAGAATTAGGTTTTACAGAAAGATGTCACATTTAATTTATATTAGGTTCACTATACTGTACCCCACTCAGGGGCGTGCAATAAACTTGCAAAACTTTCATACTTGTTCAATTAAAAAGGTATTATTAGGTTACATTACACTCATCATCATCATCATCCACAGCCTGACTTCACCTATTGTTGAGTATAGGCCTCCCCAAGTTTGTGCCATCCACCACGATCCTGCGCTAGTCTCACCCACTGACGGCCCACGACCTTTACGATGTCGTCCACCCATCTCGCTGCTGGTCGTTTTACCCCTCTATACCCGCTCCTCGGCCACCATTCAGTCACTGTCCTGCTCCATCTGTCATCACCACGTCTTGCCAAGTGTCCCGCCCAAGACCATTTGTTGAACTCCATAACTGGAATCCCAACGTCATAAACCTACATTACACTATTTATGTCAAATTAATCATGTCATTATTTATTATAATATCCTTCTCATGTATAAAAGATCTTATCTAAAAGTCATAATTTTAATTTGTGTCTAAATTTAAGAAGTAGCAGTGTAAGTAACTAGCTGCCCGCCCGCGACTTCGCACCCGTGGTTTGTCAATAAACTCATAACCCTCCTTGAAATAATTACCGTTATTATAGACGGTTCCTGGTAGGATCGCATTAGTATCTAAACTAGGTAAACCTATGTTATGGCATACTAATACCCTCCGCTGGGCTTGACAGTATGTAACATAATTACAATTGAATTTAATAAATTACTTAAGAATTATTGTATTTAAATAATGACTAAATACATTGATAAATAATAATAATTTACACTTGAAAAGACATTTGAATAGAAATTTCGAAACTTTACTTACAAATAACAAAATAATATTAAGAAAAATAATATTATACAAAGAGAGCGGCTAGAATAGCTTCTGTAGAAGCATAGTCTAAATTTCAAATTCAAATTCGTTTATTACTCCAGAAATAACATAACAGTTTACGAAAACTAAAGCGTTATTACTAGTACATAAAACAATCAAAACAAAATTACAAAATATAAAAATTAAAGTTATAAGCACACAACGAGCTATGGAGAGGGCTATGCTCGGGGTTTCTTTGCGTGACAAAATCCGCAATGAGGAAATCCGCAGAAGAACTAAAGTTGCCGACATAGCTCTTAAAATTAGCAAGTTGAAGTGGCAATGCGCGGGCCACATCGCTCGTAGAACGTAGATAACAGTTGGAGAAGAAAGGTTCTCGAGTGGAGACCACGAACTGGAAGACGCAGCGTAGGCTGGCTCCCCACAAGGTGGACCGACAATCTAGTAAGAATCGCGGGGAGCCGTTGGGCGCAAACAGCTACCAACCGCTCGTTGTAGCGATCTAAGGGAGAGGCCTATATTTAGCAGTGGACGTCTTCCGGCTGATGATGATGATGATGAAGCACACAACAGACATAAAAAGTAAGTTTTATATAAAATTAATTAGATCGAGGATCAAATAAAGGATTAGCTCTAATCTAATCCCTCGCAGTATTCTAGACATACTTGCGCCAACTTCGGTACCTATAAGATCCGCAAATACATCGGCTTCAGGATTTAAGATTGCTAGATTTAGTAAACAGTCGCTGACTACTATTACACATTTGAATGATGTTGAAGGATAAAAATGTAGGTGTTTGTTAAGTTTTTATAGATATACTCATGAAATAATTTTGTCGTCTCGCAAAGGTTGTGGTACATCTCGTAATATTGATAAACCTGATAGATCGTGTTTCACCAGCAGACATGGGATCAAAGTAAAGGGTTTTGTGGTACTTATAAGATGACAGTGTGCAATACATAAAGTTTACGGACGGATAATACCAGACATTCTCTATAAGAGATTCAGTGGGATAACGAAAGGACTTCAATGACATAACTTTGAGCACTGATCTTTGTGCCCGCTCTGCTTTAAAAAGGGTTGTTTTGCACACTCCTGCCCAGACCGAGATGCAATATCGTAGGACGGACTGGCAGGGAGAATAGTACACAGTTTTCAAGAGATCTTATATGGCGATTGGTCGTAGGTTTTTAAAGACCCAGATCAGTTTGCGAATACGAGTAGTTACAGACTCAATCTGGGCATGCCTCTGGCATGATCTGTCCTTAGACAGGTAGAAACATTACTAGTAACAAACACACAAACTTCATACGGTGGTTAAAAAAATAAATACACTTAATTAATTTAATTACAACTTAATTAATAAATAATACTAATAATAATAATTAAATAATAAACACTTAATTACAACTTAATAAAAAAAATATAAGATATGTCGATACGTAAGTCTCTATCCAGAGTCCTGTGCCGAAAAAGAGGAATGGATCAGCATTATACAGAACAATATAACTTTTGAAACTATCATGGTTATGAACACTATTTGTACTAAAAACGGGATATTTACCATGATGTGTGAGTTATTGTGTATCTCGATATTTCGACGCAGTCGCATACGCCATGATCACGGGTAAACTGAAGTCCTTGCGGGTGGACGATTATTGGCAGATATACGATCTACCCTCTTTCTCAGTCTCTTGCTAGAAATGAATTCACTAAAACTTTACAACCACCGGTTTCATTTTCAATCATAGCTCGATTCCGACACACAACACTCACTATCAGGACGCGTAATTGGTGCTTCACTTCTTCGATTCTTATTCATTCTTACCACATGATTCCAGGCTCCAGGTATACTCAAAAACACACAAGTCATGGTATGCTGACCAAGTTTATTGCTCAGGGCTGGTTTTAAGCCCTGAAACCACAGACGTCAGCTACGAGTGTCTTATTTCCTTCTGCGCAGTTTAGTAAAAAGTAGCCTTAAAAAACCGTCTGAATCTCGGTCACAATCTATGAGATAGATTGTCTCTGCTTTGTAGCTCTACGGTGCCGGCGCTGAAAATGTGCGACGCCTGCGCGCGCAAACGCGTGAGAAATAGTGCTAGATGAATACATACGATAAGAGGTGCCTTCTAGATTTGTGTTTTTTTTACTCCGTAGTATTTGGCCTGTAAAATATCATAAAGTATATAATTCATTCATTTATTCACCCTTGATTTTAAATACCAAAAAAAATTATCTTACATCTTGTACCACAATAAGTTTTACGTCCGTCTATCTAACCGCTGCAATTTAAACCCATTGTCTTAATGAAACAGGCCGCTTCTACTCAACTACTGTCTTGCGTCATTTATGGCGCAACCACTTTACTGGAAGAACCCTGAAAATACTGTTTACGTGAAAAATTGTTCAGACAACTCTACAGTAGACAATGGGGTATGCAAAAGCTATCCCCAATTCACATAAATCTCTATAGTATTTGAGTCATAGAATCATAAAAAAAAATCTGGAATTTTTCACTAAAATATACAGTATTTAGTGCCATGTCTGTTTTGTAAAATTTGACGTAATTGATCGTAAATTTAATGTTTGTCATAGTTACATTTACGTCAAACATTATATTTACTAGCATGTCTTGGAGAAATTCTTTCAGACCACCTATTTGTACTTTTGTCTTTGTGTATGTTAATAAAAACATGAAAATGTTATAATTCAGTGTTTTTATTAATTAAGTAATAAAAATAAGTAAATAATTTACAGGACCTTTATCCAAAGAAGCAGTCACGTACATTTCAGTGTGTGGCTTTTATACAGAACATATCGTACGCAAGTAATCCTCTGCCCCCTGTGCCCCACCACCTGCACCCTGGAATATATCAATAAAGCACCTATTAGGTCGAAGAGACCACCTACAGTTCATAACGAATTGACCTAATCTATATACCTATACAAGTCGCACAGAGCGCCATTTAACGCGCCATACTTGGCGTCAACCTGCTGGATCGAGTTCCTAATACCGAAATCCAACGCCAGACGAGAGTCCAAGATGTCGGAACAAGGGAGGTGGAACTCAAATGGAACTGGGCAGGACACTTGGCTAGACGAGGTGATGGCAGGTGGAGTAAATCTTTGACCAAATGGTGGCCAAGAACAGACCTAAGAAGTCCAGGACGTCCGTCGGCGCGGTGGGTCGACGACATAAAGAAAGTTGCGGGCAACTCCTGGATGCGCGCAGCACAGGACCAGGAAGAGTGGCGTTTATAAAGGGAGGCCTACACCCAGCAGTGGGTAATTATGGGCCGTGGATGATGATATACCTATAAATACTATTATTAACTCAAAAGTAACTTTGTCTCTGGCTGCCCATTATAGCTATGATTTAAGTGTATTTTCTTTCCTTTGTTTATTTTAGTAGTGTATAATAAAGTCATCTCTATGTCTGTTTATTGCTGTGTAACATCTTTCCTCTTGATCATTATTATAAATACGGGATTTATCACGTACCGTCTTATCAGTGTTTCGACCGACAATGTTTCGGTTCAATTCGTGAAATTTCATTAGGGTGAGTGCAATCCGTTCCGAATAACGTAACGCCTCGTACTGCAGTCTCGTATCGTCAGTGGCGAGACGTTATTCGGAGCGGATCGTGTAGCGGAGCGGAGCGGACGGTACGTGATAAATCCCGTATTTATAATAATGATGATATAAGGAGTTCATTCACGAAAGTTTTCTAAGTAAAATCTTTCCTCTCGGTTTGGGGGAGTGATTTTGGCATAAGGGACGAAAATGTGTAACAGGAAACCGGGGAAACGCAAGCTATTTGATTTGACCAATGAGCGCGCGCGGTGGTCAGATGCGACTGCTGTAAGGCTCGTAGTTTTTTAAATTTTCACGACTAAACGGGTCAATGAAATTTGGTATAGAGATAGATTATGATCTGGATTGGGAGATATGCTACGTTTGATTGGCAAGTGGGTGAAAGCTTGTGTAGAAAATTATCAGGCAGGCGAGATTCAATCAAAACTTGAATTTGGCTAGATTTTATTATGCGAATTGGTTTCTAGGCTACAGAACCCTAAAAATGCACTACACAACTTCTTAAAAGCTCCTCGTACTCTCATTATTTTGACATTCCTCTACAAAATCGCACTTAAAATAAATTTCGCGAAACAACATACAGTGCACTCACGAGTCGCATTTATACCGGGATATTTAAACTTTTTCGCTTTCATTAAATCATTGTTATCTTCGCTATCCTTTTTCACGGTCCTCTGAGCAACATTCACGCTGGGAACGATTCTCACATTTAATTCTCTACGTTATTCTTAATATTTTCATTATTCAAAATTCTTAAATAATCATTCTGAGTCCTGACTGATTAAAATTTAAGGATTTGTGTGTTTGTATAACCTTCGATCAATTTCATTTAAAATTTCCATATCTAAATGTAGACGGGCAGATTCCTTAGGTCCCTTTTTCGTGTTCAGTTTCTTTATTTTAGATTTTTATACAACTTATATGGCAAACGAGCATGCAGTCCACCAGATGTTAAGTGACTACTGGAGCCCATGGATATCCACATAAAATTCAAAACAAGGTATTATGTTGTCTTGATCTCTATGTGGATACGTTGTCATACTATAGGACTTGGCTGTTATGCCTATGTGCCAGTAATTACAGGAACATACCATTACCATCTAACCGGAACACAGCAGCACAAGTACTGCTATTTCGCGGCAGATAAGGGTAAGGCGGTGGTGCCCACTTCCTCGAGCTCGTTCACAAAAGCTCTACCACCAGTATTTTAGTACCACCAGTATCCACCAGATGAATGAATGAATGAATGAAAACACTTTATTGTACACAGTATAAACAAAAAATAATACAAACAAAATAGAAAATATAAGCAAATAGTACAATGGGAGGTCTTATCGCTTAGAAGCGATCTCTTCCAGACAACCTTTAGATGGAGAGGATTTTGTTATAACAAAGATAATGGTCGGGGGTGTATATTTATGGCCAAACTATTTATTAAGAGAGTGCGTCTAATACCAAAATTAAAAAATATAACTAGATAATAAATTTTATAAATAAATATTAATACACATAGAACATATGTACTAACATTAAATATATATATATATACATATAGAATATAATAAATACATATTATTATACATACTTAATATAACAATATCGTTTATAAAGATAAGCTGATAAATGCGATTTCATTTATAAATGAGTTGTGCGATACTACGACGTTTCTGACAAATACAAACTTACCAGATTCTCGTTTGTTTAGCTTCTTTATTATATACAGATTTTATATATAGATTTTATTGTTACGAAGTCGAAAAATACAAATTCATAATAGAATTAGGTATTATGAACATCTCACGCTACTTCTTTCCAACTACAGAATAATTTAAATTTCGCGACTGCTGACCCCAAAATATTAAATCGTCACGGACGCCTGGAGCACAATTTCATGGAAAAATTTAGTTAGCACGGAAAAACAACAGGTTAAGCCGTAAGCATCGTGTGACAGTTATGTTTCTATATTTAAATGTTTTTGAATGACAACAATAACTCCACAAGTTTGCGACGAGTCCACTCTTCTATCGTCGGATAATCTCCACAAGACGAGGATTATTCAGCCGGAGTATCGCCGTGACTCGCATCGGATCGCTGCGTGCTCGCAATGACTCGTCGCGAGTCGCTGCGGACTTCCTTTGATTAAAACGGGTATTTATCGCGTATGTACCTTTTTTATTTAACGTCTGGATAGCAAATAAAAAAGGTACATACGCGATAAATACCCGTTTTATAATTATGTACAGTGATCGCGAAAGTTTCAAAAATACTAATGTGCCTTTGGACAATTTGGCAACGCAAGCATGGCGGACATTTGTGCCGAGCGCGCTCAAAAGTGGTGTCAAACTTTTAACACGTTTTCAAGGAGAAGCAAGTGGTAGCTGGTTACCGTGGTAGCGGATATAGGAACCCGCCATTAGTCGTCAACATTTTGCTCGTCATAGCCATTCGTTGTTACGCCGCGATCGCCGTATGGACACACTCACATCGACTTACTATATAATTAAGTGGCACGACGATAACATCGCCGCGCTTCACTCGCTCATATAGGTTGCCTTAGGTACGTAAGTGAGTAAAGTTCATGTCTACGCGATATTTTCCTGTAAGTAGACGGTCGTGTCCGTGGCACTGGTATAGGCATATTTAAAGCAATGAAAGTATGTGCCTACTTACAACTGGCTTCGCTTATACATCTCTCTTGTGGGTGTTAGAGGCCATTGAAGATGATGATAGTCCCTAAACGAAATACGTCTGCTGCATGATGACCTCCACGGCGCGGCGCTGTAGGTGATTAGCAGGCTGAGACGCAGGAAGTTCCGGGTTCAATTCCCGCCGCGGAACAAATATTTGCATGATCCACAGATATCTATTTGTTCCGGGTCTGAATGTTTCTCTTTATATTAAAAGTATATGTTTACAAAACCAAATGTATATAAGTACTCTATGAGTTATTTGGTTTTCATTGTACATGCTGTTAGTTTGGGCTAGATAGCGCTGCGTGAAACGTCCCACATTATTTAATTATTTCCGGGTTCGCGAGCGATATTCTGAGCAGGAGCTAGTCTTAATATATGAATCCCTGTTCTCATTTTAAAAACTAGTTTGCTTTATTACATTTTGTAGGTTTTAACTCTTTGTGAAACTTATTATGTATATAAACATAACATATATATAAACTTATTATATACCTCAGTTTTTTCTTTCGTCGAAATTTGATAGCACAAAAGTAACCTCATTATATTAAAGACTGATGTTATAAAGTGTTCAATATCTGCTGAAGTATTCCGAGTTCAAGTTACGGATGGTAATTGAAGAAAGTTTTTTTCGATGCATATAATGATCACCCTTTTGTAGGATTCTGTATAACTAAATAGATTGGTACAAAAATTAAGCGTAGAACACAATGACACGTTAATTGGCGTTGTCAGTTTTTCCTGAAGGTTACATGCTTTTTTAAGAAACCTACCAAAGAGTGTATAGGTCTTCTAGATCTTCGTGCTTCATCCTTGACCATATCATTGCTAGTGAGATTCTGTTCATAAGATCTATTCGTGACAAATAAAAACTTTTAGTAGTCGGCTTTTGATCTCGGATATTGAATGGAAATTGTCATTGAACAAGCAATTGGCCCACCTGGTGAGTAATAACCAAGCATTACCTCGTCACGCACCTTAGGAACGTGTCCTACGATGCACTGCCCTGCGTCCATCAACAAGAGGAAACATCAACAACACCATCGCTGAAAGGTTGCTAGCCTCTCGGTTTTTTATCGAGTACATTTCGGGGAGTGTGCGGCGGAACTTTTCAACCTGATCCCACCATCTCCTTTCTATCAACGGACAACCAGACGCTCTGCAGTGCGCCACCGCTATATGGTAGAAATACCTCCCATTCGCACAAAGCGGTTCTCTTCGACCTTTACTATGCGCACCGCCAAAGAGTGGAACGACTTGCCAGAGTCTGTGTTTCCAGATAGCTACAACCTGGGAATATTTAAGTCGCGAGTGAATAGGTTTCTTCTAGGCAAGCGTGTACCATCGTAGACTGCATCATAGCTTACCATCAGGCGAGATCGTGGTCAAACGCAAGCCTATAATATATAAAAAAAAACAGTGCAATTGTTAAAACAACCTAATTATTAGGTAGGTACTACATAGTTATATTACAAATCATGTGACAATATGTCATGGTCATTGACTTATTGATATAACGATATCTATGAATAGTTACGTTTGATAAACTTAAAATAGGTAATCAAGTAGACTTGACGTTTTAACTCTTGCCCTATATGATAAGTATTTTTCATCACTCATGCTCTGTTCGACTTGCGCAACGATGCCTAATCGTATTTAGTGTCTAAATATATTTATGAGAGTTGTCAAATCATACAAACACGTCATTAGACATGTGCAGTCATTAAAACACGTTTAGGGATCACTGTTAAAGCCGGGCTAAAAGTTGGTCATTGTAAACTCGTTAACGGCTCCGTAAATGCAATTAAGTAGTTTTGAATGCGGGTCATTGCATCACATTAATATTGTATCTAAATCTAATTACAAATAAATATGTGAATTTGGATGTTTGTTTGTTACTGTTGTTGACGACCTCCGTGGTGCAGTGGGCG
Organism: Philereme vetulata; assembly: GCA_918857605.2. Lineage (NCBI taxonomy): Eukaryota > Metazoa > Arthropoda > Insecta > Lepidoptera > Geometridae > Philereme > Philereme vetulata. Next base: position 6,795,832 of record OU975436.1, read on the forward strand.
AATAGCCGGCTGAGACGCAGGAGGTAGCGGGTTCGATTCCCGCCGCGGAACAAATGTTTGCATGATCTACAAGTATTTGTTCCGGGTCTGGTTGTGTCCATATAATATAAGTATGTATTTACAAAAAAAATGTATATAAGTATTCTATCAGTTATCTGATTCCGATAATACAAGCTCTGCTTAGTTTGGGGCTAGATAGCGCTGTGTGAAATGTCCAGCAATATATTATTTATTTATTTAATCAATCGGATGGGCAGCGTTTGGGAAACTTCGCAACGTCTTTTCGTCCAACATACCTCAGTGCCTTAAGACGAAAGTCTACAATCAGTGTGTCTTACCAGTGATGACATATGGAACCGAGACGTGGTCCTTCACTATTGGCCTTATGAATAAGCTTAGAGTCGCTCAACGAGCTATGGAGAGGGCTATGCTCGGGGTTTCTCTACGGGATCGAATCAGAAATGAGGAGATACGTAGGAGAACTCAAGTCACCGACATAGCCCGACGGATTAGCACGTTGAAGTGGCAATGGGCAGGCCATATAGCGCGCAGAACAGATGGCCGATGGGGCCGAAAGGTTCTCGAGTGGAGGCCACGGACCGGCAAGCGCAGCGTAGGACGTCCACCCACAAGATGGGCAGACGACTTGGTAAGAACCGCAGGTCGGCGTTGGATGCAGGCCGCTTCCAACCGCAGTTCCTGGAGGTCAATGAGGGAGGCCTTTGTCCAGCAGTGGACGTCCTATGGCTGATATGATGATGATGATTTAATCAATCACGTCGTAATGGCGGACTGATTTTGATGAAATTTTGTGTTTTGATAGATTTTGATCTGGATTCAAACATAGGCTCCTTTTTGTTGACAAACAACGCGTGCGAAGCTGCTGGCGGAAGCAACTTCATAATAAGCTAAATTAAATATAATCTCTATGACAAATCCTTATTTCTATTTAAAAATAAAAGAGGTTTATTGATTGATTGATAATATGATATATTGAAATACTTACAACCTCCATGACAAATCCTTATTTCTATTGAAAAATGAAAGAGGTTTATTGATTGATTGATAATATGATATATTGAAATACTTACAACCTCCATGACAAATCCTTATTTCTATTGAAAAATGAAAGAGGTTTATTGATTGATTGATAATATGATATATTGAAATACTTACAACCTCCATGACAAATCCTTATTTCTATTGAAAAATGAAAGAGGTTTATTGATTGATTGATAATATGATATATTGAAATACTTACAACCTCCATGACAAATCCTTATTTCTATTTGAACTTTAAATATGTTCCATAGTTTATAGCATAGCCATAGTTTGTTAGTGACAATAAAAGAAAGGATTTCGGAAACGCAAATTTTCTCTTTAGCAACCAACTGTAATAAAAAGCCTTTTACTATTTACTCATGCATTCGTGGTAAAAAGTAACACTGATAAGACGATACATGATAAATCCCGTATTCATAATAATGATTGAAATCTATCACGAAAGTTTTCTTGGTTAAAATGTGGTATCGGGTATAAGTGACCAATAATACCTTCGATTAGCGTACTCGCTCGCTTTCCCTCCGCTCGCTCGTACGCTGAAATATCTCGGTTCTAGATCGCGAGATCGCAACACACTGATAAAAATGAAACGCGAGGACTTGCGGTGGTAAAGATCATCACAGGACACTGCGAACTAAACCACCATCTCCTGATAGGGGCCCCGTATAGTGAGCTGTCTCGGGGATGCGATGCCTGCAGGATGAAGAGACACTGAAACAATTGCTGCTGCACTGTAAACCACAAACAAAGCCAGACTGAAGACGGGACTTATTAGACGTAATTAAACAAAATCTTTATAAAAAAGCCTACAAAAAAATATCGGATTATTTAGATGATAGATAAGCTTGGGATTGAAATTGCTTCAACATGTTCAAAATGTTTAGACGTAATTTATTTCCTGTATTGCTTTGTAGTCTAAGAGGATCATTAAAAAAAACAACCAGCCTTGTTTTCTTGCCTTTCTTTCCTGGCTTGGTCGCGAAGGAACAGGCAGTAAAATTGATGTTTCAAAGTGATCCTTGTGATTTTAATAAATAAAAGATTTTTTAATTGACTGCATGAACTCATCGAGTCATCTTTGACATCAGCAAATACCTCGGGTACTCTGGAAAATTGCTGCCGCCAACCCAAGGTCCTACTCCGCTACTATAAGGAGTTGGGATGGCTGGGATCAAGTTAGAAGGGAATGCACAATATACCCCTATGCAGGACGTCAGTGCAGATCTTATTCCCTCTTACCTAGAATTATAATAGATCGCTCACAGCACTCGTATAACTATGTACTATTACCGTTTAAAACATTATCACCACGGCTTTAGCGGTCTGGTCCATCCACTAACGTTAGTTCCTGCCGGAATCTACAATTGCTATGGAATGAACGCCCGTGGATTTGCAAGCGCGAGAATTAATAAATAAATAATAAATATTGCTGGACATTTCACACCGCGCTATCTAGCCCAAACTAAGCAGAGCTTGTACTATGGAAACCAGATAACTCATATATACTTTTTATAGAAAAACACCTAGACACGAAACAAATATCTGTAGATCATGCAAACATTTGATCCGCGGCGGGAATCGTACCCGCTACTTCCTGCGTCTCAGCCGGCTAAACGCCCACTGCGCCACGGAGGTCGTCATGAGGTCGATTGACGGTATTATTGTTCTGAGTTTAATCCCGTCGCGTTTCTGTATAATTTGAACGGCAAGCCAGAAGGAATGATTGTTAGTGAATGGGCTGGTATTGCTAAATATTTTCATGAATAATGTCTAATCAATCACTGAGAAGACAACTCTCACTGGATGACTTTCAAGATGGGCTAGTTATGGTGGCGTGTAAATTATTCATACATACATACAACAAAACATACAAATCTGAACTATATTTTCACCCCCCCCAATCAAATTAAATTGTTATTTTTATTCGAACTCTGGCTCTACTCATATCCAATTCCAAACCAAAATTTATTTTTCACAATTGTTTTCCATCGGCTGCAGAACGCTGAGCTGCGGCCAAAAAGGTGAATAGTTCGACTATTGATATATTTTTTAGTTTTATTTTCAGGAGCACGTTTCTGGTTCGACGATTTTTCGCGTTAAAACTCTATTTTTTATCATTTTCGCGGTAGACTTGACTGTACAAACTATGTACTACAAAGGGGACTTCCTGCTATTGCTATAAGTACAAGACAAGCTAATAGCTCTTTTGACTCATTTGTAAATACGTACGTATGTATGTACCTATATATCCGTAAGGACATGGGCTAGTGCAAAATATTTTGGAAGCTGTGTTGTTACGAGTAGTTTTAATTTTTACAGAGAATTGAATTGGTAATTAATCATCTTACTCTTAGCCCAGCTTGCAAAACGATCCCTAAATGTGTTTATTATACCTGGGGAGACGTTAAATCGCTTATTGAGAAACAATGTTTTGTTCAACTAATTGTGTGATTTCAATCTGTAATTCATATATGTTGTAGTTAAGGATACGTGCTAGAACGCCTGTGTTGTGAAAACACGATTCCGTAAAATTTTCTTTATGGAAAAATATCCAAAGATGACTACAAATTTATTTTAAAACCGTTCTTATGCGATGAAAACTACAATTTAGATCTTGAAACTTTATACAGTAATTCTACACAACATAAATAAGGGCACCTGTGTTTTAAATTTTCAAAATACCTTTTGATTTTACCATAAATCGAAAATATCTAAGTTTTGCACTAATGAAACTATTCGCTCCGGACGCCCGTTCCGCGATTCAGTCTGGCCTCGGCTTTCAGACGGGGTACCCGTGACGCTTGTCGCTCCAAACGAACACGTAATTCTTAGGTAGAATTTATATTTAGTTGGTTTTTGTAAAGACGCAGTAATGTGAAATAAACACAACAAGATAATGAAGGGACTGAATGATAAAAAACCAGCAAACATATGAACCACGGCGAGACAGGACGTGTAGCGGCGCGCGGAGAAGCGGGGGTGAAATTCGAGTTTGGGCTGAGCTATAGTCAACTCTTAACGACTACATATGTTTAAATTTGACGTATTTGTATGATTTGACAACTCCTTATATCATAATTAGCAACTAAATACGTTTATAGGTACATCGTTGCGCAAGTCGCCCTTAGTGGCCAAATATGATTTAGACAGTTTTAAAATCAAACAAATAAGACATTTTTGAACATTTTAGTCGCTTATTACAGTTATTACGTTGTGCAAGCTGAGCTCACTACGGTTAGGCATCATTACCTAAGTCGCCCTAAGTCTCCTACATAGATTTCCAGAGCAACCAATCTTGTATGGTATATACCCAAAGACTGCCAACAACCATCAACAACGATCTTTTTATTAAGAGGGGAAAAGGGAAGATATATGCTACGTTTTCCAGTTTTAGATTTTATATTATAAAAATATATTTTTTATAATATTTATGAGAATAAATATTATAAAAAATATATTTTTGTGGAGAATGCTCAAGCCTATGGCATAAACGAATTGCGAGATCCGTAGATAAACTAAAGTCACTGACATAGCCCAGATAATTGGAAGCTAAACTGGCAGTAAGAATAGCTTGAAGAAAGCGTCTTCATTTAAAACCTAAAACTGGAAAACGTATATATATTTTTTATAATATATATATATATATATGTATTCTATGTATTTTATCAACCTTTTTGTGTTCTTACACGTAATTTGTTTTGTTCGTATTTTTAGTTTAATTTAGACTGTCTATTTATAAATTCTTTTTATATAAAGTAAATCCGTTTTTGGTCGTATGCTACGCTTAGTATAAGTTTGTATCTTACATAATAAGGGCTGTGGATTTTATTAAATAAATAAAATAATATAAAAATAAAATTGGACAAGCGCATGTCGGATCACGCACGTTGAAGGGTTTCGTAGTCAGAACGGCTGTAACTTAGTCACTTGAATCTAGTTTAAAATACATAGTTAAGTTTGGTTATTTTGCATGAAGATAATATGAACTGTTTGCTAAGCTAACTACAGGCATAAGTTAGTCGACTACTGCTCGTTAACTAGTAGAGTCTTTTCCTTCTTTTAGCTTTGATAATAATTTTAATAACTACATGAGGGATATGATGTGCTACTATTGTGGATACATTTAAGAGGGAATTTTTTCCTTGTATACGATACACGACTAATATGAAAATAGCCACATTTTCAAACATTATAAACGGACTTTTGAAACGGAAGAAACCTTACAGTGTTTTTAAAAGACCCCACACGATAGGAACTAGGTAGATTAGGGTTGCCATTCGTCCCGATACGTCGGGGCATGTCACCGTTATTAACAGTGGTGTCCCGACGTCCCGACAAGCTCTAAAATGTCCCGACATACATAATCGAGCGCTCCGCGCAGGACGCGCAAGCAGCCAACAGACGACTTTTTTTTATTTTAATGCAAATGTAAATATTTTTTTTCTTCTGATTTGTGCTATTTGGATCAGATTTTCTATTATGTATCATCTACATTACACAATCTATCATCTATTTTGGGTATTTTTTTCAGGTGTGTAGGTTCCTTACATCTAGCTAGAGATACAGATATGTATTACCCGTGCGCGATAAGTTGGGACCTGAGCGCGGTGACGTCATATTGGCGTGTTTGTACCGCCCGCAAAAAAACGAACATAACAAGCAGCCGCCTGCGGCTTCATCTTTGTTTTTTTTAACATAATTTATTATGTTACTCCGGGAGGACGCTGCTTTTTATCTATTCTTTTTTACACTATTTGAATAAAATAAAAATACAATGTTTAAGTTTATACATTTATTTTATCAATTATTTACATTATCTCATCTTCGTCACTTCTTAGTGGATTTATGCCTTCTAGAGGTTGTTCTTCGTCCTCAGTCTCACTATAATCACTTGACGAAGAGGTATCCGATATATTTACAATTAATTGCGATTCATTCGTCTCTTGTAAGAGGTCATCGTCCCAATACTTTTGTCGAAGCCTTTCCACATGTTTGACTTTTTTTTCCAGACAACAAAACAATAACACAAACGAAAACTAAAAGAATTCCAGAGCGCGTCGTTACGTGACGTAGGCCAGTACGAGACTAAAAACCCTAGTAAAAAATAGTGATGCGAACGGTACAATACGGGCGCCATCGGGGAAGTGCAGGGGAAGCGGTCGGGGAGTCGCATTCCTAGCAGGTCCCAAGTTATCGCGCACGAGTAATATGACATAATAATGCCTAGAATTTTTTCCATGATTTCTGTTACACGCTGTATATAAAAAAAGGACTCCTAATGGCAAATGTCCTGACGGGGCCTTGGGGATTTATGGCAACCCTAAGTTAGATACCCTTAAAATTTTACTTAACTACAGGTAAGGTAATAAAAAGCTTTTTTAAAGTAACATCTATTTTAATAAAATAAATTAATACAACAATTAGGTGGCAAGATAGCTTCTAGAACCGACAAGTATTCGATATACTCAAACTTTTAAAGGAACTCTATGTAAATAAGTACTAATCTAAGTCTTTGAGTTTACCCAAAAATATATTGAAATGTTGGTATTGTTTCGTTGATGAGATCCTACAAATCATCCACACGTTGCTTCTCTCCACAACATTCTTACAACAGACTAATAGAAAAAAATCTAATGTCTCCTTTTAAAATAAAGTCTAAAGTTTTAATACTATACTTAAGAATTATTAGTTTATTTTTCTTTTAAACGTATATTTTTCATCACATTATTTCCGAACGAATTGATCTCTCTCTTTTTCTAACTATCTTCTTTGTTTTCGGATATATTCCCGAATCAACGTTTTTAAATTACATCATTTGAACAATTCAAGAGGCTCTTATCTGGTGCTTAGATGATGTCATTGTCAACGACACACTTGACATCCGGACAGCAGTCAGGGTAAGGTTTGGTGGTGTCTTCTTCTGTGACGAAGCATTTCAGGTCTTCTGTGCCGACAACGCCGCATCTGGGAACAAAATAGGGGCTTGTTAACGTACGATTTATATTATATTCGGTTTCCTTATTGCTTAGGATAGATTAAAAAAAATCCAGAACTGGGGATATTTTTAAGGTGATTCAAGGTCATAACACACATAACAACTCGGAAAAGGATCGTTACCGTATCAGTTCGAGCCGTTCAGTATTCTATGTATGAAACGCACACTAATCGGAATCGTGACGTAATCACCTAGCCTTGGGGTAAGCTCACAACCACGGTGCTGTGCGCTTACGGCTCGTCGTCCCCGCGCTTAAGTCTCTCCGTACCCGCGCTTACGCCTCTCCGTACCCGCTCTTACGTATCTTCGTACCCGAGCGGTGAAACTGGTGTCGCCTAGCCGTCAACCAGCGGGCGGCGAGCCGTAAGCGCGGCGTCGCCTAGCCGTAACCAAGGAGCTGCTGATCCGCTTTGATTACGTGCTTACGTTAGGTTGACGACTGGTTGACGACGAGGCGAAAGGCGATACGGTGTCAATCCCTTTCCGAGGTGATATGTCTGCTGTGACCTTTAATCTGTCAATTATTGTCGTAGAACATATATTTTTAATCTGTGAAGTGCTGCCAGCACACATGACTCTAAATGCTACGTAAACTGTAAATCACTTTTAAGCAATCCGCCCCCTGTACTGTGGCTTTGTGGATTTTATATTTATTTCTTTCATGGCGTACAATAATTTGTTTTTATTAATTTAAACCATTTCCCCTTTACATGTTGTCAGGTAATGATTATGGTGTAGGGGTGTACCTACTACTCTAAAAATGAACGCCCGTCCACCTTATTAAGTTATTACTGTGCAGTTGTGCATCAAGGCCACAGCAAGACAATTCAAAATTAGCCTTGTGATTACAGAGATTATAGAACATTTCGCATTGATGAAAGTGGAGGGGGATTCATTTTTAGAGTAGACGGTCTGTACCTATTTTATAATATACATATTGACTGGCAGAGCCTATTATTCTGTCTGATCAGAAATTCATACAGGATCAGATTTTTAATCCTTACTAATATTATAAACGCGAAATTAACTCTGTCTGTCTGTCCCGCTTTCACGCCAAAACTACTGAACGAGGACTACTAAAAGGGGGCGATGAAAAGTTGTATGGATGTATCGTCATTTTTAGGGTTAAAAGCTTGAAACTTATTTTAGAATGTTGATTATAAATAAATATGACATTCAAAGTTTGTAAAAGTTTTACCCTCAAGGGTGTTAAATAACAAAAGGGAATAAGGGATGAAAGTTTGTATGGAAATATGTAAGGTGAATGAATGTTTTATAAGTTTGCGATAAGAGACAAAATATTAGAGCTATTCTGATGTAACATTTACGGAGTCATTACAAAGTGTGAAACTGAAGTTAACGTGAGTAAGAACTTGCCAAGCACCGCGCCGTACACAATGAGCGCTGTGCATCGTATAAATAGTTCAATAAGCTCTTTGCAGTGAAACACTCCAAATAGCTCATTAAAGTATTTATACGTATGTGTCGTATTTGTAAAATAATTAGACTAAACAATTAAAAATGCTATCCAAAGGCACTATTCCACGCGGACGAAGTCATGGGTACAGCTAGTAATGAATAATGCAAAGAAAAAGAATTTTAAATAAAACACAATATATTCAAAGTAACGAATAATTGAATAAAATTAACAACAACAAGGAATTGATAAATTAGCTCTATGAATCACTATCTTATTCAATGCATGGCAAAACTTTCTAATGTGTACGAAATCTAAAATTTTCTCAAAGGAATTAAAATCTAAAACAAATTATTTTAGATTTAATTCAGATTCACTGATGTCGTTTTCCAGATCACACTTAATGTGAGGGCAGCATTCGGGGTAAGGTTTGGTTAGGTCTGTCTCTGTTTTGTGGCATTCTGGGCTAGATGATCTGATCACACCACACCTGAAAATAAAGTTAGGTCTAAACTAGTCGCCCCGAACTGAGAGTTCGCGAGTCTCCTTTAGAAACTACAAAAAATATTATTCGTAATCTTGGACTATAAAAATAGTGCTACAAAATAATAACCAAATTACTTGACCTACAGTTTCATTTAAATTACAGGTAACGGGAGTTCATGTTATATTATTTGATCAAGCGAAGCGAGATCATCGAATCAACTTGAACAAATCGGCGTTGTATGTATACCCCACAGTGCTGTAATTTGGTATGCGTCTATAGACTGAAATCATTCTTACAATTCTTGATTTACTCTTTTGTTACAAAAATTACCGGTGCTTACAAATTCATAGAATCCACTGAATCTCTCTAGTCTGATAATAAAATAAGGATACTCAGTAACCGTATACTGCAAAATGAGAATATACAATGCTAATCTGCTTTAAACAATCGACTAGTTCCGTTTTTCTTTCGTCGTCATCATGAGGTCAGAGCATCTGCGTTCCGACTACCAACAGCAATGGGCAATGCTAAACCAATCGTGGACTCAAATCGCTGCCGAGACAACCTAGCCAAGTTGAAATACATCGATTACTCTTGCAGCCAGTGTCTGATAGCGGAGAACAATGAGTTGCCTGATCTCATGGACATGAGAGGATTTAAGTCAAACAACGCCGAAATATAAGCCAATTATAGAGAAAATAATAACAGAATATTTTTTACGGTAAGTTCTAAGAGGGTTTAAGAATACTTACGAGGCATAGTTCATTAATTTTCCTTCACAGTGTATACTGTAGCAATATCCTATAGGTGCTATGGTTTTGCCGAACGGTATCACGTCGTTTATCTCTTTGACGTAGCAGCCCTCCTTGTGAGCTGTAAAGAAGAAAAAAATATTTAGGAAAAGTCTTGACAGAGCTTACATGTTTAAACTATTTGGGGTCGAGACCTCGGTCCATAGGGTACCGATCGAAGTAACGTGTGATCCGAGGGCTGGCGTTCAATGCATAAGCATTGCAATTCAACGGGACAATGGAGCCAATATCTATGAAACATTTCCGCCTGGTAGGGATCTGGAGTAGGTGAGCTTTCTATAAATGTTTTGCAACGGCCTTTAGATGATTAAAATTTTCTTAAGTATTTCTAAAGTTATTTACCCAAATAATTGTACATTATTTACCGAAGAGAATTTATCGAGTGATTCGAGAGCTATATAGATAGACTTCGTTTGATGTTAATTTCTGTTCACAGTTCATTAGTCGATCTGTTCATCGTGCAATTAAAATATGTGGAAATTCAAACAACTAAAGACGTATTCGAAGATTGTTAAATTAAGTTGAATAATCTAGAGCAAAAATAAAAAAGTTCCTTTAGTTACTACTATAATCCGCCAATTCGAGACGTTTCTGTCAATGTCAACACATCCCAAAACTTGTTATGCCTATGTTGTGTGTACGATCGAGGTTAATAACACGTCTCTAATATTATCTAGACTCTTTTGAAAAACCTTTAAATTTTGTTTTGTTACTAACTAGGAGCTAATTGTTACTAATTAGGAGAAAAACTTAAAATCGGTAAATAACATTATTGATAGAATATCAATTGGATTCTTGGAAGTTAGTAGGTGTCCTCGCTTTGACTCACCTCTCACTGACGTCACATTGTCGATGCAATGAAATCGTTGAATAGGATTAGACATTTACGTTGAATGATGACGCGTAAAAGTTATGTGAGATATTATTTTATTCATGACTTCCCATAAATTGATTGTTTATCAATAAAGTTGTGTTTTTGACACTAGTCCATTCGAAGAAAAAAAAACTAGCATGAGTTAAAACTAAACTTAAATTTTAGTTTTTTTTTCTGATCAGTCGGTATTTTCTTTTATTTATTTATTTAGGAATTTTTTTGCTTGTTGTCATTAAAAAACAGGTCATTAATGTCTTGAGCTCTGATTTCGCCCGACATCTACATCTAAGTGATTCCTAGCCACTCTTTTATAATTTTCAGTTACACTAGTATATATCGATTTGTACGGATTATAAAAAAACAGTGTCTATCTTGATAATTTTAAGATTCTCGTATTTACGAGTACCTATATCATATATAGATTTGTAGGTGATTCTTGTAATGCTTTTAGTTTCTGGTGATATTTTTTCAGTTTTGAATGACTGGTTAATTTATTTGTTAATGCTTTTGATATTTCACATTGATGCAATAAATTTATGTGAGAGTGTTTATTTTAATCATTCAGGGCGACTTGTGTAACGATGCCTACACATATATTTCTTTTTATTGACAATAACCAAGCGCTTGACCACTACCTCACCTAGTGGTAAGTGATGGTGTGATCGAAGGTGGAGCACACTTGCCTAGAAAGAACCTATTCACTCTGGACTTGAAGACTCCAAGATTATACTGGTTCGAAAAAATATACGCCGGAAGTGAGTTCCACTCATTACTTGTGCTAACAAGAAAAGTGGCTAGATAAATATGATTTAAGGAATTGTACAAATACGTCAAATTTTAACATGTTTAGGGGCTAAACACGTTTAGGGATCATTGTGCAAGCCAGCCTAAGAGTTCCAACTGCGAAATTTATTACACATTGCATAAAAACCTTAAGTAGGTACAGCATTAAGACGATATTCCGTCCTCAAACATAATTGAGACAGCTGCTGCGTTCGCCGAAGGACAGAGACCCTCTGGGACGTCCCCGGCGTATAGGTATATGATACCATGTGACTGCGGTAAATGTAACATTGGTGAAACAAAACGAAACATATCTACTAGGTTGACTGAACACATATGTACGTGCAATGAAGAATGTCGACTCCAACAGTTCTGCAGTGGCGAAACATTCCCTAGTTTTTGATTCGACGCACTACATACGAGTACGTTTCGTCAAGGCCCGGGTCTTAGGGAGAGAGAAGTTTTTCGTTCCGTGCAAGATCCGAGAGGCGATAGAAATAAATCGTTTGCTGAACTTCAACAGAGATAGAGGATGGGTTCTACCGCCTGGAGGCCATGTTTTCATGATGCAAGTGACAGAAGAGTGAGTGAACCTAATAGAGACATAGTTAGTATTGTGTGTTTGCCTGTACCAAGAACTACCGAAGAGAGCAGCAGTGATAATAATGACGATGACACAGCCAGTCAACACGCTGGGCCTTCGTTGACCCAATCCCCACCACCTCGCCCGTCTACTCGCGCGTAGATGGCAGCGGTGCGCAGTGCGAGGCGAGACGTTATTCGGAGCGGATCGCACTCACCTTGATGAAGGTTCACGAATTGAACCGAAACATTGTCGGTCGAAACACCGATAAGACGGTACTTGATAAATCCCGTATTTATAATTATGACTAAAAACCTTAAGCTTTAGAGAGTTTTACAAAAATAAAATAAATTACATATTAGGTATATATCGTAATACGCAAGAGGACGATTTGTTTGCCTATCTACATACGTTTACGAATATTTGAGTATAGGTTGTCGGCGTTCTAATGTATCAATAATAAATGATTTTTGGTTACGACTCTGATTTAATTTTAATGAAGTTGTGATACCAGTTCATTTAGGTTCGCAAAAATGAAACAAGGAATTAGAATTTGTTGGCTGGTTACAACTTTTGTAAACAAGTTATTTTGTAAAACACATTTTTGGTGCTTGCTCGTAGATTGAGATTGTTTGTTTTACTATGGGATGCTACTGTTGGGAATGCATTGTTAAAATAAAGAAAATTATATAATTAATAATACAATCTGAGGATAAGATAATCACTAAAAGAATTGATCGATAGTATCGAAATAACCTCGTATCAGAATATTAACAAAATTACAAATTAAGTGACGAACGACGGAATTTATAAAGCTTTTTATTATTTTTGATGAAAGAAAAAATGATTGTGTAATTTAAAGCCTTGTTATAGCTCATTCCGCGTAAATTGTAAGCAACTTATTACTATACAATTTATTTGAGTGGATTGAGAAATCTTAAGTGCAAAATATCGACTGTGTTCATTGTCATAAACAGGCCTTGTGGTGTCAGAGCCTTGACCTCAGGCGAAGGCATCGAGGGTTGACTAATACATACGTTGTATTTATATTAAACTCAACATGGTCATTGGTGTTATCGGAGTTCAATTGATTGCAATAAAGTAACAAGGATTTTTATATCGGTAATCATAAAAGTTTAGAAATGAGCCTGTTGTAAAATGAACTAAATATAGAATTGGCTATTCTAATGTACGTACGGATATAAAAACGTCGATTGAATTTATAATTTTATTTTAGAGGATAATTTAGAATTAAACACTACATAGTATAAGACCGTTAATATTTAACTAACAGATAGATAGATAGATAACTCTTTATTGAATTACCACACAAACAGAAATAATACAAAAAATAAGAACTAGGCTAGAATAAAATAAGGCAATACAATGGGCGGCCTTATCGCTGAAAGCGATCTCTTCCAGGCAACCTTTGGGTGGAGCGAAATTTACAAAGATACGGAGTGCGGTGTGCTTTAGAGGATACAATTACACATATATTCTTAGGTATAATAAAAAAAAATATATGATGAAGTTTTAATCCTAATACTTATAAAATAGACTAATATATAGGTATATATACATATAGCAAACTATACTAACAGATAAAATAAGTACATATATAAGTACTAACGATTATATTTTACCATTGAGTACAGTAACCCAGTTCAAAAGAGTAAAATTATATTTTCTAATTTGGTACGATTCAGCTGCATTGCGGTTGCGGTGCTGAAGAACCCGCTGATCTATATGAATTATCAACTCAATTCGCCTAAAAAGTTAACCAACATCATAATGTGGTTCCTTACGATGGTAGTTCCATTGAGTAGCGCGTAAATTCCATAACTTTACAAAAAGCTTGGGTGGTACATTTAATTTTGTTATTTTAGTCAAGTGCTTGCTTACTGCTGATAGATGAGTATGGAGTGTGAATATGGAGCACGATTGTTAGAAATAACCTATTCACTCTGGACTTTGATAATAAAACTTTTTTCTCGTAAAGTTGAGTAAAAAAATTACCAGTCACAGGATTTGTATACTATAACACCTAATACCTAAACACCTTACTGGTGGTAGAGCTTTTGTGAACGGGCTCGAGGAAGTGGGCACCACCGCCTTACCTTTATCTGCCGCCAAATAGCAGTACTTGTGCTGCTGTGTTCCAGTTAGATGGTAATGGTATGTTCCTGTAATTACTGGCACATAGGCATAACAGCTGAGTCCTATAGTATGGCAACGTATCCACATAGAGATCAAGACAACATAATAGCTTGTTTTGAATTCTATGTGGATATCCATGGGCTGCAGTAGCCACTTAACATCTGGTGGACTGCATGCTCGTTTGCCATATAAGTTGTATAAAAAAAACCTGCGCAATATTACGTGATTTAAGTGTCCGTAAAATCACTAATGCAATTATTTCCAGTAAAGAAACAGCATGGCATTACCTATGATAAAATTTATTCTCTTATACCTCTATAAATAAGGAAATGTATGCTCAAGAATTATTATATACGTTTTATGCTTATAATTTTCTTCATCTTGGAGTTTGGTAAGATAGCGCTGAGTGAAATATTTTATAAGCATTATTTAAATAATTATTAATTTTTTTGACAATGAATTAACGTTGCTCGGTTATAACGCTAATAAATTTATCGTCTATTTATTTTATGACAGAGCGAAATTGTATGAAAATTATTATAAAATTTCACGAAAAGAAAGTAAAAATTGGGATTCCCTGTCCAAAGTTACCATACAATTAGAAAGTTAAAAACGTCCGTTTGAATTTAAAATGCGAGACACAACATTTCAATAATTGAAATGGTTTTTGATTCCGCAGGACTATTATTAATACTGGATAAGTCCCGGAAAACAGAACGACTTCGTAAATACAGCATATTTGCCGAGTCCTCGTTAATTTTTCCGGGGTTTTCAGTACAACATAATTGAAGACATCTTGGATCTTAACCAAGTTGAAGACATCTTGGTGTAAGACCAGGTCAAGAGTAACTAACCTAACCTAAACCAACGAGCATGTATTAAGATAAAGAAGAGAGTGATTGAAGCAACAGAAGTAGGCATGTGAGGATCGTAACTGGTGGAGATTCGTCGTCTCTACCGACCCCTCCGGGATAAAGGCGTGACAATATGTAGGGTTACCAATAGGCACATTTTTTGTGATTTTGTGATGCTTCCTTGGAATGCTGTGTACTTCCGCTTGTTGTGATCTGGGATAGTTGAGCTATATAGATATGTTAAAGTTTTTAGATAGCCCATCTGTTTTCTATTTGTTTATCTCAAAACCTAAAAAATACTCTCACCAACTATGACCGATATTTCTGTTGTTGTCATCGGTACTTACAGCAAGACTAGTACAGTCGTCACAAATAAGTGGTCGTTATTACATCAGAATTATGTAAACAGACTAGATCTCTATTAGAATTGTTTTTAGTGGTGGTTTAAATTAGAAGTCAAAAAATTAAATATCCGTTTCCAGATCTACCTTAGTACCTTAAGATCCCTAGATGTAGAGAAACTTCATTTTCAAAATATTAATTTATAAAATTGTTCAATTACAAAATTGTCCACACGTCTGTAGGTCGATTAGTCTATGTTCATTCTGGACAGACGCAACTCGCACTCGCATATTAACGTTTAAAAATATACGAAACGTAACTATCTCTCTTTCTATCTTCACTTACTGAGATACACACCTCTCAACTTCCGTTCGTACTTTTCGTAACGCATTCACCAGCTTACTCCCTAAGTCAAGAGTGCGTAAAGAATGTTTATTAAAAAAAATATTATTAATGTCTATAAATTTTTATGTCTGAACTTATGAGGGGATTACAGATAGGCAAAGTTTCTTAGAACAGGCCCCGTTTCCTTATTTGCAAGATGTTAATTGTCTAACCGAGGACTGTGTTAGCATTCCGACCTCGGAGTTGGTACACTTGTTGCGGTTTAATCTCGTTTAGGGTCTTGTAACTTTTGTATTGGCATACATAAATAAACGTATTTACACTTTCAACTCTATATGGTTTGAGTTTAGGTTACGATTTTACTGAAAACTTGAATAAATATAAATTGCCGACATTATTAACAATTTTAAGATTTCTTGTTGAAATTAACATCGTCTTAGTACTTACCGTATACTATGTAGAACTTTGCTCAAGCGTGAAACTAGACTCAAGCGTAGACTTTTTGTCAGCTTGTAAGAAAAAATCTGTCAAATTGGCATACAGGCTTTAGATTATTAAGCATTTATTCAAAAAACCAACCCGCTGCATCATTTTATTAATTAATTTTAATAAAATATTTAAAAATCTAAATGATTGAGCCCTTTTTTAGTTTGATACAGTTAATAAGTTTAGAATATGAGTCCAGAATTCGGATACGTTTTTGGTATGCCGATACATTACAACCTTAAGGGGGCACCGGAAGGACAATCGCCCATACAACACGTACTACCAAGATCATTTCTAATTGGAGCATATTTCTACCTTAATAAGGTATTATTTTAATTTTAATAGTATTTAACTAGGTTCCCAACCATATATTATATCAAAATACTTACCTAAAATGAAATAGAAGCGTATCGAAATCTGCATGTTTTTACGTCATAAAAGACCTGTTTACAACCTAATTGTTTCGTATTAAAAACAACAACATTTTACGTATCCTAGTCATGCGAACATAGATTATATCGTCTAGTTACAGAATAAAAACACAATGAGATAAATACAACAAGTTTTCAGTCATCATTTTTGGTATTACGGAACACGGTCAAAATCTAATCAAAATTAGAATCGTTCTATTGCTATCACTGTTGCTCTGCGTGTCTAAACTTCGTCACTTAACAGGGATAGCGATATT
The DNA here is from genome assembly GCA_918857605.2 of Philereme vetulata. NCBI lineage: Eukaryota > Metazoa > Arthropoda > Insecta > Lepidoptera > Geometridae > Philereme > Philereme vetulata. The sequence goes on from OU975436.1 coordinate 6,812,717, forward strand.
CAGGCCGAAATTTTTGACGTGGCCGAATTGAAGTTGCGCTCAGTGTTCGCCGGCGCGTTAAGCATTTGCTGTGTACCTATTACGCTGAGACATGACTATTTGGTTCATGCACGCGGTGTCTACAGATGGATGGAACTAATTGCCTACCAAACTGTATTTCGAAATTGTAACTCTATTTTCCTTGTATATTGTGGCTCATCAGTCGATTATCAAAATGAGATTCTGACAAACCAATAAAATTAGGTAGCAGTTTCAAGCAAAACATGTATTGAGATAACTACACGTCATTTGTTTGCTTTTGCAATTTTATCCTGTTATTCCCCTGGGAAAATATACTTCATGTTTTCAAAATTTTGTTGTATTATTTTCATTAAGTATTATACAATTTTATTTATATATACATACGAAACAGTAAAACAATCTTAACAACAAACGATCTTTAGATAGCTCAACTGCTATAGATCACTCACAGGCTAAAATGTCCCCAAGACAGTGGCTGACTTTACCTAGGTACTTAAATAACTATCACAAAAGGTGAATGTAGTATGATGAGATGAAGTAGTGTGATAAGTACTAATCGTTACTCTGTTTGAAGTAAACGTCTCGATAAGTACCTCCCACGTAAGTTGTTGTATCCCACAGAAATGCCATTGTGCGTTTTTACAAAAAAAAAATACCTAATTTGTAGTATTATATGCATTCAAAGTGATAAAACAACAAAAACACGATTTTATAAGATTTTTACAGAGAAGTTGTAACTTTCGAACGACAACGGACTAAAATGTTGTATAGTCCTTCGCAACGGTTTACGCGGGGTGTGGGGCGGGGGGAGTGGCGTATTCAGTAATACACACTCAAATGTTTAATCTATATAGGTAATATTGTAATTGTCACATACAGTGGAATTAAGCTTAAAATTTTCAGTTTATATTGTTGTAACTATCATAAACAACAACGAACGTAATTTAAATTCCGTAGTATAATATTGTAAGTATGAGATACAACAGCTGAAGAAATCTAGATTCCGCAGAATAATGTTGTAAGTTTGAGATACAACAGGTGAAGAAATCTAGATTCCGCAGAATAATGTTGTAAGTATGATATAAAACTACTGGGATAGCCTTTATTCCGCAGTAAACTGTTGTAAGAACCATATCTCAGAAAATATATATATTTTCCTTATTATCTTTCAACATAGTTAAGAATACTATAAATTATACACATAAACCAAATTTGACAAAGATATGAAAATCAATGCAATTTTATGCTAATTTGAATCTTTAAAACGCTCTCCTGTAAAATTCTAGTTTTGGAGATACAACAACTTACGTAGAAGGTATCGGTCTTTCTACTTTATGAGGATAAAGAACATGAATAGGTACATATACTTAGAAGAAATGTAATAGCATTGTGGTGTAACAGCTTAATAGTTCCACGTGGCCACGTAATGGCGGCAGACAGTCGCGCATAAACAGCTGATTTACCAGCGAGTATTTACAATATTAATATATTACCTACTATTCAATCTTATTAAAAACGTATTTCAATGTATGAGTATTAGTTGACCATCGAAAGACATAATGACTTTATTGCTGAGATATTTAGCTATTCCCACTAAAAATAAGAAAACGTAGGATTGAGTTTGGATCCGCAAAGGGTCATGGCTAAGTATGGTTAGGTTTTTATTTTAACTATAAGGAAAACTTTGAGCTAAATTTGTTTATGACAGCTTTTACAGACTATTTCAAGCGTTTGTATCTGATTGATGAACCATGTTGCCAAACCAAAGATCATAATAGTAAGGTGTAAAACAAAGAGATTAATTGTTGAACGCACTGAACTTTCATATAGTGGAAATGATCCTACAGTAACACAGAATGCACTAATAGTGGATAGTACTTACCAAATTCCTTCGGTTTCATCGGCAAATTTCCCATCCAAGTGGCAGCATATGCCGAACCAACAAACAGGGCAAGAATCAATATTTTTGGCACCATTTTTGTATAATAAAGTTCACGTTAGAATTTAAGATTTCCACTTATCCTTTAGACGTTGAGTTTGTTACTCGACTGACCGGTGGTGCGAGAGTATCTTGTTTTTATTCAAATCCGGCAATATATACATATGCGACTTTGTGATAACGACTCTAAGAATATGAGGGCAATGTCGCGTTTGGCCGTTCCGCTTGGGAGATAATGTTATCGGGGTTAAAAGGAGTCAAATTGTTCGCTTTTTGTTTGATTTAGTAACTAATCATTTATTTCAAAAACTTTGCTGTAAACATAATTAATTAAAACAAACGGAAAAACGGCTAAGTACCAATCAGTTATCAATTTTGTATTTTAAATTTTGATGTTCGCATTGATAGAAACCGCACTATGAAAATAGAAACTAAACTACGTAGTCTAAAATATTAGTGGCTAAATATCGAACTATTTAATACACAAATAAATCCTACATTGAGTTTTTGTAGATTTAACGACATAACAACTTAGGACGTACTTGTGAGTTTGTCGCGTCGTGTATAGGCGGCCTTAGAAGGTCGTTCGGTGGAATGCGATGGGATTTAAACGTGATTCATCATTTTGATGTAAACAAAACCTTTTATTGCGAATTTCATGTAGATCCGTGATGGTGGCGGCGTCGGCATTGGCGTCTTGACTTTCGTAGTGATCTATTTATTCTCAATGATGTCAGTTAGAGGCCGTATTAATGCGTTCTATAAAAACATACCTATAACTATAACTGCCGCCAAGCAGCATTGCTGTGTTTCGGTTTGAAGGATATGGTTGCCGGTGAAATTACAGGCGCATGAGGCTTTCCTTACACCTGTATGTCTCTATTGTCTCAAGTTGATAGACGCAGAGCAGTGCATCGTACGGCACGTACATCAGGCGCGTGACCTAGGAGGCATTTGTATATAAATGAAAATTAAAAAATATATTTTTTTTTTATTCAAATACTGTATTTTAAATAGTAAATCGATCAAATAAGATCGAGTACTATTGCCTGTTAAAAATACGCATCGTAAATCACTGTTATTTAGTTACCACGAAGCTTAATATTATTAGACTTGTAGTAAAACAATATATGAAACCATATTTATGTAACAATAATGTCAGGTTAAGTTATTTTATACCACGTTATTAGACGTAACCAAACTCCTTAATATTATAGGCAAATAATATAAGAGCCAGAGTTCGGAAAAAATCAAATTATTTAAACAACCAGGATTCAAAATCCAATATCGACAAGAAAGAATGCGAACAATTTAAAAATAAACTCAATGGCGCCAACATTCCACCACAACAATAATAATATTTAAAAGGAAAATAGGTATGATAGAGGTAAAAAAGATAAAAACCTCCAAATATTTATATTCATTAGCATTGTATCCAATACCCAGACGTTGCTATGTGTATAATATATTCTAACATGAAAATTCATACATAAAAAATATTATGTAATAATCCAAATATTTTAAGAACACAATAAAACATAATGTTGTTATGTTATATAATCTAATCCTATGTAAAGACAAAGGACATACCTATATCAATGTTCATTGCAGTAATGGCACTGAATAACAACATACCTGCTACATAAGTTTTTAATAGTAGGTAAGCCTTAAAATTATTTCAATTATGGAGGCATACTTTGTAACTTAAAACTTCCACTTTTGTAAAAAAGTAAACGAAACAAAACACAGACAGAACTAGAGTAAAAAGTATGAAATCGTTTTTCTAGGTCTGTAAAGGTATAAGTTTTCTAAATGATTGGTATGTACATGAACTGATACTAACTAAAATACTGTTTACAGGATAGTTTTAATTCACAGGTTTAAATTTTCGAGAGCAATATAAAAAATATGAATTAAAGAACCCATTCTAATAAATCTGGAAAACCCATTCTAATAAATAAACACAGACTCACTCATTTTGCAAGCTTTTTATTATCTTGCAATGTATGTATGTTTGTCCGGGTGGAATCTTGCTACTGAATTTTAAACCCGTTCCCCTCAACCTATTGAGCTGAAATTTGGAATACATATTATGTGACATTGCAATAATATGATGCCATGGAAGTGGTCACATGATGGAGACGGATGCTAGACAACGGAACTTCTGAATGGATTATAGTAGGATACTAGTATTTGGGCTCATTTGAATCTGCTTGCGGTTCCGATTATGAATTTTATAAAATCGTGTTTTGAAAAAGTAATTTGTCAAAAAAAACTTCTTTCAAGTAGATACTACATTAGCAGGTAAACAAATATTCTAATGACACAAATGGTCACCAATAAAATAAATATTCCACAAATTGCTTAATAATCGTCAACAATAAAATACATCAGATCACTGGCGCCTGCATATCAATAGGATAATGATTAATTTTAGAATTTTATATACCTATGCGACAGGCAACCAATTTGGAAACACCCACGTTCAAAGATACTAAAGATCATATTATACATAATACAAAGACATTTATAATAGGCAGGTATTATACTATAATACCTAATATGATATTCAGTTTCGGAGTGTCTAGCGATCGTATGTCTTACAATATTTACTCTACTTGTATGATTTATTTAAGCCTGACAAGTGGATAAATAGAATCAATCTAAGCCATGTGGATCAAAGAGACGTTTTAACACAATAGTATTATCAGTTAAAGTACTTTTTTTAAGGAGCTTAAAATCTTATTTAGATTTACTAGAAATCCAGCGTTTGATCTAGCCCATTTATTACCCAACTAGCTGACCAATCCGTAGCTTCGCATGCGTAGTTTTTCAATAAATATATTACCTTACTTCTGCGCAGTTGGGTAAAAAGTAGCCACCCGGGGTTAGTGTAGCTTCCAAACAGTGAAAGAATTTATTAAATCGGTCCAGTAGTTTCGGAGGCTATTCAATGCAAACAAACAAACAAACAAATCTTTCCTCTTTATAATATTATTTTTGTAGACATTGATATGTTATTTAATATTGTAGAACATACTTTTGTTCTATAATCAATAGTTTCCGCAGCGCATGCGACGAAAGACGTTTTAGGGCACTTTTTTTACACCTTGGGTTACGTTACATAAGTTTTAGTAAGGATTCCTAATCTTTTCTAGCAATAAATATAGCCTATGTCAGTTATGGTGAATGTAGCTTTCGAATGGTGAAAGAATTTTTGAAATCGGCACAGTAGTTTTTGAGTTTATTCATTACAAACATACACACACGATACAAATCTTTCCTCTTTATAATATTAGTATAGATATAGGGTAAAATACTAGAAATAGCGTGCATCGAATTTTCGTTTTTCAAAACGAAAATACCATAGTGAATAACATACATATTTAATTAAAACTATTTATGAGCCAGCTGATCAAACCAGCTACTGTCTGTAGTATACCGGAATCTACAAGGCCTTGCTAATATACTGGGTTCTACGTCAATACCTACTTTATATTGGGCTGGTAAAGTTCAACCCATTACACACCTGGCTAGCTCAATGATGACGACTTTGCACACATCCTATTCCACTCATTATAAAATCTTCTGGATCATAAGTCCCATGATAGTATAAGGGTAGCCTATAATAAAATTTTTAGACAACTGATGGGCTTAAAGCGCTACTGTAGTGCCTCCGAAATGTTTAACGAAGCATGCGTTGACACTTTCATCGCTATTCAGCGTAGGAGGATAGCGTCTTTCATGTCCAGAGTTGACACTTGTAATAACGCTATCATTAGACTTTTATTTTTATATATATATATTATTTTATATATATATATTATATATTATATATTTTATTAGTCTGGCAGAAAGACTTATACATTCTAAGATGTATAGACGTTGGGTGGGCATTGCCACCTAAACTACTTAAGGTGATTTATTGTGAATTATGTGTATTGTATTGTATTGTGTGTAGTAAATGTGTATGGACCTCATGAGTCTGAAATAAAGACTATTATTATTATTATAACCGAAAGTTTGTTTTGTCTATATTTCTTGTACACCTAAAGTGTGAGTTTCCTAAACATGTTTATGTTTTATCTGCTTAAAAATTGTATTCTTCTTTGAAATTTGCTTTGGTACGTAAATAAATACATTTTATTTGTGAGCTTTAACTTGAACTGTGTTAATATGACTGATATTCTTTTAATGCATAGAGAATATTAAAGAAATACCCAGACCCGAGACAAAATTTGTAGATCATGTCACCATTTGCTTCCCGGCGGAAATCGAACCCCCAAAAACGTATTTACGACGACGCCACGAAGGTCGTCGAAAATACGTTTTGGCCCGTGAAAACAAATGAGGTTGTTTTATTTATTACAAATAAGTTACGAACCATAAACTGTATCCAATATTGCACAATAATGCCGTCCTCCCGTTGTACCTGCATTACCTGAACATCCGGTCCCGGATCCACGAGATCTGCGGGATTTTAAATTGGCCACGATCCTTGCAATGTCATTGACCGCATCCGATTTAACATCCGGGATTCCGCGGGTTTCCATTTAGATCTAAATACCATCACACATTTCGTGAAGAATCCTTTGAGTATTGTGGTTCTTTTTCGACGTCTTTCGGCGACCTTAAGTCTTTTTATAGTTTTTGTAGTGATTTATTAGGAATTTATGTATATAGAATGTGACAGCCCAAGGAAATCTGTTTGGTAAATTAATACATTTACTTAAAAGGAACGATACATTCTATTATACCTCTTTTAAACTTTTAATTCGATGTCTATAAACGGTTTCCTTTAAATTACTGTTTTCCCAGAACAAACGTTGCTCAGACCATGGTCTACTAACTGTTTACAGCATCAAATAAGAGAATAAAAAAATAAAATCTAGACCTTCTCAAATAAGTCTGACTTTGTTCAATAAGTAACCGTGACATAAATTTCATGGATACGCTAGTTGTAGTGTATTACCTACTCCTTAGTTAAATAGATAGGTACCTAGTAGCTACCAGTCAGCGCGCTGACTACGAGTATGTTGTAGGGCGTAACGTTAAAATAGACGTTTTAAGTTCGCAATTTATATTTTTCAAAGACCGATTTCGTTTTGTTTTTTAATTTGATGTTATAAACTGTTAGTAGACCATGGTCTGAACAACGTTTGTACTGAGAAAACAGTGATTTAAAGGACACCGTGTAGAACCCAACGAATTGAATGTATTGATTAAAAATAAACGATTCGTAATAAATCTTTTACATTTACTCGTATTTGAATATTACATATTAACATAAACATATTAACTACGGGTGGCTAATAACCAAACAATAAAAGTAGATAATAGTTCTAGAGTTCATTGTGAAATGACTTGCCTCGGGAAGTACTAGGAACCATACATATTTCTGCCGCGAAGCAGCATTCTTGTATTTCGGTTTAAATGGTATGGCTGCCGGTGAAATTACAAGCAAGTGAGGGTTTAGGTGTATCTGTAGTGCCTCAATTTAAACTTACTTTTTAACTTTTAAGCACTATATAGTGAATTCTTGTCTGATCAAACCTAGATTACAAATTGCCTGAAGCATGGCTGCAATTCCAGAATTTAATGAGTTCTCAACAATACTTTTCCTTCAACAGTTTCCTCAAGATCTTTCCCGAAGGATTTTTCGGGATGACTTCCAAAAAAGTAATATTCTTTATCCTCTTGTACGGAGCCACTCGTTCATTGACAAACTTGGCTATCCCCTCACTATCTGCCTTAGCGTTTTCTCTGAGGACTACAAATGCTTGAGGACGTTCTCCGGAAGTTGGGTCAGGAATTCCAACGACTCCTGCGTCAAAAACATCAGGATGGTCTTTTAATACGTACTCTAACTCGGCTGGAGGTACTTGGAAACCCTTAACCTGAAACATTTAGAGGAATATAAGTTTAATAGATATCGGACAGACTATCATCATATCAGCCACAATATAGGAACGTTGCTCTAGACTTTCTCACTTCTTATTTAAGTGGCAGAGTGCAAATAGTTGACGTGAACGGGAAGCGTTCTCCGGGGTCTCTGGTTAAAATGGGTGTACCACAGGGATCAATTCTGGGACCTTTTTTGTTTTTAGTATAAATTAATGATCTTCCCCATCTTGTAAGGGACGATCATGAGGTTGTATTGTTTGCAGATGACACGTCACTTTTATTTAAATTAAAGCGACAACAAACCGATTTTTACGATGAAAACATTGCAATCTCTAAGATCGTAAAATGGTTCAATGTAAACAATCTACTTCTAAATGAAAAGAAAACAAAATGTATTAAATGTATACTACCTGTTAGACAAATTAAAGCAGATATAAAAATCAAAGACGAGGAGTTGGCTCTTGTGGACACCGCCATATTCATGTTTTTAAGACAAAACGGGTCTTTTCGCGCACAGATTTATATCAAAATTATAATTTTGACTAACCTCGACGTTTCGGCCAAGTTACATCGGCCGTGGTCACGAGAGACTGAAGCGGGCGGGTGCCATTGTCGGGCAGCGCGAATGTTGTCACCAACTACCCGCACTTGGTTTTCTGAATCGCATGTATCTGTGCGCGAAAAGACCCGTTTTGTCCTAAAAACATGAGTATAGTTCGCGAAAATTTAAAAAGTTCCTTCACCATAGTCTTAGGTATAACCATAGATAATAAGTTTCAATGGGGCCCTCACTATGATAAGTTGTCGAAGAGAGTTAGTTCTGCGGCATACGCAGTCAAAAAGATCCGTCTTTTGACAGACGTAGACACGACTACTTACTTCAGCTAATTCCACAGCATTATGTCATACGGTATACTGCTGTGGAGGAGTGCTGCAGATATAAACACCGTTTTTGTGTTGCAGAAGAGGGCTTTTCGTGCAATTTATAATATGGGCTCCAGAGAATCATTACGCAATAAGTTTAAAGAAATAAATATTATGACATTTTCTTGTCAATACATCTATGAAAATCTGATGTATGTTCACAAAAATATTAATTTTGTTTAAGAAAAATAGCGATAATCATAATTTTAATACTAGAAATAAAGATAAACTCGCTGTTACCACTTGTAGACTCCATAAAGTTAGTAAATCGTTTAAAGGGCAAAGTGTTCGCTTTTATAACAAACTCCCAAACGATGTACAAAAATTAACAATTTACAAATTTAAAAATGCAATTAAACAAAATCTTTATAAAAAAGCCTAGTACTATAAAATATCGGATTATTTAGATGATAGAGAAGCTTGGGATTGAAATTGAAATTGCTCCAACTCGTTCAAAATGTTACAATTTAGACGTTATTTATTTCCTGTATTGTTATGTATTCTAAAAGGATCATTAAAAAACAACCAGCCTTGTTTTTTTGCCTTTCTTTCCTGGCTTGGTCGCGAAGGAACAGGCAGTAAAATTAAAGTTTCAAAGTGATCCTTGTGATTTTATTGAATAAAAGATTTTGACTTTGACTTTAACACGTCAACTGCTAAACATAGGCGTCCACATAGATTTCCACCAAAGCGACCGATGTTTTCGGCCTGCACAAAACGGCTTCAAGCAACCTTTATCTGGTCTTTCGATCTAATGAGGGATTGTCCTATGCCGAGCTTTCCATTTTGCGTGATCTCCAATACAAAATGTTAGAGTGGGGTTTAGGGTATCTAAAAATTTGTGAACAATGCTATAATTTAAATAAAAAAGCGGCCAAGTGCGAGTCTGAGTCGCACATGAAGTGTTCCGTAGCAGCAAGTAACATAATATAAAAGTTCTTGTAGTTCATTGTAACTTTTTTTATATTTGAGTTGATTGAATGAAAGATAAATGGCGGTTTACGGTTTATGACGTATTAAAAACACTACTTACTAGATTTCGTTGAAACTAATGTTCGGTGAAAGTTTGCATGGTAATGTACATCATATATTTTTTTAGTTTTATCATTCTCTTATTCTAGAAAGTGCGGGGGGGGGGGGGCATTTTAACACTTTGGAAAAAACTATTACTATTCGGTTTAGAAAAAAAACATATTAGAAACCTCACTATCATTTTTGAAGACCTATCCATAGATACCCCACACGTATGGGTTTGATGGAAAAAAAATATTATTTTCAGTTCTAAGTATGGGGACCCCCCAAAATTTATTGTTTTTTTTTCTATTTTTGTGTGAAAATCTCAATGCGGTTCACATTATACATCCACTTACCAAGTTTAAACAGTATAGTTCTATTAGTTTCGGAAAAAAGGGGCTGTGACATACAGACGGACAGACAGACAGACAGACATGACGAATCCATAACGGTTCCGTGTTTTGCCATTTGGCTATGGAACCCTAAAAACACACTTTGGTATTGAATAGCAAAAGGATTAGATTTAAAAGCAAAGATTAATGTGAATTTTCTCTAATGTTTATATCAGGCGCTTTAGTTGATTTTTTAATATAGGCAAAATTAAATGTCCGGGCTCGACGCTAACTCAATCAGTTCGTCTAAATGTTTATGTCATTTTCATCTGCGTTGGTACCTACCTACTTAAAGTCAGCGTATGGTTTGATTGGCTTATTTAATTGATCGAGTGAAGCGAGATCTCCATACCAACTTGGCAAATCGGCGTTGTATGTATGCATTGTGTATGTATGTGTGTATGTTTGTTTGTTCGAGGATAACTTTCGAAGCGTTGATCCGAAATTAAATCATTGTGAATTTTGGTATGAGTATACACGAAGGTAGTGATTGCACACTGGTGTGACTAAATGTGCTAAAAATGTGGGGGGGTTCTTAAGATATTAGGGTTCAAGAGGGGTAAAAAAGGGTATATCCGGTCAAATGGCACGTCTAATATAAGGACTATAACAGTACATTTTGAGCTCGTTTTTATTTTAAGTTTAACTCTTGTAGTTTTTAAGTTATGAACCATTATAAAAACTGAACTTAAACGAAATTCACAGGGTACACCAGTGAAACCACAGTGCTAAAATTTGGTATGCGTGAAGCTTTAGTGACACACAGGGAAAAGTCTGAAATGCAGAATAACCGCAATTTCTACCCCATAAAAGTATAACCAATGAACTCCCGTTTCCGTTACGTGAATGAAACTGTAGGTCAAATTATTTGGTTGTGCATTTCATGGCACTATTTTGATAGTCAAAGGTAACAAATAATTCATTTTTTATTTTTATAGGAGACTCGCGAGATCTCAGTTCGGGGCGAACCACTAGTTAGTTAAGTACCTAACCTACCTACCTGTAAAAAGTGGTCACTCAAAGTGAGATTTTAGCTACACCTCTTTCGCGTTTCGTTGCGCAAACACCAGCAATTTTACCTTCACTAATGTGATCATTCCGCGCACCGTAACCATCCCATTACTTACGGGAATTTAGAATACCGGCTCTGTTAAATGTTTACCTTTATCAATTCTTTCAATCTATCGGAGATTGTAATCGAGCCGTGTTCATTGATCTTTGCCAAATCTCCACTTCTATACCAGCTATCTTCGAAAAAAACTTCACTGTTAGCTTCAGGATTGTTTTTATAACCCTTCATTATGTTTGGTCCTTTGATCAGGAGTTCGCCAACCTGGAGATAATTATACAATGTTCAATAACCTTTGATTATACATACAATTTTATCATAAACTAACTAGCTGACCAATCCGCAGCTTCGCACGCGTAGTTTATCAATAAAACATCATTACTCTCCCTTGCGCAGTTGGGTAAAAAGTAGCCTATGTTACTCAGGGTGAATGTAGCTTTCCAATGGTGAAATCGGACCAGTAGTTTTTAATTTTATTCATTACAAACATACACACAAAAATACAAATCTTTCCTCTTTATAATTTTAGTATTTATTTTTTACTACTATTTTCAACTGAAATTGCGAAGGTCAAAGTGACTCGGTTCAGAATCAGAATCTTAAAGTGTTTATGTAGTAAATAAATATAATTTTTAGATATAAAATACTAGCTGTCCCTGCAAACTTTGTACCGCCTTGACATGCATATGACGCGGGCTGTCAATGTATGTACGGCCCCGGTAGTATTTTCAATCAGCCATCATTAGCTGCATCTAATTATAAGACCTAGTTGTGAGTTTTCTAAAAGTTTTAAAAATAAAATATATTAATAAATCTATATATGAGAAAACAATTTTTTTTGCGGCAATTTTTCCGATATTTTTATAGTTATTCTGCTATTCGGGGCGGACACAAACCTAACAAATCAAAGATCGTCAAAATCGGTCCAGCCGTTCTTGAGTTATAAATGGTGTAACTAACCCGACTTTGTTTGATAAATATAGATTACGAATATTAGGCTAAGATAAATATGTTTATGTGCATTAGAATAAGTTAATTAATATCCTATAAATATTTTATTGTTGCCTGAATTCAATAATTTATTGTTGCTAAGTTAGTGATTAATATTAAAGTACAAGACTAGAAAAAGCAATGACATTGGATCACTGGCATACAAAAGAACAGAACAAAATTGAATCTCTACGAACCTAGGATTACTTACTTTATTAGGACCCAAATTCTGCATTTTGTCATCGACCACTCTGAGTTGAATATTAGGCAAGGCATATCCCGCAGCATCATAGTTAGTTTCACCCTTGACGCAGACGGAGACTAAAGGACTGGCTTCAGTCATTCCGTAGCCCTGACCGAACATTACGTCTTTCTGAAAAGAAAGAGGTTGTTTAGTTTAAAACCACTTCTAACATTGTCGGTTTATCATAAGTTTGTAAGTACTTACTTATTTATTAAACCACCATTACTTATTAACTTTCCGTCATTTGACTAACGATTGCAAATAGAATAAATAATAATAATAAATATCGCGTCGGAAATAAAAAGTATTATGAAATGTTCCCAACTACATGTTGAAATCTACTATTCTTGCCATCATTAGAACTTATATAAACTTAGAATGGACGAGCCTTATCACGTGGATAGCGAATCTTCTAGAAGAAGTCATTTAAGAAAACGAAGAAATAGACAATATTTTACCGGAGCTTTATCTAAAAACTTCTGTATATCAGCTGGTGGTAGCGGAGCGGCTCCAGAAACTACTTTTGAGAGATGCTCCATGTGTTTGGGAGTCACTCCGGGGTGCGAGCCCATGAACAACACTGAAAAATAAAAATAAGTCGAAATAATTTAACAAGGGATTTGAGATTATGTCTTTCAGAAAAATTGGCGCGTAGTAAAATTTTCAGGGTATAGCAAATGAAAATCCGTCTCTGTCTAGCCCTCCGATATTATGGGGCAAGGTCCAAGTCTCTTGCTAGTTTCTAGAGGTATAAAAGTATATTACCCATAGGTGGAGCTAGGAACATCAAATTGGACGGGTACTTCAGCAACGTATTCACAAACGTATTCGGCTGAAACTTTGGCAGGGTTACCAGTCTCAATCCAACAGATAACTTATGAAGCATCAAAATACTCTGACCATATGAGTGAAAAAGTGGCAGAATCACTAAAGATGTATCCTGGTTAGTTTCTGAAATTAGAAAAGGATATGATTAATAAAACTGGATCTAGATTAAGACCTTGAGCACCTTCCTATATTAGGGTCAAGGCCTGTTATTGCATAAGTAACACCGATCAGGACTTATTAGTTATAGATCAAGATAAGGTCAATGTTGTGTGATGTCATTGACAGATTTTATAAACTAGTTATTACCTGTAGCCCCGTAAGTATGGATTATAAATAGACAGATTGTATAACACATACGTAAATACACAATTATATCGGTGTAAGGTCACGTTAATAATTGCTGTGATACCTGAAGGACAAGTAGTCTGGAAACTATGACTGCAATCAACGTGACTATACATACATTAGTCACAAGAATGTCACCGGTAACTTGAGTTAGACAGACGATAAGTAAATGATGAATGACTACTAATGTAATTGTACCTGATGTGTAAGAATATAGTCTCAGCTCTGTATTCTGTTGTTCACAATTTGCAACGATATTGTAATGAGTAAGCTCAACGCCTTTTGGAAGTCCAGTAGTTCCGCTAGAAAACTGCAATAACGAAACATCATCATATTTACTATTAACGTCTTTCAGTACATCGAAATCTACATGTACATCGTTAACAAGTTCTTTGTATGAAACAGTTCCTTCTGGAAGTTTATCGTCGATATCCATTACAATTATTGGCATATATTTTTTGCATAGTTTCATAGCTTCTATCATAGTTGGAACTATGTCTGAGTGAACTATAACAAGTTTGGCTTCTGATAGAATAATCTGTCTGTGGACTTCATCTGAAATAAGGAAAGTATTGTCTATTATTTTTCTTATACCTCTATTTTATCCTACCTATTGGAACGTATACTTAAGCAATTAAATTCAATAAAATATATTTTATTAGATCATTTATTTTCGTATTGTATTGAGTCTGGTTTAAAAGAGAAAACATGCAAAATGACTTTAAAATATTTTTATCACACGGACAGATTGAAATAGAGTACTGATCTGTCTCCAAAACTGTATGTTGACCTAGCCTTAAATGACATGAGAAATGAACTGACGTGCTGTATACACAGGATTGAAAGAGGTAACCACTCCACCAGCTGCCATAATGCCAAGTACAATAGCAGCGTATTCAGGGACATTTCTCATCATCACTGCTACTGCATCTCCGTTTTGTAAATTTAACTTTTTTTTAAGATTTGCCCCGAATATTCTCGAATGTTTGTACAGTTCTTCATATTTGTAACTCCTGTCTGTTATACCACATATCTGTAAATTAAAAAAGATCAATGTATTTGCCATACTTCCATACTAGTTTTTGATTAATTTCGGCCGATTTTCCAACGTGTTAAATGGCCGAACTATTAAATAGCATAAAATATTACTTACATCGTATTCATTAAATTGGCTGAATACATTTTTGACTGCAAGAAAATAAGTGTTTCCGGAATATTGGTAGCTATGTTCGTAAAGACTCATACTTGTTGTACTTGTTGTTGGGTTATTCCACGCCTTATTTAATTTAATATATTCATAATATTAGTTACTTTAGGTATATTTCGTTTTATTTGTTGATGATATACATATATTGTAGAAATATATGATTCTTGTACACTCATCTACCTTTAAAATCATCTCTCTCTCTAGTCTCAAAGGTTTGCTGGAAGAAAACTCTTCGTAGGATTAAACTAGTACTTTTTAATGTATATTCTTGTGTACAATAAAGAATAAAGAACTTGTTCCCTGGGGGAAGCCTAGTTCCTATATGGACTAGTGGTACTAAAAAAACTTCCCTGAAATCCTTATTATTATATGTCCCCACCAACTAATTTATAAATTCGACGGTAACTCTGTCTGTTTGTCCCTTTGTCTGTATGCACCTCTGTCTGTCGGTTTGTCAGGTTTTCACGACTAATCGGCTATACCCATCCTAACAAACTTAACAAGTAAATACTGTGAATAAGAAAGTTTTTTTGTGTAAATTAAGACTGTGCCATAGATTTGAAAATAGAAGTTGATGTGTTGTTGCATCTGGTAAAAATGTTAAAAAAAAGTTCAGACTGGGTGAGGAGACGCTCAAGTTTAACCGGAGTTCGAAAAATAAAAACTTTTTGGTTTAACTGTGACTATGCTTAGGCGAACGGGAAGACAACGTTTTCAGTTATATGCATTTTTTGATAATTGGTGCTGTTATATTATTAGTCAATAATTTAATTCTACGTGAGCGAGGTGGCGGGTAAACAGCTCGTATCTTTTAAATTCTAGTCAATCAAGTCTTTCTCATAATAATTGATATTTTATTGATCGAGCGAAGCGAGATCTCTAAATTAACTTGGACAAATCGGCGTTGTATGTATGTAATTATGTATGTATGTATGTTTATATGAATGTATGTATGTTTGTTTGTCCGAGTATAACTTTCGAAGTGTTGGTCCGATCATCGTGAAATTTGATACATAGGTAGGTACTGATGGCACGATTTTGGTGTGACAAAATGAGCTAAAAATATAGAGGGGTCATTGAGATATGTTCAACCGGGGTAAAAAAATGAAAATGAGACTATTCGGTCAAGTGGAACGTCAAATGTAAGGTTTTTATTAGTACATTTAGATTCCGTTTTATTTTTAGTAAATTTTTTATAGTTTTTGAGTTATTAGCCATAATAAAAACGGAACTTTGACAAAATTCAGTGTACACCAGTGAACCCACAGTACTGAAATTTGGTATAGGTACGTGTAGCTTATGTGTTACAAATATAGGCAAAACTCTGAAATCCATAATAACTGCAATTTGCACCCAAAAAACGGCTTGCCAAATTACATGAATTCACGTTACATGTAACTTGAATGAAACTGTAGGTCAGGTTATTTGGTTTTTATTTCATGTCATTATTTTAATAGTCAAAGATTACAAATAATATTATTTTGGTTTAACTGGAGACTTGCGAGATATTAGTTCGGGCCGAACCACTAGTATCGAACTTCCTACGGAACGCTAATATGATTAAAAGTCAGTCATGTACTAGCAGAGAATGTTGACATGCCTGATAATGTTATCAATACGGGCTAATTATGAAGTAAATTGTAGTCAATAACCGAAACATTTTTATGTATTTTAAATAGGCAGCTAATATTATATCGTCTATAACTATTAAGTCTATAAAATACAATGTCTATGCTAAAAAAGTAAATGTAGTGTGTTTATTATATGTTAAGTGGTTTAAATTCAGTAACATACCTGCATACTTACCATAGCAACTTTTGTCGGCCATTTGTCCAAATTCCTCCAAACGTACTCATGAATAGTTGTTTTTGGTATCACTATGTCCTTGCATGGCGATTTGGCAACTTCGTTGGTCCAGACGTCCTTTACAAATACACTCGAAAACTCGCGGCTTGGTAATTTAAACTTGAACCATTTTGACATCTTTATACACTTCATTATGTTTGTCTAGGTACCTTAGTTTTATTATTTTTTCCTTTTAGTTTTTATAAACTTCATGCATACATCTACTCGGTTCAATGTACAAGACCCTTCTAACTTAGTTCGGTGGAATACATAAATGTTGAATATTTACATTATTTATAAGTAGTTACACACAACGCTGTATTAAATATCACAGATTAAAAATATAGCTTCATGAAACTCGATGTTTTATAGATATAAACTAATCGAAGAGAACCCTTGGAGAAGTTCACGGCCCTCAGCATTGATGAATACGACTCGGATAGATATCAATTTTATCAGGAGTCTACCGCTAGCGAAAACATTAGTGATAATAAAATCAGTTTGCTGAACAGAATAAAAGCGAAACCTTCTTTCTTTTTTAATTTAAATGCACTGGTATTATCATCAAACTTATTATCACTCAAAATATTGACACAATTTGTTGTTGTCCTTTGTAGGGACTATAAGGAGAAACGATAGTTAACAGTTACTATATGTCAAGCCAGATTTAAACCAGTTTAACCGCTGTCGAAGAACTGAGCAAACATGTACATGGTCCAACTAGTTTGATTAAATGGTAAAACTCATTAAACCACAACCAGATGTCGCCACGAGCATAGAGGTATATCTAGTACACAAAGAAACTAAGCCAATATGCCTTAGTAGTTATTTACCATTATATCCCTAACATCAGAATGTTATCTCAAAGTGTAGGATAATAAACGATAAGTTTTCAGTGCGTATATTTTTATTTGTTGCAAAATTCTTAGACCGTCTATATATAGATTTTTGTTTCTGTTACGTTTTGATTGCTTCCATAAAAAAATCTTTACCACGTTTATTTTTTGTAATTATTCCTAAGTATAACATGTTAGCTTGTATTTTTCAAACTTTCGCGATCACTGTACATAATTATTGATTAAAACGGGTATTTATCGCGTATGTACCATTTTTATTTGTTATCCCGACGTTTCGGCTGTGTTGCAACAGTCATGGTCTCGGGCTGACGTCGGGATAACAAATAAAAAAGGTACATATGCGATAAATACCCGTTTTAATCAATAATTATGTTAGCTTGTATGTTACGTATCTACGCCATCTCGTGTTTCGTCTTATAATCAACATTTATCATTAATAGATCAGGCAATCCCCCACTTCTGGGTGACAGCCTCCTCCAATCGAACCTGTGCTATTTGCAGGTCTTTCCTTCCCTTTTTATGTCTTATACAGGAACTTAGCTTAAATTTTATAATGATCGATGTCTTATCTTAAAACCTAACAATACTTTTCTTTTAAAACCCTTCTCAATATCTTCCCTGCTGAACTTTTAGGAATAGCATCTATTACTGTCACATTGGCAATTCTTTTATAAGGCGCTACTCTTTCTGTAACAAAGTCTACTATATCTTTGGTCTGACATTTCTGATTGTGATTCAGGACTATGAAGGCTTTGGGTTCTTCGCCGTTGGTGGCATGAGGAACTCCAACGACTGCTGCATCGCTGACTGCTGGGTGTTGGCGAAGAACTGCTTCTATCTCTGCCGGTGGTACTTGGAAGCCTTTTACCTGTTAAAAGAGTCAAGTTAATTTGGATATATTAATAGCGGTTAAAGTTTTCTAATGTTTTTGAATAGGTTACTAAGGAAAAAGAGTTTTTTTGTAGGTAGTAGAGGGCTCAAACAGGGAAGTACTACTACCATACTTATTGACACAGTGGGTGAATAGCCGACTGAGACGAAGATAGTAGCGGATTCGATTCTCGCCACGGAACAAATGTTTGCATGATCTACAGATATTTGTTCCGGGTCTGGATGTTTTTCTATATATTTTATGTATTTACCTATTATCAAACAAAACGTATGTAAGTATTCGATCAATCATATGGTCCTCATACTACAAGTTCTGCTTAGTTTGCGCTGTGTGGAATGTCCAGCAATATTTATTTTTGCCGCTTAGCATCATTGCTGTGTTTCAGTTTGAATGGTGTATCAATGTTTTGTCATAGATGTGCGTTACCATTTAACATTGGCTTATGCCATCTCAATGAAGTATGCATAAAAAAGTATTTGGCATGTACTCGTACATTGTACGCGAATGTTGGTTTTGGTGTAAATGTAGAGCAGATAATGTAATGTTATTGTAAGATCAGTATTACTCTTTCATTTTTAAAACCAGTTGGCTTGGCGCCAATTAGTTTCTTGAAAAATCCAAAATAATCCAATAGCTTTTTTGTTTTAATTTTATAAATATGCCGATCTGATTCAGTTTCTTGTAATCGTGCCAAAGTGTAAAACGATGATGATGCTATAATATTTAATGGTATGATAAGAAATATCGCTCGTCATACAATCCAATGGACCATCGCACATGGCGCAGATAATATTTAATTTCATCTTGCAGTATTTTAAGATACCGAGCGATATGGATATCTTAACGTAAAGATACGAAATATATCGTAAGATGCGAAAAATTCATATCGGGTTAGTTACAGAGTTTCAAGATAATAAAAGGATTTTATTTATTAACATATCTTACCCGTTTATAGTTTTAAGTTAACATTATAGCATCTACGTCGTGTGTGACGCGCTTATAGACGCTTTGCGTTTTAATCAAGTCGTGTAACTTTAGTTTTGTGTATTCGAGTCGTAACTCAACACGGTGTTGGTTTATTTTAAAGGTCACCTCATCACTTACCATTAGGTGAAGTAGTGGGCAAGCGCTTGACTATCATCAATAAAAAAAGTGTTCATCTAGGCTTTGAAATTATTTAGCATGCTAAAAGAGAATGCTAAAATTAAGCTAAAAAAATGAATTATAGCCGAATTTCAACCACTGTGCGCGGGAAACTATAGATAGGAAAAAGAAAATAAATATTTATTCAAAAGGGAGTTAACGTCCACGAGGAGAATACTTGTCACACATTGTGCGTGACAATACTCGTATAAACCAAATCTAGGTTGGTGCATTCTGTGCAGAGGTTAGTTCGATTTACGAATAAGTTATGATTGTGTGGGTCTCTTTGGTTCAAATTTTAATACAGCTGAGGTTGCAAATTCAAATCACATGCCCGCGAGGGCATAATGAAATTTATTACCACTTTACTCCCGGATCAGCCGTTGGGATTTAATCACCTGCTTTCGGTGAGGTTTACATGACATAATATAATTTGACTTTGTCGAGCAGGTGGTGTGAAAACATGTGTTTCCTTTTTATAAAATTACTGGTACGTAATTATTGTTATCGATAGGTACTGGAAACGTCACTAACGGTTCCCGTAATGGCTGCAGGAGCAAGCGAGATAGCCAATATCATCGTCGCATGTTCCACGTTTTATGACCGTGCCTGCCAGGCAGGAGCGATGGCGTCTAGTATAGTCATCATTGTTATCAAAGCCTTACCTTGATAAGCTCTTTGAGTCTATCAGCAATAGTGATAAAGCCCTCTTCATCAGCGACCGCTAAGTCTCCAGTCCTGAACCATCCATCTGCTGTGAACGCCTCGTTGTTGGCTTGCGGGTTATCTCTGTATCCTCGCATAACTTGTGGTCCACGGACGAGGATTTCGCCTCTCTGAGAATATAATGTTTAATTATGTATCTTCTTCTTCTTCCTGTCCTTTTCCCACATTACGTGGGATCGGCATAACATGTATTTTTCTTCCATACCTCTCTATCAGCCGTCATCTCCGTTGTCACTTCTTTCATTACCCATATCATAGTTTATGTTGCTGTTTATTTGTTATATATGTTTGTAGTGCAGTGGGCGAATAGCTGGCCGAGATGTAGGAAGTTGAGGGTTCAATTCCGGCCGCGGAACAAATGTTTGCATGATCTACAGATGTTTGTGCCGGGTCTGGTTGTTTCTCTATATATTTTATGTATGTATTTACAAATAAAAAGTACATAATTATTCTATCAGTTGTCTGGTTCCCATAGTACAAGCTTTGCTTAGTTTGGGTCTTATTCGTTGTGTGTGATATGCCCAGCATTATTTTTTTTTTAATAAAATAAATATCTTTTAAAAATGCGTGGGATATGTTGCCCTTATAATAATTAATTATTGTATTTTATACCTATGTAAACATTGTTGTTCAATAAATTAATTTCAAATCTTATGGCGCGCATATTAGCCCAGCTAGGTAACTGAGTGACTTACCTCATTAGGTCCCAGATTATTAAGATCCGCATCAACTATCCTGAGCTCGGTGTTAGGAATGGGGGGTCCGGTGACCGCGTAGTTCTTCTTGGTCCAGTTCCGAGGAGTCAGTGCGACTGTGGGTGAGGTTTCTGTGAGACCGTAACCTTGGCGGAAGTCTATGTCTCTCTGGAAATATAAGTTGTTGCAATTTAAATTAATTATATTTAAGGGACGGTTTCTACATAAAAAATAAATGTGTCTATAAAATATTCTGATTTTATTATCAAAATCTCAAGAAAATTGATAAATTGTTGCTCGATGAAATGTTAGAGAAGTAGCGTAATGCTACATATTACTAAGAAGTTACTACGAGCCGTTCAACGACCCCACTAGTTCAATGACCTCGGCCAGTCAATTCCCTGGCTCGGTCAATGGACCTAACTTGTCACCAGAGTACGAATAGTGTGTGTATACGCTGCAGGGCGATAAGTAACTACATGTTAGGCATAAAAACTCAAAAAAAAAATAGTTTTTTGGATTAAAAAAACAGATTATTTACTTATTTATTAGATAAGGTCTCAAAAATATACTTCGTCATTTTGTGTAATTTAAATTGCAACACCTTATATAATGCTAACTTTTAAAGTCAAGACAGTTATTAAGATAATTTTGAAGTGGAATATTTTTGTCACAGCACTGATATAGTTTATGTAAAGGATAGTAGAGTTGCTTGTGCAAGGGCTCGCTCGGGAAATACAGCCATACCCATTTCTGCCACCAAGCAGGTTTGCTGTATTTCAGTGGTTGCCGGTGAAACTACAGGCACATGAGGCTTTACACTGTATCCCTCAAGTTAATTGACGTAGGGCAGTCCATCGAAGGGCACGTTTCTACAGTGCGTGACCTACCAGGCAATACTTTGTTGTAGCCACTTAACCGATGATTTTTTGTTATTTTTATTCGACCGGAAGTCGAAACTAAAAATTACCAAAAATTCATCGAACAAGGTTTGAATTGAACAACGTTTGAAGAAAAAAATTTAACCGACTTCATATAAATTGGTCAAGTGCGTGTCAACCGCGCACAGTGAAGAGTTCCGTAGCCAGTACAGTTTTATCGTACACAGTGACGTACCTACTCAATATTTAATGTTAGTTTAAATTAGTTAATTTATTTTATTTTTATTGCGATATTGAAATTGTTACAATGTAAAATACCTATTGACTTTTCCAAGTGTACTTTGGTACGTTGGAATAAATGAATCTAAATCTTAGTCTTATTAAAATACAATGTTATTTTGCAGTTGATTTTAGTATATTTTATAAACATTATTCTTACAAATACAGAATATAATGTTCTACTATTATCGCACATTGTCCGTCAGAGGGCGCTAAGAGCTGGGATACAGAAATCTAATCTGGCTCTTAGCACACCCCTACCCTACTATTGTAAGCTAATTAGGAGCGTAGTAATGAACTAGATATAAGGCACTATGTTTTTAGATTTAAGCTTGCTATGTACCTACTTACGTAATTGTATTGTTCTTGTGTCCAAATAAATAATAATTTGATTGATTTTGATTATGTATACTTTTTAGGCATATAAGTATAGAATGATAGCTGTAATGGGGGCGATCACACGACTGTTAAAGAAAATTTAATATAATTTATATAAATTAAATGAAGGGCTCTCACACTCACTATTAGATGTGAAACGATTGAGTTCAGAAAAATTCTGACGCAAGAATCGGATACGTATTGAGTGATTACGATCAGATAGTCTGATCAGACAATCGGAAACCAAAGCGAACGTCTACCTATGCCTAAAGCAAGTCATGTATTATTCAAACATGGCTGAGAATAATCCATCGCTTATGGATCCAATGGTCATTAAGCAAATATAAATTGGAAGTATCCATAATAATATTATAAATTCGAAATAACTCTGTCTGTCTGTTTGTTTTCACGACTAGAAAGCCGGACCGATTTTCATGATATTTGGTAAATATATTAGGGTATTAATTATTATAACCGGGATTGAGACTGGCTACTTTTTTCCGACCACGCAGGAGGGTAGTGTTTTTATCGACAAACCGCGCGAGCGACGTCGCTTGCGGAAGCTTGTGTTCTCATAAATACGCATCTTCACCCAGGTTGGCCGCTGCAGACCTAATATGGTGCAAATGGGGATTCAGGGATCTTAACTTAACGCAGTGCGACTGCGGTGATCCTGGGTAGTCAATGCAGCACTTGCCCTTTGTGCCCGAACACCTGCACGATGGAGGACCTAATAACCGCCTCACCCAATCATATTGTTGTAGCCAAACACCTACACGATGGGAGACCTAATAACCGTCTCATCTAATGCTATTGTTGTAGCCAAACACCTACACGATGGAGGACCTAATAACCGTCTCATCTAATGCTATTGTTGTGGCCAAACACCTGCACGATGGAGGACCTAATAACCGCCTCACCTAATCATATTGTTGTAGTCAAACACCTGCACGATGGTGGACCTAATAACCGTCTCATCTAATGCTATTGTTGTAGCCAAACACCTGCACGATGGAGGACCTAATAACCGCCTCACCTAATCATATTGTTGTAGCCAAACACCTGCACGATGGAGGACCTAATAACTGTCTCATCTAATGATATTGTTGTGGCCAAACACCTGAACGATGGAGGACCTGATAACCGCCTCACCTAATGCTATTGTTGTGTCCAAACACTTGCACGATCGAGGACCTAATAACCACCTCACCTAATGCTATTGTTGTGTTCAAACACCTGCACGATCGAGGACCTAATAACCGCCTCACCTAATGCTATTGTTGTGGCCAAACACCTGCACGATGGAGGCCCTAATAACCACCTCACCTAATGCTATTGTTGTGTCCAAACACCTGCAAGATTGAGGACCTAATAACCGCCTCACCTAATGCTATTGTTGTGGCCAAATACCTGAACGATGGAGGACCTAATAACCGCCTCACCTAATTCTATTGTTGTGGCCAAACACCAGTCCAACATAGTATAAATTAAAACGTAGAACCCTTGACACGCTAAGAGGAAGAATAAGTACCTTCACTTTATCCATGAACCGTTCGACATCACTATTGGATAAAGGAGCAGCTCCATTTACCAGTGACTCAATGTGCTGGTAGGTATTCTCATTTGCGAGTGGATGAGAGCCCATCAGAAGAACTGCAATTGAAAACACAAATTTGCAAAGCCTGTAAAACAATGGTTGGTAAAATAAGAGCTCTTAATTGTAGTAATTAATATATCCCGGACACACAGGACGTATAACAAACGGTCTGGCCCGACCACCGGTATAAATTTTGTAATACGTATCCACAATGAGGACGTTTGCGGTAAAACGATTGAAGAAGGCAGCTCAATAAAATTGGTTATAAATTGGAATGCCAATTTAGAGCGGTGGGTAAAAGACTTCAAGCTCCAAGCTCAAGACCGTTTTAAATAGGTAACCAACATCAAGCAGTGGATTAATGATATAAGTTCTAATCTCACCTAATGGAGGAGCGACGAAGAGTAAATTAGTCTTATGTTTGACAATAGTGTTGAAATACAGTTCTGGTTGCAATTTAGGGAGCGTCACTATCTTGCACCCCAGTGACATCTTGTGAAACATTATCACTGATGCTGCGTAGATGTGGAAGAATGGAAGCACCGCTAGGACTGAATCTTGATGAGTTGCTGAAAATTATAATGAAATTAATGTTTGGGTATTCCTCATTCATATTTATTTATTGCTAACACTTATAACACAACAATAGTTATTTCAGCTTATAGTTGTGTTATAACAGCAATGTTGTCTTAGATTTCGCTTACATTGTGATCACGATCAGTTGAGCTAACCTTTATATAAAATTTTTCGCTAAAAGTATCTGGCTAGTTGATAAGTAATATGTCATTAAAATAAATAAGACTTGCGAACAAAAAATAACCCTCCGTTAGTGATCAACTATCAGTTTATGTACACTGTACACTAAGGGAGTCAGTGCTTATAAGACTTAAAATAATCCTTAAACATCAATGTTAAAAATTAAATATTTTAGATACATATGCTAACAAGCTTAGTACCTTACCTACCTATTAAAATATGTTTTCTATTGTATTATCACCGGCAACCAAGAATTACACCTGTCTGCCTCAAATTGATGTACATTTTTAAGGTGCCTGACCTGCGAGACAATTCTTTGTTATAGGTGTATGTTACCTCTTATGTCAGATAAGAGCCAATTGTAAAAATTTTATTTTATAGACAGTTTTCACATTACATATTTCTTTATCTCTATCACTACCTACTAAGTAAACGGTAAACGGTCGATAAGTATTGTTTGTATTCTGCTAACAAAGACGAAATATGACTATCTACATCACAAAGTAATGAGTTGCTAGAACAAACACATTACAGACAATGTTCTTGCGATATTTCAGTTAAATTATAAGCATAACGTATTTTGTAACAGGAATGACTTTTCTATCAAATTGCTTTTTAATAGTAGTATAATTTTTAGACAGTTCTCAATTGATCAGCTAGGATAAACAACGATTCGCGCAAACTAAGCGCTTCTTTGCTTCAGATGGGACGTTGAGATGTCGGTCCTAGCTCATAAATGCCATCAAGTCAAGTGGGAGACCAAGAGTGGTCTAAAAACTCCGACACCGTAGTTGGCTCATATGAACTTACTTTTTTGGTTTGTTTATTACCACCATAGAAATCTGTAGATAACTTAAAACTTCTCTCCTACCTGTAGTCCAATTGTGGCATCGCACACCTTCTTCATTCACTTGCTCTCCATTAGCAATGATATTTTTATGCGATAGCTCTACTCCTTTAGGCAAACCAGTCGTTCCACTCGAATATGGCAGAAAGCAGATATCATTTCCATTTCTCCTCACTTTCTTCAACACACTAGTGTCAACGTGAACGTCTTCGCTTAGCTCGTTAAAGCAAACTGTTCCTTCGGGAGTGGGGTTGCCGTTTGTTTTCACAACTATAATGGGAATGTTTAGTTTCGCGATTTTCAGCGCATCTTTTATTACTTGGAGAGTTTCTGGGAGCGTTATGGCTACCTTTGCGTTTGACATTACGAGTTGGCGGGCGATTTCATCTGGAATTAGATAGGTATATATATTTTATCATGTTTTATCGAACTTGTGATAGAGCAGGTAGGTATCCCACGTAATATTAGATGAACAATTGCAATAGTGTACCTACAATTACAATATACTTAGGTACCGGTCAAATGGGTCATCTTTACCCAAAAGGATCAACTTTATCTAAGTCTTCCTTGCATGATAAAAACTTAAATTATACAATATGGTAATAGGGTAAAATTGTTATTACTATTTTAGTAGCTTTCTAATGAACATCAGGAATCCCATAACTTTTTTCAAGCTGGTATCAAAGACAGTTGTCAAAACCTTGAAGATTGTTTGAAAAATAACGGTAATTTAACTAACATGCCACACAGGTTGGCAACACATCAACAAATACTATCTTTATCTAATTTGCTTAGTTCTAGCTGCATCAAAGGAAAAAATAGTAGTAGGTGAAGTTCCCAAAATTGTGTCATCTTTACCTTTTGTTATTTTTCGTGGTAGTGCCGTAACTATGAGGCTTAGGAACACAAATTATGAATAGAACTAAAGAAGAAGATTGCTTAATTACATAAAAACTGAATATTAAACCCCCCTAGTAAAACTAATACGCAATGTATTTTCATAAAAATATGGTTAAGATGGCCTACTTGACGGTACTAATATCATGTACAATTACGGTGCGGCGTGACCAATGGATGTGGCATTGCACTGGGGCTGATGAAGTAAGACAAAGTCAATATAAGCCTGTTATATCAAACCCACAAATCGATAATTGACAAAGGTCAGTTAAAATTAAACTTACGAGCAGTGTAAATAGGATTAATGCTAGTAATGACTCCTCCAGCTTCCAGTATTCCCATATTAACCAACGGATAGTCCGGAATGTTGGGCAGCATTACAGCGATAACATCACCGTCTTCAATTTTAAGCTTGATACGAAGGTTGGCTGCGAATGTGTTGGACAGCTTAAAGGCTTGCTCGTAGGAGTAGCCCCGCCCAGAAATGGCGCAAACCTGAAAAAAATATAAAACATATAAATATCTAAATCTCTATACCTTAATATAAAACAAAGTCGGGTTTGTTCGAACACTTATAAACCCAAAAACGGCTGGACCGATTTTGATGATGATTCGTTGTATTTGTCTACGTCCCGAATAGCAGAATAACTATTAAAATATCGTAAAAATTCACTCAAAAAGATATTACGACGAAAAATCATTTTCTCATACATTAATGCAGATAATGATGGCCGGCGTATATTGACAGCCCGCGTCATATGCATGTCAAGGCGGTACGACGTTCGGCGGGTCAGCTCGTTAATGATATAAAAATATATAAAGTAAATTTGTGGTGGAGATCTTTTAGTGAGAAAGGAGGGGAAGGAAATCTTTGCCATAAAGTGGAACACTACAAGCTTATAAAAATAATTGTTCAGCATCCGTTCCATAAACATTACTCTAACAATAACCTCTGAGCACATAATCCATTCGCTGCAATAGTAATTACAATGTCTCACCTCCATTTTGCAATAAAAAATTATCATAGTGAATTTTATAGGTATTACTCGTGCGCGATAACCTGGGACCTGCTAGGAATGCGACTCCCCGACCGCTTCCCCTGCACTTCCCCGATGGCGCCCGTATTGTACCGTTCGCATCACTATTTTTTACAAGGGTTTTTAGTCTCGTACTGGCCTACGTCACGTAACGACGCGCTCTGGAATTCTTTTAGTTTTCGTTTGTGTTATTGTTTTGTTGTTGTAGTTTTTGTTGTTATAGTTTGTGTCATTGTTTTTTTGTTGTAGTTTTTGTTGTGACATGATGACCTCTTACAAGAGACGAATGAATCGCAATTAATTGTAAATTTATCGGATACCTCTTCGTCAAGTGATTATAGTGAGACTGAGGACGAAGAACAACCTCTAGAAGGCATAAATCCACTAAGTAGTGACGAAGATGAGATAATGTAAATAATAGATAAAATAAATGTATAAACTTAAACATTGTATTTTTATTTTATTCAAATAGTGTAAAAAAGATTAGATAAAAAGCAGCGTCCTCCTTGAGTAACATAATAAATTAGGTTAAAAAAAACAAAGACGAAGCCGCGGGCGGCTGCTTGTTATGTTCGCTTTTTTGCGGGCGGTACAAACACGCCAATATGACGTCACCGTGCTCAGGTCCCAACTTTTCGCGCACGGGTAATACTTGTGGCTTGTGTAAACAGATCTCTTTCTCGTTTGTTTTGGCCCCTGTAATGCCTATGTTAAAGGTCCAGGTTTAGAGCCTTGAGTTGTGGAACAAACACCTACTTGGAAAAATAATTATCCTTTAGGGTGAGGCTGATTATATGCCGAAACGGTCACACGCATAAGTTGACCAATTTAAGCTATTAGGTACCATAACTAGGTATGCCTAGCAGGTGTCACAAGCGGTTTGAGTTGCCTACTGTTTTCTCTTATTAGTACGTTCACTGTCTTGTGTAGCGTACCCACCCACCCAGACAAATATTTCACGGTTTTTAGGGTTATTATGTTCTTTCATTTCAGTAAACAAATTTAAAAAATACCTAGTCAGGTCATAAGTATTGTCACACAGTAAAAACTTTTCTTTTAGAATGCTGGCCACAAAAAAGTTTATAGAATTCGAATTTCGAATTGTTCATGAAAATAAAAATGTATACTTTTTAGAATTTTACTCATTTTTAAATATGGAGTGGACGCTTAAAGAAGACCGTGTTGCAGTTATTGCGTTGCATCGTTGCGGTTACGCGCCAATTCAAATTTATGACATACTGAAAAATTTTAATATAACCAAAAGATTCGTTTATCGCACCATCAAACGATACAATGAAGACTCTAGTGTAGATGACAGGTCAAGAAGTGGTCGACCTCGGTCTGTTAGGACTCCAGCAGTGATAAAAGCTGCGAAGGCGCGAATTCAAATAAATCCCAAACGTAAGCAGAAACTGTTGGCCCTTCAGATGGGGTTAAGCAGAACCACGGTGAAAAGGGTGTTAAATGAAGACTTAAGGCTTTGGGCATATCGAAGAAAAACAGGACATCGTTTGAATGCTCGTCTAATGGACTTGAGACTGAAGAGATGCCGCGCTTTGTTGAAGCGGTACGCGGGAAAAAAATATCGGGAAATTCTTTTTTCGGATGAATAAATTTTACCGTAGAAGAGAGCTACAACAAACAAAATGATAAGGTGTACGCACACAGTAGTGAAGAAGCGAGCAACCGTATTCCGCGTGTCCAACGAGGTCATTTTCCATCCTCGCTCATGGTATTGTTGGGAGTTTCTTATTGGGGCTTAACAGAGGTACATTTTTGTGAAAAAGGTGTAAAAACTAATGCAGTTGTGTATCAAAATACAGTCCTGACGAACCTTGTGGAACCTGTTTCTCATACCATGTTCAATAACAGGCACTGGGTATTCCAACAAGATTCGGCGCCAGCTCATAGAGCGAAGAGCACACAAGACTGGCTGGCAGCGCGTGAAATCGACTTCATCCGGCACGAAGACTGGCCCTCCTCCAGTCCAGATTTGAATCCGTTAGATTACAAGATATGGCAACACTTGGAGGAAAAGGCGTGCTCAAAGCCTCGTCCCAATTTGTAGTCACTCAAGACATCCTTGATTAAGGCAGCCGCCGATATTGACATGGACCTCGTTCGTGCTGCGATAGACGACTGGCCGCGCAGATTGAAGGCCTTTATTTAAAATCACGGAGGTCATTTTGAATAAACTTTAGTGTCATAAGAATCTATGTTTTGTTAAGTTCATTTTGGTATATAAATGGTTACATAATGAATAAACTTGTTTCAATTATTTTATATTAAACATGTGACAGAATTTATGACCTGACTAGGTAAATAAAAAATTAACTATTTTGCTCAATCAGATGACCGACAAGAAATTCAAGAACATAAGTGGATATGTAGGTAGGTAGTTACTTATTCTTTATTTGAATGAAAATAACTACTCATGCTTCTAAATGGAAGATGTCTTTTAAATTAATTGGTAATCGCGTTACAAAAGTTAAATAAATGTGTGCGTTCGGCCGCCAGATGTTCTTGATATGATATGTGAAGTGAAACGAGATTCGCTTATCTTAATATTAGTGTATGTAGGTACTTATTATTACTTGTATCTATAAAGTTAATCATTATAAGCGTATTACGTATTCTTTTATCACATTTTCTGCAATTATATGAGATATGTAGGTGGACAAGCCGTGACTTTTATCTCTTGCAATAAAGGTTGTTTGATATTATACGCACAAAAATATCCGTCGAGTTAAAATGCCAGCGAGATTTAAATCCAATGACCACTGACACGGCGTTTGAGTTTATCTACGTTATCAGCCAAAATCTGACGCAAAGCCTAAGAAAGCGTTTGTTTACGTCTTGCGTCTATTTTACTGTATCTATACGATCCAGAATACTACCTTGAAGATAACTTTGACCACGGGACATTTGTAAAAACGAAAGGCAACAAAATGGTCATGCAGATGTCAGAATACTGAAACGGCTAGATAAGTCATTGAGAGTAGAGGGGAAGGACATTTTGAAGGAATTGAAAATATTGAAGAGACTGATGAAATAAAAAATGTGAAAGAGAAATTGCAATAAGTTGTCAAAAGAAGGCTAATGACAAGTAGATTGAAAAAGAGCAATAAGGATATGGACTTAGAAAGCTAGGTTAGGCTGGAAATGGCTGTTTTAAAAAATGGCGCGATGACAGAGGACAGTTTAGATTAAAGAAATGTTTTCAATATTTAAAGACGACCCCCCACCTTCAAAAGTAGAAGCGTAACAAGCTTTTTCGACTGTTATGTACATTTGTAATCGCGATTATTACCGTATTCGTTATTTGATAACTTTAATATTCTGGTTTTTTTTTATTTCTAGCATAACAAACTAAAACCTTAATATTGGTAGGTAAGATAGGATCTATTATTGTACATAACACCAGTAAAACAAACTACAAACAACATAATTTAACAACTGCAAATACAACCTATAATAATTTATGTACCTATATATGTATAATCTACTGAAAAACATGCATTTTCTTTTTCACTGCGCTCTTGTCTCAAGATTTCAAGGTTCGAAGCTTCGAAACTCCAGAGTTCCGTAGTTGAAACGCTGAGCATCGAAACCCAACTCCGGAGTTGAAAAATAGTCCGATGTTCAAGCCCTATTGCGATATAACCACAGATACTATATTGGTGTCGTCTCGAGATACTCTTGTTGTTCCTATCTAACCCTAAACCCGCAGCCATTTCCAAAAGAGATATCAATTCGGCTTTCAATTTTGGATGTCGATTTTTTTTATATTTATTTACTATTTTAACAAAGATTACAATTATATATTACAAGTATAGCATCTAAAAACCAGTGAGGTTTGTGCCGGTGCTATCGTGGGTTTACATCACTAAGTGTTATTTACTTAGCAATAAAAATTATATAAAAATGTAAGTAGGTAACTAAGCAGGAGCCAGGTAAGTACTTTTGTTAATGGTTTAGTTTAGTAATGTTATGAATGAGCAAGGAAAACTCGACTTGACTCATAAAGTAGTTCCTTAGTTTAAATTTTATATTTTTAGGTGTTAAATTATCACGTACGTCAGAGGGTAGGGTGTTGATAAGCCGAGGAACAAGGTAGCTGGCCGTCCGTTCGCCGTAGGCATTGTTAGCGCGCGATGTGCAAAGCCGATTCCTAGAAATAGCTCGAGTGTATACTGGTTGTTTGATTTTGTTTTTAAATGATTCATTAAAAAAATGTTCTCTCAGCAGTAAATAATGAACCTGTGTGTGAACAGGCAAAACTTTGCAATAAATGAATAGACCACTGTCATTTTCATGAAATTGATTTTCAATTTTAGGCGGCACTAAAGTTTTTAACATTTTTAACTGTAGTTTATAACTATCATCGAGATACGTTTTGTAGGTTCTACAATAGCTGCTGAGACCATATTGTATGTATGACTCTGCCAGTGCATTGAATAGCACTATCTTAACTTTATACGGAATGCGGTTTTTGAGGATTGAGGTGTTCGCAAGGAATTGTCTCAATTTATTACAAACGCGTTCAATGTGATGGCTCCAGTTAAACTTGTGATCAATTATCAGACCAAGGTATGTTTGTTTATCAACAATATCTATCAATGGACAACTGCAAGCCTCACTAACAGCATGCAAGCAGCTATGGTCATGGGCCACTAGGTTTTGAACAGGAGAATACTTTATATACGGTGATTTAATGATTAATAATTTGGTTTTGCTAGCGTTAAGAACAAGGCCAGCATCGTGGCACCATTTAGTTTCTAGGTCAGATTGCAAAAGTTCACAGGCATATTGTGGATTTTTATCAGCGATTGGCAAGTGTCATCTGCAAACTGGTAGCATGAACAGTTGGTAATGCAGTTGTTCATGTCATTTACGTAGGACAGGAAATGTAGAGGACCTAGGACCGAGCCTTGAGCCGTGCCTTCTGTTACCGACACGGGTTCACTGAAGGTGTTGTCGACTTTTACATTGAAGGTTCCATTATTTACGTAATTATTGCACCAATTTAACAAGGGACCTCGAATTCCGCAGTTATCTAACCTCTCTATCAGTTGATTGTGCACCAAGGTATCAAAAGCACGTGAGAAGTCCATAAAAAGAGCAAGTACGTATTTTTTCTCATTTAAGTGTTTATTGACTTCATCTGTGAACTTTGACAAAAGACCTGAGGTACTCTTGCCTGCTTGAAAACCAAATTGATACTGGTTTATTACTTCATGTTTTCTTTAAAATGTATGTATTTGCTCACAAACATATTTTTCTACAATTTTATCAATCGAAGAAGGCAAGAGTAGGCAGTTAGTTAATCGACTAAAAGAAAGAACAGATTTATTTGATTATTACGATGATCATGATTTCGCGATCAGGTTTCGTTTGATTAAAGAAGCAACTTTATCTCTTCGGACGAAAATTGAACATAACTTGGAATTCATTTCAGATAGGTAAACGCCTGTGCATAAGTATGTAGTAGATACCTAAATACTTATAAGTACCTGAGTATTATGTAGGTACCTGCCAGTAATTCGAACCTTTAATATATACCTGCCTGTACCTACCAATAGATTATTACCTGCCTGTCCGGCATAAAATAGGATGGTTTATGGAGGTTCGTTTTGCTATTCGCGTATAGTAATTCCAAGAGTAGTTATACTTCCGATAGCATGGTAAAACGACTTTTGACTTACTCGAGAATAAGAAAGTGGAATAGATCTAACCCTGGTATAGTTACTCGAGTGTAAATGCAAGTTTGGTAGAATCCACCCTAAGATTAGACGATTTTCTTTAAAATTTGTTTTTATAACTATGTAGTAGTTTTTTTTTCAAGAAGTCTTTTTTTATGTTTTGAGAAACCGTCACATAAATATCGTCAGTATATTACCATACATTGTGAATAGCGTTTCTAATTGGGCACTTATAACTACTCTGATAGTATTAGGTATTTTGTTTTTTTAAAATGACTATATTTTAGCAATTTAGTATCAGATAATAATAATAATAAATATATAAATAATAAATATTTCTGGGCATTTCACACAGCGCTATCTAGCCCCAAACTAAGCAGAGCTTGTACTATGGGAACCAGATAACTGATAGAATACTTATATACTTTTTTTTTGTAAATACATACTTATAATATATAGAGCAACAACCAGACCCGGAACAAATATCTGTAAAGCATGCAAACATTTGTTCCGCAGCGGGAATTGAACCCGCTACCTCCTGCGTCTCAGCCGGCTATTCGCCCCCTGCACCACGGAGGTCGTCGCAGACATAACGCATTGTTTTACCTAGCATCTCCTAAATAACTCCCATGATGATTGCATGATAATGAGTATGTCCCAAATCGTTGGTCGTTTGACAACAAGATAAAATGGCTAAGCAAATTGTTGTTTTTTTCCTTAACAATGAATGCGTGCTTAGTTACAACTATGACCGATAAACTACTGCTGCAGCCAACACAATAACAAATTGTAGAGTTAGGTATTCTTTAATAAAATTATCTTCTATTTTCTTGAGTACTTATCAAATGATCCTTTCTATTCAGTCAGACGTGAACGGTGAATCGATAGTTTTTTTTTAAACTATATAGATCTTCGTTTGGCCAAAACCTAACTTGATGGTAAGCGATGATGTGGTCTAAGATGAAGCACGAAGATCTAGAAGAAAACTATTCACTCGGGGCCCGGATTGTATCCTTTAGGAAAAACAGACAACGGCAAAGTGTTCCATACCCTAGCTGTGTGCATCAAGAACGTAGAACCAAAACGGTGTGTGCGAATGGGTGGTATATCAAGTACGGATGGTACTAGCTAATAAGAATCGTCTCATTTTAGGTTAACATACTAACATATTCACAAGCATTCTGCATAGGTAACAGGAAGAAAATTGGATCGAAAATGTATTCTTGCGAAACTCTGCATTTAATATAAGAAGAAGCTGGCAGACATTGAAAGGTACAATAGGCGTTACTGGAGACCTGGTGATAGTGATGAGTGGATTGATATAGAAGTAGGTACTTACAGCAACAGTTCTTTGCGGCCATTGATCCAGGTTCTGCCACACATAATCATACAGCGTGCAATTCGGTATCTCAACATTCTTGAACGGAGATCTGATAACATTATCCTGACTCCATACACTCTGGTGTCTAATCGCGACGCTTGCGAACTTTGAGCCTTTATTCAACGTGGCTAAAGTCCTTTTTACGGTATATATATTCTTTGGCACCATTTTTGCAGTCTTGTAGATGCTCGGATGCAGGACGCGAGTATTGTGTTACTGAAAAGTAGGTAATGCTCGTTATTTACAGACAATAAAGTGGGGATTGCTTGCTCATTTCACTTTGTTGTTATAAAAACAAAGGATTACTTAATTACGTACATTAGTGCACTAGCACTAATGTAATATAAAATAAACAAATAACACTCAACAGTCACATACATTATCATCCGTCACTAAAGGTGGTGGTTGGGGTCGAGACAGGGGCAAGCCACTTAGAACAGAGACACAGGAGATCAAGACCGGAGATAGAGACGAGAGATCGAGACCGCCACTTGACTTTAAGCTTCCGTATCATCCGTACCTATGTATTTAGTTCGCAAGCGAGCCCGAGACATAATACAGAGACAGGAAATCGAGCGAAACCGGAGACAGAGACGAGAGACCAAGACCACCACCTGACGTTATGCTTCCGTATATGTTCAGATCAGAAGTGAGACCGGGACAGGAGACAGATACGAGAGACCGAGACCGCTACTTGACTTTAAGTTTCTATGTCATCCGTGTGTATTTAGTTCGCAAGCGAAACCGAGACATAATGCAGAGACAGGAAATCGAACGAAACCGGAGACAGAGACGAGAGACCGAGACCGCCACCCGACATTATGCTTCCGTATATGTTCAGATCGCAAGTGAGACCGGGACAGGAGACAGATACGAGAGACCGAGACCGCCACTTGACTTTAAGCTTTTGTATCATCCGTATGTATATAGTTCGCAAGCGAGACCGAAACATAATACAGAGACAGGAAATCGAGCGAAACCGGAGACAGAGACGAGAGACTGAGACCGCCACCTGGCGCTATGCTTCCTTCATGTTTAGATCACAAGTGACACCGGGACAGGAGACAGATACGAGAGACCGAGACCGCTACTTGACTTTAAGATTCTGTA
This sequence comes from Philereme vetulata, assembly GCA_918857605.2. Lineage (NCBI taxonomy): Eukaryota > Metazoa > Arthropoda > Insecta > Lepidoptera > Geometridae > Philereme > Philereme vetulata. The sequence goes on from OU975436.1 coordinate 6,848,617, forward strand.
TCATCCGTACGTATTTAGTTTGCAAGCGAGACCGAGACATACCAGAGAGACAGGAAATCGAGCAAAAACGGAGACAAAGACGAGAGACCGAGACCACCACCTGACATTATGCTTCCGTATATGTTGAGATCGCAAGTGAGACCGGGACAGGAGACAGATACGAGAGACCGAGACCGCTACTTGACTTTAAGCTTTTGTATCATCCGTATGTAGGTATATAGTTTGCATGCGAGTCCGAGACATAATATAGATACAGGAGATCGAGCGAAACCCGAGACAGAGACGAGAGACCGAGACCGCCACTTGACTTTAGGCTTCCGTAGGTATGTGTTCAGTTCGCAAGCGGGACCGAAGCCAGAGACCGCGCAAAAAGTCACATAGCGGTCTTGGACTCACGTCTACTACATCCGGCCTCGCCACCTTAAGTTGCAGTGTGTCTTGAGTATCAACACCCAAAACAGGTAAGTAGTACTTACAAATATTTGTAGATTGGTGTCAATACTTCGCGGTTTTAATCAAGGTCGCCCCTCAGCTGCACGCACCGCACTCTCGCGCTCATCCACTGCGCCACGGAGATCTTCAAAGACAACAAACAGATATCTACACATAAAATATAGGTATAGGTACGAAACCTTCCTACACAGTCCGGGTTCGATGACTGTCCATGAATACACATACTGCACAGTCTGCATACCAACTCATTAAATCTATATAAAGAACTGCTTTAAAAATAACTAGGTACTTAGGTAGGTTTAATACTGCTACCTATTAACTTCAGCTGATACTAAACTTGAAGTTGTTTTCACTAAAATTAAAAAGAGTAACTTAAACCATGATTTAGTTAGATGGAATATTTAATAAGTAGTTTATTTGCACATTATACACACATTTACAGTAGGTATAAGGTGCCCCGAAACCTAAATGTTTTTCGATGTACCTACTTATCTCTAAAAACAAAATATATACAATAAATCTTCAATTTTTAGGGTTCCGTGCCCAAAAGGTAAAACGGGGCCCTATTACTAAGACTGCTTTCTGTCTGTCTGTCCGTCTGTCACCAGGCTGTGTCTCATGAACCGTGATAGTTAGGCAGTTGAAGTTTTCACAGATGATGTATTTCTGTTGCCGCTATATCAAAAAATACTAAAAATAGACTAAAATAAATATTTAATGGGGGCTCCCATACAACAAACGTGATTGTTTTGCTCGTTTTTACTCTACATTGATAACGGCAACAGGTAGACGCTTGAAATATTCACAGGATATTTAGCTATATTATTCACTTTAATAATAAATAATTAAAAAGAAATAAAGTTATTATTGAAATAAATAAATACAATTAATAATTAAATAATTAATTGGAAAAAATCACGTTATATGGGGCCCCCATATAACAAACGTGATTTTTTCCAATTTATTTCTCGGTCTTAATAATTATAGATAATGGCACGGAACTCTTCGTGCGCGAGTCCGACTCTCACTTGGCCGGTTTTTTTAAACCTATTATGGTGCTTACACATTCGAACTCGTCTTTAGCTCGTATATCTAAAAGCGCTTATAAGATGTACCTACCTAAGGGCACCGAAATGCATCGGCGCACCTCCGAAATCAGCGACGCCGGCTGCCTGCCGGCGGTATTCCGGCATTGTGTCGGTTCGTCAGACCATTCACAAACTGTTCAACAATTCTGTAACTTATGGACCAATTTCTAGACCAATGATTGCCCCCACATACCGACAAATTGTATCAATCTAAGTGTTTGGTATTTGCACTGTTGATTCCCCCACCCACATTTAGTTAATATCTATCTACGTAATAACACAACAATATCTACTAAGTTTTACTATTACAAGATATGCATCTAATTTTACGTTTATAATTATCGCCACATAAAAAAATACTTACAAAATGAATAATCCAGGATGTCTGATCAAAACATCAAACAAAAACACAGACACCGTTGTAAACAAGCAAAGAAAAGCGTGCTATCGAGGCCGCTGTTGTTTGTACACTAAAATAGACTGCTTCACGGAATATGTATGAATAGTACACTGGATAACAAAATTGGTTTCACCCTTTTGAAAACAATGTTGTAGAGTCTACAACATTGTCCTTAATGTTGTTTACAATTTAACTAATGTAACGACCACGTCTTGTGTTATCGTACCATAAGTCAAACAGTGCTTTTGTAAATATTTCGCAAAGGTAGAAATTGCATTGAGCGATTCTTATTTTTGATAGACGTTGGTAGGTTGATATTCTCTAAAGTTAGGAAGAAAATACTTAGTAGCCAAGTAACGCCACCTTCCAAGACAAAAATGTAAATAAGGTAGAAAATATGTAGGTTCATATGAATATAAAATAAAATTAAAAATAAATATTTTTTTATAAATATATACGAGTAAAAATATGGATAGATATAGAAGAAAATTGCAAAAGCGGCACGTACGTACCTACCATAAAGCAGTTTTGCAATCTCAGTAAATTGCTATTTTTGGCAGTAGCAATAGTTATCAAAATTATAATGAAAAAAACGAGTGCCCTTTAGACCTCACGACTGGAGTAAAACTTCTTTTTCAAAGTATTAATTTATAAAATTGTTCAAGAACGAAATGATATTGCGAAAAATAATCAAACGAACTACTGACTGAGATATATATATATACTTACTATATATACTTACTTATACTTATATATATATATATATTTCATGCACTGGCTATGAGAGGAAGAGAGAAAGAAAATGCGTGCGCACACGCACCTCTCTATCTTGCTCCTACAGTAATATCACAGTCAATGGTTTTTTGCGCTATGGTAATACGACTGATAGTACTGATAGAATAGGTACTTATATAGTTTTTGTGTAAATACATTCTCATCATATACCTTTTTATCTTCAATAAGTTATATCTCCCTCTCATCTTCCGTTCGCACTTTTCGTAACGTATTCACCAGCTTAATCCCCAAGTCACGCGTGCGTAAAGAAGTTTTACTTCAAAAAAAGCGGCCAAGTGCGAGTCGGACTCGCCCATGAAGGATTCCGTAGCAGCAAGTAACATAATATAAAAGTTCGTGTAGTTCGTTTTATATATTTTGAGTTGATTGAATGAGAGATAAATTGCGGTTTACGATTTATGACGTATTAAAAAAAACTACTTACTAGATCTCGTTCAAATCAACTTTCGGTGAAAGTTTGCATGGTAATGTACATCATATATTTTTTTTAGTTTTATCATTCTCTTATTTTAGAAGTTACAAGGCCATTTGGCTACGGAACCCTATAAAGGATTAATTCTTTGAGCGTGATATAATTTGTTTACTGATTTCTTCTTATTTTTGTATATCTCAGTCAGTAGTTCATTTGATTATTTTTCGTAATTTCATTTCGTTCTTGAACAAACTTTTTAAATTAATATTTTGAAAAAGAAGTTTTACTTCAGTCGTGTGGTCTAAAGCACTTTGGTTTTTTTTTTGAAGTAAGACTCCTTTACGCATGCATAACTTGGGGAGTAGGCCGGTGAATGCGTTACGAAAAGTGCGAACGGAAGTTGAGAGGGCGATATAAGTTAGTGAAGATAGAAAGAGAGAAAAGAGAGGTACGTTTCGTATATTTTTGAACATTAATGTGCGAGTGCGAGTTGCCTCTGTTCAGAATGAATATAGACTGATCGACTTACAGACGTGTGGACAATTTTGTAATTGAACAATTTTATAAATTAGTATTTTGAAAAAGAAGTTTTACTTCAGTCGTGTGGTCTAAAGCACGCTCGTTTTTTTAATTGATAATTAGTACCTATATTTAAAATTAATGAGTATTTGTTTATGTCATTTCAAAATTTTTTTTCAAATTAAATTTAGTTTAGAGTATGTATGTGGTGTTTCAAAATCGGCACCATTGCATTTAACTCTCGTCAATCTTTGAGGTTTACCGATCGAGGGTATAGTTATCGCGAAAGTTTCAAAAATACTATTCTTTGAGGTGTTAAACAAAATGGTGTGTAATCAGAAAGGAACCACAACTATACAAAAATGTAGTGGTGTGACCCTTGACGAGTCAACCTGTTTTATCGCCGTCTGTACCTAGGCATGAGAATGGAATGAATGGGCAGACAACATGGTGATCGCCTGTATGTTGTAATTGCGGTTTCGAAGGGCCTCGGTCGGCCAGGCATATCGTCATTACCTCTGGCATTATCGATATAACTTCAAACACATATTGCATTCTGATTAGACTTAGCTTGGTCTTTCTAAGGCGTCAGTGGTATTACTCGTGCGCGATAACTTGGGACCTGCTAGGAATGCGACGCCCCGACCGCTTTCCCTGCACTTCCCCGATGGTGCCCGTATTGTACCGTTCACATCACTATTTTTTACTAGGGTTTTTAGTCTCGTACTGGCCTACGTCACGTAACGACGCGCTCTGGAATTCTTCTAGTTTTCGTTTGTGTTATTGTTTTGTTGTTGTAGTTTTTGTTGTTATAGTTTGTGTCATTGTTTTGTTGTTGTAGTTTTTGTTGTTATAGTAAATGTTGTAAATTTATCGGATACCTCTTCGTCAAGTGATTATAGTGAGACTGAGGACGAAGAACAACCTCTAGAAGGCATAAATCCACTAAGTAGTGACGAAGATGAGATAATGTAAATAATAGATAAAATAAATGTATAAACTTAAACATTGTATTTTTATTTTATTCAAATAGTGTAAAAAAGATAAGATAAAAAGCAGCGTCCTCCCTGAGTAACATAATAAATTAGGTTAAAAAAAACAAAGACGAAGCCGCGGGCGGCTGCTTGTTATGTTCGCTTTTTTGCGGGCGGTACAAACACGCCAATATGACGTCACCGCGCTCAGGCCCCAACTTATCGCGCACGGGTAATACTTACTCAAAACTCAGAAGCATAAATAATAACATAAATTAGTACATAAAGACAGTTTTATTTATCAAACAGTAAAAAAAAATTCTTTATTTCATAGTACCTTAGAAATTACAATTTAGCCCTGCTTACCAAACTAAGTACTTAAAAATACTTGTGTTTTGGTGACCCTTTGATAAAGTTTGATATCATTATAAATGTACATGTTTAATGGAAGTGACATATTTATACTTAATACATAGCTACAGTATATTAAGATATTAAAATTTAAAAAAAAAACAATTTACGCTTGAACACAATATTAGAATGCATTTTCACTTCTACAGGGTAAATTTCTAAACAGTCGTAAATTTTTGAGGTATCTACCTGTAGGACTATACCCGTAATCCATAACAATAAGTTATAATTAATTGATCGAGCGAAGCGAGATCTCTAAATCAACTTGGGCAAATCGGCGTTGTATGTATGTATGGATGTATGTATGTTTGTTTGTCTGAGGATAACTTTCGAAGCGTTTATCGGATCATCGTGAAATTTAAGTGAACTGTAATTTGTTCTTATGAGAATAAACTCTTTAAACCGAACACAGCCTTCCAAAAATGCCTTCCACAGTGTGCCGCACCGCTCGCAGTCGGCTGTTGCGATGCCCACTAGAATGCTAGGTGTAACTATCTATCTTATAATTTAAGCGACTACTACCATTGGTGTGGTGAAGGGCATTACCTAATGAAATACAATGAATACGAGTATAAGTAACGAGTAGGTAAGAGTGAATAAGTGTCTTCTAGATCTTCATGCTTCATCTTAGACCACATCATCGTTTACAGATCATAGATTGTGGTCAAACGAATATCTTTTCGTATTAAAAACAAAACCGGCCTAAGTGCGAGTCGGACTCGCGCTCGAAAGGTTCCGTACCACAGAACATAAAAAACAATAGAACTAGCATGATGACTTTTCACTATGAAAACCAGTGTAGCTAAACTCACACATGTAAAAACTAGCATACTTAGAAATAAAAGTTGTAATTGGTTGAAAGAGAACGTTCAAAAAGTCATAAAACCATAAAACGAATTTTACGGATATAAAACCTTAGCCACTAAGGGAACATGGTTTAAAATTCAACAAAATAAATAGTAATAACAAATTAAAGTCTATTCACCAAAAGATGGCGCATTAGAAAATATTTTTATTTTAGTCTCTATTAATTAGAAATAAGACTGATAATGCAATGGCTGTTACTTGATTACCCACAAAACAAAGCCACTCAACAACAGATGACGTTAGATGTGGCTAACGATTTTTGTTATAGTCTCTAACAGCAAAGAATAAGATTGATAATGCCATGGCTGTTACTCTCTAGTCCAAAATACTGCTTTGCTACTGCTTTAGTGATGTACCTATCAGGATACAAGACGAATGTATCGATATCGATTATCACCTACCTACTATGGATAACGAAATAGGTACGTCAGGTAGGTACGCAATATAGGTGGTCGAAATAAACAGCTTTTCTTTTCTTTCTTTCATAACATAATCACAGGTTTCTAACTCATAAATACTTAAAAAAATATTATATTACTGGAATATCAATACTGAATTATTGTACGAGGGGCACCCTAAAAGTTTCCGGAATCAATAATACAAAACTACTATTAATGGTAAAAAATGAATTTATTTTTTATTTCTCAAAATATTCTCCCTTTTCGTCAATGCACTTTTTCATACAATTGAACCAATTTTGAAAACATTTGTGCCACTCCTCCAGTGGTGACGTCAGATACATTTTTTGCATACTCTTCGACAGTCCCTTCTGGTGATGAAAACCGTTGATCGGGTAATTGGTTCTTGATTTTTGGGAACAGAAAAAAATCACACGGTGCCAGGTCAGGACTCTGTATGCTGGATGACTCATAAGTTGTACTTTTTTTTTTTAGGTCTGGCGCCTTGGGGAAACTGAAAACAGAAGTTATAATAATATTTCACACCATAGGTCTAAAATTCATTCAAAAATCATCAATAAAACTACAAAAGGAATTAACACCCTAAAACTTCTACACCTTTTAATAGGGAGTAACTAATTAAAGCTATCGATAACACATTCATCAGTATATTGGCGGTCACATCCCTAATTGAGTAGCGTAAGTTGAGGTTTAAGAGAAACGCGACCTTAAAGAGTATGATTCACAGTCTATTTTGTTTGACGATTTTGCATTTTAAGCAAAACTAACAAAAAACAATAAAATAATACTTACCGGTGATAGGATATGCCCCCTTTTGTTAAATTTTTGGTTCGGCTATAATATTTACAATCCAAAACGGCACAATATGGCATTTTTATATTTTTTTGAAGTACGTTTACCCCACAGTAATTGAAACACGACTGAAGTGAGCGAAGCTTGTAGTGCGCGGAACTCCGCGTACTTAGTGTTACGCGGGCTCCGCCTACTTACGACTTCTATTGTTTTTTGTGTTCTGTGTTCCGTACCATCTCTATATATAAAAATGAATCCCTATTTCCCTTGGTCACGCCATCACGCGTGAACGGCTGGACCGATTTCGCTAATTCTTTTTTTGTTGTATTTCTTATTGTCAGGAGAAGGTTCTTATGAAAGAAAAAATTAAGAAAATTGCGCGCAAAATTAGAAAATTTAAGAATACTTAACCACCATATAAAATTATTTATAATCTAACCTTAGCGTGTTTGTCAAAATTTACTAGTGTTACTTTGTTATTGTTACTACCTACATAGTTTTTAGTGCATGCGGTGTTTACCTGTAATTGGTTGTGCTATTAGTACCTACTTAAATTAATCTATAGTTAAGCATGAAATATTGTTACAATCGTTGGTAGACCTAATAAATAAAATAAAATATAAAAATAATGTAACCTTATGACGTTTGACATAGAATTGACAGAATGCGTGCTGCAAATATCGTCAAAAAGGATGTAAAAAAATGAATATCGTTTGAAACAGATGCTTTGGTCGGAGTTATCCCGAGATATTGTCTATATATATAAAAATGAATTGCTGTTCGTTAGTCTCGCTAAAACTCGAGAACGGGTGGAGCGATTTGGCTAATTTTGGTATTAATTATTTGTGGAAGTCATTCATTTTCTCATACATAATGATGGCCGGGGACAACAATTGACAATTCTACCAGGGTGACGTATATTGACAGCCCGCGTTATATGCATGTCAAGGCGGTACGAAGTTCGGCGGGTCCACTAGTCATCAATAAAAACGGCAAAAAAATCACGTTTGTTGTATGGAAGCCCTCTTAAATATTTGTTTTAGTTTAATTTAATTATTTATTTTTAAAGTGAATTATAACTAAATATTCTGTGAATATTTCAAGCGTCTACCTGTTGTCGTTATCAATATCGAGCAAAAACGACCAAAAAAATCACGTTTGTTGTATGGGAGCCCCCTTAAATATTTATTTTATTCTGTTTTTAGTATTTGTTGTTATAGCGGCAACAGTAATACTTACATCATCTGTGAAATTTTCAACTGTCTATCACGGTTCATGAGATACAGCCTGGTGACAGACGGGCAGACAGATAGACGGAGTCTTAGTAATAGGGTCCCATTTTACCCTTTCGGTACGGAACCCTAAAAAGACTAATAACGATCTAAATGTTCTAAACTTATACCGCTATGCGCTACAATCTTAAGGAACAGTTTTTGCGCCAAGTAATTGTATAGTGAAAGTTGTTATCAATGCAAGTTGTCTGTAGAAGTTTTTAAACCCGATCGGGTAACTAGTAGGCCTTGGTGACTAAAGAGCCTAGACACAGCCCGAAAACCGAGAACGAGATGGAAAGACGAGCTCGCTAAGTAACGATTAAACTTGACCATTTTGGAAAGAATGATTGGCTGGACTGGAATGGCAGGAAGACCGGATATAAAGGGCCAAAATAATAATAGGACATATAGCTATATACCTAATAGCTGGTAATTAGGTTTAAAATAGGAAGGTTCTATTTTTAATTTTAATTTTTGTTTTTTTTTGTTCTATTTTTATTGGAGGGATTCTATTTTTAACCGACTTCAAAAAAGGAGGACGTTCTGAATTCGACTGTAAGTTTTTATTTGTATGTTTCCCAATTCGTCTTGACCGATTTGAGAAATTCCTTTTTTTTTATAAAAGGGTATACTTCCCAGATGGTACCATTGGCACCAAGTCAGGATCAGTGATGGGATCCCAAAAAATCGAGGGCAGCTCGTAAATTTTATATCACCTCAGAACTAAGTAGGTAGGTACGTCATTTATCAACCGATTTGGAAATTTCTTGTTTTGAAAGGTCATACTTTCATATTGGTCTTATAGAAATTTCATCAAAATCAGTTTAGTAGTTAGTTTCAGTCAGTTATATTTTTGTTAAAAAGTTACTTGTGTTGAACTAATAATATGAGCCCACTATAAAATCTAATAGCAGCTTTTCTCAAAGCTGTTTGAAAGTGGCGTTCGAATAGGAGTTTTTTTGAAGTAAACTTCTTTATGCACGCTTGACTTGGGGAGTAAGCTGGTGAATGCGTTACGAAAAGTGCGAACGGAAGTTGAGAGGGAGATATAAGTTAGTGAAGATAGAAAGAGAGAGAGTTACGTTTCGTATATTACTATATTATATTTTCTTTCTCTCTTTCTCTTATAGCCAGTTGATTTGTCGCATATCTCCTATCCCAAATTAGCCTAAATTATACAAACTGCAAAAACAAAACACTCCTTCAAGCTGTATAATAGAGTTCATTTGGCTATAGGTAAAAAAGTATTTACAACGTTTCGTATTTTGAATCTACCAGCTTCGATTTACGAAAAAGTTCAGCTATTCCACAATAGATGGCAGGTAGCAGCAGAAAATAACTTATGCGCCTAGATATAGCTAAAGAAGTTTTACTTGAGTCGTGTCAAGTCGTGTGGCCTAAAGCACACTCGTTTTTTTTATTTCAGCCTATTTTCCTGTTTCCGCGTTATTCGGGGTCGGCTCATTCCAGCTCAATCTGTTCTGGGTTGTTTTTTCGTCTTAATGAACCTTCTTTAAAAGGTTGAAATTACTACTCAACCATGTATTCACCATTTTATGGTGACTCCTTCACGGTACAAGCTGTGCGACTGTGGAGCGCCTTACCTTTGTCTATAAGGTCGTCCCAATCTCTTTCTATTTTCAAAGTCAAGGTATAACAACCATTTCCTTTCGTTGTCTCGTAACTGCTAGTTAGTGTTTATGTTATTTATCCTCTTTATGTAGTGTAGTTTATTTATATATTATTTGTATGTATTTAAGTTTATGTTTATTAGTATAATCAATAGGTATATTTTATTTTGTGGGTTCTGTTTATGTCTGTAGGTACCTTCTCTTACACCGCCGTCTTTTGATTTTGTTTATCCTGTCCATCCAAAGGTTGTCTGGAAGAGATCGCTTTTAGCGATAAGACCGCCCATTGTACTTTTATTTATTGTTTATTTCCATTATTGCTGTATTTTTGTTTGGTGTGCAATAAAGAGTATTTCATTCATTCATTCATTCTAGTAGCAAGAGGTCAGCCTCTATTCCGTTGTTTTTCTGAAAGATTCTCTCGCGACTGTATTTTGGAACGAAGCATCTAAAATACTGTATAAGTAGTATCTTACGGCCAAAAACTACTAAACGGGTTATTTTTTACAGTAACATTTCCCCGCCATATCTATTGTGGTCTCACTTTACGGTATTCCTGTGTTCCTAAAGAGCAGGGTTGGATTTTGTACTATAATTATAGTATTTATACTATAATTTCGCCCTTTGTACTATATATTATCCACATGTATGGATAGTACGCTAAAATACTATAATTTAAAGTTTGCTCCTGAATGCTTAGTTTTACGTCTTATCCAGTGTCGTGCCTTAGCTTCAGCAATACTACTGAAAGAAATCACTTCTGAAAAAAAAGTTGATGTATTTTGGAGTAAACTATATACTAGAGGCATGATTTAACAAATGATAGGCCGATTAAAGAAATAACAAAATTTGCCCTAGATTGTACTTAAAGATGCACATATACCTACCACATGCAAACGCTGCCCGACTGCGAACGAATATTCAGTAAAGTGAACCTTACCCAGACTAAGATATTATTGTTCTGTGATGTTGATGAGATTAAATGCCAAGGATGAAGATAATATTACTAATAGTAATATTTAAGGACTGATAAACTTGGAAGAGTAAATTTTGCTATAACTGGTGTTGATTTTTTAATCAACATAATTTTTTATAAATACTATCCTTATAATTTTTTTGCGCTATCTTTTTCAACGTACCTAAATCCAACCCTGCTAAAAAGAGAACTTTAAATTTGACCAACTTTGAAAATAAAGTGCGCTCAAATGTAGGAAGATACAATTTTTTTCCTTGGACTCTTCAAGGATCACGCCAATACATTTCTGTATGGTTGAGGTGCCTGACCGATTACTTTCATGTTTTTTGGCTATGTCTAGAGTGCCCAGTAAGGTGCAAGTAGGTACAGTTTGTCATCGCTCGCGTGTAAATACCAATCAGCACCAATTTGCAATGAGTTGAACAATACTACCAACTGGACAATGACGTCATGAGGTATAATGACCTGACTGATAAAGTGGGCGCCAACCACGATTGTAACTGCTACTAAAATACCTACGCCTCGTATAAGAAGTGTTTCTGTTAGCTACCCACACTAGGTATTATATCAGGACTTAGCTATAAACACTTACTTACCTAGATTAGCAATAGCTGGGTGTAGTTACCTAACAATTTGATAAGATAAAATAACTTTTTATCGTAATTACCACACAGAAACAGTATATCGCTGAAATAGAACTAGTGGGTTCGCCCCGAACAGAGATCTCGCGAGTCTCCGATTAAAACAAAAATATATTAATATAATCTTTGACTATCAAAATAGTGCCTCGAAATAAATAACCAAATGAATTGACCTACAGTTTCATTCAAATTACAGGTAACGGGAGTTCATGAATGTGGTTATCTAGTTTGGTGTACAAATTGCAGTAATTCTGGATTTCAGACTTTTGTCTATATTTGTGTCATTTAAGCTACACGCACACCAAATTACAGCACTGTGGGGTCACTGGTGTACCCTGTGAATTTTGTCAAAGTTTAGGTTTTATTATGGCTAATAACTCAAAAACCATAAAGAATTTGCAAGATATAAAAACGGAATCTAAATGTACTAATAAATACCTTTCATTTTACCCCTCTTAAACCCCAATACCTTAACCACCCCCTAATATTTTTAGTTCATTTAATCCCACCAAAATTGTGTTTTCACTACCTACTTATGTATTAAATTTCACGATGATCAGATCTACGCCTCGAAAGTTATTGTCGGACAAACATACATACATAGAGCCATACATACATACAACGCCGATTTGCCCAAGTTGGTTTAGAGATCTCGCTTCGTTCGATTAAAAAGGCAATACAATGGGCAACCTTATCGCTGCGAGCGATCTCTTCCAGCAACCTTTGAATGGAAATAAATTAGTGAAGTTATAACGGAGTGCGGTGTACAGGATGTACCACACATTATAATTGTTGGATAAATATCCTATTCATTAAATATTACCTCACAGATTACGATATTTACGATAATTTAAAAAAATACCACTTTGCCCATTACCTCACTGTAGGTAAGTGATGATGTGGCCCAAGAAATAACACGCTTGTCTAAAATGAACATTATATTTACTATAAGACTTAAAGACTTCGAATAAATAGTTTTAAAAGGTTTTGAATCATCTTTACATAGTATAAAATGAAGTCGATTCCACTGTTTGTTACCTTAGATTTTTTAAACTATTCAACGGATTTAATGTAGTTTTCAGCAATAGATAGAGCGATTAAAAATGAAGGTTTATATGTATAATACATACATAACTCTGTTTGTTAGTTTATTTGTTACCTTTACACGACTAAACGGCTGAACGGATCGTAATAAAATTTTTCAAGGATTATATACTGTCAAAGGACATAGACTACTTTCTAGCTAACTGCGCAAAATGAGGGTAATGTTTTATTAAAAAAAACCACCCGTGCGAAGCCGCGGGCGGGTCAGCTAGTCAATAATAAACAGGATGGTGGTAGGTATAGGTAGGTACCATAGATATGAGTAAAGAATTATGACTTTTTCCATAGTAGGAAAATAAAGCCAATATTATGATATACAAATACAAAGGATCTTACAGGGTTTATTGTTGGTACCTGCTTTATTTATTGTGTTTCTATGCAATAGCAAGCTACTGAGACAATGACTTTCTGCTGATTTTCTTAACCTCGTTACTTATGGTTTCCAAAAGACAAGTTAAAAAATTTAGATCTGAATATATTTTATTTACATTGGTATTTATTTAATTGCACTTACTTAATATTATTATAACCGTACCTAAATAACCGCATAAAATTACGAACAAATATAATCAAATCAAATCAAAAACATTTATTTGTAGCAACACCAATAGTACAACAGAACAAACACACACAGGAGACATAACAAAAAGAACAAAGAAACAATAACTAAAAGATTAAAATTAAATAAAAATGCAAAATATTGCAGTGTGTGTGTCTCATCGTACTCACTGCATGTGTCACAAAAAGGCTCTAACTCAGCATGTGCTGGGTTTCACTTGCTACCCAGCGCTGGTCTAAAATACCTTTAATAACTATTAAATCTAATAAAGGAGATTGGTACACGTCTGAGAACGTGGGCCCCAGTAAAACACTCACTCTAGACACATGCTATTCTAAAACATTTTCTAAGACTAAAGCACTTGTCTCACCGCCGGCGATGAGCGAGAAGCGAGTAGAGCTAGAAACTAGAAACGAGTTGGCGAGCAGCGAGAAGCGAGTGTGTAGTTCCTATAGCTGTCTCGCTGGGCTATAAAGCGAGAGAGCGAGTGCGACGGGCGATACTCATCATCTCACGGCGTGTGCTCTGACCGCCAAGCGAGCATCGCTGAGCGAGCATCGCTGAGCGCGTAACGCTGAGCGAGTATCGCTGAGCGAGTGTTGTAGTCGCTGCGACAAAATAGTGGAGAGCGTATTCTCGCTGGCGGCAGTGTGAACGGCCAGCGATCAACTATTAATATACGTGTCTCTTTTACTGACACGGAATATATATCTTTTGTTCGTTTCTTGAGCGGGAAAATAGTTGATAGCTAATCGCTTACTCGCCGGCGAGAAAAGTGCCTAAAGCGGTGAAGTAGCCCTTTTTTCATAACGATCCCTAAACGTAATTAACGACTAAGCATGTATAAATTTTAAGTATTTGTATGATATGACAACTCTTTAAATCATATATAGCCACTAAATATGTGTAGGCATCGTTGCGCAAATCGCCCTCAGTGTCATCCAGTTAGCACGTCACATAAATTTAATTTCAAATTTAAGGGGAGACCGGAGGGGAATCGCCCATACAACACGTACTACCAAGATCATTTCTAATTGGAGCATATTTCTACCTTAATAAGGTATTATTTTAATTTGAATAGTATTTATCTAGGTTCCCAACCATATATTAGATCAAAATACTTACCTAAAATGAAATAGAAGCGTATCGCATTCTGCATGTTTTTACGTCATAAAAGACCTGTTTTCAATCTAATTGTTTCGTATTAAAAACAACAACATCTTACGTATCCTAGTCATGCGAACATAGATTATATCGTCTAGTTACAGAATAACAACACAATGAGAAAAATACAACAAGTTTTCAGTCATCATTTTTGGTATTACGGAACACGGTCAAAATCTAATCAATTTTAGTATCGTTCTGTTGCTATCACTGTCGCTCTGCGTGGCTAAACTTCGTCACTAAACAGGGATAGCGATATTCAAGCCGAAGTTTTTGACGCGGCCGAATTGAAGTTGCGCTCGGGGTTCGTCGGCTTCTAACATAACTTATAAATACCCAATACAAAATATACAAACATGCCTATTTGTTTAATCATATAACATTCTTTGCTTATTTACATTTTTTTTTATTCGCAATTATGATCGGACGGATAATGCTACACGTTTATATGTACAAGGTGTCCTAGGATGTTATGTTTTGATAATAATAAATAGATTCTTTCAAAACGTATTTTATTAGTTTGTGCGGACTAGGCTTACAGGTTTGTAAACAATGATAAACGTCACGTACATAAAATAGCTGATTTCATAATTTTTAACTGATTTCGTTAACTGATTTTAGATGTAGGTTTAATACCGGTATCTTGAATATTTACCCTGTACTGTAACTGAGACAACCAGCTGCAATACATTTAAACTCAAACTAAAGCGCTGGATCCTGAGTAACACCTACAGTTATGAGGAGTTTATTGACATGACGAACATGACGACATTTTATTGGAGTATTTTTATTGACTATGTTGTATGACTATTTATATTGCAATATTTATATTATAATCGAATTGTGTAATTCTATATTAATATCCAATTTTGTTTGTTTCTTATTACATTAAATAACTTTTATTATTTTATTTTTTGGTTATACTCACTATTGTAGGAATTATATTCAGTGTGTACCGAATTACCGATACGAGGAGGTACCATTATAAATTATGACGTGTAATATTCTTACCAAATAAATGATTATCGATTATTTATCCAGTAATCCAATACATTCGGCGGAGCCGTTGCGACGATGTCGCTTAGTCAGTTTAATAGGTACCTACTTAGATGATAAATTAATATGATTTGTTGACCTATTTTATACAGGCTGTTTCATTGATATTTAGGGCTTGATAAGACTTATTAAAAATGAAAAAAAATCTGTGGTTTTCTAATTTTTTTTTTTTTAGTTTTTTCTGACCAATACTAGCCATTAGCCCATCCCGTGTTTTTATTTAATGTTGTACGTAACAAAACACGTAGGATCAACGACTATAATTATTACTCTCATTATGGATATCCTAGGATCTCTAGTGAAGCTTAGAAATATGAACGAATTCTTCCCACAGAGGCTTGCGCAAGCCTTCCAGTAGAACATGGCTTGCACAAGGCTTTCGCAAAGAAATCATCGACGTATGTGGGGCCAATGAGTTATGGGCCCCACCTGTGTAGAAATCCCAAAAGGGAGGTAGTCAAAGGCATTACGGTTTGATACATGCCCACTTTTTGCATCACGTGACAGGTTGCAAGCCCATCGCCGCTGTATCAACCGGTTCATTTTTACCAACAGTTTATTTAAACAGCTGAATTTCCAAAAGTCGAACAACAGTACTTTTTTTCGGTTTACATATATATTCTGGGACACTATGGATAAAGGTTGCTGGGAGCCGTTGGGTGCAGGGCGCACCAGAACGCTTTAGAAATCTATGGAGGACATTTGAATTGAAATAAAGACCAAACGCGCGTTGCGGTGTCGCGACAAGCATGTTCACAAACCGCCTTACTGGAAACACTTTCAAACCCCACCTCGCTGTAAAAACATTCACAAACCACTTCGTTGGAAACACGCTCGCAAATCACCTCGTTAAAAACACGTTCGCAAATCACCTCGTCGGAAACACGGTCACTAATCACCTCGTTGAAAACACGCTCGCAAATCACCTCGCTGGAAACACGTTCGGAAATCGTTAGTGTGATATTGCCCAGCGAAACAACAAATAATCCTACGCATACATTTTCTTCAAATCCTTCCTCAATATCTTCCCCGATGCAGTCTTAGGAATATCCTGAACAAACATGACTTCTTCAATCCTCTTGTAGATCGCGACTTTGTTCGCTACGAAGTCTTGGAGTTCTTCTTCAGTTGTGGACTGCCCTGGTTTCTTGATGATAAAGGCTTTGGGTGCTTCGCCATAGAATTCGTGGGGGACGCCTATCACTGCTGCGTCTTGAACGGAGGGGTGGGAGCGTAGAATGCTTTCTAGTTCTGCTGGGGCTACTTGCATGCCTTTTACCTGGGGACATAACCATTTATAAACATAAGTTCATTCAGAATGATGATAGGGCTGCCTCGATACTGCATCTAACATGTTTGCAGAGACGCGTGCCAATGGCTTCAATGCCAGATTTCATTTTTATACTGTTATTCGAACACTGACGGAAAATGCTAAGATTTTTTAAAACCATGTCAAAAAATACTAAATTTTTATACTGTTAGCTGAACACTTGCGGAAAATTCCAAGATTTTAAAACCATCTCAGAAATTGTCAAGCCTCTATCACGTCAAGGTCAAAATTAGTGAGACAATTTAGATTAAACTAGACTATAGCCAGTTGTTGGTACGCGTTAGACTAAAGCGCCGTTAGCTCCATCTACAGGAAAACTTATACAGTTTTTTGACCTGCTCAATGCCAAACGTTGCAGTTTAGTACGTTGACAAGAGATGTTATAAAAATCTCAAAGATTTTCAAGCCGGACGGGACTTGAACCTTACGGGTTCAGGCAGTGCAGGTGCGGGTTCAACTCCCTCCTGCGTCTTAGCCGGCTCTTCGCCCACGGCGCCATGGAGGTTGTCAACAAATTAATCTATCACTAATTGATAGAGCGAACCGAGATCTCTAAATCAACTTGGGCAAATCGGCATTGTATGTAAGTATGATTGTTTGTCATCGTAAAATTTGGGATATAGGTAGGTATAATGATGGCACAATTTTGGTGTGACTAAATGAGCTAAAAATATGGGGGTAATTACCTGTAATTTGAATGATACTGTAGGTCAAGTTAGCTGGTTATGCATTTAGTGGCACTATTTTGATAGTCAAAGATTACAAATAATATTTTTTTCGTTTTTATGGGAGACTCGCGAGATCTCAGTTCGGGGCGAACCACTAGTTTAGCATCGACCCTCCATTCCTAATGCCAAATCGCACACTCATCCTGCGCGTAGAATTGTTATAAAAAGGGGTACAAAGTTTTCTCTTTACGTATTTATATGGAACCTGTGTTGTTATATACGACATTAATTTAAAACACACATCCGGAATCGTATTAACTGAGTTTAAAGGTGGGTTTGACACCGGGAGCTTGAATATTTATCCAGTATCGATTCCCAATAAACAATGTTTAACGTAAATCGGCGGCGCCTTTGCGACGATGACGCTTAATCAGTTTATAGGATACAACTAACATAATGAATGATTAATAATTTGTTTCATTAGTTTGTTTCATTTTAGGACTTGATATTAAAGATGTTTGAATTTTTTTTTTGTAAGTATAATTAATTTGAGTGTGTGTGTTACCAGTGATGACATATGGAACCGAGACGTGGTCCTTCACTATTGGCCTTATGAATAAGCTCAGAGTCCCTCAACGAGCTATGGAGAGGGCTATGCTTGGGGTTTCTCTACGGGATCGAATCAGAAATGAGGAGATACGTAGGAGAACTCAAGTCACCGACATAGCCCGACGGATTAGCACGTTGAAGTGGCAATGGGCAGGCCATATAGCGCGCAGAACAGATGGCCGATGGGGCCGGAAAGTTCTCGAATGAAGGCCACGGACTGGCAAGCGCAGCGAAGGACGTCCACCTACAAGATGGGCAGACGACATGGTAAGAACCGCAGGTCGGCGTTGGATGCAGGCCGCTTCCAACCGTAGTTCCTGGAGATCAATGAAGGAGGCCTTTGTCCAGCAGTGGACGTCCTACGTCTGATATGATGATGATGATGAATGAATTTGAAAAAACCCAATTTTACAACAATACTAGCCAGAAGCAGTACCCGTGTTTTCATTTAATGTCGTACATAACAAAACACGTGGTATAGATCGAGTTCATCCTCGGAGTGGGTATACCTTGATAAGCTCCTTGATTCTGTCAGTGATAAACAGTCCGACGCCAGGCTTGTAGTACCCCAAGTCGCCGGTCTTGAAGTACCCGTCGTCAGACATGGTGTCGGCGGTCGCTTGTGGGTTCTTGTGGTAACCCTTCATCACTAATGAAGATTTCACGCATAGCTCTCCTGACTGGAAGTAGGAAAATGAATGTATTGTAATATGAGGGCTTGTGGGGTGTTTGGGTGGCAAGGTATAGTGAAAGACTTGCATGATGTAGACGTTTTTACTAGTCCGAGACGTAATGAGTTGTCTCTAATCCAACCCCATCCCACTATGGATGTATGTGTGGATGTTTGTTACTCTTTCAAGTCGTAACGGCTGAACCCATGTCGATGAAGTTTAGTATGTATGCAGATTATAACCTGGATTAACACATAGGATACTTTTTATCACATAAATCAGGTCCCATGGGATAAAAATGGGGTGTCGAGTAAAGTTGCAACAGCGAGTTTAGCTTTATTTCTAGGTTAACTACACATTTAGTAGTGTAACGCGCACGAAGTCGCGGGCAATAGTGCTAAGCTATTGAACCGAAGAGACCCACACAATCATAACTTATTCGTAAATCGAATGCACCTCTGCGCAGAATGCACCAACCTAGATTTGGTTTTTATTGTCTCGCACAAAGTGTGAAAAGTAAATAAAAGAAAGAAAGAAAAATATTTATTCAGACCACCACAAATGGACACAGAAACAAATGACACAAAAAATATAATATACCTAAAAATTTTAAATGTGGTGGCGAAAAGTAGATTATTCTCCTTGTGGATAAAGCTGTCCGCATCTTGGGCGTGCATATATCCCTCTCTGCACTCAGGATTAACTCGTCGTTACGTTCGGTAGCCTTATTACGTAAGCTAATTACTTTCGTATCTCTATCGCTGGATAGGCCGTCCCTTTTACAACAACAGTGGGTATTTCACGTATATAAGGGACGGCCTATTCATCGATAGCAACGCGAAATCAATTGGCCTACGTAATAAGGGGGGCGGGATTCAATATAGCGCCCGTGACGCAAGACACTGCTTTATCCCCTCGTTTGCTGACCTACTATTATATTTGTATGTCTATATTATATGACTAGATTGTATTTATATTACTAGGGTATTTTATAATATTACACACAAGGAATTAAAAAATAATGTGCTAATGTTTAAAGTTGATATTTGAAAAAATACATTACAAACGTTTGCGTTAACCATCTTTTAATTTAAAAAGAACTAGACTTAAATCATAAAAATTAAAAAAAAAACGATTGTATGAATCCTAAAACCTGAATAAAATTGGTTTAGGATTATCTACCGATTTTGTATGCCCTTAACTAAGTAATTGTGTTTTCTTTATAATTAGAAAAATTTAATCAATATTCTTTTATAAAGCTCTACTAAGTTTTTCCCGTTGATTTTCAATAAAATAAATATAGAAAAATAAAAGTGGGATGCAACTCCTTAGTTTGCAACTGTTTTGGTTTTTGTCCGCAATTTCACACTGACCGGTAGCCTTATTACCTAAGCCAACTGCTGTCGTGTCGCTATCGCTAGTCAGGCCATCCCTTTCACACGTAGAGTACGTACCTCACGTGTTAAAGTGATGGCCTGACTAGCGATAGCGACACGACATCCGTTGGCTTAGGTAATAAGGCTACCGATCGGTAAACGCCCAATGACCTTTATATGGGACAACCTTTAAGGTAAGTACCCCTTTATTAACAATAAAATAATCATTGAAATCGGACAACGTGGTAAAAAATTATCGCTGAAAATACATAAAACAATCCTTCTTTTTTAAAGTTGGTAAAATACTCCCGCTCGGTAGTGATCTAAAGCAGTTCAGCTATCGTTGGTTACATAAGATGGCTAAATTGTTAGTTTGGTATTTAATAATAATACTAGCTGACCCGCCCCGGTTTTCACACAGATTATTACCAAAATACGTGTTAATATAGATAGATAAATATCTATAGATACCTATCCAACTTACTTGTCCAACAGGCACATTTTGACCTGTGCCTGGGTCAATGAACTTCATCGTGACCCCAGCCATTGGCACTCCACATGCTGACAAGTCAACGTTCTTGGTTTTTTTAAACGTGGATGTACCGAGGGACGTCGTTTCAGTCGCTCCAAAGCCTTGGTTAAATTCGATTTCACGCTGAAAACAGGAAATTCAATCTTTAAATAATTAAAACTATGTTTTAGATGCAAATAGCCTTTTTATGCTACCTGGAGATGGAACAAGCTTACCTACAGCAAATGATTTCTTCCTATTTTTGTTTTGTTTTAATACTACCACAGACCAGTTAAATTCAATATACTCTCAATGTCCTTATAACAAATCGTAACCCGCAAAAGCTCAAAATCCCGTATTATGTCTAGATGGCGCTGACTCATAGCCTGGAAACTTTCATAGCAGCCATTGCTACCAAGAAATTAAAATATTTTTTTTACTAAAACACACCAAAATATTTCGAGTTTTTTTAGTTAATTAACATTGCCCATAAAATTAAAGTAAACTGTTTTATTTTACCACTTTGATATACATAATCACAGATGGCGTGGTGACAATGTCCGTCGCAATAAGTTAATCGCGAACGTGATTTTGGAAATAGCGCCATCGAAAGATTTTATTTGAACCATTAAGAGCGGTAGTAAGCTAGAAGTCACATTTCGAGCCGAGACGATTTTATTTAATTAACGATTCATGGTAATTAACTTACCTATGGTGCCCGAACTTGATCATTGACAGAATCTCAAAAGTCCAAACTCAAGGTTTACCAAAGAGCCATGGAACGCAGCGTGTTAGGGGTGAAGAAAATCAACAGGATCCACAACACCACACTGCGCGCGAAGACCGGCATCGCAGATGTTGGCGACAAGACTGCCAAGCTGAAGTGGGACTGGGCGGGTCACGTCAGTCTTATGGTCACAGACAAACGGGCAACAGTCGTCACACAATGGGTGCCTGCAGATGGGCGTCGAAGCCGGGCCAGGCCGAGGAAGCGTTGGCGTGACGACCTCGATGCATCCCAAGATGGCTGGTGGGACGTGGCGAGTGATCGTGAGATGTGGAAGAACAGGGGGGGAGACCTTTGCCCATCAGTGGGAAAATATAGGTTAAAAAAAAGAAAAGAAAAACGATTCATATCTCCTAGCGACATCTCGCGTCCTAAGGTAATCAGATATCGAGTTACGATATTTTGTCGTAGACTTTAAGTCTATTAAATTATACTGGTCTTTGATACTACCAGATTATATTGGTCTGTGATACTACTAAGGTAACAGCCAAAAGCAAACAGCCCACCTGATGGTAAGCAGTTACCGTAGCCTATGGACGTTTGTAACACCAAATGCACGAATCACATGTTGCCAACCCTTTAAAAATTGTAAATCACCCTTTTTGAAGAACCCCATACTATAGTCACTGCGGAAAACTTCGCATATACTTAATATACAGAGAATCAACCAGACCCGGAACAAATATTTGTAGATCATGCAAGCATTTGTTCCGCGGCGGGAATCGAACCCGCAACCTCCTCCGACTCAGTCGGCTATTCGCCCACTACACCACGGAGGTCATTATGTGTGCTATGTGGCAAATAAATGATTGTCGAATGTGCCTCGGCAAAGCAGTTGATCGAGCAAAGCCAGATCTTTAAATCAATTTAGGCAAATCGGCTTTGTATGTATGTATGTATGTTTGTTTGTCCGACGATAACTTTCGAAGCGTTGAACCGATCATCGTGAAATTTGATACATAAATAGGTAGTCATGGCACAATTTTGGTGTGACTAAATGGGCTAAAATTGTTGGGGGTTTTTGAGATACTGGGGTTCAAAAAGGTAAAAAAAGTGAAAATGAGACTATTAGATCCAGTGGGACGTCAAATAAAAGGTCTTCAATAGTACATTTAGACTCCGTTTTTATTTTTAGTAAAGTCCTTATAGTTCTTGAGTTATTAGCCATTATAAAAACTGAGCTTTGACAAAATTCACAGGGTACACCAGTGGCCCCACATTGCCGTAAGCAAAGCTAATAGAATATTTACATAAATACATTTGTTTTATATAATTTATTTATATTATGTATATAAATTATTTTATATTATCTAATTTAATTCATACTTATAGTACTTATACACAAAGAATCACCCAGACCCGGAACAGATATCTGTACATCATGCAAACACTTGTTCCACGACGGGAATAGAACCTCCTGCGTCTCAGGTCGTCACATGAATGCTAACTACATACTATGCAAAAAGTGCCAAACGTTTTTTTTTATAAATTATAGGCTAGAGTTTGACCACGATCTCGCCTGATGGTAAGCGATGATGCAGTCTCGCGACTTGAAGCCCTAGGTTGTAGTTATCAGGACACAGACTCAGCCAAGGCGTTCCACTCCTTGGCGGTGCGTATAATAAAGGTGGAAGAGTACCGCTTTGTGCGTATGGGTGGTATGTCTACCATGTAGTGGTGGCGTACCGCAAAGCGTCTGGTTGTCCGATGATAGAATGGAGATGGTGGGATCAGATTGAAAAGCTCCCTAGCATACTATCCGACACGTATCCGATAAAAAACCGAGAGGATTGCAACCTTTCGACGATGCTCAAGGCTGTGGAGCCTTGCGTATGCTAACTCATCATTGCAAATGAGTTTCTAAGCTCTTCTATCAATTTAATCTAGAAAGTAATGTTTGGACTTGCTTCTGAGCCCTTGTGGAATATCCATAGGGGTCTGCGTTAGTAAGAGATTCGAGGATATTCATCATGGGGATATAGTCGTGAGTTTTTTACCGTTCAGATGTGTAAGTATATTACACTTGAAATAAACGTGTCGAGCGTTGACCGAACGGAGCCCGAATGTTCTATAACAGTATAGAGATTACGTGCAGGTGAAAATAGGGCGTCAGGGATTATGTACAGACCAGTCAGTATTTACTAAGCTAAGACTGCAATACATTCCAGAGACTTTTTAGTTGTTTATATGTGTTTTATTGTGAACGATATTTGAGGACCTCCGCGGTGCAGTGGGCGAATAGCGGTTTGAGATGCAGGAGAAGCGGGTTCTATTCCCACCGCGGAACAAATGTTTGCATGATCAGATGTTTGTTCCGGGTCTGGTTTCTCTATATTAAAAGTATAAATTTACACAAAAAGTATTCTATCAGTTATTTGGTTCCCATAATACAATCTTTGCTTAGTTTGGGGCTAGATGGCGTTGTGTGTGTCCAGCATTTATTTAATTAGTGTTGTATGATTAGGTTTGTGTTATTGTGATATAAGTGTTTATTAAATGCGTTATTCTGGTGTTAATTCTTAAGTTTCATGTTTTTTATACTATTGGAGATGGAACAAGCATATAGGCTACGACATGGCACGCTTCAAGAGAAATGTAAAGAGGTTTCTACAGTGTAGGGAACGCATCGACAATACCCCGGGTGTTGCCGGTGTCAATAGGCTACGGTGACCGCTTACCATGAGGTGGGCCGTAAGCCTGATTCCCCACAAATAACATAAAACAAA
The DNA here is from genome assembly GCA_918857605.2 of Philereme vetulata. Taxonomy (NCBI): domain Eukaryota; kingdom Metazoa; phylum Arthropoda; class Insecta; order Lepidoptera; family Geometridae; genus Philereme; species Philereme vetulata. The sequence continues at coordinate 6,872,830 of OU975436.1, forward strand.
TTTATAGCCCAGCGGATGTTAAGTGATAAACATCGCCTATAACATTGCCTCGTAGGTCACGCTCCTTAGAAACGTGCCCTACGATGCATTACTCTGCTTTTATCAACTTAAGGCATACTTGAGGCATGTATAATCATGTGCCTGTAATTTAATGTGTGGTTTTTTTATTCATAAGTGTATTGTTTCATGTAAACTTACCTTGCTTTTCTCCAATATGGCCTGGACATCGGAAGCGGCTAAAGGTGCGGCTCCACACGCGATATGTCGCACGTTACGAAAGTGCACCTCCGAGACATCGGGATGTTTCCCCAAAAGAATCGCTGAAATTGATATAGGGGACAACATTAATAAATAAACAAATAATGCTGGACATTTCACATAGCGCCATAGTGGTTCTCACGAGCCTCCTTCATTGCAAGCACCTACCAAACAGTGGCGTAACTACAGGTCGGTAAGTCGGCAAAATGCCACGGGCCCCCAGACGGAAGGGCCCCCAGCCAGAAGGGGCCCCCAGCCGGAATGGGGCCCCAGCCGGAAAGGGCCCCCGGTCAGATAAGAATCCCAACTCCCAACATTTATTCCCATGAGTAAATTTTAGACCAGTTGGAGGTCAGTCCGATTTATTAACTGATATCGGATTGCTCTCGGAGTCGGTATCGTACGGATATACTGAAATTGATAAAAACTTATTTAAGAATTCTATCCATCGAAAATCATATGGCCTGTTTATACTTTAATGATGTCATTAACACTTTTGCTGAACAGAAAGTCCGAAGAAAGGAATTTTAATAATTAAAATTGTGTACCTAAAGTACAATTGTGATTTCAGTTAAATATGTACTTTAAATTAGGTATCTTTAATGTAAAGTGATTTATAAGGACATCAAGTAATTATAATTATAAAGTTTGTATGTACACGGCTACACATCAAAAATTTCCAATATAATCTAACCTCTCATTCTACGAAAAGCCTACACAATGCGAGGTCAACTTATACTGGATTTGTATAGCTTGATGTGAAGCCGTGTGTACCTACTCCACGTATTGATTTATTATTAAACTCTTAGGTTCAATTAAAAGTGTATAAATAAGTATTATAAAATAAAAAATACTATTAATGTTAGTTCAGCTTCTTTATTTTTTAAGAATTTGCCACGGGCCTCAACGGTATAGTTAGGCCACTGCTACCAAATAATATTAAACAGTGTACAGCGGCCGCAGGCGGCTAAGTGATTGTTTTCACGCGTGTTACATCCCTCAAGAAGACGACAAACATCTCTCATCATGACCCCCGTGGTGCAGTGGCCGAATAGCCGGCTGAGACGCAGGAGGTAGTTCGATTCCCGCCGCGGAACAAATGTTTGCATGATCTACAGATATTTGTTCCGGGTCTGGTGGATTCTCTATATATTATATGTATGTATTTACAAAAAAATGTATAAAAGTATTCTATCGGTTATCTGGTTCCCATAGTACAAGATCTGCTTAGTTTGGGGCTAGATAGCGCTTTGTGAAATGTCCAGCAATATTTATTTATTTATCAACTACAGGAAGCCTATGGATAGAGGAGTTACGGAGTTCACAGGGCATGCGGAACGCAAGACAGATTAAACCAAGGTTAGTCGCTCTCGCATCGGCCTTTTATTGAATTTCAGTACATAAACTTGAGAGCAAAAAAATCGCACATTCATGATTTTTTGACATAACTAAAAAAAAACAAAAAATATTATGTTTCTGTAATGCAGATTCATAGTCTATTTTAATACCTATCCAGTGGTATCTGATTTGTCTTTCAATCATTACATAAAAATGCTTTTGTGGATTAATAACAAAAATGCATGTTTAGTAAAAAATTCTTTATTCAAGTATTGGTGTCAAAGTTATGAAATTAAAAGATAAAATTAATTAAAAGTTTGTTATTAATACCGAGTGTTCCCTCCCCTAGCCTGAATCACTGACTCCATCCGTGTTTTCATTGATGTTACTAGACTTTTGATAAAGTCTTGAGGAATAGCCTCCCATTCCTCTGCGATCGCCTGTTGCAGCTCCTGTAGAGTCGATGGAGGAGCATCTCGGCCTCGAACTCTTCTTTTCAGCTCGTCCCATAGATGTTCGATGGGATTGAGGTCTGGGCTTCGAGCTGGCCACTCCATAACGGTCACATCCACCTCTTGAAGGTACTCGATCACTATGCCAGCAGTATGCGGTCTTGCATTATCTTGCATAAACAGAAAGTTTTCGCCGATAAACCCAGCATAAGGTACGACGTGGCTCTCGAGTACTTCCTCAATGTATCGTATGGAAGTCAATCCTCTTGATTGGCGACCAGTATTCGGTCCGGTGATGAAGGCAAGCTCGGTTTTTGCTTCCATAGACATGCCTCCCCAAAACATGATTGATCCACCGCCATAGGCGACACGTTCTGTTATGCAGCATTGGGCAAATCGCTCTCCCGATCTTCTATACACCTTCCCCCGTCCGTCGTTGCCATGCAAGCACATCCTGCACTCATCAGAGAACAGGACTGCACTCCACTGCTCTTCGGTCCAATTCAAATGGTCTCGAGCGAACTGAAGGCGGGCTTCTCGGTGGGCTGTGGTCAATTTCGGCCCGTTTGCTGGCCTGTGTGCAGTCAGGCCACCTTCTCTCAATCGTCTTCTGACTGTCCACCGGCTAACTTCTACTTCACGAACTTCTTGAAGTCGTTGGCCCAGTTGAACTGCGTTCAAACGACGATTTCTTAAAGATGTCGTTATAAGAAAGCGGTTATCACGCTCTGTTGTAGCACGGGGACGGCCCGATCCTTGTCGCCGTTGGTAGCCACCAGTCTCTTGATACCTCTGGTATACACGCCGAACGGTAAATCGGCTCAAACTCAATTGTCGAGCCACTTGACTTTGCTTAAGCCCCGATTCAACAAGGGCAACCACTTGAGCGGCTACTTCTGGTGTAGTATCCATTTTCGTGTTCCGTTTGAAGCCAATATCAATAGAGAACCTTTCACACTGTACGTTGGTATGCAAATGATGACCATTCCCTCAATATGCACTCTTTTATACCTGCGATAAATCCCGCCGCCGGCCTTACCTGGATCGAGCGACATAAGGGGGTCTATTGTTTTGTTGCTAATGAGTTGTTTTTAAAGGTAAATGTCAACCCTTTATCAGTTCTGCGAATGCCTAGATTATGCACTTTAATTTAATTTGATTTTAATTTGCTGTAAGCTCCAAATAAAAAAAAATTTAACTTTTAAGTAAAAATGTGCGGATGTGCGATTTTATTGCTCTCAAGTGTAGTTTGTGAGAACACAACCGAACTAAGCAAAGCTTCTACTATGGGAAACAGATGTCTTATATTATTTTTTTTACAACCAGACCCGAAACAAATGTCTGCAGATCATGCAAACATTTGTTTGCATTGTTTGATGGGACAAGCTTATGGCCAACCCGATGTTAAATGGTAACCATCGCATATAACAGAAAATTGTCTCGTAGGTCACACACGTTATAAACGTACTCTATGTTGCATTGCCCTGCGTCCATCAATTTGAGTCATACAGAACGTTTCATTGATATTGGTGGGTTAAAACATACTCTTTATCATTAGGTATCCTATTAGTAATATACCTACTCTTATCTTGATAAAACAGAATTTATAGCATGTACTAAACATTAGATACTGTATTTAATCTTATTAAATCGTATTTCAGCAACAGAAAACAATTTATCGAAATTAAAGATATTGTAAATGGTCAAGAAGTTTTGATGAAATCTAAGTTAACTAATATAACACGCGGAGTTCCACAGGGCTCAATATTAGGACCAATTTTCTTTGTAATTTACTTAAACGATCTTATTAATTTTATTAGTAATTCTATCCCAGATATTAAATTAGTAGTTTATGCAGATGATACAAATGCAGTCATCCCAGCCAGATGTTTGCAAGAACTTGACAGTAAGATTAGCAATGCACTTATAGCATTTAATAAATGGTTCTATGCTGACAATTTAAAATTAAACATTAATAAGACTAATGCAGTATTATTCCGAACGACAGCCCGTAGTCAAGATACTATTGACATAATCAGTAACGGTATAAAGTTAGAATTCAACAATAGTGTAAAATTTTTGGGAGTACATATTGATCAGTTCCTAAACTGGAAACCTGAATTGGAGTCTGTTGAGAACTCAATAAGTTCAGCCTGCTATGCTATAAGAAGCTTAAGAGATGAGGTGACGCTTGAGCAACTTAAAACAGTTTACTACGCACTGGTGGAGTCTAAGTTGAGATATAGTGTAAAATTTTGGGGAAATAGTTACGAATATAATATTAACAGGGCATTCGTGTTACAAAAGCGTGCTATTCGTACCATGGTGCGGATACCTCCGTGGGAAACATGTAAGGATCATTTTCAGAGCCTACAAATTTTGACACTGCCTAGCCTCTACATATTAGTAGTTCTTATGGATGTTGTCCGGCATCCACATAAGTATGAGACACCGGAACAAAAAGTGCTAAGATTGAGCACAAGAAGGAAAGGTCTTGATGCTCCACTATGTCCAAAATTAAATGTAGCGATGCATGGCTCTCGGTATCAAGCAGTTATTTTATACAACTCTCTCCCCATTGACATGAAAATTATTGATAGTCCAATCATATTTAAGACTAGGCTAAAAAAGCTTTTGCTGGAAGGGTGTTTTTATTCAGTGGATGATTTCAAGTCACAATGCAATTCAAAATGATTTATTTATTCAATTAATTTATGACACTTTTCATTTTTTTTTTAACTTGACTTTTTAACCTAACTGCTGTTTTTGTGATTTTTAATGTGACTTGTGTTTTCAATTGTGTCGATTTATTGATTGTTTTTGTATTTAATGATGATTATTTTTAAAATTTTAATGTATAGTTAGTATAATTTAATGTATAACGTAGTTTCAAATACAATTGTATAATTGTTTATGAACAAATAAATAAAAAAAAAATCGTACATCTAATACTTGTAATCTATAACTATCAAAATACTGGCACGAAATGTATAACCAACTTACTGGACTTACAGTTTCATTCAAAATAAAGGTAAAGGGAGTTTATGTAAATTGGTTACTTTGTTTTGAGTAGATATTGCAGTTATTCTGGATTGAAATCCAGACTTTTCCCTATATTTGTGTCACTAAAGCTACACGCATACCAAATGTCAGCACTGGTCTACCCTGTGAATTTTGTCAAAGTTCAGTTTTTATTATGGTTAATAACTCAAAAACAACAGAGACATTACTAAAAATAAAAACGGAGTCGATATACAGAGTTGTTTTTTTTACTGTAACAGTACGGCAGCACCCATAACCAGAGGAGATACAGGTACAGTTTCTTTTGAAACATCAGCTCGTTTTCGAAGAAAAACATTTTAGCATTCAAATTTTTTTGGTCAAGTATGAGTAGCGCCTTAAAATGAATCAAGTTGGTATTTTTTTTTGATGTCGATCGATGCAATCCTTTGTAAGGATCATTTTATTGTATCGGATGAAAAAAATCTGAACAGCGGATGTTAGTCAAATTTGATAAAAAGTACCTCATACAACAGGACAAACAAAATTCCTTCTACAAACATTTTATTAGATTCTAATTGCACATTAAAGAAGTATTAATACTGTAGCGATTAAGAAGTTTAGGAACTCCATGCTCTCATGAGCAATTCAAAAACATTTCGTATTTCAGAACAATTTTGAATTTCGAACATGGTTCTTGCACCTTTCGGACTTTTATATCAGTCATTGCATCATCTTATTTGTCCTATCATGGCATTGTCAAATACACAAAAAGTAGACTTAATTGAAGCATACTTCCTTAACCGGCGAAGCCCAACTAAAGCGCTGAGGTGGTATCAGGAACGCTACCCAGACCGCGATTGAGGAAGTATACTTCAATTAAGTCTACTTTTTGCATATTTAACAATGCCATGATAGAACCAATAAGATGATGCAATGACTGATATAAAAGTCCGACAAGTGCAAGAACCATGTTCGAAATTAAAAATTGTTCTGAAATACGAAATGTTTTTGAATTGCTCATGAGAACATGGAGTTCCTAAACTTCTTAATCGCTACAGTATTAATACTTCTTTAATGTGCAATTAGAACCTACTAAAATGTTTGTAGAAGGAATTTTGTTTGTCCTGTTGTATGAAAATACTTTTTATCAAATTTGACTAACTTCCGCTGTTCAGGTTTTTTTCATCCGATACAAATGATCCTTACAAAGGACTGCATCGATCGACATCAAAAAAAAATTTTACCAACTTGATTCATTTTAAGGCGCTACTCACACTTGACCAAAAAAATTTTAATGCCAAAATGTTTTTCTTCGAAAACGAGCTGATGTTTTAAAAGAAACTGCACCTGTATCTCCTCTGGTTATGGGTGCTGCCGTATTGTTACAGTTAAAAAAAACACTGTATACTAATGAAGACCTTTCATTTGACGTCCGACTTGACCTAATAATCTCAATTTTTTTTTTACCCCTCTTGAACCTCAATATCTCAACCCCCCCTCCCCCCCACATACACACACACACGTTTAGCTGATTTAGTCACACCAAAATTGTGCCATCACTACCTACCTATGTATCAAATTTCACGATGATCGGATAAACACTTCGAAAGTTATCCTCGGACAAACAAACATACTTAGGTACATAAAACGCCGATTTGCTTAAGTTGATTTAAAGATCTCGCTTCGCTCGATCAATTAATTCTAAAATAACTCTGTTTGTTTGTTAGATTTTCACGACTACACGGCTGAACGGATCGTACACACTATACATTAATATACAAGAAACTTTTAAACAAAAATATAACCGAATTTTACAGGAAAAAAAACAAACTACTGAACCGATTTTGATGATCTATGGGACCAATTGGAAAGTATATATTTTCATATAAAAAATAATTTACCGAATAGGTTAAGAGGATGGAGTTTAATAATAGAATAGAATACTCTTTATTGCACACCAACCAAATTAAAAATACAAAGAAATACACAAAAATAAAAGTAAGCACAATGGGCGGACTTATCTCTAAAAGCGATCTCTTCCAGACAACCTTTGGATTTCAGTTTACTTTTTGGCTTCAATTTTGATGATAGATTTTTTTCCTTTTGGAACAGTGCAGAACAACCCTAGAACAATTCAGAACAACTGCCAAACACTGGAAAATTTAAAAGAGCGGGGCTAACTTCACACTTCGGTATTTCATTTTCTGGCTTCAATTTCGATGATAGAATTTTTTTTCCTTTTGGAACAGTGCAGAACAACCCTAGAACAATTCAGAACAACTGCCAAACACTGGAAAACTGAAAAGAGCGGGGCTAACTTCACACTTCGGTATTTCATTTTCTGGCTTCAATTTCGATGATAGAATTTTTTCCTTTTGGAACAGTGCAGAACAACCCTAGAACAATTCAGAACAACTGCCAAACACTGGAAAACTGAAAATAGCGGGGCTAACTTCACACTTCGGTATTTCATTTTCTGGCTTCAATATCGATGATAGAATTTTTTTCTTTTTGGAACAGTGCAGAACAACCCTAGAACAATTCAGAACAACTGTCAAACACTGGAAAATTGAAAGAGCGGGCCTAACTTCACACTTCGGTATTTTATTTTCTGGCTTCAATTTTGATGATAGAATTTTTTTCCTTTTGGAACAATGCATTACAACCCTAGAACAATTCAAAACAACTGTCAAAAACTGGAAAATTAAAAAGTGCGGAGCTAATGTGCATTCAGGTTTTTACGATTTCTGTCTTCAATTTTCACTTTAGAATTCGGTTATTTTGGAACAGTGTAGAACAACCCTAGAACAATCCAGGACTGTCATCAAAATTTAAAAAATCCAAAAGTGCGGGGCTACTAAAACCGGTATCTTCGATTTCCAGCGGATTTTTTTTTACTTTAGAGATATAATATTCTGGAACAACGTAGAACAATTCAGCACAACTGTCAGAATTCAGATTATTTAAAAGTGCGGGGCTAACTTCACACATACATGTTTACACTGTTATCATCGTATTTGTGGTTTATCTACTTACTCTTAAAATTTATTTAAAACTAGCTTCCGCCAGCGGCTTCGCACGTGTTGTTTGTCAAAAAAAATTTACCTATGTTTGAATCCAGGTCATAATCTACGTACATACCAAATTTCATCGCAAACGGTTCAGCCATTACGACTTAATTGAGTAACGAACAAATACACAAACATCAAAACTTTCACATTTCTAATACCTATTAGTGTGAATAGTAAGTTCTCATAAATTACGAAATTATGTAATCTGTTGATATTATTATTTAAAATGTATGTTCTATCTGTTAATATTTACTGAAACCGTGTTAAAGTTATAAAATGTCTGCTTTTATTGCTAATTTTACACTATCCCACTATTATAACCGCGAAAGTTTGTATGGATGCATATGTGGATATTTGTTACTCTTTCACGCAAAAACTACTGAATGGATTTTAATGAAATTTGGTATATTTATGACCTGGATTGAAACATAGGCTACTTTTCATTGACAAAACACGCGAGCGAAGTCGCAAGCGGAAGCTAGTAAAAAAAGTTTAAAATATCGACGACCTCGACGAGGACGACCTCCGTGGCGCAGTGGGCGAATAGCCGGCTGAGACACAGGAGGTAGCGGGTTCGATTCTCGCCGCGGAACAAATGTTTGCATGATCTACAGATATTTGTTTCGGGTCTAGTTGTTTTTCTATATATATTATAAGTATGTATTTGCAAAAAAAAGTGTATATAAGTATTCTATCAGTTATCTGGTTACCATAATACAAGCTCTGCTTAGTTTGCGGCTAGATAGCGTTGTGTGAAATGTCCAGCAATATTTATTATTATTATATTGGTTATGGTTAGCTGCGTTAGCTATGGTTGCCTTCAGAGTGAGCACAAGAAGCACGTCTGTCGTATTTTATTTAATTTGGAAACCCTAATAAATAAATTAAATTAAACTTCACGTAGGTTTTATTAAATACCTTTTTTTAACAACTTATATGGCAAACGAGCATGCAGTCCACCAGACGTTAATTGGCTACTGCAGCCCATGGATATCCATATAGAATTCAAAACAAGCTATTATGTTGTCTTGATCTTTATCTGGATACGTTGCCATACTATAGGACTTAGCTGTTATGCCTATGTGCCAGTAATTACAGGACCATACCATTACCATCTACCGGAACACAGCAGCACAATTACTGCTATTTGGCGGCAGATAAAAAAATGGTAAATACCTTTTTAAAAATATCCTGAACAATGTAAGTGATAGTAAATGTAAGTAATGTAACTAGTATGCTTATCTACGGAAGTTCAACTTACCCACCGGCGGTACGATATACAGCAAATTCATTGGCTGTGTCTTCAACAAATCTAAGTATACACTGGCTGAGAATTTGGACATCGTGACGAGTTTGCAACCGTGATTCAGGTGTCCCAGCAAATTGACGACCATTCCGTACACGTGGAAGAATGGAAGGAAACATGGAAGGATGTCTTGATGGTTTCCTGGAAAGTTAGGTTAAGTTTTAGACACATTATTAGGAGTAATAAAATAGAATAACATAAAATAATAAAATAGAGAAACAGTTGTTTCTGCTACTTCAATAAACTCATTTTAAAATAAACTCAATAACTACAAAATAATAAGACATTGCTACAAAAGTTAACTTTAGAGACTTAGCACTGTGTAATGTAGACATATCAGCAATAATGTTGCTCGACTATAAACTAAATATATAGATAAAAATAAATAAAAATATGAGATATCAAAATGAAGGTATTTAATAGTAGATTACTAAACGAGGGGATAAAGCAGTGTTTTAAATCCCGAGCGTAACGAAGGATTTACGGAAGGATAACGAAGATTAACTCACGACCGGAGCGAGGGAGTTACGAGAATTCTGAGTGCAGAGAGGGATATAAGCACGCCCAAGATCCAGACAGCTTTACCCACGAGGAGAATACTCGTTTCACACTTTGTGCGAGACAATAAAAACCGAATCTAGGTTGGTGCATTGTGTGCCGAGGTTAGTTCGAGTTACAGATGAGGTTCCAATTTTAAATCACAATCAACATTGAAATCACAAATTCAAATAATTGAATTTCATTATGCTTCAAATTTAGTACAACTTTACTCCCGGCTCAGATGGCTTTAACCATCTGCTTTCGGTGAGGTTTACATGACATATAATTGGACATTGTCGAGCAGGTGGTGTGAAAAAGAACATTCCAAAATATATAACACCTATATAAAAAGTAATAGTAAGCTGAAAAAAAAATTAAATTTTAAATATTCCGTTCTCACGGCCCTCTTTGTGTGCTAGATTTCTATAGCGAAAAAATATGTTATATAAAAAACAAGATACCCGTCTGTAAAGCAAACTGTTATAAGCACATTTCGAAAATCGCAGCTCATTGTTAATTTGTCCTTCATGTTTTCTTTTATCAAATGAACTTTGGTTTTTATTGTTTTTTTCTGATAAAACTTATTATAAGAGTTTACTAATTGGACTTTTGATATCTTAATCTACATCTACCTTAAAAACTACTAACCTAGCTTATTTTACGACTATACGAAATGCACTTAGATAACCACTAACGAGACTATGCTAAGCAGTGCATATTTCTCAGACGCTAATCACATCAGCATTTTCGTCGCTGAATAGCCAAACGTCATCCCATTTTAACAGACTTCAAAAAAGGAGGAGGTTCTCGATTTCTCGTATTTTTTTTGGTACCAAGACAGGATCTGATGATTGGATCCCAAATAAATCGAGGACAACCCTCAAATTATATAGGGACGCAATTCGGTTTTATGTTTGTTATTACCTCAGAACTCCGTCATTTATCAACCGATTTGGAATTTTTTTTTTCATTTGAAAGGACTTTCATATTGGTCTCATAAAAAATTCATCAAAATCAGTTTAGTAGTTTGGTTAAGTCAGTTATATTTTGGTTATTATGTAAGTTCTTCTATGAAAAGACACTTTGTTTACTCTAAAATAAACTAGATTTTTATGTTAAAGATACATTATTCTTTATTTTTACAGCAAATTACAATAACTTAACCTATAAAACTTAGACTTATACGGGGTGGTACAATGGACGGCCTTATCGATTAAAGCGATATCTTCCAGACAACTTTTGGATGGACTAGATTGAAAAAAACGTGATAGAACGCGGTGTAATGCCTATTTAAGTAGAACAATATTTTATACAAACCAGATCAGGATTAACAACCAAAATTAAGACTAATAAAAAAATTATCAAGTGGATTTAGCTTTATAAATCAGGCGCCTAAACTCCTTTCAGTTTTAAAACTAAAGTCTATAAATACTTACCGTTAGTCATAATCGGAAAACAATTTTCATCATAAGCCATGGTTTCCATCGCCGACAGGATATTCTTATGACTGATTTCCACACCTTTAGGCAAACCTGTGGTCCCACTACTGAACGGTATACAAGCTACGTCATCCAGCTTCCTCTCTATCTTATCCAATAGTCCATAGTCAACCTCTCCAGATTCTGCAATTTCTGAATACCGTATGACCCCACTGGGTATTACTGTTTGGGGAGTGTCGATCAAGACGATTTTTACGTTATGTTTCGTGTTTTTCAGCCCTTTCAATACGTTTTCGTAGCATTCTGGTATTGTGATCAGTACTTTCGGTTCGGTGAGCGTGATTTGCTGGTTTATTTCATCTGTAAATGCAAAAAACCTTCTAAAACATCGGTAAAAGTGCGTACCCAGTATATTATTTTGTAAAATGCTTCCAGTAGTTTATTTTTATTTTGAATTTAGTTTTGCATCTTACTGTTTTGAATAGATGGTAAAACACCATCTAAACAAAAACCGGTCAAGTACCAGTCGGACTCGTGTGCCGAGGGTTTCGTACCTACCTATAATACCGCCATAATAAAATTGGTATAATATTTATTGGTGGCTAAGTTTTAAGTTGGTGTGTGTGTGTTGTAATGGTTGAGTTATACATGTATGTATAGGTACAGCCTTCAATTTTATTTTTTTATTTTTGTCAAATTTCGTGATTCTAGGTCAACGGGAACTACCATATTTTGGGTCGAAAACCTATATGGTACTTCCGGTTGACCTAGAATTGTCAATTTTGGTTAAAAGCAAGGTCTTACAGCACAAGTAAAAGAAAAACTCCGCTAAATAAAAAAGTTGAAAATTAAGGTAAATTTTGGTACATAAAAGTTTTCGCGAAAATTTCGCGATTTTTATACACCTAATAATGACTATGTTACGGTCATGGACCGAGTTTCGTACTAATGTTACTATACTCCAGGAGCTTGGCATAAAACAACGTCTGTCAGCTTTAGTACAAACTCGCATTCTGAAGTTCTTCGGCCACGTCTCGAGGCGGGACACGGACTCTATTGAGCGTCTTGTCGTACAAGGACGAGTGGAGGGCATCAGACCGCGCGGAAGGTCGCCCATGCGGTGGACCGATCAAATAAAAGCTGCAGTGGGCGGCCAAATGCATGAATGCACGAGAATGTCTGTCAACAGAGACAAATGGCGAGATATCGTGAGGCGTGTAACATCTGCCCCAAAAAACAAGGATACAACATGTTGACCACGACCGCTCTGTCAAGAGCGTTACGATTGAGAAGAAGAAGAATGACTATAGACTAGGGAATGCAATCCCGACTCGAGATTGCAAATTCGAGATCCCGCGGGATTAGAAATATCAATCCCGCGGGATCCCGGAATTTTCGGGATCCCGTCTAGTTTAAAATTTTTTTTAAATTCGGATGACTGAAAAAGCTAATAACTGCTTGTTTGTGATAGTGAGGTTAACTAAAATCACATATTACTCGAAAGAAAATAAAAATCTTTATTCTTTAATCTTACCAACTAAATAATTAGCGTCACCTGTCGCTAATATTCGGAAATAGTCGGAATAGTTTTCTAACGCTGTTTGGCGTTCCTGCCGCTAGCGGCCGTCAGTCAGCGCGCCGCTTGCGCCCCGAGTGGACGTGTGTAGCGTCGCTGACCACTGCCGCCCAATCCCGTCAATCTCGAACGGGATCTCGTCATATGATGCGTCGGGATTGATCCCGAAAAAATACACGAGATCGGGATTGCATTCCCTACTATAGACCTCAGTATCTGGTATAAGTTTCAACTTGCAAGGTTCACCCGTTCCTGAGAAAATCGGTGGTGACACACGGACAAGAGTGATTTTATAAGGGTTCCTTTTTATCTTTTGAGGTACGGAACCCTACAAAACGATAAATAGCCCTTTTACCAAGAACTCTCTACTAACACAGATTATTCTCGAACACAGATTATAGTTTAGTATAACAGGCAGAGCCGTTCTTCAAAATTTGTCGACTATTGTCGAAAATTGTTACCTACCAATTCACCCTGTGTATTCATGAAATGCACCCTGGAACATTGTATTAGAATAAGATAGAATACTATTTATTGCAAGCCAACAAAATTAAAAATACAAAGAAATACACAAAATAAAGGTAAGTACAATGTATTCGGTAAAGTCTGTGAAATTCAGTCATGTACTTGCGTACCAAATTGATGTATTTGGCCTACATTGGTCTGATTTCAATAAACGAAGTGTTCGCATTGTTTGGTTCATTAGCATTGTACTTATATGTACCACTATGTACTAACGCGAGGATACATGTCAACAATACAATTTATCTCTTCAATAACATGTTTCGTAAGAGAAAAAAGTAGATTTCGTTTCGTTGGTTCGCATGCTCTGAATGAACTTACACATGAAAAATAACTTACACCACTTATGCTCTGTAAGTGGGTCATTGTTAGCTCGATATATGATGCATAAATGCGATTTACGCCCCTAGGGGCATCTGTTTTTCCGGCCTAATATAATCTTGGCCTTTTTTCAGCAATGGCCATCCTTTGGCAAATAATATAATGATGATGAAATAATAACCTACTTTTTGTGGTTTGTATCCGCTAATTGGTATCTATTGATGTCTAATTATCATGTAAGATCCCCCAATATGAATGATTACATATTTATCAAATTACTTTATTATTCGATAGGAACAGCTTATCGTTTATCTTTATGTACTGCCCGTTTTCGCAAGGGTTTTTATCAAAATATAGACTACCTATAGTACTATTTTAACACATTTTATTAACACAATGTATTTAGTGTCGTGTAGGCTCTACAGTGTATACCTAGTATAGTTTTTTTGTCTACAGTGTAGAGCATTACCCATAGGTTATTGTAAAAATCCTCGTGATCTTATTCTCACTTAGTGTAAAAATTTTAAAGTGGTTGGGTATTCGTAAGTATTCGATTCGTTTTTGTTGTTTTTTTAATCATTGAAAAGGGCTTCACGAATTATGTATTTTGACCAATGTCATTCATCAAAGTGATTCGTGAAATCACGAAAACGAATCGAATACGAGGAGACAAACGCCATAGGAGAGTGGAAATAGGTGTTAAAGTTTCTAAGTGCTACAAATATCTCTAGGATACAAGGAACTCTGTCAAAGATCTACATATCTTTTAGAAGCATCTAATTCTCTAATCTGAGATTAGTGTTTATTGGGAGAGCTATCTATAGATAAAATAGGCGCCGAGAAGGGGTAATGACATATTATCAAACCGCTTGTCAAATGATGTCATGCTTCAAAAGCTTATAGCAAACATTAATCCATTCTAGGTATAGTACAGTAAAATGATGTCATTTTATAAAGCCTTTATTGCCCAGTTTGCCTACCTAGGTATGGGCCTGGAGATCGAACAAGCTTATGGTTCACCTGATGTTACTCCCGTTGCCTGTATTTTGAATGAAACTGTAGGTCAAGTTTTTTTGGTTAATATTTTCTTGGTACTATTTTGATATGTAGTTAAAAATTACAAATAATATTTTTTATTAGTTACTAGTTAAATCAAAAAAATTATCGCAATACATTTTTTTAGCTGCATGCTAGCATTAACGTTCCTCCTCCATATATGCCAATCTCGCACTCCTCCGCGCGCGCAATAAGGTTAAAAAGGGGATCAAAGTTTTCTCTCATATAGATTCTAATATAGATCTCTCATATAGATAACTAGTTAGTTATCCGGATGTTTTTTATAACATGGTCAGAATCTGAAAAGGGTCGAGTTGCTACTTCAAACCTAGGGCAATCACAGTGTTTAAAAAACTTGAAAATAATACGATCTCGATCTCGATGCCTTCGAGACTGATTAGTGGAATTTGGCACGCGAGCGAAAGTCCTGGAAGACAGTGAAGGAGACCTTTGCCCAGCAGTGGGATGACATAGGTCGAAAAAAAATACAAAATGTCCTTACATTCCTTATAAATAGGATTCACAGACGTCAGCACACATCCAGCCTGCAGCGATCCAAATGCAACCACAGGAAATTCAGGAGAATTAGGTAGCATCACCGCGACCACATCACCTTGCTTCAAGCCTAGCTTCTTGAGTAATGATGTGGCGAATGTTGCTGTATGGTGCTGTAATTGACTGTACGTGTAGGCTTTTTTTGTTTCGGCACTTTCCTGAAAAGAAAAACATGGGACCAGTCAAGCGGTGGCACAAAACAGCAATGAAACAATAGGGGCTGCTAGTAATAGTCTGTAGAACTGCAAATTCACCCTATCTTTGCGGACGTTTTATATATAAAAGTAAGTCATGTTAGTTACACTATTTATAACTCAAGAACGGCTGAACCCATTTGGCTGAAAATTGGTGGGGAGATAGCTTAGAACCAGGAGACGGACATAGGATACTTTTTATCCCATTCGACCGCGTTCCCGTGTGACGGGACACAAAACGTCAGAGATAATATAAAACGTGGTATAACAAAAACGCATCTGACATGGAATAACAAAACGCAAATGACAGCTAAACGTTATTTTGTCTATGGTTAAGTATGGTTGTAAATATATATATAAAAAATCGGGTTAGTAATGATGGCCGGGGACAACAATTGACAATTCTTCCAGGCTGACATATATTGACTGCCCGCGTTATATACATGTCAAGGCAGTACGAAGTTCGACGGGTCAACTAGTTTCAAATAAAAACAGAATTTTCCTAATCGGTTGATAAATGAAGGAGTTCTGAGGTAAAAACATAAAACAATTATGCGTCCTTATAAAATTAGAAGGTTGCCCTCGATTTTTTTGAGATCCCATCATCAGATCCTAACTTGGTGCCAATGGGACCACCTGGGAAGTATACCTACCCTTTTAAACAAAAAAATAATTTATCGAATCGGTCAAGGCGTCTTTGAGTAATCGGGGAACATTCCTAAATAAAAAAAAAGATTGCGTCGAATTCAGAACCTCCTCCTTTTTTGAAGTCGGTTAAAAATTACTTCATCATCATCATCATAACAGCCGTAGAACGTCCACTGCTGGACAAAGGCCTCCCTCATTAATCTCCAGGAACTGCGGTTGGAAGCGGCCTGCATCCAACGCCGACCTGCGGTTCTTACCAAGTCGTCTGCCCATCTTGCAGGTGGACGTCCTACGCTGCGCTTGCCGGTCCGTGGCCTCCACTTGCGAACTTTCCGGCCCCATCGGCCATCTGTTCTGCGCGCTATATGGCCTGCCCATTGCCCCTTCAACATGCTAATCCATCGGGCTATGTCGGTGACTTGAGTTCTCCTACGTATCTCCTCATTTCTGATTCGATCCCGTAGATAAACCCCGAGCATAGCCCTCTCCATAGCTCGTTGAGCGAAAGTTGAAATAAAAAATTACTTACGAGCTTTCAAAGTCGTAAAAATGTGTAAATGTGTAGAAAAGGGTCAACTTCTGTATTCGTGTTGAACCCTTTTTAGAGCGAGTTTAAAATGTTCCCTAGACACCTACAGATAAACACTATCAATAGATAAGACTAGGTACATAAGTAAATACTCTGCTCTACTAGTACTTATAAGGTCGTAATTTAGAGGTCATAGACTATTATAGACTACTTTAATTGCTTTTTAAATCTATGTCAAGGATTACTAGTGCTTATACTAACACACTTCAAAGCCTCCGTACCTCCGTGGCCCAGTGAATGAATAGCTGGCTGAGACACAGGAGGTAGCGGGTTCGATTCCCGCCGCGGAACAAATGCTTGCATGATCTACATATATTTGTTCCGGGTCTGGTTGTTTCTCTATATATTTAAAGTATGTATTTACAAAAAGAAAACGTATACTCATAATTAATTATTCTATCAGTTATCTGGTTCCCATAGTACAAGCTCTGCTAAGTTTGGGGCTAGATAGCGCTGTGTGAAATGTCCAGCAATATGTATTTATTTATTTATTTACAAAAAGAAAACGTATACTCATAATTAATTATTCTATCAGTTATCTGGTTCCCATAGTACAAGCTGTGCTAAGTTTGGGGCTAGATAGCGCTGTGTGAAATGTCCAGCAATATGTATTTATTTATTTATTTACAAAAAGAAAACGTATACTCATAATTAATTATTCTATCAGTTATCTGGTTCCCATAGTACAAGCTCTGCTAAGTTTGGGGCTAGATAGCGCTGTGTGAAATGTCCAGCAATATGTATTTATTTATTTATTTACAAAAAGAAAACGTATACTCATAATTAATTATTCTATCAGTTATCTGGTTCCCATAGTACAAGCTCTGCTAAGTTTGGGGCTAGATAGCGCTGTGTGAAATGTCCAGCAATATGTATTTATTTATTTATTTACAAAAAGAAAACGTATACTCATAATTAATTATTCTATCAGTTATCTGGTTCCCATAGTACAAGCTCTGCTAAGTTTGGGGCTAGATAGCGCTGTGTTAAATGTCCAGCAATATGTATTTATTTATTTATTTACAAAAAGAAAACGTATACTCATAATTAATTATTCTATCAGTTATCTGGTTCCCATAGTACAAGCTCTGCTAAGTTTGGGGCTAGATAGCGCTGTGTGAAATGTCCAGCAATATGTATTTATTTATTTATTTACAAAAAGAAAACGTATACTCATAATTAATTATTCTATCAGTTATCTGGTTCCCATAGTACAATCTTTGCTTAGTTTGGGGCTAGATGGCGCTGTTTGTTCAGCATTATTTATTACTAGTTTCCGCCAGCGGCTTCGCACGCGTGGTTTGCCAATAAAAAGTAGTATATGTGTTAATCCAGGTTATGATCTACGTACATACCAAATTTCATCGAACCCGGTTCAGCTGTTCCGACGTGAAAGTGTAACAAACATCCATACAAACTTTCGCGTTTATAATATTAGTGGGATTAATCC
Organism: Philereme vetulata; assembly: GCA_918857605.2. Classification (NCBI taxonomy): domain Eukaryota; kingdom Metazoa; phylum Arthropoda; class Insecta; order Lepidoptera; family Geometridae; genus Philereme; species Philereme vetulata. The sequence goes on from OU975436.1 coordinate 6,891,148, forward strand.
TACAGCATGCAAATAGATGTTAGGTAGTAGATGGTAAAAGTAGAAAATGTTGACTAGGAAAGACTTTTGTGGCACTGTGGTTGAGGGGAGAGTTTGATTCCCACTGCGAACCAATGTTGGTATGATCTTTTTTTTTATCCCCTAAATCTTTGTTATTTGTCACTATTTCTACGGCTATTTCTGACTTTTTAGCTTCTGGAACCAGTGTTCGAATGCGATTAAAAACTCATTAGTTTTGTATGAACTTTAAATTTAAACACTAAAGCATTACTCTACAGCAGCGATTCCTAAAGTGGGTTCCGTAGAAAAGTCGCCAGGGTTCCGCGTGAATATTTTTATTTATGGCTGTTACATCCACAAACCACAGTTAAGTATAAATCGTGTCGTTGTGATACTGGTTGTTCAGCTACACATACCTATACAAAAAACCAATTCAGGTCGAGATTGGATGCTACCTCAGATATGCGCATACAACTGTCGGACATAAAACCGAACTTTATAGAAATCATTGATTAGCAGTTAAACTATTCCATTCATTCTTCACAAAAAATTAAATTAAAGTGAAGAATAAAGTGTTTTACTTCTAGAATATTTCTAATTTAAGTTTTTGTTCTTATATAAATTACAGTGACTTCGATTTGTAATCATTTGATATGGGGTTCCATAAAATAAAAGGTATTTGGTGGGTGTTCCGTTACCATAAGAGTAGGTACACACGGCTACACATCAAGCTATACATTTCCAGTATAAGCTGACCTCTCATTCTACGAAAAGCCTACACAATGCGATGTCAGCGTATACTAGAAATGTATAGCTTGATGTGTAGCCGTGTGTACCACTGCTCTACAGTACCTATCATAAAATCAACTTCGGCAAGAAAATCATGTCGGCCACCAGGATCCTCTAACCTAGGGTTCGCAGATTAAAAATCGAAATTCCGGTGTAAATTCCTGACATTTGATGAAAATTCCTGACTTTCTTGTAAATATAACATCGTTAGCATCGTGCAAGCAACTTCTCTACTTTTGGGAGCAATAAATATCATTAATGATCAAAATGACAACGTATGTAATGTTGACGATCTCCGTGGTACAGTGGGCGAATAGCCGGCTGAGACGCAGGAGGTAGCGGGTTCGATTCCCGCCGCGTAACAAATGTTTGTATGATCTACAGAAATTTGTTCCGTGTCTGAGTATTTCTCTATATATTATAAGTATGTATTTACAAAAAAAAGTATAGAAGTAAGTATTCTATCAGTTATCTCGTACCCATAGTACCTACAAGCTCTGCTTAGTTTGGGGCTAGATAGCGCTGTGTGAAATGTCCAGCCATATTTATATTATATTTATTATTGAATGTTATTTGTTAACTTATTTGTAATAAAAATATTTGGTTTATTTTATGTTTTATTTTACTCGTTACTTAGGATTACTACGTTTAGGATTCCCCGTCGCATTCCGGATTAGAGTAGGATTACCGGACATGTCCGGAAAATTCCGGACGTATGGCAATCCTACTCTAATCTGATCCCTAGGGGATCCTCGTGAACTCATCTTTTCAGAATCCCCTTAAATCTAGTCAAAATCAAGTATGAGAGGTATTTTTTACCATTGTTGTTTATAATAATGTTAAATGACTTGCCAACTGTTCTTCGACACGCGGAGTGTCTTTTGTATGCAGACGAGCTAAAACTATACTCAGCCGTTCGATCCCTGTCCGACAGTTTGGCGCTTCAGCAGGACATTGAGGCAGTGTATCATTGGAGTATGCACAACAAGATGGAATTTAATCCTTCCAAATGCTCAGCCATGACCTTTGGGCGAATGTGGCATCCAATACCCTTCGACTACAATATCAATGGTAGCGCAATTGCTCGATTGACAGTAGTGAGGGATTTGGGAATCTTATTCGACCAAAGGCTTACGTTCCATGACCACATTGGCGTCGTCGCCAAGGAGTCATACAGTAGACTTGGTTTTGTTTTAAGAAATGCTCGTGACTTCCAGAGCGAACACGTAATACGACTTCTCTTCAGCACCTTGGTGCGAAGCAAATTAGAGTCCTGCTCCTGTGTATGGAATCCACACGAGGTTACGTACGTTCTCCGTTTGGAAAAAGTACAAAAGGCATTTCTTAGGTACCTTTATAAGCGAATTGCAGGGTAATTACCCTTTCATGTACCCAACTCAATTCCTCTTAAGATACTTAGGTTATAATTCCCTCGAAACTAGGAGAGCGTGTGAGCAAAGAACCACTGTCTGCAAAATATTTCGCAACAAAATTGATGCACCTGATCTGCTTAACGAGCTACTTCGCTTTTATGTCCCAAATCAATATATCCGGTGCAGAAGATACAGGCTTCTTGTCGTACCCTCGAGCCGTACTGTATCCCGTGCTAACTCCCCGCTGCCTCGCACACTCACCGCCCTCAACAATCTCCTAGATGCCAATCCTGAATGCGAATGCTGATGAATGGAAGGAATTGATGCTGAGGTATTGTGAGATTGATGTATGAAAGGTCTTTAACAATTCAATTTATGATTTGTGTGATTTAATGAATTTATTTATAGTAATGTGTATTATTTTACAAGAAAGTCAGGAATTTTCATCAAATGTCAGGAATTTACACCGGATTTTTTTCTGCGATTTTCGATTTTTAATCTGCGAACCCTAGGTTAGAGGATCCTGGTGGCCGACATGATTTTCTTGCCGAAGTTGATTTTATGATAGGTACTGTAGAGCAGTGGTACACACGGCTACACATCAAGCTATACAATACCAGTATAAGCAGACCTCTCATTCTACGAAAAGCCTACACAATACGATGTCAGCTTATACTGGAAATGTATAGCTTGATGTGTAGCCGTGTGTACCACTGTGTATGTAATTTGACAATGGTTTATGTAATTAATGTTTTAATTATTTTATATTAATTAGTGTAATTGGTTAATCCGTTCTAATTAAATAAATAAATAAAATAAATTTCGGGAAATGGTTCAGTAAAAAATATAGTAGGTAAGTACTTAAATATAAAACATTCTTTTTACAACTTGGAGACGCCAATTACCGATATTAAGATGTAATCATCTCGCCCATAACAAAGCATTGCCTCGCAGGTCATGCTCCTTAGTAACGTGCGCTAAGATGCACTGCCCTGCGTTCATCAACTTCTGGCATACAGGGAAAAGTCTCATTTACTGTAATTTTAGTAACATACCAAATAATGTGTTAATTTTCAAATCTCACAATACAAGAAGGTCATAGCTAGTTTGGACATAGTTCTTTGTCAAAAACTCTTACCTTGACTTGCAAACTACTTTGGTTCACCTCCATAATGTCCTTACTTTTAGAGACCAAATATTTTAATCTTTTTCCTAGATCGTTGTAACGTTATTTATATATATAGATCGTAGAACTTTAGTCTAGAACTCTGCACCGTGAATCATGAGCAGTTGTCGGAGTAGGTAAATTGATTATATATACTTGCATCATAAATAGTGATGATAACGAAAATATATAATATACGATAACGATAATTTTCCCGAAATTATCCGTTATTTACGGAATATTCCGTAAGTACTTATTTAATTTAATTTCCGTAAGTACTTATGAAGCACTCAAAAATCATATGTGACATCTATATCCACATAGAAGAATACTTGGCCATCAAAATAACCTACAGAGCAAGCGACACAGACGTCTCAGTGTCAACATGACACTGAGACGACAAAATCTAACAGTAAAAGAAATAACCATTCTTCATAAATAAATAAATATTGCTGGACATATCACGTGATGGGGTAATTTATTATCATTCAGCACACATTGTAACTTGTGAACCTGTGTGGAGGTAATGTGTAAAGATGTTATGCCATGGCTAGCTGGGTCCAGGGGTTTGCCTCAGAAAGTCAAATTCCTCAAGCATTTTGAGCGCCACACATTTTATATTAAAAGGAAAAATCCTAAATGGTAAGTCAAATAAAGAGGTTAAATAAAAAAGTGTTAAAATAAAGATTTAATTTTTAAACAAAGCATTTAGCCTAGTGCCACAAGTCAAAGGTGATTTACAGAATTAATAAATTTATACAATGATGTTTAACTTATAAGCCAAGAACAAACCGACTAGGCGTTGTCCTTGAAGGCGAACTACTTAAACATGAGTCGATGTGAGAAGCCTCCGGGAAGAAAGAGTTTATTTTACAAAGTCTCCCTAAGACTAGCCCTCTACCATAAACTCATATTTGTAGGTAAATACTAGCATGCAACATTAAAAACATAATGTTGGCAAACATATGATCAACCCTAAATGAGGCCACTCGCTTCCCCGAGTTATATACCAAAACCTTGAAACGCAGGCTAAGTTTAAGACATAGCAAAACTTAAATTGGTGAAGCTACCTTATACATGAGAATTGTTGCTCGCTTGGCAATGAGGACACCTCCGCTTTGCTCAAGCAATCACTACTAAAAGATCAGAGGTAGTAACACACACTCGCACAAGACAAATATTAAAACATATCGATATATAAACAAAGTCTAAGTGGCAAACACAAAAGTTGCAGCTATCCTATTAGTTCCATTCTCTATTTGTAATTACGTAGCATATAATCACAGAAGTTATATCCGACAGGCGATAACAAATTCGCCACGAGCCATTGATCAAGGGGTGGACTTCACTATGAAGTTAAAAATAAATGCACGATTTCACCTTAAGATGGTTTCTGGATCATCTGATCCTAGCTCGATCCCTTCCGCATGAGATTGCGGAAGCAAAAGTACGAGTAGCTGGCCACGCCTTGTTGAACTCCAACCTCGTTTGGGGCCGTTGCCTGGAAGAATATCTAAAATAAGATAACGAAACCAAATACGTGTCACAATCACACATCCAACAAGCCAAAAAAATCAACACTTACCGATGGAACTGCTTAAATCCCGCTAGGATCATGACTTTGTTCTCAAGTAAGCCACGATTAAACAAACTTGTGGTACTGTAATAACTGGTTCAAAATTACATGTTCCTCCATTAATATCGCACGTATTTGGTGCCTGAGAGAAGTCTCATGACGCTTTAGGTGTTTTTTGTGATTTGTCCAATGCAGTTGATTGCATAGACTATGACACATTGATCAGGAAACTACACCATTATGGCATTAGGAGCGTTGCTCTAGACTTTCTCCCATCTTATTTAAATGGCAGAGTGCAAAGAGTTGACGTGAATGGAAAGCATTCTCCGGGGTCTCTAGTTAAAATGAGTGTACCACAGGGATCAATTCTGGGACCATTTTTGTTTTTAGTATATATTAATTAATGATCTTCCCCATCTTGTAAGGGACGATCATGAGGTTGTATTGTTTGCAGATGACGAGTCATTTTATTTAAATTAAAGCGATGACCAACCGATTTTGACGGTGTATACAATGCAATCTCTAAGGTCGTAAAATGATTCAATGTATTCAATATACTTCTAAATGAAAAGAAAACAAAGTGTATTCGTTCTAGACGCGGCCATACGCAGTCAAAAAGATCCATCTTTTTACAAACGTAGACACAGCTAGACTAGTTTACTTGAGCTACTTCCACAGCATTATGTACACTGCTGTGGGGGAGTGATGCAGCTATAAACACCGTTTTCTGTGCTACAGAAGACGTTTTTTGTGCTAATATGGGCCCCAGAGAATCATTACGCAATAAGTTTAAAGAAATAAATATTATGACATTCCCTTGTCAATACATCCATGAAAATCTGATGTATGTTCACAAAAATATTAATTTGTTTAAGAAAAATAGCGATAATCATAATTTCAATACTAGAAATAAAACTAAACTCGCTGTTGCCACTTGTAGACTCCATAAAGTTAGTAAATCGTTTAAAGGGCAAGGTGTACGCTTTTATAACAAACTCCCAAGTGATATACAAACATTGACAATAAACAAATTAAAAAACGTAATTAAACAAAATCTTTATAAAAAAGCCTACTATAAAATATCGGATTATTTATAGAGAATATGATAGAAGCTTGGGATTGGAATTGCTCCTACTCGTTCAAAAATGTAAAAATTTTGACGTAATTTATTTTCTTTATTGTTATGTATTCTAAAAGGATCATGAAACTTGTTCCACCAGCCTTGTTTTCTTGCCTTTCTTTCCTGGCTTGGTCGCGAAGGAACAGGCAGTAAAATTGACGTTTCAAAGTGATCCTTGTGATATTAATGAATAAAAAATATTGACTTTGACTTTCCTCTGCCGTTCTGGCTGTGAAAGAAAGACGCTTTCACCATCTTGAGGCTTAGGGGAGGTGTCCCTTTATCATTCGAGATGTTTATCAATCGATTTGGCTTACCAAACGGAGCAATCCTTTGATTCACGCTCGACAAAATATTGTTTACACCGTTTTGAAATTTCCCGAGTAGGCAGGCAAGCTCAAAATAGATCATGGCTCCCACAACAAACGGAAAAGGACCCGGGAGCCCAACCAAAACGACAAACATACAAGAAAAGGAAAGCTAGAAAGTGCATTCAGTAATGTGGCGATATATCCTAGCGACATCTCTCGGCAATCCCGCCACTAACATGCTATCTAGTTGACCGAAAAGTGGCGCCAAAATTAAATTCACAGTCCCTAGTATATAAAGAAAATAACATGCTACAACATGAGTAAATATTTAACAATAAGGTTAATTTGCAAGTCAAATTCTATAATTATACTAAACCAACTCGTTTTTCTCAAGTATCAGATTTTTGCAAAGAGGTAAATTAACATTTGTTCAGCAAGCTAGACGATATTTTAAAATCTCCCACCGTTCCACAATGTCTGTAGACCTGCCTCTACAACCAATGTGTCCTGCCAACATTAACCTACGGTGCTGAGACATGGATGCTCACGAAGAAAACTGTGCACAGGGTAAGAGTCACACAGAGAGCCATGGAGCGCACCATGCTCGGCATCACACAGCTAGACCGAGTCCCCAATACTGAAATTCGCAAGCGGACTAAAGTTCAAGACGTTAGCAAGCGTATATTGGAACTTAAATAGAGTTGGGCAAGACATGTGGCCAGGCGCGTTGATGACAGGTGCAGCAGGGTGCTGACTGAGTGGTGGCCCCGAGATGGAACCAGGAACGCTGGTCGTCCGCCGGCAAGATGGGTCGACGACATTATGAAAATCGCAGGTCGTATGTGGGTTAGAACAGCGCAGAACAGATGCGAATGGTGACAACGAAGAGAGGCCTATGCCCAACAGTGGGATGAGAATGGCTTACGATGATGATGATGATGAAAAAGCTTTTGAATAATAAGATGGTTTATACTTTTTAAAGCTCCGTTGGGACGGAAACGTATTCAGGTGGAACACGCACTGGAATGTAGGACGGCCCCCCACTAGATGGAAAGACGTCCTATCATAATATACCTAGTCAGGTCATAAATTCTGTCACATGTTTAATATAAAATAATTGAAACAAGTTTATTAATTATGTAACCATTTATATACCAAAATGAACTTAACAAAACATAGATTTTTATGACACTAAAGTTTATTCAAAATGACCTCCGTGATTTTGAATACAGGCCTTCAATTTGCGCGGCCAGTCGTCTATCGCAGCACGAACGAGGTCCATGTCAATATCGGCGGCTGCCTTAATCAAGGATGTCTTGAGTGACTCCAGATTGGGATGAGGCTTTGAGCACGCCTTTTCCTCCAAGTGTTGCCATATCTTGTAATCTAACGGATTCAAATCTGGACTGGAGGAGGGCCAGTCTTCGTGCCGGATGAAGTCGATTTCACGCGCCGCCAGCCAGTCTTGTGTGCTCTTCGTTCTATGAGCTGGCGCCGAATCTTGTTGGAATACCCAGTGCCTGTTATTGAACATGGTATGAGAAACAGGTTCCACAAGGTTCGTCAGGACTGTATTTTGATACACAACTGCATTCGTTTTTACACCTTTCTCACAAAAATGTACCTCTGTTAAGCCCCAATAAGAAACTCCCAACCATACCATGAGCGAGGATGGAAAATGACCTCGTTGGACACGCGGAATACGGTTGCTCGCTTCTTCACTACTGTGTGCGTCCACCTTATAATTTTGTTTGTTGTAGCTCTCTTCTACGGTAAAAAATTTTTCATCCGAAAAAAAGAATTTCCCGATATTTTTTTCCCGCGTACCGCTTACTTATGACCTGACTAGGTATATAACAAGTTAACAACACAAGAATCAAAGTCCTGACTGACATAATATATAATGGCCTTGCACTAAATGGTTACGCACCATTCTTTAGCAGGTAATGATAACAAATGCTGTGGAGTGGTGGAAGATGTGCACCATTTATTGGTAGAATGTGTCCGCTTCAAGCGAGAAAGACAGTCACTGGTGGCGACTTACAACTTGAACAGATTCGACGTGGGTATCTTCAATGAAATCTTAGCTGACCCTACATCAGATTTATTAAATTAAAAAAGGCATTATTAAAATTTAGTTTTGTAAGTCGATTATCGTTTTTTTTTTTAGGTTAACCCGTCAAGGATCACACCTACACATTTTTGTATGGTTGTGGTTCCGGACAGATTTAAATAAGTTTGTTTGCTTTGTACCTTTGATCTAATTAATTTGTACATACGATAGGACCGACATGTATCTTTATAAAGGTCCTTATAATAAATAGGATTAATAAAACAATTTTTTGATTGATATCAAATGCTGTGATTGAGATATGAACAAGCAATTTTTACAATCAGTTAAATAATACAATGTAGAATAACGTAAAGTAATAATAAATGTAGCTGAAGTGATGGATTTTTTTTTCGAAATTTGACAATTTTTAGAAAAATCGATGAAATAATAATAATAATAAAATAATAAATATTGCTGGACATTTCACACAGCGCTATCTAGCCCCAAAGTAAGCAGAGCTTGTATTATGGGAACCAGATAACTGATAGAATACTGATATATATATATATATATATATATTTTTTTTTTAAATACATACTTATAATATATAGAAAAACATCCAGACCCGGAACAAATATCTGTCAATCATGCAAACATTTGTTCCGCGGCGGGAATCGAACCCGCTAGCTCCTGCGTCTCAGCCGACTATTCGCCCACTGCGCCACGGAGGTCGTCAAAATGATGGTTGTTCATAAGAATAACATATTTTGAAGTAAAACTTCTTTACGCACGCTTGACTTGGGGAATAAGCTAGTGAATGCGTTACGAAAAGTGCGAACGGAAGTTGAGAGGGAGATATAAGTTAGTGAAGATAAAGAGAGAGAGAGTTACGTTTCGTATATTTTTAAAGGTTAATGTGCGAGTGCGAGTTGCGTCTGTCCAGAATGAACATAGACTGATCGACCTACAGACGTGTGGACAATATTGTAATTAAACAATTTTTCTAAATTATTTTTTTAAAAAGAAGTTTTACTTTAGTCGTGTGGTCTAAAGCACACTCGTTTTTTTTTTTTTGTTATTTGACTGTTGTACATCACACTATTATTTTAATGAGGAGCTCCTATGATTTCCAATCCTAAATCCAATCCTAGTTCAAAAGTTACACCGTTTTGTTGAGGCGGGCGTCGTAGTAAACAATAATTATAAAAAGTCCAGTAAAAAACGAGTGTGCTTTAGACCACGCGACTGAAGTAAAACTTCTTTTTCAAAATACTAATTTATAAAATGTTCAATTACAAAATTGTCCACACGTCTGTAGGTCGATCAATCTACGTTCATTCTGGACAGACGCAACTCACACTCGCACATTTTAACGTTTAAAAATAGGTATACGAAACGTAACTCTCTCTCTCTTTCTATCTTCACTAACTTATATCTCCCTCTCAACTTCCGTTCGTTCTTTTCGTAACGCATTCACCTGCTTACTCCCCAAGTCAAGCGTGTGTAAAGAAGTTTTACTTCAGAATTATAAACAGATTTTCCGTTGATAAAATAAGGCATAGTTTCCTTCATTTTAATTTGTGCACATTATGAAGACTCACACTGTATTATTGTTATATTTTAAATAAGTTTATTAGTATAAATATATAGATCAATAAAATCCTTGCGAGAATGTAGTAGGTAACCCGTAAACTCTTTGAATGTTTTTAAAAGCACTCATCTGTTTTTTTCGTGATATTAAATTTTTAATTATATAGTTACTACTGTTATCGTTTAATTAAATCAATTAGTGACTAGTCATTAGTTGCACTAGTAATCTAGGTTTATTATCTTTTGTATTATTCTAAGATAAAATCGCTTTCCTAAGATAGACAGCACTTAGACGTAACATTGCATTTAATTTTCCATTTCCATTGCATTTTGCCACTCACCTAGTTTATAAAGCTCCTAGGAAAAAATGCTTTACCTATCCATAAACCTGTCCCAGATTTTGGAATTATTTTCTGTCGAGAACAAGGAATCGCTACACAGTCTATAATTTATATTATTTATTTTTAACTTGTGTTGTCCCACTGCAAGACAAAGGCCTCCCTCTCTTATTTACAGTTTTTTTCAGCCCCCTGCTGTAGTGGGCCAGTCTGGTAAATGCACATCCAAGTCGTCACGCCATCTCTGTGGTGGTCTGCCGCGTGGGCGTGTTGCGTTAGGAACCAATTCAGTTGTTATCTTTGCCCATAGATCTTCGGGCATGCGGCGGACGTGGCCGGCCCAATCCCACTATCCATTTTATTTTATATCCTAACTTTTATTATATTAATTACAAAGTAAATGATGCGTGATTACTAGTAAAAATATATGATCATATGAAGCTATCTGGGGTTAGGGTTCCCAAATTTAAAAATCGCAATTCCGGTGTAAATTCCTGACATTTGATAAAAATTCCTGACTTTCTTATAAATATAACATTAATATCGTGCGTGTGAATGAACGAAGCAAAATATTTTGTTTATTTTGTTTTATTTTACTTCTACATAAATTGTAGACATTCCGGACGGTTTAGGATTCCTCCCGCATTCCGGACAAAGATGTATATTACCGGACATGTACGGAAAATTCCGACGTATGGCAACCCTATGGGCGTTTATGCACTACAAAGAATTTTACCGTCCTGCAGTCTGATTTTTACGGTCTAGTGTGGCATAAAAAAACGGATGATTAGCTTGTGCACTGCAAGGAATTTCACTGTCCGGCAGCCCGATTTTTGTCCACCGTCCGTCTTTACTCGCAGGTGCGGCGCAGTTTAGGGTAGCTCTCTTTGAAACTACACGCCACGCACGCGTAAATACGCTAGGAACGATGAGTTTCTTGGAACGTCGGCAGTTGCTGGCTTTATTACCTACTCTACGTGTAAAGACGTAGAAGACAAAAAGAATTTTGGGTTCATCCCCTTTTACATGAAAGGCACCTGACAGAGTCATTTTACATAAACCACAATAAATTGAGGCAGGACGAAAGATTATTTTTTAAACGGCCCGGAATGCGGAAAACTAAAAAGTCGGACGGTAAAATTACGTATAGTACACACGGCTACACATCAAGCTATAATTTTCCAGTATAAGCTGACCTCGCATTGTATAGGCTTTTCGTAGAATGAGAGGTCAGCTTATACTGGAATTATATAGCTTGATGTGTAGCCGTGTGTACACAAACTAGTGTATAAATTTATGGCGTGCCATATCGGACCGTAAAAAATCGGACTGCCGGACAGTAAAATTCCTTGTTGTGCACAAACAAGTTATATATATCTGGGGTATAGTTTGATTGTTGTACGCAATCATTCACTGACCGGATTAGATTTCGCCCAATGATCTTTCAGTAAATTAAAGACTATTGACCTCTACTGTTTCTTCGCATACCTACAGTACGTTCCCCTATGTAACTAACAGATAAATTAAACTGTAATGGACAATTGAAAGTCAAAGATCGTTAGTAAGAACATAACACAATTTTAATTTTAAGCGCGACGCGAAAATGAATTTGTTCAAATCAAAAGTATTTATTGCTTGAAATATATGTCATGTTGCAAAGATAGATAGATAGATAAATTCTTTATTACACACCGTTAAATACAAACATACAAAAGAAAAAAAAAACACTTTTAAATCATAGGTACAATGGGCGGCCTTATCGCTAAAAGCGATCTCTTCCTGGCAACCTTTGGCTGGACAGGATCTATATGAACAAATAAGGACGGCGGCGTAAGATATTATTAGAATCCGAAGAACAAGTACATTTTACAATTTATACATTTTTAAATATAAAAAATATGCTTATTTATATTATATAATATAATCATAAAATTACATAAATATTAATATTAAGATACATAAAATATATATTGTCATACCTACCATACATAAATTACAAAAATGTATAAATAAATAAATTACATAGTGAGCGATGGATGACAGAAAGTGTTGTCTGACCATGTTTTTAAAGATAGGGTGAGATTTTGCATGACGAATTGAGACAGGATGTCAAAGACGTCAACGATGTCCGAAGTAAATATTAGAATCAATACATGTTGTTGTATGTGTGAAGCCTGTATCTGTCTCTATTTCATTTTGAAAACTAGTTATTTTACGAGGTGGTTAATAATTACTTAGTTCTTCGACACGCGCAGAAGCTAAAGTGAAAATGGGCAGGCCACCTGGCGAACCCGTGCCAAAGGCAGACCACATGAGAGATGGATAGACATAGCACAAGGCCGGAAAGAATGGCAAGCTCTGGAGGCCTTTACCCAAAGAGGGGTTCACACAAAAAAAATTCACAATTTCTATTTTTAATTTCGATGTAATCTCTATTTTATTAATATATAATAACGTATTATTACCTAACGTTATTAATTAACTTTATAATAGGCTGTTTTTTTTTTGTTTTTGTTCCCGACATCTTTTCTTTACAATGTTCAAACGTAGAAACCTGTTATTAACATTACGTTTAGTTCTAAGCTATTTAACCAAACAATTTGTATCGCCGTTGGTTTCTCTAAATAAATAAAATAAATATATTTTATCATCATAATAATTTCAATAATATAATTTATTTGACATGAAACATAATTATTATGTTCTGGTATCAGTCTATTAAGTGCATTTTCCTTTGATTATCTCGTGAGAAAGACATTCGTGCTTGTGAGAAGCCGTTTTCACTTTTTAACGAATGGCATTTATTGCTTACCTAGTAGGCATACCCCAGCCGCCTTTATCTAGTACTTTCTTAAGTCTCCTTTAGGTAACGATAAGAACTAGATTTTGCAGAGTTTTGGTTTTTACTACTTGATCGATTATCATAACCTGGTTGTCTGGAAGTGATAACTTTTAGCTATAAGACCGCCTATTGTACTTTTATCTATCTATCTATGTAACATGACAATTTTTAGGTAAGTACTTGTGCCAATATTTAATTTGTACTATTATTATTATTATTATTATTATTATCATTATTATTATTATTATTATCATTATTATTATCATTATTATTATCATTATTATTATCATTATTATTATCATTATTATTATTATAGTATGTAGTTTTTATTAATGTTTATGTACTTAGATAAACTGCCGTCATGAGATTAAGTATTATCCTGTCCATACAAAAGTTGTCTGGAACCATTGTACTAAATATTTTTTTTTTTACTTTTTTACTTTATGTATTTTATTTTGGTGTACAATAAAGAGTTATCTCATATATCTTACTATTTTTTTATATGAAAAAACGCAGTCGTTCGTATTGTGTTTGCGGTTGACCAACTATGCTACTGATTTCCAGTTTAAAGACAATTATGTAAATACTGGTTTTTAATTACTCTAGACCAGTGTTCCGCAGTGTGTGCCGCGGCACACTGGTGTACCGTGGTCATTAATTGGTGTGCCGCGGGTAAAATCAATTTCTTATAAAATTATAAAGGCGGACGCAAATGAAGCCCAGTCGACGATTGCTCCAAATTTGGATCACCTTTGCTGAATAAATACAAGCTCATTTTTCGCATTAAATAAAACTTATGCTTTAAAATTAAGTGTAAGTTTCTGAATCGATTAAAACTTAAAAATAAACGATAATTAGGTATATGTTTAAAATTTGATTTTTTATTTATGGTGTACCTCTGAAATTGCCCGATTTCGTAGGTGTAGGTACCTTGAACACAAAAAGTTTGCGGAACACTGCTCTAGAACACTCTAGATGGTTAAAAGGCGATGGTTGATTAGAAATTAAAAATATATAAATACTTAGGTAAGTACACAACATTTAATTTTAACGTTTTAGCAGATTCATATTACCGTAACTACATTCGTACGGAGTTTTAAAAATGGCGAGCAAAGTATTATTCCACATATTTTTTCCTACATTTATCTTTACCGTTGTTTTAAAATAAATAATATTACCATAATAATTTATGTATTTACCTATACCTAGGTACTTTAGAGTATTTTCGCTTTTTTACTTACAAGTGCTATGTGATCTTTGTAGCTCGAAATATTCTTCCAGAGGCGATCGATGAACCGCTCATTTGGAATATCGTAGTCCGGCAGAGACGATTTGATGATAAACTCATTCTTCTTCAAAGCATCACAGGCTGATAATTTACGATCTAATTTTAAAAGTTTGAATTCGCGTAGAATCAACTTTCGAGTAAGACTGTTCATTTTCACGCGTACGTTTTGCTGGCTAGCAGAACTGCGACTGTTTGAATTTGGAATCGCAAACGTGAATCGCGCGCGCTCAAGCGGAATGACCTTTGAACTTGATAATGGTCGTAAAATTTTGCAAATATACACATGTACACAGAAGGCCGTTTTTGGGAAGGCTATATCTGAAATATGATATCTATCGCGTTATAATAATTTAGAAACAGTTGAGTCCAATTGTTTATTAGCAACAGGAAGTTGTGGTAGGAATGTTTATTTTTGAGGTAATTTACCCAAAATTATGTCATGTTTTCCTCTTATGTATCCAATATGACTGTAATAAAATGAAAAAAAAAATAGATTGTTTCTGCCTAATCTCTAATCTATTAAAATTACTTTAACTGAGGCTTACCATGGCGTTTCTCTTCCCTTCCGAGAATGGGCACCTTTTTGTACACAATTTTACAGATTTTTTTCTCAATTTTACACCCTAGTCCCGTTTTGTGTTCTCTACCTGTCTTTGTCTTGTTTTGTCGACAAAACATTTGTCTAAAGTGGTCATCCTAAGTCAGATCACAGTGTAGGATAAAAACCTCTGAGGTAACTCGAATGAATGAATGAACACTGACTCTCGCTTTCATACCGTGTCCGTCCAGTTGTGTATATTAATTAAGTACCTACTTTGTATCTTTCTCTTCTTTCTTTCTGCCATATCATAGGACCATATTCTAGAATATTTTGCGCCAAACTTGTAACAAGAGTACCTATACTTTAAGCGGTCACTGACCTAGCGCACTGATCACGAAACCACTGATTACTGTGTAAGCCAAATAGGCCAATGAGGCGCCGCACCGCGCGTCCTTAGTCAATATTTTCAGGCTCAAGTATTTGTAAATTTTCAATTAAATAACTGTTGACAATCTAGTAGATTAGGCCCGGCTTGCATAACGATCCCTAAACGTAATTAGCGACTAAATATCGACGGCAGAAAGCGGAAATGTCGTATCACAAAAATTGGCCTAAATGACTTATAACTATATTGATAATGAGCAAAAAAAGCCGCGTCGAATGGTCTATGTCTCGTCTTTCTACGATGAAAAAAATTTATGATACGCCACCAATTTTTTTCTAGTTTTTCTACTGCTCACATGACAAATTGCTGTAAATAGAGAAAAATCGCACCTTTTGAAAATAAAATAGATACGACAATACGTCCAGTATAAAATATGGTTACAACAATATTTTTCTATGATGGATATTGATTTTAAAGAGATACAGCATTTCAGCCGCCAAAGATACAGCACTGGTGTGTGTTTATCGAACAGTTACTACATTTCAAATCTTTGATTGTATAGCGAAAATCTTACTTACGCCACTCTAGCCAGACCCACCCCTTTCTCTCACCGCGACGCGTTCCTTAGGTACGCCATTCCGATCGCGCGTCAGTTATATGTTTGCGTGGGCGCCGATAGTGAGAAAGCGAATTTGTTATTCAGAAAAATATTCTTTAAAAAAGTTAATATTCACCAAAGCCTAAGCCAAAGAAATATATTTAAATGAAAACAAAATTAAAAGAACTCATGGTCAGACTTACACTACTGAAAAAGGAGATGAAGTTGCATCTAAATGTATGAAAACTAATCCCTGTAAAGATGTTGTTTGTAAACGAAACTGTGGAAATATTCCAGATATAATACGTCAACCATTATGTACCCTATTTACCTCTTGGTAGTTCTCAAAGCCAAAGAGATTGGATATCTAAATGCGCTATAAAATATGTCTCTCGACATACTACAGGTACAGGTGAATCACCCTAGAAGAAATGCTACATATGAATATGATGTAAATGAATGAGATGGAAAGAGACAAGTGTGCCAAACATTTTCAATCAACACTCTGGATATATTATCGCAAAGGCTTATGATAAATACCCTTGATAACACAATCGAAGGGGTTGCAAAAAAAAGATAAAAGAAAAAAAACGGCGTTGGTAATACAACTACCGAAAATACATTAAACCATGCAAAACAATTTCTTACATCCTTACCTATAGTACCGTCTCATTATGAACACTTGACAGTTTATGACAAATAATTCTCCATTAATTTATTTAATTAGAACGGATTAACCAATTACACTAATTAATATAAAATAATTAAAACATTAATTACATAAACCATTGTCAAATTAAAATCTAAATTACAATAAGAATCTACACAGTATACAAATTAACAATAAAATTAAATTAAAATAATACACATTAATATAAATAAATTCATTAAATCACACAAATCATAAATTGAATTATTAAATTAAAACCTTTCATCAATCTCACAATACCTCAGACATACCAGCATCAATTCCTTCCATTCGTCAGCAAACACATCGCATTCAGGATTGGCATCTAGGAGTTTGTTGAGGGCGGTGAGTGTGCGAGGCAGCGGGGAGTTAACACGGGATACAGTACGGCTCGAGGGTACGGCAAGAAGCCGGTGTTTTCTGCACCGGATATATTGATTTGGGACATAAAAGCGAAGTAGCTCGTTAAGCAGATCAGGTGCATCAATTTTGTTGCGAAATATTTTGCAGACAGTGGTTATTTGCTCACACGCTCTCCTAGTTTTGAGGGAATTATAACCTAAGTATCCTAAGAGGAATTGAGTTGGGTACATGAAAGGGTAATACCCTGCAATTCGCTTATAAAGGTACCTAAGAAATGCCTTTTGTACTTTTTCCAAACGTAGAGCGTACGTAACCTCGTGTGGATTCCATACACAGGAGCAGGACTCTAATTTGCTTCGCACCAAGTTGCTGAAGAGAAGTCGTATTACGTGTACGCTCTGGAAGTCACGAGCATTTCTTAAAACAAAACCAAGTCTACTGTATGACTCCTTGGCGACGACGCCAATGTGGTCATAGAACGTAAGCCTTTGGTCGAATAAGATTCCCAAATCCCTCACTACTGTCAATCGAGCAATTTCGGAAGGAATAGGATATATATATTATTAAGGTTTAGTTTGTCAATTTATTGCTATGAAATATTTTTCATTGCAATTTTCAGTTAAATTACTGATAGGTACCTACAGACGAAAAATGGAAGGAAAAGAAGGTGAACCGACCTTCGATACTAGACTACCTAGTTAAATCAACTAACTCCGGTTAGTTATACGTAATCTGTTTACATAAGAACAAGTCAACGCCCACTTAACCCCTGTACCGTCCGTCGGTCGTTCGTTAGACGATGACGAAGCTGTGAATTTAGTGTGGTTAGACAATACGTTGTTTGTGATCGCTGTTCTACTAAGGGGTCTCTTTGAATCAGTAGCGAACATTATTAAAATTCAGAAAATTAGTTCAGGTATGTCCTAGAACCAAAAAATTTGGTTTGAGAAAATTGTCGATTATGATCGCTGATCTAATGGCATAAATTCTAGAAATTTAGAAAATTTGGTCTACAAGTTTTACTATTAGCTTTCGCGACTTTGAGACGAAGCCACAAAGCCTATTGTGATCGCCACTTGTGTTTACGTCGCCACTAGTTTATGGGGGCGTTCAAAGTTCCTACATTAGACACTACAAAGTCACTAAGCCCTACATTTGTCAGAAACTGAAGGATTTTCTTAGAATGATAACTATCAGGCTCGGACTATAACGGCATCCGGGCTTCAGGCGGTCCTATCTACACTGGCCGCCAAAAAAATCGACCCACCCGCTAATTTTGAGTAACAAAGTTGTTATCTTAAGTATGCGTTGACATATGGATATGTTTTGCTTATGCTTTATAAATAAACATCTGAGTACCCACTTGGCATTGTTTTAGACGAATACAAGTGCTATTGTGGGTATTTGTAACATTTTAAAAGCACTGATAAAAAATTAATGACTTTGGCATAGAGTGCAAGGTTAGTTTATTTCGAACTTTTGTCGCGGCATATTCACCGTGCATCGTAGTGATTTAATCTTTTGTTAGAGCAATCATATTCGTTGCTTTTAACCATAAAAGAGAGTACTGCCGGAGACCCGGATCTGGAAGAGGACGTGTCACAAACACGACGGATGACCGTTTTATTGCTTGACTTCCTTGAGAAATCGGCATCTTTCTGCTGTTGATGTGCAGGGCAGGCTGAGGGACACTCGTGGAGTGGCTGTAAGTGAGAATACGGTGAGAAGAAGATTTCGGGAGCAAAACCTGAAACCACACAAGCCTGCCACGGGACCAAAACTCACTGCATCTCATCGGCAAGCAAGGTTAGAATTTGCTCGGCAACACATCCAATGGGATCTTGGTCAATGGGAGACAGTTCTGTTCAGTGATGAGAGCCGAATGTCCCTTGTAGGCTCTGACGGACGTCGTAACGTTATGAGAAGACCAGGAGAAGCTCAGTGCTGCATAAGAGAAACAGTCCGGTTTGGAGGAGGCTCTACAATGTTTTGGGGAGGCATCTCTTTAACCGGACGTACGGAGCTGGTTTTCTTTCGGAATTGTGCGGTTAATGCTGAAAATTATATAACGGATATTCTGGAACCTCATGTAATGCCATACGCGGGATATATTGGCGAAAATTTCCAGCTCATGCATGATAACGCAAGACCACACGTCGCCAGAATTGTAACCGGATATCTTAGGGAGGTTGGCATACCAGTTATGCAGTGGCCAGCCAATAGTCCGGACCTAAATCCGATCGAACATCTCTGGGACCAGATAAAAAGGAAAGTTAGAGCCCGAAATCCAGTTCCAGAGACTAACGTCTCTGCTGCAAGAGATCAGCTGGAAGCCGCATTAATGGAAGAATGGGAACAGATACCCCAAGAAGATCGGATCATCAAAAAGCTGATCCGTTCGCTGAATAGGCGTATGGCAGCAGTCATTAAAGCAAAAGGAGGAAACATCCCATACTAAGATGAAGCGAAAATGTTTTTAAATGTCAAAAAACATAAATTTTGCCATTTACAATAAAATCGTTAATTTTGCCAAATGTTATGGTTTCATTATCTTATCACGTTTTTATGTAAAATATCCCGTACCACGCGAGATTGTTAGATTTTTTACAACCCCATAATTGCATTTTTTCATTATCAACATAAAAAATATCTATCGATTGTAGTAAAAACCCATAGGACACTTTTTTGCGAAAAAACGTAGTGGGTCGATTTTTTTGGAGGCCAGTGTATATAGTGCTCCTATCTAGTATATAACACTATGTATATATATAGTGTTGCCAAATTAGCATTTTGGCCTATATCTGACAACATTTCAAGTTAATTTAGACAAAAAGTCAAATCTATACTAATATTATACAGAGGAAAGATTTGTATTTTTGTATGTTTGTAACGAATAAACTCAAAAACTACTGGTCCGATTTCTAAAATTCTTTCACCATTAGAATGATACTAAGTAACATAGGCTACTTTATACCCAACTGCGCGCAGGCTTTTAATGTTTTTATCGAAAAACTACGCGTGCAAAGCTGCGGATTGGTCAGCTAGTCTATACTTCATTAACTATACAAATATTATAAAGAGGAAAGATTTGTATTATTTATATATATGTATTGTATATATATGTATGTTTGTGTGTATGTTTGTAATGAATAAACTCAAAAACTACTGTGCCGATTTCAAAAATTCTTTCACCATTGGAAAGCTACATTAACCCTGTGTGACATAGATTAGGAATCCTTACTAAAACTTAAGTAACGTAACCCAAGGTGTAAAAAAGTGCCCTAAAACGTCTTTCGTCGCGTGCGTCTACGGAAACTATTGATGATAGAACAAAAGTATGTTCTACAATATTAAAGAACATATCAATATCTACAAAAAACTTCGTAATATTATAAAGAGGAAAGATTTGTTTGTTTGTATTGAATAGGCTCCGAAACTACAGGACCGATTTAAAAATTTTTTTCACTGTTGGGAAGCTACACTATCTCCGGGTGACACAGGCTACTTTTTACCCAACTGCAGAGAAGGAGGATAATGTTTTTATTTAAAAACTGCGCGTGCGAAGCTGCGGATTGGTCAGCTAGTATTCAATAAAATCAATGCACATAGCGCATGTGCAGACAAAGGCATTAGCGGTCGCATTTTTTTTTTGGCTGAATATTTTATAACATCGTACTGATGTCATATTTTTTTAAATAAGTACATAGATAAATAAATATTGATAAATAAATGTTGCTGGACATTTCACACAACGCTATCTAGCCCCAAACTAAACAGAGCTTGTACTATGGGAACCAGATAACTGATAGAATACTTATATACATTTTTTGTTGTAAATACATACTTATAATATAAAGTGAAACAACCAGACCCGGAACAAATATCTGTAAATCATGCAAACATTTGTTCCGCGGCGGGAATCGAACCCGCTACCTCCTGCGTCTCAGCCGGCTATTCGCCCACTGCACCACGGAGGTTGTCGAAATAAAAGACAATTAAAACAATTTAATTTATTTCAAACTTTTTAACGTTAGATTGTTAGATTAGGTATACGGTATAACTATAGGTATCTTCTTTTGTACATAACTATACATTTTACAAACACTAAAACAATATTTATAATTACCTACGTAAAAAAATCGTTACATTGTTATTTCTTGGTCCCACATTATTTAAGTAGGTAGTTAAAAATATTTTTAACATCGTAATAGATAACTACACCTAATCTTATTTGTACACGAGTATACCTACCATATTAAAATCATATTACTAGTTATTTGGTTTAAAAAAGTTTGTAATCATGAAAAGCGTCTTTATATTTTCGTAGACATAATTATATTATGTAAGTACCAATTTCTTTGTATAAAATCGTATTTTATAGCTATTAATATAACTAAAAACTTCAGTCCCTGAAGACCCGCTTATTCAACCAATTGCCCACTTTCTGTTCTGCCCACTATGACCTACGATGTCGAGACAGGGACGCTCACGCAGGAGGCGAGTTGCACAGATAGCCATGGAGCGTACCATGCTCGGCATCAGACTGTTAAATCGAGTTACTAACGTCGAGATCCGTAGACGAACGAAGGTTCATGACGTTGGGATTCGAGTTATGGAGCTCAAATGTTCTTGGGCGGGACACTTGGCTAGACGTGGTGATGACAGATGGAGCAGGACAGTGACTGAATGGTGGCCGAGGAGCGGGCCATGAAAATATATCACCATTATTATAACAGAAGTAATAGCTCTTGCTGATAGCTCTTGAATATCTCTTATATGTACCACCAAGCAGCACAGTTTGAAGGGTGTAGTTTGAAGGAAGTAGTGTTTCAGTTTGAAGGGTATGAGTGCCGGTTAAATTACAGGCATAAAAGGCTTTTACACCTGTATGTCTCAAGTTGATGCACGCAAGCAATGCATATTCAATCGGTAGGGCACGTTCATAAGTTGCTTGACCTACGAGGCCATGCTCGTTATGACGATGACCTACTTAACTCAGACACCCGTTACACTTTACTTATTTCATGAAGAATGACATTTTAAATCACCTTGTAACTAAGTATTCAAAAAAATTTTAAATTTCCGACCGTCTGCCTTTTTGCGTCTTGGTTTAAAAACCTAGCATAGCTAAAGTTGACCATACTCGGGAGCGCGACTCCACAAGATTCCACGCCAACACTCCAAAAGTCTCGAAAACCGTCCGTGAGTTCTCAAGCGGATTGCGTGGAGTCCTAGGAATATTTGGATATCCGATCATTCAGAAATTCAAGACTCAACGCACGCGGAGTGCGGCGAATCCACGACACGTGCGCTCCTCTGTGGCCGATACAACAACCCAATAGTCAAAAGTCAAAGACAAAGTCAAAATCATTCATTAAAATCACAAGGATCAGTTTGAAACGTCAATTTTACTGCCTGTTCCTTCGCGACCAAGCCAGGAAAGAAAGGTAAGAAACAAGACTGGTTGGTTTTTTAATGATCCTTTCCTATTACAATACAGAAAATAAATTACGTCTAAATTGTAACATTTTGAACGAGTTGGAACAATTTCAATCTCAAGCTTCTCTATC
The DNA here is from genome assembly GCA_918857605.2 of Philereme vetulata. NCBI lineage: Eukaryota > Metazoa > Arthropoda > Insecta > Lepidoptera > Geometridae > Philereme > Philereme vetulata. Next base: position 6,913,738 of record OU975436.1, read on the forward strand.
TATCAATAAATCCAATTCGAGCTCGGTTGGTAATCCGCAGCCATCAGAGTAGGAAATGGTAGTTTTTTTTATTAATATAATTCACATACGCCCATTTGGAGTCGTGCTCGAGCCGTCGTACAGTGCGGACGTCTCTGGGGCGTCGTTACGCTGCCCGTTGAATATACGAAGATTCGATCGTCGTTAGTGGTCGAGGCAACATCGCCTATAAAAGGCTCCTCAGATCGCGCGGCACGCATTCGATCGTCGTTAGTGGTCGCCGCTATAGCATGCAGCGGCCACACCTTAGGAACCTAGGCTGGTAGAGGGGGGCTCGAGTGCCGAAACACTTTGTTGTAGCAACGGCGTGTTTCGGCCCTCGAGTCGGCACGGTCACTCCCCGTGCTAGTGCTCGTTGCTTCGGCGTCAACGCAATCCACCTCAAGTGGCGAGGCAACCAGGCAACTGTAGAAGGCCTGAAGGTAGCGATAGGAGTTTTTATCGTTGCCAGATACTGCGTCCTGTTCCCTTCCAGTCGTAGCGGTTCTCCGTTCCACTGGGTCAAGGGGAGTAAGGAGGAGAGGGTGCATCTGTGTACGGCGCGCACACTTATGCAACTTAATATATCCTGCGCATCTGACTTGGCTTTGTCATTCCGAGTTTAAAAAAGTCCTGGGCTTGGTCTAATACCTGGACACGGGTGGCCTAAGGAGAGGAGAGTGGTCGCTCTAGCACTGCATCGGGGTGACAGTGTGGTTCGGCAGCACTCTTTGAGACAAAGCAGCTTTATTTAGAGAGGCACTGCTTTCCTCGCTCAGCCGGGGAGGGGGCTAGAAAAGGTGCCCCAAACAAACGCTCATTCCTCGCAATAAGAATAAATCTAAAAACATGCAGATGAATATGACTTTTGGTGCGTGGAATGTACGTACTCTTTTAGACCGACCCAACAACCTCTGCCCAGAACGTAAAACCGCCATTGTGGCTCGCGAGCTCAAACGCTATGACGTCGACATAGCCGCTCTCAGCGAAACACATCTAGCTGACGAAGGTGAGCTTGTTGAACGTGGTGGTGGGTACACTTTCTTCTGGAAAGGCACACCAGCTTCTGAGCCTAGACGGTCAGGAGTAGGCTTTGCTATTAAAACTACTTTAGCCTCTAAGTTGGAAGAACATCCAGTTGCTATCTCTGATCGTGTCATGTCCTTACGTTTCCATCTTCGAAACAATAAATACTTAAATGTTATCAGCGTATATTCGCCAACACTCGACAAAAGTGATGACGTCAAGGACAAATTTTATGAGGAAGTGTCAGAAGTGCTGACTAAAATCCGGCGCTGTGAGAAAGTTTTGCTTCTTGGCGACTTTAATGCTCGCGTCGGACGTGATTTTGAAGCTTGGCCTCGGGTGATAGGGCGACATGGCATTGGTAACATGAACAGTAATGGGCAACTGTTACTAAGCCTCTGTTCCCAATTTCATCTGGGTATTACCAATACCATGTTTAGACTCCCAAATAAATACAAAACTACCTGGATGCACCCAAGGTCCAAGCATTGGCATCTTATTGATTATGCTATAGTCCGTCAACGGGATATAGCGGATGTCAAAGTAACGAGAGTAATGAGGGGCGCAAACTGTTGGTCGGATCACCGACTTGTTGTTACAAAACTATTTTTGCGTCTTAGCCCTTGCCGTAGACCTCGCAGGGCTAAGCCTAACTGTCTTCATCTGAAAAAGCTAGAGTCTGCTGAAATATTGGCAAATTACAGGGAAGCTGTCAATACCTTTACAGCAGGCATACACCCCGAAGATGAACAGTTAGACGAGGGCTGGAAACTGTTAACTACAAATACCATCAATGCGGCTACTGAGATCTTAGGCCAAAAACCTCGTGTCTGTGAAGACTGGTTTGACGAAAATGATAATACATTGACAGTCGCCCTAGAAAAACACCGCCAGCTCCTTCGAAAGGGAAATCAGACAACTGCTTCTGAAAAAATAAAGGAGAGTACGAGCCAAATAAGGAGACTAACTCGAAACGCAAAAGATGAGTGGTGGCTGAACAAGGTTCGCTATATTCAGTGGCTTGCTGATTCGAATAGACTCGGCGATTTCTTTAACGAGATTAAAAAGTTAGTAGGAAGTCCACATCGAGTAAACGTACCACTGAAATCACTTTCAGGTACCCTCCTGGTAAGCAAAGGAGAAGTTCTTACTCGCTGGGCAGAACACTATAACAGCTTACTCAATGTGGATCGTTCTGCTGACATAAACTGTTTAGCATCACTTCCTGCCTTACCACAAGCCGTAGATCTGGATCAGCCTCCTTCTCTTGAGGAAGTTATCATCGCCATCAAAGCGCAGAAAAACAATAAGGCTGTCGGCATCGATAACATACCAGGAGAACTATTAAAATATGGCGGAGATGAGTTGCACTACAAGATTTGGCAATTTTTCCAGCGCATGTGGGAAATGGAGTTCGTTCCTCCTAGTTTTGGCGTATCACTAATTTGCTCTTTGTATAAAAATAAAGGTGATCGATCTGTTTGCAACTCTTATAGGGGTATATCACTTCTGTCTACTCCAGGAAAAACTTTTGCCAGAGTACTCTTAAATCGTCTTATGGAGCTCTCTGAAAGTATATTGCCTGAAACGCAATTTGGGTTTAGACCCAATCGCGGCACATGCGAGGCCATATTCTCTCTTAGACAACTGCAAGAGAAAAGCAGGGAACAGTGTCAACCTCTGTTTCTCTGTTTTGTTGATCTGGAGAAAGCTTTTGACAGTGTACCTCGCGAAGCTTTGTGGATTGTGCTTTCGAAACTTGGTTGCACCGACAAATTTATACGCTTGATAAGACTTCTTCACGACAACATGACTTGTTGCGTAACCGTCAATGGTGAGCAGACAGAGCAATTCCCTGTCACTTGTGGTGTAAAACAAGGCTGTGTATTAGCACCCACTCTTTTTGCTCTGTACTTTTCCGTTGTCGTGAGGGAGACTTTACAAGCCAACACCGAAGGGATCCGCATACGTTTTCGCACAGATGGCAGTATCTTTAACCTGGCTAGGTTAAAAGCGCACACAAAGGTATCGTATGACCTCATTACCGAATTGATGTATGCTGATAACCTATGTTTCGTTGCGGAATCTTCTGAGGGACTCCAGGACTTGATGACTCGGCTTGACGCTGCGTGCTGTAGATTTGGCCTCAAAATTAATATTACAAAGACAGAGGTGATGGCCATGGACACTGTTAACCAAGCTCCACTGAATCTGCAAATCGATGGAAAGCCCATAAAACAGGTCGATACATTCAGATATCTGGGAAGCAGCATAACAACAAAATGCGACCTTGACTCGGAGATCAACAGCAGACTTGGCTCCGCTATGGCTGCTTTTGGTAAACTACGAGTCCAGGTATTTCGCTCCCATAACATCAAATTGAGTACCAAGATTAAGGTGTATATGGCTATTGTACTTCCTAACATCTTGTACTCGTCAGAGACATGGTGCCTGTATCGCAGACACATACGCACGTTAGACAGATTCCATCTGAAATGCCTCCGCGACATTCTTAACATCAAGTGGTCGGATCGGGTCCGTAATACCGATGTTCTACGACGGGCTAATGTCTGTGGCATAGAGGCATATTTGATGCGGCGTCAGCTGCGTTGGTGCGGGCACCTGTCTCGGATGTCTGATGAGCGAAGGGCGAAACGCATTTTCTTCTGTGAACTAGAACATGGTAAGCGGAAACGCGGAGGTCAGTTCCTACGTTTCAAAGACGTACAGAAGAGGCACATGAAGAGGTGTTGTATCGATCCGTCGCGCTGGGAGGCTCTCGCTGAAAAACGACCTGAATGGAGGCGTCATGTTCAGGACAAAGTGTACGAGTTTGAAGAAGAAAGGAGGCAAGAACTAGACTTAAAACGAGATCAGCTTAAAAGTCGACCGCCGGCTAATATCAATTACAACTACATTAATGGCGCCTTAACTTGTGTTCATTGCAACCGGACTTTTAGCGCAAAAATAGGGTACATCAGCCACATACAGGCTAAACACCTAGGCCAATAATCACAAAGTCAAGTCTCTGTAGCCGAAATCGGCTAGGAGGATTATTATTATTATTATTTGGAGTCTTTGGAGTCGCGCCGTTGGAGTCTTCGTGTTTGTGCTCGTTTTTTAACTCGCGTTCTGCCAGACTCCACGAGACGCGGAGTGATGGAATCGGCGCCAGTGAAACGAGCTTTCTATATAAAAAATCGTATTCGAATCGGTCCATCCGTTTGGGAACTATGATGCCACAGACACACATACAGTGTCAAACTTAAACCTTGGAAACACTAGGGGACATTTTGTCCCATAACATGACGCGCAACACTCAATCTACGTGTCCCTGCAACGTTGCAAAGTGTCCCGCAACATTTTACGTGACGCGAGACGTGTTGCTTGCTCCCACTTCGAGAGCGAGCGCACGCCAGTGTTGCCAATTTAGTGGTTTTTCCACTAAATCTGCTGGTTTTGACTTACCTATTAGCGTACAAATATGTGTTTTAGTGGCTAGTGGATTTATCTAGTTGAATTTAAGACCTTAGTATTTTTTTTCTTAACATTGGATCAACGATTATAAGGTCCACTCGTATCGTTTTTGGAGTTTAATTTCATCGTGCAGACAACACTGTTTCATCTAGTGAGCCAACGGACAAAAGGACATGCATCAAGGCCAGAAACTGTTTAAAATAATGTCAATAAATTATTATTGGGGATTCCCCGTGTTTCTTTGCCCTCTCAAGTCTGTGTTGGTGGTTTTGTTTCGTGCTTCCTCATTGATAACTATGCCGAAACCACAGTATACGCAACAGTTTTGAATTTCTTGGCTTCAGGGCCCACATTTAAAAGATTGGCTTCAAGTAATGGAAAGTACTGCTGGCCATGTACCGAAATGCAAGTTTTGTGGAACGATTTTACGGGGTCACTATGGAGATTTAAAAAACGCATGGGATGTCGAAGAAGCATCAACAAAAGACAAAGGTACCCGGATGTTTGATAATTGCACACAAAATTAATATTTTACCCAAAATATCCGCTAGTTTTTGGATCCAAAATGCTACCTGGGATATCGATTTGAAAAACAAATACTCAAAATGCGAGAAAAGAGATTACCAACGTTAGAAGAAGTAATAATGCGGACTCGGTGCATGCAATTTATAGTGAGTTTAATTAAAGAAATCGCAATGACCACAAATCTGCCAGAAATAAAGTTAGTGGAAAATTTAGCGATTTTTGAGATGGTGCGATTTTTATTAGTGGATTTCTGGTGGGGAGGTTGATACTTCGTTGGCAACACTGGCACACGCGTCCTGCGTCAGTATCGCGCCATTTGTTACCGATTGTAGTCGTGTGCGCAACGTGCCCCTCAACATGTCTGTAGTGTGGAGAAACGAAACCGTGCTCTCGCTTACGTCTCACTCTTGAAATAAGTATGAGCACTAATCGCCACAACCTCCTCGGGCGACATTTCTATAAACACTGACTAATGTGGCCTGCAAAATGTTCCAAAGCATTGCCTCTCGGAACATTTACGTAGTTGTCGAGCAACATGTTCTGCAACATGTCGCTCCGTTTGCCCCCTAGTGTATTCGAGCCTTTATAACACCTCTATTTTTGCGTCGGGGTTTAAAAAAAAGTATTGTACATAGTAACTTATTTTGTTACTAAATTGATGAACTTGAAATGGTTTGTCTGCAAGCCAGGTCAAATATGGCTAAATAAATAACGCAGGACAAGTTTATTGATCGTAGCGAACTTTGAACGCGCTGCGCCATGCTTAACATTGTATTTATTTGGCTTTACATAGTATAATTATTAAATAAAATCAAAAAGCATTCAAACTGACGCAATCTGGCCAATCTTGTTTATTGGCTTATTTTCCTTTTTGTCCTTACCTTAAAAACAACATGTTTGATTCAATTTTCAGTAAAAAAATTGAGATGTGATTTTCTTTTGTTTAGATTATGACCCAGACAGTGGTAGGGACAAAACACAATAGTTACTTCAACGAAGAATTAGATGAAATTAAAAGAACTAAATTGAGAGCCCCAATAGAAACAAGATCAGACATTTTCTTCCAGCCTTAGGCCTAGCATAGCATAACCGTCCGGAAAGTACAACGAAACAATAGAGACAGTAGAAAGAAACGTTTATATTGTCGTGTTTCAAGTCTCTACGCTAAAATTATATTTTACTACTAACCGTTGCTCGCGACTTCGTTCGCGTTACACCACTAAATGTGTAGGTAAATAAAGCTTAACTCAATGTTGCAACATGACATGACACCCCACTTTTATGGTGGGTTACATTTAGTGGTAGGGACAAAACACAATAGTTACTTCAACGAAGAATTAGATGAAATTAAAAGAACTAAATTGAGAGCCCCAATAGAAACAAGATCAGACATTTTCTTCCAGCCTTAGGCCTAGCATAGCATAACCGTCCGGAAAGTACAACGAAACAATAGAGACAGTAGAAAGAAACGTTTATATTGTCGTGTTTCAAGTCTCTACGCTAAAATTATATTTTACTACTAACCGTTGCTCGCGACTTCGTTCGCGTTACACCACTAAATGTGTAGGTAAATAAAGCTTAACTCAATGTTGCAACATGACATGACACCCCACTTTTATGGTGGGTTACATTTAGTGGTAGGGACAAAACACAATAGTTACTTCAACGAAGAATTAGATGAAATTAAAAGAACTAAATTGAGAGCCCCAATAGAAACAAGATCAGACATTTTCTTCCAGCCTTAGGCCTAGCATAGCATAACCGTCCGGAAAGTACAACGAAACAATAGAGACAGTAGAAACGTTTATATTGTCGTGTTTCAAGTCTCTACGCTAAAATTATATTTTACTACTAACCGTTGCCCGCGACTTCGTACGCGTTACACCACTAAATGTGTAGGTAAATAAAGCTAAACTCGATGTTGAAACTTGACACCCCACTTTTATCCTATGGGACCTGATTTGTGGAATAAAAAGTAGCCTATGTGGTAATCCAGGTTATAATCTACGTTTGTACTTAACTTCATCGAAATCGGTTTAGCCGTTACGACGTGAAAGAGTAACAAACATCCATACAAACTTTCGCGTTTATAATGTTTAGTGGAATTCCGGGCTACGCTGGCGACTGCTACTACAGGAAGTCATACAAAGTTGCAGACGCTTTTTCAGTTCTATTAATATTTATTACAATGACTTTCTGCAGTTGCAGTGCAGACGGCATCGTGGTTCGGAATAATGATCTCGGCGTCGTGCTCTACTTTTAAATAGAGACTATTATTTTATTACGATCAAAGTTTTAAATGGTAGAAAAATACCGGATTTTGACATTAAATACCAATAAACAACCGGTTTTGAAAATTTCAACCGGTTCACATCACAATTAAGGAATGCCAAATAATCTAAATTAAGTAGTTTCTTAGAATACTGTGGGCCGATCCCAGCAGCACTGCAATGCCGAGCCGACTCGTGACGGGAGTGGAGCGAGCTCCGAACATCCCATCGCTTTACAAAAATCAGGTTAATATACTGGTCCCTCAGTGAGGGAACTTGAAAAGAACAGATACTACACTTTGATCTTAGCCAAAAGGCCGAGAAGCGATACCGAAATAAATGTACGAAGGCAAGTCGTTCAGAGCTGTGCGTTTTCGTCAGCGCGATCTAGGATTCGGTAAAATTTAGCAGCGACATCTAGTTGTAAAGTCGGAACTAAATAATACTTATAGGGGCTTACCCCTGTCTTATTTTTCCTTATTGTAATCCATGGACGTGAAAAATCATAAAAACAAATAACACAAAATATTTTGTAATTTATACAGTAAAAAATATAACATTTAATAATTGCACACCTTATCCCATTAGCGGCCACTTAATATTTTATCCCAGGCCTGGTATAAAAGACCTCTGATTTAGATAGGATATTACATAAATGCTGTTTATAAAAATATATCTATTTACATTGTTTATTGATCTTTACGATCTCACTAAACACTTACTAACTAACTAATCTACAATTTGTATATTACCGCCCATTTTCACAAATGATAAAAAAGTACTTATAAAATGATAACGTTATTGCCGTCATGTGATCAATTATTATCCTGACTATAGAAAGGTTGTCTGGAAGAGATCGCTTTTAGCGATAAGGCCGCCCATTGTACAAAACCTATTTGTAAAAATGATGTTCTGTATTTTACTTTGGTGTACACACGGCTACACATCAAGCTATACAGTTCCGGTATAAGCTGATCTCGCATTGTGTAGGCTTTTCGTAGACTGAGAGGTCAGCTTATACTGGAAGTGTGTAGCTTGATGTGTAGCCGTGTGTACAATAAACAGTTATCTTAATATTTACATACACCCTCCCCATAAGTGTCGTTGTTAGATTTTAAGTATGTAGTATGTTAGTTTAAGTTATTCATATACATAGGTCCAATACTTTTATTAAAGTCTGTTGCCTGATTTAAAGTTATTATTATTTTAATACAAGCGCAAACCTATTTGATATCGAAGTAAAACTTCTTTACGCACGCTTGACTTGGGGAGTAAGCTGGTGAATGCGTTATGAAAAGTGCAAACGGAAGTTGAGTTACGTTTCGTATATTACTGTCGGAGCAAAAGAGAGAGGTGCGAGCACACATTGTCTTTATCTCTTTCTATAATAGCCAGTTGATTTGTCTCATATCTCCTATCCCAATACTATAGATTAAAAAAGTGTTTACGACGTTTCGTATTTAAAATAAAAAATATACATGTGTGTATAAAATAATGTTTTAAGGAAATGTCAACCTTATTTCGAGGCGCATACAGTAAGTAGATAAGTTATTTTCTGCTGCTGCCTGCCATCTGTTGTGGAATAGCTGAATTTTTTCGTAAATCGAAGCTGGTAGATATATATATATATATATATATATACACATATAGATGGAGCTAAAGAAGTTTTACTTCAGTCGTGTGGTCTGAAACACACTCGTTTTTTCTTCCGTTATAATTATTCAATATGGATATATGTACATACTTTCAATCGCTGTTCTTAAAATATGCTGGTTTCCATCGACTAGTTTTTCATTGTACAATCATAATATTAATTAAATTAAATTATTATTATGCATCGTTTGTGAAAAAGGGTTTCAACCATGCACCATACATCTAACTAATCTACAATGAGGACTTTTCATTTTCAATTTAAAAACAAAAAAATTAGTTCCAACTAGCGTAATAGATGGCGCTATCTGGAGATGCACCGCCAAAAAATATGGTTTACATGCCAAAATCTCAAAGACACAATGTCATAAGCTGTCTAAAACAATCTCACTTCGTCAGATAAACGAACAAAAATATTTGTTTTCTTTTATTTCAAGTTCCTCGGTAAATAATGTTGACGCAGCAATTGACATTGGCAATTCGCTTTCTTTGTTAATCAGCGCATGACAGAGCAACGCCATCTGTTAGCAGTTAGCACATGGCCGTGAAAACGCCTCATTCTAACTACTAACAGTACTTTTCCTTCAGCACTTTTCTTAATATCTTACCGGCTGGGTTCTTAGGTATTTCTTCCACCACTTGAACTGCCTTTATATTCTTGAAAACAGCCACTTTGCTATTAACATAGTCCATGATCTCTTCGGGGGTTATGACCTCGCCTTGCTGAGGTACTAGGAAAGCTTTGGGAACTTCTCCAGATACTGGATCTGGAATTCCCAGGACGGCGCAGTCTAGGATTTTTGGATGTGTTCGAAGAATCGTTTCTAGTTCTGCTGGGGGCACTTGGAATCCTTTGACCTGTAGGAAAAAGTGGATTAGTCCCATCTTAGTCTTAGTCACCGGGCCCGGTAACGAGCTCTCAGGGGCAGTTGGCACTTTTTTCGTGTCATCGGTCCCGGTGGTATTATTAATAGCTCATAATAATAATTATACCAAGGGGGAGCAAAGTACTAATAAATAACTGTACTATTTCCATTTCTTTATTTTCTCGATGACAGCTCCTGTGGAAACTTGAACGAGCGTCTTTTTTACATTATGTATGCATTATTTTATAAAAATATGACGCTTACGCACGTACAAGGTTATACCAGAGATTGAGAAACTGATAGGGATGGAGCTATCGATAAACGTAACACGATAACAGACCCGATATTTTTTTACAAAATGTAAGAAACTAAACTACTGCCGGATACTTTTGTATTACAAGATGTTATTCGTATTAATTCTTGATTGATAATGCCAACTTCTTTAAAATTTTCGAAGCTGTTGTAAAATAAGTAGGTATAGGTAGGTACTCGACAATGAAACGAAATAATTATAACGACAGGTAATCTTTATTTATTTATTTTAATCAAAATCTGATGAATCGTCACTGTCGCGATCGATATCGATCGAAGCTTTTGCTGATAAAACAATATTTAAATTTGATGAATTGTAATGATTACCTGACATATATAAATTTATTAATTTATTATTATCATTTTTTCTCATTATTATATAATTATTATTTAAAATTTGATGATGCTTTTGCAGACCTTATTTTAAGTTGTTATTATTTAGAACTGTTTCTTTTTTTTATAAAAAATTATTAAGTATAGGTATCTTTATGTATTATGGATTATGTAATAATTACGTAGGTATCATATTTTAATTGTTTCATCTGACTTGTCCAAGCACATGTAATTTGTCGAAGGATATGAATAAATGAAAATGAAAAAAATATCATTACTTATTTGGTCACAACGCTACTAACTATAAAATTAGAAAGGTCATCGAGAAAATAAAGAAATGGAAATACTATAACAATATTAATTATTTGTTATTGTTTTTTATTGTTTGTTTCGGTATTAGCTTCTCCACAGACGTTTTTTAGGCTGACATTTTGCAGTGCCGTTTAATCTCCATTGGTGCGATCAGAGTAATTATTACATCTGCAAACTTATTTTTATGTATCGGTACTTGTATTTATGTATTTTTTATTATTTTATGATATTTATTTCTTTTTGTATTTTTTATATAATATTAAGGATTTATTATGCTTTGTATAAAGTTCATTATACCAGAGGAGTTTCTTTAAAAAACCAATGAGGGCTGTTCAACAAAAAACAAAAAAAAACTATTTCCAACTAGCATATTAGTCAATGAGGGGTATAACGGCTATGTTTTTTAACTGCTAACAGATGGCGCTGCTCTGTCATAAGCTGTTATCGAAAGAAAGTGAATTGTCAATGTCAATTCGTATTGACGACCTCCGTGGCGCGATGGGCGAATAGTCGGCTGAGACGCAGGAGGTAGCGGGTTCGATTCCCGCCGCGGATCAAATGTTTGCATGATCTACAGATATTTGTTCCGGGTCTGGATGTTTTTCTATATATTATAAGTATGTGTTTACAAAAAAAAGTATTTATGTATTCTATCAGTTATCTGGTTCCCATAATACAAGCTCTGCTTAGTTTGGGGCTAGATAGCGCTGTGTGAAATGTCCAGCAATCTTTATTTATTTATTTAATTGCCGTGTCAACATTACCTGCTTGAGTATAAATTTGAAATAAAAAAAAAATTATCTGTGTTTGTTTACAAACTCACAAAGTGAGATTGTTTTAGAAATCTATTAGGCCAGTTGGAACCAAATTTTTTATTTAAATCAAAAACTCAATGACAAGCCCGCGGCTTCGCACGCGTGGTTTGTCAATAAAAACATTACCCTTCTTCCGCGCAGTCGGGTAAAAGTAGCCTATATCTCAATCCCGGTCATAGTCTATCTTTACAACGATTTTCATCCTAATCGGTTCAGCCGTTTTATAATTGTATGGATGAAAAGCCCTCGTTCTATTTGCACAAACAAAATCAAATTTAGGTTTGGAAACACTAAAATGGCAACTATCATTCTCTTTTCAAATAGCTAGTCACATGAGACAGGTTCATAGAACGTAAAATATTACGTAAACACATCATGTGACGTGATGACGTCATACTAAAAGTTGAATAATAAGAATATTTCTATAGTCTAACTTTTTATTAGCTGCAGTAAAATGACGTTTCTAAATGTCATTCCGTAAAATAATGTTGCCAGCCTAATCTCAATAGGGATGTGATTCAGTTCACAAAAATTAATTAAATAACATTATTATGACGTTTTTGTTTCATTTTGAATGTACCTCCCTATACTTCCACTAAAAAAGATCAATCCTCTAGTATAGTAATAATAATAGGTTAAAAAAATACATTACAACTTAATATTAAATCTCAAAAAAAAACCTAACTGATTATTCATTTATGATTCACTCATTTAGCTACATCCCTATTTATTTTTCTTCAAAAACCGGCAACCCACAAAACGTCATTTTACTGCAGCTAATAAAAAGTTAGACTTTATTTAACAGTGAAAACATTATGCAAACTTACAAGAAAAACTAATAAAATAAACATGTCACTAAAATAAAAACAAAGTAAACTGAGTCACAGCTGACTAGCTATTTGAAAAAGACTGTACGTAGAGTAAACTAGCTTCCATTGCCGACGTATAATTGCCAAGGCTTCAAGAGTAATATAGGTAATACCTTTATCAGCTCCTTCAGTCTATCAGTGATGTACAAGTGTTTGTTCTCATCGTATTTGCCGATGTCTCCAGTCTTGAACCAGCCGTCTTCAGTCATCACTTCCTTGGTAGCTGCATCGTCGAGATAGTATCCCGACATAACGTGGGGTCCGCGACACCAAATCTCTCCGCCCTGTGAAAAAATTGGTTGTCTGTAAAGGCGGTTTACGGACGATAATTTTACGTGATAACGAGAGAGATAGATGCGTCACACGCCGAACGCTTATGCCGATCGCTCTCGCTTTCACGCTCGGCTAAGGCGGAACGTGACAATGAGTCATGCTTTTTCGTGGCTGCAGCCGGCGATCATCGATTTATAAGACGTTTATCACGTCAAAAAATAACCATATTTTTATAAATCTAGCATCTCCAGGTACACACGGCTACACATCAAGCTATACATTTCCAGTATAAGCTGACCTCGCATTGTGCAGGCTTTTCGTAGAATGAGAGGTCAGCTTATACTGGAAACTTATAGCTTGATGTGTAGCCGTGTGTACTAGGTACCCAAAAGATGCCTATGTAATTATACCATGTTCCTATACAATACCTACCAAAGTACCAAATGGATATTTATAAGAATATATATTTTTTTTATTTTATTAATTACAGAATCAACAGCACTTGTTAACAATGTAAACAATCTCTTATACTTGTGTAGCTAATGCTTAATGCCAATAACAGATTCTCATTTTATAGACTTAACTTTTAAGAAATTAGTCACCTAGAGAAAATGATTAAAAATAACATAATATATTAATAAAATTTTCAAGGAATTTAGTAGGTACGCATTTGAAGAACGAAAGAGAGAGAGGGATGCTGTGTAAATGTGTATACTTGAGGGGGTGAGAGAGGGAGTGTAGTTTGTGTTGAATGAGTTTCTGAATATTTTATGGAACGCGCTATATATGACTAAGAACAGATATAATGTATATATACATTATATCTGTTCTTAGTCATATATAAAATTCAAAATCATTATTACTATGAAAACAATTGGTTAAAAGCCACAGCGTCAGTTTTTCCTAAATACATTTCCAACTCTTGAAGTTGACGACGCGTATGTATACCTAGGATAAACAGTCCAATTAGGTAGGTCCAACTTCAAGAAAGAGGTCAATCGTCGAATCCAACTCGGATGGGCAGCGTTTGGGAAACTTCGCAACGTCTTTTCGTCCAACATACCTCCGTGCCTTAAGACGAAAGTCTTCAATCAGTGTGTGTTACCAGTGATGACATATGGAACCGAGACGTGGTCCTTCACTATTGGCCTTATGAATAAGCTCAGAGTCGCTCAACGAGCTATGGAGAGGGCTATGCTCGGGGTTTCTCTACGGGATCGAATCAGAAATGAGGAGATACGTAGAACTCAAGTCACCGACATAGCCCGCCGGATTAGCACGTTGAAGTGGCAATGGGCAGGCCATATAGCGCGCAGAACAGATGGCCGATGGGACCGGAAAGTTCTCGAATGGAGGCCACGGACCGGCAAGCGCAGCGTAGGACGTCCACCTACAAGATGGGCAGACGACTTGGTAAGAACCGCAGGTCGGCGTTGGATGCAGGCCGCTTCCAACCGCAGTTCCTGGAGATCAATGAGGGAGGCCTTTGTCCAGAAGTGGACGTCCTACGGCTGATATGATGATGACGATGATGACATTTCCAACGCGTTATATATGACTAAGAACAGATATAATGTATATATTACATGGAAATAATATTCGTTGGAAATACATTTAGGAAAAACTGACGCTGCGGCTTTTAGACAATTGTTTTTATAGTAATAATGATTTTGAATTTTAACATAATATATTGACATTGTTAAATAAATACCAACTGACAAATATTAACACGCCTGCATGCAGGTTGAATACTTTGAAAATCATATATTTAAGATCTTTTAATGTAATTTTTGTGTATTCTAGCAAATAAACGATGAAATTTGAGTTAGAATATGCACCTATTATGACGTACGAGTACATGTGAACCAAGTGTTCAATTGTGTCCCCATGGTTTTTGAATAAATGAAATTACCTCTGTCTGTTTGTAACGTTTTGACGTATTTAAATAGATAATGACCGGAATTAAGACATAGGCTACTTATTACCTGACTGCGCAGAAGGAGGGTAATGTTTATATTGACAAACCACGCGTGCGAAGCCGCGGGCGGCAGCTTGTAGGTAATAATTATGGTTATAATTTTTGAAACTACTATGTATTGTTTCATTAAAAACGTGATATTTATCATGATTTCTGAGTTTTCGTTTTTTTTTATACTACTTACATGGCAAACGAGCATGCAGTCCACCAGATGTTAAGTGGCTACTGCAGCCCATGGATATCCACATAGAATTCAAAACAAGGTATTATGTTGTCTTGATCTCTATGTGGATACGTTGCCATACTATAGGACTTAGCTGTTATGCCTATGTGCCAGTAATTACAGGAACATACCATTACCATCTAACCGGAACACAGCAGCACAAGTACTGCTATTTGGCGGCAGATAAAGGTAAGGCGGTGGTGCCAACTTCCTCGAGCTCGTTCACAAAAGCTCTACCACCAGTAAAAGTGTCCAGTAAAGTCGAGTGTCCCGTTTGTGAGAGTTTTCCCGTCGGAACAGTCAGTAGCACAAGACAATAAATTGCGAGTGTATGGTTATGGGCCCATAATATATCCAATTAAATGTATTTTACTTTTATATCGATCTTCCCTATCTCTGTCTTTTCCTAGGACCCTTAAGCTCTAGCCAAAATATCAGGATACTCAATAATGGTAAATACCCCGTTTTTAGTAAAAAAAAAAACACATTCGCGCTCGTCACTATTTAACTCACTTCGCCACTTATTTAAATTTAATAGAATTATATTAAAATATACTAAAAAAAATTAATACACTCGCGATTCCGATCTCTCGGAACTACCACGATTTCAAAAATGGGAAAACATCGTGAGGAAACCATATAGGTTCCTAGAACGTTATCGTAAGATTATCGGATTATAGTCAATCAACGGCCAAAACGCTTCGATAGCGCGTTCTAATCTACTAGTGGCGACATCTAGTTCTGTTTCGCATCAACAACTACTAAATTATTCTAGTGTTCAAAATTCAATCCCTCCGATAGGTGGCACAATGGTAGAACACATCGTATCGCTCCCGTATCCGCAAAGGCCGTCCATTGTATCAGCACGTATTAGTCTAAGAATTCCAGGAAGTTATTTGATTTGGTATAATCACCCCGGGTTCGATTCCCGCCCCGGAACAAATATTTGCATGATCTACAGATATTTGTTCTGGATCTGGTTGTTTTTCTATATATTATAAGTATGTATTTACAAAAAAATGTATATAAGTATTTTATCAGTTATCTGGTTCCCATAGTACAAGTTCTGCTTAGTTTGGGGCTTATTATATCTTATTTATTTATCTATATAGAACACAATATTAAGGGACTAAAAATATCTTACTTATATCTTGCTTTTTAAGCAGACTAAATATCGCCTCTCATCGTTATTGAAAATGCAGTGGTTTAATGGTACAACAAAAAGTGCCTTTGAGTCAATGATTATTTTGACATTTTCTTAGTTATAAAAATGGATATTAATGTCAAAAAGATTTATTTCCTCTGTCCTCATAAACTATTTATTATAGTGTTCCTTGGAAATAGATTCGATTGAGACCAACTTTTTTTTGATAAATGTATTTTTCTAACTGACTGTATTTTTTTTAAATCCGAAAATGAGGGTATTTTTCTCTTCAAATTCAACCTATAGTTTTCTAAGAACAAAACAAAGAAAATTCAGTGTCATTGCTCTGGAAATCTATGGCTTAAGTTAGGCAGGCCCATACCCGTACAGTACAAATGGTTGTGGATGATAATGATGATATCCAAACTATACCTGACCAGCTCCTAAAGCCTCCTGTGTGTTTACATCGACGATTTTGACCTCGGAGCTAGGCAGAACAAATCCAACGGAGGCATAGTTAGTATCAGTTTTATTGCCCACTGAGATAGCACCGCTGGTCTCTGTGAGCCCGTAGCCTTGCCGGAATGAGATGTTTTTCTGAAATTATATTGTTTATATTAAATTATCTTTATTTTTCTTTACCAACACTTAAGACGAGAAGACTGCTCCTTGATCAACTGCTATTATATAATATCTGCCATAATAAATTTGACTGTAACAAACTAGTTAACCAAATATACATTCGTATTCCATATCGTTCGTATTCCAACCGAGAGACCCGCAAGCGTTATCTATTCGCACTTACTACTTGTAACAAGAACGCAGGTGAGCGAGCGCCACTTAAGAGTTAACTATACCTCAGCCCAAACTAGAATTTCACCCCCGCTTCTCCGCGCGCCGCTGCACGTCCTATCTCGGCATGGTTCATATGTTTGAACCATGCCGGTTTTTTTTATCATTCAGTCCCTTCATTGTCTTGTTGTGTTAATTTCACATTACTGCGTTTTTACAAAAAACCAACTAAATATAAATTCTACCTAAGAATTACGTGTTCGTTTGGAGCGACAAGCGTCACGGGTACCCCGTCTGAAAGCCGAGGCCAGACTGAATCGCGAAACGGGCGTCCGGAGCGAATGGTTTCATTAGTGCAAAACTTAGATATTTCCATTTCATGATAAAATCAAAACGTATTTTGAAAATTTAAAACACAGGTGCTCTTATTTATGTTGTGTAGAATTACTGTATAAAGTTTCAAGATCTAAATTGTAGTATTCATCGCATAAAAACGGTTTTAAGATAAATTTGGAGTCATCTTTGGATTTTTTTTCTATCGAGAAAATTTTACGGAATCGTCTTTTCACAACACAGGCGCTCTAGCACGAATCCTTAACTATAACATATATGAATTACAAAATGAATTCACAAAATTTGTTGAACAAAACATTGTTTCAAAATAGGCGATTTATCGTCTCCCCAGGTATAGTGCGCCGTTAATAGAATTCCTAAGTTATTTAACGATCAATTCTTGGAAATTGAATTTTTCGCAAGCTCACCCGCCTTGTTTAATTAAGAAAGCAATCAATCAAGGCACTTGCTTGCCTGCATATTATAGGTTCATCCATATATTCATATTTTTTGTACATAAGCATTTGTATACACTCATGCCGACCATCTGTCTAACGTAATCTGTGGACAACGGTGCTGGTTATGCCTGTAAGACATCTTGCAATAATTATTAAGTATACTAATATTTAGGCATAATTGTTTGTTGTCTCAAATAAATAAAAATAAAATAAATAAAATTATCAATCAATCAAATTATTTATTGGGAATATGGGTTAGTAACAAGTTCGTCCATAATCAGCGTTTATCGCATACAACTTTAGTCAGTCTTACAAGTAGTTACATAAAAAAAAACAAATAAAGATTAAATTATATACAATATTCAACATCTCAGCTCTTACCTTAATATAGAAAATTAATAATAAAATGTCAGATTTAATAAAATTATTCAAGGGATTTATCGCTAAGAAACTCATTTATGTTATAGTATGCCTTTTTTATTAATATTAGTTTTAACTTTCTCTTGAACACATTCAGACTGGAAGAACCCAGTACAGACTCAGGTAGGTGGTTATATATACGTGCAGCCATACACATCACACTCTGATTAAACAAGTCTGTCTTATATATTACATACAAAAAATAAGAGTTTATAGCGCGTCCCACTGCCCTTAGAACTGACCTGCCAGGTGTATCAGGGTCCCTAAACGATATTTCGAGAAGTGATAGGTTTCCGCTACTCGCGAATAATATGCTTTATAACCACTAGAATAATACTACTCGAAAATGAAAAGCCTTCATTATGGGGTCTTTTCATTTACAATTTAAAAAGAAAAAAACCGGCCAAGTGCGAGTCTGACTCGCGCACGAAGGGTTCCGTACGATATCTATAAAAATGGCACAAAAATCACGTTTGTTGTATGGGAGCCCACTTAAATATCTGTTTTATTTTAATTTAATTATTTATTTTTAAAGCGAATATATAACTAAATATTCTGTGAATATTTCAAACGTTTCCCTGTTGCCGTTATTAATATCGAGCTAAAACGAGCAAAAAAATCACGTTAGTTGTATGGGACCCCACCTTAAACATTGATTTTTTTCTGTTTTTAGTATTTGTTGTTATAGCGGCAACAAAATACATCATCTGTGAAAATTTCAACTATCTAACTAACACGGTTCATGAGATACAGCCTGGTGACAGACGGACAGACAGTGGAGCCTTAGTAACCCTAAAAACTAGTTCCAACTAGCGTAATAGATGACGCTAAGAAGCGCCGCCAGAAAATATGTTTTATATGCCAAAATCTCAAAGACACTATATCCAAATTTGTCTTAAACAATCTCACTTCAACAGATAGACAAACACAAATGTTTGTTTCTTATTTCAAGTTCCTTGGAAAATAATGTTGACATGGCAATTGACGTTGACAATTGAATTTTCAGACGACTTGATAAAGATCGCTAGGATCGGTCGCTCTGAACAAAGATACCGGTGTTTAAAGCGCAGAAGAGAACTGGTTTCGTGTAAGCTCCATTTCCAGTAAAAATTCTTACCCTACCTTCACTTTACATCTACGAATCGGCTTTACATGTTAGAAACAATATAACAAACTACCTTGAACAGCAACAGGCATGAAAGCCACCTTCGAGTAATAACGTGTAATGGCGGGTTCCTATATCCGTCGGTATCCAGCTACGAGTCGTTCCTCTTTGAAAATGTGTCAAAAGTTTGACACTAGTTTGACACTTTTTCAAGGAGATACGAGTCGTAGTCGGTTACCGTCGGATATAGGAACCCGCCATAAGACAGCTTTGTTTAATAAGAGTGTGTTTTTTATAGGAGTGAATATATATAATAAGCTTTCCATTAATATAAAATCGATACACATTTCCCATATTGTAGGATCGTGAATAAATACCCAGGTTTATGACACTAAATATCAGTTTAATTAGCACTTTTTAGTTTTAAGCAAACAATCAAAGAACAGCGCGGGTCGCTTGCGAGCTTGCGTCAGACTGATCTGACCCATTGGTACATACCTACCTACTTACATCTAGTTAGGCACAGCTCACGTTTCTTCGCTATTACTAACACATATATCTATATATATATATATATATATATATATAAAAGAAAGTCGTGTTAGTTACACTATTTATAACTCATGAACGGCTGAACCGATTTGGCTGAAAATTGGTGGGGAGGTAGCTTAGAACCAGGAGACGGACATAGGATATTTTTATCCCATTCTTAGAACCAGGAGACGGACATAGGATACTTTTTATCCCATTCGACGTGAAAGACGTCAAAGACAAGTTACTATAAAACGTGGTATAACAAAAACGCATCTGACATGGAATAACATAACGCAAATGACAGCTAAACGTAATTTTGTCTATGGTTAAGTATGGTTGTAATTATATATATATATATAAAAATCGGGTTAGTAATGATGGCCGGGGACAACAGTTGACAATTCTACCAGGGTGACGTATATTGACAGCCCGCGTTATATGCATGTCAAGGCGGTACGAAGTTCGGCGGGTCAACTAGTTTAAGATAAAACTAAAAAATTAGCTGGCCCAAAAACCATATTACACAATCAATGAATATTTAAATGATACACAATGACATTTGAGACTAGTTTAAATTTTAATCTAATTATTTAATTAGTATGTGCTGGCATTATATTGCCTAACTAGCTGAGCAATTCGGAGCTTCGCACGCGTAGTTTTTCAATAAAAACATTACCCTCCTTCTGCGCAGTTGGGTAAAAAGTAGCTTATGTCACCCGGGGATACTGTAGCTTCCCAACAGTGAAAGAATTTTTTAAATCGGTCCAGTAGTTCTGAGACTATTCAATACAAACAAACAAATAAATCTTTCCTCTTTATAATATTAATATAGATATTATTTCATAGTTAACCGTATATAATTTAATTTTATATGACATGTAGTTTGCACGCCACTGTGGCTGAATATGGTGAAACCATTTAATTTTGTAACATCTGTATAATTTCCCCCATGTTTTGGCAAATAAATAAATCCTTATCTTTATCTGAAAATGTATGGGGGAGGGCTATGTTCTGCAGCAGTCCTATGGCAAATATGATGATGTTGTAAATATTACTTACGTTCTTCGCAAGCACGGCAGCGGCATCAGACTCTGAAAGTGGAGCCGCGCCGCTTATAATCCCGTACACTGATTCCAAATGCTCCGGTTTAACTGCTGGATGTTTTCCCAGGAATACCACTGAAAAGAACAAGAAACAATTTGATTTTAGAAAAAATCCATAGAGCTCCTTATGAAGGAGTGGAACACCGTGCCTGAGACTGTGTTTCCAGATAACTACAACCTAGGGGTCTTCAAGTCGCGAGTGAATAGGTGTCTTCTAATAGGCAAGCGGAATTTACTGATTGATAATTAACTGTTTAATTCAAGTACTAAGATTTCTGTTTCGTTTAGATTAGGAGTGAAATAAAAATAATTTTGTGATCAATATTTATTTTCAACCCGCCTTCGTGAGATAGAACAACTATACCATCGTTGACTGCATCATCGCTTACCATCAGGCGAGGTCATAGTTAAGAATTAGCCTATAATTTATATAAAAATAAAATGAAAGAGCACATGAAGGGTGAGCTCTCTCTTACACTTAAGCGCCAGCTCATCGACATGTGTATCCTGTCCGCCCTAACCTACGGTGCGCAGACATGGTCGCTGACCGAGTGACAGAAGTCCAAACTCAAGATTTGCCATAGGTCAATGGAACGCAGCGTTCTCGGATTCAAACGGATTGATCGAGTGAGAAACACCACGCTGCGTTCGTTGACAGGCATTGCCGATGTTGGAGAAAAGACAGCTAGGCTCAAATGGGATTGGGCGGGACACATTAGTAGAATGCACCCCGATAGGTGGGCTAACTTAGCCATAACCTGGAGCGCTGATGGAAGACGCGGTCGGGGTCGGCCAAGAAAGCGTTGGCGAGACGATCTTGTTGCCTTCGAGCAGGAGTGGTGGAGTGTCGCACAGGACAGAGATAGATGGAGAGGCTTGGGGGAGACCTTTGCCCAGCAGTGGGACAATAAAGGTTGACATCAAAATATATTTATAATAACGAGTCCGTCCAGGATATTACTACCACTACCATATCGAAGCAGAAATGAGGTGATCCGTATAAAAAGCAAGGTCACTGACGTAGCCCAGAGGATTAACAAGCTGAAGTGACAGAACTGACGATAGTGGGCATCCTATGGATGTTATGATCTTATGGATGGACGACCTCCGTGGCACAGTGGGTGTATAGCCGGCTGAGACTCAGGAGGTAGCGGGTTCGATTCCCGCCGCGGAACAAATGTTTGCATGATCTACACATATTTGTTCCGTGTCTGGGTGTTTTTCTATATATTATAAGTATGTATTTACAATAAAAAGTATATAAGTATTCTATCAGTTATCTGGTAGCCATAGTACAAGCTCTGCTTAGTTTGTGGCTAGATAGCGCTGTGTGAAATGTCCAGCAATATATATATATATATATATATATATATATATATGTATATATATATATATGATGATGACCTATTTCTGCCACGCAGTAATGATTCCAGAGGGCGATGGAGCGTAGAATATGGAAGTTAGACTCACAGACCGCATAAGAAACACCATTTACAGTATGTTGGACAGGTCTTTAACCACAACAATAGCATTAGGTGAGGCGGTTATTAGGTCCACCATCGTGCAGGTGTTCGGGCACAAAGGGCACAGTAGTAAATGCTGCATTGACTGCGCAGGATCACCGCATACAGAAGCCCTAGACCGGGATGAATGGGAGAAGGGAAAGGAGACCTTTGCCCAGCAGTGGAGCAAAGGAGTTTTCTTGGAGCCCAAGATAACGGCAAGGGAACGTTGTTGGTCCTGCTAGACTTTTCTCGTGCATTTGATTGTATAAATGTAACTCTACTTCTTTCTAAGTTAGCTTATTATGGGCTAGACGGTGAAGTAGTTGAATGGTTCGACAGCTATCTTTCAAATCGTTCTCAGATAGTTGAAACAGCTAAAGTAGACGGTACTAAGACTTTTTCAGCCAACTCTACCGTCTCTAGAGGCGTTCCACAGGGCTCTATTCTTGGACCTCTATTATTTGTACTTTATTGTGCAGATATAATAACAAATATTTGCCACTGTTAGTACCACATCTACGCAGATAACCTGCAACTGTTTATGTCATTTAAACCGAGTGAAACGTCTCAAGCAGTTGCAAAAATTAATGAAGATCTTGATAGCATTGCGCTATGGTCAACTCAAAATTCCTTAGTTCTAAATCCGGGAAAATCTAAGTTCTTAATTCTGGGATCCCGAAACCAGATCAATGCCATTAAACTTGAAACACCTAGTGTAAGTATCTTGGGAGAATCCATTGACTCTACAAATGAAGCTCGAAATTTGGGACTACTAATGGATAGTGAACTACGCTATGAGAAACATATAACAGAATCCGTGCAAAATTGTTTTTATAGGCTAAAGGTTCTATACCGTATTTGTGAATGTCTCAATGTTGATCTACGTGTGCGGTTATGTGAATCTTTAGTCCTTTCCAGGCTTAATTATGTGGATACAGTCTATGGCCCCAGATTATTGGCTCGGACTGAGAAGTTAATTCAACGTGTACAGAACGCTTGTGCTAGGTTTTGTTTTTCTATCCCAGCTAGGGCACATGTAACACCTTTTATAAATAGAGCAAAACTTCTTAAAATGTCCTCCAGAAGACATCTCCATTTTGCTATCCTTCTGTTTGGTGTCATCAAGAGCCGGAAACCAGAATATCTCTTTCGCAAATTAACCTGGTTCCGCGATTATAATAAATATGATACCAGAGCTTCAGAGTCTCTTCTGGTGACGCCTGCACATGGTACCGCAGCTTTTCGTGGTAGCTTTAGCTATTGCGCTACGAAGTGTTGGAACGATATCCCTCCACCTCTATGTAATGTTAGTTCAGTTAATTTGTTTAGATTAAGACTCAAAGCTGATATTCTGTCAACACAGCTAAACCAACCGTGGTGGCAGTAGCTGAAGCTCTCTATCTCTTTCTCTCTCCCCGGTCTCCATGTCTTGTCTTAAATATACCCGTGAATTTTTTTTTGTTTAGTTTGATAGTTAGTAGTGATAGTTTTATTGGTTTAAAATAGTAGGTATTTAATTTTGTAATGCATGTATTTAATATGGTTTGATTTGAACAATAGTTGTGTTTGTCTTATTATGGCTACCCTTGATCAAGAGGTACGTGAGGTAACATAAACTGGACTCAGCGGAAGACCAGCGCTGCGGCATATTAACATACCGTAGCATCATGCTGAGCTGAGTACCTATTCATCTCCACACAGAGCTTTTAAGTTTGTTAGTTTGTTAGTGCTTAGATTAGATTTTATTGTTGTTGTGTTTTATCTTCCTTTATTACTGTGTGGTTGTTGAATAAAATGTTTTCTTTCTTTCTTTCTTTCAGTGGGATCCAGCGGACTCTTTAGATTAGATGAGAGAAATTACAGGCACATGAGACTGTAAGCGCAAACTCTTACCCATAGGAGGTACCATGAACAGCACAGACGCTTTAAAACGGACAAGCGTTTGTAAGAACAGCTCGGGTTTGAAGTACGGCATGGTGACGAGCTTGCAGCCCAGCATCATCTGATTCAAAAGCAGCGCGTTGAACCCAAAGATGTGGAAGAACGGTAGGAGCGCTGGTAGAACTGCTTGGTAGTTCGCTGGAAAAGATAATAACAATTTTTGTGATCAAAAAATTAATGTCTTTATTAAAAACTAGCTGACCAATCCGCAGCTTCGCACGCGTTTTTCAATAAAACATTACCCTCCTTCTGCGAAGTTGGGTAAAAAGTAGCCTATGTCACCCGGGGATAGTGTAGCTTTCCAACAGTGAAAGAATTTTTTAATTCGGTCCAGTAGTTTCGGAGCTTATTCAATACAAACAAACAAATCTTTCCTCTTTATAATATTAGTATAGATAAACATATTTGGGTGGGTAGGTCGGTTGTGTGTGATTGTGTAACTAGAAAATAATTGAGTCACTCTTCAAAAAAATACCCTCATTTTACAAAAATCTCAGAAAATCAGTTTTATGTTGCTTCTGTAAATTTTGCCCATATGTACTCACGAATACTCTTTAATTAGGCCGACGATATATGAGATCAATATAAGAAATGTAAGACCATTTTCACAGATTATGTATTTCTGTTGCCTCTATAACAACAAATACTAAAAACAGAATAAAATAAATACTTAAGGGAGGCTCCTATACAACAAACGTGATTTTTTGCTCGTTTTTGCTCGATATTGATAACGGCAACAGGTAGACGCTTGAAATATTCACAGAATATTCAGTTATATTATTCACTTTAAAAGTAAATAATTAAATTAAAATAAAATTAATACTTAAGGAGGGCCTCCCACACAACAAACGTATTTTTTTTCTGTCTTAATAATTATACATAATGGTACGGAACCTAATGGCGCGAGTCCGACTCGCACTTGTCCTGTTTTTAAAGGTTAGGTAGCTATAATAATATGGAGAAGCTGTGAAAACGTGTACATAATATACTATTAAGATTTTTGTTGTACACGCGGCTACACATCAAGCTATACATTTCCAGTATACGCTGACCTCGCATTGTGTAGGCTTTTCATAGAATGAGATATCAGCTTATACTGGAAATATATAGCTTGATGTGTAGCCGTGTGTACAACAGTTATTCAATAAAAACATTCTGATTCTGATATATTTTATCACTAGCTTCCGCCAGCGACTTCGCACGCGTTATTTGTCAATAAAAAATAATTATGTCAAATAATAATGTTTGAATCCAGGTCATAATCTATCAACACACCAAATTTCATCGAAATTAGTTCAGCTGTTACGACGTGATTGAGTAACAAACATCCTCCAAACTTTCGCATCTCTAATATCCTAATATAATAAACGCGAAAGTTTGTATGGATGCATGTGTGGATGTTTGTTACTCTTTCACGCAAAAACTACTGAATGGATTTTAATGAAATTTGGTATGTATGTAGATTGTAACCTGGATTAACACAGTGGCTACTTTTTTATTGACAAAACACGCGTGCGTAGCAGCGGACGGAAGCTAGTTCATAATTAGTGTGATGTTTAAAAATCCCGTGCGAGTCAACTAGTATTTAAATATACTTACCAGTATTATTGCGAGGCGAGACGTTACTCGGAGCAGATCGCACTCACCCTGATGAATGTTCACGAATTGAACCGAAACATTGTCGAAACCTTGTTAGTTGTAACTGCTTGTTAATTCATCATAACCATTTTTATGGTTGCTTATTGTATTAAAATTACATTTGTGTTAATACTAGTATTTTAGGTTTAATAGTATTTAAGTATGTTTTTAATTGTATATAGATGCACCGCCGTCATGTGATACATTATAATCCTGGCCATACAAAGGTTGTCTGAAAGAGATCGCTTTTAGCGATAAGACCGCCCATTGTGCTAAATCTATTTGTAAGAATTATGTGCTGTATTTTACTTTGGTGTACAATAAAGAGTTATCTTATTGTCGGTCGAAACACCGATAAGACGCGTACCGTCTTATCGATAAATCCCGTATTTATAATAATGATACTCACCAGTAGTTTCTTTAACGACGACAATATCAGGATCCGCGATCATCTCATTCATAGCCACAACGCTGCCGTGGGTCAACGCCACTGCCTTCGGGAACCCCGTGGTCCCGCTCGAAAACGGCAAAATCGCCAGGTCCTTAGAACTCCTTTGCACTGATTTAAGACATTGTGTATCTATGTTGAAGTCTTCTGCTAGTTCTGCGAATTTTATTGTTCCTTCTGGTAAGTCTTCATTGTCTATTAGGATTACAGGGATGGATATTTGCAGAGCGTTTAGGGCTTCTTTTATGTTCTTGTATGATAGCTTTGAAGCGATGATTGCTTTACAGTTTATAAGTTTCAGCTGCATTTGTAGTTCATCTGAAAAAAAAATTGGTTGTCTGAAATGGTTGGACGATAATTTTACGTGATAACGAGAGAGATATATAAATAAGTAAATAAAATAAATATTGCTGGACATTTTACACAGCGCTATTTAGCCCCAAACTAATCAGAGCTTGTACTATGGGAACACAGATAACTGATAGAATACTTATATACATTTTTTTTGGTAAATACATACTTATAAGTTATAATATATATAGAAACAACCGGACCCGAAACAAATATCTGTAGATCATGCAAATATTTGTTCCGCGGTGGGAATCGAACCCGCTACCTCCTGCGTCTTAGCCGGTTATTCGCCCACTGCACCATGGAGGTCGTCAAAGATGCGTCACAAGCCGAACGCTTAGGCCGATCGTGCCTCTATCGCTTGCTTCGCGCTGTCGCTTGCACGCTCGGCTCAGACGGAACGTGACAATGAGTCATGCTTTTTCGTGCGTGCAGCCGGCGTTCATCCATATATGTATAAGACGTTTATCACGTCAAAAGAATGGCCTTGTTAGTTTGCATGAAACAAGTATTTATACTTGTGTTATAAACTAGCTGTTGCCCGCGACTTAGTACGCGTTACACTACTAAATGTGTAGGTAACCCAGAAACAACGCCAAACTTGCTGTTGCAACTTGACTTGACACCCCATTTTTATCCCATGGGACTCCCCTACCCATTTTTATACTAAATTTCATCGAAATCGATTCAGCCGTTACGACGTGATTGAGTAACAAACAAACAAATAAATAAACAAAAATCCAAACTTTTCCATTTATAATATTAGTGTGTTTCCAAAGTAACTCTCTCTGTCTCTATGTCTGTTTGTCTCTATGTTTGTTATGTTTTCACGACTAAACGGCTAGACCGATTTCGATGAAATTTGGTTGGTAACTTACAGACAGACATAGTTCAAACTTATAATACCCCACTTTTTGCGTCGGGGGTTAACTAATATGATGGATTCCAAAATAAATGTGAAACATTGGAAAAACCACCACAATTATTTTTTAATCCATCCATACTAATTTATAAATGCGAAAGTAACTCGGTTTGTTAATTTGTTGATCGAACGAAGCGAGAACAAATAAATCAACTTGGGCAAATCGGCGTTGTATGTATGTATGTTTGTCCGAGGATAACTTTCGTAACGTTGATCTGATCATCGTGAAATTTAATACATAGGTAGGTAGTGATGGCACAATTTTGGTGTGACTAAATGAGCTAAAAATGTTGGGGGGTTGTTGAGATATTGGGGTTCAAGAGGGGTAAAAAAAATTAAAACGTGGCTAACAAGTCAAGTGTGACAGGTATTCATTAGTATATTTAGACTCCGTTTTTGAGTTATTAGTATTACACACACCACACCAGTGACCACCAGCGCTGAAATTTGGTATGCGTGTAGCTTTAGTAACCCAAATATAGGCAAAAGTCTGAAATCCTAAATAACTGCAATTCGTACCGCAAAAAAGGAACCAATTTACATCAACTCCCGTCACCTGTAATTTGAATGAAACTGTGGGTCAAGTAGTTGGTTGTATTTTGTGGCACTATTTTATTAGTCAAAGATTAAGGCCGGCTTGCACAACGATCTCTAAACGTATCTAGCGACTAAACATGTTTAAATTTTACGAATTTGTATGATTTGACAACTCCCTAAATCATTTTAGCCACTAAATACGTTTAGGCATCGTTGCGCGAGTCGCCCTAATAATATTTTTTTGTGTTTTGGGAGACTCGTGAGATCTCAGTTCGGGGCGAACCAGTAGTTTATTTGGTTGTTACCTTTTTTACGACTAAACGGCTGAACGGATCGTAATGAAATTTGGCAAGGAGATTATATCTTGTGGAAGGACATATGCTATCTTTTGTCCAAAAATAATCTTGAAGGAGGTGAAAGAGGGGTTGAAAGTTTGTATGGGCAATCCTTCCTTAAGTTAGAGATCTAAAAATTCATATTTAGGGTTTTAAGAAACCAATTATTTACAAACCACGCGCGCGAAGCCGCGGGCGGTCAACTAGTATCATTGTAATGATCTCTTGATTTCTTTGTTATACAATTCAAACTATCAAGTAAAATTGGTTGGTTGTTTAACCTATCTATTGCATATTAGCCATTCATTAATATAAAATGAATTTACCACTAGTTAACTTTGTTTTTGTAGGTTACCACAGAGAAGTAGAAGTATTCTGTAAGTAATTTAAAATTGTGGCCAAACCACAACAATAATTGTCTTAACAATCAGACAATTGTTTCGATAAGATATCTTTATTCTCACAAGAATTATATTCACTTCATCATCATTAACTTACAAAAGTAGAAATATGATATTTTTATGATAACTTTGATTATTAAAAATACGGGATTTATCACGTACCGTTTTATCGGTGATAGATAGCACTGTCGTTTGTAACAACGATAAAATGTTACGTGATAAATCCCATATTTACAATACCTAATGATTAAAATCACGAAAGTTTTCTAAGTAAAATAAGTATTTTGTTCAAAAATTACTTTTTCAAAACAATCTTATAAAATTCATAATCGGAACTGCAAGCAGATTCAAATGAGCTCATACACTAGTAGCCTACTATAATCCATTCAGAAGTTCCGTTGTCTAACATCCGTCTCCATCATGAGAATATCTCCATGGTAAGATATTATTGCATTGTCAGCGAAGTTACTTACATATATATTCCAAATTTCAGCTCACTATAGGTTGAGGCGAACGGGTTTAAAATTTAGTTGCATGAATGCACCTGGCTACCAACCATACATGGACAAACACCATACATTGAAAGTTAATAAAAAGCTTGTAAAAACTATGATTGTTTTCAAAATCTATGTATGTGACTATCTATGACATTTTTAAGAATAGGTAGGGCAGATTGGGCAGGCCATGTGGTTCGAATGCATCCAGAACGATGGGCGAATCTAGTGACCCAGTGGATACTGAACGGACAACGCAGCCGTGGTAGGTCCAGAAAAAAATTTGGCTATGGACCGTGATGGATGGAGAGGAGATGGGGAGACCTTTGCCCAGCAGTGGCACAATATAGTTTAGTAAAAAAGGTACTAATATACTTTTTGGTATCTTAGTAATAAATGCTTATTAGAAAACGTTAAGTAGGTACTCCATAGGTACAGTCAACAATATAAGCTGACTAATAAATTTGTGGCTTAAAAATCGAATTTTATCACATTGTGTTTTTGGACAATATGTAGATAAACACATTCTTCTTCTTCTTAGCGTGTCAATAGTTCTACGTTTTCATTTATAGGTACTATTTTGGACAGGTGTTTGGGCACAACAATAGCATTAGGTGAGGCGGTTATTAGGTCCTCCATCGTGCAGGTGTTCGAACACAAAGGGCACATTATGGTTGCATATTTATTGAAAATTGTTGACTGTATCTGCATAAGATAATCATCTGATGATGAACGTCCACAGCTGCTGGACATAGGCATTCCTCATAGATTTTCCAGCAAACTTTATCAGGTCCGTCTTTCCATCTAGTGATGGTTTTCCGATTCTTGGTCTTCTTGATACGATATTTTTTTAATGTTTCATTGTTCGGTAAAAATATTAGATCTTATCAACCTTGTGTTTTCTTTTACTGAATACTTAATCGCACTCTTATAGATAAGGTAAGTAGCAAGCAATCAACTAAAATCAAATAATAATTAAATTTGAAACTTGAAAGCAAGTTTGTCTGTAAGTGTATATATGTTGTTTGAAAATATACGCACAAAAACTAAAGGGGTTATTATGATGAGCATAATAAATAATTATATGAAATGTTTACCATAGAAATGTGAAATTTATTTTGGCTAGTAAAAACAAACACCTTATTAAACTTATGCTCTGCTACTAAAAAAAAAAAAAAATATTATTTTCAGACCACTAGAGTCCATATCTTAAGACTAACATACACACAAAAAATATATATATAACAACAAAGAAGAACAGCTGAATATACAAAAATAAAAAATAGGCACTGGGTGAAAATAGAAAGCACCATTTTGTGCCAAGGGTGACTAACTGAGGAAATTATTTCCTTCATTAATCACCCTCTGCACAAAACACTTCCAGAGCGGAGATGTGCAGCACTCAGCCACTGTCCTCAGGATGCTGTTGCGACTGCCCCGAATTCTGCTCATCAGCGATGCCGTTTTTTTGCGCATGATGGCGTGAAAGCCATCTGTGTGATAGTAGGCAAACATCCCCGATGCACTGCAGTATCGGGGCAACCGCAACATCATCCGGAAGATGTTATTATATTGGATGCGTAGGTCCTCCAATGATCTTTTGGTATTTCGGACCCACAGACTTCCCGTGTAAAAGCTCTGACAGTACGCTTTAAAAAGCGTAACTTTAACTTGTTCAGTACAACGGGAAAATTTACGGGCCAACATGTTACCTCGGACCGCCAAGGCCCTACGCTCCCTCTCAACATCTGCATCGTCTTTAAGATCGTCGGCAAGAAAATGTCCCAGATATTTAAATTTCGTAACACGATTTAAGTTCAAGCCGTTTAGGGTTATATTCAGTGTATAACCGGGACATTTACCGGCGGCCTTAAAAACCATGTATTCGCCCTTCTTCGCATTATATATAAGCCCGTGCTCAACAGCATAGGCTTCACAGACCCTCAGTAATTCTTTGAGACCCCCCGCCGTCGGGCTCAGCAGCACCATGTCATCGGCGTAACTAATGTTGTTGATGCTAACGCCGTTCATCCGGCAGCCGACACGCATGCTGCTCAGCCCGACGATGAGGTCGTTTACATAGAGATTGAAGAGCTTGGGAGAACTCAATCCCCCCTGTCTCACCCCGCTCTCCAACCTATATGCATTTGAGAGAGAATTGGCCCATCTCACATAGTTGGTCTGATTGTCATACCAAAATTTAAATATATTTTGGATTTTAGCCGGTATACCCAGGTTCCTCAACTTTCTCCAGAGCACATCATAAGACACAAGGTCAAAGGCTTTGGAGAGGTCAAGGAAGCAGGCGTATATAGGCGTCCTACGGTCTGTATGTATATGGTATGTTTGAGACTTATAATCGCACTTTCAGTAGAAAGTCCGGGCCGAAACCCGAACTGGGCGGCATGGAGATTTAAATGTTTTTTCTAAGCAAGAATCAAGCAAACCGTCCAGTATTTTAGCAATTATAGTTGCCAGCGAGATTGGGCGGTAGTTATTGCACAATGCTTGCCAATAATCACAGATTGTATTGGTGACGTTTCGAGATATCCTCTTGTTGACCCTTTCTAACCCAAAGCCCGCAGCCATTTCCGAAAGAGGTATCAAAAATACATGCCTGCCTAGATCTACGGTAATAGGAAGGTACTAGTAGCAAATCTACGTTTTTGTGGATTACGGCCTTTAGTTTTGGATGTCGATTGCAAGAGTAGGCAGTAAGTTTTATATCGAATTAATCACCTAAACTTGGTCGATTTTCTTTAAAATTTGATAATATAACTAGTAGTTTTTTTATCGAGAAGTCTTTTTTTATGTTTTGAGAAACCGTCACTTTAATATCGTCAGTATATTACCAAACACCCTATATAGTATAGGTAACAAGGTATTTTTTTTTTATTTTTCTTTGTTAAGTATACATAATAAGATACATCATGCATGAAGTCCATACATGCTGAGTGTTGTCAACCAGTCTACCCTTCCTCAAATCCAGTTCGATCAGGTGCCTATACCTTACTCGAGCAAGGCCAAGAACCTTGGTGTCTTTTTTGACAATCAGCTATCATGGGCCAGCCACCTCAATGCAATAAGCAAAAGGGTGCATTTCTCTTTTCAATCCCTCAAACGTCTTCAAAAATGTCTTCCATTTGAAACAAAAATTACCCTCGCCCAAGCCCTGTTGCTGCCCCTTCTCGACTATTCAGATTTCTGCTTTCTTGATGCCACGGAGGAACTTCTCAATAAATTGGAACGTCTACAGAACTTGTGCATCCGTTTTATATTCGGACTGTTGCGCAGTCCGAATATAAAACGGATGCATCACGTATCCACGTTCAGATCCCAACTTAAATGGCTCCCTATTCGTCTTCGTCGTGATCTTCACGTTCTTTCACTCTTATTTAAAGTATTATATTGTCCACTCTCTCCTCCCTACCTCCGTGAACGCTTCGAATTCCTTGTCCCTCGCAGTGTGACATCCCGGTCCTCTAAGTCCCATCTTCTCAAAACATCTCAACACAGTTCAAGCCGCTATGGTGGCTCCTTTACCGTTTATGCGGTGAAAATTTGGAATGCCCTGCCCCATGAAGTTCGCGCTAGTCCGTCGTTTAACATTTTCAAACGGAAAGTTAAAGAGCACTATCTTTCTCTGTAATTTTATTTTATTGTAGGTATATATTTATTTTTGTATATATTAGTCTATTTATTTTATTTATTATATTCATTCATTCTATTCAATTCTATTCAATAAAATTTATTTCAGACGTTATTATGTCCATATATGGTTAGCACTACATTTGTTTACCAATATCTATGTTAGGAATATAAATTTAAAATAAATAATGAAAAAGGACAAAATAAATTATAATCAAAACAAATTAAAAATTTTAAATCAAAAATAAAATAAATTAAAATACATGTCAAATAATGATAAAATATATGAAAAATAAAAACTGAATACTTATTTCCTACTAATACTTATTACTAACATGTAGCTGAACTAAGTGCCACAATATTGGGCAGTCAGCTTTATCAGCCAAAACGCGTAGGATAGTGTTAGTGCTGCCGCGGGCACGGCATAGCATCGAGGCGGCTCTCTTGCGTAGAATGGCATGAAATCCATCCGTGTGAGCATCTGCAAACATGCCTGATGCACTGCAATACCTCTGCAGCCCCAACAACATCCTAAACGCGTTATTGTACTGAACGCGTAGGGCATTGATTGTCTTCTGCGTATAGTTGGTCCATATATGTGTAAAAATACTGGCAGAAGGCCTTAAAGAGAGTTACCTTTACTGCTCCCGTGCACCGTGCAAATCTACGAGCCAACATGTTGCTTCGGACAGCCAACTCCCTCTCAATGTCCTCATTGTCAGTGAGATCCTCCGTGACCCAGTGGCCCAGGTACTTGAAACGTGAAACTCGGGGTAAGGCGACACCATTAAGAGAGACGGGTGGTACATCGGTGATCTTGTGACCCCGCGATTGGAATACCAGCAGTTCACTTTTATTCACGTTGTACCTGAGCCCATGAGCCTCGGCGTACGCTTCACACCGCTGAAGGAGTTTTCTGACAGCACTTATCGAGGGACCCAGCAACACCGTAAACAATATCGTCAGCGTAGCTGATATTGTTTACAAATTTACCATCTATAGAACAGCCGACTCCGGTATTGCCGAGTTCCTCGATAAGCCCGTTGATATACATGTTGAAAAGTCTGGGGGATGTTAATCCACCTTGTCTGACGCCACACTTCAACCTGTATTCATCAGAAACTGCTTACGCCCATCGTACATCATTGATACTTTCTTTTGGTATATTTAGTATATTTGTGTTTAATATATATGTACATGTTTATGATTCTTGTACATGCACCTATCTTTAAAATCATCTCTCTCTCTCTCTAGCCTCAAAGGTTTGCTGGAAGAAAACTCTTCATAGGGTTAAGCTCGCCTTTGTACATGTCCTCTATTTCTGTGCTTTATAATGTATTTTCTTGTGTACAATAAAGAATAAAGAAAGAATAAAGAATAAGATCTTATTAATCTTGTGTTTTTTTTACTTTATAGATAATTATATAGATAAGGTAAATAGCAACACTAGCAACTGATTAAACATCTAATACCTAATTATCATTAAAACTAGAAAGCATATTTTTCTGTAAGTGTATACAATATGTAACAAAAACCCTGCCAGGTCCATGAAGAGCGTATTCCGTCATAGAAATTAAAGTCGGGCAGATGTTTAAAAACATTTGTATCAAATAAACTAAAATTTATTTTATTTTTAATTTCGATAACTATCTGCATTTTACCCAAAAATGGGCAAATTTTACCGAGCTGTCAACTCTTGACAGTCAGCTGTGGATTGGGTGGCGCTCTTTGTAAATGCCGTCATACGAAAATCGCCCTTCGGGTCGCATTGCGGCACGAGTTCAACAAAGTTTCCGCTCACTCGTTCTCTCGCGAAATGTCTTAATCGAATGCGAAATATTACACCATGTTAATGTGCTTTGTGGGGTTTGTCAAAAAACGAACACAAGTGTGCTGCGAAAAGTGCGTGCCAACATCATAAAACGGTGTCGAAGATGTATTGAAGTTGGAGGTCAAGTTGACGTGCTTCTGCTTATCTAGCAATACGTACCTAACCTCTTGTCAGAGCTGAACCTAAGTTATTTCAGAGCTACATTAAACTTATTGTTTCTTAACTGCAATCGTCAACAAAAAAACAAACGTCGTATATGGGTTGTTGACCCCTCCACACCGCCGCCAGCGCAGCGCTGACACAGCGCGTTGTCCCACCGATGTTTCCAGAGGTAAGTTTTAAGTTTTGAGCGCCAAATAATTCAATTAGTCGGGTATTTTTTTATTATTTTTTTGGTCAAGAATTACATGATTGTGACCAAATAACGATACTTTATCACACCCTTAAGAATCTCACAGGGGTTTTGTTACGTATTGTATATAGGGAGTTTGGTAATATATGCAAAAAATGAAAGGGGTTGTTTAGATGAGCATAATAAATAAATTTGTGAAATGTTTACCAAAGAAATGTGAAATTTATTTTAGCATGTTAAAACAAACACTAATAAACTTATGTTGTGCTATTGCATAATGCTTGCCATCTAACCACAGACTGGTACGTCTCGAGATATCTCTTGTTGTCCCTTTCTAACCCGAAACCCGCAGCCATTTCCGAAAGAGTATCAAAAATACATGCCTGCCTACGGTAGTAGGTACTAGCCTACCATAGATCTACGTTTTGAGTTATAAATAGGTAAGACGTAGCTACTAGGTAAAAAAATATCCCTACATGTGCCTCTATATTCGCTTGTTCTTTCTTGGTCCAGAGTAGTGTACCTACAAGCGATCGGTGTCACTGACTCGAATTATGATAGGTCGGAAGACAGGTATTTTTGGCCTAACTTACTTAGGTAGGTACCTACCTACATTAATTTAATTCGTCGTGTCACTCACTAGTTCTTTCTTGGTCACTGTGAGCTAGGTAGGTACCTACGTCAGTGCAGTGATTAGGTTGAGATAGAAAGGTATTAGAGCCCAGGTGGCGTTTCACAAATGCCTACCGCTCACTCAGGCAGAGTGACCAAGACTAAATTAGATAGGGTAGACGTGATCTTTGCAATGACTAGCTAAACTACAGAGAAAAATTTAAAAATAAAAAACAGCTGAAGTAGTATTTTAAAAGATTTATTCAATTCAAAATGAAGTACCTAATCAATTTAGGTAAACTCGAGCTTTCCAACACACTTTTATTAGGCTGTCGACAGATAAATTAACGTGAAAAAGTAGTAGGTAGCTCTTACCTCAAATCGAGAGGTAAGTAGGTGCCTTCACTTTATCAACGATAATTTGGCGTGTTTAAAAGTTCATTAGCTACCTATGTACCTACAAAATATGTACAACACAGCTATCAGTTATTTACGACATTTAGTTGGTACCTATTTACAGAATGTAGTTACACAGTAACTTACACTAGTTATCTACAGTTATTATCACAGATAGGTATAGCTACACTATTTTATTCACAAAAGTTGTTGCACGTACCTTCTTGATCTAGAGTCTAGGAAGAATAGCACGGTCAAAGCAATGCACACGAACTCGTGCCAACACGTGACTGTCACTTCGCACCACATTTATAGCGTTCACAATTCGCGTTCTAAGTCACTTTCTATTGTATGGCCATCGTTAGTCTATTGTATGGCCATAGTCCTTTACCCTACCCCAGAAATAAAAGTCTAAGGGGGTTAAGTCCGGTGAGCGTGCGGGCTGTGCAACTGGCCCTCCGCGCCCAATCCATCGATTACCATAAGCACTGCCCAGGTATTTGCGCACTCGCCGATCGTAGTCCTTGTCGATCTTCCAAGGTCCGTGCTGCAGCAGACACAAACAAAACCGCATTCTGGTCTCGTAGTCAGGAGTCCAGAGCTCCTGCACTGGTGTAAAACTATACGGGTGCTGGCCTTCCTCCCTAAGATTTCACCCATAGGTAGCGCTATCACCGTACACGCGGGCCGCGTCACAAGTGCTCGCCAGCGGATCCTCTTCAAAAAATTCCATGCGCGCTGAATAGCGAGGTGGCCTGCCCGCCTCAACATGGGGCTGGAATTCACTGCTCTCCCTGTGCCGCGGAACAGTCCGCGTGCCCTGCCGAATTCCGTGCCATATCTGATAAAAGTCCTGCGCTCTTGACAGAACCACTTTCCGTGGAGTACCTGTAGTTAAGTATCGCAATTTTTCTAAATCCGTCCGCATAATTGGAAATGAAATCAACTACTGATTCAAAATAATAATTAATTGCACGAACGCCGACACGTGCCAAAGTGCCCGCCTTCTTACACTAGGGCTGGGAAAACATTACCGGAAAGGTATCAATACCGGTTCTGACTTTCGGTGTTGGACGATCCGAAATTGGATTAGCTAGTTAGGATACACAAGTCGACCTAATAAAAGCTTGTTCAAAACATCGTAAATCAAAACCGAACTAGTTTTACAAAATACGCGTAGGTCAATTTGTCATACAATCTGTTAGTAGTAGTAGAGCTCTCTGTGAAAGAGTTTATCCGGGAAAGTACTCCTACCATACCTATTTCTGCTGTCAAATAGTAAACTCGCATTTTTGTGTTCCGGTTTGAAGGGTAAGGGTATCGGTGAAATTACAGGCACATGAGACTTAACCCTTTCGACTCAGAACTGTGGAAACAATGTAGTGTAATTATTGATCGAGCCAAGCGAGATCTCTAAATGAACTTGGGCAAATCGACGTTGTATGTATGTATGTATGTTTGTCCGAGAATAACTTTCGAAGCGTTTATCCGATTATCGTGTAATTTTATACATAGGTAGGTAGTGATGGCGCAATTTTGGTGGGACTAAATGAGCTAAAAACGTTGGGGTTTGTCGAGATATTGGGGTTCTAAATGAAACTATTAGGTCAAGTGGGAAGTCAAATGAAATATTCATTGGTACATTTAGACTACGTTTTTATTTTTGGTAAAGTTTTTATAGTTTTTGAGTTATTAGCCATAATAAAAATTGAACTTTGACAAAATTCACAGGGTACACCATTGACCCTAAAGTGCTGTAATTTGGTATGCGTGTAGCTTAAGTGACAAAAAAGGCAAAAGTTTGAAACCCAGAATAACTGCAATTTGTACCCCAAAAAAGAATAACCACATTACATGAACTCCCGTTACCTGTAATTTTAGTGAAACTGTAGGTCAAGTTAGTTGGTTATTTATTTTGTGGCAATATTTTGATAGTCACGATGATCGGATCAACGCTTCGAAAGTTATACTCGGACAAACGAACATACAAACAAACAACGGCGATTTGCCTAAGTTGATTTATAGATCGCGCTACACTCGATTAAAAAAAAAGATTTTATTCAAATACAATCGATTCAAACATTTACGTTAATACCGGTAACCGGTGTAGCGAGGTATTGTAAGCCGAACATACCTTCGCGCGGCATATCAAAAAGAACTCGAAAAAATAAGCGGTTAGTCAAAGGTGCCGCTTCGATTCTTTGAGCTCGCCGCCCCCAATAGGTACTTTGTTTTGTAAACAGGGCTATGACCCAATGATACCTACTCATTAAATCACAGCTGTTATTGCCTTTGTTTGATGTAATTTGCATGTTCTTTTTTGTGAATTAAACTTTATTCTTATTCTTCTCTTCTTCTTCGGCAGAAACCAGAATTGAAAAAAGACTCATCAATTTTGACAATGCACTAGATACTTATCTCTCAAAGAATTGGATAAAGTAGGACCTACCTAATTGGAATAATTTCAAGTTTACCGTGGCTAAAGTGGTCAGTTTGCAGATAACCAATCCCGGGTCCACAATTTCTAGGCGTTTCCAGGCCAATGTCCACCTAAGCGCAGATTTGTAGAGATGAGAATACCATGGGAAAATAACTAATAGCATATCGATATTCCGACATCTCTCCGCTCAGCTTTAGTGGAAACGGTCAAGCGGCATGTCTTATTTTCTACAGTGCATTCGCATCGTGGTTCTAAGCAGAGAGCGCTTAAAGAAAGGATATAAGTAGCAAATCTACGCTTTTGTGGATTAAGGCCTTTATGTCTTTGGATGTCGACTGCAAGCTTAGGCAGTAAGTTTTATATCGAATTAATCACCGAAACTTAGTCGATTTTCTTTAAAATTTGTATATATAACTAGTAGTTTTTTTTCCGAGAAGTCTCTTTTTATGTTTTGAGAAAACGTCCCTTGAACATCGTCAGTATATTAGCAAACACCCTGCATAGGTATTTTTTCATCTATATTTTTTGGACCTTTGCGTCATTTTACAACGAAGTTAACTTCATAGACACACCTCTTTACTAGTTTAGTTGTTATGTGAACCGGTGAAGCATGTTAGTCCATCTGATGATTATTCATTTACATATATAGGTACTACCAAACACAAATCGCGGACGTTGGGCACCAAGTAGGCAAGTTAAAGTGTGACTGGGCGGGCCATCTCTGCCGCATGGAGGAGTTATGTTCAAAATCCACTACCAAGTGGATCCCAAAAGACAGAAAACGACCACGTGGCAGACCACGACGCCAATGGTAAGACGAACTCGACTCGTATATGGAAGACTGGACTACACGCGCATGATAGAGGGGAGTGGAAGGAAGGAAGGGAGGCCTTTGCCCTGCAGTGGGACAGTAAAGGCTCCAAATAATAATAATAATAATATATACTTACAGGCAGTGTAAGCAGGGTTCATCATACTAGCAACACAGCCGGCTTGTAGCACCCCTAATATCGACACCGGGTATTCTGGTAGATTAGGTAGTATAATGGCAACTTTGTCATCGCTCCTCAGTTTCAGTTTCTTATGTAAAGAGGCAGCAAAGGTCACGGACATCCGATGTGTTTGTGCAAATGTGTACCCGTGACCAGTTAAGGCACATACCTGGAACGATAAGTACGTACCACTATTATTTAGAATAGTAAACTCATTTAAGCCATAGAAATTACATATTTTGTTACAATTAAGACCCCTAAAACGTAAAAAATAGTTATTTGTTGTACAAAAGTGCAATGTTGCTTTTTAACCGCGTGCTCAATTTTATTACTTTTCAGCGAGGGAATCAAAAAAGCACGACGTGAAAAAGCTTTGCACTCGAGTGCAACCAGTAGGTAACTTTTCATCCGACTAAATGCAAAAAAAAACATTTGCGCATTTGTAACAGTTTCAGTCAATTCTATTGGCGTCAAATAAACTTCTTCGTCGCTAGAATCACTCATTTTAGGTTGTTCACCTGTTTTCAAATTTCTTGATTTTAACCAAGGTTTTAACAATATGACGTGAAAAGAAATTGGCGCGCGTAAAACAAATTAAAAAAAAGTAATACACCAAGTCTAAGTTTTAAAAAAATTAAAATAAGTTGTATGATAAATTCGGCACCATGGAAATAGAAGTAAATAGGTTTAATGATGTTTTGAATCCACAAACTTAGTGCACTCGATGTTCTAAATTCCATTTACTTTATCCTCTAGCGGATAAAAACGGCATTTGCACTCAGATATCGAAGAGCAAAAATACTCTTTCCGAGATGGGGGGATGAAAAACTATTTTTCAGCTGAGAAACCATCACCAAATAGGAAAAGTGCTGATAAACTATTATAACACTTTTCATCAAAATTAATCAAAGAAAACCTGATCTTTATCAGGGATAGCTAAGAACCACCCTAATAAAACTAGCAGTTAAACACATTAGAATAAAACCATTGACATACCTATGCCTCTCTTTTTTCATCGGGTAACTAAAGAGAGAACATAACCTACGTCTTTTAAGTAATATGTTGTACAGCCTGCTCCCAATACCTGCAAGCAACCTTTATTAAATTGCCTCTTTAACAAGTGGGGACCGGCTTACGATGGCGCTCCAATGCGTAGTCTCCACCCATATACCCATCTGTCCAACGGCCGTGCCGCCTCTGGGCTATGTGATTTTAGGTTAGGAAACAGATCCCCTCACGATCTCTAAGACTCGAGCGAGAGTCTTTCTCGACCATCTGTCTCAGTCGCTCCCTCAAGTACTTTAGCTACATCGCAAGCTGCAACCAGTGCCGGATTATCCATAAGGCGGATTAGGCAACTGCCTAGGGGCCCCGCACCGACTAGGGGCCCACGGGGGCCTAGTCGATGCGGACCACGCACTATGAAAAAAAACGTTTCATTCGTGATATTCCCCATTATTTACATTCGGTAATGTTGCCATAGAAAAAAAATCAACTTAAAAATCAACTTCTAAGATATTTTAAACGATTTTGAATCTAAAAAAAGTTAGATGAGTTGTTATTTACACTTATTGTACCTACTTCACAAAAATATTTTCTTTCGGTGTACAATATATTTTATTTCATTTAACAAGATTAAATTTAAAATAACCACGTCACGTCTCATTTATCTTTCCTACTCCATCATGTGACCTGGATCATAACACTTATCTACATATAACTATAATCTATTCATTATGATCATTTCAATGAAAGCAAAAAGCAGAAGTCGATCTGATCGACTCGACTCTTTTAAAAGAAAAAATATATTTTAAAAGACAAGAAAAGGGTAACGGAACCTAGGGCGCCTAGGGGCCGCGATAGGGTTAATCCGGCCCTGGCCACAACCCACGCTCACGATCACTGGGAAGATAGAAGCGCGAAAACCAAATACGCACCACACATTTTTTTTATTTCACAAGGCAACTCATGTCGCCGTGAACAGAAAAAAGTGGAATACCCAAAGTGGATGACACGATCTTCTGCAGTGACGAATCAATAGAGACAGATCTTATATCTGACTGATTTGATATCTTATAGAAACGCAAAGCATAGCTTTTTCCATAAGATTTTTTTTAGATTATCTGTATTATCACACTCATAGTAACAATAGGGGCATGTTGTATCTGTCTGATGTCACCGATTAACTTAAAATTAAAATGTCTTACCGTAGCTGTTTTGTCAGGCCATCTATCAAGGTTCTGCCAAACAAAATCATTTACAGTGGTGTAGTTGCAACTAATGTCTTTGTACACTGAGGTCAGTATCTTGCTGTCTGTACTCTTCAATCGCAGCCCTGACCGATGCTTGGCAGCCCTCAGTAGACGTATCGTGTGCCGCATTGTGGAAGACATTTAGGTGCCGGCTGTAAAAAAATGTATTTTATAATCTTTGAACTGCACTGGACCGATTAGGAAATAAAATATAAGCAAAACTTATAAAAAAATCTGTGCACACATTTTTATTGGACTGAATTTTATGAGCTCTTAAACTCTATACTCAATTTTATAAGTTTCTACTGTTTACTCCACAAAAAATTAACACTACGAACTACATGATTTACATAAACAAAGCAAGCCTCTAGACTAGATATCAGAAACTACCATTAACTTACCATTTTATTTTATGAAAAAAACAAATACAGACAGTGGCTTCCAGATGACATAGGTACCTATATCTAAGTACGTAAGTCACCTTGAAGTGTATATTTTTGTATCAATGCAATAGGTACCTTATTCTCTTGCAACAGAACTGAGTAAAGAATCCATTAGGTACATTCCTAAATCTATGTGTAACAACTTAGAGCAAATAAAGTTGAGTGTGGCTGTGTAATGAATGATAATTAGTTTTGCAGTTCAGCTTAAAAATTTGGACTCAATTTTGCGGTCGAGGGAAAAAAATGCACAGACCTATCTTTTATTGGAGTGTTTAGTGCATTACCCTCTTCTTACCTGACCCCAACTATCCGCGGGCCTTTTTTTACGACGAGGAAATCTGCACCCAGACACCCGTATTGCATGTTAGAGTACAATACGGGTTATGTGGGGTTGTCGAACTCGACGACCCACTAAAACCTCCCCGGTGGCCGGCCTCCTTGCATGTCAAAGGGGACCTCACAAGAAACGCACCAGAGCCCCCTCTCATGCATCGCCCAAAAAGAGCACGTCCCGGGGGCTGTTGCCCGCAGCACCCTCGCGGTGCACAGCTGCACATGCCACGTTGTGCGGCTGTCCTCCCTGAGTCCGCTATCCGGGTTGGCCAGAGCCTAGAGGACTATCCGCGGCCCCACAGCGGCCTACTAATAATTTTGCATTATTTTTAAATAGTTTTTATCTTAATTGATCATTAAAGAAAAAAGCTTGGTGTAACTATGCAATGGATATTATATGAATTTAATGGTTGTCAGTTAAAGGTTGTCTGGAAGAGATCGCTTTTAGCGATAAGACCGCCCATTGTACCTTTATTTATTGTTTATTTCCATTATTGTATTTTTATTTGGTGTGCAATAAAGAGTATTTCATTCATTCATTAATGAATTTAAAACTTATTAGAGACAATGTAGGTACCTCCTTGAAGTAAATAATTTACAAGCCTTGAAAAAAGAGACGTACCCTCATAATAATTACAGAAATAAATATTTTAGAAAAATATGTCTAAAATAAGGTTTAAAGAAAAGCGTAAAATTAATATATCCATTGTTTTAACTTCTGTAAGGAAGCTAATTTTTATAGCAAATTTTGACAATGCTCTGTACATAAGAACTTCACCAAGATTGTGTATTTTAATTACTTTTACTGAATTGAATTAATATATTTTTGTATAGTGTTGCACAGGATGTGGACTTTAGTTGTAACTTCACAGTAAAGATTATTCTATTCAACAATTAAGGTTACAACATTGTTTTTAACATGAATGAGGAAAAAATGTCTTTTTCAAACTTTCGAGATCACTGTACATAATTATTGATTAAAACGGCTATTTATCGCGTATGTACCTTTTTTATTTGTTATCCCGACATTAAGGTACTTACAGACGCCTTAAATACCCGTTTTAATCAATAATTGTGAGGAAAAATTGTAGGTATTTCCTTTATTAAAACCACAGAATAGATAAAACACCAGAAGAAGTGAACGCGCCTAATACTGAAGCGTCAACATCTACTCCAAATAGAGTAGTTGTACGTGAACGCCATTAAGTTACTATGAGACCGTCGTCACGCGACGTGTTTTACAGTGTTCAATTTAATTAAGTTATGTCTTCTTGTGTAGTCCCAACGTGTAAAAATTCAGCTGGGCTCAAAAAAAACAAGATGGGATTTAGATGTGGATGGTGATTGTGGATG
This sequence comes from Philereme vetulata, assembly GCA_918857605.2. Lineage (NCBI taxonomy): Eukaryota > Metazoa > Arthropoda > Insecta > Lepidoptera > Geometridae > Philereme > Philereme vetulata. The sequence goes on from OU975436.1 coordinate 6,957,798, forward strand.
TGCGCAAGATCTTCATGACCTTATCCCTCCTTCCCCTTTCCACCACCGGACAAGCAGACGAACCGGGAAGTACCACCTATACCTGGTCGGCATACCACCTTGCCGCACCAAACGATTTGCTTCAACGTTTCTTGTAAACACAAGTGAGGAGTGGAACTCACTTCCGGCGTATGTTTTTCCAAACCAATATAATCTTGGAGTCTTCAAGTCCAGAGTGAATAGGTTCTTTCTAGGCAAGCGTGCTCCATCTTCGATCACACCTTCACTTAATATCAGGTGAGGTAGTAGTCAAGCGCTTGGCTATCATCAATAAAAAAAAAGATGGGGGGAGTTCTCAAATCATACAAATATAAACTTGTTTAGTTGCCAAATACGTTTAGCATATCGGCCTTAATATTTGAATAATAAAATAGTGCCATAGTAACATTAGTTGTATCTTACCAAAAACATTTACCCCAAAACGGGTATGTACATAATGACTAAGCTAGCAACATTACGCGGGTGGGGGTGAGGTGGGCGCGGGACGCGGGATTTGTTTTATGAACACGGCCGCAGCTGGCGTACGGCTTGCAATCACAGCTGAATGCATCTTCTGGTGTTTCATCTATTTTGAGATTAAAACTAATGAAATTCAACTGTAATAATTTTTAAGCATAATTTATGCATTCTCCCTTTATCCATGTATACTTTACCACGCCAAATCTCACACTCCTCTGTGTACACAATAAGCATAAAAAAGGGAGCAAAGTTTTCTCTTCACATATTTATAAATAGATTAAAGTAAGTAGGCACCTAGCTAATTATTGGCATATTTTACCACTGAAATAATTAAAAGAACTTATGTTAATTGGCACCACAACCATGCAAAACTGTATTGGTGTGATCCGTGATGAGTTAAAATAGCTGATCATAAAATAGGTACCTATAGTTTAATTGCAATATCAGGCATTTGAAAATAGATAAAACTTTAATTTTCTTTTATATGAGTACCTACTTAAAAAGATAATTCACAGTAAGTAGGTCAGTAACTTTTTAATTAATAGTGAATAGCCTACTTCTCTTATTACTAGCAACCACACTAATAGGAATTAGTGTGGTTGCTAGTAATAAGAGAAGTAACACACCAATTCCTATTAGTGTGGTTGCTAGTAATAAGAGGTAGGTAGGTATTATAAATGTAAAAGTTTGGATGTTTGTTTGATATTCAATTACATCATATAATCACTGAACCAATTAAATACAATAGATTATGAACTGGATTCATATTCATATTTATTTATGGTTTCATATTTGTTTTTGCAACAGGTGTTTAGTACAAAATTTTGGTTCAAAACTTTTATTTGTTAATTTTTAATGGTGTGCAATAAAGACATATAGAGAAAGATAGTATAGTACATTATGTAGGTACTACTCTTGCACATTAATAAACTGTACATAAAACAATGTAAAAACGATATTAAAGGTAGGTAGTAGATACTCACCTACCTACCCACTCTAAAATGTAGGAATAACATTTATCAATAAACAAATTGCTTACCTTTTCAGAGAGACCTTCCAATTGGGTAATCAGTGAGCAACTGATTATTATTAACAAAGTACCTACGGAATTATCTTTGCTATCAACAAACAAAATTCATCGGTTCAATGTACAAAATACAATTAGAATGGCACAGCAGTAAATTGAACAACTGAGTTGGTGTTGATGATTGGAGTTTATTAAATCGAATCAATAGGCTACTGTTTACCGACAGTGTAGTTTACATTATGTTTTTGAACTTTGGACTTGGTTTTCGCTTCAGTATGTAATCAAACCGGTATAACTCAGATATCACGTAGCCAGTTCATTTGCATAATTCTTAGATCATAGTGCAATGTTGACAACAACGTAAGTACTTAAAGCTTAAACAGTTCATTGATTTCCTCTTAAATACGCTAAAATTAACAAATGAAAGTGTTTGTTTAGACGTTTTTGAAAAGAAAAAAATGAAAACAAAAGAAATTTTGTAAATATTTCTGAATAATATTGACATTGACGGATGAGAATGACAGAGCTTTGAAATGATAGATACGCATAGACATTTTACCTACTAGAAATCGATCCATTTTACGCAGATTATACTTCAAGTTCTTTGTACCAATACCAAGACGAGATGAATTCCCTTAGTCCTAAGAGTGATATGGATATCACACTGACAACAATATTTATGTACTGTGCTGGCGATTTGCGAGCGGATTTTCAGCGAGGCCATCAACCGCGTGTGTGTTGCGTAATGGGCTCGTAACATGCACTACACACAGTACGACTCTGTAGCGGGGCTCGCAGTTTTACAGTAAACGCTGCGTCCTGCGCTGTCGCGCCGAGGAGCTCTCGACAAAAACGGTCACACAAATCTCCTCGCGGCAAACACTTTCATAAATCGCCTCACTGGAAACACACTCGCAAATCGCCAGTGTGATAACGCCCAATTTATTCGAATTTTGACTACTTCTGACACTCGCTTACAAAAATATCTGCATAATCGTCAGAATCCTCGCGACGCGCTTTGGGCTGGCAACAGGAGTTAGCCGCCAGTTATGATATTTTTAACTTAGGCTGCCAGCGACAGGAATAGGGTTACTAACTTTATTTCTATCAGATATAGTATTTTCTAAGCTGTTAGGTACATCTATAAATATAGTAGATGGCAAAAATATTAATAAAAAAATATAGTATGCGTGCGTAATAATAAAACACACTAGTACATAATAGAATTATCCCAACAAAGTTAAGTTAGTACCTAACTGCAAATTAAATGCGAGTAAACAGAGCATTTTTAATTTAACCGGTTAATGCAGTTTTTGTAACAACAAAGAGGTTTTATGCCGCTGAAAATCCTATTACATTATTGGAATAAATAAATGTATCCCTAATTAAGAAGAAAAACATTTATTATTATCAAATTACTTAAAATTCACAATAATTTGTTATAAAATATTTGCATTTTATTACTAAAATTATAATTTTGAAGGAGGATGTATGGCTATAGGTAATCAATCAACTTAGACTTAGCGCGTACCGTACAAAAAAAAAAGAAAACTTGTGCGCCATTTTCCATATTTTTGTTTATAACACATTTGTTCATCATCATCATCAGCCGGAAGACGTCCACTGCTGAACATAGGCCTCCCCCTGAGATCGCCACAACGAGCGGTTGGTAGCCGTTTGCGCCCAACGGCTCCCCGCGATTCTTACTAGATCGTCGGTCCACCTTGTGGGGGGCCGGCCTACGCTGCGTCTTCCAGTCCGTGGTCTCCACTCGAGAACCTTTCTTCCCCAACGGTTATCGGTTCTACATTTGTTGCTGTGTGGTAAATAATTGTAAAAATAGTATTTTTCAAACTTTCGCGATCACTGTACATAATTATTGATTAAAACGGGTATTTATCGCGTATGTACCTTTTTTATTTGTTATCCCGACGTTTCGGCTGTGTTGCAACAGTCATGGTCTCGGGCTGACTGAAAAAGGTACATACGCGATAAATACCCGTTTTAATCAATAATTGTATAAATGTCAAGTTTTTGTACAGAAGATTAACAATTGATAGATTTAACCCCGCCAGAAATACTAAATGCAGCACAAAATGCAAATGAAAGCCTAATACCTGCAAAATCTAGAGCAAAAGTGCTTACTAAAGTTTCATACAATGGTAAAGCAACAAAAAAACCCAGTGTAAAGGTTGTAGTCTATTGTTCTCAGGGTTTTAGGGTAAAAAGTGGTTAAAGTTCGAAACACGATTTTTAATGAGTAAAACTTATAATGAATCAAACACAAAAAAAGAGGCACAGGAAAAATACAGACAGTGTATCAATATCAAAAACGTTAAATTAACCTAAGCACTAAGATCGCGTCACACAGTCCTGTCTCTAGCTCTCGGCGAGTGGAATAATACTACTCGACGCTTCTTTGCGACCGTCTCGGAACAGCCAACCATAGAGTCTTTTGCGGGGGAAGTTAATCCATGCCTAGAGTCAGCGCTTAACGCGCCGGCGAACCCTGAGCGCAACTTCAATTCGGTCGCGTCAAAAACTTAGGCCTGAATAGCGCTATCCCTGTTTATTGACGAAGTTAAGCCACTCAACGCGACAGAGATAGCAATAGAACGATTCTAAATTTGATTAGATTTTGACCGTGTTCCGTAATATCAAAAATTATGACTGAAAACCTGTTGTATTTTTCTCATTGTGTTGTTATTCTGTAACTAGACGATATAATCTATGTTCCCATGACTAGGATACGTAAGATGTTGTTGTTTTTAATACGAAACAATTAGGTTGAAAACAGGTCTTTTATGACGTAAAAACATGCACAATGCGATACGCTTATATTTCATTTTTGGTAAGTATTTTGATCTAATATATGGTTGGGAACCCAGATAAATACTATTCAAATTAAAATAATACCTTAATAAGGTTGTATGAGCGATTGTCCCTCCGGTGTCCCCTTAAGGACGCGTTCGAGCACAATACTGAAGGGTTCTATTAAGCCCCCGTTACTACCTCCCCCACTGACCCAGACAACGCGCCCTCGCATCTTGGTCAGTCAAGAAAACGTTTTGGTCTACCACGCTTCCGCTTCTCATTGACCGGCGGCTGTACATCGCCTACGAATGGAGTCAACTGGGACACGTGGTACCTACCTAGAATCTCCCCATTACCTACTCTCTCTAATACGTAGGTAGTTGCACTAGCTGCCTCCCTAATACGGTAAGGTCCGTCTCGACGAGGTATGAATTTAGGCGTTTGTCCGTAGGTTGCGTCATTACTTCCTTGGGTTTTCAGAAGGACTAGATCTCCGGTAGAATAATCAGGAGCAGGACGACGACCTTCGTCAGCCAAACGCTTTTGATTCGTTTGAACCTTCTCGTGTACTTCCCTAGCTACACGGTTGAAATTCGCTGAAGATAAGGACTGAGACTTGTTATAACATTGTCGCTTTCTATAATAGCGCGCATGTCCGTGATCACGTCAGCTGGCGCCCGCATTTCACGCCCAAACGTAAGATACGCAGAGGAGTATCCTGTACTGCTGGTCACTGCGGAAATCATCGCGAAACGTATTGCAGGTAAATGACTATCCCAGGTGTCATGATCTCTTCCAACCAGAATGGCGAGCTGGGGCTTCAAGTCACGATTTTTCCTTTCTACTGGATTCGCTTGCGGATGATATACAGGTGAAAGTGACTGGGTAATGCCGAACGTATGACAAACCTGTTGCATTACCTCGCTGATGAACTGCACTCCATTGTCACTCAATACTCGTCTTGGTACTCTGTATCTCAAGAACACCTCTGAAATCAGGATCTTGGCACAGTCGGCGCTGGTTGCACTCTGTAATGGGAACAACTCTACCCATCGGGAACAGGTGTCTTCCAAGATTAATATCCACTTGTATCTTATCGGCGGTCTCCGGTAATGGGCCAAACAGGTTAACGGCGACGACTTCAAAGCGGCGGTTGATGGTAGGGGTCTGCAGTAATCCAGCCGGTTTTCTGTTATCGGCCTTATACCTCTGACAGTCTATGCACTTCTTCAAGTACGCCATGATGGACTGCCTCATTCCGGACCAGTAGTACTTCGACCTCACCCGATCGGCTGGACATTCTGGAGTGGAACGTTAGTGTACGTTCCACTCCAGAATGTCCAGCCGATCGTGATATTCCGCTAGAACTTTCTCGCGCTCATGCTCAGGCACCACGAGGCACGCGGTCTCTTCTTCGCATTCCTCTGGTCCATACCTGTATAGTATGCTGTCTGACATCATGAATCCCCGATCTGACCAACTTCTCCCCCTGAACGGATCGTCAGTGGACTCGAGATCTTCAATGATCTTGCGCACTTCAGGGTCCTTAAGTTGGTTGTCGCGAATGTCTTTGGGACTTCTTGATGGAAAATCGACTTCAGCGTAGCAGATGTCACAATCTACTTCATCGGCAATGGCGTTAGACTTTCCGGGTGTGTATTCTATACGGGGCAGGTATTCTTGAAGAGTAAGAGCCCACCTTGCTAAGCGGCCGCTAGGCGACTTGACGTTCATAAGCCACCGTAGGGGTTGGTGGTCACTCTTCACTACTACTTCTGACCCCTCAATGTATCCGCGGAACTTACTCACCGTCCATACCACTGCTAGAGCTTCTCTCTCAGTCGTGTTGTAATTTATCTCTGGGCTATTCAATAAACGGCTTGCGTACTCGACTGGTCGAACCTCGAGGCCCTCCCTCTGCATCAGTACTGCTCCAAGACAATAGCCGCTGCTGTCAGTCCTCAGTGTTAATGGCTCTGATTCGTCCGCTTGACGCAATATTAGAGCCGATATGAGCAGTTGCTTGATGCGGTCGAAGGTATCTTGTTTTTTCGAGGTCCAAGTCCATAAACTGTCCTTTTTTAGAAGATTGGTCAAAGGTCTGGCAACCTCGGCGTAATTAGATATGAAGCGCCGGAACCAGCTGGACGTTTGCAAAAAGGTCTTCACATGTTTGATGTTCTTCGGTGGAGGCATGTTGGCAATGGCCGCCGTCTTATTGGGGTCTGCCTTTATCCCGCCCGGTACAATCACGTGGTCCAAAAATTTCACTGATTCGCGAGCAAAACAACTCGTCTCGCGGTTAATGCGCAGGTTATACATTTCAAGCCTGTTGAATACAGCGTTCAAGTCTTCCAGATGCTTGGGGAAGGATTCCGAGAGAATGATGACGTCATCCAAGTACGTCAGCAGAGACACATTTGCTAGTTCCTTTCCAGATTTGAACCAGTCCATCAATCGCTGGAAGGTAGCACCAGAATTGCGCAGGCCCATCGGCATTCTTTTAAACCTAAAGCAGCCGAGTGAACTTACGAATGCTGTCTTGTCTCGGTCATCGGGTTCTACCCCTATCTGAAAATAGCCAGATCTTAGATCGGTCGTCATGAAGCTGGTATTCTTGGCCGCGTGAAGTACATCCTCGATTCGTGGGAGTGGGTATCGGTCAGGTTCGGTCACGGCGTTTAACTTTCTGTAATCGACAAAAAGTCGAACGCCTCCGTCCTTCTTCGTCACGAGGACCACGTTAGCTGCCCACGGGGAATCACACTCCTCGATCACGTCGGTATCCAAAAGCTTCTGTAACTCCTGTTGTAAAATCGCCTTCTTTCCGGGTGACAATCGGTAAGGGGACGACGCAATGGGCTCCTGGTGCGCATCGATCTTCAGACGATGCGTGGCGTATTCCGTAGGGGGCCCTTTCTTCGCAAAGCGGTCAGCTCTCTTTATGAGCAATAAGTTTAGCTGGGCTTTCTGGTCTGTGGTTATCTTAGTGCCTTCATCGTCCCTCAGCTCCAGGTTTGACGCTTCTACCTTCATCAGCTCTGTGTGGCTAGTGGTAGGTAATTAGAAACTGGTGACAAACGGATACCAAAGCCTAGGCTCATCGCTAAAACACCAGCTTCTCTGTGGTAAATCCAACAGGATACATGCATTCATAATAAAATCCCTACCTTATAGTGTTCACGTTGGTGCGTTCGGTAGCACCAAGAACGTAGTAGGTATCATGTGATCCTTCAAGGTGACGTCGGTATCGCACTCAAGTGCGGTACATAATTGCTGTGAACCGTCAGCAAGCCCTATATTCCGTGAGGTCGTCTTAAACTCTATGCCGGCATCCACAAGTAAATTATACAACATTGGACCCGCGATCGAGTGAGTAGCCCCGGTGTCCAAAATAGCTACGCCCGTATGGTCTGCTACTTGAATTTCTAATAGCGGGAGCTTATCGTCACTGTCGGCTATATAGGCGCTACAAAAATCGGATTTACTAGCGCTTGGTGCGTTTCTACACGTTTCGCATCTCGACCGTACTACCCCCAGTAGACCGCACCCGTAGCAACGTAACTCATTACTATTCGAGTTCGATTTATTCGAAGCACTATTTTCTACTTTACTCGAATCTTTCTTTTCTTTGTTACGACATTCGTCCACCGTGTGGCCGAAAAGTTTGCAATAAGTGCACTTCGGTCGAACCCGCTTTACCTGCCCCTCACTATCACTACGTTTCGAGTTTGACGCGCGCAAGTCCGTTGTTAACTTAACAATAGGTTTGACTGTATTCGGCAAACAACCTGCGGACATTGTAGTGTTAACGCTCGGATTTGTACTCGAACTTTCTTGCGCAGCGGCTGAATGGTTAATACCGGAGCTTGTATTAATAAAATGGTTGGATGGACTCACCTCCGCCAAAGACTCCTCGACTAACCTGAACTTCGTGATCAGCTGTTCCAGCCCGTCCACCGCGTCACGAGTTACTCGCTTTCTTATCCTACGATCCAATAACCCGTACACTATGTCTAACTTAATCACTTCTGGCACAACATACGGTAGCTTAGCTAATAAAGCGCGCACTTTACAAATGAACACATCGGCCCGTTCCACACTTTGTTTGGTAGCGAAAATCACGCGAACGATTTTATACGCGGGCCGCGGCACTCCGTACATTCCGCGAAGACGTTGTAGGGTGTCGCTTCACGACGTGACCGATGACTTGACTCCTTGCCACCAGACAGCGGCCTCGCCAACCAGCAGCATCGGTGGTCCCCGAAGAGCGTGTTCCTCGCTGACGTTGGTGCAATCTCGGTATATTTCTACAGCGTCAAGAAACGCCTCGAGCTCATCCGCGTTCTTGGACGCGCCGCTGAAGCGCGTCGTGCATTTCGAGAAATTCCCCGCTCGCTGTAAATGGGTTTGCGTTTCGGGTATCGGTGTTGGTACGCCCGCATCTTTACTACTAGCTAATATGTTGTCGATAAGAAATCGGTTCGTCTCTACTTGATTCCTAGTGATATTGGACACCAGAGTCTGGAACATATCCTCCGTCATTGTGATGTTCGGTGAAGACACGATCGTCCTGGTCGTGTCGTCTGCATCCGACTCTGAATCACCCTGGTCTTTTCCAATGCGTTTTTTAGGCGGCATGGTAACACGTCTCTCGGTTTCTCGCTCACAAGCAGCCGGTATTCGATGTTTGTATCGATGATCGTAAGTTCAATCCGACGTAGTAGGTACGATAGATTTCTACTATGTGAAGACGCGTATAGAAATGCCGCGTGCACAGTAGAATATTTCGTGTCGCTTCCGTCGTCTGAAGTATGTAGATACGCCGTAGGTAGGTATGCTTCCTAGCCGGTGATAAATAGGTAGGTACTCTGTGAAGGCACGTTGTTTATAGAAGTCGTGCGCACAAAGGACCCACCCGCACGGTCGTCGGTTTTTCCGTTACTGCTCTACTTGCGCACGTATCAAGTATCAACTTGGACTGGTCAAATGTTAGGTTTTGCCTGTTTTGCACTGAATGTAAAAGTTCCCGTGAAATGCATTATAAGGTCCACAGTATATGTTTAGCACGATAAAACACTGCACTTTTGTTTATTTGACTCAATTTTACCGTTAAATCGTGCCCGCTCGTTGGGCGTCACTGTGAGGTTGTAGTCTATTGTTCTCAGGGTTTTAGGGTAAAAAGTGGTTAAAGTTCGAAACACGATTTTTAATGAGTAAAACTTATAATGAATCAAACACAAAAAAGGGGCACAGGAAAAATACAGACAGTGTATTAATATCAAAAACGTTAAATTAACCTAAGCACTAAGATCGCGTCTCACAGTCCTGTCTCTAACTCTCGGCGAGTGGAATAATACTGCTCGACGCTTCTTTGCGACCGTCTCGGAACAGCCATCCATAGAGTCTTATGCGGGGGGAAGTTTGTCTATGCCTAAGAAAATGTGTTTTGGCGTATTTCTCTGAACTCGCCAATACATATAACCCAGCTCCCTGTGGTGCATCTATTCTATGTTAAAAAGCATGGTTAAGCTCAAACATTGTGTTGATATCAAAACGTACTGTAACCCACATTCATTACATCTCGTAGCAATCGTAGCATGAGTTATTTGGTGCCTTCTCCTTCCAGTAATTTGTATGATTTACCTTTGTCGCCAACATTTACACAAGAAGTAAATGAAGATATTAAAGAAGTGGCAAGTACCAACTACCAATGTAAGACAAACTGTGAAATCGCCATCAAAAACAATCCAATATCATTTTGAAATTTGAACATTCACCAATTGTTTTAATAAATAAACGATTTATGCAATACATGTTTGTTTTTTCCTCGCAAGTGTGTTGAAAAAGTGCGTATTAAACTCGTGAGCAACTAGCTCACTAGACACTGGACTGATTTACGCCCTCGCCTACGGCTCGGGCTGCATACCACAGCCACGTGTATAATGAGCAACTTAACTCACTTGTATCATAATATACTATTATTTTTTAAATTAATATTTTTTGGTTGCCTTAATAATGACATTTTTATTTTTAAGAATGTATTCAGATGCTTGATGGCAGTCCAAATATAAATTGAAAAACACCATTAATTCTGCTTTCATTAAATTCAAACTGGCCATGTTACGCTCATCTCTCCATTTCGTCTTCATTACAGAAAATATGCGTTCCGCTTTATGCAAAATCAGGGTTGGCCTGGATAATAATCGTGATAATTACGTGTTGATAATTATCATGATAATTACGTGTTGATAATTATCGTTGATAATAACGAGTAACTGTTATTGTACAAAACAAAACGAAATAATATATATGTGTATCCAAACGCATGTTTTTTCGTCACAATATCAAGCGTGTATCCAAACGAACGCCAAATGTCATTCATCTACAGGGGAATTCCCTGCACTGTTATTTGTTTTCCTTTTCGCGAACTGTAGTTTGTGCGCTGCGAAATTAAATAAAGAAAAACATTATGCCTAGAAAACTTAATCCAATATGGTCAAAGTTTGACTGCAATAAACTAAAAATAGGTAGTGGTTTATGGGCTAGATGCAAGAAATGTAAAAAAGAAATGCAGGGAATCTTGCCTAGAATGGAAAAACATTACAGAATTGTAGTGAACCTTCTTCCTGTGAAAGTGAAACCCAAAGTTCAGAACATTCGTATCTATGCCATCATCATCCTTCCAAGTTGCACCACAACCACAACAATCTTGCAGCCACCACCATACAAGCAAAGGTGAGTTCATTTTTTGTTCCTTTGTTGACGACTGCCGTGGCGTAGTAATAGTGTTAGTTACTACTCGCTATTCTGCAGCTCCCAGGTTCGATTCCCTGTCAGGGCAGACATAAGAATGAAGAGTTCGAATGTCTGTTACTGGTTTCTGGGCCTGGGTGTGTTGTGTGTGTCCGTCTTTGTGTGTGTCACCCACGATACAGAATCTTCCTAGTGTGGGGCTGTCAGTGTGGTTGTTACTTTTTTTACATTTTAACTGGCCAATCAATTATCTGTTACATTATCTACTACGTAAATAAATATACTTAATCAAATTTAATAGAATCAAATTTAGAAAGAAGCTAATTATAAACTTCTATTATTTTGCTTTATTTCAGACTCGGGATTTGAAGCAACCAATGACGACCAACCTCAGACAAAACAGACGAAAATGAAACTACTAATAAATAAAGATACTGATGTAATTACTACTACGAGATAATATTCTGAAAAGATAGATATGTAAATGGGCAAATATTTTTACGTTACTAATACGCCATTTAGACATGCAGAACATCCTCAATTTAAACGTTTATGCTCTGTATTGCGGCCAGGATATAAAGCTCCATCAAGAAAAGAAATTGGAAATAGTATATTAGAGAAAGTGTACACAGAAACATTAGAAGAATGAAAAGAAAAAATCAAAGACAAAACAGTTTGCATGGCTTTAGATGGCTGGAGTAACATCCACAATGACCCATTAGTGTGCAGTAGTATAATGACTCCAAAAGGAGATTCATTTTTAATAGATACTATTGACACTGGTGTAAATAAACACACAGGTACAAATTTAAAAGATGTTGCCCTGAATGCAATAAAACAGAGAAAAATTTTCAAGTGCGTATAAGAAGCTATGTCACTGACAATGCTGCAAACGTTGTAAAAATGAGAAGAGAGCTATCCCAAGAAGACGATATTCTATATTACGGATGTTCCGCACATCTCTTAAATCTGCTGGCTTGGCTTGGAAATCCTTGCTGTTAAATCCTCTATAATACAAGTGATCAAGTATTTTCGTAATAAACATATTCCATCAGCTTTGTATAAACAAGCAGGAGGGAAAATGCTTGTTATTCATCAACAAGTGAGATGGAACACAATGAACGATACAATTAGATCCTATTTAGATAACCGAGGAATTCTTGTCCAAATCTGCCAAGATCATAAGTCAGAAATTGAAGGTCACATAATAAAAATTGTAAATGACATCCAAGTTACTATGAATGCAGTTGATTTTCTAAAGCGATTGTCTCCTATTAGTATAGCTTTAGACAGAATGCAAAGGAACTCCAGTACAATTGCCGTAGCAGTAGAAATATGGCACAAATTACGATTGGATCACAATGACCAGCCGCTAAATGTCAAAAAATGCTTCGAAAATCGCAAAGCTATGACTTTATTTGGAGCTCACTACGCTGCAAATATGATTGACCATAGATTTCTTGGCAAGAATCTAAGCAATACGGAAAAAAAGGAAGGCTTTGAGTACATAAATCAAAATGTCAAAAACTTTGTACCCTTTGTTATGGCGTTATTAACGAAATCAGAGCCTTTTCCAGAATATATTTTCAGGTCTCATTTCAAAAACACCTCTCCTTTGCTGTGGTGGGCTTCAGTAACATTAGAAAATGAAAGTCTCTGGCCACAAAAAGAAAAGTTCCTTGCATTCTGTGAACAACTCCTAACAGCTAGTGCATCAACAGCAGCATTAGAGAGGCAGTTCTCTTCATTTGGATTAGTACAATCAAAACTAAGGAACCGATTAGGGAATGAAAAGGCAGCAAAGCTAGTATTTATGTTTAAATACACAATCAAGATAGCGAAAAAAGGAGTGAAGATTTGAGCAGGTGGCGATGAGGTGACTGAAACAGAAACCACACAACTAGAACCAGGCGACACAGAAAACGTAAATACAGTTTCAGATGATGAGGATGATATCCCATTGAATTTATTTATTAGCTAAAAATTAGAAATAAAAATAATTATGTATGTGATTTAAATGTGATTTTATTAATAATAATAATGAGTATAAGAACAAAAACATTTTTTGTTTGAAAATATTATAGATAATTATCTTATATATATATATAAATAAAAATGTAAAAAATGTCTTTTATTTCTAGCGTTACATAAAATATATATTAATAAATTTAAAATTGCAATATATTTAATTAAAACATTGGTAAATAGCACTCAAAAATTACAATAATTTAGTCGTACACATATGTAAATTAAGTTTTTTTTTAACAAAAGTAGTCACAGGTAAAACTAAAAGTAATATCTAAATATAGAAAAAAAACTTATTTGATAACGTTATTTGATAGTTAGATAATTATCAGAGAAAATAATTATCTTGATAAAAGCCAACCCTGTGCAAAATATACTAGTTTCGCCTACTAAATAATAATAATAAATATAATAATTTAAATAAATATTTTTTTTAGAAATCTATTATTTGATCCCCTAATATAGAAGGGTTGGTAACCCTATACAGGAACGATACTAAAAATTCAATCAAAGGTGGCCGATAATGGCCGACTGTCTTTTTCTAAAGCTCATTGTCATTTAGGGCCTAGCACCGTATAATACAAAACGCATAAGAAAACAAGAGATTTGTTTCAAGCTTTTAATCAGTAAATAGGTACATACAGTAGAATTTAAATAACAGACCTTATTCTAAACTGTTAAGTTACCAGCAGTCGGAATAATATATGAATCAGCGCATGTGCACAGAGCCATATTAATAAGTAGTTACAAGAAAAACAATGTGCATAAACCTATGCGAAAATGATAAATAGGTACATGTTTGGCACTAAACAAAAGTAGGTAATTTAATATAATGTATGCATGTATTATGAATTAATTATTACACAAGTACGGAAAATGTATGACAAGGTTACACGTTTCTATGAAAAACAGTTACAAAATACCAAATAGATATATTTTGGTAATAATAGAAACAATGTTTAAACCGAACAAGTATTTGTTTTTGTACTGTTACAGAAGGAGATGACTAGTAAACCTTTATTTGGCATCAATCAATTAGGTTATACATGGTGTTTGGTAATATACTGACGATATTCAAGTGGCGGTTTCTCAAAACATAAAAAAAGTTTTCTCGAAAAAAAAAACTACTACACACATAGTTATATTATAAAATTTTAAAGAAAATCGACTAAGTTTAGGTGATTAATTCGATGTAAAACTTACTGCCTACTCTTGCAATCGAAACCCAAAAATAAAGGCCGATTTGCATCTCTCTCGGAAAAAGCTGCGGGTTTTAGGTTAGAAAGGGACAACAAGAGATATTTCGAGACATCACTAATACAGTATCTGTGGTTAGATGGCAAGCATTATGCAATAGCACAACATAAGTTTAATAAAGTGTTTGTTTTTACTAAAATAAATTCCACATTTCTATGGTAAACATTTCACAAATTTATTTATTATGTTCATCAAAATAACCTCTTTCATATTAGAACTTTTTAAACTTTCGTGAACTATACTCATGTTTTTAGGACAAAACGGGTCTTTTCGCGCACAGATTTATATCAAAATTATAATTTTGACTAACCTCGACGTTTCGGCCAAGTTACATCACATCGGCCGTGGTCACGAGAGACTGGCTCTTTAATTTTTGTGCGTATATTATCAAACAGCCTATATAAAACTAATCATTATAAAATATATTGTTCTACATAGAAACAATCCTATAAAAATGTTAGTTTGCAAACAATGGTCCATTTGCAACATTCATTTTACACTTTATCATGTGAATTGCGGTAATTTATTAATTTATTCCCATAGTTTCAGTAACGCTAGACACTTTTGTTTTCAAAAGACTTCTTTTGTAATTAAATATCATTTTTATGATAAAAAGGAGCCTAAAGCTAAATATAAAGCGACTAATCTAGGCAACAATAATTGACGCGCCAATCAATTTTGATTTAGTAACATTGTCTATTTACTGACCAACAATTTCTACCTGGTAACATTGACAAAAGTTAAGTTGCAATGTTGCCAGCTAGAGGAACTATATGGGTGGTTTTCCACTAGCTGTGCGAGGAAGCTAAGCGATAAGCGAGGAAAAAATTTACTCATCGCTTCATTGCACATCTCTGGTGGAAAAGCAGCCTAACTTAAGCATAAATTGAAAATTACCGAACCAAATTTGTTCGAAAACATTCAATGCAATCACATCATAACTAAAAATGCTGTATTGCTGTTAGAATGTCTTAAGAATTCTATCAATTACAAAGATCTTAGTATCTAAATTTCATATTTTGTTCGGCGCAAATTCTCCACATTTCAAAAATTACTCATTACATGTGATATTAGTGATTTTTAAATCTCAAAATTATATGTACACAATTTTGTTGGGTTTCCTCTAAACAATACCCTGATTTATAAGCAAGAGATTCTGATTCAAGCCACAATCATTTCGAAATATTTCACGGCGTGTTACAGATTCTTTGAAGGGTACGACCGTTCAACCCTATATAAATGACTCTTAGAAAACTTTCAATCATTATTTTATATATAGATTTGTTTCAATCATTATTATAAATGCGAGATTATAAATGGTATGTGAACCTGGAAGAGATATAGTAAGCATTCCGTGTTCGCCTGAACCGAGGACTATCGAAGAGTACACCAGTGATGATGATGCCTTGCAACACATCGGGCTACCGTTGACGCAGGGAATCCTACCACCGCGCCCGTCTGCTCGCGCGGAGAGCTGTGACGCGTGATGCGAGGCAAGACGCAGTGCGGAGTTCTTTTTTTTAAAGTTATACTTCTTTTGGCGTGTTTGGAAAAAAATTATGAGTGATAAGCAAGCGCGCACACCGACAGCCAAAAAGCGACATGATAAAGTTGCTGATAACTGTCTGTCATGTTTCCGTGAAAACTCATACTTAACTATATTTATTAATTTATCATTCCTTTTACGAACAAAGGGTTGTGGCATACAGGATGAAATCTTTAGCTATTTTTGTTCTGTTACGCCAAAGAAGTATAACTTCTTACGTTCATACATAAGTACACACACGCGTTTTTTTTCAGAAGGTCTAACTCGCTGTTGGCCTCTAGAGGCCGCTGCTATTTTAACCAAACTTTAGGCGAACGCAGATGGCGCTCAGCCCTGTAAGGTTTGATGAGGCAACTAGCGCAAAGGCACCACTTAGGTACGAACCTCGGCTTGGGCCGTTGCCAGGATGGGGATATGAGAGAAACGCCCGGGTACATGTTTGTACCTTGTATAGGCGGCGACTGAAGGGACTCGTCGACCTCGCCGGCGGGGTCGGTGTATCTGTGAAGTGTTTGCTGTCTAATGCAGATAACTCAGAAATCTCCTCCGCAGTATTCGGATCTCCGAGAACGTGTCTCGGTCTCGGTCGTTCACGAATTGGAACTAAAATATTGCTAACACCGCTAAAACGATACGTGATAAATCCCGTTCTTATAACAATGACTAGACATTCCGTAAAAAGATTAGGTAAATGTTATTATTCACACTATTGAATAACCCATCCTAAACTTTAACTTTTAAACAAAGGCATACAAAGAGTCATTTTATATTTCAATCCGAAAATTCCAATTGCGATTTTTCTCCAGTCCAGTATAAGCCCATGGTGAATCTTTCCTGAAAATTAAAAACAAAAGCGGTTGGAGTGTGGCAACATTATGACGCATCTTCTTCTTTTGACGTGGTTAGTTTATGAGGACAAACCTAAACCATTTTGGATAGTGTTTTGCCGCATCTATAGCGTTGGGTGTGGCCTGAGGTTATCCCTTGTGCAGCTGGTAGGACACAGGGGATAACATAACATGTAACATTTGTTAAACGTCAAAAGTATGAACAGAATGATTAATCGGATTTTATTTCTGTTTATACCTGTATCCCTCAAATTGACGGACACAGGGCGGTGTAATGCACGTTTATATACGTAACCTACGAGGCAATACTTTGTTATAGGAGATCGTTACCACTTAATATGTAAGTTGCTGGACACAGGGCAGTGTAGTGCACGTTTCTGAAATAAGTAACCTACGAGGCAATACTTTGTTATAGGCGATGGTTACCACATATTATCAGGTGACCCATATGCTTGTTCCAACTAAATAGTATAAAAAATATATGTATATATAATTACCGTGTTACTGCAGATTCCCAATATCCTCCTCGAACAGGCGCTTCCCTCCCTTCAGTATCTTCTCATCGTCGCCGCCATACTTGTTGGTATACTTCTCTAGGCGGCTCAGCCATTGCGCCCAGTGTGACCGAAGCTTGTCCGTTGACAGGTGGTATGCATCAGCCTGAAATAATAATTCAATTATATTTATCACTAACTATTTTTTTATTACTAGCTGACCCGCCGAACTTCGAACCACCTTGACATGCATATGACGCGGGTTGCCAATGTACATCACCGGTAGAATTGTCAATCATCATTATAGTTTGACCGAAACCGCTGTACCGCTCCTGAGGTATGCGCGCAGCGAGACGGGGGGGGGGGGGGGGGTGGGGGGGAAGTGTCGGCCGCTCCGATCTATCAGTCTGCCGTCAACGCTCACGGCGGTAGGTAGCTTTTGTACCGGACCGTCTATGTCAGACGCACACGAGATAAATATCCAAAGATGGGTCGAGCGCTATCTCGTGATGTCAAGACCGTCAGTTTTAAAGTGGCCGAATATTTTAAGAAACGAAAAGCAGACAGAGAAAGCTATAAAGAAAATCAGAATATCTGTAGATAATTTAGTTATAAAAAATATAAACATATCGTTAGAGTCTGGCTAATGAAAGTTGATACTGAAAAAGCGCGGCAAATTTAAAAAATATCAGCATGGCAGCCCTAAAGTAAAAAGGAAAGTTGGAACAACTCACTTTGATACTTTGACATTTATTTTTATTTTACTAGTGGATGCTTGTAATTTTGACGAGTTATGACCGCGTTATGACGAGATTAAAAGTAGCTTATATCACTTGTTATATCTTTATTAACTCCATACCAAACATCACACGGATACGTCACTCCATTGTGGCGTATTAAAGGATATTATCATGAGTTTAAATATTTGTAAATCTATGTGAGTATGTATCAAAGAAAACAACACCATATATTTTTATACTGTTTTTTAATCATTATAATCAAAATCTGAATCTAAAAATTCAACATGGAGTGAATCGTCAGAATCACTGGAGTCGCTGCTGTCTCTTAAATTGACGATGAAGCTTTGTAAATTATTTTCAGTTATATGGTCTCTTCTTTTGTACTTGTCTTCCACATGAATGACATGGTCTGTCACTTTTTTCCAATCATCTGCTGTAATACACTCAAAAGATTGTTTTATGAGATCCTCGAACTCTTTTGGAGTTCGGCTTACATTTTTGCTTCCCACATTTCTTTTTGCTAGACTCCATATGAGTTCTATAGCATTTAGGTCACAATGATATGGAGGAAGTCTTAGCACTTCATGTCCGTTTTGGCTTAAAAGTTCATCAGCTTCATAAATAGGTTCTGGTGTGTTCTGTTTTACTAAGCAGAGCAACTCTGCTTTTGAATTGTATGTTTCAAATGAAATACCATTCAATGTAAGCCAATTCTGTATCTCTAACTTTCGATTTTGAGATGTGGGCGCTTTATTTATTATGACAGAATGGTATGATGCATTGTCCATTACAATTACACTTAGTTCATTCAAATTGGGCATAAGCTTTTCTTGAAGCCATTTGTTGAAGTTTGTGGAATTCATGTCATGGTGGTAGTCGGCCATTTTCGATTTGGTGCTAAATACTACCAATGAGTTTGGAACAGGGCCTTTCTCTGATCCTGCATGCACAATAATATATCGTTTTCCTGACGATATATTATTATTTTTCCTTGCCAACATTTTTTAGGCTTATAGGTTTTGTGGACATAAGTTTCATCTAAGTAGATTATTGGCTTGCCTTCTGCACGTTTCGATGCAATGGTACGCAAAAAGCGATGTCTCCATGCAGCTATATCATACCGTTCAATTAATAATGAACGTTCACGTTCGGAGAGTTTCACGACATCCACCAAATTCTATACTTTCTTTTAACTCTACCAACAAAGATCCTAATGTTGGTACTTGTTTCCTCACAATGTAAAATTCGTTTACTTTATTACGAATAACATCCATATCGAAACTATCTAAGTTCGACACTTTTGAAGGGTGAGGTCGTTTTTTACCTGGAGTCCTCCAGACCCCTTTGTTCACCGCACCTTCTTTTTAATTCTCTTCAATGTAATAACACTTACATCTGTAAAAATAATAAAATAAAATGTCAATTATCGTGAGTCTCATAACTAAGAAATAATAGAAAATACACAAGTATTACAAAACTAGTCTAAGATTAACGGTGAGTGAAAACTTACCGATGAGTGAAGATAGTTCTTCTAAGTACTGGTTCTGCGATTTCATCATATCTTTTTGATCTAAATCTGTGATCTTTTCAATTGCTTGTTTTACTTCAGCAGTTCGTGCATTATCCTCAAGACTATCTGTAAAAGAACAATAACATTATATAAAGTAACTAAAACTAATATGTACTTATTTAAAATAAAAAAAATCAAGACATTTTGACCGTACTAACCTAAAAAATCAGTCACAGTACGTAAACAATCCTGTTTTTTTCGCAATACGGCTTGTTTCACAAGCTTTTTCTGTTCATATTTCGAAATCATACAAAACAATAGTTTTCGCACTTCACTCTTTATAGTTTTATTAATTTTTATAGCATTAACACGGATATATCACAACAAAACTAAAGTCCTTTTCACGAAAGAAGTCCCGCGGCAATTGGTGGAACTAATTTTGACAGATTAGTCATGTTGTCAGAGCTGTTATTGTGTTGTGTTCGGAGTTTTCGGTCTCTGTCGCTATCGATAGTAAGATTTTTACCAATTTTGTTGTGTTGAAAGGGTGGTTTACAATGCCTAAAGTTGTTAAAAGTGCTGCCCGAGAAATGATACTGAAGGTGGAAGAGTTTTGTGAAGCAGAACAGCAGAATCAAGGTGTTTTGATACCAATAAACAATGTTCGCAAGAGAGTTGCCGCCATGACAGGTACATTTTAGGGATGCCATTTAATTGATTTTGACCATGTTGTTTGGAAAATTAAAATTAATTGTGATGCCCATTTTTACTAAAATAGGTGCAAAATCGCTTTGTGCACGCATCGATTCGTAGGTACATCCGTGTTACATCACTGCGACTTGAAGTTAATTTAAATATTTTTTTACATCCTAAAATGTAGTATGCTAATGTAATATTTTTTGACATTACAGGTATTTCTGAAAAAACCGTCTCAAGAATAACACAAGAAGGAAATACGGCTGCAATAACTTCAACAAAAATTGTCACACCAGGGAAAAAACGTCCACAACCAAAGAAGATTAGGTTGGATGATTTTGATCTCTGTGCCATTCGTCAAAAAATCCAACAATTTTATATTGTGAAGAAGGAACTGCTAACTTTAAACAAAGTACGCAAGGTGTTGAAAGAGGATATGGATTTTCACAATCAATGCAAACACGTAGATCATTTAGAAGATAATTATTTAAAAAACGATGGGCTGATAGATGTAGAAATGGACCGGTTTATTATATCTATAGCGAGTGACAGCGAAATAGAGTCGGATCGCGATTCTGACGTGCATGTGAATGATTTGGATAGTGATGCTAGTATGTCGGGCATAGCTCTGCTTGATGATCTTAATTTATACAATAAAAATTTTAATGGCATTTGTAATTTTTTATTTAATTTTATCTATGTAGGTAGGTAGTGTATCTTACAACATCGTACACTTTTGTAAGATTGATTGATAGGTATGTGATCTCTTCCAGACAACTTTGAAATGGTCTGAACTTATGAGTACGCCAATTGACTACATAGAAAATGTTTAATATAGGTATATATAAATACTTACTAAAATATACAGCAACAAAGATATAATCTAAGTACAGAATAATAGATATCCATAAATACACTACTAAGTAAATATAGTTACATAATCATACCCACATAAAATATATTTACAAATAGAATTACTAACCATCATATACTTTGCTATACTAATATAGCCTGCCAAACAAAATGAGCTTACTAAATAGGTTTATTGCTCATAGTCATTAACAATAACGGGTCTCAATCGCGTGCACCTTGATATATTCCCGACAGTTTCGACAGAGTTACAATGGCCGACGTGATCACGGGTAGACTAGCCGTATTGCAATTTTGGGAAGTCAAAAACTAATCGCTGGCAACATTCCGTCGCGCGACTACAGCGCTGCGTCTGGGGGACTTCTTTCGTGAAAAGGACTTTATACGCAAGTCAACCACAACGAAACATCAACAACACGCCATCTTGTTGCGTCAGAGATAGGGATACCATACACTGATTCTGATTTTACCAAATCTTTCGGAAAACAGCCGAAAATTAATTTCATTAAAATAAAATTGCCAAGTTTTTCTCTAGTAAATAGTGTACCTAATTAATTAAGCTATTTATTAGACCAACTTAAGGCTTAGTGTTGCTCTTGAAATGATCCAACACGTACATACGATACTTATTTTCGATGAATACAATTTTAGCACACGTACGAATTTTTAAAACTCATTTTATAAAATGTTTAAAATAAGTTTGTTTTAAAAATGCCTTTTTGGAATTAATTGTTGCTAAGTACTTTCTGCTTAAAATACCCCAATTTGTAGGGTAAATATCCGATGGTAGGAACACTTTAGTGTTGTCATATAAAAAGTTTGCAAAAAAATCCAGTATCTACTTTCGTTAGCCAGACTCTATATAAAATAACCATATCGTTTACGATATCCTAAGATATATCCGACAATATCGATCTCATGTGTACTCTTACTCTTTTTTCCTCGGCCCCCACCTCGCCGCACTTTCCTAAGGAGCGGTATAGCGCTTTTGGTCAAACTATAGCAGCATCTACGTATAAGAAAATTATTTTTACGATTTTTTTTTTGCGTGACCTTAGGCTTCAATATATTATCCTTATCCTAAGATATAAGAAATGATATTTTAAGTTGTTATAAAATATTTTATGTTGTTATAAACAAATTTCAGGCTTGACCATTGAACTTGGCAGTCTTGGCACCAATCACTTGTTTTGTCGTTGAAGTCAACAACCAAGGCATATATATACATATTAACATATAATTGAACTTGGCTCTCATTTCACATTCCATCATTACTTTTTGTACAGAAATTATTATTAGGTACTTATTTATAATAAAACTAATACCAAATAGTTTTTGTTAACCTACTGTATTTTCCTACGTTTGCGGGGTATAATTGTCTTTTTTGTGGATTAAAAAAACATTAAGGCTGGTATTCCAATCGTGATACGTGAAGACCTTAACCAAAATGAAGACCACATAAAGATCGGCTGTCATCAATTTTGATTGCTGATTCTTACATGACAGGCACTCTAAGTAAGTGTTCATAATAGAATCAATTAATTGAAAAATTATAATAAAATGATAAAAATTTACTAGTTTCTGATTTATTCCTATTCACCCAACTATTAATAACTGGATGCCAAATTTGAACTTTCTAGATCATCTGGAACTGGGTTAGATTTTTGATCTATATGTCAGTGATAAAAATGACGATTTTTGGACGTTAAATCTAAATAACCATTTGAGGTGTGTTTATGAAATTTGTAGCACATATGTATATCGCAAGTCTCAATATATGAGCCAATATAGTTTTTGAGTTATGATTGGGGTCAAAAGTGGCTCCAAATCGTTCGGTGTAATATTACACACGGTGCTGCTCGCCGGTTCTGTTAGCTTGAACTTGGCTTGACACGCTACCGCGTATCTAGATCTGCAGTTTATGTAATGAGGCGCCAGAATCGCTCCTACATCTGTTGGGCGAGTGTCGTCTACTGATGCGCAAACGTACCATTCATCTGGGTAAACTCATTCTTAGCCCGGAGGAGCTAATCACCCCTAAGAATATCCTAGTTTTTAGGGCTTAGTGGTGAACTTTGAACGCCCCCTCATAAATAAGGGGCAACATAAAAACAAGTGGCGATCACAATAGACCTCGTGACCGCAGTGAAAGTGAAGCCGCAAGAGTTAATTAAAAAAAAACACTTATCCATACTAATTGACCGAGCGAGCCAAATGTCTTAGTTTCGAGATAGGTCAAAAACGCTTTTGTCCGGCTGTCTGTCTGTTCTCGCGTACAGGTCGCATTTTTCAACCGATTTTGACGAAAAATGGCACACAAGTTCTTTGATTTATTTAATTTTTTTAGTCGATCGCGATTTTGAATTGGGCGGAAAATAGGGGAGAAGTTTGCTGTAGCGTTATTTATCGACGGATTTCAATAAAATTTGAGCACACTAAGGAGTTCATTCTATACAAGATGATGCAAAAAAAAATCCAAGAGGGCGAAGTTTGCTGTAACGTATGGACGGATTTCAATTTGTGAATTTTTTTTGGGAAATTTATACCTACCTATACCAAGCAGTCCTTTCCGCCTTAACGTGACAAACCCATAGACACCAGATTAGGCCTCCTAGGACCAAGGGAACGCGAGTAATCGTCAAAACTTGCTAAAAAGTCTAAATAGCCTACTGGAAAATTCGAGTCACTGAAATTCGATTTAAAATTAGACTTTCTTTGTTAATTTTGTTGCGCAAATTAGTTTTCGGGCTGGGGACGCGAGATCTACTGTTCTCACAAAACCACTTGTACATACATTCGAAAGTAATTCTGTCTCTTCGGCTGTCTGTCTGTCTGTTACGTTTACATGTTTTCAGGACCGATTTTGTTGACATATGGTAAATAGCTAGATTATAACCGAGATAACATACTTTTTACACTACTGCTCAAAAGGAGGGTAATGTTTTTGTTGACAAACCACGCGTGTGATACCGCGTGCGGCAGCTTGTTATCAATAAAATAGTACCTTTGAGCCATCCGTGTAAGCGATAACTAGTAGCGCATCTCGCACATTAAGATGCTTGTAGTTGAGATCATTGCAAACAGCGCCGAAGTAGGCGGCGAGTTGCACTGGGTTGTCGTAAGTGAGCGCTATCGACTTGCGCGGTTTGTCTGATTTCTTCCACTCGATCAGGGTGGGCTTGTCTCTGAAATAGAAAAAATGGCTATACAACCTGATGCTTGTTATGTACGACATTAATTTAAAACACACATCCAGAATCGTATAAACTGATTCTTGAGGTGGGTTTAATACCGGTAGCTTGAATATTTATCCAGGAATCGATACATTTCCAATAAACAATTTTTATCATAAATCGGCGGCGTCTTTTTTTATACTACCTGGTGATGCAACAAGCATATGACCCACCTGATGTTAAGAGAAACCATCGTCCATCAACTTGAGGCATACAGGTGTCTGTAATTTCACCGGAAACCATACCCTTCATACCGAAACACAGACTGAATAAACATGCTTTAACATTAAACAGATCTAAAAATACAATTACCTTGATACCGCCCCTTGACATTACAGAAAATATAAGCGAATCCGTGATGTCATTGACACCTTTATCGTAGAGGCGCGAGTCTAAATGATAAGATTGCTTTCGTGTGACGTTCTTTATTTTCATTGGAATGTTTCAAAATACTACGCAGCAATTATAACGCGTTGAGAAACAAACTTGTTTACGTTTTGCGTCAGAGCAGCTGCTAATATGAGCGTTAAATGTATGACAAAAACAAAATGCAATTATGTCTTTGTATTTTTCTGACGACTTGTAAAATATTAATTTAGACACAGCTGTCCTAAATAGACTATTGCTGTAAAATAGGACAGCTCCTATAATACACTATTGACCTTATGCCTACGGCTTTGAGTATCTGGATAAAATATAGCCACTTTTATAGCTTCGGGAAGAATGTATCCCAACAAAAACATTTTGTAAAAACGCGCCAAGTCTATGATTACTTGGCCTTAAAAAGTAGTAAGACTAAATAACAATTCTCAACAACTCACTCATATTCAGCAATAGCATCAAATATCCCTCTATACTTCAGAAGTGGATGCACAACATTGGACTCTATTGCCTTGGGAGAAGAGATATGTTTGAGTACATCAGCAACAGACGTCCATACACCTTCAACATCCTTTTCAATCCTCAGCTGTGTGCGAGGCTGTGTGAAGTAGTTTTTCAATGTGCTGTGGAATTTTGTTCCTACTGCCATTTGAGCTGTGAATAGTAAAGAAATAATGAAAGTCATGGTCACAATACCAAAGTACTCATTATCATCATCATGTCAGCAATAGCCAGGCCACTACTGAATGTAGGCCCCATAGAAACAGAGTGACCGATTTTGTGTAGCCTGCACCAGATGGCTCCCAGCAACTTTATCAGATCATCTTTCCATCATTTCATCATCCATTTCCAGAAAGTGAAGAACAATAGTAAAAGCAGAGTAATCCACAATATACCCCAATACAGAACATCAGTGTAGATCTTATTACCAGCATCCTAGAAAGGACTTTACTTTAGAATCATTGACTTTCATTTGTTGTTTTACTGGTAATTTGTTTGTTAGGTACCATCTTAGGTCAGTAACCAATTGAGGTATCATCGCCTACATAATCTAAACAAGAATTGTGTGAACATTCAAGTTTTGGTTGGGCGTTTTTACAAACACAGTTGTTTGTATTTGCATATTGACTCACCAGCCAAACATAAAAAGGTTTACATGACCACACATAAGTGACATGACTCAGACTTAGGGTTGCCATCCACCCAGATTTATCAGGACTGTCACTGTTCATCATCATTATAGGCAGCTTAAATGATATCCTACAGCTGGGTATAAGCCTCCTACCTCAAAAGCCACACCAATCAATCCAATGCTATTTGCATCCAGGTCTTACTCTCTATAGCCTCTATATCATCCACACGAGGCTGATGGTCTACCTCAACCTCTTTTGCTCTCCCTTGGCCACCACTTGGTCAGGGCTTTACACCACCTGCCATCATCAAGCCTAGCCAAGCATCACTTTTATAGACACAAAACGTTTAAGAATGTTTTACACAAAACTGCAGTAATTTAACATATTATTTGTGGTTCAAATTAGTTTAACCTACCCGAGTTAATTATTTATGTGTATGGTCTATCTTTCACCACAAAATATCTGTAGCATAAACAAGAAGTTGACTTTTAATTTTATTTTGTAGCTATGCACACCAACAACCCTTTGATTTAAGACAACTTATACTAAGTATTTTTAATTCAGTTTCTTGTTTACAAGCCTCCTACTAACCTTCATAAAATCTGTTGAATTCCTCTAAACCCATTTCAGCTATTCTCTCCTGCTTCCACTTTTCCAAAGTCTTTGCTGACTCCTCAGTCATTGTCTTATTCAGGATCAATGTGACTGATGGGTACTGCTTTGCAAAGTCATTTTGGTGCTGTTTGATTTGGAGTATCTTGTCCTCGCTCGCATATCCTGGCTGAGCCGGTGAACTCTTTGTCGCCCCACATACTGAGGTAGTGCTCAATGTCCTGACTGCAGTGTTATTTAGCAAAACACCAACAAAGTTAACACAACTCTTTGTATTCTGCCACATTTTCTTTCCTAATATTTCACCGGAAAAGGGAGTGTTGGAGTAACTCAATGATTCTAATGCATTTCGTAGTGTCGTGTATTTAGACGCGGGTTCGTGATCCGCGCTGTTGTTTTGATGAGAACTATTTTTAGCTGCAAATAGATAAATATGTATATCGCACGGCGCTTGTGAATGTCATATGATTTTAATTGGCAAGACGTGAGACACGCTCTGGATAGTACGCATTAGAATGAGAACAAAAGCGGGCATTATTCAGTAACATGACGCGCTATGGCGACTTAGGTACATAATATCTACATTTCTCCAATGATTACATATTACATGACGTGGTAGATAGTATTACAGCGAACAATGACAAAATAGTCATTCAGCCTTCATAGTACAATCCAGTCGCAATTTTAGAAAGTCGATGCAATCCAGTGCCAAGGTTGCGGAAACCATAAAATTATGCACTTACCAGCTTTCTGCAGGCGCTGTTTCCTCTGTTTGTTCGTCTCCAACAGGGGCCCGAACAGTTCCTTGTTCTCCTTGTTATACAATTTTATCTTTTCCGCCGGTTTTAGAATCGAAGCGGGACGAACTACTTTGGTCCGGATGAATTCTTTGGACTTCCTTTCAGTGGAGACTCTGCGACCGATAGAACATATCGGTCGAAACATAACGAATTTGGCTTTCTATTTTGAATTAATGAAGATTTATCTTATTTTTGAATCAATATCAAATTACTAGAACAGTAAATTTTCACTGAAATAAAATAATTTCTGTTTTTTCGACAATTTCCTGTAAAATTGTAAATTCAAGAATGACTATGAATGAATGATTGATTGATTTGATTTTGATTGAGAAATGAGATTGATACCTAATTGACAGACGCCGACAGCACAGCACAGCCTCAGTGACAGTGACATCATCGCAGCACGCAAAAAATGAGTGAAAAAGGATGAACGAACAAATAAAAAATTCTACAAGAAGACGTTACATACCTATTGAGTTATAATCAATGATGATGATGATATGTACGATCTCTAAATATGAATATTTTATAAAAATGAACATTGTTATAAACTAATTTCATGCACGTGCTGCCATCTTGTAGATGCTTTTTGAAGCGTTTCACAGCATTTCACAAAGATATCAACAGATGTCAGGTTTCCCTCAGAGCTCAGACAGAACAATAAAGTTCTGAACAGGGCTGCCAGATTGTCTATTTGGATACAGAAAGCCTCAGTTGTATTAACAACTTCAAACTCACGCCCAAAAAGAAATATAAAAATTAATGTAAGCCAAACAAACGCTGAAGCGCATTAATGCGCATCATACACGAGCAGTCAACTTACCCGTACAATTTGGACCCTTACCCCTTACCCGTGTTTACGTCTATGTGGTCTATGGCTTTGTTACTACTTTGAAGAGTTTGAAGTTTGAATGTGCCGTCTCTCTCGCTCTTACCCTAAACCGTATTTAAATATTATTATTTGATTTGACTATAAATAAATCAACTACATAAAGCATGAATTCAGCTAAATTCCTTAGGGTGGTCTACACAAGTATGAATAGTTTATTTTAAAACCCGCTTTTTATTTTACAGCTGATCTGTTCGCCAAAAAAACTTTATTCCACCTTCCTAAAATTATGAACTATCGCCGACGAATCACAAACCTTTTACAAAAAACCGCACCTACTGTGATATCGGTAAAACAGTTTGGAGCTATACACGGTGTCCATTAAATCGCTGTTTTCCCAGAACAAACGTTGTTCAGACCATGGTCTACAAAGGGTTTATAACCTCAAATTAAAAACAAAATTAAATCAGTCATTGCTTAAACTTAAAAGTTGCGAACTTAAAACGTAGAACAATTTAACGTTACGCCCGACGAAATACCTACCGCCGTATCGCCACAAAAATAATAGTACGCTACGGCTAGCGTGCCAATGAACGGCTAGTCACGGCTAGTTTTTGAACCAAGTTAGACTTATTTGAGGTCTAAATTTTTTTTTATTCTTTTGTTTGATGCTATAAACTGTTATTAGGCCATGGTCTGAACAACGTTTGTTCTGGGAAAACAGTGATATATAATATAGGACACCGTGTATGAACACCATAAACGCATATGACACGCATAGGTACACATTCTCCGTTTTGACTGTTGTTCGAAACCATTGAGATAAAATAGAATAGAAAAGAAAAGTTTTGCATGTAGGTACCTATACAATTTTATTGTCAGAAATACGTAAGCACTTGCAATTTCAAAAGACGTAGCTTTGAAATCGATATAAATGCCAAAGAAAACTATGTTTGTCTCGTTTCTTCTACAGTCAAACTATAAGTTTTATTGTAATGTATACTAAGTATTGTAATATACCTAGACAGGTCATAAATTCTGTCACATGTTTAGTTTAATATAAAATAATTGAAACAAGTTTATTCGTTATGTAACCATTTATATACCAAAATGAACTTAACAAAACATGGATTCTTATGACACTAAAGTTTTTTCAAAATGACATCCGTGATTTTGAATACAGGCCTTCAATCTGCGCGGCCAGTCGTCTATCGCAGCACGAACGAGGTCCATGTCAATATCGGCGGCTGCCTTAATCAAGGATGTCTTGAGTGACTCCAAATTGGGATGAGGCTTTGAGCGCACGCCTTTTCCTCCAAGTGTTGCCATATCTTGTAATCTAACGGATTCAAATCTGGACTGGAGTAGGGCCAGTCTTCGTGCCGGATGAAGTCGATTTCACGCGCCGCCAGCCAGTCTTGTGTGCTCTTCGCTCTATGAGCTGGCGCCGAATCTTGTTGGAATACCCAGTGCCTGTTATTGAACATGGTATGAGAAACAGGTACCACAAGGTTCGTCAGGACTATATTTTGAGACACAACTGCATTCGTTTTTACACCTTTCTCACAAAAATGTACCTCTGTTAAGCCCCAATAAGAAACTCCCAACCATACCATGAGCGAGGATGGAAAATGACCTCGTTGGACACGCGGAATACGGTTGCTCGCTTCTTCACTACTGTGTGCGTACACGTTATCATTTTGTTTGTTGTAGCTCTCTTCTACGGTAAAATTTTTTTCATCCGAAAAAAGAATTTCCCGATATTTTTTTCCCGCGTACCGCTTCAACAAAGCGCGGCATCTCTTCAGTCTCAGGTCCATTAGACGAGCATTCAAACGATGTCCTGTTTTTCTTCGATATGCCCGAAGCCCTAAGTCTTCATTTAACACCCTTTTCACCGTGGTTCTGCTTAACCCCATCTGAAGGGCCAACAGTTTCTGCTTACGTTTGGGATTTCTTTGAATTCGCGCCTTCACAGCTTTTATCACTGCTGGAGTCCTAACTGACCGAGGGCGACCACTTCTTGACCTGTCATCTACACTAGAGTCTTCATTGTATCGTTTGATGGTGCGATAAACGAATCTTTTGGTTATATTAAAATTTTTCAGTATGTCAAAAATTTGAATTGGCGCGTAACCGCAACGATGCAACGCAATAACTGCAACACGGTCTTCTTTAAGCGTCCACTCCATATTTAACAATGAGTAAAATTCTAAAAAGTATACATTTTTATTTTCATGAACAATTCGAAATTCGAATTCAATAAACTTTTTTGTGGCCAGCATTCTAAAAGAAAAGTTTTTACTTTGTGACAATACTTATGACCTGACTAGGTATAGGTACTTGTTCTAGGGATTCTAATAACATCTTACGCCGCCTTCCTTATTTGTTCATATAAATCCTGTCCACCAAAGATTGCCTGGAAGAGATCGCTTTTAGCGATAAGGGCGCCCATTGTACACACGGCTACACATCAAGCTATAATTTCCAGTATAAGCTGACCTCTCATTCTACGAAAAGCCTACATAATGCGAGTTCAGCTTATACTGGAAATGTATAGCTTGATGTGTAGCCGTGTGTACCTATGATTTAAAAGTGTATTTTCTTTTTATATGTTTGTATTTAATGGTGTGCAATAAAGAATTTATCTATCTATCTACGTTGAAATGAGACAACAAGACATTGTTCTTTAGGCCTAAGACGACTTTAGTTTGGACCTAGGTAGGTACCTACTTGTTAATTGTGAAGATCATTGAAAGGGGCAATGTTTACAGTGCCCTCAACTAATTATTTTTAAAGTAAAACTTCTTTACGCACGCTTGACTTGGTTAGTAAGCTGGTGAACGCGTGACGAGAGCATTACGAAAAGTGTGATCGGGCGAGGCGAACGGAAATTGAGAGGGATATATAAGTTAGTGAAGATAGAAAGAGAGAGAGAGAGTTACGTTTCGTATATTACTGTAGGGACAAGAGAGAGAGGTGCGAGCACACATTTTTTTCTCTCTTTCTCTCATAGCCAGTTACGTTTCGTATATCTAAGACACAGTGTAGGCCTATTGTCTGTATAACACTGTAAGAGCAAGAGAGAGTAGTGCACGCGCACATTTTCTTTCTCTATTCCTCTCATAGTCAGTGCATAAAATATATGTACCTAGTCAGGTCATAAGTATTGTCACACAGTAAAAACTTTTCTTTTAGAATGCTGGCCACAAAAAAGTTTATTGAATTCGAATTTCGAATTGTTCATGAAAATAAAAATGTATACTTTTTAGAATTTTACTCATTTTTAAATATGGAGTGGACGCTTAAAGAAGGCCGTGTTGCAGTTATTGCGTTGCATCGTTGCGGTTACGCGCCAATTCAAATTTTTAACATACTGAAAAATTTGAATATAACCAAAAGATTCGTTTATCGCACCATCAAACGATACAATGAAGACTCTAGTGTAGATGACAGGTCAAGAAGTGGTCGCCCTCGGTCTGTTAGGACTCCAGCAGTGATAAAAGCTGTGAAGGCGCGAATTCAAAGAAATCCCAAACGTAAGCAGAAACTGTTGGCCCTTCAGATGGGGTTAAGCAGAACCACGGTGAAAAGGGTGTTAAATGAAGACTTAGGGCTTCGGGCATATCGAAGAAAAACAGGACATCGTTTGAATGCTCGTCTAATGGACCTGAGACTGAAGAGATGCCGCGCTTTGTTGAAGCGGTACGCGGGAAAAAAATATCGGGAAATTCTTTTTTCGGATGAATAAATTTTTACCGTAGAAGAGAGCTACAACAAACAAAATCATAAGGTGTACGCACACAGTAGTGAAGAAGCGAGCAACCGTATTCCGCGTGTCCAACGAGGTCATTTTCCATCCTCGCTCATGGTATGGTTGGGAGTTTCTTATTGGGGCTTAAAAGAGGTACATTTTTTTGAGAAAGGTGTAAAAACGAATGCAGTTGTGTATCAAAATACAGTCCTGACGAACCTTGTGGAACCTGTTTCTCATACCATGTTCAATAACAGGCACTGGGTCTTCCAACAAGATTCGGCGCCAGCTCATAGAGCGAAGAGCACACAAGACTGGCTGGCGGCGCGTGAAATCGACTTCATCCGGCACGAAGACTGGCCCTCCTCCGGTCCAGATTTGAATCCGTTAGATTACAAGATATGGCAACACTTGGAGGAAAAGGCGTGCGCTCAAAGCCTCATCCCAATTTGGAGTCACGCAAGACATCCTTGATTAAGGCAGCCGCCGATATTGACATGGACCTCGTTCGTGCTGCGATAGACGACTGGCCGCGCAGATTGAAGGCCTGTATTCAAAATCACGGAGGTCATTTTGAATAAACTTTAATGTTATAAGAATCTATGTTTTGTTAAGTTCATTTTGGTGTATAAATGGTTACATAATGAATAAACTTGTTTCAATTATTTTATATTAAACATGTGACTGAATTTATGACCAGACTAGGTATATGTATCTCAGTCAGTAGTTCGTTTGCGATTTTGCTAGCGTTACGCGAATGATGAATTCTTTATTATTGAAGTAAATTTTCGTAATTTCCTTTTTTTTTAATTATTAGATTGGCATTTGGCGTACGCGTGGTGCATCTCACACCCAAAAGCTGAACGTTCTTTTAATGAACGAGCGAGCGATGGAAAGAATTAATTTGAAATGTCGCCTATTCTCATTCACCGCGGCCACCGCTAGAGAATTTTTAATTAAAAACGTCGGTCCTGTGGCCGTCGTGAGTTAATTAATTCAGCTATTTTTACACGGATGTACCTAGGTACCTAGGAACCGTAGGGACAAATTAATTTTAGGAGATAATTAATAGTAAGATAATTGTTATAATGAAAGAATTTTGTGATATGTAGGTACGTCATTACGAAGGTAATGTAGGTAACTGAACTTTGGACACCTCATTTTTTTCAACTCTGTCTTACATAAGTAGGTACATAACTTACCAGTACAATTAGTTTTAGAGAAGTAGGTAGGTAGGTACCTACCTAGGTACCTTTTAATACATTCAAGCATCCTATACCTAATATATTTTGAACTTGATGCATTCTACCTGCCACATGCAAAAAATACAACTTATCTAAAAGGTACATCATTCACTCTCCATATGAAACAAAAAAGGATACCAACAATTTTAGTACTGTAAAATCTAAATTTAGTTTGGTCTTTACCAAAACAGAACTGTATCCAATATCTATGTAAGTGTACATAACTACCACAGTAGGTAGTACTTCTGTTAGTATTTAAGTATGTAACGTAGAAAAGCAACTACAGTGTAAACTCCATTTAACGTCACTCGTTTTAACGACAAACTCTCTAAAGCGTCGAAATCACTCGGCTTTGGTTGGTTTAGCTTGTCTTGCATACAATGGTACACTCTGTATAGCATTACACCCACTCTCAATAACGACAACAATTTGTAATAAAATGCTCTTTTTAAGTTGCCAAATTAGTAAAAACTGCGCAGCTTTGTATATCCTTTTGTCGTTTTATTATCCTAGACCATAATAAACTCGACTGTTGGTATCTAAGAAATTTTCTAAGAAATCCGTTCTTTTGTTTACAAAATGGGATTGCTTGCACGTGTAGCTGCAGACTGTTGTTAGTAGAAGTGATGGATTTTATCTATACGTTGTCATATTCTTAGTAGCTCACAAACTTTCAAATTGTAAACATAATCTGTAAAACGCAATAGCGTTCAAATTAAAACAGATTTTTATTGTAGGTACTATTTAACAAGACAAATCAGAAATAAACGTTTTCTTTTTCTAATACAGATTTTACTTCTCTCCATTTAACGACAACTCTCTATAACGTCAAAATATGCTCAGTCCCTTGAGTGTAGTTATATAGAGTTTACACTGTATTTATAAATAAGTAGGTAGGTAGGTAGCAGCAGCAACACAGACTACCTACTAGAGGATACTAGTATCTTACCCCTCGGCTACACTATACTTCTGCTCATGCGCAATGTTGCTGCGCCATACACAGCTCTCCTCGCGCCAGTAATCACGCGATTATTCTCTCCATAAGTAGGTATAGGTAATATGTTTCAATAGGTAGTTAGGTGTAGCACTAGCACAGAGAAAAAATATACTTACTACGGGTTTATTTTCCTACCTACTCGGCACTTTCATGACTAGAATTAACATACCTAGATGTACCTTTTGTTCTTTTCCTGTTTTGTTTACTAAATAAATAAAAAAACGAGTCTGCTTTAGACCATACGACTGAAGTAAAACTTCTTTTTCAAAATATTAATTTATAAAATTTTTCAATTAAAAAATTGTCCACACATCTGTAGGTCGATCAGTCTATGTTCATTATGGCAGGTTTGACTTGGGGAGTAAGCTGGTGAATGCGTTACGAAAAGTGCGAACGGAAGTTGAGAGGGAGATATAAGTTAAATAAATAAATGAATAAATATTGCTGGACATTTCACACAGCGCTATCTAGCCCCAAACTAAGCAGAGCTTGTATTATGGGAACTAGATAACTGATAGAATACTTATATACATTTTTATTGTAAATACATAGGTACTTATAATATATAGAAAAACAACCAGACCCGGAAAAAATATCTGTGGATCATGCAAACATTTGTTCCGCGGCGGGAATCGAACCCGCTACCTCCTGCGTCTCAGCCGGCTATTCGCCCACTGCACCACGGTGGTCGTCAGTTAGTTAGTTAGTGAAGATAGAAAGAGAGAGAGTTACGTTTCGGATATTTTGAAACGTTAATGTGCGAGTGCAAGTTGTGTCTGTTCTCTCCAGAATGAACATAGACTGATCGACCTACAGCCGCGTGGACAGCTCGTGGAAATTCATCTGTCGCATCTGCAGACGCATCTGCCAGAGTCCGCGGACGCATCTGTTGACGTGTAGAGGAGGCTTAAGACACAGTGCAGGCCTATTGTCTGTATCACACTGTATGAACAAAAGAGAGCAGTGTGCGCACACATTTTCTTTCTCTCTTCCTCTCATAGCCAGTGCATGAAATATAATTTAAATAATAAATTTCAGTCAGTAGGTAGTTTGCGAGTTTGCTAGCGTTACGTGAACGGTAATGGCTTGATTATTTTTCGTTATTTCATTCATTGGACAATTTTATTTAATCAATTTAATATTTTGAAAAAAAAAAGTTTTACTTCAAAAGCACATTCGTTTTATTATGATTTAATTACAAATGTATAGTTTTTAGATTTTTCCTTGTACTTGTAGTTTGACAAATTACTTGCCAAATTTCAGAGTTCTATCTAGGACAACGGAAAGTATCCTATAAATTTTGATTACTTTGAGAGTGTCGAAATATACATTTTTGCGGCATAAGCGGCCGTATCCTTTTCTATTTTATTTACTTAGAACTTTGATTTTTTACAGCTTCAAGGGACTCTAAACCTGAGTATATAGTTTTTAATTTCAAATAGATACCTCTACGCGTTCCGAGATAAGGGTCTTGGCAGACAGACAGACAGACAGACGGACAACAAAGTGATCCTATAAGGGTTCCGTTTTTTCCTTTTGAGGTACGGAACCCTAAAAATGAGATAGGTAGTTAGGTACCTAGTCTGGTAATAGGAAACCAAAATTAGACAGGCCTTATGTTTTAACTTAAAAATTAATTCTATAAATTTTAACGTGGTTTCATTTGATCCCTCATCCGTCGTAACAATTTGGCATACTTTTTCCAAATCCCAAAACGCACGTGCTTCCTCTCTCTCTCTGAACGTTCGTATGAGGTATAACGTAGTGATTATATCCTCTTTGGTATGAGGCGCGCGATGCGTGTGGCCAGCTTATGCCTGGTTTACACAGTGCGAGCTAGCGTACAAGTCAGCCTGCCGAGTAGCTGCACTGCAGTAACTCGCATTGTTGGGACGAAACTTACGAGTAACTCGCACGTGCGTGTAGGACAGTAACTCGCATCCGAGTTACTTCATCATTTTTTGTTTTCACTCGCCTGCTCGCCCGCTAGTAACTCGCACGTGACAGCAGCTCGGCCGTCGCTCGCATCGTTCGGACGCATTCGGCAGTAACTCGCCAGTGCGAGCGAGACAGTCGTGAGCGTAACCCGTGATTTTTTCTTTGCTGCGCCTACGTACGTACTACGAGTGTTTATCGAATTCAAAATGGCTGCAGATAGATGGTCTTCTGATAATAATATTTCATTCATGAATCTTTACAGAGAGCAAGAAAACCTATGGAATTGTTTCGATAAAAACTACCGAAATAGAGATATGACAAAAGCATCTTTAGAAATATTGCAAAAGAAATGCATCTAGCTAACACCAGCTAGAAAATAAAAAAATACGATCTTCCTACAATCAAGAAGTAAATAAAATTGAAAAAAGTAAGAAGAGTAGAGCCGGTGCAGATGATGTGTATAAACCATCCATTAAATGGTTTGATATAATGGATTAATGGATGGATCTTCTAGCCATCCATTTTCTGATCCAAAACCTTTTCTTCAATTTTTTTTCTGAACTTTTTTAGACATTATCCAGTGGTTGTCATAGAGCGTATCACCGTTTTTTTTTACCAAAACACGTTCATTCGACATCGTGCCAACTCGCAAGGCTGGACAGCAGCTACTAATGTCGTGTAGACAGCAAAGGCGAGCCGAGCTACTATCGTACGAGTCAACAAGCCGAGTAGCTGTCTACTGGCTAGTCAGCAGCGCGCACTGTGTAAACCAGGCTTTACTCGCG
This sequence comes from Philereme vetulata, assembly GCA_918857605.2. Lineage (NCBI taxonomy): Eukaryota > Metazoa > Arthropoda > Insecta > Lepidoptera > Geometridae > Philereme > Philereme vetulata. The sequence continues at coordinate 6,994,585 of OU975436.1, forward strand.
TTCATATTGCCGGTCGTTTGATTCGTGCACAAAAATCGTGGAGCGGTAGGGCATGATGAGGAGCATTAGAAGTAACGTGGCCGCACATATTACGTCCCTGCCTATTTTCCTCGCGCCAAAGCAAGTTATGTGGCTGCGGGGTTGATCCACTTTCACAAAAATCGATTCAGCGTTTTTATGAGGTCAAAATCGGTAGTCAATCAGGAAAATTCCGACTTTCAAATGCCTTCCGTCAGCCATTCCGGTTAATGGCTATTTACCATCTAAATTAGGTGATGGTGAATAAATTCTTCTGCCCTATATTCCCTAATGGATTGGCCAAACCAGAAATATGGTAATGGCTCTAATTAGATAGGTAGATAAAATGAAATACAGCGCGTGGAAGTGCTACCAAAACTGACACAGGTAGGTACCTACTTACGTAACAGTAGGCATACCTTCTTGCACCTACACTATCTACATCGTTTCAGCTTAGAAACGCTTTGTTTTTAAATTTATATAGATGCACCGCCGTCATGTGTTACATTTTTATCCTGTCAATACAAAGGTTGTCTGGAAGAGATCGCTTTTAGCGATAAGACCGCCCATTGTACTAAATCTATTTGTAAGAATTATGTTCTGTATTTTACTTTGGTGTACAATAAAGAGTTATCTTATCTTAGTTGAATTTTTAGTGCATATATGCAAGTTCGAGGGGTTTTTAAACCCATTTTACTTGATCAGCTACTATCGTGCGGGGTGTGTGTCATTGGATATGACTTCCAGAAACAGTATGAGGTATTTTCAATATGTTTTTGATCTATTATGTAAAAGTTATCTACATAGGTGTACTAATATTATAAAGAGGAAAGATTTGTATTTTTATGTGTATGTATGTAATGAATAAACTCAAAAACTCTATCTCTCTTCCCAGCTATGTATCCCACATGGTGGTGGGGTCGGCTTTCCTGGTCGTTCTTCTCCACTTCGCTCTATCCTCGACGTCGCGTCGTCATCAGAAACTTGGCACTCTCTCATGTCTTTTGACACTACATCTCTCCACCTTTTCTTGGAATAAACTCAAAAACTATTGTGTCGATTTCAAAAATTCTTTCACCATTAGAAAGCTACATTCACCCTGAGTGACCTAGGCTATATTTATTGCTAGAAAAAAATTAGGGATCCTTACTAAAACTTAAGTAACGTAACCCAAGTGTAAAAAAAAGTGTCCTAAAACGTCTTTCGTCACATGCGCTGCGGAGACTATTGATGATAGAACAAAAGTATGTTCTACAATATTAAAGAACATATCAATATCTACAAAAAACTTCGTAATATAATAAAGAGGAAAGATTTGTTTGTTTGTTTGTATTAAATAGGCTCCGAAACTACTAGACCGATTTAAAAAATTCTTTCACTGTTGGGAAGCTACACTATCTCCGGGTGACACAGGCTACTTTTTACCCAACTGCGGAGAAGGAGGGTAATGTTTTTATTAAAAAACTACGCGTGCGAAGCTGCGGATTGGTCAGCTAGTTTTACATAAATGCATATTTTAAAGCATTGTTTAGTCTTTAAGGGTAACTGGTAGGAAGTGATCAATAAATAAATACCTACCTAACAAATGAAGTTTGAAATTTCACAAAGCACTATCTAACCACAATAATTAAATAGGATAGTTATGTAATTATAGGTAGGTAGTTTGAATTTTGCATATGTTTTGCACTAGAGAGTCGCTTCCAAAGTTTAACTTTCCGTAGAAGGAAGTGTAGGTGTAGGCCAAACGGCTTTCTGACCACTTTTGTGCATAGGATGGGCTTTCGTCATGCGAGAAAGCAATCGACCTATCTGGAAACTAGACCTAACTTTGGTTTTGACATTTTATTTACGACCTATTATGACATTTGGGACATAGGTAGGTACTTAGGCCTTTGGTGAGAGTAGCCACGTGCGTCGACCGACATCTCATCTGTCTGGGACAGCAGTTAGGCCGGTGCGGCGGCAAATTCAGCTGAAGATCTCAAGCAAATATATTCTTTGAGCCATTTGAGGTCGAGACTCTGGGTAAATGGGATACGGAGGCTGCTCGCGTTTACAAAATTATTTTTGGGCGTCTGGTCGAAGCTACGAGTAATCCTGGGCTAACGCATTCAGCGGGGCAATGCAGCCATTGTCTGGGGGACGCGCCTGGTAGTGATCTGGAGTAGTAGAGCTATCTATAGATCGTTTGCGACGGTATTTAGATGATTCAACTGTTAATTTTGAATTTTATAGAGTTTAATAAATGTATACGAATGTCATTATGATATACCTACCACGGACGGATACGACACTGATTTTTTTAGTAGAGACCACGGAATGTACCTACCTTTGTTATGAAATTTATTCCATTACTGGCTGTTGGCAGCGGCTTCGCACGCGTGGTTTGCCAATAAAAAGTAGTCTATGTGTTAATCCAGGTTATGATCTACGTACATACCAAATTTCATCGCAATCGGTTCAGCCGTTCCGGCGTGAAAGAGTAACAAACATCCATACACCCATACATACAATTTCGCGTTTATAATATTAGTAGGATTTTGGTATTGCCGATTCTCGCCTTATTCATGTTTTGATGCCTAAAATTTAAGATTTTTAACTCTTAAGCTCTTAGTGCCTTTTAATGCAAAGTTTGACATCATTAAACTGAATGGAACTTCTTTAATGTTTCAATTAGATGACCTTGGGGTTATTGTTATCACGTCCTTTCAGCACTATAGGCATCTTTGAATCCACATCACTAAATCAATTAAATGTATCATAAAAAGGAATAACTAGCCTTGTGTCTTGCCAGATTCTTTCTTGGCTCAGTCGCAGACTAGGTAGCAGGCGGTAAAATTGACGTTTCAAAATTATCTTTGTAATTTTAGTGTACAAATGAATATTTCAATTGAATATAGTTATTTCCCATTTAATCTGGCCTTGTTTTACATTTAGGGTAGAAATTAAAAAAAAGACAGAAATAATGCAATCACAATAATATCACAGCTTTACTGATAAGCAGAGAATAGAAGAACAGACGGCCGTTGCAGCCGGGCCGGGCAGAAAGGTTGCCGATTGCAGACCATGCACTGGAAAGCGCAGCGAAGGACGGCTCCCCACTAGATGGAAAGACGACGGGAGCATTTGGGTGCAGGCCGCACAAGATATCGGTCGCTCTGAAAATCTATGGGGGAGGCCTTTATTCAGCGATGGACGTCCAGAGGCTGATATGATGATGATGAGAAAATAAGTTAAAGAACCAAAGTTCCATTTCTTTATTTTCTCGATGACAGTTCTAATTTGATAGTTGTAGTGTTGTGACCAAATAAGTAATGATATCGACCGCATATATTTATTATATTTTGAATAAAGACAAATACAACTAAAACATTCAAATATATTTTTTCAAGGTTGGAACACTCAATGGCCCACCGCCATTTAATGTTTGTTTTATCTATCACTCGCAACAAGACGGTCGTGCTAGTCACTACATTTCTGTTCGCTGAGTTTTTTCACATTATCCATACGTTACGTTGTGTATTTTGTGTTCCTCCGTGTTCATTGCTGCCCAGCTGTCAAATATCGAAATGCCGATATTAGTAAATTTGTACAAAAGTATCCGGCAGTAGTTTAGTTTCTTACATTTTGTAAAAAAATATCGGGTCTGTTATCGTGTTACGTTTATCGATAGCTCCATCCCTATCAGTTTCTCCCACTCTGGTATAACCGTTTTAGTAGTTAGTTCATAGTTATGTACGTGCGTAAGCGTCATAATTTTATAAAATAATGCAAACATAATGTAAAAAAGACGCTCGTTCAAGTTTTCACAGGAGCTGTCATCGAGAAAATAAAGAAATGGAAATAGTATAGTTACTTTCTACCCTGATTGACTCTATTACCTACAGGTCTCAGGTCTTTCTTTCAGGAACAAAAGGGGATGAAATATAAAAACCTCTTGACCGCAAGCCTTTGTCGAGCAGGTTCATTAGCGTCCAGCCTGATCCCTGCTGAAGTGTCCCACCCTCGTAGTTTCCATTTTACCCCCCGTTTGCGCTACCAGAATGGTAATGGATAGTAGGCACTTAAATACCTGGAAATCATAATCCGTAAAAGATAAGTAGGTACGAAGTAGAGTAAGTATGGTTGATTCCTGCTTTGGGTAGAGGTAGGTACTACTCTTTGCGCCCCAATTGCTCTAGCAAAATGGTAAAGAGTAAGTTCATCTGAACGAATGAAATGTAGGTACCAGTGGTTCGCCCTGAACTGAAATCTCGCGAGTATCCCAAAACAAAAAAATATTCTTAGGGCGACCCGCGCAACAATGACTAAACGTATTTAGTGGCTAAATATTATTATAGGAATTGTCAAACCATACAAATACGTAAAATTTAAATAGTTTTAGTCGCTAAATACGTTTACGGATCGTTGTGCAAGCCGGTCTTAATCTTAGACTAATAAAATAGTGGCAAAACCAACCTAGAGTAAGTCAGTCAGACCTTAGGCTTCAATATATTATCCTATATTATCAATAAGTTATAAGAAGAAATTATATTTTAAGTTGTTATAACATATTTTATATTGCTAAAAATACATTTCGGGACTAACCATTGAACTTGCCACTAATATAGATCTCACTTCTTTTGTCGTTGAAGTCAACAACCATGTTGAACTTGGCTCTCCTTTCACATTTATGTTTTTGATGGGATGTGTACATAACAAGAAGCGCTCAGTTTAAAATGTCACTGTTTAAACTGAAATCAGCTGACATGATCAAGATGATCAAGTGATTAAACTATGAAAAATATTGAATTTCAAAAAGTAATTGTTCTCATAAAACCAGAGCAATGAAGTACCTACTTACTTCACCCATGAAAGTAATAAAATTGATGTCGAAATAATAGTGATATTATTTAACGTTCTTGGCTGAAACTTTACAAGGGTAAAGTTTAGGTCTGGATCACAGACATGAGAAACCGTGGTCTGAATAGTTTCGTTAGTTATCGCTTGTGCACCCCAATTAAAGGCGACTTGCGCAACGATACCTAAACGTATTTAGTGGCTAAATATGATTTAAGTAGTTGTGAAATCATACAAATACGTCAAATTTAAACATGTTTAGTCGCTAAATATACTTTGGGATGGTTGTGCAAACAAGGCTGAGTTACCAATGGCAATGATATACTTTGCTCATGCTGTTCACGTTCTTATTCCATTCCTCACTGAGGAAACTCGTAAAGTCTACATTGATTTATTTAATTTAATAAAGGTGACTACACTATTGCATTAGATAAGTTAATCTCTAAATCGACTTGGGCAAATCGGAGTTGTATGTATGTATGTCTGTTTGTCTGAGGATAACTTTCGAAGCATTGATCCGATCATCCTGAAATTTGGTATATAGGTATGTAGTGATGGCACAATTTTGGTGTGACTAAATGAGCTAAAAATGTTGAGGGGTTGTTGAGATATTGGGGTTCAAGAGGTACGTATGTATGTAGAGATACATAGGTATGTAGTGATGGCACAATTTTGGTGTGACTAAACGAGCTAAAAATGTTGGGGGGTTCTAGAAATATTGGGGTTCAGGAGGTATGTATGTATGTATGTAGAGATACATACGAGGTATGTAGTAATGGCACAATTTTGATGTGACTAAATGAGCTAAAAATGTTGGGGGGGTTGTTGAGATATTGGGGTTCAAGAGGAGTAAAAAAATTAAAATGCGACTATTAAGTCAAGTGGGAAATTAAATAAGAGGTCTTCATTAGTACATTTAGACTCCGTTTTGATATTTAGTAAAGTCCTTATAGTTTTAGAGTTATTAGCCATAATAAAAACTACACTTTGACAAAATTCATTTATTCAAATAACATACACCAGTTACCCCACAGTGCTGTAATTTGGTATGTGTGTAGCTTTAGTGATACAAATATGTATAGGTAAAAGTCGGAAATTCAGAACATTTGTTTTCCAAAAGAGATAACGAATTAACATGAGCTGCAGTTACCTGTAATTTAAATGAAACTGTAGGCCAAGTTAGATGGTTAAGATTTCGTGGCAAATTTTGATAGTCAAAGATTACAAATAATATTTTTTTGTTTTAATCTCAGTTCGGGGCGAACCACTTGTTATATATGTTTTTGTTGAAAAAATTAATTAATATATATATATTTTGTTGTATGGGCTCTGGCGAAATAACAGACATATGAATTACATGAGACTTTTCACCTATATGACGGGTGAAATGCGATCTCATGTACTTACTTGGTAGAGTCTTACTTTGAGAGGTAATGCAATTAATATAGGCAGCGGTAACCGCGCAACATCAGCCGGGCGAGGCGTTGTGCCATAATCTCATTTAAAATACTTATAAGTACTTATTTATACTACTTTGAAACTGGATTTTATGTTATTCTGACGGATTCTAAAAGTGCCCTCCATAATCTCGCTCGATGCATCACGAGTTTTCGTCGCGCACCGATAGCGTACGGCATATTAGAGTCAATTGATAAGTTGTCGAATAAAAACAAACATGTCACGCTGCAATGGGTTATGTTATGTTAATGTTTGTGGACTCCCTTTTCCGCATTTGAACTCTGACGTGGTCCATTATGCGTGAGAGAGTTGGCTGTATGGATAGCCAGCCTAACTCCGACCAGAAGCGCAGAAATTTCCTGGGGTCTTCGCAGGTTTCACGGAGTGACCTTGGATTGTCCAGGATTTCTGCACGTTGTGCTGTTACCCCCACGCATTGCAGGACTACGTTTGCTGCTGATTCTTCTTCGGTGAGACATCCCCTGCAGAGTGGGCTGTCTGTTGCTCCCATGATGTAGAGGTGTTTGTTGAGGGGACAATGTCCTGTAAGGGTCCCCACGCTGCAATGGGTGCCATCACACGTCGGTTTGTCCAATAATGAGAAGGCCGATCGTCTCGCTAAGGAAGCTATCATAGACGGCATCGTCATGAACTTTTTACCCTATCACAGCGATCTTTTATATGTAATAAAAACAAGATGTAGATTAGACTGGAAATAATATTTTGACGAGAGATCGCTGAGTAAGGGTATATGGTACAAGACGGTGCAACCAGGCCTAGCTAGATCGCAGTGGTTTGTTGGTTCGGGTATGACCAGAACTGACATCGTAACTATAATGAGGCTTCGATCGGGAGACATTCCTTTAAATAGTTTTAGATACAATGGGAAAGACCAGTTCTCCAAACTGTGCTGAGTGTGATGTGATAGAAGATGCTTATCATATTATTGTGGAATGTGTCCGGAACGAAGCAGAAAGAATAATCTTTTGTTACCTCTTCGATGTTGATTTGTTTTCTGTAGGTATATGTAATAACATCTTGGCTTGCCCGTTATCGGAGCAAGCTAAGATGTTAAATAAGGTTGTTAAAATAGGTATAAGAAGAAGATGATTCGGTTTAAGTGTATTTTCGAGGGTGCCATAATCATGATGATTAAACCCTCATTAAATATAAGAAAGATTAAAAAAAAATACTTATGTATACTTATGCCTTTGTTTTAGTACTCTACTAGCTTCCTCCCGCAGCTTCGCACACGTGGATTGCTAATTCAAAGTGTTCTATGCGTTAATCCTGGTTATAATCTACGTACATACCAAATTTCATCAAAATCGGTTTAGCCGTTACGACGTGATTGAGTAACAAACAAATAAATAAACAAACATACAAACTTTCGCATTTATAATATTAGAGTGTGATGTAATGAGATGGAACTATTTTTGGTTTTGTAAAATCTGACAAGAGATTAGTATTACCACAGACCAATATAATTTAAATAGACTGACAGTCTCAAACAAGATAATGTAACTCGATATTTGATTACCTGCTTGGACGCGAGATGTCGCTAAGAGTTACAAATCGTTAAATATGTATATGCCAACCACATGCCAACTTTTAGCTTACTACCGCTCATAATGGTACGAAGAAAAATAGATGGCGCTATTTCCAATTACACGTGCGCGATAATATTATTGCGACGTTGTGACCTTTACGTTGTGCGAGGTTGCCGCTCTTCACTATCGTTAAAACTTTAGTGTCTAGCAATTTTTGAGATTTGCGCACATTTTCTCAGAATTGCCAGAACATGAAAGTTTCCGTCAAAATAGGGATTTTTTTAGGAAAGGAAAGGAAAAGGATAGATATCTATTATTCATTACATACGTCTATGATCGTACCATTATCACTTAAATGCGGAAATACCTACATATTTGTAAAATAAGAATACATATTTATAGTGATGTACAGATAAGTAGAACATTTTTTGAAAGAAAATACAATTAATTTGTAAGTACCCGGCAAATGCATACCTACTACAAGATAATACGTTCTATTAATTTGAACTGGAAACATAACTACTAAAATAATGAACTCAATACGTACACAATATGTACATACATAATGTACAACAAAACATCGACTTACTAGTCGCGACTTTTGTGAAGTGAGGTTTGGCAACACAGCATGTAACAAAATTAGGTACAAAAAGCGTGACTTTGCTTGCTTCCCGGCTGTCAATGTCAGTCAGTTCACGGTTCTCTTTCGTTCCCTTTCTTTCGGACATTGTGTTAATTTTGTGTTAAACGCCATCTAGGTAAAACCGATGTGCTACTTTCCCACGCCATCTGTGATTAAGCATATGAAAGTGGTAAATCATCAATTTAAAATAAAATCGTTAAATATTATTTTATGGACAATATTACTTATTCTAAAAAATATTTAAATATTTTGGTGTGTTTTAGTGGAAGTTTATTTTTATTTGTTGGGTGCAATGGCCGCTATGAAAGTGTCCAGGCTATGAGACAGCGCCATCTACAAATAATACGGGATTTTGAGCTTTTTGCGGGCTACGATTTCTTATATGGACATTGACAGTCTATGATATTACTAGTCTCTGGTATTACCTATATTGGGCATTGCAGCCATAATAGACACACAGCCCGGCCACACCAACATACATTGACTTATAACTACTGATCGGCGTAGTTTGTGCTATTCACGGGAATTAGTGACTGTTAACTTAACATGGATATGCCTTCTAAATCCCGGGAAATATATTATTATTTTATTTTACGGGTTTTTTAGGAATTCGTATTTTACATAGTAATATTTCAGCTTTATGCAAATACATGTTGTATTGGTTACTAAAGTCATGCCTTTCCCTCACGCTTTTATCGGTTATTGCGGGTAAGGTGAGGTCGGTGGACTCGAGGGGTCGAGGAACTCGGTGTCACTATACGCACACATTTACATCGACATTCACATTTTATCGACATTTTAACTTCATTTACATCGACATTCAGAAAAGTATTCCCGGGAATCGGGGAATAAATCCCGGGGCATATCCATATTAACTTATCATTCAGGTTCATTGACCCAAAATAGCACTACCTACGCCGATCCCTACTTATAACACCCTCTCTTCGCGTCGTTCGGGTGTCAAAATGATCGCCATTGTTTCACGCTGCATACCCATTATTGCTACTACAATTCGGAAGCGCTGTACAGCCCTGTAATATTCCAGAAATGAGATCATTAATGTAAACGAGGCGTGTACTATAACCCTTTGTGTTTTAAAACTCGTTTTTCCATAAAAGTTATGGTAAAATGCAGCGCGGGTTTTAAAAATTCGGCTTGGAGATGCTGAAAATGTAGAGTTTTTTTTCTGTTTTCCGCGGGTAAAGTACTATTAAAATTTTAACCTCATTAAAGTTAAAGGAAAGATGAATTTTTAACTCTAAATTTGCAGTTAGAATTTGTTTTAGTAGTGTAACAGCAAATCGTTAACTATCTAGGGTAACAACACAATGAAAATTACATATTTACCTTCTGTAACTTATGCAAAGAGTTTACTGATCGCGTATACCCGAGTATAACACATATCTTTTCATCACGAATATGAGCAAATTAGAAAAGTATTGTTACAGTTTGCTGCTAAAAAGAAAATTTGCGTTACCGGTGTCGATTATTTGTTGTCACAACCGGACTATGGCCTTTTAAATTTTTAAAAAGAAATAAGGATTTGTCATGTAGACTGTATTTCAATATAGAATATTATTAATGCAATGAACCTCATTTTATTTTAAAATTTACTAACCGCCCTAGGGCCGTGAATCTCATTTACAAAGCCGTTATAGAATAAAAGAAAAAGAAGAAAATATGCTGGACATTTCACACAGCGCTATCTAGCGCCAAACTAAGCAGAGCTTGTACTATGGGAACCAGATAACTGATATAATACTTATATACATTTTTTTTTGTAAATACATACTTATAATATATATAGAAAATAATAATAAATAATAAGAATAGAATAGAATAATCATTTATTTGGTCCACACAAAGTCAGATGAAACAATTATAAGGAATAGTAGATACAATTATTGAATCCATTAAAACAGTTCGACTGTCTGCGTGCCAAAATGGCGTACAGCTCAGCATAATGTTGGGCTGATTTTCAGCTTAAAGCAGAAGCAAAGTTAGTGCAGCAGCTATAAAATAAAATAAAAAATTAATAAAGAAGTGAGTAAATAAAAGGTTAACTTTCAGAGCATGAGTGATGAAAAAGATTTTCGTTCCATAGACAGGTCTATATTTGACAACGAATTACCTACGTCGTTTCTTAAGATCTAGGCCATAGATGTAAAATTAACAATTTAAAACGTTTTAAATAAAATGTTGCCGTTTTAAACCCCAAATAAATCGTTTTAAACGGTTGAAAACTCGCCTACAAAAATAAAAGAACTGCGGGCAACACTTCATTACGGACAATTTTTTGTTAGTTTATAGAAAATCATGAGATAATACCTACCTACATTACCTAATAAACGAAAACTTAAGTATGTAGGTACCTACCTATACTTATTTGAGTTTGGTTTTAAGCCGAATCAAATTGATTATTTATATCGATAAGTAAACCGCTAAATATATATATCAGTATATCACACATTACTTACTACTACACATACTTACTATATCCCTACCTCGGTAAAATCAAGAAAATATAGTTAATATTATAATAACAAAAACGAGTGTGCTTTAGACCAGTGTTCCGCAATTTTTTTGTATTCAAGGTACACCTACGAAATCGGGCAATTACAGAGGTAAATAATAAATACAATAATACACCATAAATTCAGTGTTATTTTTTTATTAGTGTCGGTTCGATTTCCAGGTATGGCAAGCGTATTTTCAAATATCTATGAATGCAGTTTTGAATAAAATTTGCTATCTTCAGTATATCACTTTTTGTTAGTACGCTTATTATTATATGCTTTTTTGTTGTTTGTGTTATGTTTTGTTAGTTGTTTACGTTGGTCACTAAGGTTACTAAGATACATATTATAATACTGACACGTGATGTCTGCGACGTGTGACGCACTTGCGCTGTATCGTGTAGTCGCCCGTGAAAGCGACGAAACAACACACTTTTTAGCCATAAACCTTTTTTTGTAAAAGTCAAAAGATGCAGTCGGAACCTGCAACATGCAAATGATACCCTTACAAACTGTTACTAAATCTACACACTACATAACAAAACAGTGAGTATTAACCACATGCTGACCCATATGTTATGCCCCAGTTTGTTTTACAAGCAACTACTTTTAAGTTTAACGCTCTTCGTTTGAAAAGTTTGGATAGCTTCAACTTGTTGGCTAAATAACTGGAGCAAAGCAACTAAATGGTTTTATTGTGTTAGAACTAATGAAATGTGAGCAGACGAATTCAATTCCTTGATTTAATGTGCTTTTCCTGGTTTTTGGCGTTAGGTCTTAGGTCTTTTGTAGTCATTTCTAAACCATCACACCATGCTCATTTACGAAGATTTAAAAGTACTGTGTCTGATGGCAAATTATATTTGAATGAAGTACACAGCGAGGCAATATGTTGTTATGGGGGACTTCAATGCAAAGCTAGGCATGAGAAGCGATGATGAGTTGAGAGTGGAGCAAATTGGATATGGGCAACGGAACCCCAGGGGACAGAGGCTGGCCGATTTTCTGGAGAAAGAAGGACTCTTTATGATGAATTCTTTTTTCCAGAAGCCGCCTCACAGGAAATGGACCTGGATGAGTCCCAACGGTTCCACGAGAAATGAGATTGATTTCATCTTGACCAACAAGAAACGGATATTCAATGATGTCTCTGTGATTCACAGGGTGAAAACCGGCAGTGATCACCGAATTGTAAGAGCCACATTGAATATGAACGTTAAACTTGAAAGGTCCCGTTTGATGAAATCTACGCTCCGACCCACTCGCGCTCATATCCAAAACCTCGAGAGCTTTCAACTCGAACTTGCAAATCGCTTTGACTGTCTAGAAATAGATGCATCAGTGGACGAGATTAATAACAGGTTCGTAGAAACCGTCCATACGGTGGGGTCCCAGTTCTTTAAGACCCCCCGTACGAATAGACCTCAGAAACTCTCTGATGACACCCTTAACCTCATGGCTGAACGACGTTCTTTGCGACTGCAGTCTCCCGATGATGCTCAGTCACATAGGCAGCTCAATAGAAAGATTTGGAAATCCTTGCGGCACGATATTCGTACCTTTAATACATCTCGTATTAAAGATACGATAGAGCGGAATAAAGGCTCCAAAGTGTTCGCGAGAGATAATTCTATTGGGCAGAGCCGCATGACGAAGCTGAAGAGGGAAGATGGCAGCATAACGTCAAGTAAAGCGGAAGTGTTAAGGGAAGTCGAAAGGTTCTATGGACGGCTCTACGATTCGGTCACTAAACCTGTTTGCAGTGCGGCCAACGACCCAAGAGCCAAACTGACCCGACATTATACCGAAGATATTCCGGACATCAGCCTGTATGAGATCAGGATGGCCTTGAAGCAGCTTAAGAACGACAAGGCGCCGGGCGAGGACGGAATCACTTCAGAGCTTCTGAAAGCGGGTGGATCACCGGTACTTAAAGTCCTTCAGAAGCTCTTTAATTCCGCCTTGCTTGAAGGTACGACGCCAAAAGCATGGAACGGGGGCGTGGTGGTTCTGTTCTTCAAGAAAGGTGACAACACCTTGCTTAAGAATTACAGACCCATCTCGCTTTTGAGCCATGTTTATAAGCTGTTTTCGAGGGTCATCGCGAACCGTCTTGAACGCAGGTTTGATGACTTCCAGCCTCCCGAACAAGCCGGGTTCCGTAAAGGCTACAGTACCATAGACCACATACATACGCTGCGGCAAGTCATACAGAAGACCGAAGAGTATAACTTGCCGCTATGTCTCGCGTTTGTGGACTATGAGAAAGCCTTCGATTCGATCGAAACATGGGCAGTGCTTGAGTCTCTCCAACGATGCCGTATAGACTATCGGTACATCGAAGTGTTGAAGTGTTTGTATAAAAACGCCACTATGTCAGTCCGAGTACACGAACAGAGCTCGAAGGCGATTCCCTTAAAAAGAGGCGTAAGACAGGGAGATGTAATCTCTCTGAAACTGTTTACGACCGCATTGGAAGATACCTTCAAGCTTCTGGAATGGAAAGGACTGGGCATCAATATTAACGGCGAATACATCACTCACCTTCGGTTTGCCGACGATATTGTGGTCATGGCAAAGTCGATGGAAGAGCTCAGCACGATGCTCGAAGGCCTCAATCGAGTCTCCCAACGGGTAGGACTTAAAATGAACATGGACAAGACGAAAATCATGTCGAATGTCTATGTCGTCCCTGCCCCAGTTATGGTTGAGAACTCGGCTCTTGAAGTTGTCGACGCGTATGTATACCTAGGACAAACAGTCCAATTAGGTAGGTCCAACTTCGAGAAAGAGGTCAATCGTCGAATCCAACTCGGATGGGCAGCGTTTGGGAAACTTCGCAACGTCTTTTCGTCCAACATACCTCAGTGCCTTAAGACGAAAGTCTTCAATCAGTGTGTGTTACCAGTGATGACATATGGAACTGAGACGTGGTCCTTCACTATTGGCCTTATGAATAAGCTCAGAGTCGCTCAACGAGCTATGGAGAGGGCTATGCTCGGGGTTTCTCTACGGGATCGAATCAGAAATGAGGAGATACGTAGGAGAACTCAAGCCTAGCCAACAACATAGCCCGACGGATTAGCACGTTGAAGTGGCAATGGGCAGGCCATATATCGCGCAGAACAGATGGCCGATGGGGCCGAAAGGTTCTCGAGTGGAGGCCACGGACCGGCAAGCGCAGCGTAGGACGTCCACCCACAAGATGGGCAGACGACTTGGTAAGAACCGCAGGTCGGCGTTGGATGCAGGCCGCTTCCAACCGCAGTTCCTGGAGATCAATGAGGGAGGCCTTTGTCCAGCAGTGGACGTCCTACGGCTGATATGATGATGACACAGCGAGGCCCAGCATCTATACCATCTTCTCAGCTTTGTTAACCTTATCCACAAGACAAGTATTGTCAATCCTCCTCATGAAAATCAAAATCTATTTATTCATTAAAATCACAAGGATCACTTTGAAACATCTATTTTACCGCCTGTTCCGCCGCGACCAAGCCAGCAAAGAAAGGCAAGAAACCAGGCTGGTTTGATCGTTTTAGAATACATAACAATAAAGAAAAAAACTGGGCAAGTCTGAGTCGGACTCGCGCACGAAGGGTTCCGTACCATTATCTATAAAAACGGCAAAAAAAAACACAATTGTTGTATGGGAGCCCTCCTTAAATATTTGTTTTATTTTAATTTCATTATTTATTTTTAAAGTGAATATATTAGGCTGGGGAAAAAGTTTCTTCGCATTTTTTAAGACAATTCAAAACATTTTTTAATATAGTTTATTTACATTTAACTAAAGTATGTAGGTACCATTTTGTTCGATAACTTTTTGCCATCTTGTAGGTAGGGACATGATAGGGATCATTTTGCTATAGAAATTTTGGGGCTTCTGATCAAAATACCGCGACCAGTAGTTTTGGCAGTCCTCTTGTGATGTTAACCTGACACTGCCTAAATAATTCTAAAGAGACCGAAACAGGTGAAAATCTGAAGGTGCAAGGTCAGGACTATACGGCGGATGCATTAACACCTCCAGGCCAAACTCTCTTAATTTTTGCTGAGTGGCTAAACTTGTGTGAGGTCGAGCGTTATCATGATGAAAAACCACACCCCTGCTGTTGATTAATTCCAGCCGCTTTCTCTCAACTTCTTGCTTTAATCTCATCAGTTGTTCGCAGTAGAGTTCAGAATCGATGGTCCTGCCTGGTGGTAACAGCTCATAATGAATAATACCCTTCCAATCCCACCACACACACAGCATCACCTTGTTGCGAGTTAACTCGGGTTCCGCCACAGTCTGTGAAGCCTGACCGGCCTTTGACCACGACTTTTTCGCACGTTCTTGTCGTACGTGATCCACTTTTCAGCACCAGTTATCAGCTTCTTCAAAAATGGTTCGGTTTCATTACGTCGTAATAAAGAATCACAAATGAGTACACGGTTCTCTAGGTTTCTTTCAGTGTGCTCGTGTGGTACCCAAATATCGAGCTTTTTTGTGTACCCAGTTTTTTTCAAATGCGTTAAAACTGTTTTGTGGTCAATTCCCAGTTCTTCAGTTACATCGTAACTACTGATATGCCGATCTTGCTTCACTTTTTCAAAAATGGCATCAATTTTATCCGTAATAGGGCGACCAGAGCGACGTGCATCTTTGACATCAAAATTTCCGGATTGAAAACGCTTAAACCTAATTTCTGCTATTCTCACAGACACTGCACTAGGTCCATAAACAACGCAAATTTTTTTCGCGACTTGCGTTGCATTTTTACCTTTTTTGTAGTAAAATTTTAAAATGTATCGAATTTCTTCATTAGATTCACATCTTTACAGTAAAACAAATAAAAATCACACATTTTCCTAATTTGAATTTGCAATTATCTTCTTTAAAATTTAAACTTTGAATGATACCAAAACCAGTCAGATACAAATAGTATAGCCAAAGAGATTGTATTACAAGTTCATACATACTATAATGCGAAAAGACTTTTCCCCCAACCTATTATAACTAAGTATTCTGTGAATATTTCAAGCGTCTACCTGTTGCCGTTATCAATATCGAGCAAAACCTAGCAATAAATCACGTTTGTTGTATGGCAATACAACAAATATTTATTTTATTCTGTTTTTAGTATTTGTTGTTATAGCGGCAACGGAAATACATACATAATCTGTGAAAATTTCAACTATTTATACTAAAAACGGGATATTTACCATGATTTGTGAGTATTTGAGTATCCCGATATTTCGGCGCAGTTGCATGCGCCATGATCACGGGTAAACTGAAGTCTTTGCGAGTAGGTTGTTATTGGCAGATATAACGATCTACCCTCTTTCTTAGTCTCTTGCTAGGAATTAATTCGCTAATTCTATTACTACCACCGGCTTCATTCTCGATCATAACTCGATTCCGACACACAACACTCACGGTATCAGGACGCGTAATTGACACTTCACTTCTTCTGTTCTTACACATTCTCACCACAGGATTCCAGGCTCCAGATAATTGAAAACCATCTTCACGATTGAAATTCTTGTGTTTGGCAATCTCAATTGCCTCTTGAACCAGTCTTGGCATGTAATGTCGCTCAGTTGAGATTACTTGTGGGTTGTGTAGCTCGATCCAGTGGTTTGAGCCTAAGTCCAGCAGATGTTCCGCTATGGCAGACTTTTGTCTGTCAACATTCTTCACCGCCCTGATATGTTCCTTCACCCGACAAGCTATAGTGCGTTTGGTTTGACCAATATAAGAACTCCCACAGCTACAGTCTATTTTATACACTCCTGGTTTTTCTAGTGGAAAACAATCTTTTGGTGAGCGCAGGTAGTGTGTACTCACAAATCAAATACTCTCAAATACTCACAAATCATGGTAAATATCCCGTTTTTAGTATAAATAGTGTTCATAACCATGATAGTTTCAAAAGTTAAAATTTCAACTGTCTAACTATCACGTTTCATGAGATACAGTCTGGTGAGAGACGGACAGACAGACATACAGACAGCGGAGTCTTAGTAATAGGGTCCCGTTTTACCTTTTGGGTACGGAACCCTAAAAAATGAAGCGTCTAAGCCAAAGCAATACAACAATACGGCCATGTTTGCCGCATATTTTGCTCGCAAATAAATCAAAACCTTTAGGGTAGGTAAGTACTTCCCGTTAACCTAGAAATATAAAATTTGGCAAGAAGCAAGTTCTTATAACACAAGTACAGGAAATCGTAATCGAGATATTAACGGGTGAGCGAGCCAGACTCGCATTTGTCCGGTTTTTTTAACAGTTGTCCAAGTACAGTTAATGATTGTCAATTTGACTTATTGCTCTCGTTTATAACGAAAGCCGTTACAAAACCATGTCAGTTAATATTCCTTATCAGCATTCCACTGGGATGATATCTTGCTTGTGTGTATTATTCACAGGGTCGGGGCCAAGGGCTACCGCACCGCCTTAGAGATGCCAAGGCGCTCCGGGGTACGTTGTTCAGGGGGCGCTGATGGAAAGCAGCCAATTCAATGCCCTGGGCAGGGCAATGTGCGATCTTCTAGTGGTTTGAAGCTCCTACGGTGCTCTTCGGGTTGAAAGTAAAACTGGCAGGCTTAAGATTTGGACAGTGTCGTAATTGAAAGACGGGTTGACCAATACTGATTCTTTATTCTGCTACCCACACATATTAAATAATGTACCACATTTAATAGATGATACAAATATAAGTAGGTACTTATAATACGACAGACAGTACTTCATTTCCGTGTTAATTTGACGTCTTGCGTTAAACTCTACTATCTTTTTTTTTCGAATGGACTTATCTCGCTGTTGGCCTCTGAGGCCATTGCAGCTTAACCGAGCTTTTGGCGAGCGCAGAAGGCGCTCAGCCCTGTAAGTTTGATGAGGCAACTAGCGCAAGGGCACCACTTAGGTACGAACCTCGGCTTGGGCTGTTGCCAGGGTGGGGATAGGAGAGAAACGCCCGGGTACGTGCTTGTACCTCGTATAGGCAGCGATTGAAGGGACTCGTCGACCTCGCCGGCGAGGTCGGTGTATCTGTGAAGTGTTTGTTCTGTCTAATGTAGATGACTCGGAAATCTCTTCCGCATTAGCGGAGGTGATTTCGTCATCCGGATATATTTTTATCATCATACCTTCTTTTACAATTCTCGTCGTATTTGTATGAAATTCTCCGAAAGGGACAGAGCTATCTCAAACGGTCTCGGGCTAACAGGCTAAGAGAATTTTCCATTTATGTAAAGTATTAGTACGCCTAGAGCTAAGCCTAGAGCTGAAAACTGCGACACAGTTTTAACTTATGAAGTGTACAGCGTTTTTGATTTTTAGCCCCCCAGCGCAAAAATATACGTTTTATATGGGGGTGTTATACGTTTTATTAATTTGTCTGTTTGTGTCTGTCGCATTGTACTTAGTTTTTTAACGGATGTACCGATTCAGACGCGGTTTTTTCATAGAGAGCTAGTTTTACTCGGGTGATTTTTGGCTATGTGTGATCAAATTAGCCGATCCATACACTGTTCCTTTTTCGTGAAGGAATCTCAGCTGTAAAATGGAAATTTATTGTAAGTTTTTTGTGTTTTGAGTTCATACATTTTTATTTGGTTTTTATTCCGTAATTTTAATACGCAAGTAAAACAATTTCCCTTTATATAAAGGCTCTTGAAACTCAAAATCTGTAAGTAAAGGGAAATCCGTCTGTATGGTACTGGATCTGGATCAGATAGGCTATCTACTAATCGTTGGCAAATCCCACATGGTCTCATTATTTTACTGGTATTTTACATTTTGCTATGATATTCTGGTATGCATATCATCCTTCCTACAACCCTGTCTACTGGCAAAGAATACTGAATTATCTTGCGTGTGCGCATCTCTGACTCAATTCCTTTGACATACCGCTTTGATTGCTGCAATTGGTTTGATTTGGTTGTGGTATTTTATGACTCCATTTTATGTTGTATTTTATGGATCCATAAAATTAGCGAACCTTTACAGCTGGTCCACATGTTACAAACTTGACGCCTACCGTTCCTTTTGCAGAAACTTTTGTTTATGTCTTTGTGTATTAGGTTATTTTTATGAAACTTTACCTACACCCTAATTAGGTACTTATAGCTTTTTTATATTAAGATGAAATGATGGGCCCATGACCCACCT
Organism: Philereme vetulata; assembly: GCA_918857605.2. NCBI lineage: Eukaryota > Metazoa > Arthropoda > Insecta > Lepidoptera > Geometridae > Philereme > Philereme vetulata. The sequence continues at coordinate 7,013,767 of OU975436.1, forward strand.
GATATTGTTTTTCTCTTTGGACTTGTGTACTCCGAGATTATAATAGTCCAGCAAATAACCCAACAAACTCAGACTTTCAGTAATTACGAGTGGGGTGTCTCAAAAGGTGGGAGAGGGTAAAAGGCAGTCTGTGTTGCGGCACGTTCTCGGCGATCCGGATGACGAAATCACTTCCGCTAACGCGAAAGATTTCAAAATCATCTACATTAGATAGAGCAAACACTTCACAGATACACCGACCTCGCCGGCGAGGTCGACGAGTCCCTTCAGTCGCCGCCTACACAAGGTACAAACATGTACATGGGCGTTTCTCTCCTATCCCCAACGGGCCAAGCCGAGGTTCGTACCTAAGTGGTGTCCTCTGTGCTCGCCAAAAGTTCGGTTAAGCTGTTGGCCTCAGAGGCCAACAGCGAGTTAGTCCGATAGAAAAAAGTTTTAGTAGCGTTGAACCTTCCCAGATTTGCGTCACTCCAGTTGGATGCCTACATGTTGTTGCATTGTGTTCGTCACCTTTAGGCGAATAGGTATAAAGTATTATGGTGTCTGTAATTAAAGCTATCTTCATCCCAGATACAAGTTATTTATTTGCCTAAACAAGTCTACAACAAGGTCTTATAAACTAGGTAATGGCGCTTTATAACCAACATCCATTCCAAGGCTAACTGGAAGAGATCACTCTTACCGATAAGACCGGTTATTTTTCGCGATTGACTTGAGAATTTATTTCTTTTATGATTTTTTTATTTTATGTGATTTACAAAAAAAAAATCTATTCTTTTATTTATATATGTGATAAATCTCTTTCAGATAAGAATTTAACACTTCACCTTTAAAAGACTAAATGTTATTGTTTGGTAAATTGAATACTGCTATTTGTAACAACTGTCAAAGGTTAGATAAAATTCAAACTCAACAGTCCCTTTCAAATAATTGTTTATCAGTTCATCACAAAAGCTTCTTTGTTCACAATTGACTGTACTGCAAACAATTCATTGTATTTCCACAATCATTTAAAACACAAGCGCTATTCAGGGAAAAAGTGTTATCTCTAGATGTAGTGTGGTGGTCTTAGCTAGAAATCCCGCATTTTCTGTACCATTTATTTTGCTTTGTTCGGATTATTGATGATTTTTGTCTATCTGACCTGTTTTATTGGATCCATAAAAATTACCGAAGCGCTCGTAGATTAAATCAATAGATAAACTTTTTAATGCTCACCAAACAAAATTACATTATCAAAGAAATACACAAATAAAGAAAAGTACAATTGTCAGTCTTATCTCTAAAGGTGATCTCCTCCAGACAACCTACGTAGTGTAGCTTCATCGTTAATCGAATTAAATAAAAATAGTTTGTTTATTGTGAAACATAACAGATGTTACCGAATTTGAATTTGAATAGGCCCCCGTCATGTTTCTACAATACTAATGATATTGCTTAAATCCTACTAATATTATAAACGCGAAAGTTTGTATGTATAGATGTATGGATGTTTGCAATGACGTTCAATTAGACTTAACTTTCAAAAACATCTTAGGATGTTTGTTACTCTTTCACGCCGGAACGGCTGAACCGATTGCGATGAAATTTTGTGTAAATGTAGATTATAACCTGGATTATACACATAGGCTACTTTTTATTGACAAACAACGCGAGCGAAGCCGCTGGCGGTAGCTAGTTATATATACGATGGTAGTAAGTACTTCACCGGATGAACATTTTCATAAGAAGCTGTTCTGTTATTACTAAATTATTACGTTTATTGATATGTAAAATCGTTCCTCTCGGTTTGTCGGAGTGATTTTGGCAAAAGGGACGGAAATGTGTAACAGAAACCCGGGGAAGCGCGTGCCAATTGATTTGACTAATAAGCGTGCGCGGTTGTCCGATGTTACACATCTGTAAGGCTCGTAGTTTTTTACTTAATTTAGCAATTTTGTCCTCCTAGCACTATTATGTTTTGTGTAAGTATTAAATAAAATTAAAATTCTAGATGTTTGTATATCTATGTCATGTTGTCTATGCCTAGTGTTGTTTCCCAGTGTGATAAAAGCGAGCTTGTTTGTGAGTGTAGGAGATCATAAAAATAATTCTTTTTTTAAAAATCTGCAATACCTTTGTGCTACACAAACTGCATTCTTTAATTTTCCAGGGGCAATTCAACTCGGGGTAATATTATAGCGGGAAAGCATTTATTCTGAGGAAATATTTCTTTGAAGAAAAACCTATTTCAAGACAAGACAATAAAAAAAAATTATGCCAGCAATTCTATCTAAAATGTAACAAAAATACCTTGTGGGTTAGTGTGTTGGGGGTCGGGTTAGGATTTACTCGAACTGACCCATCTCAATTACATACCTAACCCATAGATCCTCGTACCTAACCTCCGTGGTACAGTGGGCGAATAGCCGGCTGAGACGCAGGAGGTAGCGGGTTCGATTCCCGCTGCGGAACAAATGTTTGCATGATCTACAGATATTTGTTCCGGGTCTGGTTGTTTCTCTATATATTATAAGTATGTATTTACAAAAAAAAGTATATAAGTATTCTATCAGTTATCTGGTTCTTATATTACAAGCTCTGCTTAGTTTGGGGCTAGATAGCGCTGTGTGAAATGTCCAGAAATATTTATTTATTTTATTATTGTGTATAACGTCCATAACCATATCAGATACCAAGCATTGCATAACAGCGCAACGGAAACTAACACAATGTTTTGTTTTTACAGTGCACTATCGAAAATAGAATGTGGGTAGAATAATCTAAACAAATTTACACGCACAAATAAATATTGACGCAGCAAGACAAACGCGTGAAAACGGTAACGGGTTAACTATCTAATAAATAGCCGGAACTAGAAACGTCTGTTTTAGCCGGATATGTTATTTTTAATTCCTCTAATTTATTGCTGTGTCGTGTTATGCGGCATAACACATGCCTCACATACATAATTATCTGTCCCTTCTGCCGTGGAAAGGAAAATTGCAATGAAGTCACCAAAAATGTAGAAACTCAACCTTAGTTGCAAACTTCTAATATTAAGAGTATTTATAAACCATTACTACAGAAGCAATCTATAATCACGATTAAACAATGCTTATATAACTACAGCAAATTAAACAAATAATTTTTCATGTTATAAGGGCATAACCTATGTAATGAGTGAATGAATGAATGAAACACTTTATTGTACACAATATAAACAATAAAAATACAAACACAATAGAATATACAAAGAAAATACTACAATGGGCGGTCTTATCGCTTAGAAGCGATCTCTTCCAGACAACCTTTGGATGGAGAGGATTTTGTTATAACAAAGATAATGGTCGGGGTTGTACATTTATGGCCAAACTATTTATTAAGAGAGTGCGTCTAAGACCAAAATAAAAATATAACTAAATAATAAATTTTATAAATAAATATGAATACAAATAGAACATTAAGTACTTACATTAAATATATATACAGTAGGAGCTCGGTAATCCGGCGCTCGTCAATCCGGCACTCAGTGACTCAGGTAACCCGCTTGATAATCCGGCATTTTACACAGCCGAACGCCGGTAACAGAGCGGTTGAATTATTGAAGAAGAAAAATTGACAACATATTGTCATTATTGATTAAATAAACAATTTCGTCACTTTTAAATAAAAATACTTAACCATATAATAGTCTTTTATTGTGGCTACCTATCTATGATATGAAGAATTTGTTTTACATTTTATTTATTAAGGTTTTACTTCCCATACAAATCCGATAATCCGGCAGTTCCGATAATCCAGGATCGGTGAAAAAATATGGGTGCCGTATTACCAAGCGCCTACTGTATATACATATAGAATATAATATATACATATTATTATATATAATATAATAATATGGTATATACAGATAAGCTGATAAAAACGATTACATATACATATAAATGAATTGTTCGATACTACGACGTTTCTGACAAATACAAACTTTTAACACTGGATTTAAATAATGTCTTTAATATTTACGGACATCGTGCTACATCGCCAGATATTTTGCGACGTATTGTGGTACCTCGAATAGATTTAATACTGTTGGTGTCCGTCCGAATTATCCATCTTTTCCGTCTTCCAGTCACCTCTAGCCATTACGCACTATCTCACGGAATCTACTTACAGCATATTTCGAGTAAAATTAAACTTTGCGTAATACGAACCAACGCTCTACTAGATCAAGGGTGCTAAGGAATAAAACCAGGTAAGAAATATTGAGGAAGAGGTTGAAAAGTACCCACTAACAGTTTTATTGGATGAGAAGATTGATCGCGACAGTATCGATCGATAGGTAAGTTTCCTCTGTTTTTCTCTCTTATGTCGCAGAGTGAAAGTAGCCAGTTATACTAAAATGCGTGAAATAGGACTGATGGTAATTAGATTCCCCTAGCTTGACAAATAAAAACTCTTTAGTACTTACATAAACCTTGATCTTTACAGAATACCTTTTGGGGAATGTGCCCAGGAATCACATGAGCAGATCCCGCCATCTCCTTTCCACCAAAGGACAAGCAGACCCACGGCTCAGTAACATCCATACTTCGTTGATATACCACCCATTCGCGCATTTTGGCTATACGTTCTTATGCTGCAGCTAAAGTATGAAACACTTTACCGTCGTCTATTTTTCCTAAATACGGGTCTCATAAGGCAAGAGTGAACCGATAACTGTTAGGGAAGAAAGGTTCACGAGTGGAGACCACGGAATGGAAGACGCAGCGTAGGCCGGCCCCCCACAAGGTGGACCGACGATCTAGTAAGAATCACGGTGAGCCGTTGGGCGCAAACGGCTACCAACCGCTCGTTGTGGCAATCTAAGGGGGAGGCCTATGTTCAGCAGTGGACGTCTTCCGGTTGATGATGATGATGATGAAGGCAAGAGTGAATATGTGTCTTCTAGCTAGACCATCGGGCTCCATTTTAGACCACACCATCGCTTACCAATCAGGTGAGATAATAGTCATAAGAACAATTCGTGTCAAAAAAGCTCGTTATTAAAATAAAAAAAAAAAAATATAATAAAATTCGTTTATTTCAGGCACAAAAATACGACCCATATCACATACAAATGAGAAATACACTAAAAACAACAAAATTGAGAAGCTCCTCATTTTTTGAAGTCAGTTAATAATACTGAATATGTCACGGAGCAGATGCTCCAGTGTAGTCATTTTTTATTTCCGTCCAGGTGGACGGAAATCCAATCCTTATAAATTCCATTTTTATAAATCTGGTCAGAGACAGCCCTCAGTACGCTATTGTTGGAGCGACTCAGCCTACTCCAAAACGACGCTACGCGAGCTCAGATGATAGCGAAAAAGTCGGGAACACCCGCCTCGGAGAACATTCTCGACGCACTGCAGTATCTCGGCAACCTCATAAGAGCCCGGTAGGCATCATTGTACTGGACCCTTATGATGTTGATGGCCTTTCTAGTAAAATTAGACCAAAGTTGGCATGTAAAAAGTTTACATTAATGTTTTAACAATTTTAGTGTACGTTTAAAAGTTAATTCCGCAAAAAATGCCTATAAGTCATATATTTATACTGAACTGCAATGTTTATTAGGTTGTTTTAGAAGTGCAGGATAGTGCTCTTCGGCCCTCATAGCAGAGGTCAAGTCGGCAGCCACGGGGGTGGCCGTAACAAAACTTGACCCCGACAAGGCGCGCGCGGTGTTTTCGCGAGCCTCCCTACACGAGGGAATATTACAAATATTTAAGTCCAGTTGAGGTGGCTCATAAAAGCCAGCGCCTTCAAGATTGCGAAAGAATGCGCGAGCATACCCGCAGTCTAGAGAGATCAGGCGTCCTGATGAAAAACAGTTGTGGTTTTAGCCGGTAAGGGTCCGGTATAACCTACTTATCCATGAGGATTTCCCACTGCAAAAAAAAAAAGAAGTGCAGGGTAGTACTCATAATTCCTGATACCTACTACACAAGCTACCGAACAAATATTCTCAAGCATTTTATAGTGTGCGTTCAGAACATAACTGTGTAGGTATTAGCTTGGTAATTTTTCGGTCAAGGCTTGTTATGTGTTATTTATACTTTCTAAATTCTCTTTTCAGTTTTCCCTATAAGCCTGGATAAAACTTGGCCAAAAACGGTTCTAGTTTTCTAGTAAAGAAAACAATTTATGACCCGTACCTAAATTATCCAGGGTAGAGACATTTCCACAAACATGGAAATAGCCCATAACTCTTGCATAATTTCGTCGTATGGCATCGTAAATCTCAGGCGGTGTGCATAAAGACCACAGACAAACGAAAAACTAACGCGACTCTTGAATAGATGTGCTAACATCAATATTGGAAGACCAGAATGGATTGCATGTAACTGAGGAGTATCAGTGGGAAAGTCTGTAAGGTACGTGTTAAATTTTTCTTGTACAGCATGTACCCTAGGGGCTACTTGCACAACAGTGCTTAAACGTATTTAGTGGCTTATGAATTAAGGAGTTCTCAAATCATACAAATACGTCAAATTTAAACATGTTTAGTCGCTACATACGTTTAGGGATCGTTGTGTAATGCAGGTAATCCAGGTTATGCAAAATTAAATCATTATGCATAGACACAAGATATTGTCCTCTCTTGTTCTTGTCTTTTCTTCCTATATATATCCTTCTAATATTCCTTTTTTAGGACTTTTAGTTGTAACTGTTGGTGATTGGGATACAGAAACATTGGGTTAAGATTTCTCTAGCTGAAGATAAATGGTAAACCAACAAATAGAAGTAATAAATAACAAAGAAGTAAATATAATCTGTGGTCTTATCGCTAAAGTAAACGATCTCTTTCTACGACCTTTGGATTGAGAGGATCTTTTAGAAGATTGAGATGAAAATCACAAGTCAAACGCCGTTGAAGTTATTATCTAATCAATGCCTTCAAAAACAGGCATTTTATGAACAACTGAAGTGGGATTGGGCGGGCCACGTTGGCCGAATGCACTCCAAAAAACGGGCCCATATTGTAACACCTTGGACGCCTGAAAACGGAAAGCGACGTCGGGTTTGGCCGAGAAAGTGTTGGCGGAACGATCACGACACATTCAAAAGAGGATGATGGGAGATATCGACAGATAGGGACGCTTGCAGATACTTGTGTGAGACCTTTGCCCAGCATGAATTGAATTTAGACCCTTTAAAATGTGTCACGGCAAATTCAAAAGAAGATGCTGGGAAATATTGACAGAAAGGATGCTTGGAGAGACTTGTGTAATACCTTTGCCCAGTAGTGGGACAAAATAAGTTAAAATAAAAAAAATATTTTTACACTTCAGCCTATTACATTTTCACATATATAAAGTTACTATTAAGTACAAGAATTGGGATACAGCTCTACGAAAGACTTCTTAGTAAACCCTACGTGGCTCTTAAGAACTGTGTATAAAAGGGAGTAGGTTAAGTGGCCAGGTGGCTGATCCAACGAGGCACGAGAATAGTACAATAGAAGAATGAAATTGCACCAATTTATTTTTCCTTCATTACAAAATAGGCACTTAGTTGATGGAACAAAGGCTGAAAACTTGAAGTAAATGACTTATTTTCTAGAAGGAAGAATAAAGCTTATATTACCATGAAACAACTTATAAACGTCTCTTAGTCTGCATAACGGAAGGCATTGTGATAGTTTTCAGATTTTCTAGCTTAAGAATACTATATACAAACATATTTTTTTTCTTTATTAATCCTCTGAAAATAAACTGCTCTGAATATGCAATATATAGCTAGGGCTGAAGATGTATAAATATAGAAAGCTAGGGCCCTAGGGCTGAAAGTAAATGTGAAAATAGAACGTGCCTAATTAAAGTAATATTATGTTTTAATGAAATACAACCTCTTTAACAAATCATTACCATTGCCCTTTTTCCCATTTACTATTATCTTTCATTACATTAATCAATTTTTGAGTAAGCCCGCGACCAGGACTGTTGCAACACAGCCGAAACGTCGGGATAATAAATAAAAAAGTTACATACGCGATAAATACCCGTTTTAATAAATAATTATTAATCAATCGCTTCAATCAGATATCGCTTCAAGAGAAATGTAAAGAGGTTTCTTCAGTGTAGGGAACGCATCGACAATACCCCGGGTGTTGCCGGTGTCAATAGGCGACGGTGACCACTTACCATCAGGTAAGCCTGTTTCCCCACAAATAACATAAAAAAAACAATTTATTTTATAAGTTTTTTTTATTTTCTTGCAGTTGGAGTCCTCGCTCCCATTCACTCGCTCGTACGCCGAAATATCTAGGGTGTAATTGATCGCTTTCAGTCCTTGTTTAACAAAACTAAGTATTGTATCAATTATCTGGTTCCCATAGTACAAGCTCTGCTTAGTTTGAGGCTGGATAAAGCGGTGTGAAATGTCCAGCAATATATTTATTTTTCGATTTATAAATCAAAAAATAAATATATTGCTCTAAATAAAAATAAAATAGTTAACCCACCTTCATAGTTAACTCTTTACTGTACACAAGAAAATCACTATGTTAGACAGGAAACAAAAGACAGATATATAAAAATGTACTTACAAACAACAAAAGATTCTCTTACCTTACCTTCTTACCTTCTTAGGCTAAATAAATAGTTAATTCTACAGGCTAGGACTAAAAGCTGTTTTTATGTTAACCAAGCTTTTCATTGTACAAACTTAGTGTCTCCTGACTAAAGTAGTTGTAACACTCATTGCAAAAAAATTATGAGGTCATGAAATGAAGGCGGTTTAACAAAGAATATAATGTGTTATAACAAAAGCTCTACCATAGACTAAATAAATAATTAAAACTAAATTTCGTTCAAAAGTACAGTGTAAACTCCATGTAACGTCACTCGTTTTAACGACAAACTTTCTAAAGCGTCGAAATCACTCGGCTTTGGTTGGTTTAGCTTGTCTTGCATACAATGGTACACTCTGTATAGCATTACACCCACTCTCAATAACGACAACAATTTGTAATAAAAAGTTCATTTTAAGTTGCCAAATTAGTAAAAACTGCGCAGCTGTGTATATCCTTTTGTCGTTTTATTATCCTAGACCATAATAAACTCGACTGTCGGCATTATACACACCAAACTTTCTAATAAATCCGTTCTTTTGTTTACAAAATGGGATTGCTTGCACGTGTAGCTGCAGACTGTTGTTAGTAGAAGTGATGGATTTTATCTATACGTTGTCATATTCTTAGTAGCTCACAAACTTTCAAATTGTAAACATAAACTGTAAAACGCAATAGCGTTCAAATTAAAACAGATTTTTATTGTAGGTACTATTTAACAAGACAAATCAGAAATAAACGTTTTCTTTTTCTAATACAGATTTTACTTCTCTCCATTTAACGACAACTCTCTATAACGTCAAAATATGCTCAGTCCCTTGAGTGTCGTTATATAGAGTTTACACTGTATTTGAAATAAAGTCAATCAGTCAGAAAGTCCATCACTAAGCACTTTTAAGCTTAGAGTCAAAGAGCCATTATCTGTCCTTGTAAGCTTTTAGGTTATTATGTATAAGTAGGTATATTATGTACAAAAAAAAACACAAAATACAAATGTTTTATTTCCATAACTTGTGTTTATCTTAACTGGTAGTTGAAACCTCCTTTGTATGTATAATGTATTATGTTTATCTATAATGCAGGTATAGATTATAGGTATTATTTTTAATATGTAAAAGTATTGTATTTATTATGGTATATATATTATGTATAACTATAGGTATTTATTAATATTTAACTCCAATATCCTTTACTGTGCACTTACCCACCACTATAATCAACCATCTCCATCTTCAAAGGTTTGCTAGAAGTAAACTCTTATTAGGGTTAAGCGCGCCCTAGTACATGTCCATTTTGTAAGCTGTTTCTGTCTGTAATCTATTTGTGTACAATAAAAAATAAAGAGTAAAGAATACAGAATAAATATGGCGAACGTATAGCTGGTTGTAAAATGAGTGAACTTTAAAATCTATAAAAACGCCTAATAAAGATGTAGTTTGGCTGTGGGTCTGTTACAATGGGAATAGACCGGGCGTACACTAAGAGCACCCTTCCTTATCTCATACCAGCTAAGTAACATAAGAAATAATAATATTTATTTCAGAAATATATTATATAAATCCGTCTTTCACGAGATTTAAATAAATAAATATTTCTGGACATTTCACACAGCGCTATCTACCCCTAACTAAGCAGAGCTTGTACTATGAGAACCAGACAACTAATAGAATACTTATACACTTCTTTTTTTTGTATATACATACTTATAATATTAGAGAAACCACCAGACCCGGAACATATATCTGTAGATCATTCAAACATTTATTCCGCAGTGGGAATCAAACCCGCTACCTCATGTGTCTCAGCCGGCTATTCGCCCACTGCACCACGGAGGTCATCAAATATTACTTTAGATTACCGTCACAGGTTGAGTGTTCATCAAGCTGCATAAGATCGGTCACTCTGGTAATCTATGGGTGAGGCCTATGTTCAGCAGTAGACGTCCTGTGGCTGATGATGATAACCATCAAATGTTTATTTACACTTGTTTTTTGTTTCGCCATGTTTATCAGTCTGTCCGTCCATAGAGTTACATCCGCTTTACTCGTTGACTATTAGAGCTATAGGCTTAATGATTTTGGTTAGACAAAATAGGAAGAAAATACTAGATTTTAGGTTATTTCCCCAACATGTAAGTGGTTTTTTTAAGTCGGGTATCAAATAGTTTAGAGTATCGTTGAATAGGTCTTATAAAAGTTATTAAAAGTTCCTATCTCTATTTTTGTTAGAGTATCGATAAATGGGTTTATAAAAACTACTGAAACTTCCTGTCTCTATTTTTTTGTCCTAGCAATAAAAGTTCTAAAACTTTTTAACAGTAATTTTAACAGTGTGCTAAGGTAAGGTAGTTTGCAATAGTTTCCAAAGCTTTAGGAAACTACAGAAAACTGCACACTACGATCTCTTCCAGTGATCTGTTTTCGCGTCGTAAAGCCTGCAAGGCATAGTGGCCTGGATTACATCATTGTCTGCTGGTACACAATGAGATAATATAATCTGCAGTTGCCTCCGATGCTATAGAAAACTGCAATTTACAATCTCTTCCAGTGACCTGTTTTGGCGTCGTAAAGCCTGCAAGGAATAGTGACCTGGATTACATTATTGTCTGTTGGTACACAATAAGATAATATAATCTGCAGTGGCCTCCGAGGCTATAGGAAACTGTGCTTTACGATCTCTTCCAGTGACCTGTTTTAGCATCGTAAAACCTGCAAGGCATAGTGGCCTGGATTACATTATTGTCTGTTGGTACACAATAAGATAATATAATCTGCAGTGGCCTCCGAGGTTATAGGAAACTGTGCTTTACGATCTCTTCCAGTGACCTGTTTAAGCGTCGTAAAACCTGCAAGGCATAGTGGCCAGGATAACATCATTGTCTGCTGGTACACAATAAGATAATATAATCTGCAGTTGCCTCCGATGCTATAGAAAACTACACTTTACGATCTCTTCCAGTGACCTGTTTTAGCATCTTAAAGCCTGCAAGGAGTAGTGGCCTGGATTACATCATTGCCTTCTGATACACAATAAGATAATATAAACTGCAGTGGCCTCCGAGGCTATAGGAAACTGCGCCTTACAATCTCTTCCAGTGAACTGTTTTAGCATCGTAAAACCTGCAAGGCACAGTGGCCTGGATTACATTATTGTCTATTGGTACACAATAAGATAATATAATCTGCAGTGGCCTCTGAGGCTATAGGAAACTGCGCCTTACGATCTCTTCCAGTGACCTGTTTTAGCGTCGTAAAGCCTGCAAGGCATAGTGGCCTGGATTACATTATTGTCTGCTGGTACACAATAAGATAATATAATCTGCAGTGGGCTCCGAGGCTATAGAAAACTGTGCTTTACGATCTCTTCCAGTGACCTGTTTTAGCGTCGTAAAGCCTGCAAGGCATAGTGGCCTGGATTACATCATTGTCGTTAACGACTTCGTTGACTTATAGACTGCGCTTAAAATTAATAGTCTGAATTTTTGACGACTAGCCATAATAGTCATAATAATAATAACAATAAATTAATACAAAATAAATAATCCTTCATTTATGAGCTATAAACTCGTCGTAAAAATATTTTTTTTTAGCGCAATAAGCCAGTGTTTTATTCTTTTTTTGAAAGTAAATAAGCTAAGAGCGTGCGTGAGTGTGTCGAGAAGCATGTTTTAGACGGCCGGAGCCATGACATGCGTCAGCTTCGACGATTCAGTAAGTGATCTCGATATCGACTCGAGCCTGTGCCGATTGCGGGTGTCATACGTATGGAAGTGGCCGAGTTTTTCATAAGAGTCCAGGTTGATTCTAAGGTAGGTTGCCACTTGATAGATAACCATACAGGGCAACGTTAGAATTCCTAGACTCCTAAAGTGTGTAGCTCGTAATAGGATATTAAAATCATAAATTTATTCAAGTAATACTTACTTAAAATTTATGAAATAAATTATGTATGAATTATTTGCTGGAATTTTTTTTTTATTTTAATTTTGCTAGACATTTTACACAGCACCATTTAGCCCCAAACTAAGCAAAGCTTGTACTATGGGAACCACGATTAAAACTGAATACTTATGTAAGTTATTTTTTTTGTTAATTCATGCTTCAAATATACAGAGAAACAACCCAAAACAAATATCTGTAGATCATGAAAACCACGACGGTACGCAGCCGAAACGTGGACACTTACGGTGGGACTGGTCCACAAACTGAAAGTCGCTCAGCGAGCTATGAAAAGGGCTTTGCTCGAAATTTCTCTGAAGGATAGAATCCGAAACGAGGTTATCCGACAGAGAACCAAGGTCATCGACATAGCTCAGAGGGTCAGCAAGCTGAAGTGGCAGTGGGCCGGTCATATCTGTCGCAGAATCGATAACCGTTGGGGTAAACGTGTTCTGGAGGTCACGTCTAGACAAGCGAAGTTTAGGACGCCCTCCGGCTAGATGGAGTGACGATTTGCGCGCTGTGGCCGGCAAGGCATGAGAAGAGCTAAGGATCGGGCTAAATGGCGCACCCTGGGAGAGACCTAGTCCAGCAGTGGACTGTTATAGGTTGATGATGATGATGTCCCTATAAATATGGGGACACGGGAACGTGATAGCAATTTTACTACAGGCATGCTGCCCAATCTGCCTGCAGTGGAATTGGTTTACATAAGCGTTTCAAGTGCGAAGTTATTGGTTACTTTACGACCCAAACGGCAGCGGGAGCGTTAGCAGAAACTTAAAAAAAATCGCTTATTTGTTTTCGACTTGCCAATCAAACATTATAATGGACCTATATTTAGATATGTAAGACCTAAAATCATCACATCACATTATCACATATATGTTCTAGTAAGTAAATAAATTATTTATTTGCTAAATCATCTGTAATAACTCGCTGTTGCAATTTGACTTGACGCCCCTTTTTAATCCCATGGGAACTGTTTTATAGAATAAAAGATAGCCTTTGCGTACATTATATCATATATTATAATCTACGTATATCCCAATTTCATCGAAATCGGTTTAGCCGTTTATAACAAATAAACAAACATCCAAACTTTCACATTTATAATATTAGTCTGATATTTAGACAACTTACTTACACAAATCTGTTCTGTATTTATTTCCGGTACATTATAGCGTTATTCTGTTAATATTTTATTTTTATCGTGTTACCGACCCTTACGTAAAATTCAAAGATTTTAAAAATCTTAAAATCCTCGTATCAAGAGGATGGTTGCGGGTTCAAGTCCCGTTAAAATCTTGTTGAAGTTGAAAGCTTTGAGATAGAAATAGAAATTGAAATATATTTATTGTGACCATAAAATGTTACATAGATGAGTTGTGTCCCTGTTTTCCAGAAAAGCGTAAGCTGTGGCCTAGGAAACAGTTCTCTCCTGAATGACATAATATAAATATTACAGTCTACTGGTACATGAACTAAATTACAAACAAAGAAATGTGTTGTTGGATAGCGCACATGCTAACATGTATGCTAATGCATCAGTGTTTAAGTGAGTGAAAGCGTGGGTCATGTGTGTGAGTATGTGGGTGTCTTGTGTGTGGGTGGGTTTGTTTGTGCATGTGTGTGTATGTGTATGATTGTGTGTATGTTCAAGTTTATACAAGTAAGTCTTCTATACCGGCATAATCAAACGTGTCTAACCATTGCGTTAATATGCCTTTTAATTGGTGATTACTATATATAGATATATTCAATTTAGAATCAAGCTTTTTATATAATCAAGATGCGTTAGATGGTTTTAAAGATCTTAGAAGCGTTATTCCATTGTATTCTACAATGCTCGTGCTATGAGTACAGATAATAACTGACCCGAAGCTGAAACTGTGTCAAAACTCTCACTCCATTATACCCTTTTAACAGTTTGACTTATGTGTTCTAACTAACAGCCATTTAGCGGGACCTTAACGAAGGCCCTAACGAGTCCCTTCAGCTAATAGAACAAACTGAGTTTAATTGGTGCGTGACATAGATAAACGAGTTAATAGTGTTAACGATAATTGTACCGTTAGAAACGCTTTTACACCAAAATCATAAGAACCATTTGCATCTCGCGAGTCTCTCATAAAAACAAAAAAATATTATTGTAATCTTTGACTATCAAAATAGTGCCATCAAAAAATAACCAACTTCCTTGACCTACAGTTTCATTCAAATTACAGGTAATGGGAGTTCATGTACTATGGTTATTTTTGTGGGATATAAATTACAGTTTTTCTGGATTTCAGACTTATTTGTATCACTTAAGCTACACGCATACCAGATTACAGCACTGTGAGGTCACTGGTGTACCCTGTGAATTTTGTCAAAGTTTCGTTTTTTCATGGCTAATAACTCATAAACTATAAAAAATATACGAAAAATAAAAACGGAGTCTAAATTTAATAATGAATACCTTTCATTTGACGTCACATTTGACCTGATGGCCTCATTTTCATTTTTTTTACCCCTCTTGAACCCCAATATCTCAAAAACCTAGAAACATTTTTAGCTCATTTAGTCACACCAAAATTATGCCATCACTATCTACCTATGTATTAAATTTCACGATGATCAGATCAACGTTACGAAAGTTATCCTCGGACCATACATACAGATATACAACGCCGATTTGCCAAGTTGATTTAGAGATCTCGCTTCGCTCGAACAAAAATGTAATGTTTGTTTGTAAGTTTGTTGAAGGAAAAATACTTTTTCACTGATATAAAACTACACTATTATGTCACACCGACTCCGCTTGCTCGGCCATCTACAGCGAAAGGGTGAAGATCGAAGCGTCAACAGAGCATAAGTACTTGGGCTGACCGACTGGCCGCCGACCGGTTGGTCGTCCTAAGTATCGCTGAAACGATAGGATTGAGGTTGACCTGCGCGAACATGGGGCCGACGACTGGCAAGAGATAGCAATGTACAGAGGAAAGTGGAGAGTTCTCATATCGGAGGCCGAGACTCACTTTGGGTTCCTGCGCCAACGGAGTAATAGTAATAATTATTCCTAAGTAATACATTCTGGTTAATTCTCGAAATCCCCACCGCAATGTCCCCACCGGTGCGTAACTGGACAATTACTACAAACATACATACTTTTACACGGCAATTTCTTAATAAATTATTTGTAAACAAATTCCCCGTGTTAAAGCATGTATGTTTGCCGTGATTGTATAGTTATAAGGCCTTTACACATGGGATAGCGTTGGGGATTTCGAGAATAATCCTACAGTCTCTATTATCTCTATGTATAGGGAAGCACTCAGAAATATATTTTATTTTGATACAGATCCGTGCAAAACCGGGGGGGGGGGGGGGGGGGGGGAGGGGAGGGGTCAGCTAGTTGAAGTTAATTTACAGTTCACGTAGATGTTAGATACTTTTGTCTTTGAGACGTGTTGTCGAAAGTATGCACGACATCATTGTACTATGGTCTGCATACTGCCTTTTTCGTACTCATAGCAGTTTTGCAAAATCAACAACTGATCCGTAAGAGGCGAACTCCCTTCTTGTTTACCTAAGTAAATTTTGAGGGTAGAATAATGCATTTCTAACGATTTATCTCTTTGAGTGCGTAGTAAATTCTGTTTGTAAAGTGTAATTATCGTTAGTTCAGGAACCGTTTAAGCATGCAAGAATAATGTTGACCTATCCATATCAGCCGCAATTTTTGTTTGGGATCCTGTATGGCCTTGGAATAACAGCATGTTTTATCCTTTTCAATCGACTTTGCGACTATTTTCACTAAAAACAGGATATTTACCATGATATGTGAGTGTTTGAGTGTCCCGATATGAAGAGACTGAGCACGAGGGTAGACGATATATGTATCTGCATAAACCATCCTCTCGCTACGACTTCTGTTTAGCCATGCATGATGATCACGGCGCATCAACTGTGACAATATTTTTTTATACTAACTTCGTAATCATCTAGGAGCTGTACATTTATTGACGAAAATAATATAGAATTATTTACAAATCTCTATAAATAATGCAAATAAATAATTCTGGACATTTCACACAGCGCTATCTAGTCCCAAACTAAGTCAAGCTTGTATTATGGGAACGACATAACTGATACAATACTTATATATTTTTTAAATACATATTTAAAATATATAGAAAAGAGGACCGGAACAAATATCTGTAGATCATACAAAAACTTGTTCTGCGGCGGGAATCGAACCCGCAACCTTTCAGCCGACTCTTCGCTCACGGCGGCGCCACGGAGATAACTCTATCATTGTTTTGATATTTTGTCTGACTGTTACAGACATTAATGTAACGGCGAGTCTCCGACGTCGGGGACAGAGCGATAAATCTCAAATGAAGTTGGGTAGGACTCCCGGCCGAGCGTGATCATGGCATAAGGAGCAAAGCCTCGAACGAGGACTAATACTCAACAGTGGGTGATTCCAGGCTAGGATCGTGATGAATAACAGATATATAGCTTAGCATTTGTTTGGACTACACATGCTCTATATACCTCGGTTAAGTTTCGTCACGTACAAACAGCAATCAATTCTATTCATAGCGTAGAACAAACAAAGTACCCCTTTTAGCGCATGTTTGTTAGTTTGTGTTGAAGTCATACGTTCCCACGCTATTACACAGATTGCTTTATAGTCAGGGTTGCCATAATTGTCTCAATGGATACGGGACGTTATATACATTATATTAAGTAACATTTGACAGTTCATCGAAATTCAACAAAGTAACCTTGTAACGGCGGGCATAAAATAATATATTGTTTCATTTTGTTAGAGCTGCACAATTGCTTAATTTTTTTCAATTAGGATTACATATTTATTATAATAATGACCGATACGAGTACGAGTTCGGTACAAGTTGTACCGAACTGACAGACATCAACAGACGTCAAACGTCATACAGTTTGACGACCTCCGTGGTGCAGTGGACGAATAGCCGGCTGAGACGCAGGAGGTAGCGGGTTCGATTCCCGCTGCGGTACAATGTTTGTGTGATCTACAGATATTTGTTCCGGGTCTGGTTGTTTCTCTATTTATATTATAAGTATGTATTTACAAAAAAAATGTATATAAGTATTCTATCAGTTATCTGGTTCCCATAGTACAAACTCTGCTTAGTTTGGGGCTAGATAGCGCTGTGCGAAATGTCCAGAAATATTTATTTATTAACCAGAATTGTGCGAGGAAGCTAAGCGGTGAGTGAGGGAGAAGGGTTACCAGGGAGAGGTATTTGTATAATACATACAAAAAAGCGAGAGATGTGTGAGAGGGCTAAGAGGGAGGAATGTGTGCAAGACGGTGTAGCGAGCTAGAGCTACTGGAGTATCCTTACATATCTCTACCTTTACATTTATTGGTTTTCTTGTTATTTTTGTATCTGTTGTGTCTAGCTTGTAAGGTATTATAATAAAGAATTTTCATTCATTCATTTAATCTAGTGTTATGGATCGATATTGAAAATGATTTTAAGAAAAAAGAAATCAAAGAGCTAAAGTGAATCACAAAATCTTTATGCATCTTCTACACGATAATACAATTTGAAATTAAATTATATGAACAAAGGAACACAATAACAGTCGAAAACACGTCCAACACGCTCAAGTGTCAAGCCGAAAGTGAGTGCCGGTCGCCGCGCGCCGCCCCGCCAGCCGCTTGCGCATGCCAGCCGCGTTACATCATCGAAAGTTGCCGCTAGGCCCCGCCTCTTTTCCGGATATTTCTAACACTAGTCTAAAAGCAGCCAATTAAAATATCCATGCATTTTTCAAATATTAGCTGCACATTACATTCGTGGTACCTCTCCTATGAACCTGCCGCTCGGTTCCAGCAAATTTGAAAGGCCAACATTATTAATTATATAACGAACTAGCTTTTTCGCCTGCGCCTGGCTTGGTACCTGTATATAACACTAGCTGTTGTCCGCGACTTTGTACGCGTTACAATACTAAATGTGTAGGTAACCTAGAAATAAAGCTAAACTCGCTGTTTCAACTTGACTTGACACCCTATTTTTATCCCATAGCAACTAATTTATGGGATAAATGGTAGCATATTTAGTGACACAGTTTATAATCTACGTATATACCAAATTTCATCGAAATCGGTTCAGTCGTTTTGACGTGATTGAGTAAGAAACAAACATCCAAACTTTCGCATTAATAAAATATTAGTATTAGTGTGATAGCCTTTAGCATTCAAGAATAGTGTAGCTTGCTATGATGAACATTTTAAAATCGGTATTCGAGAATAATACAGTCATGTGAAAAAAAATCCTATGGGTTGAGCCAAGCAGTTTTGTCACAGGGTATAAACGAATATTTTATTAGATTGTCGCGTGGCTAGTTTGTATTAAACCTATTCAAACTCTTCAGTTTTATAATACTGGTATAGATATGGGACAAATACGGGACGCATGGCAATACGGAACACGGCAGACAAGCTCCGGGATAGGTCCTGTAGATACGGAATTTATGGTAACCTTGGTTATAAATTAATTACAGTCTAACTACTCATAGTTGGTACAAATAACCAATGCTATACACGCCAGTCATGTCAGAATCACTTAAGAGTTGACTATACCTCAGCCAAACTCGAATTTCACCCCCGCTTCTCCGCGCGCCGCTGCACGTTTTATCTCGGCATGGTTCATACGTTTGCCGGTTTTTTTTATCATTCAGTCCCTTCATTATCTTGTTGTGTTTATTTCTCATTACTGCGTCTTTACAAAAACCAAC
Source organism: Philereme vetulata (assembly GCA_918857605.2). Classification (NCBI taxonomy): domain Eukaryota; kingdom Metazoa; phylum Arthropoda; class Insecta; order Lepidoptera; family Geometridae; genus Philereme; species Philereme vetulata. The sequence continues at coordinate 7,033,081 of OU975436.1, forward strand.
TAAATATAAATTCTACATTAGAATTACGTGTTCGTTTGGAGCGACAAGCGTCACGAGTACCCCGTCTGAAAGCCGAGGCCAGACTGAATCGCGAAACGGGCGTCCGGAGTGAATGGTTTCATTAGTGCAAAACTTAGATATTTTCATTTTATGATAAAATCAAAAGGTATTTTGAAAATTTAAAACACAGGTGCCCTTATTTATGTTGTGTAGAATTACTGTACAAAGTTTCAAGATCTAAATTGTAGTATTCATCGCATAAGAACGGTTTTAAGAGAAATTTGGAGTCTTGGATATTTTTTTCTATCGATAAAATTTTACGGAATCGTAATTTCACAACACAGGCACGTATCCTTAACTATAACATATATGAATTACAAATTGAAATCACAAAATTTGTTAAACAAAACATTGTTTCAAAGTAAGCGATTTATCGTCTCCCCAGGTATAGTGCGCCCTTAAGGATTTATTTTATGTAAAATTTGCCACAGATGGGTTTTAAAATTAACACGGGCATGATAAAAATACCAGTTTACTTGCTTTTTAGTTCTTTGGCATTTCCTAGTATTTTACCAAACTCTAGCAACGCATTATTTTTAGTCCTTTGAGTTAGTATGAGAATAATAGAGAGGGCTTGTTACAAACGGTAACAAGCCCTCTCTATTTATTTACCTATCTCCTTTATTTTTCAGTTTTCATCTATGTTAGTATATTATAGCGTCCCAGAATAAATAAAAAAAACGAGTGTGCTTTAGACCACAAGACTGAAGTAAAACTTTTTTTTTCAAAATATTAATTTATAAAATTGTTCAATTACAAAATTGTCCACACGTCTGTAGGTGGATCAGTCTATGTTCATTCTGGACAGACGCAAATCGCACTCGCACATTAACGTTTAAAAATATACGAAACGTAACTCTCTCTCTTTCTATCTTCACTAACTTAAATCTCCCTCTCGACTTCCGTTCGCACTTTTCGTAACTCATTCACCAGCTTACACCCCAAGTCAAGCGTGTGTAAAGAAGTTTTACTTCAAAAATAAGTACTTTTATTTGTGATACAAAATAAAAGTTTTCATTACTTATTATAACTATAATTATCAATGCCTACCTAAATGCATACCTAAATAAGTAATAGAATAATATATTTTTTGTTATTTGGAGCGTGTACCTACTGTCCCACTGCAGGACAAATGCAGGAAGCATTTGCCCTGCAGTGGGACAGTTCCTTCCTTCCTCGCGACGCCCGCGCCGATGGAAAGACGAACTCGACTCGTACATATATGGAAGACTGGGCCATACACGCGCATAATAGATTATTAGAATTTAGAATGTTATAAATAATTTCATTCCATTTTATTAATTTTAATCTCTAATATTATGTCTAATAATCAGAAAGAGGAATATAAACGTGAATTTGTCGAAATTCAAATTCCGTTCTGCACTACCGTTCTTGACGACCTCCGTGGCGCAGTGGGCGTAGGTAGGCATATCCGGCTAAGACGCAGGAGGTAGCGGGTTCAATTCCCGCCGCGGAACAAATGTTTGCATGATCTACAGATGTATGTTCGGGATCTGGATGTTTTCTATATATTATAAGTAAGCATGTATTTAAAAAAAATATAACTAGTGGTTCGCCCCGAACTGAGATCTCGTGAGAATTCCAAAACAAAAACAAATACGTACAATTAAAACATTTTTAGTCGCTAAATACGTGTAGGGATTGTTGTGCAAGCCGGCCTTAATATTTGACTAATAAAATAGTGCAACGAAATGCAGAACCATTTAACTTGACCTATAGTTTTATTCAAATTACAGGTAACGGGAGTTCATGTAATTTGGATACTTTTTGTGGTACAAATTGCAGTTACTCTGGATTTCAGACTTTTGCCTATATTTGTGTTACTAAAGCTACACGCATACCAAATTTCAGCACTGTGGGGTCACTGGTGTACCCTGTGAATTTTGTCAAAGTTCAGTTTTTATTATACTACTAATAACTTAAAAACAACAAAGTTTAAACTAAAAAAAATGAAGGGGGTCGAAATGAACACACAAATACCTTTTTTTAGACATGCCACTTGACCGTATAGTCCCGTTTTGGTTTTTTTTACTCCTCTTGAACCCCAATATCTCAACAACCCCCCCACATTTTTAGCTCATTTAGTCACACCAAAATTGTGTTATCACTACCTACCTATGTACCAAATTTCACGATAATCGGATAAAAGCTTCAAAAGTTATCCTCGGACAAACAAACATACATACATACAAACAACGCCGATTTGCCCAAGTTGATTTAGCGATCTCGCTTCGTTCGATCAATTATATCAGTTCTATTCTATCAGTTATCTGGTTCCCATAGAATACAATAGAATAATTCTTTATTGTACACCAGGAATACTAAAAAAACTAATGTATGTTAACTATAGTACACACGGCTACACATCAAGCTATACATTTCCAGTATAAGCTGACCTCTCATTCTACGAAAAGCCTAAAAAATACGAGGTCAGTTTATACTGGAAATGTTTAGCTTGATGTGTAGCCGTGTGTACAATGGGCGGCCTTATCGCTCAAAGCGATTTCTTCCAGGCAACCTTTGAATGGAAAGTAAAAAGCGAAGCAGTAATGGGAAGCGGTGCACAGAGTATATTTACAAATGAAAGAAATACTTATAATCCTAATACATAAATAAATACCTAAAGATAGAATAATATATACCAAACTAATAACCTTAATCAATATTCTTACAAATATAATATAACGAGGACAATAAAATTAAAATAAATAAATAAATAAGTAACTCAAATGAGTAACCCATAGTACAAGCTCTGCTTAGTTTGGGGCTAGATAGCGCTTCGTGAAATGCCCAGCAATTTTTATTTATTTATTTACTGACCACGAAAGCTTCCTACTCCACGATAAAGAAAACATATAGTTATTAGTATGACCGGTTTTATTTCTAGCTCGTAAAATATTAGTCTACTAATAGAACCTTGTTGCGAAACCGCTCCTCCTAACATCCATCACAATAACGTTAAGATGACCCTAAAACGATGACAACATCATAACAACTAATTGATCTTATTGTTACTCCCACATACTTGAGCTGCTTACGGAGTGCTCTTCAACAATTTAGCACTTTTGAGAACTATGTCAAAAAGGTTGACTTTATAGTTTTTGTGACATCTCCGAGGTGCTGTGGGCGAGTAAATAACTGAGACGCAAAACAGCCTAGTTTGATTCTTGCTGCAAGACAAATATTTACAGATTTGTAAATATTTGTTCCGTGTCCGAGTGTCCTGTGTTCGTGTGTGTTAAGTAACCACGATACAGGGAATCTTATCGTGGGCCAAAAGATTGGAACATTACATTGACCTGATAGCCTCTTTTTTATTTTTTTTACCCCTCTTGAACCCCAATATCTCAACAACCCCCCAACGTTTTTAGCTTATTTAGTCACACCAAAATTGTGCCATCAGTACCTACTTATTTATTAATTTTTAATTAAGTATTAAATTTCACGATGATCGGATCAACGTTACGAAAGTTATCCTCGGACAAACATACATGCAACGCCGATTTGCCCAAGTTGATTTAGATATTACTATGGTCTTAATAAATAAGAGAGTTAGATCTTCAATAAATACACAGCGAATAAAATTATATATGTTATATAAAGACGTCCACTGCTGAACATAGGCCTCCCCCTTAGATCGCCACAACGAGCGGTTGGTAGCCGTTTGCGCCCAACGGCTCCCCGCGATTCTTACTAGATCGTCGGTCCACCTTGTGGGGGGCCGGCCTACGCTGCGTCTTCCAGTCCGTGGTCTCCACTCGAGAACCTTTCTTCCCCAACGGTTATCGGTTCTACGAGCGATGTGGCCTGCCCATTGCCACTTCAAATTGCTAATTTTGAGAACTATGTCGGCAACTTTAGTTCTTCTGCGGATTTCCTCATTGCGGATTTTGTCACGCAAAGAAACCCCGAGCATAGCCCTCTCCATAGCTCGTTGAGCGACCTTGAGCATACATACATATACACTTTTAATACATATAGTAGTTATAACAAATACATGAAGTTAAAAACGAACTACCTATGAATATGCCTGATTGTAATACTTGAAACAGAGAAAAATTATACATACCAAGAACTAGACTTGTCGAAACCTTTAAACAAGGTACCAGTATAAAGCACGCTTTGTACAATAAGCTTCCGTTAGAAATAACACGACTTTTGAAAGGATTTAAACTCAAACTAAAAATTTTCTTAGAAAACCATCCATTTTATCATTTAAAGGAATACAGCTGTTCATTTTCTCATCTGCATGAGTAGTATCTACTGTAACCTCTTAGTTTAGTTAGTTTAGCCACTGCTTAGTTGTAATTATTTTGTACTAGCTGTTGCCAGCGGCTTCGCACGCGTGGTTTGCCAATAAAAAGTAGCATATGTGTTAATCCAGGTTATGATCTACGTACATACCAAATTTCATCGCAATCGGTTCAGCCGTTCCGGCGTGAAAGAGTAACAAACATCCATACATACAAACTTTCGCGTTTATAATATTAGTAGGAAGTAGGATAGTAGGAAGTAGGATTGATTTTATTTGTTCTATAGTTACTTACATAACTGACATAATTTGTAATACATATATTTTTGACATACCAATATTATGAAATGTAATAAAATGGTGAATTAATGAATACTGAATACTGAAAGTAGGCAGACAACTGTAAACTAACTTATCACATGCTAAAATAACTTTCAAAAGACATAAAAAGTTTCTAAATCACGACCGCGATTAACTAAAGCTTAAAAAAATATTTATAAAAGCTGTAGTGACTCACTATGAAAACTATAAAAAAACATCTATCAACGGCACTACCAATGAAAACTAAAACAATAGAGACTACAATAATTCAGATTTATCCGTTCACAGAACAATAAAATGCGGGGTGAATCGTAAATCAACCAATTAAAGAAGACGGTAGCCCAACTTTAAATATAGGTCACAAAAATCTCACACTAGAGAAGGTAGGGCGCATTGTAGAAAGATTCAGCTACGAGACTCTAACACTCTCACTTCGTTCGTAAGCCAATTCAAAAAGGAATGGTTTGAAAGAAAGAACGTAATAAAAATTGAGTAAAATGACCTATGTATATTTATTTACATAAATTATAGCTGTTTTATCATTTAATTCTAACATAAATAAATAAAATATTGAACAAAAATTGCTGGACATTTCACACAGCGCTATCGAACCCCAAACTACGCAGAGCTTGTACTATGGGTACCAGATAACTGATAGAATACTTATATACATTTTTTTTGTAAATAAATACTTATAATATATAGAGAAACAGCCAGACCCGGAACAAATATCTGTAGATCATGCAAACATTTGTTCCGCCGCGGGAATCGAATCCGCTACCTCTTGTGTCTCAACCGGCTATTCGCCCACTGCACCACGGAGGTGGTCACATATATATAGTTAAAATTGTAAACTGAATGTGATAGACGATGAGATTTTGAAACTGTAACCCTTCAGTTTATCTTAACGTGTAATTGATTTATTCTTGATCAAACAACTTGTAACTGTCTCGATAATAAAAATAATTTAGTTGTACAAAGAATAATTTATTAGTTAATTAACTGAAACCCTGGACATGTACAACTTATGATTTTTTAATTCGATGGCATCAGTACCGTCTTTACCATAAGGGCACACGGGCTCCGTGCCCAGGACCTATCGTCACGGGGGCCCCTAAATGCTCACACTATACATTTTTTTTTCTATTTTAGGTAGATATAACCCGACAAATGTAAAAGACACACTATGTTAAAAGTTCATAGAGTAAATGTGGGCGTTGTTAGCGACTTTCTAGAAACCCTGAGAGCAACAAACCTATGTCAACTCTGTTTTTATATGTAGCTTATCGAATTTTAATCGAACACCAGAACAGTTTTTTTAATCATTATCTAAATAGTGAACATTTTAATAATTATAAGCATTACTTAAAAAGGTACCTATGAAGTAAAACCAATTTACTACACCAATTAGCGGTTACCGACACAAACCACTTCAAATATTAATTATTATTATTAAGGTCATAGCAGAAAAATGTTTTTTTTTCATTCACTTTACTTTCCAACAAGGACCCAAATTCTTGTGTGCCCAAGGGCCCCGACATAGCCTAAGACGGCGTTGGATAGCATACTATTTTAGCGTCCGTGACTAACTATTTCAAGGTTTCGGTACAGTGTCGTACAGTGTGGCAACTCGTGTAGTTTTAAAACATGATGTCAGTCATGCAGTTCTGCGAATATTTTATATGCGGCTCTTTTGAACGTGTCCGTACGATGGTGGAGAGGGGGGGGGGGGGGATTCTATAATTAGTAATTTCTGAGTCACTGATTGACAATGACATAAAAACCATCGGATGTAATGAAATATGCAACCAGCATTTAGGTAGGTTGAATTTAACACATAAAACAAAGCAGAAACACAATCGCGAAGCATAATTGAGGTTCTTCTCGCTATGATCGATCTCTTCTAGACAACCTAAGTAGACTGGATTTACAGTTTGATATAGGAAGTCCATTTAACATAAGATTTTGAGGTTATATCTATCTAATTTAAAAGTAATAACTCTGAATTTATCACGTACCATTTTCTCGGTGTTACGACCGACAATTGTGATATTTGCACTGTGTACGTGGATGTGCAATTCAGGAAATGAAGTACAATTAATATAATTGATTGCACTCCAATACTATCTATCTATTTCTTTTCTTTATTCTAGAAAAGTTTGCCACTCATGCAAATTTGAAAACGTAGACTAAACAGTCATTTTAATTTTAGACGAGCGATACGAGTGACGAGCGTGAACGTTTAAACACCGAAAAACCGCGGAACTTATTGAAATTGAACTTGGAATAGGAATGTATTATGAAATAACATAGCCATAAGGAGAGATTAAGTTTCTTCTATGCCTGAAACTAAAGTACTTGCCGAGAGGTTAGTACAGGTTGCTATCTTCATCGTTATCTAAATAATCATGTCATAATCGTGACGACCTCTGTGGCGCAGTGGGAGTATAGCCGGCTGAGACGCAGGAGGTAGGTTCGATTCCCGCCACGGAACAAATGTTTGCATGATTTACAGATGTTCGTTCAGTGTCTGGGTGTTTTTCTATATATGTATGTATTTACAAAAAATAGTATATAAGTATTCTATCAGTTAACTGGTTCCCATAGTAAAATATCTGCTTAGTTTGGGGCTAGATAGCGCTATGTGAACTATCCAGCAATATTTATATTTATTTATTTCTATTCATGTCCGTTTTTTATTCGTTATCCGGTTAGGTATAACAAATAAAAAAGGCACATACGCGAGAAATACCCATTTTAATCAGTAATTATGTACAGTGATCACGAAAGTTTGAAAAATACTAATATTCATATTATTCTTTCACGAGGATTTCATCTGTATTCGGTCATTATCTTTCGCTAAGCAATATGTGCCCTCTTGTGACTTTGTCAACTCAAGAAAGACGGGGCAAGAAAATGAGTTATGATGCCAAAAGATAAGACTCATTTACACTGATGCAAAATACCTACATACCGGTCGAGATACCGACTAATAATATCGGTTGATTCATAATTATCAGCCATATGACGTCTACCGCTAAACATAGGCCCATAGGCACATATGCCATAGATTTACAAAGCCACCAATCTTGTGCATCCTTCAAACAACGGCCGACAGCAATTTTTATAAGCTGGTAGCCCCGAATAAAAAAGTTACCACAAAGTTAATATTAAATCACACTAATATTATAAATGTGAAAGTTTGGATGTTTGTTTGTTACTCAATCACGTCATAATGGCTTAACCGATTTCGATGAAATTTAGTGTGTTGGTAGATTATGACCTGGATTTCAATATAAGCTACTTTTTGTCGACAAATAACGCGTGCGAAGCCGCTGCGGAAGCTGTAAGTTACAAACGTAATCGTCTAGAGTATATTCTATTATATAGTCATAAGAAATTGTCTTTATCTACAAACTAGTTCGGCGGAGGTCATTAGTACGCCATGACACGCTCAACCTAGTTTGGGTACTAACTAATATTGTCCAACCAGGAACAAACACATAATCTATAGTATTTCTATTTCTTTATTTTCTCGATGACAGTTCTAATTGGATAGTTGTAGTGTTGTGACCAAATAAGTAATGATATCGATCGCGATAGTGACGATTCATCAGATTTTGATTAAAATAAATAAATAAAGATTACCTGTCGTTATAATTATTTCGTTTCATTGTCGAGTACCTACCTATACCTACTTATTGTACAACAGCTTCGAAAATTTTAAAGAAGTTGGCATTATCAATCAAAAATTAATACGTGTAACATCTTGTAATGAAATATAATATTAGTTAATAAATTTGTACAAAAGTATCCGGCAGTAGTTTAGTTTCTTACATTTTGTAAAAAAATATCGGGTCTGTTATCGTGTTACGTTTATCGATAGTTACATCCCTATCAGTTTCTCCGACTCTGGTATAACCTTGTACGTGCGTAAGCGTCATATTTTTATAAAATAATGCATACATAATGTAAAATAGACGCTCGTTCAAGTTTCCACAGGAGCTGTCATCGAGAAAATAAAGAAATGGAAATAGTATAATAACTAATTCTTTGATTCTAATAACTAGTGTTTAGCCACAAACTGATATCTCGCGAGTCTCCGATTAAAATAAAAAAAATATCATTTGTAATCTTTGACTACAGTTGACCTACAGTTTCATTAAAATTACAGGTAACGGGAGTTCGTGTTTTTGGTTATCCTTTTTTGGGATACAAATTGCAGTTATTCTGGATTTCAGACTTTTGCCTATATTTGTGTCATGCATACCAAATTACAGCACTGTAGGGTCACTGGTGTACCCTGAAAATGTTGTCAAAGTTCAGTTTTTATTAACTAATAACTCAAAAACTATAAAGACTACTAAAAATGGAATCTAAATGTACTAATGTATACCTTGCATTTGACGTGCCACTTGATCTAATAGTCACATTTTAATTTTTTATACCCCTCTTGAACCATAATATCTCAACAAACCCCCAACATTTTTAGCTCATTTAGTCACACCAAAATTGTGCCACCTATGTATCAAATTTCACGATGATTGGACCAATGCTTCGAAAGTTATCCTCGGACAAACAAACATACATACATAAAACGTCGATTTGCCCAGGTTGATTTAGAGATCTCGCTTCGCTCTATCAATTATTAAATTTAATTTTAGTAAAATTTCATATTATTTTATTTAATTTTAATTCCGAATAAATATTCAATGCAGTTGTTGGGTAAGAACCTCAATTTTACATTAGAGTCGTGCAACAATATTTCGGAATGCCAATTCCATAGTCAGATATAGATCTAATCTGGATACGCAAGGCTAGCTGAAAAATGATGCTGCCTCTAGTCTGTCAAGTTAAGGTGATGAATGGGGTCGAGACATAAACAGGAGACCAAGATGCGGGTGTACTGCTGGGCGTCAAGACTAAGACCAGATCACCCAAGACGTTAGTCCACGTTCACCACGTTCGACATCACTTGTCTTCGGCAGTGACCGTGTCGCTGTCTTTTGTATTGCGCCGCGATCTCTGAAACAGGTCGCGAACTGAACATATACAAAAGCCTAAAGTTCAGTAACGGTCTCATCTCTCGTCTCGGTTTATGAAATAGAACTGCTTATGACCACTGTTACACAATTTAGCACCTATGGCACTCCATTTTTTTATGTTATTTGTGGGGAAACAAGCTTAAGCCCACCTGATGGTAAGCGGTCACCGTCGCCTATTGACACCGGCTACACCCGGGGTATTGTTGATGCGTTTCCTACACTGTAGAAACCTCTTTACATTTATCTCGAAGCGTGCCATGTCGTAGCCTAATGGGAAATCCTCAGATGGTAGCTCATTCCACATCTTGCAAGTATGTGGTAGAAAAAATCGCGTGAAGCGTGTGGTGCGCGATACCCAATTGTCTACGATATGTGAATGAGTTTTATTATGTTGTCGAGAAGTACGGTGGTAAAATCTCGACGACGTGATCAAATAGCTTCTCAGAACATTCCCCATTATACAACCATACATATTTCTAATTAAATTCCAATCAAACCAAATGGAGCTGCCCCTGTCTTAACTCGAACCACACTTTTACATTTTTTAGAACTGATCTTCTATCTTCCGTCTCAGTCTCATGTCTCTGACTCGATTCGAACCCCTTTACAATTATTTGAGAGAATTGGGGGTAAAAAGAACATTCTGTTATACCGGTCGGTATCAGACCTGTGTAAGAGGATGTAATTGTGTCACGTTTTGGTATTAGCTTTAAGTAGAACAGGTAATCACGGAAGATTGGTTTTGTAGCCCAAAGACTGCATCAAAACTGAAAGATCAGTCAGAGCCTTGTATTCGTGACCAAAGGAGAAAATCTACAGTAATATTTTAAAAGTAATGCATGGATAGATAGGTAGGTACCTAGTTTCAGTTTCATTCATTTTATTGTAGTTCAATTTTAGGGAATCATTATTGTATAATCTTTGGTCCTGGATATACTTGGACGTTAGTGTAGCCCATAAAATACATTCATCATCATGGCAGCCAAAGAACATCCACTACTGAGTAAACGCTTCTCCCATACATTTTCAGAGCGACCAATCTGGTGCGGCCTACGACCTAAAGGCTCCAAGCAATCTTTTTTCTTTTATGTAGTGAACTCAACTCGAGAAATTATCTGCCCCAATGACCGCTATGTGCAATCAGCTGAATACTTTTTACTCAATGCAGGTGATGCCACGGGTAAGAGCTAGTATAATTACATGGCCTTTAACTTCGATGTACGAAAAGCAAGAATGCTAAACACGAACCCTAGTATAAACCTTAAAACAAGTCCACCCAGGGTAATCGAATACATTTGCAAATCATTCTAAAGGTTTCGGTATCTTACCGCAAACCCGCTAAGGTCAGCAAGTTTCAGATACAAAGAGAACACACGACAAAATTTTATTTTAATCCCCCCATCTCGAGTATTTTTGTTCTTCGATATCTGAGTGCATAAGCCGCTTTTATCCGCTAGAGGATAAAGTAAATTGAATTTAGAACATCGTGTGCACTAAGTTTGTCAATTCAAAACATCATTAAACCTATTTACTTCTACCTCCATGATGCCGAATTTATCATACAACCTTTTTTAATTTGTTAAAAACTCAGACTCGGAACCTTCTTGGTGTATTATTTTTTTTGCATTTAGTCATTTCCTCGCTGAGGTGGGATCGAGTGCAAAGATTTTTCACCTCGTGCTCTTTTGATTCCCTCGCTCAGGATTCCAATTTATAAATTTTAGCATCCTTCGCTTGCTCGGTCATCAAAATCGAGCATGCGGTTAAAAACCAACTTTGCACTTTTGTTTAACAAATAACTATTTAAGCATCGAGTTAAATAAGTATCTCAAACTCACATAGTCGATAATTATTCTAACCTCACAGTTTTCAATGGAACTCACCCAAAAGTTCAGATCCGGCGAGACAAAGGCTGTTTCTAGAGAGGAGACCAGACCACGCGTAACAGCGTTGTAGAACGCCGCGCAGGCTATGCACGATGAAGCACAATCTGCACGATAAAGCTGGCAGAAACTGGATGAAAAGAGCCGAAGAGCAGATTCAGTGGCGCCGAAAATCGGTTTGGGAGAGCCCTACGTCCAGTAGTAGACTGCTATAGGTTGATGGTGCTGGGTCAAAAGGTACCATTCATCAGAACTGTACAGGAAAGGCAAGGTGTCATTATCATATATGTGGATATTTTTCTCATTCACTGCTCAGCTTTGCCACACAGCTCTGATCAAAATCCAGGTTGGATCTCCAGCAAGCTTTTTCAAACTCTAAACATGACTAGCGTACACATGTAGTCATGGAGAAATATGGTTTTAGGGATTTTTGTGGAATACCGAGGTATATTCTCATCGTAGCTCAAAACTGGAAACCGCGGACTGCTTTGCCTGTTACGATTTGGTTAATTCACAAATATTTGAATAAACTAACGAGTGAAAATTCTTTATCATACAAAATAAAACAATCTGGGTATAGGTGAACTTAATGCTAAAAGCATTCACTCCCAGTTAACGTTTGCGTAATGTGTAATTATATATTTTTAATACGCATCGCGAATACTTTCTATTATTCGTATTCGGCATTACTCGACTTTTTCGTAGAATACTTACCTACCGCATAATAGCTAGTATTATTCGACATTTACAAACTGTATAAAATGTATATTGCTGTTATACCAGGCATCTTAGGTAATTTACAAAAAATATCTTCATGTTAATCTTATTGATAAGTTTTTGCCTGCAAATAAATATTTTTCATTTTCATTTTAATTTGGCGAATAGTTCTCTAAAATACCTAGATTTAAAAATAAATAAACATTATTTAAATAACAAACAAAACACTTAGTATTATTTAATATCATTAATATAAAAAATTAGCCTAAAATCAGTCATGTAATGTTGAAGGTAATTAGTTAGGCTTTTTATTTAATATTTACAGTCCAAAAGAGGCAGATTGTGGTGCAAAACATATAGTTTTCTGCACGATTTGGATCAAGTCGGTTGCACTTTTCTTCATAAATCAAACCTGCCTTAGAAAATAGTATTTCTAAACAGAGCTCGCTGGTGTAATTAAATATCGATTTCTTTAACTTCCTTGTTCTCTTTTTCCATAACTTTTTTAAAATTAAATTAACAAATAAATGATTGGTAAGTTCAAGACTTGATGTTATTATTTGATAACAAATACATTATTTTGAGTGTTTCTTTTTTTATGTGGAATAAAAATGGCGAGTTAATCGACTATCCGCTATAACAATTATTCGCGGCATCCTATGCCTTCTGGTCTTAAGGACATAAAATAATTTATGTCTATAAAACACAAACGTTAAAAACAATAATAATTGCCTCTTGCTCTGACTTAACAGTTTGATCGTCCGTCTAACCAAAACCCGGTTTATGTGAGTCAAGAATGTAGCCCCCCGGGTGCAATACGGTAGTCCCCATCCCGAGGGAGCCCTAACTGACGAGGACCCAACCAGAACGCAATTTGTGTAAATCTCGCGAAACAAAGATCTTTCTTGTGATTGATAAGGATACGGATATAGAGAGGATTTGTTAAGCCACTGTGTTTTTTTACTAAATCGAGAGAAGTACTTGTGAAAACCTGCTAGCTTTTCCACTGCAAAGCACAATAACTATTGAAAAAGAAATAAGCAAGAACATTCATATTACATTGAAGTTATTAATATGACAATAAATTGCTTATCTGGACGATATAACCAAAAACGGCAAATTCCTGCTATTTCCTACAAAATAATGCTAAGACGGTTCGATTTCAAACATCCACCTATAAATTGCAGAAGTAATGTGTAATTCCGTTGATTTCTATTTTGAGCTCATGCCATTAACTACCTTGCCACTTAAAACACTGACCAAGGTCTAGTTACACTCACAAACCCAACAGGTCCGCAAGTAAACAGTCAATAACCATCGACCCGTCTCTTTATGACTCAATCTATCTAAAAATTCTGTTTGTCCAACCTCCATAAAGTTCAATGGTTTACGGTCTCGTTGCGAGAAGCAGAGCATTGTAAAGCAAGTCTAGTAGCGCAAATCACTAAATGTAAGCTCTATTACACATTATTAAAGGGCAGTGATTGTATACCAGCGGGGCTATTTCGAATTGACAATAAAGCTCGGATATCTTTCCGACACGGATTCAAAGTTTGATAGTTTACAAAATAGCGTTCGCGGATTCGAAATTGAATCCAACAAGAACTGTCGGACCCATCCGATAGCTTTCCGACGTTTCAAAATAGCCCCGCTGGAAATGTAGATACTGGTGTCGAATGTCAATTCTGTCGCAACATTCTGTGTCAATTAAATCGCTGACCCTAAAATATTTTTGACGGTTTTCAATTACATTGTTCGTTACTAAACGAGTACTAAATACCTCTTTTTACGCTTCATTTGCTGAGTTTCCATTAAAGTAAACAGCACCTAATTATAATTAAATTTACATAATTTAGTACAAAAAGTAATATGTCGAAATAAATGGTGTTGAATGATGCGGCTCTACAAGTAGTTGGTAATTTTACATATCTGGGGCACATTGTAACTCAAAGCCTGAATGATGACGCAGACGTTGAAAGGGAGCGTAGGGCGCTGGCGGTCCGGGGGAATATGATCGCTTGTAGGTTCGCTCGCTGCTCCAGGGAAGTGAAAGCCACTCTTATTAAGGCTTACTGCCAGTCCTTTTACTCGAGTAGCCTCTGGCTTAACCACACCCGCCGGGTGGCCAGCGCTCTACAAGTCCAATATAACGATATCTTCAGGATGCTGATGCGGCTGCCTCGCTTTTGCAGCGCATCGAATATGTTTGCAGAGGCGCACACGGACGGTTATCATGCGATCATGCGCAAGAAAGTCGCGTCCATACTCAAGTGTGCGCGCGGCAGTAGCAACGGCATCCTACAGATGATTGTTTCCTTTCTGTACTGCCCCATCCTTACCAAATGGATGTGTGGTGAACCTACATATTATTTATTTATTTGTATATATCAATAATTATATACATAAATAAATACATACTTTGTTACAGTTTACACTTACATAAATAATAATACAGCTATATAATATTTAACAAATATATTACTTACTTTATAAATAAAACACTACATACTATTTATCTAATTATTATATAAAATATTTCAATTTTATATTATTATCGAGCGCCCGCCATCAGTGTGTAGTATGGAAACGCAAACTGGTTCCAGCGGCCATAATAACTATCGCCTAATCTGTGCCGGCCCCAGCCAGTGCATTGCTCAGCGGCAAATTGAGTTTCGTTCGACGCACGAGTCCGGATCTACCTTTTGCCGCGAAACCCGCGTCACTTTCTGCTCCGCTCGAAGCTTTATTACGCGCTTAGATATTTTGTTCAGTGTATTGACTAGGAACGCTTATGCTTGTGCTTAAACTATTGTTTCTTCTTCTTTCTGTTATACTCCTTCTATTTTTTATATGTGGTGTTTGTGGTCAATAAACAATCAGTGTCTTGTGAACTTTATCTTGTTATTCCGGCTACGGACAGATACCTATCTAGCCACACATTACACTAGGATACACCACACCTACCCATAACTGGTGACCCCGAGAAGAACATTCCAGAAAAATGAGCAAAGACGGTAGCAGCGGTACGTCGCGGACGGAGCGAGAGTGCGTTTCCATTGACCCGCCCGGATATTCACCTGAACTTTTTCGTGTTGGCGTGAAGATACCACCATTCTGGCCCGAAAACCCCACAATATGGTTCTCCCAAATTGAAGGTCAGTTCAGTATGGCGCGGATCACAGATGACTTGACTAAGTTCAACTATGTCCTCTCGCACTTAGACAGACAGTATTCAGTGGAGGTAGAAGATGTTATTATTTCACCCCCCACCACTGGCAAGTACGAGAAGCTAAAGAGTGAGCTCATCAAGCGTCTTTCCGTCTCCAAAGAGAAGAATGTCAAACAGCTCCTGCAGTCTGAAGAGTTGGATGATCGCAAACCTTCGCAGTTCCTGAGGCACTTGCAGCATTTGGCCGGCACCTATATCCCGGAAGATTTTCTTAGGTCAATTTGGACGAGCCGACTGCCGAACAACTTGCAGACAATCATCGCTTCTCAGATGAGCCTTTCCCTCAGTGAACTTGCTGATTTGGCTGATCGCGTTCACGACATCGCTCCTGCCTCACCTCAAGTGGCAGCGGCATCCAGTTCCAGTACTGATTCGGCGTTGGACATCATGGCGCGGCAGATCACGGAGCTGACCAGGCAGGTCAGCGCCCTCACAGCAGAAGTCCATGAACGTTCCCGTTCCCACAGCCGACAGATGCCAAAAGGAAGACGAGGCGAACGAAGCCGTACACCTGCGAGAAGATCCCAGTCGAACTATAGGAAGTTCCCTAATTGTTGGTACCACTTTAGATTCGGCAGCCAAGCGGACAACTGTATCCAGCCCTGCGACTACAAGTCGGGAAACGAGAAGGGCAGTCGATAATGGCGACTGAAGATTGCCCTCTCACTACTGGTCGCCTATTCGTCACAGACCGCAGATCGGCTGTCCAGTTTCTTGTGGACACGGGGAGCGACTTATGCGTCGTACCACATTCTGCGTTCCGACAACGTGTGAAGATGGACTATGAATTGTGTGCAGCGAACGGTTCATCCATAAAAACTTACGGCTGGGTTGAGATGAACCTCAACTTAGGTCTCCGTAGGGACTTTGTGTGGCGTTTCATTGTAGCTGATGTAACAAAACCTATTATAGGCGTAGATTTTTTGTCCTATTTTAATTTAATTGTAGATGTTCGTAATCAGCGTTTAATTGATGCCACCACTAATTTGTCAACCGTAGCTACCATTGTACAGGTAAACGATAGCCTTATTTCTAGTGTAAAGGTCGTGACTGGTGATTCGAAATATCATAATTTACTTTCTGAGTTTCCAGACTTGACACCACCGGCAGGCGCTCATCGCACCCCTAAACACAATACAGTCCACCACATTCGCACCACACCAGGCCCTCCAGTATCGTGCACACCTCGTAGACTGGCACCAGACAAGTTAAAAATTGCCAAGTCTGAGTTCGAGGCAATGCTAGCGACAGGTACCGCTCGTCCTTCGGAGAGTCCATGGTCGTCACCACTACACCTAGCTCCTAAAAAGGATAATGGTTGGAGACCGTGCGGTGACTACCGTATGCTCAACGCTAGGACGATTCCAGATAAGTACCCTATCCGTCACATTCATGATTTTGCCCATAGCTTATCTGGTTGTAAGGTTTTTTCAACAATTGACCTCGTTAAGGCCTTCAACCAGATTCCTGTCTTTGAAGAAGACATCCCAAAATGCGCCATTTCGACGCCATTTGGGCTTTTTGAGTTCCCTTTCATGAATTTTGGATTGCGCAACGCAAGTCAGACGTTCCAGAGGTTCGTTGATGAGATGACTCGTGGCCTAGATTTCTGTTACCCTTATCTCGATGACTTTTTAATCTTTAGCCGCAGTGAGTCTGAGCATGAAGATCACCTTCGCCAACTTTTTACTCGGATGAAAGATTACGGCATGCTCATCAACACTGCTAAATGCGTCTTCGGTAAGTCAGAGGTAGCATTTCTAGGCTACCATATCTCTCAACACGGAACGAAACCTCTGGAAGGTAAGGTTATGGCTATCAAGGAATTTCCTGTTCCTAAAACGGCCAAACAGCTTAGAAGGTTCTTGGGCATGTTAAACTTTTATAGGAGGTTTATCCCCCAAGCAGCCCAAATCCAAGCACCTTTGAACGCTTTACTGACCGGCTCCATAAAAGCATCGCATCCTGTTGATGTAAGCGGGGACTCGTTAAAGGCTTTTGAAGCATGCAAGGAAAGCCTTTGTAATGCAGCAATGTTGGCTCATCCTGAGTCAAAAGCTAAGTTAGGTCTTGTTACTGATGCCTCTGATTTTGCTATCGGTGGAGTCGTGCAACAACTTGTGGACGACAATTGGCAACCTCTAGCCTTTTTCTCACGCAAGTTAAGCCCTACACAACAAAAATACTCACCATATGATAGAGAGCTCCTTGCTATCTATGAGAGTATAAAGTATTTCCGTCATTGGCTAGAGGCTACAGTTTTCACTATCTATACCGACCACAAGCCACTGTGCTTCGCATTCCATGAAAGGAAGGCATACAGTAGCCCACGTCGGTATAGACATCTAGACTATATATCACAGTTCTCAACCGATATACAGCACATCGCCGGAAAAGATAATGTCGTTGCTAACACGCTTTCCCGGGTCGAGGAACTGCAGAGTCCTGTAGATCTAGAAGTGATAGCCAAAGCCCAAGACTCTGATTCCGAAATAGCGGATTTTCTTTAACAAGAAACTAGTTTGCACATTAAAAGGTTGAATATACCTGGAAGTCGCAATCAACTGTACTGCGATGTCAGTACAACGACTCCCAGGCCTTTAGTACCCAAGACCTTGCGCAAACAAGTTTTTGATAGTTTGCACTCGCTATGCCATCCTGGTGCTAACGCAAGCGCTAAATTAGTGGCAGAACGCTTTGTTTGGCCCCTGATGAGGAAAGATTGTCGCGAATGGTCTAGGGCGTGTTTGGCTTGCCAGCGCACAAAGGTAAATCGTCACGTATCGGCGCCGTTAGGCACCCACGATTTACCTAAAGCGCGATTTAAATACGTTCATTTAGACCTTATCGGACCGTTACCTCCGTCTGGTGATTTTCGGTACTGTATGACAGCAATCGATCGCTTCACGCGATGGACTGAGGTTGTCCCACTCACCAATATCACCGCAGAATCAGTGGCCAAAGCGTTTCTGTCAGGATGGATCGCTCGATTTGGTTGTCCTACCGACATTGTTACTGACCGCGGTAGGCAATTCGAATCAGCGTTATTCGAGCAGCTATCAAAATTTATAAGTTTTAAGCATCGTAAGACCACCAGCTACCACCCTCAATGCAACGGTCTCATAGAAAGGTTTCATCGGCAGTTAAAGGGAGCAATCATGTGCCATGCCGACAGTACCTGGACCGAAACATTACCTCTCGTGCTACTTGGCATAAGAAGTTCTTTCAAAGAAGATCTTCAATCTTCCTCGGCCGAGTTAGTATACGGTGAGCCGTTGCGCCTTCCAGGTGAATTCTTTGGCCATAAAGTTGACAAATGCACGACTGATATTACTGATTTTTCAGCACGTATCAGATCATTTGCCAACAATTTACAGCCTGTCCCAACTTCACACCACTCAAATAATAAAATCTTTATATACAAAGATCTTTCGTCTTGCTCTCACGTATTTCTGAGAGAAGACGCATTGAGAGGTGCATTACAACCGGCATACACTGGCCCTCATGAAGTGGTCGAGAGAAATGCCAAAACATTTAAAATTAAAGTGAAAGGCAAAGTCATGACGGTATCGGTAGACCGACTTAAACCAGCCTACATACTGTCACACTCTAATCCCACTATTCCAGATCCTGATCCTAGTCAATCTTCCATTCCTACTCAAATACCTATCAAGAATACAACTCGTTCTGGGCGTCAAGTTCGATTCCCGGACTATTATCGCCCGCTAAACGCGGTCTCTGGGGGGGAGTGATGTGGTGAACCTACATATTATTTATTTATTTGTATATATCAATAATTATATACATAAATAAATACATACTTTGTTACAGTTTACACTTACATAAATAATAATACAGCTATATAATATTTAACAAATATATTACTTACTTTATAAATAAAACACTACATACTATTTATCTAATTATTATATAAAATATTTCAATTTTGTATTATTATCGAGCGCCCGCCATCAGTGTGTAGTATGGAAACGCAAACTGGTTCCAGCGGCCATAATAACTATCGCCTAATCTGTGCCGGCCCCAGCCAGTGCATTGCTCAGCGGCAAATTGAGTTTCGTTCGACGCACGAGTCCGGATCTACCTTTTGCCGCGAAACCCGCGTCACTTTCTGCTCCGCTCGAAGCTTTATTACGCGCTTAGATATTTTGTTCAGTGTATTGACTAGGAACGCTTATGCTTGTGCTTAAACTATTGTTTCTTCTTCTTTCTGTTATACTCCTTCTATTTTTTATATGTGGTGTTTGTGGTCAATAAACAATCAGTGTCTTGTGAACTTTATCTTGTTATTCCGGCTACGGACAGAATAGATACCTATCTAGCCACACAATACACTAGGATACACCACACCTACCCATAGATGCAAATACTTTAAGGTAATAGTTAAGTTAGTATATTATTTATAATTATGTCGATTTAATTATTAAACCATTGACATTTACATATTAATTTTGAATTTTTGTAAGTAGGTATAATTATTTGATGATTTTGTAACTATGAAATATTGTGTGTTAGTGGTTAAGTATTTTTGTATGGATTTTAAATCTGAATTAAATAAGATGATAAATAATTAATTAATCGCGTTCAAGTTGCCACGTCAATGATATTGTCCTAACAAAGCTATAATGCTCGATAGAGAAGACTCATGTGAATCCACAGCTTCAACGAATCGATAGCGTTGAACAACTGTCAATTGGTCTACAATCGCACATGCAGATGATACACTGTACTTGAAATACATTGTCGATACGTAGGTGTAGCTTTACGCGGATTGATGAATCACTGATCTGCCTCGCATTTATATTTGAAGCGTGCTCTGAAACTATCGTGTTTTAGGAAACAGCTGAAGGCAATGTTCCGTGAAATTGTTACTTGACACGATAAATAAAAGATGATTTCACCCAACAGTTTCGTAACCTAAGTTGCTGCTTACACATTCATTCTGTAACTTGAGATATCAGCTTTTGATTGAAACTCAGATGTCTCCTAAGTGTTGATATAATTGATGAAATCATTAACATCACAGGGATCACTTTGAAATGTACATTTTTGTTCTTCCCCCGTGACCATTCCATGATACTCCATAGAAACGGACTGATTAATTACCTATCTCTTCTACAGATACAGCGGCCTGTCCATACGTGGTTTGTAGGTATGTGTGGAAATTTACTATAGGGCACATAGGGCAGGCCTACTGTTACGTTGCAAGGGACAATGCAATACGAGTCGAGTGTCACTTTTTTACATACCTAGTAGTAGTGTTATAGTTAGTATACATTCATGGCTCAAAGTAATTTCAGAGTAATTTTTAAGGTTTCGGAATGTAAAAGATAAGACACCCGTAAAACTAACTTTGTATCCTAAATCCTTACAATAGTTTGGCTGGCTTTAGACTAAATAGTTCTATCCGATTAAATTACTATGTACATATAGGATATCTCAAACATAAAATTATGCCAAATAAGGGCACATTTCGCCGACAATTTATTTTACACTTCAAAATTTAAATCGACACGTTGCTCTCGGCTTAAAATCGCATATTCATGTTTTCTGCCAGAACCAGATGTTGCAAGCAACGGATAAAGTTAAATATTGCTGATGAATAAATTGTAAATTTATTTCCATTACCTGTTCTGAAATTGATTTAAGAGTTAATGACAGGACGTGCCATTTTGTAAGCGATTACAAGATACTGGATAACATAATTAATCCCAACATTTATGTGGAATAGGTGGGCATATGGCACAGAAACGTGGTCTGTCATTATAGGCCTCATGATAAGGATCAAGGTCGCTCAGCATGCCATGGAAAAGTCTAATGCTTTGTCTCTACGAAATCGAATCAGAAATGAGACTGTAGACAAACTAAAGTCATTGTCAACTGAAGTGCCAGTGAATGGGTTACATAGCTAAAAGACGGCTTGCAGAAATTTCAGAAAGACGACGAGGATAGAAAGGTTACTGGGAGCCGTTGGGTGCAGGCCGTCCAAGATTGCTTGCTCAGAAATGTATAAGGGATGCCTATGCCTCTATATTAGCAGTGGACTTGACTAATATGATGAAGAAACCTTACAAGTAATCTTGAATGATAATCGTAAAATAAATATCCTACAAAATCATTTTGACACAAATCCGACTTTCTTCTCACAACTTTTCATACGAATCCAATAAAAACATCACTGAACTTCTTACATAGATAAGTTTATATAAACGTACTAGTGGACCCGCCGAACTTCGTACCGCCTTGACATGCATATAACGCGGGCTGTCAATATACGTCACCCTGGTAGAATTGTCAATTGTTGTCCCCGGCCATCATTATGTATGAGAAATTGAATGACTTCCACAAATAATTCAATACCAAAATTAGCCAAATCGCTCCACCCGTTCTCGAGTTATAGCGAGACTAACGAACAGCAATTCATTTATATATATGTATATAGACAATATCTCGAGATAACTCCGACCGAAGCATCTGTTTCAAACGATATTCATTTTTTTTACATCCTCTTTGACGATATTTGCAGCACGCATTCTGTCAATTCTATGTCAAACGTCATAAGGTTACATTATAAAAGCGCTAAGGTTAGATTATAAATAGTTTTATATGGTGGTTAAGTATTCTTAAATTTTCTGATTTTGCGCGCAATTTTCTTAATTTTTTCTTTCATAAGAACCTTCTCCTGAGAATAAGAAATACAACAAAAAAAAAGAATTAGCGAAATCGGTCTAGCCGTTCACGCGTGATGGCGTGACCAAGGGAAATATGGCTTCATTTTTATATATAGAGATTACTGTTGGCAGCATAAAACCACAAAGTTCTATAACAAAAGCATACTTACTTTATTTGTAAAGAAAATATGCGAAAAACTATAAATTTCCTTAAATATTGGGATGGAACGGATGTTCCGTTATATTTTATGGGAAATTCATTGTTATTCCCCCTATAAAGAATAACAAATTATTATTTTATGCATGCTTAGAAACAGATTCTGTTCAGCCCCAGTGGGTTCGTTTGACAAGATATCTTGAACCAGACAAGAATTATAAGGAACGGAAAACCAATTTCTTTTCTGAATTATAGTGTGAATTTGTAGGTCTGTTTGAGGCAATAGCGTCAAGGATTACAAAAAAAAAATTATCGTAGCTGGTTCGATTCCCACCGTTGAACAAATGTTTGCATGATCTACATATATTTGTTTCGGGTTTGGATGTTTTTCTATGTAATAAGTATTTACAAAAAAAGTGTGTACATATTCTATCAGTTATCTGGTTCCCATAGTACAAGCTCTGCTTAGTTTGGGGCTAGATAGATCTGTGTGAAATGTCCAGAAATATTTATTTATTTATATTATTTATTATTTATCAGTAAGAGAATCGGCGAATCGCTGAATTTGAGTACTAGAAACACTAAACCACTTTATAATATGCAGGGGAAATCTTATTTTGTCAATCTCCATGTCGCAGTAGGCGAATAACCAGTTGAGACGCAGGAGGTTGCGGGTTCAATATCCGCCACGAAATAAATACATATTTATATAAATATTGAGATTTGTGAGATTCCTAGTATCTAGTAGACTCTAGTACTTAAGTTAACGCTAAGTAATAGTTAGTATTTTTTATATTTACTATATTTTTTTTTATTTGTTTTTTAATCATCACGGTGAGAACCAATTACATTGATTAAATATTCAAAGGTAAGTACATATTATTAGAAGAAGAAGAACGTCCAAGTCTATTAGTAATTTTAAAACAAAAGTGCACACCCATTATCTGTCCGTGTGTCGAAGTTGTAGCTGCTTGTTAATTCATCATAACTATTTTTATAGTTGCTTATTGTATTAAAATTAAACTTGTGTTAATACTAGTGTTTTAGGTTTATAGTATGTAGGTATGTTTTTAATTGTATATAGATGCACCGCCGTCATGTGATACATTATAATCCTGGCCATACAAAGGTTGTCTGGAAGAGATCGCTCTTAGCGATAAGACCGCCCATTGTACTAAATCTATTTGTAAGAATTATGTTCTGTATTTACTTCGGTGTACAATAAAGAGTTATCTTATCTTATTACAACAACAATGCATACAAATACAGTTCTGATATTATCATGTCAAGAGTAAAATATCTAACAATAGGTATTACAAAAAAATCAAAATAAGGATATTAAAATAGAATTCATAGCAATAAAAAAGCAATATCAAAGAAATAAACTAACATGTCAATCATACTCGTACATCACGCTCACAGAACCTCAGACACTCAGACATTACTTTCGTCCATCCGTGCGCAAACAAATCATACTCAGGATTATACTCAGGAATCAATCAATCACACTCAGGAATACTTGGAGATGGAACAAGCTTATGTCCCACCTGATATTAAATGGTAACCATCACCTAAAACCAAAGAATTAGAATAGGTCACGCACGTTAGAAATGTGCCCTACGATGAACTGCCCTGCATCCATCAACTTGAGTTACACCATGTTTATTCCTTTTCTATTAGATAAATAGATTTAAATCAACCTATCAATCAATGCAAACAACAAAACACTGTATCTATGGATAATTATATGGATCTTCTTCTTAGCGTGTCAATAGCTTCACTTATATTATGTTAGATAGGTAGGTACATTGATGGCGTCAGGAGAAGCCATGTTAAGTCTTCCATTGTGTAGGTGTTTAATACAAAGGGCACATTAGCAGGTGTTTTATCACTGTGCAGGGTCACCACAGTCGCATTGCGTTTGGCTGGGATCTCTGAACCCCCATTTGTACATATTGGTCTCTGCAGCGACCAACCTGTGTGCGAAGCCTGTGTCATGCCCTGGTGGAAGCTGTTCTTGAGAAGAAATGAAGTCAGATGGTGGGGGGGTACTATCCACAGTGCGCGTCTAGCAACAGATGGGTCGTCGCTGGTGGCCTGCGTGGAACGCTGAAAACTTTTTTTTTATTGATGATGAGTTTGGCTGGGATCTCTGAACCCCCATTTGTACATATTGGTCTCTGCAGCGACCAACCTGTGTGCGAAGCCTGTGTCGTGCCCTGGTGGAAGCTGTTCTTGAGAAGAAATGAAGTCAGATGGTGGGGGGGGTACTATCCACAGTGCGCGTCTAGCAACAGATGGGTCGTCGCTGGTAACCTGCGTGGAACTCTGAAAACTTTTTTTTTATTCATGATGAGTTTGGCTGGGATCTCTGAACCCCCATTTGTACATATTAGTCTCTGCAGCGACCAACCTGTGTGCGAAGCCTGTGTCGTGCCCTGGTGGAAGCTGTTCTTGAGAAGAAATGAAGTCAGATGGTGGGGGGGTACTATCCACAGTGCGCGTCTAGCAACAGATGGGTCGTCGCTGGTGGCCTGCGTGGAACGTTGAAAACTTTTTTTTTATTGATGACGAGTTTGGCTGGGATCTCTGAACCCCCATTTGTACATATTGGTCTCTGCAGCGACCAACCTGTGTGCGAAGCCTGTGTCGTGCCCTGGTGGAAGCTGTTCTTGAGAAGAAATGAAGTCAGATGGTGGGGGGGTACTATCCACAGTGCGCGTCTAGCAACAGATGGGTCGTCGCTGGTGGCCTGCGTGGAACGTTGAAAACTTTTTTTTTATTGATGACGAGTTTGGCTGGGATCTCTGAACCCCCATTTGTACATATTGGTCTCTGCAGCGACCAACCTGTGTGCGAAGCCTGTGTCGTGCCCTGGTGGAAGCTGTTCTTGAGAAGAAATGAAGTCAGATGGTGGGGGGGTACTATCCACAGTGCGCGTCTAGCAACAGATGGGTCGTCGCTGGTAGCCTGCGTGGAACTCTGAAAACTTTTTTTTTATTCATGATGAGTTTGGCTGGGATCTCTGAACCCCCATTTGTACATATTGGTCTCTGCAGCGACCAACCTGTGTGCGAAGCCTGTATCGTGCCCTGGTGGAAGCTGTTCTTGAAAAGAAATAAAGTCAGGTGGTGGGGATGTACTATCCACAGTGCGCGTCTAGCAACAGATGGGTCGTCGCTGGTGGCCTGCGTGGAACGCTGAAAACTTTTTTTTTATTGATGATGAGTTTGGCTGGGATCTCTGAACCCCCATTTGTACATATTGGTCTCTGCAGCGACCAACCTGTGTGCGAAGCCTGTGTGCCCTGGTGGAAACTGTTCTTGAGAAGAAATGAAGTCAGATGGTGGGGGGGTACTATCCACAGTGCGCGTCTAGCAACAGATGGGTCGTCGCTGGTAGCCTGCGTGGAACGCTGAAAACTTTTTTTTTATTGATGATGAGTTTGGCTGGGATCTCTGAACCCCCATTTGTACATATTGATCTCTGCAGCGACCAACCTGTGTGCGAAGCCTGTGTCGTGCCCTGGTGGAAGCTGTTCTTGAGAAGAAATGAAGTCAGATGGTGGGGGGGTACTATCCACAGTGCGCGTCTAGCAACAGATGGGTCGTCGCTGGTGGCCTGCGTGGAACGCTGAAAACTTTTTTTTTATTGATGATGAGTTTGGCTGGGATCTCTGAACCCCCATTTGTACATATTGGTCTCTGCAGCGACCAACCTGTGTGCGAAGCCTGTGTCGTGCCCTGAAGGAAGCTGTTCTTGAAAAGAAATAAAGTCAGGTGGTGGGGGGGTGTACTATCCACAGTGCGCGTCTAGCAACAGATGGGTCGTCGCTGGTGGCCTGCGTGGAACGCTGAAAACTTTTTTTTTATTGATGATGAGTTTGGCTGGGATCTCTGAACCCCCATTTGTACATATTGGTCTCTGCAGCGACCAACCTGTGTGCGAAGCCTGTGTCGTGCCCTGGTGAAAGCTGTTCTTGAAAAGAAATAAAGTCAGGTGGTGGGGATGTACTATCCACAGTGCGCGTCTAGCAACAGATGGGTCGTCGCTGGTGGCCTGCGTGGAACGCTGAAAACTTTTTTTTTATTGATGATGAGTTTGGCTGGGATCTCTGAACCCCCATTTGTACATATTGGTCTCTGCAGCGACCAACCTGTGTGCGAAGCCTGTGTCGTGCCCTGGTGGAAGCTGTTCTTGAAAAGAAATAAAGTCAGGTGGTGGGGGGGTACTATCCACAGTGCGCGTCTAGCAACAGATGGGTCGTCGCTGGTGGCCTGCGTGGAACGCAGAAAACTTTTTTTTTATACCTTTACCTCACCTGATGGTAAGTGATGGTGTGATCGAAGATGGAGCACGCTTGCCTAGAAAAAACCTATTCACTCTGGACTGGAAGACTCCAAGATTATATTGGTTTGGAAAAACATACGCCGGAAGTGAGTTCCACTCCTCACTTGAGCTAACAAGAAAAGTTGAAGCAAATCGTTTGGTACGGCAAGGTGGTATGCCGACCAGGTATGGGTGGTACTTCTCGGTTCGTCTGCTTGTCCGGTGGTGGAAGGGGGAAGGAGGGATAAGGTCATGAAGATCTTGCGCACATTCACCAAAATGTATCTTGTAAAAAACTGAAAGTCTGGCTACTCGGCGTCTGTGCTCTAGACTTTGTAAACTTACGACTTTTCAGGCGGCCTAGTGGAATTATATGGATGATTCTGATTTATTAGTGACTTGGGAGCACAGAAAACTAACTAATAATAGACAGTTAAAGTTTATTTCCTTCATCGATCTCCGTAACCCATTATTTCACTCGGCTCTAGTCAGAGCTATCGAATGTAGGTATGTGGAAATGAAATCAAATAGCTTCTCAGAGCCGTTCGTCTTGCAAAGTTCCGAGGGCGTTATTTAAGACGTTTAATATGGGAGAATCAAAGAGGAACGAACGAGTACCGAGACTTGGAGTGATCTAGTAATTTATAGCGATTGGAATGAATAAACATTCTTTATTATTACGCTGACCTTACAACAACATTAGAAAAAAGTATAACGCGATCTCTAAAAAGTGATCTTTTCCAGAAATATTTTGGATGAAGAATAGAATAGAATATAATAGAAAAACGTAGAAAAAGAAATACAGCTTAGACAAATGAGTATAAAATAAATAAGCAAATTTTGTGAGCATAAACGGTCACCACAGTATTTTGCTATAACAGCATATAATCACTATAGCGCTGTTATTCCGTGGTGGAAGAGAAGTATTATTAAATGGAAGATTGGCTGAGGTGTCTTATATATATATTAGTAATAAAATATTATAATGCCTACGATTGATAGGTCCCTAATATAATATAATTATACATTCTAATAATTACACAAACAAATCCATATATCCACATGATATAAATTAGCACAAAATTATGAAGAAAAATGGGATTGGCTGATTTAAAAGTAAATAATATTTTTTTTTTTCGGGTTATCGTGTGTAAAAAATAATTAAACAGGCTCATCGTCAATATCATCTTTATATAGGACATAGATTTCCTACAAGGTAGATCCAAATATTACGATCGATTCATGCCCACTTTTGAACGTGACCGGTTGCAAGCTCATCGCCATGCTTATGCACCCATGTTGGTTGTTATTTATTACTGCTCCGCCCCGGCTTCGCATGGATTAAAAAAAATATATACCTATTCTATTTGCACTAAGGATAGTGTAGTTTGCTCAGTGAAATATTTTTTTAGAATCGGTTCAGTAGTTTCTGAGATTACGCCCTATAAAGTTTGTGTATGTTACGGGCAACTTGAGAAGTTTGTACACTATGAATAATGTCCGGACTATGTTCATAATGCCCGTATCTACTGGGCAATGTATGTAAATAAAACTGAATGACTAATCACTTTTCCTGGTGAGTATTTATTACTTTGTATTTATTAGGTATATGTTTTAGTTATATAAAACATATGAACTGTAGTGTACCTATTTGTTTATTAACACAGTAAGTCGTTAAGCTTTTTTATTTTTATTTTATAACATTGCCCAGCTAGAAGTAGGAAAGTATTCATACTACCCGGTCCGTGTAGAATAGAATAGAATAGAATAATCATTTATTTGGCACACACAAAATGACACATAAAATAATTTTAAGGAACAGTAGATACAATTGAATCCAATAAAACAAATTCGACTCATGTGTCTGCGTACCAAAATGGCGTTCAGCTCAGCATAATGTTGGATGTTAAGCACCCAACGCTGATTTTCAGCTGAAACCAGAAACAAAAGGTAGTGCAGCAGCTACGTAGAAAAATAAAAAATAAATAAAGAAATGATTAAATAAAAGGTGTGTAGAGTTTTATTTAAATTTTATAAACATACTTTTCTAAAATAATATTATATACCTATATATATAAACAATCGTCAATCGGTCAATCGTCGAATCCAACTCGGATTTGCGTTTGGGAAACTTCGCAACGTCTTTTCGTCCAACATACTTCAGTGCCTTAAGACGAAAGTCTTCAATCAGTGTGTGTTAAGAGTGATGACATATGGAACCGAGACGTGGTCCTTCACTATTGGCCTTATGAATAAGCTCAGAGTCGCTCAACGAGCTATGGAGAGGGCTATGCTCGGGGTTTCTCTACGGGATCGAATCAGAAATGAGGAGATACGTAGGAGAACTCAAGTCACCGACATAGCCCGACGGATTAGCACGTTGAAGTGGCAATGGGCAGGCCATATAGCGCGCAGAACCGATGGCCGTTGGGGCCGGAAGGTTCTCGAGTGGAGGCCACGGACCGGCAAGCGCAGCGTAGGACGTTCACCTACAAGATGGGCAGACGACTTGGTAAGAACCGCAGGTCGGCGTTGAATGCAGGCCGCTTCCAACCGCAGTTCCTGGAGATCAATGAGGGAGGCCTTTGTCCAGCAGTGGACGTCCTACGGCTGATATGATGATGATTATGATATATAAACATATAACTTATGAACTTACTTATGAATTCTTTGGTTATGGTACCATGTGATAAATTCAAGCTATCTCAAACCTTGATTTATTAAATAGACAACGTGCCGTCGGGCATTATTGATATGGACCGGCCAAAGTAATAAATTTATCAATTTGACCGACGCTTTTAGTCATTATTTATAATGATCGGTCCATATTATTACTGCCCGGTTAATGTAGATTATTTTCACTCTGGAGGTTACCATCTTTGTCCTAGCATTCAAGAAAAGCTTGTAATTTTTTTACATTCTTTGATACACTCAAATATTTAACATAACGAAAAAACATTTTCTCCAATCAAAAAACGTCTAAGGCCTACTTGTTATTCAAAAGGTGGTTAATAATTTAAACCAGTTTGTAACTTTGAAACCAGATCGGCTTGACCCACCCCTAAGTTCGAAACGGTTGAACGAATTTAAATAAATCTTTCTTCGGGTTGTAACTCGTGAGTTGAGAACTTCGGGATTGAATCTCTGTGGTGCAGTGGGCGAATAGCCGGCTGAGACGCAGGGGTAGCGGGTTCGATTGCCTGCGGGACAAATGTTTGCATGTTTTACAGATACCTATTTGTTTCCGGTTTTGGGTATATTATATGTAATATATATATAAATATATTATAAGTTATCTGGTTCCCATAGTACAAGTTTTGCTTAGTTTATGGTAGATAGTAGTATATGAAATGTCCAGCATTTTTTTTATCTAGCCTATGCTGTCCCACTGCTGGGCAAAGGCCTCCGCCTCATCTCTTCACTTTTCTCGATCTTGTAGTAAATCCCGCCAGTCCCTATAAAAAGCGTCCAAATCATCGCGCCACCGCTTCTTCGGCCTTCCACGGTGTCGCATTCCATCCACAGGGATCCATCCAGTTACGACCTTAGCCCACCTATTTGGTTGCATGCGAGATTTATTTTTTATTTAAATGTGAACCTACTTATACCAATCTAACTACGTAGTCCTCTCCGCCTTCACGAGACGAACCCGTAGACATAAGCAAGTTGAAATAAATATGGACAATAATTTCAATGATTGCTTCATCTGTGTTACTATTGTTAGAAAGAAAGATAGAAAGAAAACATTTTATTCAACAACCACACAGTAATAAAGGAAAATAAAACACAACAACAATAAAATCTAACCTAAGCACTAACAAACTTAAAAGCTCTGTGTGGAGATGAATAGGTACTCAGCTCAGCATGATGCTACGGTATGTTAATATGCCGCAGCGCTGGTCTTCCGCTGAGTACAGTTTACATTACCTCACGTACCTCTACTCAAGGGTAGCCATAATAAGACAAACATAACTATTGTTCAATTCAAATCAAACCAAATTAAATTCAGAAGGTTTGATTTCATATATAATCAAACCATATTCGACCTCCTAGGACCAAGGAAACGCGAGTAATCGCTAAGCCAGGGCAAAGGGGAAGGTGTCAGTTATTGCATGGTTATAAGGGCTCGCGAGGTCTGTTATCACAAAATCACTAATGATGTAATGTTACAGTTCTTATGTATATAGTGGTAGTAAGATCGCGCTGCATGCATCGGCTTTCATGATGAAAATTATTTTATATGAAAAATAATGTGTAAGCAATATAGCAAATAAGTTGCCTAAAGAAATATGTTCATGGCTAACCTTAATTAATAAAACTGAGGATAATTCATTAATTAATTGGTTTACATTTTATTTACAAGCAGATGGGTGCAGGATTATCTTAATCCTCTTACCAATACGAGGCTGATCCCTGGAAGTGTCCTATGACACTGGCTGCAAAGCGTTTAATAAACCTCAAATAAGGCGTTAAGAAACACATCTTTAAAGAAATATGTTCCAGACCTTGATTAATTAAAATAAAAGAATCTCAAAAGTCCAGGCTCGGGGTTTGCCAAGGAGCGATGGAGTGCAGCATTTTGGGAGTCAAGATAATAGACAGGATTCGGAACTCCTCGCTGCGCTCAAGGACCGGCATCGCTGACGTCGGTATCAAGGCTGACAAGTTGAAGTGGGATTGGGCGGGTCATTTAAATCCGTCCATAGGTAACGCTACAGCAAACTTCCCCCTCCCTTTCCCTCCGTCCACTCTCCCCTTTTTGTATTTTTTTTCACAATATCTGATGTAGAATGAAGTCCCTAATGTGCCTCTCAAATTTTATTGAAATCCGTCGATAAATAATATAATAAATAAATAAAAAAAGCGTCCAAGTCATCGCGCAAAAGCTTCTTAGAGCGTTCATGGCGTCGCATTTTTTCTATTACGTCTGAGGGCAATCTCTTTTGAACTTTTGAACGTGTCTAACGTAGAAATGTTACGTGTTTGTTTTGGTTTTACTTTGGTATTTAGCGCGTTTAACCCCCTGATATATTCTTACAAAGTTCAGTCATGTGCAGACTAACTCCTCGTTATCTGTAGTTTAGGTTTGGATAAGCAGCAACAAACCACATTAACCAAAACTTCCCCTAGGTATTTAGCCTTTGGTCATACACTGTTTGACTTTAAGCACTTCACATACAAGTTTCACAGTGACTAGTCGTTGGGTTAAGCTCTGCAAGCTTTGATTTTAAGATAAAGCGAGTACGCAACGCTACACATCAAGATATACAGTGTTTTTTTAACTGTACCAGTAGGGCAGCACCCATAACCAGAGGAGATACAGGTGCAGTTTCTTTTAAAACATCAGCTCGTTTTCGAAGAAAAACATTTTGGCATTAAATTTTTTTTGGTCAAATGTTAGTAGCGCCTTAAAATGAAAAGTTGGTAAAAAAAATTTTGATGGTGATCGACGCAGTCAGTTTGATAAGGATCATTTTATTGTATCGGATAAAAAAATCTGAGCAGTGAAATTTAGTCAAATTTGATAAAAAGTATTCTCATACAACAGGACAAACAAAATTTCTTCTACAATCATTTTATTAGATTCTAATTGCACATTAAAGAAGTATTAATACTGTAGCGATAACGAAGTTTAGGAACTCCATGCTCTCATGAGCAATTCAAACACATTTCGTATTTCAAAACAATTTTGAATTTCGAACATGGTTCTTGCACCTGTCGGACTTTTATATCAGTCATTGCATCATCTTATTTGTCCTATCATGGCATGGTCAAATACGCAAAAAGTAGACTTAATTGAAGCATGCGTGTCATCCTCATCATTGATACTGGTTAAATTCGATAGAGACATCCTAAAAATAAATAATTTAAAGGTTAGGTTGTGTAGGCAGTTTACTATAGTTTTTTAAGAGATAACACTTTCACAAATATATATAATTACTAGCTGACCAATCCGCGGCTACGCACGCGTGGTTTGTCAATAAAAAGTAACATATGTGGTTAATCTAGGTTATGAATTTCATCGTAATCGGTTCAGCTGTTCCGGCGTGAAAGAGTAAGAAACATCCATACATACAAACTTTCGCGTTTATAGGAGTTTATAGTAGGATTATATTGTCACCTTTGGAGTACACACCTGATGTATTTGTAGAATAAAACAACTAAATTCACTCGAATTAGCCAAATTATTTCTGCTAATTAGAGCTCAACCACTGATTAAATAAATATCAATTTGACAACAGATTAATGGACGAAAAACGGCTAATCAGCGTTCCTGCCACCCATTTTCACGTTTGACAAGAGATTTTGTTGACTGATTTGACAACCTGTTTAACAAATCTCTGATTAAAATCAAATGAGGTAAAATACGTTCCAGCAACCCAATTTGCACTTGACAAGAGGGTTGATTGACCAATAGTCGACTAATTTTTGGGTTAATTATGCTTCCAGCAACCGGGCGTTTTTTTAGGCAAGTAAATAGCACTGTCACTTTTTTGCATTTCCGAACAGTCGGCTATATGCTCCGCCCAATCGTCACCGAAATTAAATTTGTATTATCGTCATAAGAGTTGTAGAGTTCTTTGTAAAAGGGCTCGCCCGAAGAAGTATTACCACTATACCTAATTCTGCCAAATAGCATTACTGTGTTTCGGTATAAGGGGTATGGTTACCGGTGAAATTACAGGCACATGAGGCTTTACACTTGTATGCCTCAAGTTGATGGACGCAGGACAGTGCATCGTAGGGCACGTTTCTAAGATGCGTGACCTACGAGTCAATCCTCTGTTCTCTCTTAACAATCGCCTGTGATAGTTACCACTTAACATCAGGTGGGCCATACGCTTGTTCCATCTCCAAGAAGCATAAAAAAATTAAATGATCTACGATTTCGAAAAATTTACAACTTATTTGCATGGCAAGAATATAAATATTTTGACGTAGTAGGTAGTAGTTTGAATTCATTGGTCACTTTTCAACATTGCATACCTATATTTCTTTTTATGTTTCATTGAAAATAACCAAACATTTTATATTCAAGGCAAAAGATTTTTACCGCGTATTAAAACAATAAACAGACAAACTCTTAATCAGAGGGTGTCTCGACCATGCTTTACGAATCTGCATCGAATGGTTTACTGAATAAAAAAATAAAGTTTTTTAAGCCATAAAACCGCGCATTAAGCTTGTTCTATTGTTTATTATTTCCCATTGTTTGTAAGTTTTATAATTGTAACTTACAATTCTCTAGCTAGAGTACATCTTCATGCCCAAACAAATCTATACAAAAAAAAACGACCATCCAGCAATATTGTGTAAAATTATTTATAATCTAAACTATGCAATCAATACACCTTTTTAGGGTTCCGTACCTCATAATGTAAAAAAAGGAACCCTTATAAGATCACAGTTCAGTTTCTGCAGTTGAAATGAGGGTAGTTGATAAACCACCTATCTTTTCAACGGTGGACCGCGCGCGCCCGCGCCGACCCGCGCACCGCGCCTCGACATCAGGAAGCTTTTGCGCGTTGAGGTGAACAGACGTTCTGTTTACCATCAATTTGACCGTGTCATACCCTCACGCTAGACGTTCTGGCATCGTGTGTGTGGACTCATACGTGCAACTGTTAACCTCTAAAAATTCACC
This sequence comes from Philereme vetulata, assembly GCA_918857605.2. Lineage (NCBI taxonomy): Eukaryota > Metazoa > Arthropoda > Insecta > Lepidoptera > Geometridae > Philereme > Philereme vetulata. Next base: position 7,067,429 of record OU975436.1, read on the forward strand.
TGGACTGTCTGTGGCGTGCCGTGCACGCTGGGAACTTCTCTCCGGTCCCTGCAAGTCCAAAAAAGGTAGGTGGTGTTCATTTGTCTTCTTAGATACTGCAGGAACGAACTTTCCTTCCATACACCACTTTACAATCATCCTTTTTTAAAACTCAAAAATCCTGCCAGTAAATTTCTAATAAGATTGTGTATAATCCGCACAATCCCTGTCTTGTCCGTCTGTCCGTCAACCAGATACTGAGCCCTATTAGGCGTATAAAAATCAAGATCCTGAGTCAATACGTTAAAAAGATTTGGGCAAATTTAGATTTTCGCGAAAACTTGTAAGAACTAAATTTACTTTAATTTTCAACTTCTTTTATTTTTCGGAATTTTCCCTTTAAATGTGCTGTAAGACCTTGCTTTTACCAAAGTTGACAATTCTAGGTCAACCTGAAGTACCTTAGAGGTTTTGGATCGAAAACCTATATGGTAGTTCATCACGATCTAGAATCACGAAATTTGGCAGTAAGGTAAAGGAACAATTAGGGTTAAGAAATTAAGAAACACATGAGGCTTTACAACAGTATGCTTCAAATTGATGGACGCAGGGCAGTGCATCGTAGGGCACGTTTCTAAGGTGCGTGACCTGCGAGGCAATTCTCTGTTATAGGCGATAGCTACCACTTAACATCAGGTGGGCCATAAGCTTGTTCCATCTCCATGTAGCATAAAATAAAACAGCCTAGTGCGAGTCGGACTCGCGCACGAAGGGTTCCGTACCATTATCTATAAAAACGTCAAAAAAATCACGTTTGTTGTATGGGACCCCCCTTACATATTAATTTAATTATTTATTTTTAAAGTGAATAATATAACTCAATATTCTGTGAATATTTCAAGCGTCTACATGTTGCCGTTATCAATATCGAGCAAAAACGTGCAATAAAATCACGCTTGTTGTATGGGAGCCCCCCGTACATATTTATTGTATTCTGTTTTTATTATTTGTTGTTATGGCGGAAACAGAAATACATCATCTGTGAATCAACTGTCTAACTATCACGGTTCATGAGATACAGCCTGGTGACAGACAGATAGACAGACAGCGGAGTCTCAGTAATAGTGTCCCGTGTTACCCTTTAGGTACGGAACTCTAAAATATGGGCCATCCCTACCAGTGGAGAAGTAGCTGTGCATAATCCTGAACAAGGACATCAAAAGCGAAACTTGACAATTAATTCAACCGTGTAGGCAAACTTGTCTGTGCAAGTGGAACTATTGACACAGTGCCGCTTAAGCGTCTAAGCTATAAGATATTAGGCAATCTTTGCTTAAAATGTTAAGATTTACTGGACGTGAATTTACACTTGACTAAATAGAAAATTTTAAGTCAATAGAGAATGTAAGGTTTTATACAAAGTTTTAACAAATGGGATAATATAACACATATGTATTATTAGATACTATCCATCCAAATATTGCCTGGAAGAGGCCTCCCGTTGGGGCGGCCTTATCGCTAACAGCGATCTTACACACTTTAAAATCACAGTAAATACACTTTTAATACAAAGGTACAACTACATTTGATGGATCGAGCGAAGCAAGATCTCCAAATCAACTTGGGCATATCGGCGTTGTATGTATGTACGAGTATGTTTGTTAGTCCGAGAATAAGTTTCGAAGCGTTTATCCGATCATTGTGACATTTGGTATATAGGTAGGTAGTGATTGCACAATTTTGGTGTGACTAAATGAGCTACAAATGTGGGGGTGGGTTTATTGAGATATTGGGGTTCAAGAGGGGTTTAAAGCAAAATCGGACTATCCGGTCAAGTGGTACGTCTAATAAAAGTCGAACGTCTTTGTGAGTTCATTTCGACCCCGTTTTTATTTTTAATTTACCGTAACCTTGTTGTTTTTAAGTTATTAGCCATAATAAAAACTGAACTTTGTCAAAATTCACAGGGTAAGTACACCAGTGACCGCACGGAGCTGGGTAGCCAGTGCAACCCAGCACATGCTGAGTTAAAGCCTTTTTGTGACACATGCAGTGAGTACGATGAGACACACACACTGCAATATTTTGTTTTTTTTTTTTAATTTGAATCATTTAGTTATTGTTTCTTTGTTCTCTTTGTTATGTCTCCTGTGTGTGTTTGTTCTGTTGTACTGTTGTTACAAATAAATGTTTTTGATTTGATTTGATTTCAAATTTAGTTTACGTGTTGGTGACACAAATATAGGGAAAAGTCTGAAATCCAGAATAACTGCGATTTCTACCCTAAAAAGAGTTACGAATTAACATGAACTCCCGTTACCTGTAATTTGAATAAAACTGTAGCTCAAGTTAGTTGGTGAAGCATTTAGTGGCACGATTTTGATAGTCAAAGATTACTAATAATAATTTTTTTTGTTTTTATTGGAGACTCGCGATATCTCAGTTCGGTGCGAACCCCTTGTTTATAAGTGTATCTTCTTTCCTTTGATTCTGCAATAAAGACATTATCTATGTATCAGTCTATCTACACAATAGTTACTATCTACCCAGTTGTTGTTGTGTTAGGGGTATCAAGGACTAATTTGCGTAACCTACGTCGTCGTAATGATTTGTTATAGGCGATGGTTGCTACTTAGCATCGGGGGAGCCATTTGATTGTTCTCAAAATTATCAAAATTCATTTATTTATTAAAACCACAAGGATCACTTTCAAACATCAATTCTACTGCCTGTTCCTCCGCCACCAAGGCATAAAAGAAAGGCTGGTTGTTCTTATTACTGATCCGTTTAATACTCTATACTTTATTGCATACAACAATAGGTACACACGGCTACACATCAAGCTATACATGTCCAGTATAAGCTCACCTCTCATTCTACGAAAAGCCTACACAATGCGAGGTCAGCTTATACTGGAATTGCATAGCTTGATGTGTTGCCGTGTGTACATAACAACACGTAATATATTATGCCTAAATTTTAGCAATTACAATCCCAAGCTTCTTTGTTATCGAAATATATGTGCATATGCTATGTATTTTGATATTGTACATGTTATTGTATACATGATGTTGCATAAAAAAATACCACAACACCAAGACATTGAGCAAATACCATTTTTCAAACTACCCTCACTTGGTCTTCAGAATTAGAAATGTTCTCGTTCACTGAGAATTAGTGCGTAGATACGGTTAGTGTAGTGTGTCGTAATATGAACGAGGACATTTCTAATTCTGAAGACCAAGTGAGGGTAGTTGCTGCAGCTACCCACACTTCCCGACGGTAGCTCCAAGTACTCCACTCAACCCGAGACCATGACTGTTGCAACACAGCCGAAACGTAGGGATAACAAATAAAAAAGGTACATACGCGATAAATACCCGTTTTAATCAATAATTATTCAGCAAATAGTTGTACATAATACAAAAAATCACTCGCAAATTCTCACATTATTGTGCGATATAAAGTTTTTGATACCCGTGTCTATTTTTAAAGGATCTTACAAAGTAAAACACGTATTATGAAAACTTGCAACTTTATTAACCTAGGTAATAAGTTTTTTGCAGTAAACATTTTGTTTCACGGGGAAACTCGTTTAACGGTAGACTAGAGTGCAAGTTAAACAGTGTTTATCTTACCGCCCAGCTGGATAAACATTTCCTATTCAGTGCTTTGAAACATAAACCTTACTAATGATGGTGTTCTTTGAAATTCTGAATTAATCAAAGTCAAAAACAATGCTGGACATTTCATTTCACACAGCGCTATCTAGACCCAAACTACGCAGAGGTTTTACTATGGGAACCAGATGGAATACTGATGTGTACTTTTATTTTATCTCGCGAGTCTCCCTTAAAAACAAAAAAATATTATTTGTAATCTTTGACTATCAACATAGTGCCACGAAATGAATAACGGGAGTTCATGTTGGTTGGTTGGTTTTTTTGGGGTAAAAATTGCAATTAATCTGGATTTCAGACTTTTGTCTATATTTGTGTCACTTTTAAACTACACGCATACCAAATTTCAGCTCTGTGGGATCACTGGTGTACCCTGTGAATTTTGATAAAGTTCAGTTTTTATAATGGCTATTTAATAACTTAAAAATTACAAGATTTAAACTCTAAATAAAAACGGAGACCAAATGTACACATAAGGGCCTTATATTAGACGTGCAACTTGACCGGATAGTCTCATTTTGTTTTTTTTTTTACCACTCTTGTACCCCAATACCTTAACAACCCCCCACAGTTTTAGCTCATTTAGTCACACCAAAATTGTCACTACCTACCTAAAGTCTAACTTTTTATTACCTGCAGTAAAATGACGTTTTGTGGGTTGCCGGTTTTTGAAGAAAAATAAATAAGGATGTAGCTAAATGAGTGAATCATAAATGAATAATCAGTTTGGTTTTTTTTTTTGAGATTTAATATTAAGTTGTAATGTATTTTTTTAACCTATTATTATTACTATACTAGAGGATTGATCTTTTTTAGTGGAAGTATAGGGAGGTACATTCAAAATGAAACAAAAACGTCATAATAATGTTATTTAATTAATTTTTGTGAACTGAATCACATCCCTATTGAGATTAGGCTGGCAACATTATTTTACGGAATGACATTTAGAAACGTCATTTTACTGCAGCTAATAAAAAGTTAGACTATATATACCAAATTTCACGATGATCAGATAAATGCTTCGAAAGTTATCTTCGGACAAACAAACATATATACCTACATACATACAACGCCGTTTTGCCCAAGTTGATTTATAGATCTCGCTTCACTCTATCAAATATTTACATCTAGGTAATCTATCATCTTATAAGTCAAGTCTCGCAAGACTCAAAAACGGCTTGGTTGATTTTGATTAAGTTTTTTGGGTGTGTTTGAATGGGTCTCGGGATGGTTTAGATTTTAGAATGACAATTAGACCCGGTAGGTGGCGCTGTTGTCAAGGTCCAGAAAATTGCGGAGGAACTGGCGGGCATATAACTAATAAGGTAATAAAAACAAAGTATCGAAAATTTTCTCAATTCTCAGTTTATGCTTGTTTTTCATTGTACGATTTCACGATTCCTTTAAATATACATATAAACATTTATAACGTAGAACATGCGGGTTCGCTGCTTAAAACAACAGCACGGTGCTTTTATCTCTCATAAATGCTAACAACATTATGCACTAGCTTCGTCCTACTACTTCACTCAAGTCGTGCCAGAATAAAAAGTAACACTACTTTAATCACTCATGATATCCTCAAAGCGCTAAATAAATAAATAAATTATGCTGGACATTTCACACAGCGCTATCTAGCTCCAAACTAAGCAAAGCTTGTACTATGGAAACCAGGTAACTGACAGAATACTTATATATTTTTTTTAAATACATACTTTTAATACACTAGCTGACCAATCTGCAGCTTCGCCCGCGTAGTTTTTCAATAAAAACATTACCCTCCTTCTGCGCAGTTGGGTAAAAAGTAGTCTATCTCACCCGGGGATACCTAGTGTAACTTCCCAACAGTGAAATATTTTTTTAAATCGGTCCAGTAGTCTCGGAGCCTATTCAATACAAACAAACAAACAAATCTTTCCTCTTTATAATATTATTATAGATACACATACTAAGCAAAGCTTATACTATGGGAACCAGCTAACTGACAGAATTATTTATTTTTTAATTCATACTTAGAAACTTCCTCCATACTAATATTATAAATTCGAAAGTAATTCTTTCTCTAAGCTCTGTCTGTCTGTTCGTTACGTTTTCAAGGCTAAACGGCTAGACCGATTTCGATGAAATTTGGTATACATATAGAATATGACAAGGACTGCGCAGGAGGTAATGTTTTTATTGACAAACCACGCGTGCGAAGCCGCGGGCGGCAGCTAGTCTATTGTTGATTGAGCGAAGCTAGATCTCAAAATCAACTTGGGCAAATCGGCGTTGTATGTATGTATGTTTGTTTGTTTGTCCGAGGATAACTTTCGAAACGTTGATCCGGTCACCGTGAAATTTGATGTATAGATAGGAATGATGGCACAATTTTGGTGTGACTAAATGAGCTAAAAATGTTATGGGGTTGTTGAGATATTGGGGTTCAAGAGGGGTAAAAAAAGTTTAAATGAGACTATTAGGTCAAATGAGACGTTAAATGAAAGGTTTTCATTAGTACATTTAGACTCCGTTTTTATTTTTAGAAATATCTTTATAGTTTTTGAGTTATTAGCCATAATAAAACTCAACTTTGACAAAATTCACAGGGTACACCAGTGATGCCACAGTGCTGTAATTTGGAGTGTGTGTGTGTGTAGATTATGTGACAAAAATATAGACAAAAGTTTGAAATCCAGGACTGTCACTTGTACCCCAAAAAAGGGAACCAAACTACATAAACTGCCGTTACCTGTAATTTGAATGAAGCTGTAGGCCTTCATTTCGTTTTGCGAACTCCAACCTTAGGAAAACGGTGTCTGTCGTTGTTTTCGCAATAGGATATAACGCACGGTTTATGGCGGGTTCCTATATCCGTCGGTAACCGACTACGCCTCGTATCAAGTAAGTTGTTATAAATTTCGTGGCACTATTTTGATAGTCAAATATTACAAATAATATTTTTTGTTTTAATCGGAGACTCGCGAGATCTTAGTTCAGGGCGAACCACTATAGTACAGTCATTTGGTTCGAAAAATAGTGGTTTTCAGGTAAAACTACCAAATAAATAAATATTGCTGGACATTAATGACTGTAGTACTAGTATTATAGAGATTATGTAAGATGCACTTGAGTCTACATTCAGTTTTCAGTTTACATCTGGAATAGGGGTCAGCCACCATTAAAAGATTGAGCACCGAAACACAAACCTTCGCATATAAAGTAAAATTTGTGAGTATAAGTATTTATTTTTATAGTATTATAATAATATGTTACGAATCAAACTGTATTTTCTGTTGATCTAGGGCAAGCTCATTTTGAAACTATGCTTTTCCACATAAACACAACTGTTCAACTACAAATACATACATTGGCAATACCCTCACATAACCACAGACAAATAAACTAAAGAAAACAAAGACTAAGAAAACTTTCGTGATTTTATTCAATCATTATTACAAATACGGGATGTATCGTACCGTCTTATCGGTGTTTCGACCGAAAATGTTTCGGTTCAATTCGTGAACCTTCATCAGGGTGAGTGCGATCCGTTCTGAACCACGTCTCGCCTCGCACAACGCGTCGCAGCCCTCTGCGCGCGAGTAGGAGCGGTGGTGGGTGTGCGTCAACGGTGGCCCATCACGTTGCCAGGCTGCATCATCATCAATATCATCACTGCTGTTGTCTTCGGTAGTTCTCGGTACAGGCAAACACACAACACTAACTATGTCTCTACCAGGTTCATGAAGACATGGCCTCCAGGCTGGAGGTAGAACCCATCCTCTATCTCTGTTACAGTTCGGCACACGACTTATTTTTATCGCCTCTCGGATCTTGCGAGGAACAAAAAACTAGTGTACTATTCTTGTATTGTGTCAATAGTTTACGACTTAGGCATTTCGTTTTTTATTAACGAATTCACTTACACAGACATTTCTGGGCTGATCCCGGCCCATCTTCAGGCATCCATAGTGTTACAATTAGTCCCGAATGATGATGATGCAGACAGAAGGCTATGTCGAGGTCGCCCGAGAAAGCGTTGGCAGGACGATCTCGATACCTTTGAAAGGGGATGATGGGAAATATCGAATACTGATAGTTGGAAGGACTTGGGAGAAACCTTTTATCAACAGTGGGAGGGGATAGGTAAGTCAAAAAAAATGGTGTGCATAGTTAACTAATTTTTAATAGAGTAGTTTTTTTAATCTAACCTAATTTTGTATTTACTCGGTAAATACGTAAGCTTTTAAGTTTTCAGCCTATGAAATTTGTTATGTGAACTCGATTTAACTGCTCTAGGCTAAAAGTGAACCCAAACATCGACACATTAACGAATGCAAACAAACTCCGCGTATTTTCAGTTGTGTAATGGGCAGTAAATACGTTATTACCCTGAAAGTACATAATAATATACTCTTGCAATAAGAGGTACAATAATTAAACCATAAAGGTGCTATCATTAGCATGTTTGTGAAACAAAATTGAGTCCTTGTTAAGTTACATTGTTCCGAACTTTTCCCAAAATTAAATCTAAATAAAAACGTACTCGGCTGAATCGATTTCTACCAAATATAGGTTAAAACCATTCCAGTACGATTACCTTACAAAACCTGTGTTTCCTGATAACTACAACCTGGGTATCTTCAAGTCGTGAGTGAACAGGTTTCTTCTAGACAAGCGTGATCCATCGTAGACCGCATCATCGCTTACTATCAGGCGAGATCGTAGTCAAACGCAAGGATGTATAAAAACCCGTAGATGAAATCAGATTATCCATTTTGGAGACACAATGCCATAGACATGTACTCACTTATCCCTCCATTTTCATCTCCAAATCGAGTACAACCATTCCAGTACGATTACCTTTCTTACAAAACCTGTGTTTCCTGATAACTACAACCTGGGTATCTTCAAGTCGCGAGTGAACAGGTTTCTTCTAGGCAAGCGTGATCCATCGTAGACCGCATCATCGCTTACTATCAGGCGAGATCGTAGTTAAATGCAAGGATGTATAAAAAACCCGTAGATGAAATCAGATTATCCATTTTGGAGACACAAGGCCATAGACATGTACTCATTTACCCCTCCATTTTCATCTCCCAGTCGAGTATGCAACCGCTTTTAACCGGCTGCTTCTCGGTAAATAATGACAACTGGTTAAAACCCGTAGTTAACGGTTACTTTATACATATAATCTCACCTCGTCCTCGTCTTACGTCTCTTAGGTTTGGCCTGCGCCTAAGCTTACGGCCGCTACTCGGTCTATGCATTACTTTATCAGTAACTAGCCTATTACGCCTTTGCGAAAATAATATCGGTCAAGGTCTATTCTTTGTTTGAGCCTAGCTAATTTGTGAGACACGAACTTGCATGGCTAAGTTGGTAATCATGACGACAGCATTGATATAGATGACAACTAATCATTAATCTCACCTCCGTGGTGCACTGGGCGAATAGCCGGCTGAGTCGCAGTAGGTAGCGGGTTCGATTCCCGCCGCGGAACAAATGTTTGCATGATCTACAGATTTTTGTTCCCGGTCTGGTTGTTTCTCTATATATTATAAGTATGTATTTACAAAAAAATATATATAAGTATTCCATCAGTTATCTGGTTCCCATAGTACAAGCTCTGCTTAGTTTGGGGCTAGATAGCGCTGTGAGAAATGTCCAGCTATACGTATACTTACTTATAACTATAGATGTAAAACTTTAAATAAAATGTTGCCGTTTTAAACCCCAAATAAATAGTTTTAAACGGTTGAAAACTCGCCGACAAAAATAAAAGAACTGCGGGCAACACTTCATTACGGACAATTTTGATCACCTGACGTCATGTTTTGTTTTAATTTTTATAAAAAATCAATAGAAAGTATCTACCTACATTACCTACTACACGAAAACTTAAGTATGTAGGTATACCTACCTATATTAATTTATTATATTATATTACACACACTAGATTAGAAGACATGCCGTCCTTTCTATTTGCGCATGAAAGAGACAACGTTTTGTCTTCTAGGCTAAGTATATCACTATCAGTATATCAAACATTTAAAAAATCCCGTAACATTCTGTTACGCCGAGGCTGTTACAGAATAAGTAATAGTAAATAAATAGTCAGCTTCTCGAAGTTATACCTACTGTGTCACAGAATAGGTAATACTTGGTTTGGAATATACCTACATATCACGTTTTTACCTACAGTTGCACAGATTAAGAAATAGTAGTCAGTCGAAATACCTACACTTTTCTAGTAACTAGTAGAAACATCGAGAAGGTTCTGGAAATAATGCGCGGTATAAATAGTGCGTAGATACGCTCGGGGAGTCAGTCTTGATTTGGCGATACGTGCGAACATTTCGGTGACTTTTAGTAGTTTATTGTGCGACCGTGTTGTGAATTAGTGTGTTGTGATAACTTGTGATTAAATTCGTGTATTTAGCATTTCAGTGTTGAATAAAAGTGTTATTTTGGTTACATTAATTTTAATTACTTTATCCCGAACCCTCAGCTCCGACAATTCCAAACGGACATGGCGAAACTAAAAAAGTTCTTAGTTCGACTGTGGAACACTAAAAAACTCCGGTATACCAAAAACCTTAAGTTTTAAAAATTTCTAATTTATTTACCACCTCTGTATGGATAAGTAGCTGCTGATTACTTACTGTACTTAGCGCTGCGGATTTTACAAGACTTTTTAAAAATGTACTCGTAGAAGTAACTTTGAAATTTTCTCGTAAGAGCTACCCGGAGACTTTGTCGTCGGAGTTAGGCTAGCCTTATGAATTAACAAACTCTTTATAGGGGTGTTACACTTCGCGTTATTAAGGGACCCTAACCGTTCTTTTATACCACCTGGCATCTCCAGCTCAAGAATATGATCCACCTGATGTTAAGTGTTACGCACCTTAGAAACGTGCCCTACGATGAACTGCCTTGCGTCCATCAACTTGAGGCTTACAGGTGTACAGCCACATGTGCCTGTAATTTCGCTGCCAACCATACCTTTCAAACCGAAACACAGCAATGCTGCTTGGCAGCATAAATAGGTATGATGGTAGTATTTCACCAGGCATACCCTTTCACAAGGAACTCCACTACTCTTATCTGACGAAACCCTTGATATCAGGTTGCTGTCCAGGCTATCAATTACACACGTGAAATACGCACTGTAGGTGTAAAAAGAGGGCCTGACCAGCGACAGCGACGAGCCAACAATTGGCTTAGGTAATAAGCTATACGGTGTATTAAGAGAATGGGAGTTAGGGTCCCTAATTTAAGGGGACTACTTACGTCATGTTTAGGGTCCTGAATAACGCGTAGTGTAAAACCCCCTTTACGAGGTGTTCTATGTTTTTATGCATTATACAAAAGCCTTGTAGTATCAAGTCGATTGCTTGGCCAGTCCAGTCTTTGGAAGTTGTTTAAGCGTCTGAATTTTATAAAGATCTTCTGAATTAAGTAAAAGGTATTTGAAAAAGAGTTTTAAAGATTCGAGAAAAAGTATTTTATGTACAGTGCTGTATTTTTAAACTCCGACGCGAAAAGAGGGGTGTTGTTTGACGCATATGTCTGTCTGTGTATTAGTGGGTCTGTCTGTAGTATTGTAGCTTCCAAGCGCAGCTCGATTCAGAAGCAGTTTTTTTTCGTATAACCTATAATTGACCGAGCGAGCGAAGCGGCGATGCGTCTCAGTTTCGCGATTGGCCAAAAAATGCTTTTGTCCGTCTGTCTGTCTGCGGTCGCCTACAGGTCGCATTTTTCAACCAATTTTGACGAAAATTGCTACACAAGTTTTGATTTATTTAAATATTTTAGTCGATCGCGATTTTTGATTGGGGGAAAAGGGGGGAAGTTTGCTCTAGCGTTATTTATCGACAGATTTCTATCAAATTTGAGAGGCACACTAAGGACTCCAAACGGGGGAGTGGAGAGGGGGGGGAAAAGGGGAAAGTGTCGGTTATTGCATGGTTAAAAGGGCTCTCTGGGTCCACTGTCCACTGTTCTCACAGAACCTCTAGTAGTACTGCTGTAGTATATAGTGGACGCCAAAAGAGGTCAGGGATTTTTAAATTATGTGTCTGGCCGGGCGTAATTAGATTTTCCTATTGGAAAAACTTATATGCGCATCTACAGTGCTAAAAACAGTGAAAGAAAACATCACAAGGAAACTCACAGATTGTTAAGTCCCACCATCAAGAAGCCTTATCATAATTTTAAATACTTCATGATGTTGGTACCATCTTACGTAATGTATGTCTGCTCTGCTGTATTATTGTAAGTCTGTACGCATATTTAATTGTGTCATATCCTAAGTTATGATTCATGAATGCAGAACTAAGAATATTTTAGCAGGTATTTTATGATTTAAGAAATTCTAATACAAAATCAGTTGTATGTAGGTAAAATTAACAAGACTTGCGATTTGCGCTACGATGCTTAATCGTGTTTAGTGCTTAAATATATGTTCGCTTTTAGGGTTCAGTACCCAAAGGGTAAAACGGCACCAAATTACTGAGGCTCCTCTGTCTGTCACCAGACTGTATCTCATGAACCGTGATAGTTAGTCAGTTGAAATTTTTTCAGATGGTGTATTTCTGTTGCCGCTATAAGAACAAATACTAAAAACAGAAAAAAAAATATTTAAGAGGAGCTCCCATAGAACAAACGTGATTTTTTTGCTCGTTTTAGCTCGATATTGATAATAGCAACAGGTAAACGCTTGAAATATTAACAGAATATTTAGTTAATTATTTACTATAAAAATAAATAATTAAATTAAAATAAAACAAATATTTAAGGTGGGCTCCCATAAAACAAACGTAATTTTTTTGCCGTTTTTATAGATAATGTTACGGAACCCTTCGTGCGCGAGTCCTACTCGCACTTGGCCGGTTTTTTTAATTTAAAATTCCTTAGATTTACCTGTAAGTGTTACGGTAACATTAAAAAAAATGTTGTTCGGATTGCATCTCTAATGTAATTAGCGACTATACTTTTTATTTTTAATAGACAATTTTAATTACACTCTAGTAATAATACTACAATCTAGCCACGTATAAGCTATACGTATAAGCTAGCACGTATAATTTCATTTCGACCTAGTTATTTGGTATAACAACAACTAAGAATGTGTCCATGTCTTAGTCAGCGCAGCGACTAACTCAGCAACATGTTTCAACTTGACGTATATGTATGATTTGACAACTCTCTTATTTTATTTTATTTATTTATCAACAATATCCACAGCTTTTTTACTTAGAAAACTTGCGTGATTGATTTCAATCATTATTATAAATACGGGATTTATCACGTATTACCCGTGCGCGATAAGTTGGGACATGAGCGCGGTGACGTCATATTGGCGTGTTTGTACCGCCCGCAAAAAGCGAACATAACAAGCAGCCGCCCGCGGCTTCGTCTTTGTTTTTTTTAACCTAACTTATTATGTTACTCAGGGAGGACGCTGCTTTTTATCTAATCTTTTTTACACTATTTGAATAAAATAAAAATACAATGTTTAAGTTTATACATTTATTTTATCTATTATTTACATTATCTCATCTTCGTCACTACTTAGTGGATTTCTAGAGGTTGTTCTTCGTCCTCAGTCTCTCTATAATCACTTGACGAAGAGGTATCCGATAAATTTACAATTAATTGCGATTCATTCGTCTCTTGTAAGAGGTCATCGTCCCAATACTTTTGTCGAAGCCTGCCCACATGATTGACTTCTTTTTTCCAGACAACAAAACAATAACACAAATGAAAACTAAAAAAATTCCAGAGCGCGTCGTTACGTGACGTAAGCCAGTACGAGACTAAAAACCCTAGTAAAAAATAGTGATGCGAACGGTACAATACGGGCGCTATCGGGGAAGTGCAGGGGAAGCGGTCGGGGAGTCACATTCCTAGCAGGTCCCAAGTTATCGCGCACGAGTAATACCGTCTTATCGGTATGACGGTACGTGATAAATCCGGTATTTATAATGATTAAAATCGACAGCTGCTAAAAATAAAAGTTTACAATGCTTAAGTGTCCATCCTACAGCCAAAAACGGATTTACAATTTATAGATCTAAAATTAAATAACGACGACAATCACCAAAAAGGGACATCCATCTATATACGAGTAAATTAGAATCTATCAATCAATACGTTTATCCATCTTTAAATGTATCTAACTATCCATCTAAATATTAAAGTTACGTTCCTTTTTTTTAATGATATTTATAACCACATTTTGTGATGAGACAATAAAATGAGCTAACTATTATTTATTATACTGCTATTTTAACGTCAGTGTTATGCTTATGAAGTAATGACTCACCATCAACTGGCGGCCAGTTATCATATTTGCAATTCATTACCCAGTACAAATAAAGTAAGTTTGATTTATAGAAACAATAAACAATGCAACTCACGAATTCACGATGGACTCAGAAATTCTATACGCAATTTCGGCACCATAATCTGGTGCTATAAGTGCATACATCGTATACATACATTGTTTTATTCACCGACAGGATAAGTCAAGTACATGAGCAGAACTAACGATTGATAAACAAGATTTTTATTTTATTGATTTGGGAAGTTAAACAGTCACATTACAGATAATAAAACTATTCGGACTTAGATAATTTCATGACCCATGATATCATCCACTGACGAAGTGAACATAAATTTTACACAGGATGCAAAAATAATAAAGTAGAGGAATTAGAACTTTGATCCATTGCCAGTCGTTTAAACGCTCATCAGTAATCAGCTGATGATACAATAGGTGTTTGAACTCGAGATCTACAAATCAACTTGGGCAAATCGGCGCTGTATGTATGTATGTTTGTTCGTCCGAGGATAACTTTCGAAGCGGTTATCTTATCATCATGAAATTTGGTATATAGTAGATAGGTAGTGCTGGCACAATTTTGGTGTGACTCAATAAACTAACAATCTGGGGGGGATGTTGAGATATTGGGGTTCAAGAGGGGTAAAAAAAAAAACAAAATAGGACTATCTGGTCAAGTGGCACGTCTAATAAAATTATTTTGAGTACATTTTAGGTTATTAGAAATAATAAAACGGAACTTTGACAAAATTCACAGGGTGCACCAGTGAACCACCCTGCTGAAATTTGGTACGCGTGTAGCTTTAGTGACACAAATATAGGCAAAAGTCTGAAATCCAAAATAGCTACAATTTCTACCCCAAAAAAGTACAACCAAAAACATGAACTCCCGTTACCTGTAATTTGAATGAAACTGTAGGTCAAGTAATGTGGTTATTCATTTCGTGGCACTATTTTGAAAGCCAAAGATTGCGAATAATATTTTTTTGTTTTTATGGGAGTCTCGCGAGATCTCAGTTTAAGATGAACCACTAGTATACCAACGTCGGCTTGACTAGATGAATCTCGGTACATAGAATAGCAACTTCTATCCAATTACATTTGCAAAATATAAAGTCTTTCAAGTTTTGGATTAATAAATTAACACTTTCATTCTTGCAAGACACTTAGAATGCATCTACATCAAACTGGAGGTTGTCTGGGTAGATATGGAATGATTTAAGTAGGTAGATAAGTACCACAATAGTGAACGGCAAGTTTATTTTAGAAAAACGCGTCGGTGTTATTCGCAAATCTGAGATGCGACAGATAGTATACAAATTTAATAAGGTTAAATGATTAGCTAGTAGTGTTAGCCACCAAGGGCGACTTGCAGAACGATGCCTAAACGTAGTTAGTGGCTAAATAGGACTTAAAGAGTCAAATCATACAAATACGTCAAATTTAACCATAAGTAGTCGCTAAATACGTTTAGGGATCGTAGTGCAAGCCGGGCTAAGATTACATTATTTAATTAGAACAACGGCGAATAATTTGTAGATAACAACACATTGCGCAATTTTTTTATAAGAGGAAATTTTTGATTGAATGAAAGAGGCTACAAAAAATACATTTTCAAAGAAACGTCTGTATTTTGAAAATGCGAGTTTCTCTTGACTCATAAAACTTGTTGTGACATCGAAATTACTAGCTACGCCATTTGAATAGCACAGATCATAAATTTCAGTGTATGTATTTGTTGGCCAATAACTACCATTACTATTTCGACAACTTCTTCTTAGATTTTATTTTCCTAGTCACGCTTATAAATACGGGAATTGAACACGTACACACGGCTACACATCAAGCTATACTTTTACAGTATAAGCTGACCTCGTATTATGTAGGCTTTTCGTAAAAAAAGAGGTCAGCTTATACTGGCCCTGTATAGCATGATGTGTAGCCGTGTGTACCGTTTCATCGGTTTGTCAATTATAATAAGGATTGAAATAAATCCCGTAAGATTAAGTAAAAATGTTACATAAAGAAAAAGATTTTCACAATCAATTTTATTCGCACATAAATGAAATAATTATTTTTAAACCAATTTTCACGTTTATAATACTTTATTCAGTACAACGTAGAAAGAGGTCAATCGTCGAATCCAACTCGGATGGGCAGCGTTTGGGAAACTTTGCAACGTCTTTTCGTCCAACATACCTCAGTGCCTTAAGACAAAAGTCTTCAATCAATGTGTGTTACCAGTGATGACATATGGAACCGAGACGTGGTCCTTCACTATTGGCCTTATGAATAAGCTCAGAGTCGCTCAACGAGCTATGGAGAGGGCTATGCTCGGGGTTTCTCTACGGGATCGAATCAGAAATGAGGAGATACGTAGGAGAACTCAAGTCACCGACATAGCCAGACGGATTAGCACGTTGAAGTGGCAATGGGCAGGCCATATAGCGCGCAGAACAGATGGCCGATGTGGCCGGAAAGTTCTCGAATGGAGGCCACGGACCGGCAAGCGCAGCGTAGGACGTCCACCTACAAGACGACTTAGTAAGAACCGCAGGTCGGCGTTGGATACAGGTCGCTTCCAACCGCAGTTCCTGGAGATCAATGAGGGAGACCTTTGTCCAGCAGTGGACGTCCTACGGCTGATATGATGATGATGATGATGATTCAGTATAACAAAAAAGTTTAAAATCCTTGAAAAGAAAAGGGACTAATCGAATAAAATCATGAATAAAATATGTCCACAATTTTTAGGTCAGTACCGTCCGTCTATACGAAAAACTTTTTATAAGTTGATCAAAAGAGATGAAAGAATGTATAATGACTTTTTGTCTTAAATGCAAGGTCTTCAGAAAAAGAATAAACTGAAAAAGTCGAAAGCAAACAAATTTATCAATGAGTTATCGATTCATATTTCTCGCGACGTTGCACCAGGTTTGAAGGATAGGACAGGTTTCGAAAGTGGGAATGTCGGTAATAAATTCAGTTATCCAATAATCATTCGTTGTCACTCCATACGAAAATATGAGAGTGAGAGAAAGACACGATATAGACAGGACAGTTCAAAACAAATAAAAAAAACGAGTGTGCTATATAACAGACGACTGAAGTAAAACTTCTTTTTTAAAATATTAATTTATAAAATTGTTCAATTATAAAATTGTCCAAACGTCTGTAGGTCGATCAGTCTATGTTCATTCTGGACAGACGGAACTTGAACATTAACGTCTCTCTCTTTCTATTTTCACTAACTTATAATCTCCCTCTCAACTTCTGTTCGTACTTTTCGTAACGCATTCAGCTCACTCCCCAAGTCAAGCGTGCGTAAAGAAGTTTTACCACAAAAATAAACAAAATTACTGGTTGATGGGAAAAATCAAAACACATCACTTGCTTGATATAAATATCAATAACCATGCAAAGTTTCACTAAACCGCAAGGTACTTACTGTAAGTTTTAGAATTATTTTTCATCGAGAAAATTTTAAGGAATCGTGTTTTCGTTTCACAGGGTACGTTTGTCTGGGATCCCTGAACCCCCATTTGTACATATTGACTCTGCAGCGACCAACCTGTGTGCGAAGCCTATTTAAGGACTTCCACACTGGCCACGGCAGGTCGTGCTCTGGTGAAACCTGTTCTTGAAGGGGAATGAAGTCAGGTGGAGGAGGATGGTGATGCTACTGTGGTGACCCTGCACAGTCGATGAAACACCTGCTGATGTGCCCTTTGCGCCCGAACACCTGCACAATGGTTGACTTAAAAATGGCTTCTCCTGACGTCATCAATGTAGCCAAGTACCTATGTAACACAATATAGTTAGTATTAGAGCTATTGGCACGCTAAGAAGATGAAGACAGGGTACGTAGGTTATTTCTTCAACTTTTACATATATTTATTACAAAGTAAATTTTAAAGTATTACTGATAGGATCATTGCAGCTATCTGAAGTAGTATGGACTCTTAAAAGCAGTAAATTAAGTTTTAATTGGATGAATCGTATGTATTTTGCGATTAAAGGATAATAATAGAACGCATGACAATATAGGCCACTGGTTCAACCACAGAGTAAAATATACCAACAGTAGGTAACAGTCGATTTCTAATTTCGCGTACCATGACATCAGCTATTGAGTCAGACAGCTGGACGCAGTATGAAATTATTTTATGCCGGGTGGCAATCATAGCTATAAAAATAATTCTATTGAGGAAAAACAATTACAAATAAAAATCTTCGTCAGACGATTCAAATCAGACATACAATTTATAAATTTTATTGATAAAACTATTGGTCCTGCCGAACTTCGTATCGGCTTGACATGCACAGCTATAACACGGGCTGTCAATATAAGTCACCCTGGTAGAATTGTCAATTGTTGTCCCCGGCCATCATTATGTATGAGAAAATGAATGACTTCCACAAATAATTCAATACCAAAATTAGCCAAATCGCTCCACCCGTTCTCGAGTTTTAGCGAGACTAACGAACAGCAATTAATTTTTATATATATATACAATATATCTCGGGATAACTCCTACCGAAGCAAACGATATTAATTTTTTTTACATCCTCTTTGACGATATTTGCAGCACGCATTCTGTCAATTCTATGTCAAACGTCATAAGGTTACATTATAAAAGCGCTAAGGTTAGATTATAAATAATTTTATATGGTGGTTAAGTATTCTTAAATTTTCTAGTTTAGCGCGCAATTATTATTAATTTTTCATAAGAACCTTCTCCTGACAATAAGAAATACAACAAAAAAAGAATTGGCCAAATTGGTCCAGGCGTTGTTGAGTTATGCGCTTACCAACACATTTTGCGATTCATTTTTATATTATAGATTAGCAAATTAATTAATAATAGTAATTAATACATATGCCTCAAAACTGTTCAAAATCCTAAGAGTAAGGTATAAAAAAATAGGAGTTTTTCTTCCGTATCCGCATTGAAGTCAAAATCAAGACTGTGATGAGACAATTTCTAAAAGTACCTAAATGACTTTAATCACAAAAGTTTTACTGCAATAAATATTGCTGGACATTTCACATAGCTCTATCTAGCCCCAAACTAAGCTGAGCTTGTACTATGGGAACCAGATAACTGACAGAATACTTATATACCCACTGAATTTTTTTTTGGAAATACTTTCAATATAACAACCAACCAGACTGGAACAAATATTTATAAGGTTAAAAAACGGAGCGAATATAACTACAGTCGGGCTTTTAATTTTTTTAATATGAATCCCTGTTCTCCACTCTCGACATATGTATATGGCTACAGTAAAAATAGCACAGCATAATGTTTCCTAGATCCGTCAAGTGTATTTTTATGGGAACTAGATCATGACAATGTTTTTGTTTATTAAATAATTATGTCCAAGGTATCTAATGATATAATACGGTTCCATAGAACTACTGGGAGGAAAAAATCCCAGTAGTCCCTTATTGGATCTAGCAATGAAACTACTGGGACCAGGAGACTTCCATAGAACTACTGGAGAAAAAAATCCAAGTGGTCCCATCATGGATCTAGCAATGGAACTACTGGGATCAGGGGACTTCCATAGAACTACTGGGATAAAAATCCTAGTAGTCCCATCATGGATCTAGAATTGGAACTACTGGGATCAGGGGACTTCCATAGAACTACTGGAGAAAAAAATCCTAGTAGTCACATCATGGATCTAGCAATGGAACTACTGGGACCAGAGGACTTCCATAGAACTACTGGAGAAAAAAATCCTAGTAGTCACATCATGGATCTAGCAATGGAACTACTGGGACCAGGGGATTTCCATAGAACTACTGAAGAAAATAATCTTAGTAGTCCCATCATGGATTCAACGATGGAACTACTTTTTTTCTTTCATAGCGTGTCAATAGTTCTACTTATATTGTGTTAGATTGAAGTAGTTTGTCAAAATGATGGCATCAGGAGAAGCCGTTTTCAAATCTTGATGGAACTACTGAGACCAAGGGACTTCCATAGAACTACTGGGAGAAAAAAATTCCCGTATTACCATCATTCGTTCATTGGAACTACTGGGACCACGTGGGATTTTAAAGCGTTCAACAGTAAATTTTACGATCATACGTTATCGGTTACTATCAAAGCGCTCAACAAGGTATCAAAGGAAGTGTTCGATCGTAAAACGTCTCTATCAATGGACGTCTGTTATTGACTGATGGTTCTCGTCTAATTTTAGGCATACATTAGGTTAAACTACTTTCGTAGGCTGCTTAAATTTTTTAGATTATTAAGGACCTAAAGAATGTATTATTTGAAATTAATTTTTAATGTTTACTTGCTAACGAGTACCGACTTAGTTGAGAATTGTAGTGATTAATATTTGACATTTAAATGGTTTAGTATCAACCAATCAGGTTTTTATATATGGAATAGAGAAGCCTTTGATAATACTTCACCTGGTGGTAAGTGATAGTGTAGTCGAAGATGTAGCACACTTCGAAACCTGTTCACTCTGGACTTGAGTACTGAGATTATAGGGATTCTTATAATTTTTACAGAGTGGACTTCACTTCCGGCTCCTAGTTTTGTGGACAGAAAAACAGACGCTCTATAGATTCTCTCATCAATCTATCAATCTCTCTTTACTCGTAGGTACTAACAATGAAAGAAGTCAATAATTGTCAAATACCACGAATAAATTGTCAAATCACTCAGGTATCAACACTCACAGATTAAAAAATTAATATGCTTAAAGAATATATTTTAATAGTGATTTTGGATTGTTTACGTTGCGTTGTGGCCGGAAAAAATCAATAGAAAAAAAAGCTAAGCTTGCAGAAGTAGGTGGACTAATTTTTACGAATTAGTCCAACGATCCTTAGCTGTAAATTAAATTAAGATCAACTAATCCATTTTCTAAACATATCCATGATAATAAACATCATCCGCTATTATTGAAAACGTTTATACACATCTGGCTGAGTGTATCTTTAATGATATATTATCTGTGGTAGTGGTGACATTAAACTTGGCTGATATCTAAATCTGTGACAGTGAGATCATCACCAATTTACATCGGAAGGCGTCCCCACAATTAATTCTAATGGGAACGTCAATGTAGCTTATGTATACAACAAATAAGTTCTTTTTTTTTTGCTTTTTGATACAGATTTTTGTAAAGATCTACTTCAAATAGTATTTTTTAGTGTTATCCGCACACATACGGAAAATTCCAAGATTTTTTTTGCGATGATTTTAAAAATCTTTAAATATCTACTTATTAGGGTCACATCACTTATCATACTTATTAGGGTTTTACTGGTGGTAGAGTTATTGTGAACGGGCTCGAGGAAGTGGGCACCACCGCCTTACCTTTATCTGCCGCCAAATAGCAGTACTGGTGCTGCTGTGTTCCGGTTAGATGGTAATGGTATGTACCTGTAATTACTGGGACATAGGCATAACAGCTTAGTCCTATAGTATGGCAACGTATCCACATAGAGATCAAGACAACATAATAGCTTGTTTTGAATTCTATGTGGATATCCATGGGCTGCAGTAGCCACTTAACGTCTGGTGGACTGCATGCTCGTTTGACATGTAAGTTGTATAAAAAAACAAAATCAACTGTCTAACTACGGTTCATGAGATATATCCTGGCGACAGACGGATACACAGACAGACAGCGGAGTCTTAGTAGTAGGGTCCCGTTTTACTCTTTGGGTACGGAACCCTAAAAAGCGCCGCAACACAAAGCAGCACGTTTTGTTTGTTTCTTCATTGTAATCTATAAAGAGCAAATAGGATAAATAGAGCAAAGCGCAGCATAGCGTAGCATTAGTCATTGTCACACTTAGTATCGGTCATAATCAAAGTTCGAACAAATCTATACTAATATTATAACGAGGAAAAATTTGTATTTTTGTGTGTATGTTGGTAATGAATAAACTCAAAAACAACTATGCCGATTTCAAAATTTTTTTTCACCATTGGTAAGCTACATTCACCCTAAGTGACATGGCTTATATTTATTGCTAGAAAAGACTAGGGATCCTTACTAAAACTTAAGTAACGTAACCCAAGATCTAAAAAATTGCCCTAAAACGTCTTTCGTCGCATGCGCTGCGGAAACTATTGATGATAGAACAAAAGTATGTTCTACAATATTAAATAACATATCAATATCTACAAAAAACTTCGTAATATTATAAAGAGGAAAGATTTGTTTGTTTGTATTGAATAGAATAGGCTCCGAAAAAACTGGACCGATTTAAAAAAATCTTTCACTGTTGGGAAGCTACACTATCTCCGGGTGACACAAGCTACTTTTACCCAACTGCGGAGAAGAAGGGTAATGCTTTTATTAAAAAACTACGCGTGCGAAGCTGCGGATTGATCGGCTAGTAAACTATATTTTCACTATCATTGTTCCCCTCGATGGGTGCGAATTGTTACACCCAAAAATTAAAACTAAGATTCTCATTTGTTTACTTTACATTAAAATCTTATAATGCCGTATCATTTTGCTGACCATTTCATAACAACATGGAGCTTTTAAAAGTGTATATGTATTATTTTATTTTGTGTGTTTACCTATTTTCGATGTTCACTAACTATTCGACAAAATATGTATGTTATAAATGTATTTAAAAAAAATATAACTTTTGTAAAAGCGTATAACGTTCAGGCACTTATCGATACCATAGCAGATGATTAATGGATGCTTAGACTGGCATTTATGAAGAAAGATGATAGGTAGCAAGCACACATTTTTCACTAAGTCTATACCTACCATCGTGTAATCAAAGCGTCTATACAAGATATATTAATAAAAATATGCTATTTCTATATTTTAGTCCCATAGAAGTATTTTTTGTTGGTTCCATAATTGACTTCTAAAAAGGAGGAGATTTCCAATTCAGCTTTGTATCTACTCTGCCAACTGTGAACAGATTTTAATGTTATTTCAATAAAGTATATAGAAGTTACCTTCCAATAAAATTTTAGCTAGAAACTTATGAGTAAGTATTACCCGTGCGCGATAAGTTGGGACCTGAGCGCGGTGACGTCATATTGGCGTGTTTGTACCACCCGCAAAAAAGCGAACATAACAAGCAGCCGCCCACGGCTTCGTCTTTCTTTGTTTTTAACCTAATTTATTATGTTACTCAGGGAGGACGCTGCTTTTTATCTAATCTTTTTTACACTATTTGAATAAAATAAAAATACAATGTTTAAGTTTATACATTTATTTTATCTATTATTTACATTATCTCATCTTCGTCACTACTTAGTGGATTTATGCCTTCTAGAGGTTGTTCTTCGTCTTCAGTCTCACTATAATCACTTGACGAAGAGGTATCCGATAAATTTACAACATTTGCTATAACAACAAAAACTACAACAACAAAACAATGACACAAACTATAACAACAAAAACTACAACAACAAAACAATAACACAAACGAAAATTAAAAGAATTCCAGAGCGCGTCGTTACGTGATGTAGGCCAGTACGATACTAAAAACCCTAGTAAAAAATAGTGATGCGAACGGTACAATACGGGCGCCATCGGGGAAGTGCAGGGGAAGCGGTCGGGGAGTCGCATTCCTAGCAGGTCCCAAGTTACCGCGCACGAATGGTTCCATTATCTATAAAAACGGCAAAAAATCACGTTTGTTGTATGGGAGGCACCCTTAAATGTTTTAATTTAATTATTTATTTTTAAAATGATTATATACCTAAATATTGTGTAAATATTTCAAGCGTCTACTTATTGCCGTTATTAATATCGAGCTAAAACGAGCAAAAAAATCACGTTTGTTGTATCGGAGCCCCCCTTAAATATTTATTTTATTCTATTTTTAGTATTTGTTGTTATAGCGGCAATAGAATACATCATCTGTGAAAATTTCAACAGTCTAACTATCACAGTTCATGAGATGCAGCCTGATGACAGACGGAAAGACAGACAGCGGAACCTCAGAATTAGGGTGCCGTTTTACCGTTTGGGTATGGAACCCTAAAAAATTACAACATTCAGGGTAACTTTTAAGTTTTTTTTTTGAAAATATTATTAGGTAAGTAAATAATTTTAATTAGCATTTAAATTTAGAATTCGAAGTGTAACCTACTTACACTCAGTAAATATAGTGGGGCTATTGTGAGCACTCATTCATGTCACGAACAGATCGTTTCGAGAACTTTATGACTCAATCGTTTGCACACAACGTAATATATTATACGGAAAAATAACAATTCCTCTTACACAAGGGCAGATCCAGGGGGAGGGTCATGGGGGTCATGACTCCCCCCCCCCCCCCCCCCCCCCCCCCGGGAGGGGTCCAGGACCTAGGTGGACAACTAATTAAAATGGTTAAACATAATGTTTTTGTATATTTTTTGTCACAATATAAATTTTATGTAGGTACATTAAATATTTAATTAATTTAATATAATATTTTGATTTAAAAAATTGCTTTTGTTATATAAATATAGGTACAGTGTAAACTCCATATAACGTCACTCGTTTTAACGACAAACTCTCTAAAGCGTCGAAATCACTCGGCTTTGGTTGGTTTAGTTAGCTTGTCTTGCATACAATGGTACACTCTGTATAGCATTACACCCACTCTCAATAACGACAACAATTTGTAATAAAAAGTTCTTTTTAAGTTGCCAAATTAGTAAAAACTGCGCAGCTGTGTATATCCTTTTGTCGTTTTATTATCCTAGACCATAATAAACTCGACTGTTGGCATCATATACAACAAACTTTCTAATAAATCCGTTCTTTTGTTTACGAAATGGGATTGCTTGCACGTGTAGCTGCAGACTGTTGTTAGTAGAAGTGATGGATTTTATCTATACGTTGTCATATTCTTAGTAGCTCACAAACTTTCAAATTGTAAACATAAACTGTAAAACGCAATAGCGTTCAAATTAAAACAGATTTTTATTGTAGGTACTATTTAACAAGACAAATCAGAAAATCAGAAATCAAATCTTTTTCTAATACAGATTTTACTTCTCTCCATTTAACGACAACTCTCTATAACGTCAAAATATGCTCAGTCCCTTGAGTGTCGTTAGTTTACACTGTATTTTTAAGTACAGTATGTAAGTACATTAAAAATTCTTGTGACTTGACCACGACTATGTGACCCCCCCCCCCCCCCCCCGGCACCAAAGCTGGATCCGCCCTTGCTTACAATTTGGGGGAAACAAATGGTTTAAGATGTATGGGGAAGTAATTTACTTTAATAGAGCTTGTTTATTATATATTTTTGGGTGTTTTTATATGAGAGTCAGCATTATTTTAAAGAAACTAGGAGTCCTTAACCGAGCCAAACAGTATTTTACGGCACAACAACGGCAAAGCGCAAGTTCGGCCGCACACGTAGAAAACTGTTCCCATCTTTGGCACGGAGCTCCAAAGTACCAATTGCTTCATTTTGACTCCCTTCAGAGAAGAGCCATTAGAATCATCGGTGATCCCAAACTCGTCGACAGGCTGGAACCGCTAAGTCAACGCCATAACATCGGCTCGTTCAGTGTATTCTACCACCTGTGTAATAGGGAATGTTCTGAGGAGCTATTTGATCTCATCCCGTCGTCGAGATTTTACCACCGCACTTCTCGACAACGTAATGAAGGTCATCCACATATCATCGACAATTGGGTATCGCGCACCACACGCTTCACGCGATTTTTTCTTGCAAGATTGAGGTTTTCCCATTAGGCTACGACATGGCACGCTCCAAGAGAAATGTAAAGAGCTTTCTACAGTGTAGGGAACGCATCGACAATACCCCGGGTGTTGCCAGTGTCAATAGGCGACGGTGACCGCTTACCACCAGGTGGGCCGTAAACCTGTTTCCCCACAAATAACATATAAAAAAAAATTATAACTAGCATTCAGTAGGTATTTATATTATTAGCATAAAGGTATACAAAGTATAGGTAGGTAAGTAAAGCTTTAGCATAAATTTGTCTCCAAAGCTATTTCAAAATTAAATGGTACTTAAACACATAAATTCCAACTTAAAACAACCTTTCACATAAAAAGCACTTGTCCACAACTAAAAATAATTTATAATAACTCTGGACCAGATAAGAGTTAATGAATAGCTCTGTAATTTTGTCTAAGGGTCGACAAACTCATTACAAGGGCTTTGTGTTCTATATGTTTTAGTTTTTACAGTGAACGGCTAAGTTCATATAATGTTACGATCTTTATTAGTATACCTTAATAGTTCAATGGACAAGTCAGGAGATGGAAAGATGAAATGAAAACTACAGCAGATGTAACTTGTAACAGAACAGCAAGAGATACAGAGGATTGGAAAAAGTTGGGGGAAACCCAAAAAATTGCTGAAAAATGGCAAACAGATGTTGGTGTCGACAAA
Source organism: Philereme vetulata (assembly GCA_918857605.2). Classification (NCBI taxonomy): domain Eukaryota; kingdom Metazoa; phylum Arthropoda; class Insecta; order Lepidoptera; family Geometridae; genus Philereme; species Philereme vetulata. The sequence continues at coordinate 7,093,800 of OU975436.1, forward strand.
ATATGATAAGACTGTAGTAAGTAGTTATAAATTTAATGCACTAAATTAAATGTCTAAATGAAGGTTATAAATAAACAAACTTGGAAAAAAATATTATAGTTCAATTGGGGCAGCTTTTATCCTCGATGATCACGAGAATAGTAGATTAGATTAGATTAGAAAATTCTTTATTGCACTATTATAATAATACGTGGGCGAACTTAATGCTAATTAGCATTTTCTTCCAGCTGACCTTTGTGTAGTGTGGAGAAAGTGGCAGTGCCCAAAAATGAAAATTTAAACAAACTTTAGCATAGAAATAAATTTACAAAAAATAAAAATAACAATAATACACATACATGAACGAAATACATAAATATATCTACATAGAGTGCTCAATTTTGTTGGGTATGTTAAAGAGAGATGAAGTGTTTAAAGAGTTTGGATTTGAAGATTCCCATAGAGGCGGCCTTGCGGATTTCCACTGGAAGAGAGTTACACAAGCAAATAGCAGTCACAGTGAAAGAGTTCGAAGAAAGAAGTGAAGACAGTGAAGAAAGAAGTTTTACGCTCAGGCCTCTTCAGTAAAAGATGTTGTGAAGAACGAGAAGGACGATCAGGTGGACAAAAAAGAGAAAAACGTTGTTTAAGTTAGCATGGAGACGGAGGATTTTGAAGGATGTTATAAAGAAGACAGAGTATATGAGTATCCCGACGAAACCGGATTTTGAGCATTTTTAACTGCGAGCACTTTAACTAATAGTAGGCTGCAGACTGTCAACGTTCTCTTTCCATTTGCATCTGGTCTAGAGCTCGGAGAAGTATTGCTTCGTCCAGCATCTCCAGAAATGATTCAGACAATGTTTCGGTTCCGCACATGTGCGATGTCAGACGCGGTGCAAAACGGTACGTTATAAATTTCACATTAAAAATGTTTAAATCGTTTCACTCGTAAATATATTTACAACCCTTAAAATCTGACTAAAAAATGAGCACTTGGCTTTCAGAAAAATGTTTAGTTAAACGAATTAATCATCATTACAAACACGGTCAACGGATCCTTGCCGGATCCCATAATGGGGTAGCCTGGATTAACAGCTGTATTTATGAAGGGTGAACATTTTTGTTTAATTACGATTTTATTTTAGCTCTTGTACATTTGAATTCTTATTATAAAACAAAGTCGGGTTTGTTCGAACACTTATAATTCGAGAACGGCGGGACCGATTTTCATGGTTTTTGATTTGTTGTATTTGTCTCCGTCCCGAATAGCAGAATAACTATTAAAGTATTGGAAAAATTCACGCAAAAAGAAATTAAGAAGAACATCAATTTCCTCGTACATAATGATAGCTGATTTTCAATTCTACCGGGGTGAAGTACATTGACAACCCGCGTCATATACATGTCAAGGCGGTACGAAGTTCGACGCGTCAACTAGTGAAAATGAAAGTAAGATTGTTTGTGGGTAAAACTGCTTGACATTTACATCTTATACCATCCATACATGTAGGTATAAATGTGCAGGCAATGGTGAACGATGGAACACCTATTTATTGTCCAATTTCTAAGGAAGAACATAATAGGTAAAACCGTGGGGTACCACTAGCATCGTACAACACGTTTAATATGTCGATTCGGTCTTCTTTTGCAAGAGTACGCAAAGTTTTCTCAAGAAAGAAAGCATTTACTAGGAAGCTAAAATTGTATGTTTCAAACTTTCGCGATCACTACACATATTTATTAATGTTGTAACACAGTCGACGGGATATTTATATAAAAAGATACACACGCGTTAAATATTCGTTCATTATGAGAATATATAAATTATAAATAAATAAATCAATATTACTGGACATTTCACACAGCGCTATCTAGCCCCAAAATAAGCAGAGCTTGTACTATGGGATGCCTTTAACAATGTGGATTTCGATATACTGTTAGCTTTTCTTCGCTCTCTTAACATATCTCCAACAGTAATTGACTGGTTTCGTAGTTACCTGTTTGGACGCCGGCAACGTATCCGTATTGACGACACATTTTCCTCTTGGTGTCAATTGAGTGCTGGTGTACCTCAGGGCGGCGTTTTATCTCCTCTTCTTTTTGCCATCTTTATTAATTCCATCTCTGAACAACTCTCATCGTCCTACCACCTTTATGCAGATGATTTGCAAATTTATACCCAAGCCCCTGTTGGATGGTTACGTGAAGCAATTACTGACATAAATAGTGATCTCCAGAGTATTCTTCAGTGGAGCAAATCATACGGGCTGAAAGTAAATCCAACGAAAACTCAAGTGATTGTTATAGGAAGCTTGCGAATGATTACACAAATCGATTGGCTTGATTTACCTGAAGTGAAATTTGACGGTACATCAATAGAAGTTAGCAAGGTAGTCAAGAATCTGGGGGTACTCATGGATCGTCAGTTATCTTGGGGACCACAACTAGCAGCGGTAAGCCGAAAGACCTTTGCTGCAGCTGCCTCTCTTAAACGGCTGCGAAACTTCCTTCCGACTTCCACCAAAATTGCACTTGCACAGACATTGCTGCATCCCATTCTCGATTACGCTGACGCCAGCTATCTTGATTTAACTGAAGACCAACTCAACAAGCTTGAGCGTCTCCAGAATTTCTCTATTAGATTCATATTTGGCTTGCGCAAGTTCGACCACATTTCTGAGTGTCGCCACAGACTTAAGTGGTTACCCATCCGCCTTCGCCGGAATGCGCATATCCTTTCCCTCCTTTACAGCATCCTTTTCATCCCTTCTACTCCGTCCTACCTCAAAGAACGCTTTGACTTTCTTCACCTTTCCAACTCTCGATCCTTACGTTCCTCTGAAACCCTTCAATTAAAAACTCCCCACCATACCTCAGTATTTTATAGTACCTCTTTTACTCTGCAGGCTACCAGACTCTGGAATGCCCTACCTGTCTCAATTCGTCATGCAAAATCTCTCCCTATCTTTAAAAACATGGTCAGACAACACTTTCTGTCATCCATTGCTCACTAGGCCATTTATTTATTTATACATTTTTATAATTTATGTATGTAGGTATGACCATATATATATATAAATATATACTATATGTATTTTATGTATCTTAATATTAATATTTATGTAATTTTATGATTATATTATTTAATATAATTAAGCATTTTATTTTATATTAACTATATTTTTTATAAATTGTAATATATGCTTATTTAAAAAAAAAAACTGATTCTAAAAAAAATCTTATGCCGCCGTCCTTATTTGTTCATATAGATCCTGTCCATCTAAAGGTTGCCTGGAACAGATCGCTTTTAGCGATAAGGCCGCCCATTGTACCTATGATTTGAAATTGTATTTTCTTTTATATGTTTGTATTTAATGGTGTGCAATAAAGAAATTATCTAATCTAATCTAATCTAATCTATGGGAACCAGATAACTGATAGAATATTTACATACATTTTTTTTTGTAAATACATACTTATAATATATAGAGAAACAACCAGACTCGGAACAAATATCTGTAGATCATGCAAACATTTGTTCCACGGCGGAAATCGAATCCGCTACCTCCTGCGTCTCAGCCGGCTATTCACCCACTGCGCCACGGAGGTCGTCTCTTGTTCTTGTTTTTTTTGTTAATGTTTCTTTAGTTTACTCTTCACTAAAATGTATATTTTATCTTTTCTAGCTTCGTCAACAGAATCGTCGACAAAGATCCCTAGACTCTAGTGTGACCATTCTTAGCTAAAATTAACGACGTGTTGAATCATGGTAAATATCCCGTTTTTAGTATAAATAACGTGCTTGCTGTTTAATTGAATCCGTTGTAAAACGATGCAAATGTAGACGAAAATAGGAATAGCACCATGAAATTGCTGAAGCCAGCGCTCAAAGTTTGTAACGATCGCTTATTCCAGTTCCTGTAACTATATCTAGCCAAATTAAAGTTACGATCTTTGTTCAATACTTCGCAATGCAACGTTTGATGTCACTGAAAAGTTATTATGCCATCAAGTGATACTAGGCGGGGCACATAGCTCGAAGAACTGACGGCCGTTGGGGCAGAAAGATTCTCGAGTTGAGACCACGCATTCGATAGGACTGCGTCGTTCGAAATAGAAAGATGACCTGATAAAGAGTGCAGGCTGTACCCAATGGAAGCTCTGGAAATATATGGGGGGAGGGGTGGGGGGGGGGGGGGCTTTGTTCAGCAGTGGACGTTGGTAGATATGATAATGAGGGTACAAGCCTGGTACAGATGGCCATCTAATCGACATTGTTTTATAAACATGACATGAGGCTTTTGTTTATTTTCTTACATGCATATTATGTTAGGATTGAATCTTTTGTTGTTGTGTCATGCTATTGAAACCCCATCTGTTCCTTTAGAATTTATGGAAATGAAAAACTACACTTCTTAGTTCCATGAATAGCGTTTCCGTCATCATATTGTGTTCATCTGTATGGTATTGTATTGGTACTGACAGACGTGCATACACAGTAATTAAGCAAGGCAGATCATAATTCCCCAAGACGATTATTTTAATGATATCGTTCAGGCCAATTTCGTGCACAGCGACTGTGCATTCTACATGAAAGCTGTCAGGCGAGTAAAGACTGTATTTCGCTGCCAGAGTTTGTTTTCCAGACTATAAATATGAGTCGAATATTTCCTTTTCAGAGCTTATGTATGAAGACATCTCATAGTCATCATCATCACCATATTAGTCCACTTCTAATTGGTGTGGAACCACATTCTATGGTGATGATGATGACTATGAGATGTCTCCATACATAGCCAGCAAACTATTGAAGATTTAAAACTCAGGCAGTAGGAATTACCTAATGGAATATCAATTTGAAACTTAAGTTTATACTGTATTGGGTTCGTGGCTGAGAGAAGAGTTTTACTAAGTCGGCTTGGTCAGGCTTAAAAATGTTTTATGAAAAATTCTAGCTGGTTTTTGGAGTTCAGCCCAGGATGTATTTCATGAAGCAACATCCACAGTTCAACTCCCCTACGACCTAAGTAGTTTAATATTATTAGGAACGTACTTGGTTTAATTACTTTGTTTTAATTTGTACCATTTTTGTACCTTTTGTACAGTTTTAAAAGAATCTTGGCTACACACAGGATGACTTGCATAAGACAAATTATGTATTCGAAGATATTTGTTCTAAGAGTTTTCGTCACACGGCCAAGTTGTATTTCTCCGGTGTTTCGTTGAATTTCTGGTTATTTAATGGTTACTCTTTGCAAGACCAGAGAACGCGATCAATGACCCTGAAAACTTCGTGTAGTACGGCCTTAGTAAGGCAAGGATCGAATACCGAAAGGCTGAGTATTAGGCATTCATTTCTAGAGTGACCGATTCTCTATTAGATCGTTTTTCATGCATGAAGTATGGAGCTGTCCTAGATTAGATTAGATAATTTCTTCTTCTTCTTCTTCTTCTGTCGTGTTGCTTGCTGTTGACTTTTAATTTTGATTAGCCCAATAGAGAGCAACTTCCCCACCCCGCTCTGTTACCTGGTACAAGTCATTCCGTGTGCAGGTGGTTGGGCATAGAGGACATGAGAGCAAGTGGGCCATTGTTTGTGTGGTGGCCCCGCAGTGGTACTGGCTCCGGAAAGGGTCGATGTAGCCCCACTTGCCTAGATTGTCTCGACAGCGGTCAACTTGAGTGCGCAACCGGTTTAGAGACTTCCAAATTGGCTACTGCAGCTTGTAGCCGGAAGGAAGATGCTACGCTTGTAGAATTCTTTATTGTACACCATTATATATAAACATATAAAAGGAAATACACTTTTAAATCATAGGTACAATGCGCGACCTTACCGTTAAAAGCGATCTCTTCCAGGCAACCTTTGGATGGACAGAATCTATGTGAGCAAATAAGGACGGCGGCGTTATTATAGATAATAATATAAAATAAAATGCATATAATATATAATATAAGCATAAAATTACATGAATATTAATATTATACTACAATATATACACAATATATATGTATGACAGATAGTGTTGTCTGACCATGTTTTTAAAGATAGGGAGAGATTTAACGTTACGAATGGAGACAGGTAGGGTATTCCAGAGCCTGGCAGCCTGTAGAGTAAAAGAGGTGTTATAAAGTACTGAGCCCTACGCTCTTTCCAGAATCTATTAGTTGCTCACTTTATAATAAAATAAACAGAGTTCTAGACGTCTATCCCCTCCCACTTTACAAATGTAAGAAAAAAATCACTGAATGGCTCCAATTTCTTTCATATGCAGAAACAGAACTGTTGATCACCCTCAGGTAACAAATACTCATAACCCTTTCACATGTATTCACACACTCACACACAAACACTCACACATCCATACATGCAAACTCATACACATACGCTTACAATCATGTACACTTAGTAGTCTAAACCTATAGTATCTCATTTTAGCTATATATAAACTATACTAACGTAAATGTCTGTTTTGCCATTGTTACTTTGTACGTATACCTAGGACAAACAGTCCAATTAGGTAGGTCCAACTTCGAGAAAGAGGTAAATCGTCGAATCCAACTCGGATGGGCAGCGTTTGGAAAACTTTGCAACGTCTTTTCGTCCAACATACCTCAGTGCCTTAAGACGAAAGTCTTCAATCAGTATGTGTTACCAGTGATGACATATGGAACCGAGACGTGGTCCTTCACTATTGGCCTTATGAATAAGCTCAGAGTCGCTCAACGAGCTATGGAGAGTGCTATACTCGGGGTTTCTCTACGGGATCGAATCAGAAATGAGGAGATACGTAGGAGAACTCAAGTCACCGACATAGCCAGACGGATTAGCACGTTGAAGTGGCAATGGGCAGGCCATATAGCGCGCAGAACAGGTGGCCGATGTGGCCGGAAAGTTCTCGAATGGAGGCCACGGACCGGCAAGCGCAGCGTAGGACGTCCACCTACAAGACGACTTGGTAAGAACCGCAGGTTGGCGTTGGATGCGGGCCGCTTCCAACCGCAGTTCCTGGATATCAATGAAGAAGGCAATTTGTCCAGCAGTGGACGTCTTACTGCTGATATGATGATTATTTTGTATTAAAATAGTAAGTAAGGAACAACAATTGTACTGGTTTAGGAGACGGGCGCTGACACTGCTACACAGTTTGCACTAACTTTTTGCAGCTGTCAACGTTCACTATTTGTTCTTGATTCCTATGTGTTTTTGAACCAAATAAATATTTTGATTTGATTTATTGTGTTTCAGTCTTTGAAAGGTTAAATTCTCTCCGTAGCATGGAAGCACCCAATGTAAATGCTTCTCGTGTGGTCGCTATAATAGTGATCCCTAGGTTACAAAAGCGGTGCGAGGCAGCACGCGCGACGTAGTTAGAGACCGTTTAAAAATGTATAATATTTATATCAATATGCTACATAAGTTCTTTAAATAAATAGTTCTTTAAATAGGCTCAGCTTGAACTAACCAGCCGGAAGTTGTTTGCGTCAGCTGGTTCACTAAGGAGACTACGAAACTTTTTGCCTACGTCCACCAAGACTGCGCTTGCACAATCGCTTTTACATCCCGTACTAGACTATGCCGATGCTTGTTATCTGGACATCACTGAGGAACAGCTTAACAAGCTCGAGCGTTTACAAAATTTTTGTATTAGATTTATATTTGGCCTCCGTAAATATGATCATGTGTCTCCCTTCCGTTCACAGCTTAAATGGCTTCCGATTCGTCTTCGTCGGAATACGCATATCCTTTTTCTTCTCTATTCTATTCTTTTCAATCCCTTCTCTCCTCACTATCTGAAAGATAGATTTGAATTTCTCCATTCTTCAAATAACTATACTCTTAGGTCATCAGAAAACTTGATACTCAGAACTCCTTCGCACAGCACTTCCTTTTACAGCGCTTCTTTTACTGTCCAGGCTGTTCAGCTGTGGAATGCTCTGCCCGAAGAAGTAAGACGGTCATCGTCCTTACACGTCTTCAAATTGAAGGTGAAACATCATTACCTGACGATGTCATCTTCCTAGCGTTATTTATTTACTATTTATGTACTTATTTTATCTGTTAGTATAGTTTGCTATATGTATATACCTATATATTAGTCTATTTTATAAGTATATTAAGTATTAGGATTAAAACTTCATATTATTATTATATCTTAGAATATATTATGTGTAAATGTAATGTATCCGCTAAAGTACACCGCACTCCGTAATTTTTAAAAATTTCGCTCCATCCAAAGGTTGCCTGGAAGAGATCGCTTTTAGCGATAAGGCCGCCCATTGTATTGCCTTATTTATTTTAACCCAGTACTTATTTTTTTATTATTTCTGTTTGTGTGGTAATTCAATAAAGAGTTATCTATCTATCTATCTATCTATCTAAATATAATTCTAAGGTCTCACATATTTCAACAAATACATCGGCATGCAATATTTTTTCCATTTTGCATTGCTCACGTCGTGTCGGCGCCGCCAGCGGGCAGTACGGTGCGGTCACAGAATAAAGCTACTGTTACACATGTTCTCAAATAGCATGCTAAAAAGCGTGCTATTCAGTATGCTCAATATGAGCATGCTTATGAGCAGTTTACATTTGCTAGCAATAGGTATGCTAGTTTTAAGTATGCTCCTGAATAAGCATGCTCAAAGCAAACACTCCAATACACATGTCATTGTATAGCGCGCTCTCTCGTTCTCTGTCTCAGTTCAAACAAAGCCATGGACAATCAATTTTTAATTTATTAATATTAAACAATTTTTAATTCTGTGTGGTACACAGAATTTAAATGATTAATTGTGGTTTTAATGATTTTCACAGTCAATGACGGATCCTCCATGTTCGTTATTAGGTCTTGGTACGCATTTTTTTTATCAACATTATTTTTATACTGCGGTATGCGGGGATTCCACAAGCACTCGTTATTTCGATTAAATTTACAAATTTGAGCGTTTTTTCGTCGCCCCAGCGAGACATTTTGCGTGAAATTGTACACGCGCACCTGTTGCGAACGATTGATCGATACTAGCATGCTCAATAAGCAAACCTGTTCACACGCGCTAAAAACACGCCCCCCTCCACCCGCGCTGCAGGTAGCATGCTCAAAAATCGCACGACCGTCGATTTTGATGTTTGAGCAAACTCAAAATGAGCATGCTCATTATTAGCAATGTTTCAATACACATGATACTAATGAGCATTTGCTCGATAAAAGCATGCTTTCGTGCTAGTAATGAGCATGTGTAATTGTAGCTTAATAGTATTCTGTATTCAGAGGGTGCGGTTGGCCATCATACAGCGTAAGTGGAGCTTCCTAAGATTCGTATCCTAGCTTTTATCTGTTACGAGCGACAAGCTACGCCACGAGCTCGTCGATAATCCACACAAAATGTTATAGTAATTACTATTACTCTCAGTGTCTTGGTCCAGATCCGGCAAAACCTAAATAACATAAACCATCTATAAAACTACAGCAAAATTTTCTTTTAAGCTTAGGTCCAACATTTAGGCACCTTTTTGAACCCAAATCTTTCCCGTTCGTTAAAGCCTGTGCCAGGTGAAAACTCTCAAATACAGAATTCCATTCCCGGCAAAGTTCTAGCGAACATTATTCATATTGTGACGGCCGACGAAGTTTGCTCGAATATACTGTGATGTATGAAAATAAAATTTGTTTGAACGGCACCTACCTTAATTTTATGCATTAGATTCTTACGTTCAGGTGTAAAGGCGAGTGAAAAACAATGTATGGTTATCCACCCAGTGTTGTTTCTTTATCTCTATTGTTATTGGCCAAGCGAAAATTAATAAAATAATGTCGTCGCGTTTTCCCGTATTCAATTGTCAATATTCACTTTGAAACGTAAATTGTACCGCTTGTTCCTCCGCGACTAAGCCGGGAAAGGATCAGGCAGGAAATATGGCTGGTTATTCTTTTTCTGCCCATATGTATAAAGTATAAAAAGTTTATTCGTTGTAACAAGTATTGGTACATAGCATAAAGTTACAAAGTACAATTTGGTTTTAGAAACATTCTTAATTAGGTACAAGTACATCTTAATCATAACCATAACAGTATAATTTGTAAACGGACTCGCTAGCTCCTACCCTAGGAAAACCTGTGTTGCGGGTAGCTAGCCTCTTTCGTTCGCTGTGGCCGTAAACATCAATAATATAAAAATATGCTGATATACGTTTGAAGAGAGTGCGACTAAAATGTTTTAGAGGATTACATCCCATATTGAAATTTTGTAACTTTTTGAATAATATTAGGGAGAAGTTATGTTGTGTGATAGTAATAGTATGTATGCGTATATGTTTGTATGCTCTAACTTAAAACTCAAAAATTTAAAAAAAAAATCAGGAGGACCCATAATGAAAATCATCAAGCAGTTGTTTATGATACGTAATAGTAACACCATTTTATCACCCCACAGGAACAGTTACCACCCGGGCACGATCTGACGTGACCAGTCTGGAAGTCCTTAAACAGGCTCCGCACCCAGGTTGGCCGCTGCAGACTGAATATGTGCAAATGGGGATTCAGGGACTCCGACTGCGGTGATCCCGCGCAGTCAATGGAGCACTTGCTAATGTGCCTTTTGTGTCCGAACACCTGCACGACGGAGGACCTAATAACCGCCTCGCCTAATGCTAGTGTTGTGGCCAAACACCTGTCCAACATAGTATAAATGAAAACGTAGAACCCTTGACACGCTAAGAAGAAGAAGAAGATAGTAATAAAATGAAGGCATTACGAGTTATTTATTATTTCTTTATTATTACATTTACTTATACTAGAAACTTAAAGAATAATACTTGGTGGAACAATGGGCGGCCTTATCGCATTTTTGCTACACTTGACTAGTATTATTACGAAGTTGAACTCTAAACATAAAAACGAAACTCTGAAAACATTTAATTCTTTTGTGTACGAAAAGCTAAAACTGCAAAATAAATAAGCGCTGAATGCGAGATAAATAAAATATATTTTAAAACTACCTTCCAAGCCACAAAACGTTAAGTCAAGCTAAACCCTGAAACCGCTATACAGAAGTTCTAGACCGAAACATTTCGCTATTACGGATTTCCCCCCTAACGTCACGTCTAGAACTTAAAGCCTGCTTAGACTTCACACCAGGATCAGATTTAAATCCAATCGTTCATTTGCTAGAATACATAAAACTTACATTAAAAGATCTTAAATGGATGTATTTATCCTTGTTGAGGGTTCCGTACCCACAGGGTAAAACGGGACCCTATTACTAAAACTCCGTTGTCTGTCTGTCCGTCCGTCACCAGGCTGTATCTCATGAACCGTGATAGTTAGACAGTTGAAATTTTCACAGATGATGTATTTCTGTTGCCGCTATAAAAACAAATACTAAAAATAGAATAAAATAAATATTTAGGGCGGCTCCCATACAACAAACTTGATTTTTTTGCTCGTTTTTGCTCGATATGATAACGGCAACAGGTAAACGCTTGAAATATTCACAGAATATTGAATATAATGAATAGAATAGAATAGAATAGAATAGAAGAAAAATAGAATAATCATTTATTTGGTTCACACAAAATGACACATGAAACAATTTTAAGGAACAGTAGATACAATTGAATCCAATAAAACCTATTGAGTTATATTAATCACTTTAAAAATAAATATACACATATATATCCCGGTCCTCTAAGTCCCTTCTCCTCAAAACACCTCAACACACTTCAAGCCGCTATAATGGCTCCTTTACCGTTTATGCGGTGAAAATTTGGAATGCCCCATGAAGTTCGCGCTAGTCCGTCGTTTAACATTTTCAAACGGAAAGTTAAAGAGCACTATCTTTCTCTGTAATTTTATTTTATTGTAGGTATATATTTATTTTTGTATATATTAGTCTATTTATTTTATTTATTCCTATATAGCCTATTCAATACAAACAAACATTTTTTTCCTCTTTATAATATTAGTAGATATAGATATACCTATACCAAATTTGATTGGATCAACGCTACGAAAGTTATCCTCGGATAAACAAACATTATATAGCATATATACCAAATTTGATCGGTTCAACGCTTCGGAAGTTATCCTCGGACAAACAAACATACATACATACAACGCCGATTCGTTCAAGCTGATCGCTTCGCTCGATCAACTAAAGTTTTTGATATAAATTCTTGCCTTAGCTTGGTGTGAATGTAACAAAGCTTTTACACAGCAAAACACCTCCTGTGATAAAATGCCATGCAAAAAAACTGTTGGCACAGAGTTTGGCTCAAGGTAGTTGCGCTACGTTCCAGGCTGTGTTCACACTACACCACTTCTGCACTCCTGAATATTTTGTGTGAAGCCTAGCGTGAATTTGGCATGAGTGTAACGCTGCGTGTACATGGCCTGTGGTGAAACCTCGTAAAAACTGTTGGCACGAGGCTTAGTACAGGTGGACTATATATAAGGCTATGTTTACACTTTATTTGTAGGTGGTGTATCTCTTTGACTATCTCCGTGGCGCAATGGGCGTATAGCTAGACGAATAGCTGAGACGCAGGAGGTAGCGGGTTCGATTCGCGCCGCGGAACAAATTTTTACATGATCTACAGATATATGTTTCGGGTCTGGATGTTTTGCTATATATGATAAGTGTGTATTTACAAACAAAAAGTATATAAGTATTCTATCATCTGGTTCCCATAGTAAAAGCTCTGCTTAGTTTGGGGCTAGATAGCGATGTGTTTATCTCATGTGTATACACGGTACCGAGGGTCATTGACCTCACCCAGGAGGACAATGATTGTTCTACAATTTTTCGGAATTCAATTGTATACATTGAATAATCACTAGTAAAAATCTGATTATTTTTAAAAATACTGTTCTCATCTGATATGATAAGGCACTTGTCTCATCGCCGGCGAGTAAGCGATTAGCTATCAACTATTTTCTCGCTCAAGAAACAAACTAAAGATATAGATTGCGTTTCAATAAAAGAGACACGTATATTAATAGTTGATCGCTGGCCGTTCACACTGCCGGCGAGAACTCGCTCTCCACTATTTTGTCGCAGCGATATATACACTCGCTCAGCGATACATGAGACAAGGCACTCTTATAGCCCAGCGAGACAGCTGTAGAAACTACACATTCGCTTCTCGCTGCCCGCCAACTTGTTTCTATTTTCTAGCTCTGCTCGCTTCTCGCTCATCGCAGGCGGTTAGACGTAGAAAGCTGATTTGCAGGAAAACGAAAGTTTTCTGTTTTCATAAGTCGGATATACTTATGTTACTTTTTATTACTATTAAGTACCGAAATCACAAATTTCATATACACCGTGCTTACAATGTTGCACTATGTAATCACGATGCCGGCGTTGTGCATACAATGAAGAAACAATGCAAGATGCCCTAAATTTCACTTCTCTGATAGTGCACGTGATTTAAGACGGTAAATGTTGGTCTCGGAATGTGTAGAGGTTCTTCACTAGTCTAACAGGTCCAATTTAACGTGCCGTGATAACTTTGAACGTTTACACAAGAAATCGAAAAATAAACCACCTAATGCCAAATGAGTAAGTTTTTTCATTGAAAAATTACTTTTTCAAAGCAAGATTTTATAAAAATTTTAATCAGAACCGCAAACAGATTCAAATGAGTTCAAACACAAGCTGCGACAAGCTTTTATACAATTTTTAATCAGAACCGCAAGCAGATTCAAATGAGTCCAAACACTAGCTGCGACAAGCTTTTATACAATTTTTAATCAGAACCACAATCAGATTCAAATGAGTCCAAACACTAGCTGCGACAATCTTTTATACAATTTTTAATCAGAACCGCAAGCAGATTCACATGAGTCCAAACACTAGCTGCGACAAGCTTTTATACAATTTTTAATCAGAACCGCAATCAGATTCAAATGAGTCCAAACACTAGCTGCGACAATCTTTTATACAATTTTTAATCAGAACCGCAAGCAGATTCACATGAGTCCAAACACTAGCTGCGACAAGCTTTTATACAATTTTTAATCAGAACCGCAAGCAGATTCAAATGAGTCCAAACACTAGCTGCGACAATCTTTTATACAATTTTTAATCAGAACCGCAAGCAGATTCAAATGAGTCCAAACACTAGCTGCGACAATATTTTATACAATTTTTAATCAGAACCGCAAGCAGATTCAAATGAGTCCAAACACTAGCTGCGACAATATTTTATACAATTTTTAATCAGAACCGCAAGCAGATTCAAATGAGTCCAAACACAAGCTGTATGATTTTACAGAGTTCCCATCGCCACCATCCATCATTAGACCCTGAATATCGTCTAGGACCAGAGTATTTGTCAAGAAGAATCAAACGAGCCCAAACTCGATTGAGTTGCGTCGTTTTATTACAGACTTCCCATGGCCACCTTCCGGCTCCATCATCAGATCAGCTCCATGTCAATATTGCATTTTCATCCGACTTACATTAATGTGACGTTCTATTAGTTTTCGAGTTCTCATCAGCAAGTCTTTTCATTTGATACCCACACTGTGGTATTACAAAGAAAATAACTAGTCCGCCATCTTGGATGATCCGCCATATTGGAATTAGAATGTCGTCACATACCAGAGCTACCTGCAACTCATTGCAGGGAGGCTGGACTTCTACTGTCCTTTCATGGAACACTAGACGAGAGCGCACACTGTGCACGTCCAGTGTCTCAGGAGTCGAATGATCCTGTCTGTTATTTTATATGTACCTATTTTATATTATTGTGTTATTTGTTTTTTTAATTGTTTATTGTACATTTGTTGTATTGTATGTAATATGGACTAGGCCTTGTATGTTAGTGATAGTCTGATATAAAGAAAATTGGATTGAATTGAATAGCTAAGCATGCATTGTCATTAAAAATAAGCGTGTATACCAAATTTCAGCTCAATCGGTTTAAAATAACTGATTTAAAATTCAGTTCCAAGATTCCACCCATCCAGTTATCTAACCATTCCAGTTCCAACAGGAAATTTACGCTCAGAAAAGCATATTATAAGTACCTACACAAACTTACTTTGCCCAGCAGTGGGACAGTAATAGACTAGTAGAAAAAAACATCGGCATTGTGGTTTGTAAATAAAAAGTTGCCAATGTCTCAATCCAGGTCGTAATCTATCTAATTATACAAAAAATCATTGAAATCGGTTCACTGTAAAAGCCACGATAATCCGCTGGCGAGAGCGCTGGCGGAAAATCATTTTAACATAAAGCGGCTGAAAAGAGTTCATGTCTTGGACAACCTGCTTGCTGCTTCTAAAGAAGGGAAGAAGAAGAGAAGAATAATTCAACTCATCCGCCTATAGTCCTCCAACTGACTACGGATCACAAAGAGAACAAACAAATAAACGAAATCGGTCCAGCCGTTATGCCGTAAATACTTGGCTTCATTACCTAAGTAGTAACATCAGTTAATAATCGACCAAAATCAATATTTGTTTCGGCTTTGGATGTTTCCCTGTATATTCTACTAGCTGACGAATCCGCAGCTTCGCACGCGTAGTTTATCAATAAAAACATTACCCTCCTTCTGCGCAGTTGGGTAAAAAGTAGCCTATGTCACCCGGGTATAGTGTAGCTTCCCAACAGTGAAATAATTTTTTAAATCGGTCCAGTAGTTTCGCAGCCTATTCAATACAAACAAACAAATCTTTCCTCTTTATAATATTAAAAAACATGTCTATATGTATTCCATTAGATGTGTGGTTCCCATAATAACAAGCTTTGCTTTTGGGGCTACATAGCGCTTTGTGAACTGTCCTGTACTGTTTATATTGCCCAACCCGTTATTATGCTGTGCTGCGCTGAAATGATACATCAGAGTTATTGCATCAAATAGGAACCGAGTGTTTTCTATGTGCTGCTGTATTTGTTATGGTTATTTTTACGCCTTGTTTAGTTTCGCGTTGAATCTTCAGATATTTGAAGTAGAATAGCGTCATCAGGCTTTTGAGTTAGTGTTAGTTAATAATACCGGAAAGTAGTGAAAGTTAACGTTAGTGCTACCTATAAAGAGTACATGGACATAGTGTCTTCCCTATAACTAGAGACAGTAAGAAACGAGCTATTGAATACATTCTCAGTTTAAGTTATACTAAAAAACCGGCCAAGTGCGAGTAGGGCTCGCGCACGAAGGGTTCCGTACCATTATCTATAAAAAGGGCAAAAACAATGTCTGTTGTATGGGAGCCCCACTTAAATATGTATATTTTATTCAATAGCACAATTTTATTTATTTACTTTATTTGAGGTTGGTGCCGATTAAGCTAGCCCTCTAAATTGCATGAGCGCCCATACTACTCAGAGGACTTCTCAGACTCAGAGATCTTAATTGGCGTCAACTATGCATGATGGGGCACCCTTTAATTTTCAATTTGTTTTTATTTTTTTCGGAATGTTTATTAAATTAGGTGTATAAAAATCAAGGTCCTGAGTCAACACAATATAAAGATTACAGCACAAATAAAGGGAAAATTAAAAAAAAATAAAAATATTTGAAAATTAAAAGGTGCCCCCATCATACATAGTTCAGGGTTCCTTTTTACCTTTTGAGGTACGGAACCCTAAAAACTAGGTCAAAATCAAATTACTCATCAGCCTATACATGGCTAGATTTTAAATACAATGCTATTACACGAATATACTCCTAATTAGTATTGTACACTAGGAATAAATATATAACACAATGAAATGTATATTTTTTGCGACAATAACAATACGTAAGTAATTCAATACGCATATGTTTAGCCATTTCTACTGTTCAGTTATCTAGTGCAGTGATTCCTAAAAGGTGGCCCGCGGAACCCTGGGGTTCCGTGGATGGGTCACAGGGGTTCCGCGGTCTGTCCGAGAGTTAAAGTTGAATTGTACTTAAAGATGAATACCCGGCAATCGTTGAGAAAGCTGTCCTGGTTCTGATTAAGTTTGTGACGACGTACCGATGCGAGATTTGTTTGCGTTCAATTGTCAGACATAAATCCTGATTTTACGGCTATTATAAGAAATAATGTGAAAAAAATTCATTCTTCATAATAAATTATTACCTATTATATTAACTTATTGTATTTCTTTGTTACAATAAATTATTTGCAATACTTATAATAATTATTTTCATTTATAATTTGTTCATTCTTCGAGTCTAACATGAATATATTCAAGCTACAAGGTAAACACTTTAGTTATCAAAATAACCAGCTAGGGTTCCGCCAAAAAAAATGGTCAATAAATTCCATGGCCAAATAAAATTGGGAACCTCTGATCTAGTGAATGTCCACTAAACGTTTGTACCTATAGAGATCGAGCCATTTTAAACTCACCTGTAGGTAATGCTCAAAGAAAATTCAACAAGGTGATCGCCTTCATCGATCATGCTTTAGGCGAGCTCGCTTTACGAGTGACTATCGGATCACTGGAAACGGTACTCGATGAGTAGGGTGCCTCGGTATAGGGTTTCTTGAGGATAACTTAGAATTGTCCCTATTTGTAATATTGGAACTTAGAGTTTTATGATATCACATTAACAAATAAACAGGCCAAATTATAATTTAAAGGTATCTGACAAAGGGTTGGAACTGTACTAAGTGTCTGACAATGGACGACGTGATTTTTAATATTATTCCAATTAAAAACTGAGCTCTAAGAGGTTCAATTTTCTACACCTTTTTGCTACTTCATAACTTTCAAATTTCATAGTTGGGGATTGTTTATACTTAGGGACATACACAGAGACACCCTCAGGTTTTATAAAATAACGAAGGTCTGATCGTCGCGGGATCTTGCCTAATAAATAATGTTTAAAAATTGCGTATTAACAGTCTTTAATGCATAAGAACAAAACCAAAAGCATCTCATTTTAAAACCAATGCGAATCAACTATAAGAATTGAAAAAAAAACCGGCCAAGCGTGAGTCGGACTCGCTCACTAAACGGCAAAAAATTACGTTTGTTGTAAGAGAGGGGAGCCCCCCTTAAATATTTGTTTTATTTAATTTAATTAATACCAAATATTCTGTGAAGCGTCGTATATTTCAAGCGTCTACCTCTTGCCGTTATCAATATCGAGTAAAACGAGCATTAAAACCACGTTTGTTGCATGGGAGCCTCCCCTATATATTTATTTTATTCTGTTTTTAGTATTTGTTGTTATAGCGGCAACAGAAATACATCATCTGTGAAAATATGATTATTTGTTAAAAGGGGTAGTTATCGCGTATGTACCTTGTTTATTTGTTATCCCGACGTTTCGGCGGTGTTACAACAGGCATGGTCTCGGGTTG
This sequence comes from Philereme vetulata, assembly GCA_918857605.2. Lineage (NCBI taxonomy): Eukaryota > Metazoa > Arthropoda > Insecta > Lepidoptera > Geometridae > Philereme > Philereme vetulata. The sequence continues at coordinate 7,112,087 of OU975436.1, forward strand.
ACTGGAGTACTTGGAGCTACCGTCGGGAAGTGTGGGTAACTGCAGCAACTACCCTCACTTGGTCCTCAGAATTAGAAATGTACTCGTTCATATTACCACACACTATATTAACCGTATCTACGCACTGAGACGACCGATCACGATGCGCACACCTAGCAATCACCGGGTTCCAGGACGCTGAGAGTCTATAGCCATCTTCCCGATTGAAATTTGGAAATTTATTAATTTCAATCGCTTCACGAACCATTCTTTCGTAATAATGGCGTTCACTAGAGATAACCTTAGGATCATGAAGTTCAATCCAATGATTTGATCCCGAGTTTACCAGATGCTCTGCTATCGCTGACTAACTATTCAACAAAAATTTCAACTGTCTAACTATCACGGTTCGTGAGATACAGCCTGGTGACAGACGGGTAGACAGACAGCGGAGTCTTAGTAATAAGGTCTCGTTTTACCCTTTGGGTACGGAACCCTTAAAAAGAAAAACATATTTTGGGATCAATAAGCCTAATCAATACGTATTAGTTGCCAGTATACAGTGGTAGAAACGTAATTTATGCCACAATTTATGCCACAATATCTTACACTCCTCCGTGCGCGCAAAAGCTTGAAAAGGAGTAGGTACGAAGTTTTCTCCTTTCGTATTAATCTATACTTTATACTATTGTTTGTTTGTTTGTATTGAATAGGCTCCGAAAGTACTGGACTGATTAAAAAAAATCTTTTACTGTTGGGAAGCTACACTATTTCCAGGTGACATAGCCTACTTTTTACCAAACTGCGCAGGAGGGTAATGTTTTTATTGAAAAACTACGCGTGCGAAGGTGCGGATTTGTCAGGAAGTAATATATATTTCACCATATTTAGTAATTCATAAAAAATCCTCTTTAAAGTGTCTGTTACTGATACTATCTGTGTACAAATATACAAACTTAGAAACAATAAGTTAACGATTTAACTTTTGAAACTATCATGGTTTTGAACACTATTCGTACTAAAAACATGATACTTACCACGATTTGTGGGGTTTTGAGAGATTGAGAAAGAAGGTAGATCGACATATCTGCTAATAAACATCCATTCGCAGACTTCAGCTTACCCGTGATCATGGCGCATGCAACTGCGTTGAAATAACGGGATACTCAAAAACTCACAACTCATGGTAAATATTCTGTTTTTAGCACAAATAACAAACTTTACTTCTATAAGTTATTAGTAGGTAGTTATGTTGTCAACGCCACCCAGTCAGGTCATCTTTAATGTTTAATCAGCGCATTCCTGATTGTTTTGCTCGTGCGCCCACGCACTGTCTCACGACCAGATTTGCTGACGTTGAATTTATTTCATGGTAGATGTAAGTCTTATAGCGCGCAGTCGCGATTAAGTTGTCACTTGTTTAAAACATTTTATAATTCAAAAATCAATTAAATTTTAACTTCAAATTTTCATGTCTTTTTAAAAACATTTCCACGGTTCCCCCGTACAAGTCTAGGTAGAGATATATGATAAATATAAATACGATCTATTAGATGTTGCTGGAAGTCGTTGGGTGCAGGCCGCACAAGTTGGTTCACTCTGGTAATCTATGGGAAAGGCCTTTGTTACGCAGTGGACGTCCTGTGGCTGATGATGTTGATAGATAGATGCCTGTCCTACAGTTTCCCGTAGCTTTGACACCCTACCTTGCACTCTCGCTGACCGCCACGTAACCAGTTTAGTAATAAGTACTTTATCCACCCTCTTAACTTATTGCATTTATATAACCAGTACAGTTCGTGTTAACGAGGAACTTACAGAAAGAAACATGTTTGAAGGGTATGAATATTAAAAAATAAAAGAGAAAGAAAGAAAGTACATTTATTTGATACACACATAGGACAGACCATTCAGAACAGAACAAACATACCTACGTACGACACTATCTGGGGTCAGCAGAATACCAACGTTAAGTAGCTAGGTTCTAGCCTACCTACTTGGAACATGCTGAGCTGACGCCATTTTGGCATGACTCGACGTTGTAGTTATGATGGAAGTTGCGTGAGATATTCCTGTATTTTTTGATTAACCTGTAATCTTTGAATTTTGGCATTCTTGTCCTTCTATGTCTTCATATCCTTTTATTTACACCCATCTACTTCTTAGCGCCAGAAGTCAAGATTCTACATTACAACTTTGTCGCCATCTTCTTTTGTGTTTTTATTTTGTACGTGTGTCGTGTCAAATAAATGTTTTCATTTAATTTTTTTTCATTTTCATATATAGATTCTAAATTATTAAAATGAAAAGAAAAACTATATAAATACAGGAAAAACACATGATAAAAATTTAGTACATAGGTAGATACAGATAATATGGTCTTCCGTGCTGTGTGGGCCAAACAGGGCTCGTCTCAGCGTATTGCTGACAACCATCCGAGGAAGGTAAAGGGCGCTGTTTTTCAGATGGGCCCCATGGGTAGCCTCATCAGCCAATTGTATTATTCTGTATTTTAATACAAGATTATTTTATATATATGTGAGTATATTATTACATATCAGATGATGATTTTTGAAGAACGACTTATCATTAAAATCACATGGATCATTTTGAAACGTCAATATTACTTTCTGTTCCTCTGCGATAAAAGCAGGGAAGAATCAGGGAAGAATCAAATGACTGCCACAGACAGACACTGAAAATAAATTGGGGAATCAGTTGGTCTTCAGTTTTCAATCGGCGTTCATAAATTTTTTTAATTTAGAAAACGATTACTTACGAAAGGAAGCGCGGAGTGGATTTTGTGATTTGAATGAAACTTTAGGTATAATTTGGTGCAGTATTAGGGTGGCTTGACTTGATTTGAATTCAAAGGTTTTCTTGAAGAAAACGCTTATTAAGGTTAAGCTCGCCTTTGTTCATTTTGTAAGCTGTTTTTGTCTGTAATCCATTTGTGTACAATAAATAATAAAGGACTCGCGCAACGATACATATTATATTTAGTGCTTAATTATACATATATGAAGAGATTTGTCAAATCATACAAATACGTCAAATTTAAATATGTTTAGTCGCTAATTACGTTTAGGAATCGTTGTGCAAGCCGGGCTAAGATTCAGTGTCCAGCAGCGAAACAGTGCTGGTTGATGGATTACTTATAACTTAAATAAATAAATGATGCTGGACATTTCAGGCAGCGCTATCTAACACCAAACTATATTTTTGTAAATACATATCTAAGTATTATTAAAATATATATAAAAACACCCAGACCCAAAGCAAATATCTGTTGAACATGCAAACATTTGTTCCGTGTCGGGTATTGAGCTCGCAACCTCCAGTGTCTCGACCGGCTATTTTCCCACTGTGCTACGAAGATCGACATTATACGAGTATTTTAAACGTTTTTTCATAGTGTCAGGTGATTGAAATAAAACTGCAGCTATGGTAAATGTCAGATGAAAATTTGGTGGCAGACTGAGTGGTAGGTACTTGTGGTTTCTAAAATTGTTACGTTATATTTATTGCGGAGGTAGGTATATAGGAAAAAAAACAAAATATTTGTTATACAAGGGCTGTAAACTATCTATTGTACACCCAAGTTATTTTAGCTTTTCTAGGGCGGTAATTATTTTATATCATTATCTTGGTAGGAGGTCATTTCGCGTAGACAAATTCAAGTCGATCTAATCCTAATGCCTGTCATCACATCGTTTGATGTATCTGAAACTAAAAGACTATACTGCCTTTACGGTCATGCACAATATTTTAAAGTTGCATAGTGATAAGTCATGTGTGTAAAAATGTGTATGTTTCAGTTAATATTGTGATTATTCTTATTAAGCATCTGAATATTGACTGAACTTATATTACGAAAATTGGGGTACAAATAGAGATGTGCATTTCACAATCTCTTTTACTGCCCCCCCATGAAATGACTCCGGGGCTAAAGTTTACCCTGGAACGCATAATTTGAATCCTACAAAAATGTTCATTGAATTACCGAATATGTATGACAAACGATCAAATAGGCTCATTTATTGTTTTATCGCATTAGTTTGTTTTAACAATTCTGTTGTTTCATTAAGTTCTGAGCTAGAGTCCCGCAGGGCTGTGTGTGGTGTGGTCCGTTGGTCCGTTAGTCCTCTCTCGGCGCTCGTGCCGGTCTCACGCTGACGTGTTTTCGTATTTTCGATCTCAGATTATTCAGAAGTGATGTGGAAATTGTGTCTGTAAGTGAATGGATTGTAATGTTTTTAGAAGGATGAGAAGTTGAACGCTTTTTTGGAAGTCCTGTTGAAGAAATTAAAGTGAGTTTTCAACGCTTTTAAATAATTTTTAGTTTTATAAAAGATTGTATTATTTTGAAAATAAAATGATTAGAGTCATTTAGTGTCAGATAACGAGTTCTTTGTTAATTGATTATTAGGATATGTTGTGACTAGGTACATTAAGTAGGGGAATTACTTAGGTATTTGGTAAATAAGGATGGAGTTAATAACTCTGAATTATCTTAAATTGATAAGTAGTCATTTAGTTTCAGAAAACGATTTCTTTGGTAATTGATTATTACGATTTTTTAAACTATTATTAAGTGGGTACTTTATTTATTTGGTAATTTAAGGATGGAGTTATAAAGTTTGAATTGTCTTAAAATTATGATAAAAAGTAGATATTATTATAGATTATTTTTCGTTCATGTTGTTTTATTACCTAGGGACCTACATTATCAGCTTTGACCTATGCCCTTGGACTGTACCATTACTTATTATTTTTTTTATCTACATATGTATATTTCTTACTACGCTTGTAACGGTCCTTGCTTCATTAATTGGACCATAATATTCCTCCCCTTATATAAACTAAGTGAGAAGAATAAAAAAATCTAAGAAATTAAAGATCTGTAAAATTCTATTTCAACATTTACCACTGATTTTTTAGTAACTATTCTAATCAAATCAAATTGTTTGTATTCATTAAAATCGCAGGGATCACTTTGAAACGTCATTTTTACTGCCTATTCATTCGCGACCAAGCCAGGAAAGAAAAGCAAGAAACAAGGCTGGTTGTTCTATTTTTAGGGTTCGGTACCCAAAGGGTAAAACGGCGCCCTATTACTGAGGCTCCGTTGTCTGTCTGTCCGTCTGTCACCAGGCTGTATCTCATGAACCGTGATAGTTAGACAGTTGAAATTTTTACAATTGATGTATTTCTGTGGCCGCTATAACAACAAATACTAAAAAATAGAATAAAACAAATATTAAAGGGGGGCTCCCATACAACAAACGTGATTTTTTTGCTCGTTTTAGCTCGATATTGATAACGACAACAGGTAGATACTTAAATTATTTACAGAATATTTAGTTATACATTCACTTAAAAATAAATATGTAAATTAAAATAGAACAAATATTTTAGGGGGGCTCCCATACAACAAACGTGATTTTTTTGCCGTTTTTATAGATAATGATACGAAAACCTTCGTGCGCGAGTCCGACTCGCACTTGGCCGGTTTTTTTGAGTTTTTATAATAAGCAAGCAAATTCTAATCTTGGTTACCATATTACTTCATGATCCTTGGTCTCCTTCACGGTCTCTATGCAAGCTTGTTTTGTACAGAGTTCCTATTACAAAATCTCTCTGTAGATAGATAATAAGTAGACACCTACGAGTATATACCTACACTGTACTGAAAACTAACAAACAATATATTAATAATCGATGAATTTCGTGGTGCAATGGGCGAATGGATCCTGCAACGCAGGAGGTAGCGGGTTCGATTCCCGCCGAATGATTGCATGATGCATGCAAAATGATTGCAAGATTTACAGATATTCGTTCCGGGTCTGGTTGTTTTTCTATATATTATAAGTATGTATTTACAAAAAAAAAAGTATACAAGTATTCAATCAGTTATCTGGTTTCCATAGTACAAGCTATGCTTAGTTTGTGGCTAGATAGCGCTGTGTGATATATCCAGCAATATTTATTAATATTAATATTTATAATAAAATAGAGACGCAGAAATGCAAGTGGCGATCTTATCGCTTAACGCGATCTATTCCAGGCAACCCGTTTGTAACCACATCCAACTCTTTCAGAAAGAGTATCATTTGTATAATTGTTTGTTGTACACTAAAAAATAAAACAAAAAAGTTTGTGGATGGACAAGACTATTTTTTTCTCTGTTTTTATACGACCTTTCTTTTTTTAAAGATGAGCATGCATTTGTTCCAACTGATGTTATTTGGTACTCATTACTTATAATAAAGTGTTACCTCGTAGGTCACGCACCTTTGTAACGTCCCCTACGATGCACTGTCCTGCGTCCATCAACTTGAGGCATACAGGTGAAAAGTCTTTTGTGCCTGACCCTCCAAACCGAAACTCAGCAATGCTTTCTTGCCAGCAGACATAGATAAGGTAGTAGTACTTTTCCAGGCGAGTCCTTTCACGAGCCTTTGCTACTACTAAGAGCAGAAATAGGTATGGTGGTAGGACTTATGTACATAACCGACCTATTTGGAGTGTTCTGGTATAACACACACGACTCTCGCAATTTGCAATATCTGTAGACAAGGTTGGTGTTTGAATAATGAATCAATTTCAATGCATATCCTAGAAGGTGGGTAACCAAATCTAGTGGGTCGATATGACAGAATTCATTGTTTGTATATGAATATATGTACATGTGAACATAGGAACACTAAAATTCGATTGCTCTACCAATTGAATCTTATGATTCATTTGGTAGAGTGATCGAATTTTAGTATACCTACTACGTTGAGGTCATCTAGCAAGTTAAACACCCGTTGAACACCTGTTTAAAAACCCTCAGAAATCATTGGATAAAAGATTTTTACCAGGCGTTCAACGGGTGTTTATCTTTCTTGTGGTAGGGTAGAAAGTGTTTAGTTGTGTAGCATGCTAAAAACTGATATTCGCAATGTCTTGGTTGACTTGCGACATGTGGGCTTGCAGATATGAGTCATCAATTAATAAAATAAATAAGGCTGGAGATTTCACACAGCGCCATCTAGCTCCAAAACTAAGTTAAGCTTGTATAAACTAGGTAGATAGTTATTTGTCATATATATTTAATGTTTATGTCTTGTTAAAAAAATATGAAAATTTAGGGGAGCGTGTGTGCGCAATTCTTCTTCTAAATGGCTAGACCGATTTTGATGAATTTTGTTTTCGTATTTACGGGCTTAGTATAGTTGAACCCGGTAGGTGGCGCTATTGTCGAGATCTAGCAAATTGGGAGACGAAGTCGTGGGCATTCAACTAGTCACACTAATTATAAATGCGATAGTTTGGATGTTTGTTTGTTACTCAATAACGACGTAAAGGCTGAACCGATTTCGATGAAATTTGGTATATACGATGATAACCTGGATCACCACATAGGCTACCATATATCTCATAAATCAGATTCCATGTGATAAAAATGGGGTGTCAAGTCAAGTTGCAACAGCGAGTTTAGCTTTTTTCTAGGTTACCTACATTTCAACATTTTACATATAAAATAAAATAAAAATATTGCTGGACATTTCACACAGCGCTATCTAGCCCCAAACTAAGCAGCGCTTGTATTATGGGAACCAGATAACTGATATAATACGTATATACTTTTTTTTTTTAATACATACTTATAATATATAGAGAAACAACCAGACACGGAACAAATATCTGTAGATCATGCTAACATTTGTTCCGCGGCGGGAATCGAACCCGCTACTTCCTGCGTCTCAGCCGACTATTCGCCCACTGCACCACGGAGGTCGTCTATAATAGTGTAACGCGTACGAAGTCGCGGGCAACAGCTAGTATTCTATATTTTTCTAAGAAATACTTAAATAGTAAAGGTATTAGGTACTTATAACAATTTACAGTTTTTATAGTACTTAAAACCCGACCTGAATTGGTTCAACCAAGGTGTATATTGCATATTGTATATTGCATGTAATATTGCAGTAGGAACCGTCTATGAACGTACTATTCAATTTAGATTTACATATTATACATATTTACCGGTTTCATATTGAAACTGATTGTAATTGCCCGACATATTGTTTGCGCTATATTTCGGTCGTTATGTCGTTATGCCGTTATATCTGTGACTGTGGTAATGTCAAAGCCATATTTCCCGTTAAAAATTAAAATTATATTGAAAGGAGCATTCATATTCCAAAGCTTATTATTTCATTTATATAAAGTGGGTTATTTTACTCTCTCTCTCTCTTCCCAGCTATGTTTTTTATACAATTTATATGGCAAACCAGCATGCAGTCCACCAGATGTTAAGTGGCTACTGCAGCTAATGGATCCATCCGCATAGAATTTAAAATAAGGTATTATGTTGTCTTGATCTCTATGTGGATACGTTGCCATACTATAGGACTATGCTGTTATGCCTATGTGCCAGTAATTACAGGAATATACCATTACCATATAACCGGAAAACAGCAGCACAAGTACTGCTATTTGGCGGCAGATAAAGGTAAGGCGGTGGTGCCCACTTCCTCGAGCTCGTTCACAAAAGCTCTACCACCAGTAATCTGTATCCCACATGGTGGTGGGTTCAGCTTTCCTGGTCGTTCTTCTCCACTTCGCTCTAGCCTCGACGTCGTCATCAGAAACTTGGCACTCTCTCATGTCTTTTGACACTACATCTCTCCACCTTGTCTTGGGTCTACCTCTAGATCTTCGACCGGGGATGGAAAGTTGTAGTGCCCAATTCTCTAGGTAGTCAGGTAGCCTCCTCTTCACGTGACCGTACCATCGCAACCGACTCTCCTGCATCTTGTCAGCGATGTCGCGCACCCCCAGGATTCCTCGCACGTACTCGTTACGGATTTTATCGAGCATGGTGACGCCGCACATCCACCTCAGCATCTTCATTTCAGCGACTTGGATGGTATGTATGTTCTTCTGCGTTACGGCCCAAATTTCGCTTCCATACGTTAAGACTGGTCTTATTAGTCTTATAAATCGTAGCTGTTCTGACTAAGTGACGTAACCGACATTTTGGCGTTACTAGCTAACATTCTGATCGCCGATCGCCGATCTGTCTAATCGGCGTATCTGTATCTTCTACCTATGTCTAGATGTTTGTTTGGCGTATCTACATATCTTTAAATTATAAATCATTCGATGTGTTCTTAGTACACTTACGACTTTTAGTAATATTTTCTAAAATGTCGGTTACGTCACTTAGTTAGAACAGAGACGAAATAAGACCTTTAAGTTTTACGGGTTATAGTGGGTTATTTTACTGTTTTTGTTATATGATTAACGTTATCACACTATTCAAATCACATCAAATAGCACTAAACTATAAATGCATATAACCAATTACGCAATATTTCGTATTTGGTACTTATATGCATAATTTATGATCGGGTTTGAAACGTTGTTCACTTTTTATTGACACCCACGCGTGCAAAGCCGCGGGTGAAAGCTTGTGTAAATAAAAACCGGCCAAGTGCGGGTCGGACTCGCGCACGAAGGGTTCCGTACCATTATCTATAAAAACGGCAAAAAAATCACGTTTGTTGTATGGGAGCCCCCTTTAAATAGTGTTTTGTAGGGGTTAAATAAGCGTTTTAAAGTAAATATTTCAAGCGTCTACCTGTTGCCGTTATCAACATCGAGCTAAAACGAGCAAAAGATTTTTTGTTGTGTGGGAGCCCCCCTTAAATATTTTAATTCTATTTTTAGTATTTGTTGATACAGCGGCAGCATAAATACATCATCTGTGAAAATTTAAAATGTTTAACTATCACGGTTCATGAGATACAGCCTGGTGACAGATGGACAGACAGACAGCGGAGCCTTAGTAATAGGGTCCCGTTTTACCCTTTGGGTACGGAACCCTAAAAAGGTACTTAATCTATCTCATACGCTGACTGTACTTTTGCTAAGTATTGTACTTATCATCTCCACACTGAAGACAAGCAAATGTAATTAGGCGCCTGGGGAGACGCGATGCTAATAACAGCTGTACTGGGATTAGATTTACCTAGTATGTAGTATTATGTGATTGTTCAGAAGGTTAAAGTCAATTATTATTGTATGTAGGTCAAAAATCATAACTAGATGTCGATGTGATCGAAGCGTTTTGCATTTCGGGTAAGGTTGTTGTTACGATTTGAATAAAAAGGGTCAATTTTAATACAGTACGGTGGTTTCAATAACACCCTGCTCTCTACCAAAGACAAATTATACAGTGATATTATGATACCTACCTAGGCAGTGTTGCCAACCCCAAGAAACTAAAAAACAACAGCTCACCAATAAAAAAAAACAGGAGAAAACAGTAGGTGAAGTGAAAATGACAGATTTCATACTTTCCTCATATAATTAAAACAATCACCTACTTTTATTAGTTACCAGGACTCACATACATTATTATATTAGGTATATATGTATATATATAGTGAAACGCTAAATTAAAAACAGTAAAAATTAGGAATGAAACAGAAAACAGGGGCATCAATGTGAAAACAGCAAATCTACTGTTAAAATAGTAGGTTTGATAACACTGTACCTAGGCTACCTACAATCTATACAACTATAGTTATACTTCGTGTTTTGTTATGTATGTACGACATTAAATGGAAACAAACTAGGGCGAAAGGATATTATTAAAAAATAGGGGTTTTTCAAATTAATTCCCATAGAAAGTTTTAAATATTGAAACAACCTTCATATCAAGTTCTAAAATATCAAGGAAACAGTCTGTACAAAATAGGTGAAATCATATTCATTCATCATGTACCTAAATAGGTATCTGTTAAACTTACTAAGCAGCATCGTCGCAAAGGCGCCGCCGAATACGTTAAAAATTGTTTATTGAAAATGTATCGATTACTGGATATATATTTAAGCTACCGGTGTTAAACCCACCTCTAAAATCAGTTATTACGATTTCGGATGTGTGTTTTAAATTAATGTCGTACATAAAAAACAGGTTGTATATCTCGGTCGATAAAGATAAAATAATCCCGACACTACACATTGACTTGGCCTAAATACTTTGATACCAGTATATAGCTTCTAGCGCATACGTATCTACTAACCTAATTTTAAGTGAAGTGTGTTGTTTTTAATGTACTGTATGTAAACATTTCTGATTCAAATCCAAATTGGCTCCTTTAATTGAAAATCCAAAGTAAACATTCGGTAAAATGTTCCAAAATCCATACTAGCAATTAAACTTGCTCGCATTCAACTCCCGGAATTATTGCACGTCACGACTATGTGATACGTTTTATCGCTTTGAACCAGCAACCTTCCTCTTGATATGAGGATGCGTTACCAATTTTGCCACGAGCTCACTGCCTAGTAGTGTGAGATTAGTGGAATGTTTTTTTTACGTCCGATTTAGATAGATAGATAGGTGCTTAACTCTTTATTGTTGCACCAAATTACAATTATATAACCTTTAAACCAAAGACGCCATTTTACTTAGTACGCGGTCGTAAAATGGGTGGCCGCTTCAAGCGATCTCTTCCATTTGCAGGATCACCTTTGGATTATTGCACTGTGATAAACTGTCAGTGTTGATTTTAATATCTTACAATTGTTTTCATTTATAAAAATATATATGCAGCATCGTCTTTCAGTTACTTTAACCACATATTATTAATATATATTATTTTTATTATTACAACCCCCATTATGCTGACTTAGAGCCCTTTTTTAACTAATTAAAATTATTATATGATAGTACATTGTTTAGTTTAAGTTATTATCTATTGTACCTTTACCTATTTTTGTATATTTACTGTGTTGTTGCAAACATTTTATTATTCTATTCTATTTTTTTTTCAACCTACATATGTCATCCCACTGCTGGGCAAAGGTCTCCCCCACTGTCTTCCAGGACTTTTGCTTGCATGCCAAATCCCACCAACCTGTCTCGAAGGCATCGAGACAGTCACGCCAGCGTCTACTAGGCCTTCCTCGGCGCCGTCGCCCATCTTCAGGCACCCACTGCGTGACGATCGTTGCCCATCTGTCCGGGTGCATTCGTGTTACATGGCCCGCCCAATCCTATTTTAGCCTGGCAGCCTTATTTCCTGCATCAGCAATGCCGGTCTGTTTATTTATAAACGTTGCTACTAAGATTAAACGTGACCATATTGGATATAACTTTGAATTTTATTAAATTTCATTATGAGAATTGACCTTCATATTAACATAATATGTTGCTTGAGTGATTGTGGCGACTTGCTCGAAATTGAGCAATATAATCGCCCGTATAACACCACCTCAGACTTGCCTCTCGTTATAAAGATGCTATTATGCGTCTCAATATCTTCAAGGTTCTTCTAAAATTTACATAGATTAATGGATATTGATTTATGTGTTTTATTACATCGTAAATCTTGCTCCAAAGTCTTCCCACACAAAAAAGAGATTTGTTAACTTCAATGCTGAGCCATAAACGATGTTTACAAGTCGCAAATGGGCCAGGTCTGCCAATTTAGACATTGCATTCATCAATCACACAAAGATTTAGGATGATGAACTTTTTGCACTGTTTTGCACTTCCGTGTACATACATAGTAGGTATCTACCTATACAGGTGTTTGGTACCGAAGTAGTATATTGACGATATTCAAGTGACGGTTTCTTAAAATATAAAAAAATACATATCGAAAAAAAACTACTAGTTATATTATCAAATTTTAAAGAAAATCGACTAAGTTTAGGTGATTAATTCGATATAAAACTTACTGTCTACTCTTGCAATCGACATCCAAAAATAAAGGCCGATTTGATATCTCTTTCGAAAATGAATGCGGGTTTTGCGTTAGAAAGGGATGACAATAGATACCTCGAGACGTCACCACTAAAGTATCTGCGGTTAGATGGCAAGCATTATGCAATAGCACAACATAAGTTTAATAGTGTTTATTTTCACATGCCAAAATAAATTTCACATTTCTATGGTAAACATTTCTCAAATTTATTTAATATGCTCATCAAAATAACACTTTTCCAGCTGATAATAATAAAGATTTATTCATTTGTTTCTTGGTAATTGATGTTACCTACTATTTTTATTATATTTTATTTTTAGAATTTTAGGGAAACTTACAGCTATATTACATAAAATATATTTGAGTAGATAATAAACAACGATAAATGCTATATGCGATATAAGGCCAATTAAAAAGGTAAGAGATGAATAGTAAGATATAAACAGGTAAGGTGGACGGCACTTAAAATGTTACAATACAAACAATATTAAGATAATGATAGTATGTGCCTTGTACATACACACATCATGTAATAGGTTGGGGAAAAAGTCTTTTCGCATTATAGTACCTATGTGAGAACTTGTAATAAAATCTCTTTGGCTATACTATTTGTATCTGGCTGGTTTTGGTATCATTCAAAGTTTAAATTTTAAAGAAGATAATTCCAAATTCAAATTATGAAAATGAAAATTTTTATTTATTTTTCATACTGTAAAGATGAGTGAATCTAATGAAGAATTTCGATACATTTTAAAATTTTACTACAAAAAAGGTAAAAATGCAACGCAAGCCGCGAAAAAAATTTGCGATGTTTATGGACATAGTGCAGTGTCTGTGACTGTAGCACAAATTTGGTTCGTTTTCAATCCGGAAATTTTGATGTCAAAGATGCACGTCGCTCTGGTCGCCCTATTATGGATAAAATTGATGCCATTTTTGAAAAAGTGGAGCAAGATCGGCATATCAGTAGTTACGACGTAGCGTAGTTACGACGAAAAACTGGGAATTGACCACAAAACAGTTTTGGCGCATTTGAAAAAAACTGGGTACACAAAAAAGCTCGATATTTGGGTACCCCACGAGCTCACTGTAAGAAACCTAATGAACCGTGTACTCATTTGTGATTCTTTATTACGACGTAATAAAACCGAACCATATTTGAAGAATCTGATAACTGGTGATGAAAAGTGGATCACGTACGACAAGAACGTGTGTAAAAGGTCGTGGTCAAAGGCCGATCAGGCTTCACAGACTGTGGCGAAACCCGGGTTAACTCGTAACAAGGTGATGCTGTGTGTGTGGTGGGATTGGAAGGGCATTATTCATTATGACCTGTTACCACCAGGCAGGGCCATCGATTTTGAACTCTACTGCGAACAACTGATGAGATTAAAGCAAGCAGTTGAGAGAAAGCGGCCGGAATTAATCAACAAAAGGGGTGTGGTTTTTCATCATGATAACGCTAGATCTCACACATCTTTAGCCACTCAGCAAAAATTAAGAGAGTTTGGCTGGGATGGGTTAATGCATCCGCCGTATAGTCCAGACCTTGCACCTTCAGATTTTCTCCTGTTTCGGCCTCTTCAGAATTTTTTAGGCAGTGTCAGGTTAACACCACGAGAGGACTGCCAAAACTACTTGTCGCGGTATTTTGATCAGAAGCCCTAAAATTTCTATAGCAATGGGATCATGTCCCTACCTACAAGATGCAAAAAAGTTATCGAATAAAATGGTACCTACATACTTTAGTTAAATGTAAAAAAACTATATTGAAAAATGATTTGAATTTTCTAAAAAATGCAAAGAAACTTTTTCCCCAACCTAATATGTACGCATGGTTACTTCAGAAAGAAAGAAAATAAATTTATATGCTCCCACAAAAAATGTACATTAATATGGTAAGGTAGTACAAAGATATAAAGAACTAGTGAGTAGGCATGTCGGTCGGTTACCCGCCCGCCCAAACAGTTTAGGGTAAGCAGTCAAGATAAGAAACATACTATCTATAACTACCCTCAACTATTTGGCAGAAAACTCTTGCTAGGATTAAGCTTGCCTTTGTACATGTTCTCTTTGTAAATTTTTAGGCCTGTAATCTAAAGTATTCTACAAGTTGTACATGTTCCCTTTGTAAGTTTGTTATGCCTGTAAAGTATTCTACAAGTAAATGTTGTACCTATTTATGTCCGTCTGTTCTGAGACAGATTGCTATACTTTCTTTCTATCATCATCATCATATTACTCATAAGACGTTCACTGCTGAACACAGGACCTCCCTTATATAATTCCAGAGTTACCGATCTTGTGTGCCCTGCACCCAACGACTCTCAGCAATTTTTATAAGGTCTTCTTTCTATCTAGTGGGAGGCCTTTCAAATTCAATTCAAAATATACCTAGTCAGGTCATAAATTCTGTCACATGTTTAATATAAAGTAATTGAAACAAGTTTATTCATTATGTAACCATTTATATACCAAAATGAACTTACAAAACATAGATTCTTATGACACTAAAGTTTATTCAAAATTACCTCCGTGATTTTGAATACAGGCCTTCAATCTGCGCGGCCAGTCGTCTATCGCAGCACGAACGAGGTCCATGTCACTATCGGCGGCTGCCTTAATCAAGGATGTCTTGAGTGATTCCAAATTGGGATGAGGCTTTGAGCACGCCTTTTCCTCCAAGTTTTGCCATATCTTGTAATCTAACGGATTCAAATCTGGACTGGAGGAGGGCCAGTCTTCGTGCCGGATGAAGTCGATTTCACGCGCCGCCAGCCAGTCTTGTGTGCTCTTCGCTCTATGAGCTGGCGCCGAATCTTGTTGGAATACCCAGTGCCTGTTATTGAACATGGTATGAAAAACAAGTTCCATAATTTCCACACTTGTGGAACCTGTGGAACCCCATTCGTTTCTACACCTTTCTCACAAAAATGTACCTCTGTTAAGCCCCAATAAGAAACTCCCAACCATACCATGAGCGAGGATGGAAAATGACCTCGTTGGACACGCGGAATACAATTGCTCGCTTCTTCACTACTGTGTGCGTACACCTTATCATTTTGTTTGTTGTAGCTCTCTTCTACGGTAAAATTTTTTTCATACGAAAAAAGGACTTCCCGATATTTTTTTCCCGCGTACCGCTTCAACAAAGCGCGGCATCTCTTCAGTCTCAGGTCCATTAGACGAGCATTCAAACGATGTCCTGTTTTTCTTCGATATGCCCGAAGCCCTAAGTCTACATTTAACACCATTTTCACCGTTGTTCTGCTTAACCCCATCTGAAGGGCCAACAGTTTCTGCTTACGTTTGGGATTTATTTGAATTCACGCCTTCACAGCTTTTATCACTGCTGAAGTCCTAACAGACCGAGGGCGACCACTTCTTGACCTGTCATCTACACTAGAGTCTTCATTGTATCGTTTGATGGTGCGATAAACGAATCTTTTGGTTATATTCAAATTTTTCAGTATGTCAAAAATTTAAATTGGCGCGTAACCGCAATGATGCAACGCAATAACTGCAACACGGTCTTCTTTAAGCGTCCACTCCATATTTAAAAATGAGTAAAATTCTAAAAAGTATACATTTTTATTTTCATGAACAATTCGAAATTCGAATTCTATAAACTATTTTGTGGCCAGCATTCAAAAAGAAAAGTTTTTACTGTGTGACTTAAAATACTTATGACCTGACTAGGTATTTATTCATTTAGGTACATTTACATTGTATGCTTGGGTACACTTATGAACGTCATTAGGTATAAAATTTTTACAATTATTATTAAAACGTAAGGCTCAATTCATAATTTAATAGCTAATTAAAATCAAAGTACAATGTCAGAATAAAATAATAGTGTACAAAATAATTCCAATAATAAATAAGAATGTCACAACTAAAATAAATAAATAAATAGTCAAACAAATAAATAGATACCTACACCGTACACCTCGTGAAAAACAATGTCAAAACTATTCTTATTCACTATAACTTACAAATTAATATCCCTCCATGACTTTTTATTGTCAATGAATTTCTATGCTGCACTTTTAAATGCGTTGTCTCTACTTGAGAACCTGTCTGCCCCAACGTTCTTTTTTCTATGTTTAACCCTATCTAGTTTGATCTTCGCATTTAACGTCTAGCGGTTCCATAATATAAACTAAGGATACTTCTGAAAATCGGAATACTCGTAAAGGAAGCATTCGTAATAAAATAAATATAAATAAATACTGCTGGACATTTCACACAGCGCTTTCTAGCCCCAAACTAAGCAGAGCTTGTCCTATGGGTACCAGATAACTGATAGAATACTTATATACTTTCTTTTGTAAATAAATACATATAATAAGCATATAGAAAAACATCCAGACCCGGAACAAATATCTGTAGATCATACAAACATTTGTCCGCGGCGGGAATTGAACCCGCTACCGCCTGCGTCTCAGCCGGCTATTCGCCCACTGTACCACGGAGGTCTGTACCACGGTATTGAATCACCCAAGCGTCCTAATATAAATAAATGTGACTAACCAATTTATTCAATGGGTTGGGTGGGCCACCCGAAATGTTATGTCTTCATTGTGATATGATCAGAATAATTTATTGTGCATATCAGATCAATTTGTCTGCCATTAAGTATAGTTTCCTGCTATTGCTATGACACAACGACCAATGAATGCCACTTTTTTATAGCGCTAAAGTCTACGGATGCGTTTTGTCTCATACAGATCTAAAGTTATCCTATCCACAAACATTCCTCTCTTGTCTATGAAGTGCCACACAAGAGTCGCGAAGTTGATTGCTATTGAGAATGGTATTGCTGTGTAGGCGTCACTTTAATCTGTATTTGGAATATCCGTTTATAGACATATAAATACAGGGTGTTTGGTAATATACTGGCGATATTCAAGTTATGGTTTCTCAAAACATACAAAAAGACGAAAAAAAAACTACTAGTAATATTTTTAAATTATAAAGAAAATCGACTAAGTTTAGGTGATTAATTCGATATAAAACTTACTACCTGCACTTGCAGTCGACATCCAAAAATAAAGGCCGATTTGATATCTCTTTCGGAAATGGCTGCGGGTTTTGGGTTAGAAAGGGACAATAAGAGATATCTCGAGACGTCACCAACACAGTATCTGTGGTTAAATGGAAAGCCTATTGCAATAGCATAACATAAGTTTAATAAAGTGTTTGTTTCTACATGTAAAAATAAATTTCACATTTTAATGGTAAACATTTCACAAATTTATTTATTATGCTCATTTAAATAACCCCTTTCATTTTTATACGTAATATATATTATCAAACAGCGGCCGGTATAACCATTAACGATCATGTTCTAGATTAGTATAATCAGATGATATCCAAGCTGTTTCCTTTTATGCTTAGTGCCTAGAAGAATTTAATAATGCTATAACCTCTATAGCGATGTGGTCGAGGGACCGACTAAAAGGTGAGAGGCTGTTTGATTCCCGTTTCGGGACTAATGGGTGTGTTTGACATAAAAACATTTAAACTTTCTTACATAAATGTTTTAATAATCCTTTAGCAGGCGAGTAATAACCGCATAGTCACTAGATCAACTACATACATCTCTAATATAAAAATGAATCGCAAAATGTGTTGGTAAGCGCATAACTCAACAACGCCTGGACCAATTTGGCCAATTCTTTTTTTGTTGTATTTCTTATTGTCAGGACAAAATTTTTTATGAAAGAAAAAATTATGAAAATTGCGCGTAAAGTTAGAAAATTTAAGAATACTTCACCACCATATAAAATTATTTATAGATCTAACCTTAGCGCTTTTATAATGTAATCTTGTGACGTTTGACATAGAATTGGCAGAATGCGTGCTGCAAATATCGTCAAAGAGGATGTAAAAAAAATTAATATCGTTTGAAACAGATGCTTCGGTAGGAGTTATCCCGAGATATATTGTCTATATATATAAAAATTAATTGATGTTCGTTAGTCTCGCTAAAACTCGAGAACGGGTGGAGCGATTTGGCTAATTTTGGTATTGAATTATTTGTGGAAGTTATTCATTTTCTCATACATAATGATGGCCGGGGACAACAATTGACAATTTTACCAGGGTATCCTTTACCAGTACGAGTATTCCTTTACCAGGGTATATTGACAGCCCGCGTTATACCTATGCATGTCAAGCCGATACGAAGTTCGGCGGGTCCACTAGTAATAGATAAAAAAATGCCCCACACTAAACCAAACTTGTACTATAGGAACTAGATAACGGATAATATACTATAAATATATATTATTCAAAAGAAAAGAATTAAAATTCTCTTTGCACCATCTAAATACCTATAAATCTCTATGGTAATTAGTAGTTTTACTTGGCACCAAACTTTCCTCTGCCCACTCGGTAACGAACGTTCCCGAATTGAATTCTGTAAAATAACAAATAGAAATCCGATTTCTGAGTTCGAAGTTCCCACCTGGCACCAAACTAAATCCCCGTTGAAAAATTACTTGGTTCGATCTTCAATAAAAAAATACGGGAAGTAATAGCACATAATAGGAACAGAAGTTTAGTTCGACGAGCGAACACAAGCGCACGCACGCATATACGAGGTACGAGGATCTCCGATCAAGTCGGTCGAAGCTTTGAACAAATTGATCAGAGATCCTCGTGTTTTCCTACGCGTTGTATTAGACTTATAAGGACGTGTTCAAAAGACATCTAAATGCCTGCGATATTGACTCTGCAAGTTGGGAGGAGCTCGCTTCACACAGGTCGTCCTGGCGCTCTACCATCTATAATAATATTAAAAATTTCGAAGAAAACCTACTTCATACACTCGATATAAAGCGCCAGATACGTAAAGAAAGACCTAAACCCTCTTATACTTACACTTATAACGCAGCAGGCCAACTCTATTGTGACACCTGTGATAGGATTTTTCAAACTATGTTTGGTCTAGCAAGCCATATTAGGGCTCACGCTAGAATTTAAATATAAACGCAGGATAATTAAATGTATTGTAATTTTTATTCATTTAATAGCATTTTCTTTAAATTTAAATATAGTTAGGGTCGCCGTCATCGAAATCGATGAGGAGGACTATATAGAATTGGATATATTAGACTTAACTTCTGTTCCTATCTATGTTGTTGTAATAGTGTCTGGTAAGCCTCGTTCTGATCACTCCTTGCCCGTGGTCCACCTACTAACTTCACTTTGATTTACCATAGCCATTTTTTCTATGTTTTCTTCGCGTGATCTACCTCAAGATAACTGGGTGTAACAGGTTTTTCCAAGGTCCACCCAACTAAAAAATTGTGTTTGTCACACAACTTCCTGTATATTTATATTTATATTTATATATATATTTATATTTCACACAGCACTATCTAGCCCCAAACTAAGCAAATAATGTACTATGGGAACCACACTGATGGAATACTTGTCTTATATTTTGTAATTATATAGAAAATACCCAGACCCGAAACCAATATCTGTAGATCATGCAAACATTTGTTCCGCTGCTGGACATGCGGCTTTACACCTGTATGCCTCAAGTTTGCTGGATGCATATCAGTGCATCGTAGGGCTAGCTTCTATGGTGGTGACCTACGAGGCAATACTTTGTTATACGCGATGGTTACCACTTAACATCAGGTGGGTCATACCTTGTTCCATTACCAGGTCGTAAAAACAAACAGCAAACAAAAAAGATTATTGACGGAAACCCAAAACTTTCAAGATTCAATGAAGTACGGAGATCGCATCAAAATGATGAGATCCGAAGACAAACTAATGTCACCGATAATGCCCAGAGAATTAGTTAGTTGAAGAGGCTGTGGGCAGGGTACATCATAGCTCAAAGGTTCGACGGCTTTTGGAGCAGATGCGTTTCTGAGTGGAGATAACGCGAAAAGCGCAGGTGCCCCCAACGTCTATCCCTCTCGTGGAAAGACGAGACGAGGTGTTGGGTGGGGTCTCACACGATCGGTCGCTCCCAAAATCTATAAAGATGGCCTACGTTCAGCGAATGAAGCCATATAAAGTCTAAAATCCTTGCAATAAAACTCATTTTACGTTGAAAGTGAATTAGTAAAGCAGGTTCAGTGGTAGTAAAGCCACCTGTCGTTTTATTTGTCTCGTGGATTAGGTCCTGTTGTATTAAGTATCTCGGCTATTTAGCGCACGTGCTCTCGACAAATTACCTACTCTACTTTGCTGTTAATTTGTCCTGTATTTTATTAGGCTCCGCGCAGACAGAGAGCGTTCTGCGTTCCGCGTTCTTTGTAATGCGAATGATCTATAGCGCCCGCGCACACAGAACGCAGTCAGACCGCGGAGGTCATTCGGAACGCTTGCGTTCTCGCGTTCTCTGCTCAGAAATACAAAGAACTCGCGTTCTCGCTATGGCTGGTCCGAGCGTTGATATAGAAAAATTGGTGAGAGGAAGGCAGTTTTTGTACGATCTAAGCCATAGGGACTTTAAAAATCGTCCCAAAATAAAAGGGGCGTGGATTGAAATAGCTACGAAAATGGGCGTTGAAGATGGTGAGTAAAAACATTTTATTTTATTTTAATATTTATTTACTAAGAAATACAAAGGTAAAAAACAGGTAAGGGGTGATTCTCAAAAAAAACAGTAAGCTGTATTTATTTATTTATTTTTTTATTTAAGTTGTACGTTATAATATTTTTTTCGAGTTGAGGGTAGGTAATTAATTTTTTTATGATTTTTTTTCTTCGGGTCATCCAATTTATTAGATAGAAAAGGTGAACTAGAAATCGGCGCGGGGTTAGTTAAAATAGGAAATGAACTCTTCGCAAACTGCATATGCAGCTATGTTGGTTCTGCTATTTGTTGGCACTAATGATCTGAAGGCATGACCATTTTGCACACTATCTTCGTCATTGATTTGTAGTTCACCTTTTTCTTTGAGATAATTATGCAAACAACATTCTGCCTTAACTACACGTACCGTAGTGTCTACGTCTAATTCAAATGTTTTTAGAATTGATCTCCATTTTTGAGACAAAATACCGAAGGTACTCTCAACTATACGTCTTGCACTACTAAGTCTTTGATTAAAAATTCGCTTTCTTTAATCCTCGACATCAGTAGGGAAAGGTCTCATTAAAAATGTTTGTAGTTTAAAACCACCATCACCTATAAAAACATGAGGTATTGGATTATGTCTGCCCGGTAAGGGCTTTGATCCAGGAATGTTCAGTTGATTATTAACAAGCTTTTGATAGAAAGAAGACCTTTGAAAAATTGTACTATCACTTTCATTTCCATAGCTACCCACGTCAATAAAAATAAATTCGTAGTTTGGATCAACTATAGCGAGAAAAACTATGGAAAACTTTTGCTTATAGCAGAAATGTAACTTTCCAGTATTAGATGGACACTTTATGGTGACATGCTTTCCGTCTAGTAACCAATACAGTTTGGAAATCTCAATTTCTCATTAAATCCACTTTCAGATTGCTTCCATGTTGTAGGGAAAGGCAAATAAATGGGCTGTAAAACTTTCCAAATCGCCTGACACACTTCTTTGACTATTGTACCAACAGTTGTAAATCCCATACGGTATGAGTGACCAATGGTTTTGTAGCTGTCTCCTGTCGTAAGGTATCTGAAACATATATTTTTTTATAGGTGTTTACTGGAGTTCGAAGTGGAAAGCGCTGAACTACGCCAAGCATAAGAAAAGTATTGCAGTTTCCTCGGGTCAAGCATACAAAAAGTATAAAAATTGGCCATGGGCTAAATTGCTGAGATTTTTAGATGATTTCAATAAAAATAGACAAACTGAAACTAACGTGAACTCTGATTCTCAAACAAATGCCACAGAAGACAACCCGAATTTAAGAAGACAAGAGAACCAGGATTCGAGCACAGAAGCTGACCAAAATTTTTCTCGTAATAAGTCGCAAAATACTGAAACTACACTGGCAGAAAATCCTCGGTCTATAGTAAGAAAGAGGAGGGCAAAAAATAATGATGAGCCAACTAATACAGTATTAGATTACCTTCGTAAAAAATGAGCAAAAGATTAAGTTTGATGAAGCGGATCATTTTTTTTGAGCTATGCCCAATCTTTCAAGAAATTCCCGAAGAGAACACAGAGTATGATTAAATTAGAAATAGCGACTTTGTTTGCCCGATATGAACTAGAAAACGAAAGTTCCAGTGGTACTCAAATGGCACCACCATCAGTTGCAAGTAGAACAGATTTTGTCGGTGCTTTTCAATCCAGCCCGTCGTTGCAGACATCATCTGAGTCCGACGGAATACCTTCTCAGGTGTTTCTACCCAACACTACATTTCAAACCGGTGCTTCTCAAACACTGTCGGATTCAACTTCACAAAATGCAACCGAGTTCTATGAGGCAATGGCACGCTCATTAACTGATTTGTAATTTTTGTACTAATTTTATACTGTTATCTTTTTTTTGCTACTTAAGAAAAATAAACACTGCATACCTTAAAAATACTGCCAGCCTTTCTTTTGTAGATATAGCTTTTCTCCAATTGGTGTCTTGCTTTTCTATTTCAGATTTTACATAGTCATGTAACTTATTGAAGCTATTTATTGACATTCGAAAATAAATATAAAATCTCTCTTCATCTTGAAGCAGCTCAGGGATAAGAATACTAAATTCTCCCATATTATCTCGTTTCGTGTTGATAGGGTTGTACCTAATATTTTCCTCCTTTTTTTGACTCCTCCAAACTCCACAAAAACAAGGCTTCATCTTCGGAAGATGAACTTTCGAGAGACACGTTTCACGTGCAGAGAGTCGCGAAATAGAACGCAAATGTCTTAAACGGCTCCTGTGTGAGCTAGAACACAGAACGCAGAACGGACGATCGCAGAACGCAGAACGCGGAACGCAGAACGCACTCTGTCTGCGCGGAGCCTTAAGCTTTTTTAGGGTTCCGGATCAAAATGGTAAAAACGGAAGATTATAAGTTGCGACTTTGTCCTTTTGTCCGTCTGTCCCCTTAATTGAAATATGCAAAAGTATTATTCTTTTGTTTACGGAAGGGTCTACAATGGTGAGGGTCAACATTACAAAATAATAATCGGGTATCATATAAAGAGCCTAATTTACACATTACAAAACAACTTATTATTAGTATTGTTATTTATAACTTATTATCGTTTGCGTTTTGGAGCTATGAGGAAAATTTACGAAAAAATACCCTAACGCAAAATTCGCAAAAAGAAATCTCTAAAATATTCACGGTTGATAGAAATATAATAATATGCAGAATATACAAGTATTATAGGAAAAATAAAACGAAGTCTCTAGCAAGAATAGTTTTTTTGTAATGTCCATTAAACAAGCACAAGCTATTTAACAAAAAAACGAATGTGCTTTTGACCACACGACTGGAGTAAAGCTTTTTTTTCAAAATATTAATTTATAAAATTGTTCAAGAACGAAATGAAATTATGAAAAACGAACTACTGACTGAGATATAAATATGTAGGTATATATATTATATTTCATGCACTGGCTATAAGAGGAAGAGAGAAAGAAAATGTGCGCGCGTACCTCTCTATCTCTTGCTCCTACAGTAATATACGAAACGTAACTCTCTCTCTTTCTATCTTTACTAACTTCTCCCCCTCAACTTCCGTTCACACTTTTCGTAACGCATTCACCAGCTTACTGTCCAAGTAAAGCGTGAGTATAGAAGTTTTACTTCAATAATCAAGTTGATATTGGTCCATCTATTATGGGGGCTTCCGTACGATTATTCGTCTTTGCATATTGGTTCATAAATGTCAAATTGTTATCGGCTACAAATTGACCGCGTATACGGATTCTGTAGACGTGACAAATTCTGTAAGGCTCGGACTATATGGGATCCGGGTCTCCCCGATCCTGCGAATCTGGACCATGTCCCGGTTGCTTCCAGGTAAAAATCGGAGTCGGATGGCCTCGGATCGTGTGTAGTCGATGCAGGAAAATTTCAAATGTTTGGTTGTGTGACGGATTGGTCAAGGGCCGTTAAAAAACGGTCCCTGACAAGCCCGGATACCATGTAGTCCAAGCCCAAGTCCAAATGTGTTGCACAGCACAGAAAATGATGTATTGCACAAACACACACACACACACAAGTTTATTTATCTATACCTGTATCTGCACTATTATGAAGAGGTAAAGTTTGTTGTTTGAATGTTTGTAGGGTACCCTCTAGCTCAGAAACTACTTAACCGATTCTGGAAATTCAGTCCCTCATAGAAAGTTATTCTATCCATAAGTGCTATATATATTTTATTCTGATAAAAATCTGTGCGAAGCCGAGGAAAGTCAGCTACTTTAATTATATTTACTATGATTATATATACCTACTGTGACATGGCATAGGCATGCCATATCTCAGGTCTTCCTAGTTTGGGTGCCTATGTTTCTTTTGCAACTAGGTTTTAATATTTAACTAAAATACTCAATCTGATGTACCTACCCTAGTGTTGTGAAGTTCGTTACCGAAATAAAATCCTTCAGTTCTGTTCAACATACTCGTTACTCGTAAATATTCCGAAACACCCCATTGTCTGAAGCAAGGCCTTTTAAATACAATATTTCCCAAAAAAGATAACATTTCATAGAAAAACATATGGTTCAATATTTATAAGAGATGAGGTCATTGTAAAGTTACACTTGCTGCGGATATGAGTCAGACTGTATTTATGCAAATACACTTTGCTACATAGTGCTTAGCTAGAAAATATTTTAAACATTCTATTTAGTTTAGGACCTTATCCACCTGAAAAGCATTTGCCTGTAAAACTCATGCTGATCGTCATAATCACCAAGACTACCAGAAGCTTTCTGTCCGTCTTTTTTGTCATGTCTACAATTCGTAGGTAGGTGTTGTAGGTACATAAATGAAGCAATAATTAAATTATTTCTAACATTAGTTCAAATTAATTTAAGGAAATATTTATGGTGAGGGTGAATACCCGGTTGAGATACGGACTGCGGGAGGTTGCGGATTCAATTCACGCTGCGAAACAAATGCTTGCATGATATACAGATGTTCCGGGTCTGGGTGTGTCACAATATACGTATATATTAAAAAAAATGTATAAAATTAGTATTCTATCAGTAACCTGGTTCCCATAGTACAAGCTATGCTTAGTTTGTGTGAAATATGCACCATTGTTTATTTAATTTATATCTTTCTTTCTTTTCAGAAATCAGAACAATGGCCTTCTGGAAGATCATCACACTTGCGTTTGCCTCATCGATCCTCGTCGACGCAAAATGGCTGAAGCACCAGAAACGAGACCTCCCATCCAACATCTGCGACCCTGTCAACAACAACACCAACCTAGTCCAATGCTACTGCAACACGGACAGATCCTCACAAGTCATTAAAAACGCTGACTGCTATCTAACAGATACTTCAGTATCACCCGAACACAACACCTGGAAAGCCTTTAAAACGCTCAAGAATGCACATAAAATCACATTTACAAACACAAGAGGAATACCACTGACGTATGTTCCCACAAATTCGATTGTAGAAGCCAGTTCTGTCTTGAAATTTGAGATAAAGTACGGAATGATCGAAAGGATAGAGCCATTTGCATTCGGTAACGCTAGCTCCATTGAGGAAATAACGCTGAGGGATAATAGAATCACAAGTCTAAGCCCGCACGCATTCGACCATCATATGCATCTGAAAGTGATAAGTTTAGACACAAACAGTATTACAGAGATCAATAGAGACGTATTCGTTGAATTGCCTTCGCTGGAGAAACTCTTCCTCACGAACAATGAAATAAGCACAATACATGACAGAGCCTTTATTCATCTTGGCCATTTGAAAGAATTGGAAATCGATAGAAACAAAGTATTTAGTTTGAATTTTGCCTCTTTTGAAGGTTTAAAGAATTTGGAGAAATTAGATCTTAGTAGCAACGCTTTGGAAGTAATAGGAGATAACACCTTCAATGCTCTTAAAAATCTCAAATCTCTGAGTTTAGATGAGAACAAAATCCAAATGTTGGATGAAAACGCTTTTAATGGACTTGGAAAGTTGCTATCTTTGAGTCTGGCTCGTAACAAACTTACTAATATAGAAAATGCTAAAACCTTTGAGGGTTTAGACTCTTTGGTATCCTTAAGCTTGCGAGGAAATCAAATCAAAGAGCTAAAACCTGCCGCAATGACTCCTATCCTTAGCAATTTTTACGGCAGCACTAGTAATTTTGATGTGGAAGGTATGTTTCTATAACTCTTTGTTAGATTTTTTTTCTCGGTGTTACACGGGTTCTCACTATGGACTTTATAAGAAAACTCAAGGTCGCTCAGCTGAAATTGCAGCGGGCGGGGCACATAGCCTGTTGGGGCAGAAAGATTCTAGAGTGGAGACCACGCACTGTAAGATCAGCGTATGACGGCCCTCCACTAGATGGAAAGAGGACCTAATAAAAAATTGCTGGGAGCCATTGGGTGTAGGCCGCACAAGAACGGTCGCTCTGCAAATCTATGGGGGAGGTTTTTCTTCCGCAGTGGACGTCTTAAGGTTTATGATGATGCTATGGGTTAATATTTGATTGGAACATTCATAGTACCTATATGAATATAATGTTATCGAATATACTTGACGGACATTTCATTTTCATTTATATATTCAGAAACAATTACATAACTACCTACACTACATGGACTAACCATAATGTGTAGGAATTGTGAAACTAAGAAACTATACATACATTTTGCTATAGCCTTCATGCTACAAATAACTAATGTAAGTTTTCTCATTTCAGATAACAACTTCCCCTGCAACTGTAGTTTAGACTGGTTCATCTCGCTTATGAACAAGACCTTAAACAAGCATTTCAAGATCAGTATAGAGAATTTGAAATGTTTACCTGATGCAGCCCTCAAAGAAGCTTGGACAAAGACAACAGAAACTGCAGAGGCTGAGAAAAATACTCAACAAGGACTTGACGAAGAAGAACCTCAAGTTCCAGATTACGAGTATTATGATGAAACGCAACTGAACGGAAAGCTATTCTATCTTGATGTCAGAGACCTTCTTCGCTGTGATAACAATACGAAAAAAACAAATGTAGATACGATTAAAACCAAAGAAACAACTAGTTTAAAGAATCCTAAAGTGGCAAATCAAGGTCTTTTAGATTTATCACTAGTTGATACTACGACTGCTGCTGTTGAAATTAAAGCTGTTACAAACAAACGAGAGAAAAGTGATAATGACAAAGAGTTTACCGCAACGAGATTAGCAACAGTTTCTGCGAAGCCTACAGAGAGTAAGATATACGAAGACATGGCTTCGGATGAAGGAAGACCTGATAAAATCAAAGCTCACCGAAGTGTACAGGAGGAAATTAAGGATCCTATATCGAATGCCGCACACAAAAGTTTCGGCTGTGTAACATTGCTTGTTTTTATTATATTATTTAGATTAGATCTTTTAGTATTTCACTATTAAATTATATTTAATTTAAACTAGAAACTCACAGTCATTAAATTATATTAATATTGTTAATAGGTCATCTGTTGTAGTTTTTATTTACTGCTACTTTTAACTTCACATAGGTAGGTACTTATAATAATGTATACTCTTCCATCATACAGTATACCGACCTTCAGATTAGAAAAACAGAAGTGCTCATGACCCATGAAAAATAGGTAGTATTATCATTAAAACCCTACTAATATGCCTAACAAACGCCAATCAAAATTAGTTTTTTTTCAATTCTGCCCCCTAAATCAGTAAATTAGTAGTAGTATAAATGAATTCTTGAGATTTAACTCAGGTAATTTCAGCCAAATCGAATCTGAATCATTTGACTTTACAAACATCTGGTATTCAAAATTGTGTGCTTATTTGTCGAAGAGCTGACTAGCTGACTAATCCGCAGCTTCGCACGCGTAGTTTTTCAATAAAAACATCGCCCTCCTCCTGCGCAGTTGGGTAAAAAGTAGCCTATGTCACCCGGGGATAGTGCAGCTTCCCAACAGTGAAGGAGTTTTTTAAATCGGTCCAGTAGTTTCGGAGCCTAATCAATACAAACAAACAAATTAAGGCTCTTTGGAGCGCGTGTCAGATTGGGGTAACCTTAATCTGGTCTCCTTTAACCCAACCAAGACGCAAGTCTGTGCGTTCACCACAAAGAAGGCCCCTTTCACAATAACTCCACGGTTCCAGGGCATTCCTTTCCCCGCCTCGGCGAGTATAAAGATTCTGGGAGTCGAAATTTCTAATGAGGTCCAGTATGGGAGTCACTTAAAAGCAAAATGTGCTCACCTCCAAAAAACTTAGAGTCCTTAACCGTGCCAATATATTTTACGGCACAACAATGGCTATTGCTTTACAAAGCGCAAGTTCGGCCGCACGTAGATAACTGTTCCCATTATGTATGTTCAGTGCGAGGCGAGACGTTATTCGGAGCGGATCGCACTCACCCTGATGAAGGTTCACGAATTGAACCGAAACATTGTCGGTCGAAACACCGATAAGACGGTACGTGATAAATCCCGTATTTATAATAATAACTGTTCCCATCTTTGGCACGGAGCTCCAAAGTACCAACTGCTTCGTTTTGACTCCCTTCAGAGAAAAGCTAATAGAATCATCGGTGATCCCAAACTCGCTGACAGGCTGGAACCGCTGAGTCAACGCCGTGACATCGGATCGCTCAGTGTATTCTACCGCCTGTATAATGGGGAATATTCTAAGGAGCTATTTGATCTCATCCCGTCGTCAAGATTTTACCACCGCACTTCTCGACAACGTAATAAAGCTCATCCACATACGAGTATAATCGACAATTGGGTAACGCACACCACACGCTTCACGCGATCTTTTCTACCCCATACTTGTAAGATGTGGAATGAGTTACCATCTGAGGTTTTCCCATTAGACTACGACATGGCACGCTTCAAGAGAAATGTAAAGAGATTTCTACAGTGTAGGGAACGCATTGACAATACTTCGGGTGTTGCCGGTGTCAATAGGCGACGGTGACCGCTTACCATTAGGTGGGCCGTAAGCCTGTTTCCCCACAAATAACATAAAAAAAAAACAAACCTTTCCTGTTTATAATATTAGTATAGATTAAGGTATAGATATACAGGTATCTATGACTTCGGAAATAGAAATCAAAAACGTCATAATACTTCGGAAATTGTATGCATTGACCAACATAACGTCATACCAACTGACCTACAGGTTTATTCAAATTACAAGTAACTGGAGTTCATGTTAAATGGATTCTACATAGCTTTAAGACCACCCTGAAATTATTTCTGAATTTTGTAAATGAATAACTTCAAAATTTATATAATTTCAAGATATCTAAGGAATTATTTTTTTTTGCATATATGTCCTATACTGCGCAAATAGCGAAATAACTGGAAACGCCGTACCAAAATCTTGATTCCAGATTCAGTACATAGATTAAAGTTCTAATTTTATGATTTCATGTTGCCTATAACACCCCAATCACCTAACCAAAACTTGTCATCGGCTATTAATAAGGTTACCAACTTTTTTTTCTATCAAATATAGTATTTTCGAAGCTGTTACCTCTAAAAACATAGTAGATGGCAAAAAAAATAAAATAAATATAGTATTTGGTTAAAATATTTATTTTTTGAATGAATATTTTTGCTGCTCTGCGCCTTAATACTAAATTTTTATTTTTCAGAAAGCATTCGGCAGTCAAAATTTAAATTGAAAAATACCATTAATTCTGCTTTTATTAAATTCTAACTGGCCCTGTTACGCTTATCTCTTTAATTCGTCTTCATTGACAGAAAATATGCGCTCTGTGAATGCTGATTTTGCAGGAATTAAAAGAAGAAATGATACAATTTTTAAATATTAGGCAAATCAGAAATATTTAAAAGAACTTCTTGCCATTTTTCAACAGTTGATGTAGTAGAAAAGTTTTGGTCAGAAAGTACAATGTCCATAATTTTGTTCATTTGATTGATTTCTGAGTACCTATAAATTGTTAAAATTAATTTGTGGTGTCTCAGCAATTTCTTATTTTAGAGCGGAGCGGGCTTTAAAAAAGAGGCTGCGTTCCGATTTACGCAAGTAGTAGCATAATAGCTTCGTCTACTATATATTTTTTTTAGAAATATAGTATTTGATCCCCTAATATGTATATTAGGATACTATGTTATATAGTAGGGTTGGCAACCCTAGCTATTATCAAGGTAGGTAACGTGAAAACGGCTAACTACTGCCATCTAGTATCATACAAGAATCACATTTGCCTGGCCACGGTTTCAGTTGGCGCGGTTAAGCTCATACAACTTTTTCAGTGAGTTTCCGCTCTTATTTAGCCTTCGCTCTCAGATGGCGTTGTTAAAAGTTTTAAAGCGCCATCTCTGATTTAAAGACTGAAACAAACACAGAACTTGTTCAAGAGACAAATTCGAGACAGGTTCTTTGACTCGGTTATGTTAATACAACTAACAACTAACAGATGGCAGCACATAAACTTAAGAATAGAATAATCATTTATTTGGTACATACAAAATGACACATAAAACAATTATAAAGAACAGTACAGTAGGTATGATTGAATCTATAATAGACAGTTGACTCATGTGGCTGCGTGCAAAATGGCGTTCAGCTCAGCATAGTGTTGAACATCAAAATTCTCTAAATTTTAATCTAGGCCAGTAAAAAGTAAACAACTATTATATAGATGCTTACTTTGTGCTTACTTTGTGTTTTGCAGCCACGCAGCCAGTTACAAATTTTAATGTCTTTATCTACCTACTGCAAATAATTTTCAGTAAATAAAATTTTCCTTTATAAAATACAAGTGAACTCAAGCTTAAAATTGCCTACAAATTAGATTTATTCAATTAAAAACTAATTTTCGGAGGAAATTTTGACCACAAATTCAATTATGCTGGTAAAACGGGCCTTTCCTATTTAATTATAACATAACGCTAGATGAAAAAAATGTTTAGAAAATATTGTTAATTGGATAAGGGTAGATGAGTAACAAAGCAACATATATATGTAGGCACCCGATATGTTTTTAACCCCTTTATATCCCTCTAAAAAGGGATTAAAAAAGGGTAAAAGTAATTTTATGATTATGAATGAATGAATGAAACACACATTGTAAAGGAGAAAGGACTGCTTTTCCTTACAAATATTTAATAATCACAAGCTATAAACCCTTGCCTATAATAAAAAAAAACAGGCCAAGTGCGAGTCGGACTCGCGCACGAAGGGTTCCGTACCATTATCGGCAAAACGGCAAAAAAATCAGTTTTGTTATTTGGGAGCACCCTTAAATATTTGTTTTATTTTAATTTAATTATTTATTTTTAAAGTGAATATGTATCTAAATATTCTGTCACTATTTCAAGCATATACCTGTTGCCGTTATCAAGATCGAGCAAAAACGAGCAAAAAAAATCACGTTTGATGTATGGGAGCCCCCCTTAAATATTTATTTTATTCTGTTTCTAATATTTTTTGTTATAGCGGCGACAGAAATATATCATATGTAAAAATTTCAACTGTGTAACTATCACGGTTCATGAGATACAGCCTGGTGACAGACGGACCGACAGACGGACAGACAGCGGAGCCTTAGTAAGGGTGCCGTTTTACCCTTTGGGTACGGAAGCCTAAAAATAAAAAATAAACTCGAATCTATCCAGCCCGTTTTATTTTCTTCTGCTGTTATGAAACAGGCTGCTGGTAAACTTTATCAGGATTTCCAGTTAGTGGAGGGCGTTCTACGGTGAATAACCGGTAGAGCTTGAGATGCAGGAGGTTGCGGTTTTGAATCCTGCCGCAGAACAAATGTTTGCATGAACTACTTACAGATATTTATTTTATTGTAAGTAGGTATGTGTTTACATAAAAAGTATTTAAGTATTTTATATAAAAAAATGCTGCCAGGCTGTTTGTTTTTAAAAGGTATTTATTGAACATGAATGTTAACAGCGTATTACAACTAAACACAGTTTAATATAATAGTATCTTAAATTAGATTATCTCAGCAGACTATAGCACCTTTATAAATTTTTTGATAAAATTAGTATTTATTAGAGTTACACTTTGTAAATCAGTTTGCTTAGTTTCATGTAGCCAAAATTTTTCCAGACGTATGAGCACTAAATTTTGGTTGAGTCTCCCTCTGTAAACACTGGCCAACCATTTCAATACTCGGAACTCCATCGTTTTACCGTTTTTAACCTGTCAACTTGACATTGGCATAATTGTGGGAACAACTAGCCACAGATGCCATACAACCAATAGTGAATACTGAACCCGGTTTTTTATACATATATATTTACAACCATACTTCACCATAGACAAAAATACGTTTAGCTGTCACTTACGTTTTGTTATTCCATTTCAGATGCGTTTTTGTTATACCACGTTTTATAGTGACTTGTATTCTTTTTGACGTTTTATGTCACGTCTCACGGGAACGCGGTCGAACGGGATAAAAAGTATCCTATGTCCGTCTCCTGGTTCTAAACTACCTCTCCACCAATTCAGCCAAATCGGTTCAGCCATTCTTGAGTTATAAATAGTGTAACTAACAGGACTTTCTTTTATATATATACTAGCTGTTTCCAGCAGCTTCGCACGCGTGGTTTGCCAATAAAAAGTAGCCTATATGTTAATCCAGGTTATGATCTACGTACATACCAAATTTCATCGCAATCGGTTCAGGCGTTCCGGCGTGAAAGTGTAACAAACATCCATACATACAAACTTTCGTGTTTATAATATTAGTAGGACTAGCTGTTGCCAGCGGCTTCGCACGCGTGGTTTGCCAATAAAAAGTAGCCTATGTGTTAATCCAGGGTATAATCTACGTACATACTAAATTTCATCGCAATCGGTTCAGGCGTACTGGCGTGAAAAAGTAACAAACATCCATACATACAAACTTTCGCGTTTATAATATTAGTAGGATAGGATTAGTAGGATTAAAATATTAGTAGGATATAATTATATAGATTAGAAGAATTAATTAATTGACTTTAATCAATTAAGGGTATTGACTTTCTGATAATATAGACAAGTAATTCCATGTTTAGGTTAGGTAGGTATATCCGATGGTGTAGCAGTGAGTACAGTAGGCGGAAATTGAAAGCCATCGAATTACATTATGGATTTGAGCGAATATCATCATAAAATATCCCATCGCCGCACTAAATTATATTTTGGCGCGACTCGGATTTACGGACTTGCTACCGATTCGGACAGAATATAGGTACCTATTGGGACGCAATGTTCCAATTGACACTTTTGATTTTAATATTTTTGTTCCTGTCGATTCGGACACCATTCTAAATAGCTGTGCTGTCGATTCGGACAGAATATATTGGGACGAAATGTCCCAATTGACACTGGATTTTAATATTTTTGTTACTGTCGATTCGGACACCATTAAAAATAGCTGCATTGTACAGTCAGTTAAAAAAAACAGGTTTTTACCAAGGCGCGGCGGCGGCACAGCAAGATGACGAAATAAATGCAAGGTCACACTCTCTCTATCTCTTTATATGAGATATTTTTAAGTTATCATTATTGCACTCATGGACATGTGCGTTCTCCCCATCCTCACCTACGGTGCACAGACTTGGTCTTTGACTGTTCAAACTCGAGATATGTCAGCGGGCTATGGAGCGCAGTATTTTAGGTGTCCGGTTATCAGACAGAATACGAAACTCCGTACTGCGCTCGCAAACAAAGATTCTGAATGTCACAAAAAAATCAGCACAGCTCAAGTGGGATTGGTCTGGCCACGTATATCGCATGCCCGAAGATTTATGGGCAAAGATAATAACTGATTGGGTACCTAACGCAACTCGCCTACGCGGCAGACCACCACGGAGATAGTGTGACGACTTGGATGTGCATTTACCAGACTAGCCCACTAAAGCAGGGGATAGAAAAAACTGGAAAGAAGGGAGGGAAGCCTTTGCCCTGCAGTGGGACAACACAGGTTAAAAATAAATACTTAATAAAAAAATATATATAGATGCTTAAGTATACAAGATGTTGATTTATACCAAATATACGCTACGAATGAAACTTGTGTTTTTTAACATTAATGTAAGTCACCACACGCTCGCAAAGCAATTTGATTAGCTTTATCGCATTATATTATATTTTGTTTAAACATTTTTTACCTGACTGTACTCAACAGCTTCAATAATTTGATGGTGTCGAATCGACAGTAAAAATAATATTAAAATCAAAAGTGTCAGTTGGGACACTGTGTCCTAATAAATTACTACGAACGGCATAGAATAGATATAGCTTTATTATTTATTCCCTTAATATTTAAAAGAAAACAAGGCGTTTGTGTGTTTGTCCGCTTTTATAAATTTTTCCCAGTAAATGAATTTGTCCAATAATTGTAAACTCGATATCGGCTCCGTAAATACACTTGAGAGCAATAAAATCGCACATCCGCACATTTTTACTTAAAAGTTAAATTTTTTTTTATTTGGAGCTTACAGCAAATTAAAATCAAATTAAATTAAAGTGCATAATCTAGGCATTCGCAGAACTGATAAAGGGTTGACATTTACCTTTAAAAACAACTCATTAGCAACAAAACAATAGACCCCCTTATGTCGCTCGATCCAGGTAAGGCTGGCGGCGGGATTTATCGCAGGTATAAAAGAGTGCATATTGAGGGAATGGTCATCATTTGCATACCAACGTACAGTGTGAAAGGTTCTCTATTGATATTGGCTTCAAACGGAACACGAAAATGGATACTACACCAGAAGTAGCCGCTCAAGTGGTTGCCCTTGTTGAATCGGGGCTTAAGCAAAGTCAAGTGGCTCGACAATTGAGTTTGAGCCGATTTACCGTTCGGCGTGTATACCAGAGGTATCAAGAGACTGGTGGCTACCAACGGCGACAAGGATCGGGCCGTCCCCGTGCTACAACAGAGCGTGATAACCGCTTTCTTATAACGACATCTTTAAGAAATCGTCGTTTGAACGCAGTTCAACTGGGCCAACGACTTCAAGAAGTTCGTGAAGTAGAAGTTAGCCGGTGGACAGTCAGAAGACGATTGAGAGAAGGTGGCCTGACTGCACACAGGCCAGCAAACGGGCCGAAATTGACCCCAGCCCACCGAGAAGCCCGCCTTCAGTTCGCTCGAGACCATTTGAATTGGACCGAAGAGCAGTGGAGTGCAGTCCTGTTCTCTGATGAGTGCAGGATGTGCTTGCATGGCAACGACGGACGGGGGAAGGTGTATAGAAGATCGGGAGAGCGATTTGCCCAATGCTGCATAACAGAACGTGTCGCCTATGGCGGTGGATCAATCATGTTTTGGGGAGGCATGTCTATGGAAGCAAAAACCGAGCTTGCCTTCATCACCGGACCGAATACTGGTCGCCAATCAAGAGGATTGACTTCCATACGATACATTGAGGAAGTACTCGAGAGCCACGTCGTACCTTATGCTGGGTTTATCGGCGAAAACTTTCTGTTTATGCAAGATAATGCAAGACCGCATACTGCTGGCATAGTGATCGAGTACCTTCAAGAGGTGGATGTGACCGTTATGGAGTGGCCAGCTCGAAGCCCAGACCTCAATCCCATCGAACATCTATGGGACGAGCTGAAAAGAAGAGTTCGAGGCCGAGATGCTCCTCCATCGACTCTACAGGAGCTGCAACAGGCGATCGCAGAGGAATGGGAGGCTATTCCTCAAGACTTTATCAAAAGTCAGGTAACATCAATGAAAACACGGATGGAGTCAGTGATTCAGGCTAGGGGAGGGAACACTCGGTATTAATAACAAACTTTTAATTAATTTTATCTTTTAATTTCATAACTTTGACACCAATACTTGAATAAAGAATTTTTTACTAAACATGCATTTTTGTTATTGATCCACAAAAGCATTTTTATGTAATGATTGAAAGACAAATCAGATACCACTGGATAGGTATTAAAATAGACTATGAATCTGCATTACAGAAACATAATATTTTTTGTTTTTTTTTAGTTATGTCAAAAAATCATGAATGTGCGATTTTTTTGCTCTCAAGTTTATATTTGCAAATAGAATGAGGCTCATTCACCGGACTTCACTGGACGCGCAACTCGGCCGTTTTCGCCTTTACCTCTCTTGCCACGAACTCAGTCATTTTGCCATAGTAAACGAAATTGTCTTGTCAGTGTGACTTTAGTTCTCAAGGACAAAACATAGTGAAAAAAATAACGAAGTGAGCCGTATTATTTTGTAAAAGCTATACTTAGTGGCCGAGCAGTTAACATTTCTTTTCACCTGTGAGTATAATTTTATCCCGTTGAAGCCACTATACTTTCATAAAATCAAATAAATATGTTACGATTACTGCAAATAATACGCCATTTTACTTTTGTACATTGTACTTTTGTACTCAATTTTTAGGCAGTGTAACCAAAATTGTGGTACACCAAAATGAGTCGGATTATAATGTCATTTAGTTTTCATTCTTCATTATGTTCATTCTAATCATATGGTGATAGGGCTTGACACTATCGATAAAAATATCGATATGAATGAATGAACGAACTCGCACTCGTTCAGATTTACAACTGATCCATTAAGAAAGAGAGAGTGGATGAAAGCAGTCCGCAGTGAGCAGGCTTGGATTCCAAGAAAACATAGTTATATATGCAGTTTACATTTTGAACCTGAGTGTTATAATAAAAAGTCTAACAAATAAAGGAAACTATGTAAAGATGCTGTTCCAAAATTAAATTTGCCAGAATTTGTAAGTAGAGCTTCAAATACCGGACACAGCTCTCCTAATCATCATTATCATCAACATAATGATGGTAATGTTGTTTTACAAGGTGGTTATCTATACTAAATAATAAATTCAAAAGTAACTCTGTGTGTCTGTCTATCTGTTTGCTACTTTTTTATACATTTTGATATGGAACAAGCATATGATTCACCCGTTACCACGACCGACGTTATCTTTATAGAAGATGTAAGTACCTGTTAAACTGACTAAGCGTCACCATCGCAATGGCGCAACGGATTTACGTTACTAAAATTGTTTATTTGAAATATTTCGATTATCGGATAAATACGACGACTTTGACGACCTCTGTGGTACAGTGGGCGAATAGCCGGCTGAGACGCAGGAAGTAGCGGGTTCGATTCTCGTCGTGAAATAAATATTTGTATGATCTACAGATATTTGTTCCGGGTCTGGATGTTTTTCTATATGCTTATTATAAGTATGTATTTACAAAAAAAGTATATAAGTATTCTATCAGTTATCTGGTTCCCATAGTATAAGCTCTGCTTAGTTTGGTTCTAGATAAAAATGTCTAGCCGTATTTATTTATATATTTATTTATTTAATATTCTAACTACTGGTAATAAACCCATGGGACCTGAGTTATGAGATAAAAGTAGTCTATGTGTTAATCTACGTTATAATCTAATTATATACTAAATTTCATCGAAATCGGTTAAGTCGTTACGACGTGATTGAGTAACAAACAAATTTATAAATCAACAAACATCCATACTTTCGCATTTATAATATTAGTGTAATAAGTTTTGATTTTATAATTTCTTTTTACCCGACTGCTAAAAAGAAGGGTGTTTTTTTTATTTTTCGTGAATGGCTGACTTCTTCTCCATCTAAATAAAAAATATATGAAATGTTAAATGCTTTACTTATTTTCTTATGATTTTCTATATTCCTGAATGGTTATTGACACGCCATCAACGCATGCAATGCTAACAAACTGCAAACACCTAACCTACAACTCTTTATTGTTACTTCCACCGTTTTGGATTTTTGGTGACGTCATAATGTACCTAACTGCAAGCAGATTTATATGAGCCCAAACACTAGTAGCCTAGTACAGTAGTATCCACTCAGAATGTACATTATCTAGCATCCGTCTCCACCATGAAACCACCTCCATGGTACCAAATTATTACATTGTCACCTAAGTTACGTTGTATTAAAAATTTCAGCTTAATTGATTGGGGGAACTGTTTTAAAATTCAACAAACATTGCAAGTTAAATAAAAGCTTCTTATAATTTGATCACGATTTCAATTTTTAAAAGTAGGTTAGTCATACTCTTTAATTTTTAGTCATTCATTCATTTTTATCGATACTATTTTATCGACTACACCAAGCACTAGTGTTCAATCTACAGTAACTGTTAGACAGTGACAACGCTATATGTGGAAGTACACCAGCAATAGATCACTCCCCCGAGCCCCGCAAAAAACGGTCGACGGTGATTTAATTACTTTTAAGCACGTTACGCGTCCCGTGAAGTCCGTGAGCACATTGCATTCATTAATAGCTAAAATGAAAAAGAATCTCCAAGACAAATCTTTATTGATCGAGCGAAGCGAGATCTCTATATCAACTTGGGCAAATCGGCGTTGTATGTATGTATGTTTCTTCAAGGATAACTTTCGTAACGTTGATCCGATAATTGTAAAATTTAATACATAGTTAGGTAGTGATGGTACAACTTTGGTGTTACTAAATGAGCTAAACAAGTTGGGGCGTTGTTGAGATATTGGAGCTCAAGAGACAAAAATGAAAATGAGACTATCAGACCATGTTTGACTTCAAATGAAAGGTATTCATTAGTACATATAGACTCCCTATTTTTTCGAAATATTTATAGTTTTAGAGTTATTGGCCATGATAAAAACTAAACTTTGACTAAATTCACAGAGTACACCAGTGACCCCACAGTACTGTAAGTTGGTATGCGTGTAGCTTAAGTGACACAAATTTAGGAATAAGTCTGAAATCTAGAATAATTGCAATTTGTACCAAAAAAAAATAACCACAGTACATGAACTCCTGTTACCTGTAATTTGAATGAAACTGTAGGTCAAGTAAGGTGATTATTTTTTCGTGGCACTATTTTGATAGTCAAAGAATACAAATAATATTTTTCTGTATTAATCGGAGACTCACGAGATCTCAGTTCGGGGCGAACCACTAGTTTATAATAGATAAAAGAAATAAAATAGATTATATTATATATAAATGCTACAATTAAACTGACAAATCCTTATTTATAATTAAAAATTAAAGAGCCGAGAGCCCAGAGAAGATAAAATAAAAAAATGGATACCAGGAACGCAAATTGTCTTTCCCGTAATTCGCAATTTCCTCGCATTCTTGATTAAAAGTTATTATGTTATACTCGGATGTAAGCGATCAATTATTACACCCTCGAAAATATCTCGATTACGGCTTTTATATTATATTACAATGTACTATTATTGTTACAGGTAGTGGTAACCGCTGGGCCATGGCCTTGTGTCAAGTTGTGTCGTCACGTCACATCTTTTGGGAAACTCCCGCGGTTTCACTTACGTAATTGCTGGGTAAAAACTAGCCTGTCTCTTAATCTCGGTCATAATCTATCTATATACCAAATTTCACCGAAATCAGTCCAGCCGTTTAGTTGTAAAAACGTATCAAACAGACAGACAGTGTTACTCTCGAATTTATATTACTAGTGGTTCGCCCCGAACTGAGATCTCGCGAGTCTCCGATTAAAACAAAAAATATTATTTTTAACCTTTGATTAGCCAAATATTGCCACGAAATTATTAACCAACTAACATAAACTACAGTTTTATTTAAATTACAGGTAAAGAGATTTAATGTTATTTGGTTACTGGTTTTTGGGGTACAAATTGCAGTTAATCTGGATTTCAGACTTTTGCCTATATTTGTATGTGTTTATGATACACACATACTGAACATTGTGGGGTCACAGATGTACCCTGTGAATATTGTCAAAGTTCAGTTTTTATTATGGCAATTACTCAAAAACTATAAAGACATTACTAAAAATAAAAACGGAATCTAAATGTATTAGTTAAGACCTTCATTTGACGTCTTACTTGACCTAATACCCTCATTTTTTACCCCTCTAGAACCCGAATATCTCAACAACCCCCTAACTTAGCTTATTTTCACACCAAAATTGTGCCATCACTACCTACCTATGTATCAAATTTCACGAGGATCGGATTTACGCTTCGAAAGTTATCCTCGGACAAACAAACAAACATACATACATACAACGCCGATTTGCCCAAGTTGGTTTAGAGATCTCTCTTCGCTCGATCAGTTAGTAAGGATAAAAAACGACTAAAAAAGCCTTACAGTGAGGCATTTTCCGTTGATTTTAATTTCCAACTTTTCCATGTTTTTCAGTAAAGCAAACGCTTAATTTTTTTGGTCAAATCTGTCCAGCCGTTCTCAAGTGTTGCACTTACGAACGAAAATTCAACTACAACACATTGAAAACAACACTTATTTCAGTTTTCGTTATATATTTTTCCTTTTTTATTAATTGAAGACTAGCATTTGACTACAATCTCGCCTGATGGTAAGCGATGATGCAGTCTACGATGGTACACGTTTGCCTAGAAGAAATCTACTAACTCGCAACTTGAAGACCATGTTGACATGTTGTAGTTTTCAGGAAACACATATTCAGGCAAGGCGTTCCACTCTTTGGCAGTGCGCTTAATAGGTGGAAGAGTACCGCTTTGTGCGTGTAGGAGGAATGCCTACCGTGTAGCGGTGGCGCACCGCGGAGCGTCTGATTGTTCGACGATAGAATGGGGATGGTGGGATCAGATTGAAAAGCTCCGCAGCTCACTCTCCGAAATGTATCCAATAAAAAAACAAGAGGCTTGCAACCTTTCGACGATGCTCAAGGCTGTGTAGTCTCGCATCTGCTAACTCGTTATTGAAAATGAGCTCTGAGATTTCTATTGTTGACGTTGATTTCGTCGATAGTTCTTAGTTTGATTGGTCAACTTAATTAGATACCTATCAAGAGTGGCCAGCTAAAATTTTGCCACGCCTCTTTTTGCGATTCGATGCGGAAAAACTCACTTTATAAATGTCATTACACATCGTAATGATTACTAGTCGCTACAAAACTCGGAACACCTGTATCAACCATATGTACATTTGTCGTCAAGCATTGCTGTGTTTCGGTTTGAAGGGTATGGTTGCCGGTGAAATTACAGGCACATGAGGCTTCACACCTATATGCCTCAAGTTGTTGGACGCAGGGCAGTGCATCGTAGGACACGTTTCTAAAGTGCGTGACCTACGAGGCAATTTTCTGTTATAGGCGATAGTTACCACTTAACATCAGGTGGGCCATAAGCTTGTTCCATCACCAGGTAGCATAAAAAACTGCCATTTCATGAGTACACTAGCTGACCAATCCGCAGCTTCGCACGCGTAGTTTTTCAACAAAAAACATTATCCTCCTTCTGCGTAGTTGGGTAAAAAGTAGCTTAAATTACTCAGGGATAGTGAAGCATTCTAATGGTGAAAGTATTTTTGAAATCGGTCTAGTAGTTTTTGAGTTTATTCATTATAAACATACACACAAAAATACGAATCTTTCCTCTTTATAATATTAGTATAGATATAGAGAAGCGAAGCATTATGCTGAAGCTAGTATTTAATAAATATTATGACGCTAAAGGTATTACAAAATGCAACTCTATGCCAGATATTTGACACTACATTAGGTTGAAGTTCACTCGACTCGTCCTCGTACAGTTTGATTTTTTTCTATCTATTTATTAATTTGTTTTTCAGCAATAAAACACAAGCAACAATAACAATCTAATCCTACAGTTTAGTTAAACATAGTCATTTAAGTTATAAACATATAAATACTAATGGTTTGCCCGCGGCTTCGCATGCGTGGTATTTCAATAAAAACATTACCCTCATTTTGTGCACTCGGGTAGAAAGTAGCCTATGTCCTTCCCCAGGATAAAATCTATCTCCTTGCCAAATTTAATTACGATCCGTTCAGCTTTTTAGTTATGAAAAGGTAACAAACAAACTAACAAACAAACAGTTACTTTCGCAGTTACTATGTATGTATAATACTTAAAAACCTTCCTCTTCTATTGTTGGTTGGTGGTGGTCTATTGTGGTTTTGCATGCGTGGTTCGCCCATGAAAACATTACCCTCCTTCTGCGCAGTTTAAATGAAGAACTTGTGTGTAAGATAAAATATGATAAATGGATACTTTTGTTTAGATAAGTAGCAGTCAGAAGAACTTTGACCTTTTGTTTCTTTGATAACGAGTTATGGTATGTTTCTTTATTTATTTAATACTTTCACACAGAACAGAATAGTGCTAGGAGGACTTAATGCTAATAGCATCGTGCCATGCAGTCATCCGGTTCGTTATAAAAGAAGGTAAGGCGTGACACAGGGAAAAAAGGTATTTCAACGGTAATATCAATAACAAACTTTTGAACAACTTGTGCAACCACGCCTAAACGTATTCTATATTAGGGTTCCGTACCCAAAAGGTCAAACGGGACCCTATTACTAAGACTCCGCTATCTGTCTGTCTGTCACCAGGCTGTACCTCATGAACCGTGATAGCTAGACAGTTGAAATTTTCACAGGTGATGAATGTCTGTTGCCGCTATAAACAACAAATACTAAGAATAGAATAAAAATAAATATTTAAGAGGGGCTTCCATACAACAAAAGTGATTTTGTTGCTCGTTTTTGCTCGATATTGATAACGGCAATATCTAGACGCTTGAAATATTCACAGAATGTTTGGTTATATATTCACTTTAAAAATAAATAATTAAATTAAAATAAAATTAATATTTACGGCGGGACTCCCATACAAGAAACGTGATTTTTTGCCGTTTCTATAGATAATGATACGGAAACCTTCATGCGCGAGTCCGACTCGCACTTGGCCGGTTTTTTACTTACATATGTTTGATTTGGTCGGCCGAGTTCGGCCGGATTGGTGTATTCGAGCCAGTACTGCGGGCCACATAATGTCGCTGTTCTGACTAATGGCAGGTTCCTATATCCATCGGTTACCAGCTACGACTCGTTTCTCCTTGAAAACCTGCCAAAAGTTTGACCCTTTTTCAAGGAGATACGAGGCGTAGTCAGTTACCGACAGAAATAGGTACCCGTCATAAGTGACGTAACCGACATTTTGGTGTAACTGACATTTGTACTGTTAATTTTATCTACTTTTGAAGTGGACCCGATCTATTTAATCGGAGTATCTGTATCTTATTCATATGTCTAGATGTATGTTTGACGTATCTACATATCTTAAAATTATAAATCATTCGAAGTGTCCTAAGTACACTTACGACTTTTAGTAATACTTTCTAAAATGTCGGTTACGTCACTTAGTCAGAACAGTTATGATTAATGTTAAGTTCTTTTATTATTTATTGTTGTAAAATTTGAGGTGTGCAGTGCACTGAAGTATTTTCATTAATTCATACACATCACTTTTTACGGGTATGAAATTTGTGCTAACTTGTTGGAAAAGACTCATAGTAAAGTTAAAAAAATCTTGAGAGGATCATCATAGGAAAAGTAATATACCTTACTTGTTTATTTAATGGCCCTAAATTAGTTAATCACTACTATACCTATCGGTGACAGTATAAATATAAAAAAACTATATTCCATACCGAAATATTGAACACCCTGTTTAAAAGGTAACCGAACATAGACAATGCAATATTCTCAAAGCCAATTCCTATGTATAACATGTATGTTATTATTATGAATTGAATGAAGCTTGAGTCTTATTCAGTGATATAGCATCATGATGAGAGGTCATATATTTTTGGTCGTAATCGGTAAGTCTTATTATTTTCTATAAGAAAGTGTAAAAAGTGGAATCGCAGACATGTACTCGCATTATTTTTTGTTAATTTAAATCTATCTTCTAGTTTCTACCCAGCCCACATCCGCTCACGGCTGGGTATAAGCTCCTCGTTGTCACGTCACTCTCTCTATCCGGTGCTGTGCTGTGTACAATGGCCTTCCCACAACTTGCTCGATATCATCTGAACATCTGGCTGGTGGTCTGCTAACTGCCTGTTTAGCAAGTTGACTCTTTAAATTAAATTAATTTATAAATTTAGACAAATAGTAATTTTACAAGTCCATTAGTAGGTACAGCTATATATACTTAAATATCTAGGTTAGTTAAAAGTAACATTATATTAGGTA
Organism: Philereme vetulata; assembly: GCA_918857605.2. Taxonomy (NCBI): domain Eukaryota; kingdom Metazoa; phylum Arthropoda; class Insecta; order Lepidoptera; family Geometridae; genus Philereme; species Philereme vetulata. The sequence goes on from OU975436.1 coordinate 7,156,931, forward strand.
AATTTGTTAAAGTTTCATTCACATACTCAATAGTCATAAGGCTATTTGATCAGGATCCGAATGAAATATTTGATCACAGGCTGGTCATATCTATCAGGTATAACTTGCAGAACGCTGTTGGAGCTGGTCCGTACTCTGCTTAGTAAAGAGGTCATTTTCTTACGGACGTTGACGATCTCCGTGGTGCAGTAGGCGAATAGCCGGCTGAAACGCAGGAGGTAGCGGGTTCGATTCCCGCCCCGGAACAAATGTTTGCATGATCTACAGATATTTGTTTCCGGTCTGGTTGTTTATCTATATATTAAAAGTATGTATTTACAAAAAGAGAAAACGATTATATAAGTATTCTATTAATTTTATGGTTCCCATTGTACAAGCTCTGCTTAGTTTGGGGCTAGATAGCGCTGTGTGAAATGTCCTGCAATATTTATTTATTTATATTTATTTATTATATATATATATATAGTGTATGGCATTGAAGCCATCCACCCTCGCCTCTGCAAACTTAGTAGATGTAGACTTAGTAGTGCAGTTCGAGGCAACCTCATTCTGAACCATCAACAAATCAACATTCTGAAACCATTCTTGTACTGGATGCGTAGACTTAGTAGTGCAGTTCGAGGCAACCTCATTTTGAACCATCAACAAATCAACATTCTGAAACCATTCTTGTACTGGATGCGTAGACTTAGTAGTGCAGTTCGAGGCAACCTCATTTTGAACCATCAACAAATCAACATTCTGAAACCATTCTTGTACTGGATGCGTAGACTTAGTAGTGCAGTTCGAGGCAACCTCATTTTGAACCATCAACAAATCAACATTCTGAAACCATTCTTGTACTGGATGCGTAGACTTAGTAGTGCAGTTCGAGGCAACCTCATTCTGAACCATCAACAAATCAACATTCTGAAACCATTCTTGTACTGGATGCGTAGACTTAGTAGTGCAGTTCGAGGCAACCTCATTTTGAACCATCAACAAATCAACATTCTGAAACCATTCTTGTACTGGATGCGTAGACTTAGTAGTGCAGTTCGAGGCAACCTCATTCTGAACCATCAACAAATCAACATTCTGAAACCATTCTTGTACTGGATGCGTAGACTTAGTAGTGCAGTTCGAGGCAACCTCATTCTGAACCATCAACAAATCAACATTCTGAAACCATTCTTGTACTGGATGCGTAGACTTAGTAGTGCAGTTCGAGGCAACCTCATTCTGAACCATCAACAAATCAACATTCTGAAACCATTCTTGTACTGGATGCGTAGACTTAGTAGTGCAGTTCGAGGCAACCTCATTCTGAACCATCAACAAATCAACATTCTGAAACCATTCTTGTACTGGATGCGTAGACTTAGTAGTGCAGTTCGAGGCAACCTCATTCTGAACCATCAACAAATCAACATTCTGAAACCATTCTTGTACTGGATGCGTAGACTTAGTAGTGCAGTTCGAGGCAACCTCATTTTGAACCATCAACAAATCAACATTCTGAAACCATTCTTGTACTGGATGCGTAGACTTAGTAGTGCAGTTCGAGGCAACCTCATTCTGAACCATCAACAAATCAACATTCTGAAACCATTCTTGTACTGGATGCGTAGACTTAGTAGTGCAGTTCGAGGCAACCTCATTCTGAACCATCAACAAATCAACATTCTGAAACCATTCTTGTACTGGATGCGTAGACTTAGTAGTGCAGTTCGAGGCAACCTCATTTTGAACCATCAACAAATCAACATTCTGAAACCATTCTTGTACTGGATGCGTAGACTTAGTAGTGCAGTTCGAGGCAACCTCATTCTGAACCATCAACAAATCAACATTCTGAAACCATTCTTGTACTGGATGCGTAGACTTAGTAGTGCAGTTCGAGGCAACCTCATTCTGAACCATCAACAAATCAACATTCTGAAACCATTCTTGTACTGGATGCGTAGACTTAGTAGTGCAGTTCGAGGCAACCTCATTTTGAACCATCAACAAATCAACATTCTGAAACCATTCTTGTACTGGATGCGTAGACTTAGTAGTGCAGTTCGAGGCAACCTCATTCTGAACCATCAACAAATCAACATTCTGAAACCATTCTTGTACTGGATGCGTAGACTTAGTAGTGCAGTTCGAGGCAACCTCATTCTGAACCATCAACAAATCAACATTCTGAAACCATTCTTGTACTGGATGCGTAGACTTAGTAGTGCAGTTCGAGGCAACCTCATTTTGAACCATCAACAAATCAACATTCTGAAACCATTCTTGTACTGGATGCGTAGACTTAGTAGTGCAGTTCGAGGCAACCTCATTCTGAACCATCAACAAATCAACATTCTGAAACCATTCTTGTACTGGATGCGTAGACTTAGTAGTGCAGTTCGAGGCAACCTCATTCTGAACCATCAACAAATCAACATTCTGAAACCATTCTTGTACTGGATGCGTAGACTTAGTAGTGCAGTTCGAGGCAACCTCATTCTGAACCATCAACAAATCAACATTCTGAAACCATTCTTGTACTGGATGCGTAGACTTAGTAGTGCAGTTCGAGGCAACCTCATTCTGAACCATCAACAAATCAACATTATGAAACCATTCTTGTACTGGATGCGTAGACTTAGTAGTGCAGTTCGAGGCAACCTCATTCTGAACCATCAACAAATCAACATTCTGAAACCATTCTTGTACTGGATGCGTAGACTTAGTAGTGCAGTTCGAGGCAACCTCATTCTGAACCATCAACAAATCAACATTCTGAAACCATTCTTGTACTGGATGCGTAGACTTACTTTTACCTACATCCAAAACTTTGATTCTATTAAAAAAAGTATTTTTGTTATTATATTGTTTGTATATGTTTTTAGAGGCTTTAAAAAGAGAAACTAGTACTTTTATTTAATGTAAAATACTAAGTTTAAAAAATCATGGATGTAGAGAAAAGGATCAACTAGCCGTTACTTGTGTTGGTTGGTTACTAAATGTTATTTAATTTTAATGAAAGGAGAAAAAATTATCAGAAATAGTGTGTTTGTGAAATTTTGCTCTTGCTCTTAAATTAAGTATGGGTATTAAATTAGACAACTTTTTTTAATAATCGGCTACATGGTTCCCTATTACCATTTGCCCTTAAATGTTGGCCTCACAGCTCCTTCAAAAAGACTCACGAAATAGTGTGTGGTCTATTGCATTGATTCCCATTTTTAATCTCGCATTATCCTTCAAATAATTTCATCGTAGGTTATGTACTTTCTTTATTTTATTAGTTTTCATCATCATCATTTTCAGCCCGTGTCGACCCACTGCTGGGCATAGGCCTCTCTTTGTTTTTGCCGTTCTTCCCGATCCTGTGCCAGCCTGAACCACGTACGACCCACGGTCTTATGGATATCGTCGACCCATCTCGCTGGTGGACGTCCCCTATTTCGATGCCCAGTTCTCGGCCTCCACTCTGTTAGGGCCTTAGTACACCTGTCGTCACTACGTCTGGCCAAGTGTCCTGCCCAACTCCACTTGAGCCCCAATATTCGCTTGCTGACGTCTTGTACTTTATTCTTCTTGCGAATTTCGGTATTAGATGCCGAGCATGGCGCGCTCCATGGCTCTCTATGCTACACTTAATGTGTACACGGCCTCCTTCGTGAGCCTCCATGTCTCGGCACCATAAGTAATAGTTGGCAGAACACATTGGTTATAGAAACGTGTTTTAAGACATTGTGGAATACGAGTGGATTTTAATATGTCAGCTAATTTGCCGAAAGCTGCCCATCCAAGTTGAACACGCCTGATGACTGTTATTAATTTTAACAATGGAAAATTTATTTTCAGTGCTTATAACACCAATTGTGTTGTCAAAACACATACACTTCTACAGAAAAGACTACACATACATCGAAGAATATGATGCATTTTACAAGGTCCACTGGGATATTAACGGACTGGATTGGAATTCTGCCTTCAGGATATGTGATGAAGAGGGAGCTAAATTGTTCTATCCTAAAGGAAACGAATGGACGGTTGTGAAGAACCTCACTGATGCAATGCCGATAGCACCAAATACATCGGAAATATACGTGGGTATTCACGATGAGTTCAACCTAGGAGAGTTCATCACGATCGATGGTGAGAACCTACAGTTATTTCATTTTTGGTGATGGAACTAGCATATGACTCACCTGATGTTAAGTAGTAACTATCGACCATAGCATAGTATTGCATCGCAGGTCAGGCAACTTAGAAACGTGCCCTACGATGCACTTCCATGCGTACATCAACTTGAGGCATACAGGTGTATTCATACCGTGTGCCTTCATACCGAAACACAGCAATGCTGCTTGGCAGGAGAAATGGGTAAGGTGGTCGTACTTTCCCGGGCGAACCATTTCACAAGGAGCTCTCCTCTTGCAATTGTTTAATGAATTGTGTGTTATTCAGTATTTTTTTATCTCTGAGTTAAATTGGACTAAACTAAGGACGAAAACTGTAGGTAGTTTTGTTAGACAGCTATCATAATTAAACTATTTATTTATTTAATACTTTATTGCACAAAAATACAAATTACATGTACAAAAGGTGGGCTTAATGCTAATAGCATTTTCTACCTGCCAACCTCAGAGGTAACAAAAAAGGTTGGCGCGCTAGTTTTTAACAATATTAATGTTTATTAAAAAAAAAACAAAAGAAACACAAATAACAATAAACTCCGATTACAGTTAGAATAAATACATAAACCTACTTGATATAACAATAATAATACATAGAATATATATATGAGAAATATAACAAATATATATATATATATATATATATATATATTTATAGATATAAAACAAAAAATACTATTACATACAATACACATAGGTACTACGTTTTCATATATATTAACAGCCAGTGGAGGACTGCAAGAAATGACTATAGACTAGTTGTCTGAAAACCGGTTTACTAGGCGCCTTTTTAATATGAGTAGGGAGAGAGTTCCATAGACCAACAGCTACCACCTCAAAAGAGTTGCCACGGAAGGCGGTTGAGTGTTTCGGGCTAGCGAGAAGGAGAGAATCAGTGGATCTGAAGTTTTGGTCAACTATCTATTGAAATATATTTATAGTTGGTTTGATTTTTATACTTAGTTGATCGAGCGAAGTGATATCTCTAAATCAACTTGGGCAAATATCAGCGTTGTACTCATATGTATGTATGTTTGTCCGAGGATAACTTTCGATCATCGTAAAATTTAGAGTATATACGTAGGTTGTGATGGCACAATTTTGGTTTGACTAAATGAACTAAAAATGTGTGGGGGTTGTTCAGATATTGAGGTCAGATAAGAGGGGTAAAAAAACAAACTGGGACTATCCGGTCAAGTGGTACGTTTAATAAAAGATCTTTATACGTATATTTCGACCCTGTTTATACTTTTAGTTTAAATTTTGTAGTTTTTAAGTTACTAGCCATAATAAAAAATGAACTTTGACTAAATTCACAGGGTACACTATGGACCCCACTCTGCTGAAATTTTGTATGCGTGTAGCTTTAGTGATACACACATAGGGAAACCGAAATCCAGAAAAACTGCAATTTCTACCCCAATTAGTGCCCAATTAACGTGTAATTTGAATGAAACTGTTTGTTTGAATGATTTTGATGATAGTTGGTTATGCATTTCGTGGCACTATTGATAGTCAAAGATTACAAATAATATTTTTTTGTTTATAAGGGAGACTCGCGATATCTCAGTTCGGGGCGAACTACTAGTTATAATAAAATACCTATGAAAAGTGCCCGATCCAAATTATAATAAGACTTTAGCTATTTATAGTTTTAAAATTAATGTTTTATCTGAGCCTTCAGGGAAATCGACTGAATCTCCTCTTAATGCCGAAGGAGAGGTTGAAGAGACCGAACGCTGCATGATGATGGACTATACAACTGGGCAGTTTAAGATAACTGGGTGCTCCAGAACTTTTAAAGACCCAATTAAACCTTTCGTCTGCAAGAAGGTCGACGACGAGTCCTGCCCAACGATCGACCACGGTAAGTTCCTAGGCAAAATCGTGATAAAAAAACACAACATTACAAAACATGAAAATAGTTTGATCAGAATCGATCTAATTGTTTTAATGAGTATATTTTTGTAGTCTGTGTCTTTAAATTATTGGGTTGTTTCATTGTGGCCAAAGTAAATATTCTATATATTTTTTTAAGTACACTGTAAAAAGTAAATTCATTGTGTCTGCCCATATGACAGTTCAAGAGATGTATACGCTTTCCACACTGCTTCTGTCACATTAAGTTTCATCATAGAGTTATAAAGCCAATCAGAACTTTTTAGAATGCAAATATCTTCTAAGATAAGACAAATATTTTTCCATAAGCAGTTGGGGTGTAGCCGTGTCTGAGGTTATACGCTATTTTGTGAAGAAGTTGAAAAATTGTGTGTATACGATTTTTGATCAAAATTGGTTCAGCCTTTAGTCGTGGAAAGGTAACAAACAGACTTATAGATATAGTGGATTAGGAATACTCCAAAAACAACCAACCTTCTACCACGATTGATTATCATGAAATCACCGTACTACATTGTATGTATACCTAATTAACAAAGACAACCTATAACTAAAAATAACGTCTGATATTAATAAATTATCGAATACTTATATTGTAAAATATAAGTATGGCCTTCACTATTGGCCTTATGAATAAGCTCAGAGTCGCTCAACGAGCTATAGAGAGGGCTATGCTCGGGGTTTCTCTACGGGATCGAATCAGAAATGAAGAGATACGTAGAAGAACTCAAGTCACCGACATAGCCCGACGGATTAGCACGTTGAAGTGGCAATGGGCAGGCCATATAGCGCGCAGAACAGATGGCCGATGGGGCCGGAAGATTCTCGAGTGGAGGCCACGGACCGGCAAGCGTAGCGTAGGACGTTCACCTACAAGATGGGCAGACGACTTGGTAAGAACCGCAGGTTGGCGTTGGATGCAGGCCGCTTCCAACCGCAGTTCCTGGAGTTTAATGAGGGAGGCCTTTGTCCAGCAGTGGACGTCATACGGCTGATATGATGATGATGATGATGATAAGTATGGCTACCTGTTTAGATCCGAAAACTTGGTCTGCCTTCCTATTGCTGTACTCTGGCAGAGTTCATAATGTGAAACTATTGACCTACCACCTATAACAACTTCGTAACCATGTGAAAGCAAGGTTTTGAGTACTGATCATTTTCAGAATACATATACGTGAAAAATAAAAATAAATGCTACAAAGTACACAGGAGACAGAAGACTTGGCACGCAGCGATGCAAACCTGCTTCATGGAGGGAGGAATTTTAGCAATCTTTGATAAAATAACTGATTTACCAACCTGGGCTAATGAAGGAGAAAACTACTTTGTTGGGGTTAGGAAAATGTTCGCTTCGTCTGATTTTTATACAGTTAAAGGTAAATTTTAAATAGTATCATATATTTTAACGTAATAAAGCTCATCTATATATCCTCTACAATTGGGTATCGCCCACCATACGCTTCACGCGATCTTTCCTACCCCATACTTGCAAGATGTGGAATTTACTACCATCTGAGGTTTTCCCGTTAGGCAACGACATGGCACGCTTCAAGAGAAATGTTAAGAGGTTTCTACGGGAACGCATCGACAATACCCCAGGTGTTATCGGTGTCTATAGGCGACGGTAACCGCTTACCATCAGGTGGGCCTGTTTCCCCACAAATAAAATAAAAATGAAAAAAAATATATTATGAGTTATGAGAATTCTATCTGTTATCTGGTTCCCATAGTTGAAGTTTGGCTTAGTTTGGGGCTTGATTAGCATTATTCATTTAACTATTTAATTAATTGTTTAAGATGATAAAACTGTTGGAAACAATATTAGAATTAGAGTTCATTAGCAGCCAGATACTATTTGACCTCTAACCCAATTGTTTATGTAATTTTTCAAACTTTCGCGATCGCTGTACTTATTTAATGATTTGAATGAAATTACTTTTATATTAATTTGCAGGTGATAAATTCGAAAATGCTTCCTTCAAAAGTTGGTATGTCGCACGTGACCAACAGAATAGAGATTGTGGAGTCATTACTTATTACAACAATCAAGAACTAAGGATGGCAGTAATAGAATGTTTTGAGTTGTTGCCTTTTATTTGCGAAATGACGGCAAAATAAGTTCTTTTTCACTATTAAAACTATAGGGATGGGTCGTGGACGTATGATTTGATTTTTTTATAGTTTATATAACTGACATAAATAAATGTTTAAGAGGGATGATATTTTTCATTTTCTACCCTATTCAAAATATATCTTCGTCATAGAATAAGACTTAGTTATTTTTATTCTTTGTATTGTCGAAGCGATAGATAGCCTCATTATCATCAATACTAACAACAGTGATCCTTTCCAGCCTTTGGGTGAATTGGATGAATGAATGAATGAAATACTCATTATTGCACACCAAATAAAAATACAATAAAGAAAATAAACAATAAATAAAGGTACAATGGGCGGTCTTATCGCTAAAAGCGATCTCTTCCAGACAACCTTTGGATGGACAGGATAAACAAAATCAAAAGACGGCGGTGTAAGAGTACCTACTGACATAAACAGAACCCACAAAATAAAATATACCTATTAATTATACATACTAATAAACATAAACTTAAATACATACAAATAATATAAGTATAAATAAACTAAACTACATAAAGAGGATAAATAACATAAACACTAACTAGCAGTTACGAGACAATGAAAGGAAATGGTTGTATACCTTGACTTTGAAAATAGGAAGAGATTGGGACGACCTTACAGACAAAGGTAAGGCGTTCCACAGTCGCACAGCTTGTACTGTAAAGGAGTCACCATAAAATTGTGAACTATGGATGGGAGTTCGAAGCTGTAGAGCTTCGGAAGAACGAAGGGTTTGAGAGTGTCCCTGATACAGAAACTCGAAACGCTCCTTTAGGTAAGAAGGTGAAGTGGGATTATAGATAATGTTATAAAGAAGTGATACAATATGTGCATTCCGGCACATATTGAAAAGGTGATGAAAAGGTTTTGCTACTGACCATTCTCACACTATTACCTGCTACTGGTTTTTTTATAGGTAGATAGATAGATATATATATTTATTTCGACACAAGTTACAAACACACAGCAACTACATACAGTGGATAATGAAAGATGGACAATTAAATACAGAAAATCATAAACACGTTAACTTAAACAATGAAATAGAAGTAAAACAAAATATACGTATCCAGTCACTATGAGCCCTGTACTGAAAAAGGATAATGGCTCAGCATTATGCTGAGCAATACACTTATTGCTCAACGCTGGTTTTCAGCCATCAAACCTGCATTGACGTCACGGGCGCCAGTTAAAGTGCCTTATTTAAACAAGAAAAAACATATTTCTATTTATAAAAGAATAAAACAAATTGCCTGCCCAACCAATTGTACCTAAAAGGTAAGGTAAGTATTCTTGGATTATTAATTGGACTATCCGGTACTGAACCGGTAGGAGCCGGCGGAAGATCAGTGCGCTGCGTACTCGTATTTACTAGTGCGTGGCGCATAATGCTGAGCCGGATCCTAGTTTGCGGACGCTCATAACCTGGACGTACTAACTGCCTATGTATATTTTATGTTTTCTATTTGTGTTTGTTATATTGCTACTCCTACTGTCGTATTATTTTTGTTACTGTGCATGTCTTTGTTTTGTTCTGTCTGCAAATAAATGTATTTTCTTTCTTTCTTTCTTTCTTGTTCGCTTATTTTAGCAGTTAGTCAAAACAAGTCGACCACTTGAACAAACATGCAGAATCACAGATGTTGATAAGCGGTTGCACCGTATTTAAAAGTATAATCACCAATCGCAAAATATTCAAAGCCAGGTTTGCTTTGCAAGTTAAATCATTTGTCCTACTGTGTACTAGTGTAAGCCCAACTGAGTCGATCTAGTAGGACTATTCTGTGGTTACTGGTTCGTCTTGGTCGCGTACCAATGTAATAATAAAATAATGATAAATATTGCTGGACATTTCACACAGCGCTATCTAGCCCCAAACTAAGCAGAGCTTGTAGTATGGGAACCAGATAACTGATAGAATACAAATACATTTTATATGTAAGTTTCATCAATGTACTTTTCATCTTGAAAATACTTTCTTTTATTGATTGATTGATTAAAAATATTTTTTTGCACTTATAAAACTAGTGCAAAGGCGAACTTAATGCTAAAAAGCATTCTCTTCCAGATTACCTTTGTGTATTGTAGATAAAGATAGGTAGTGCACAGTCAAGGGAACTAATGAAAATTTACACGTACTACATACTACATAAATAAGTTAGGTAACGTACTACATAAATAAAGCTACTTAAATACTTTATATGGTAGAACAATACCAATATCAAACAAAAATACATACTAAAATACAATAGAAGAATTGATAAGGAAAGATTAAGTTGCTCATGTTTGGTCGGTTTGACCGAGAAGGTGCCTATAGATTCTCAATCTGAATGCTTCCACTGAAGTAGCCTCGAAATAGTTTGGTGGCATATTATTCCAGAGACGAGTAGCGGTTATAGTGTAAGAGTCAGCGTAAGTAGCCGTGTTATGCTGTGAGGTAATCTATTGGAAACGTCGAGATGATCGCACAGGTCTGTCCTCAGTTGATACGGATGCAAATAGCTCGCTGAGGTACCTGGGAGATAGAGGGTTGTGAAGAATACTAAACAGGAGGGATAGCATGTGCGCATCTCGACGAGTTCTGATGTCGAGCCATTTTAGCTGCTGACGAAATACCGAGATATGATCATATTTTCGTATGCCGTAGATATAGCGAATACAGAGATTCTGCAGACGCTACAACCTGTTCAGTTGCTCTTCCGTAGCATCGGGATAACATACATCTGCATAATCTAAGATGGGTAAGAGTAACGCGTAGTCCAGTGTGGTCCTCGTATAATGTCTGTCCTCGTTAACTCTGATCTTTTATACGACCTTCCTTTGACCACAATTTCACCTGATGGTATAAAATGATGTAAAAAGATAGATAGAGAATTACCACACAAACAGAAGTTATACATAAGCATGTACATGTATTAGACTAGAATAAATAAAGCTATATAATGGGCGGCCTTATCGCTGAAAGCGAACTCTTCCAGGAAACCTTTGATGTAGCCTAAGATGGAGCACAAATATCTATTCACTCTTACGTAACAATACCCAGATTGTAGTCTCCAGGAACTAACAGAGGACGGTGAAAGGTGAGTGAGAATGAGTGGTATAATAACGAGGTCTACTTGTCCTTTGATGTAAAGGACATGAACAAGTTTTTTTTCCTAGACATAGATAAATCATAGATCTATAAATGAAATAATATTTATTTATTAGATCTGTGAGATAAATAATCTAAGTAATAAACAAACATACGCTCTAGAGTGTCGGTAACAATACAGTTACTACCACCGATACCTATTTCTGCCGCCAAGCAGTAATGTTCGCATTGCTGTGTAATCTGAACGGTATGGGTGACGGCGAATTTTCAGCGACAAACTTTTATGTCGCAGAGTGACGAGCGCAATGCACGAAATCCGCGAGGTAATGCAATTAGGGGATGAAAAATCTAAAATGAGGAAATTCGTAAACGAACCTAAGTCACCGACATAGCACAAAGGATTAGCAAGCTGAAGTGGCAGTAGGCAGGGCACATAGCTCGAAGAACTGACGCCCGTTGGTGCAGAAAGGATCTCGAGTGGAGACTACGTACTCGAAAGCGCAGCGTAGGACGGCCCGCCGCGGCTTCACACGCGTGTATTGATAATAAAAACATTACCCCCCTGCGCAGTCAAATAAAAAGTAGCTAATGTCCCAATCCCGGTCATAATCTAAATAGATTGTCGAAGCCAACTAGCTCAATCAACAGCGTAGCTCCTTTACTAAACAGCACCGTTCAACTAGCGGTCTGAATAATTTCAGCCGTAGCGTTTGTTACAACATTTAAAGTCTAGTTGGCATACATAATAAGGTACATAATTATTTTTTATTTATTAAAAACCTAACGGCCATACGTTGTGTCAGTATATTATGTACCTCAAACCTTGTTTGAGGAATCTACTTGAACGGCGCTGTTTAGTAAAGAGGCTAGGCTGTTGATTGAACGGCTAATAAAGCTAGTTGGCTGCGACAACTGTACATAGGGAGTGCATCTAAAGAATACCTCATCATTTTAATTTACCCACCCCGTCCCCCTCTCCTTTTTCCCCTTCCTTTTTTGCAAAATCATCCCTGATTTTGCAAAAAAAGTTGAAATAAGTATTCCTTTATTGCTTACCATGTAAATATGAATTTTCAGATCCCTAACTTGAGGAAATATGGAAAGTTTGATGGGCAATTATTGCCTATCAAACTTTCAACCCCTATTTCACCACCTTCAAGATTATATTTTGTTACAAAAGATAGCCTATGTCCTTCTCCAGGATATAATCTATCTCCTTGCAAAATTTAATTATTATTCGTTTAGCCGATTAGTCGTCAAAAGGTAAATACAGAGATACTTTCGCATTTATAATATTAGTATAACTAAACGACCAAAACTCGAGAAAAAAGAACATTTTAGTAGCAGGAGTCCGAGAATCTAAATCATTTCGGAGTATTATGAAACCTGGCAAATTTGACGAACTGTGTTGCATCATAAAATCAATGAAACCAATAATACACGTTGTAATACTAGTGGAAACTTGGATTAAATCGGACGATGAAGCCAAGAAGCTCCGAATACCAGGGTATACTCACTATTATCACTACAGGCGGGAGGCAATCGGCAGCGGGGTTCCGATATTTGCTACCAATTATCTCAAACACCACCATATCGAAGAACTTGCCCAAGATGACAATCAATACCTTTGGATACATTTGAAGAAATTTTCTTTGGATATTGGAGCAGTATACAAGCCTGGCCGAACAAATGTCAAAAGTTTCCTCGATACTTTCTCACTCCAACTGAATCGGAGAAATAGAACAGTCGTCTTTGATGATTTTAATCTAAACCTGCTAGAGCCAAGTAGTACGGTGTAGGAATATAAAGATACACTTAAAGAAAATGGATTAAAAATCATCAATAAAACCATCCCCAAACACTGCACCCGAGAAACTTCTGAAAAGAAAAGCTTGATAGACCATATCTCAAATAATGTAATAGAACACAAATTTCACTTGGCTACTATTGAATCGTCCATGTCTGATCACAAGCAACTATTTTTTGAAATAAATAAATTCCAGCCACCTACGAAAATAAAGATCCAATACGAATCAATAGACTACGAAAACTACAGAAATCAGCAGAGCAGGTCATGGAAAATACAGACAATATTGATTTCAATAGATTTGAAGAAAAACTAACAAAGTGTATTGACCAATGCAAACTAAAGAAGACCAAAATCTTAAACCCTCCAAAACAGGACTGGATAAATACCAAAATACTCAATAAAATTAACCAGAAAAACATACTCTATCAACAATGCAAAAATACCCCAGATAACGAAAACATCAAAAATAGGTTTTTAAGTGAGAGAAAGATAGTATCTGACGAAATACAGAAAACAAAAACCGACTACAATCAAAATCAGTTCTCTGTTTGTAAAAACATACCAAGAAAAATGTGGAGTCTAATAAATAGTCTAACTCATAATAAAATAAAGGAAGTCAAAACTAGAGGTTGATGGCACAGTTTTAGAAGACGGAAATGAAATTTGCCAATGCTTTAATGACTTTTTTTCAACGGTTGGCTCAAGAGTATCATTCTAACAAAACTCATACTACTGCAGCGGTTGACAAATATCAAACTGGGTTCGCCAACACTGGCTTATACTATTCCTACTGAGTATCATTCTAACTAAACTCATACTACTGCAGCGGTTGACAAACATCAAACTGGGTTCGCCAACACTGGCTTATACTATTCCTACTGAGTATCATTCTAACTAAACTCATACTACTGCAGCGGTTGACAAACATCAAACTGGGTTCGCCAACACTGGCTTATACTATTCCTACTGAGTATCATTCTAACTAAACTCATACTACTGCAGCGGTTGACAAATATCAAACTGGGTTCGCCAACACTGGCTTATACTATTCCTACTGAGTATCATTCTAACTAAACTCATACTACTGCAGCGGTTGACAAATATCAAACTGGGTTCGCCAACACTGGCTTATACTATTCCTACTGAGTATCATTCTAACTAAACTCATATTACTGCAGCGGTTGACAAACATCAAACAGGGTTCGCCAACACTGGCTTATACTATTCCTACTGAGTATCATTCTAACTAAACTCATATTACTGCAGCGGTTGACAAACATCAAACAGGGTTCGCCAACACTGGCTTATACTATTCCTACTGAGTATCATTCTAACTAAACTCATATTACTGCAGCGGTTGACAAATATCAAACTGGGTTCGCCAACACTGGCTTATACTATTCCTACTGAGTATCATTCTAACTAAACTCATATTACTGCAGCGGTTGACAAACATCAAACAGGGTTCGCCAACACTGGCTTATACTATTCCTACTGAGTATCATTCTAACTAAACTCATACTACTGCAGCGGTTGACAAACATCAAACTGGGTTCGCCAACACTGGCTTATACTATTCCTACTGAGTATCATTCTAACTAAACTCATATTACTGCAGCGGTTGACAAACATCAAACAGGGTTCGCCAACACTGGCTTATACTATTCCTACTGAGTATCATTCTAACTAAACTCATACTACTGCAGCGGTTGACAAACATCAAACTGGGTTCGCCAACACTGGCTTATACTATTCCTACTGAGTATCATTCTAACTAAACTCATACTACTGCAGCGGTTGACAAACATCAAACTGGGTTCGGCATAACAAATCTAAATCTAACAACAAAAGATGAAATTTTAAAAATAATCGATAATTTAGACGCAAATATTAGTTCAGGTATTGACAGCATAAATACAAAATCAATCAAAGCCATCAAACATGAAATTTTCGAAGAACTTACTAATAGCATAAACTACTGTTTAGGACAGGGTAAAATTCCAACATACCTAAAAATTACCAAAGAAACGACAATTTACTAGTCAGGGACCAAGTCAGATTCATATAACTATCGCCCTATTTCCATATATATAATTCGCTAGTAAAGCCGTACATCGACTACTTATCGAAGTCTGGGGCTCAGCAGCAAAAACAAATGTTAAAATATTACAAACGTCACAAAACAAACTAATCAAAACACTGTTTAACTATGATTATTAAACGCCAACACTAAGATACAAAACCAAACTAATGGACATACATAGATAAAACATACAAATATGATACAAGGAAAATACTTTCAAAAGACATACACACACACAGATATAACTTTTGAACTAAAACTCGAACATAGCCAGCTACGACGACTAAGGAATGCAAATAATATTATAGTACGCCCACCAAGAGCTAACTATGGTAAAAACAACATTACTTTTGAAAGTGCACCAATATATGACTAACTTCCAAACAATATAAAAGAATGTAAAACCTTACATAACTTCAAAAAATTACTTAAAATACATTTGGCGAACCAAAATTCATAAACTCGAAATTAATTTATACTTAAACGGCGTTGTCGCATCTAGTTGTTGCCTATAATATATATCCTTGTATGTAAACTCGCTCACTACACTTCGCTGGTATCGAGATGTCATCGCAGAACGTAGTGGTGTGTTTTTGTTAGATTAATACAAAACTACCCACTCCATACAAATATTGAAGAAAACAAACAGAAATAATGTACACACGGCTACACATCAAGCTATACATTTCCAGTATAAGCTGATCTCGTATTGTGTAGGCTTTTCGCAGAATGAGAGGTCAGCTTATACTGGAACTGTATAGCTTGATGTGTAGCCGTGTGTACCTACATAGTCCTACACCGTCATAGTTTTAATTACCTACTTAATTTTTTTAAGTCCTCATATTCAGTGAATGCATAATTCTTATTTGAGAATAAAGTTTCTTTAACCGTAGTATAGATAGAAAAATACCCAAACCCGGAACAAATGTCTGTAGACCATGCAAAAATTTGTCCCGCAGGCGCAGCAGCAGGAATCGAACCCTTCTGCGTCTCAGCCGGCTATTCGCCCATTGCGCCACAGAGGTTGTCCTAAAAATATCCAAAAGTATTCCTCTCCCGGAAATTTTTCTTCAAACCTCATTATTTTACCTAACAAACCATAAAACGTGTCTAAGTAAGCGACAATACTCGTAAATGGAAGTTAATGATATCATAAAAGCAATTTATTTTTCTTGTGAGCATTTCATTCCATCGAATAAATGTTATTATCTCGCGTGTGTTTATCATAATTTCTTTTTGCTGTTGCAATATGGTCCAAAATGGTGTGAAAAAGTTGTTTTTCCTGGAGAGTGAGATTTCTAAAGTAATTTCTTGTGTCGTTATGGGATGAGTTTTGTCTCCAGACCATTGTGTTGGGATTTGCACGATATTTTTTTAGTAGTAAAATTTACATTTAGATAAAAAGTAGGTCGCAGAACTCGCAGCATTCTGGAACAAGATTCTGTGTCTCGAGTATAACAATAGGCAGATTCAGTAGGGGCGATCGTATGCACTCAACTGAAACTCAAGTATACAGTATAGTCGAGTAGTGCAGACAATATGCGAATCATAGCGCTAAACAGAAACAATCTTCGCATTATAGTCAGAGCCCTAACTGGAACACTGTCGGCTTAGTAAACACATGTTGCTATACACAAACCTCAGATTCTGTGATGTGGCGGTAGAATCGCCTCTACATCTGTTAGGCATGTGTGGTCCACTAATGCGCAAACATAGCATTCATCTGGGCAAACACTTTCTTAGCCAGGAGGAGATAACAGTTATCACTCCTAAGAATATTCTACAGTTTTTTACAGCGTAGTGGTGATCTATGAAAGTCCCTATAAACTAGGGCGACATATAAACAAGTGGCGATCACATCAAATACATAAATAATGCTGGACATTTCACACAGCACTATCTAGCCCCAAACTAAGCAGAGCTTGCATTATGGGAACCAGATAACTGATATAATACTTACATACGTTTTTTTTGTAAATACATACTTATACAGAAAAACATCCAGACCCGGAACAAATATCTGTAGATCATGCAAACATTTATTCCGCGGTGGGAATCGAACCCTCTACTTCCTGCGTCTCAGCTGGTTATTCACCCACTGCGCCACGGAGGTCGTCAATTAGGCCTCGTGACCGCAGTGAAACAAAAGCCGCAAGAGTTATTAAAAAAAATAAAAAAAATATAGTACTAGATTTTTAGGAGTAGAGCACGAAATGAGACGATATATCGCTTATTTTGAAACAACGTTTTGTTCAACAAATTTTGGTATTTAAATTTGTAATTCATATATGTTATAGTTAAGCATACGTGCTAGAGCGCCTGTGTTGTGAAAATACGATTCCGTAAAATTTTCTCTATAGAAAAAAAATCCAAAGATGACTCCAAATTTATCTTAAACCCGTTCTTATGCGATGAATACTACAATTTAGATCTTGAAACTTTGTACAGTAATTCTACACAACATAAATAAGGGCACCTGTGTTTCAAAATTTTCAAAATACGTTTTGATTTTATCATGAAATGAAAATATCTAAGTTTTGCACTAATGAAACCATTCGCTCCGGACGCCCGTTTCGCGATTCAGTCTGGCCTCGGCTTTCAGACGGGGTACCCGCGACGCTTGTCGCTCCAAACGAACACGTAATTCTTAGGTAGAATTTATATTTAGTTGGTTTTTGTAAAGACGCTGTAATGAGAAATAAACACAACAAGATTATGAAGGGACTGAATGATAAAAAAACCGGCAAACATATGAACCACGGCGAGATAGGACGTGCAGCGGCGCGCGGAGAAGCGGGGGTGAAATTCGAGTTTGGGCTGAGGTATAGTCAACTCTTTAGAGTCCGTTTACAAAATATATGATATCAAAGTTGACGTTTCCATAATAGTTAGGCGTGTAATCGCAAAACTGAGCACTCAATAAATATTTTAATCACAATTTTATTGATTTAATTTTGCATTCTCTAAATCACCTGTTATTTGCCCCATAATGTCGAATGCTCATGCTTTAATCAGAAGTTTTTGTTTGTCCCATTTTTTGTCATTGAATTTAATAGATCTAAAATCATAGCAAATAATTTTTACCAGACAGGATTTCCTTTAGTCACTTAATACCTGGTCTACTAAAAAATAACTATAGGTATTTCAGGTAGATTTGTACAGGTATAATACCATTATAAGATTATTAGAGTTTTTTGTGAAAGGGCTCGTCTGGTGAAGTACCAATTTCTGCCGCCAAGAAGCTTTTCTGTGTTTCGGTTTGAAGGGTACGGTTGCCGGTGATATTACATGAGGCTATACGCCTGTATGCCTCAATTTGTTGGACGCAGGGCAGTGCATCGTAGGACACGTTTCTAAGATGCGTGACCTACTAGGCAATACTTTGTTTTAGGCATTTTAGGTTACAATTTAACATCCGGTGGGCCATAGGTTTGTTCCATCTCCAGGTATAAAATAAATATAAGACATAATTTATTGTTAACCATATCAAAATCTAAAAACAATATGAAAATAAAGAACTAGTGGTTTGCCCCGAACTGAGATCTTGCGAGTCTCTCATAAACACAAAAATGTATTATTCGTAATCTTTGACTATCAAAATAGTGCAACGAAATAAGAATCCAAATAACTTGACCTACAGTTTCATTCAAATTACAGGTAACAGGAGTTCGTGTATTGTGTTAACTCTTTTTTGGGGTAAAAACTGTAGTTATTCTAGATTTTAGACTTTTGCCTATATTTGTGTCACTGCTACACGCATACCAAATTACAGCACTGTGGGGTCACTGTGGTGTACCCAGTGAATTTCATCAAAGTTTAGTTTTTATTATGGCTGTCTGTATTAAACGGAGTCGAAATTTGCTAATGAAGACCTTTCATTTGACGTCCCATTTGACCTAGTAATCTCATTTTCATTTATTTTTTTGCCCTCCTTGAACCCCAATATATCAACAACCCCCCACATTTTTAGATCATTTAGTTACACCAAAATTGTGCCATCACTACCTACCTATACATGTATATCAAATTACACGATGATCGTATCAACGCTTCGAAGGTTATCCTCGGAAAAACCAACATACATACATACAACGCCGATTTGCCCAAGTTAGTTTGGAGATCACGCTTCGCTTGAGCTCTTGTAAATGTAAAAACACTTGATAGAACTTGAATAAGACAGAAAAGAGTAAAAAAAGAGAAGGTAAGCATTTTCTCTTCAATGAGATTGCACGGGCTGAGAATAAATAATGGTATACTCGAAATAATAACAAGTATACATTAAAATAAAAACGAGTGTGCTTTAGACCACACGACTGAAGTAAAACTTCTTTTTAAAATATTAATTTATAAAATTGTTCAAGAACGAAATTGTCCACACGTCTGTAGGTCGATCAGTCTATGTTCATTCTGGACGGAACTCGCACTTGCACATTAATGTTTAATATTAATTATTTAATATTAATACGAAACGTAACTCTCTCTCTTTCTATCTTCACTAATATAACAATTCTCGAGTATAACAATAGGCAGATTCAGTAGGGGCGATCGTATGCACTCAACTGAAACTCAAGTATACAGTATAGTCGAGTAGTGCAGACAATATGCGAATCATAGCGCTAAACAGAAACAATCTTCGCATTATAGTCAGAGCCCTAACTGGAACACTGTCGGCTTAGTAAACACATGTTGCTATACACAAACCTCAGATTCTGTGATGTGGCGGTAGAATCGCCTCTACATCTGTTAGGCATGTGTGGTCCACTAATGCGCAAACATAGCATTCATCTGGGCAAACACTTTCTTAGCCAGGAGGAGATAACAGTTATCACTCCTAAGAATATTCTACAGTTTTTTACAGCGTAGTGGTGATCTATGAAAGTCCCTATAAACTAGGGCGACATATAAACAAGTGGCGATCACATCAAATACATAAATAATGCTGGACATTTCACACAGCACTATCTAGCCCCAAACTAAGCAGAGCTTGCATTATGGGAACCAGATAACTGATATAATACTTACATACGTTTTTTTTGTAAATACATACTTATACAGAAAAACATCCAGACCCGGAACAAATATCTGTAGATCATGCAAACATTTATTCCGCGGTGGGAATCGAACCCTCTACTTCCTGCGTCTCAGCTGGTTATTCACCCACTGCGCCACGGAGGTCGTCAATTAGGCCTCGTGACCGCAGTGAAACAAAAGCCGCAAGAGTTATTAAAAAAAATAAAAAAAATATAGTACTAGATTTTTAGGAGTAGAGCACGAAATGAGACGATATATCGCTTATTTTGAAACAACGTTTTGTTCAACAAATTTTGGTATTTAAATTTGTAATTCATATATGTTATAGTTAAGCATACGTGCTAGAGCGCCTGTGTTGTGAAAATACGATTCCGTAAAATTTTCTCTATAGAAAAAAAATCCAAAGATGACTCCAAATTTATCTTAAACCCGTTCTTATGCGATGAATACTACAATTTAGATCTTGAAACTTTGTACAGTAATTCTACACAACATAAATAAGGGCACCTGTGTTTCAAAATTTTCAAAATACGTTTTGATTTTATCATGAAATGAAAATATCTAAGTTTTGCACTAATGAAACCATTCGCTCCGGACGCCCGTTTCGCGATTCAGTCTGGCCTCGGCTTTCAGACGGGGTACCCGCGACGCTTGTCGCTCCAAACGAACACGTAATTCTTAGGTAGAATTTATATTTAGTTGGTTTTTGTAAAGACGCTGTAATGAGAAATAAACACAACAAGATTATGAAGGGACTGAATGATAAAAAAACCGGCAAACATATGAACCACGGCGAGATAGGACGTGCAGCGGCGCGCGGAGAAGCGGGGGTGAAATTCGAGTTTGGGCTGAGGTATAGTCAACTCTTTAGAGTCCGTTTACAAAATATATGATATCAAAGTTGACGTTTCCATAATAGTTAGGCGTGTAATCGCAAAACTGAGCACTCAATAAATATTTTAATCACAATTTTATTGATTTAATTTTGCATTCTCTAAATCACCTGTTATTTGCCCCATAATGTCGAATGCTCATGCTTTAATCAGAAGTTTTTGTTTGTCCCATTTTTTGTCATTGAATTTAATAGATCTAAAATCATAGCAAATAATTTTTACCAGACAGGATTTCCTTTAGTCACTTAATACCTGGTCTACTAAAAAATAACTATAGGTATTTCAGGTAGATTTGTACAGGTATAATACCATTATAAGATTATTAGAGTTTTTTGTGAAAGGGCTCGTCTGGTGAAGTACCAATTTCTGCCGCCAAGAAGCTTTTCTGTGTTTCGGTTTGAAGGGTACGGTTGCCGGTGATATTACATGAGGCTATACGCCTGTATGCCTCAATTTGTTGGACGCAGGGCAGTGCATCGTAGGACACGTTTCTAAGATGCGTGACCTACTAGGCAATACTTTGTTTTAGGCATTTTAGGTTACAATTTAACATCCGGTGGGCCATAGGTTTGTTCCATCTCCAGGTATAAAATAAATATAAGACATAATTTATTGTTAACCATATCAAAATCTAAAAACAATATGAAAATAAAGAACTAGTGGTTTGCCCCGAACTGAGATCTTGCGAGTCTCTCATAAACACAAAAATGTATTATTCGTAATCTTTGACTATCAAAATAGTGCAACGAAATAAGAATCCAAATAACTTGACCTACAGTTTCATTCAAATTACAGGTAACAGGAGTTCGTGTATTGTGTTAACTCTTTTTTGGGGTAAAAACTGTAGTTATTCTAGATTTTAGACTTTTGCCTATATTTGTGTCACTGCTACACGCATACCAAATTACAGCACTGTGGGGTCACTGTGGTGTACCCAGTGAATTTCATCAAAGTTTAGTTTTTATTATGGCTGTCTGTATTAAACGGAGTCGAAATTTGCTAATGAAGACCTTTCATTTGACGTCCCATTTGACCTAGTAATCTCATTTTCATTTATTTTTTTGCCCTCCTTGAACCCCAATATATCAACAACCCCCCACATTTTTAGATCATTTAGTTACACCAAAATTGTGCCATCACTACCTACCTATACATGTATATCAAATTACACGATGATCGTATCAACGCTTCGAAGGTTATCCTCGGAAAAACCAACATACATACATACAACGCCGATTTGCCCAAGTTAGTTTGGAGATCACGCTTCGCTTGAGCTCTTGTAAATGTAAAAACACTTGATAGAACTTGAATAAGACAGAAAAGAGTAAAAAAAGAGAAGGTAAGCATTTTCTCTTCAATGAGATTGCACGGGCTGAGAATAAATAATGGTATACTCGAAATAATAACAAGTATACATTAAAATAAAAACGAGTGTGCTTTAGACCACACGACTGAAGTAAAACTTCTTTTTCAAAATATTAATTTATAAAATTGTTCAAGAACGAAATTGTCCACACGTCTGTAGGTCGATCAGTCTATGTTCATTCTGGACGGAACTCGCACTTGCACATTAATGTTTAATATTAATTATTTAATATTAATACGAAACGTAACTCTCTCTCTTTCTATCTTCACTAATATATATATCTCCCTCTCAACTTCCGTTCGCACTTTTTTTTCGTAACGCATTCATTAGTTTACTACCCAAGTCAAGCGTGCGCAAAGAAGTTTTACTTCAAAAACCCTTCACATGTGAAACCCGTAATAAATTTAATGTACCAAAATGGGGGTGCCATAAATTTTCAGATCGGCTGACTTGATCATCACACTTAACTAAGAACTTAAAATGGCTTTCTATTTAAAAAGCCGCGTCAGAATCTGTCCGTTTTCCGAATAAGTATTCGTTTGGAAACTAAGACACCCACAGACATACAGAAACACAGCCATAGGTGACAAGCTTATAACATTTCTCCTCTTTATACGTTGAGGGTTAAACACAACGGGTTTACAAACATTATGACACTGAATTCTAAACTGTTGGGGCTAGATATCGTTGTGTGAAATGTCCAGCAATATTTATTTTGTTTTATTGAGCGATAAGGCCGCCCATTGCACCACCATATGTTTAAGTTTCTGTCTTTAAGTTTTCTAGGTTAAGTTATTTTAATTTGGTGTAACAATGAAGAATTATCTATCTATCTATTTTATACTTATTTTACTTAAGCTTTATCTAACCAAGCCCAAAAATAACAATTGATAGAAAACCAATATTCAGTTTAGAAAGTAAGCAGTTTCTGGCTTATCCTTAATTTTAAAGTCAAATTCTTAATCCATTGAGTATTCAGCGCGCGTACGACTGGACCCCACTGTTTTGCGTTGCTAATGTACTATACCAAGCCGGGGTTAAGGTTTTGCAAGTGGGTATCAGAGGTAGTATCATTGTTTAATATTTTTGTAAAGTCAAGCAGTAACCGAAAAAAAGCACTTCAGCACATTTCGTTTTTGCGATGGTCATATCTCAGACTGATTGGCGTAACACAGTGACGCATGGCATCTTCAGGTATGATCAATTAAATAATTCTGATAAACTAGCTGTGATAGATAATGCTGGACATATTTTCTCGCAGCTCAGCGCCGTTTAGCCCCAAATTAAGCAAAACTTGTACTATGGGAACCAGATAACTGATAGAATATTTTATTTTTTTGCAAATACATCCTTTAATAGAGAAACAACCGGAACTAATATCTGTATACATGAAATAATATGAATACTGTTATCTGAAAATAAATACAACATTTTATTTTGTTTATTTTTGTGTAATACCAAAGAATATAAAGTCAGACCGTGGATTTTGCCACTTATAGCATAATAGTGACATAGCCACTTTGACATTACGGTTACATAAAAGTGTCCTAAAGCTAATGACATACTGTTCATTAACTGTATTACCCGTGCGCGATAAGTTGGGACCTGAGCGCGGTGACGTCATATTGGCGTGTTTGTACCGCCCGCAAAAAAGCGAACATAACAAGCAGCCGCCCGCGGCTTTGTCTTTGTTTTTTTAACCTAATTTATTATGTTACTCAGGGAGGACGCTGCTTTTTATCTAATCTTTTTTACACTATTTGAATAAAATAAAAATACAATGTTTAAGTTTATACATTTATTTTATCTATTATTTACATTATCTCATCTTCGTCACTACTTAGTGGATTTATGCTTCTAGAGGTTGTTCTTCGTCCTCAGTCTCACTATAATCACTTGACGAAAAGGTATCCGATAAATTTACAACATTTACTATAACAACAAAAACTACAACAACAAAACAATGACACAAACTATAACAACAAAAACTACAATAACAAAACAATAACACAAACGATTATATTTGATATAATACTTGATTATATTTAAGGCGGGCTTGTCTTGGAACTTTAGGTTAGGTATTAGCACGTTGGGCATTTTTTGAGATGGTACAAAACCATTGAACTCGCGACACTATTATCGTTACCGTTACCGACACCTCTATATATGAAGTGAAGATTTCTTTAGTCGCGTTCAGCATTTTTTGAGATGGGGAAAAACCCATTGAAAAAGTGACACTGTTACTTTTACCGTTACCGACACCTCTGTATATAAGTAACTGTAGTGTAGACTAGTAAGTTTTTACTTCTGACGGCACTCCTGGAGTGCCAATATTTTTTTGTTACTACGACCTACCTACATCATAAATTGGTATATTCGGCAGTTTATTGATCGAGTGAAGCGAGATCTCTAAATCAAGTTTGGCAAATCGGCGTTGTATGTGCGTACTATGAATCTTTGTTTGTCCGAGGATAACTTTGAAGCGTTGTATCGGCACCATCCTGGTATGACTAAATGAGCTAAAAATGTTGGGAGGTTTGAGATATTGTGGTTCAAGAGGGCTAAAAAAATCTAAATAAGACTGTTATGTTAAATGGGGTGTCTAATTAGAGGTATTTAGTAGTACATTTCAATCTCTTTTTTATTTTTAGATTAATCCTTGGAGGTTTTAAGTTATTAGCCATAATAAAACTAAACTTTGACAAAATTCACAGGGTACATTAGTGACCCCACAGTACTGAAATTTGGCATTTGTGTCGATTTAGTGGCTTTGTGCCACTAAATAGGGCACAAAGCCACTAAATACAGACACATAGGGAAAAGTATGAAATCCAGAATAAATGCAATTGCAACCCCTTAAAATGGTAACGAATTGACATGAACTCCCGTTACTTGTAAATTGAATGGAGCTGTAAAAACACTAATACCTATTTATTTTTACTTTTCTTTTATTACCTAATCAATTATTAACTAGGTACATCATGTCTTAAAACCAATGTAAGGTTTAACTAGACACTAGATAATATAAACCCTGGGTAAAAATATAAATGAAGGAACCAAGTAATTTGAATAACTGCTTATCGTTTACACTGTCGCGTGAATTTACGGTCGGGCTATGACGTCACCCCCGGCTTCAATGCTTCGAGTCGATTTACGTCGCGTTTAGATTGGCGGGGCCTGAGGTAGCGATTTACCAAGTTTCAACAGTATAGTTCTTATAGTTTCGGAAAAATGTGGCTGAGACATACGGACGGACAGACAGACCTGACAAATCCATAAGAGCTCCGTATTTTGCCATTTGGCTACGGAACCCTAAAAATGAGTGCTTTATTACATTCAGTTAATAATTTAGGCAGAACAACAATGTTTTAATTTCCAGAAATCAAAACTATTCTACTAACCATTTAAAACTTTGCACAAGGTTAGTTCGAATTAATGTTTTCGGGATGGGAACACGCTAATTATGGCCGATATCACCCAATTTTGACACAAATATTTATATTTTTTTGGTGATTTTTGAGTATTTGGATAAAGTGATCATTAGAATAGCAAGTAAAATCATTGCGTTTTTATTTGCATTATTTTGTTTAAATCCAGCCGAGACAAACCAAAATTAAAAAGTGGCAAAATCCACGGCCCGACCCATAAACTATTAATACATATAACTCGTGCGCGATAACTTGGGACCTGCTAGGAATGCGACTCCCCGACCGCTTCCCCTGCACTTCCCCGATGGCGCCCGTATTGTATCTCATCTTCGTCACTACTTAGTGGATTTATGCTTCTAGAGGTTGTTCTTCGTCCTCAGTCTCACTATAATCACTTGACGAAAAGGTATCCGATAAATTTACAACATTTACTATAACAACAAAAACTACAACAACAAAACAATGACACAAACTATAACAACAAAAACTACAATAACAAAACAATAACACAAACGATTATATTTGATATAATACTTGATTATATTTAAGGCGGGCTTGTCTTGGAACTTTAGGTTAGGTATTTTACGCTACCTCAGGCCCCGCCAATCTAAACGCGACGTAAATCGACTCGAAGCATTGAAGCCGGGGGTGACGTCATAGCCCGACCGTAAATTCACGCGACAGTGTAAACGATAAGCAGTTATTCAAATTACTTGGTTCCTTCATTTATATTTTTACCCAGGGTTTATATTATCTAGTGTCTAGTTAAACCTTACATTGGTTTTAAGACATGATGTACCTAGTTAATAATTGATTAGGTAATAAAAGAAAAGTAAAAATAAATAGGTATTAGTGTTTTTACAGCTCCATTCAATTTACAAGTAACGGGAGTTCATGTCAATTCGTTACCATTTTAAGGGGTTGCAATTGCATTTATTCTGGATTTCATACTTTTCCCTATGTGTCTGTATTTAGTGGCTTTGTGCCCTATTTAGTGGCACAAAGCCACTAAATCGACACAAATGCCAAATTTCAGTACTGTGGGGTCACTAATGTACCCTGTGAATTTTGTCAAAGTTTAGTTTTATTATGGCTAATAACTTAAAACCTCCAAGGATTAATCTAAAAATAAAAAAGAGATTGAAATGTACTACTAAATACCTCTAATTAGACACCCCATTTAACATAACAGTCTTATTTAGATTTTTTTAGCCCTCTTGAACCACAATATCTCAAACCTCCCAACATTTTTAGCTCATTTAGTCATACCAGGATGGTGCCGATACAACGCTTCAAAGTTATCCTCGGACAAACAAAGATTCATAGTACGCACATACAACGCCGATTTGCCAAACTTGATTTAGAGATCTCGCTTCACTCGATCAATAAACTGCCGAATATACCAATTTATGATGTAGGTAGGTCGTAGTAACAAAAAAATATTGGCACTCCAGGAGTGCCGTCAGAAGTAAAAACTTACTAGTCTACACTACAGTTACTTATATACAGAGGTGTCGGTAACGGTAAAAGTAACAGTGTCACTTTTTCAATGGGTTTTTCCCCATCTCAAAAAATGCTGAACGCGACTAAAGAAATCTTCACTTCATATATAGAGGTGTCGGTAACGGTAACGATAATAGTGTCGCGAGTTCAATGGTTTTGTACCATCTCAAAAAATGCCCAACGTGCTAATAGAAGTTTTCACTTCAAAAATATTGATAAAACATAAGTTCTCTTCTTTCCCTTTTCTGTTTACATAGCCGTCTATTAGCAAGCGATAATGTGGGTAATATTTTGGTTTCCCCATCTTTCAACTCATATACCTTCCTACGCCTAGAATAATGATATTTACAATTGCTAACTAACAAGAATTAATTACATTACACGAAAACTAAACTTTTGTATACAAATATTTCTAAATAAGACCATATTTTTTATTAAATTGTTCGCTGGGCGAGGGAGGCGGCGTTGTCGCAATTTAACAGAGGTCTTACCTCGAACACGTTCCGCACGGGACTGACGAGCGACGAGCGGGGTAATCACAATCAGGCATAAAAATACATATTTTTTGGATTAGAAGGGTGGACTTATAACAATTTTTTTTGACAGTTCACATTCATTACATTTTTAACGATATTTAATTTGGTTTAGGTTTTATTTTACAAAACCGTATATATACCTTTATATATATACATATACACAAAACCTATATATATAAATAAAACCGTAAAGATAGGTCCAAATCGTATATAAATATGAATTTTATTTCTTGTATTGTTATGGTATTTATATGGATATTATATATATTGTTATGATATTATTTTATGAATTTTATATAAATAAAATTCATATTTATATACGACTTGGATCTATCTTAACGGTTTTATTTAATGCAAAAAAATATCAGATATCGTGCAAAAAACGGCTGAGAAGTAAAGATCTTAGAGTGACAAATAATACATATTTATTTTAGATTGTTTGAACGCTTTACCTGCAAAAAAACTTATATTTAAACACCCTATTTTGCAACAAGACGGCGTTAAGTCGTCGTCATCATCATCATCCACTGTAGACATCAACTGCTGGGTATAGGCTTCCCACTTAGAACGTCACAAGTTACCTACCTGCTATTACTAACATTTCCTAATATCATGAGCATAAGGACTACTAGTACCTACTATAGTACTAAAACATCCCGATCTAGAATATTTGCTGAACATGCAAACATTTGTCTCGCGGTGGGAATCAAACCTGCACCATTTGCATATAATCCAGTTTTTCAGCCACTCTGGTGCCACAGAGCAGAGGTTTGCTTTAGAAAAAAAATTTCAATGCAATGAATTATACTTCAGTTTTACTTGAACCTATTATTAGAAGCTAAAAAACATTCTCAATTTATTAGTTTAGAATTTTTCTTAATATCACCAGCCACTAACAACCAGCTGATATGCACCAACCCTTATAATAGCTTATACGTTACTTTTCCGTCTTCAGTTACATAAAAGTAACATAAAAGCGTTAAAATGCACTGAATTTGTGTAAAATAACAAGGTTTACACTGTAAAATATCGTAACTTTCGCGAAAACTGCGTTGCCAATCAATATTTAAAACGTAAACAGAGAGTATCGAGACATAATTTATATTAATAAACATAAATATATAGTGACCATAAAAATCACCATAACTCCGATTTTTAATCACACTACCAAACACATGTCGGAACTTGTTCGTCTGTTTTTAAAACCTATATGTCCGATTGTTTATTTTTAATCCAAACCATTTATTCTTTGTATGAAATGTTTCTACCATAAAACACAACTAATACATTCAATCATATACGGTAACGTAAGTTAAAGTATCATAAAAGCAAAATAATGGGAAAACGTTTTGAAATACGATATTATATAAAAAAAACCGGCCAAGTGCAAGTCGGACTCACCCATGAAGGGTTCCGTAGCAGCAAGTAACGTAACATAAAAGTTCTGTAGTTCGTTGTAACTTTTTTTTTAATTTGTGTTGATTGAATGAAAGGTAAATTGCGGTTTCCGATTTATGATTTATTAAATAAAAACTACTTACTAGATCTCGTTCAAACCAATTTTCTGTGGAAGTTTGCATGGTAATGTAATATACATCATATATTTCTTTTAGTTGTATCATTCTCTTATTTTAGAAGTTACAGGGGGGGGGGGGGGGCATTTTACCACTTTGGAAGTGTCTCTCGCGCAAACTTTTCGGTTTAGAAAAAATGATATTAGGAACCTCAACATAACTTTTGAAGACCTATGCATATATACCCCATGCCTAGTGGTTTCATGAAAAAAAAATTATGAGTTTCAGTTCCAAAATTTATTGTCTTCTTTTCTATTTTTGTGTGAAAATCTTAATGCGGTTCACAGAATACATCTATTTACCAAGTTTCAACAGTATAGTTCTTATAGTTTCGGAAAAATGTGGCTGAGACATACGGACGGACAGACAGACCTGACAAATCCATAAGAGCTCCGTATTTTGCCATTTGGCTACGGAACCCTAAAAATGAGTGCTTTATTACATTCAGTTAATAATTTAGGCAGAACAACAATGTTTTAATTTCCAGAAATCAAAACTATTCTACTAACCATTTAAAACTTTGCACAAGGTTAGTTCGAATTAATGTTTTCGGGATGGGAACACGCTAATTATGGCCGATATCACCCAATTTTGACACAAATATTTATATTTTTTTGGTGATTTTTGAGTATTTGGATAAAGTGATCATTAGAATAGCAAGTAAAATCATTGCGTTTTTATTTGCATTATTTTGTTTAAATCCAGCCGAGACAAACCAAAATTAAAAAGTGGCAAAATCCACGGCCCGACCCATAAACTATTAATACATATAACTCGTGCGCGATAACTTGGGACCTGCTAGGAATGCGACTCCCCGACCGCTTCCCCTGCACTTCCCCGATGGCGCCCGTATTGTACCGTTCGCATCACTATTTTTTACTAGGGTTTTTAGTCTCGTACTGGTCTACGTCACGTAACGACGCGCTCTGGAATTCTTTTAGTTTTCGTTTGTTTTATTGTTTTGTTGTTGTTGTTATAGTTTGTAAAAAGTTTGTCGACAAAAGTATTGGGACGATGACCTCTTACAAGAGACGAATGAATCGCAATTAATTGTAAATTTATCGGATACCTCTTCGTCAAGTGATTATAGTGAGACTGAGGACGAAGAACAACTTCTAGCAGGCATAAATCCACTAAGTAGTGACGAAGATGAGATAATGTAAATAATACATAAAATAAGTGTGCAAACTTAAACATTGTATTTTTATTTTATTCAAATAGTGTAAAAAAGATTAGATAAAAAGCAGCGTCCTCTCTGAGTAACATATTAAATTAGGTTAAAAAAAACAAAGACGAAGCCGCGGGCGGCTGCTTGTTATGTTCGCTTTTTTGCGGGCGGTACAAACACGCCAATATGACGTCACCGCGCTCAGGTCCCAACTTATCGCGCACGGGTAATAGTTATACCAAAGATTACGACGTAATGAAGCGACACTTTACCTACCTCCCCGCAAACTCATTGTCCTCGCAACATAACACCGGTACAGTATTTATTTTCTATTGTATTTCTGTGCAATTAAGACTATATCTATGTATCTGAAACAACAACGAAAAAAACTACGTTCCAGAAAGTGATTATCTAAGTATCTAATCTATCTAATACAACTATAATTTCAGCGCCTTGCAGGGTGCATCTACCTACCTACTAAGCTAGATGTAACCTTAAAAGCTGTAAGGAATGACTGAATAATACTGTATATGTTGGCTATAAATAACTAGTGGTTCGCCCCGAACTGTGATCTCGCGAGTCTTCCAAAACACAAAAAAAAATATTCTTAGGGCAACTCTCTCAACGATGCCTAAACGTATTTAGTGGCTAAATATGATTTAAGGAGTTGTCAAATCATACAAATACATAAAATTTAAACATGTTTTGTCGCTAAATACGTTTAGGGATCGTTGTGTAAGCCGGCCTTAATCTTTGACTAATAAAATAGTGCCACGAAATAAGAAACCATATAACTTGACCAACAGTTTCATTCAAATTACAGATAACGGGAGCTCATGTTTGTGGACCTTTTTTTGGGTACAAATTGCAGTTATTCTGGATTTCAGACTTTTGCCTATATTTGTGTCACTAAAGCTACACGCATAACAAATTTCTGCACTGTGGGGTCACTGCTGTATCTTGTGAATTTTGTCAAAGATCAGAGTTTATGTTATGGCTAATAACTTAAAAACTACAAGATTTAAACTAAAAATAAAAACAGGGTTGAAATCTAATCACAAAGTCCTTTTAGTAGACGTGTCATTTGATCGGATAGTCCCATTTTGGATTTCTTTACCCCACTTGAAATCAAATATCTCAACAACCCCCCCACATTTTTAGCTGATTTAGTCACACCAAAATTGTGCCAACACTATATACAAAATTTCACGATGATCGGATAAGCGCTTCGAAAGTTATCCTCGGACAAACAAACATACATAAATACAACGCCGATTTGCCCAAATTGATTTAGAGATCTCGCTCCGCTCGATCAATGAATATGGATATTAAAATCGTGTACGACGTATCACGTGTACAAAATCTACAGTTTCTCCTGTGATTTGATGATGCAAGAAATTATTCGCAAATACAGGCTCAGTTATGTAAACCACTCGTAAAGGTGGTCTTATGCGTTCCCTTAGTCTCTAATGGTCCTTAGGAAGTTAGCAGTTTGTCAGAAAATAAATCCTCTTTTACAGTTAAAGCTGGCTAAGCGGATTGTTGGCTTCAACGAAACGATCATGGTTGGCTGACTTTAGGCCCGGCTAAACCTAACTTATGAACATCGTTGTGAAACATAATGTTTCAAAATCATTGTCAACTGTGAACTATGACGTTAATGTATAGTTCTAATATAATATATGACGACCTCCGTGGCTCAGTGAGCGTATAGCCGGCTGAGGAGCAGGAGGTAGTGGGTTCGATTCCCACCGCGGAACAAATGTTTGCGTGATCTACAAGTATTTGTTCCGGGTCTGGATGTTTTTCGTTATATTATAAGTATGTATTTACAAAAATAAGGTATATAAGTATTCTATCAGTTATCTGGTTCCCATAGTACAAGCCCCGTTTAGTTTGGGGCTAGATAGTGCTGTATGAAATGTCCATCAATATCTATTTATTTATTATTATTATTGAAGGTTGAAACACATATAACTTTTGAAACTATTGTGGTGATGAACACTATAAGCACTAGAACGTGATATTTGTGAGTTTTTGAGTGTCCCGATGCTTTGACCCTATGATCATGGGTAAACCATAGACATAGCGACACTTAAAACATTGGTAAATATCCCGTTTTTCGTGAAAATAGTGGAACATTTTTTGTTGTTACCAAACAACGTGTTTTCGTGTTTGTTTGTTTTTGTTTTAATTATTGTTTATTAGTTTTTTCTTCTGATTCTCAGTTTTGTGTCTATTCATTTTAATGATTTAGTATAAGTTATGTTCTATAAACATGCCTTTCATTTTGTTTCCTCGATGAGTATATCTCTGTTTTTCTGTGCGCACATAAGTTACGTTTCAAGCCAGATAAAATTGTTATTTTAGTTATGTTATATTTTTTTGCTTGTAATGTGTAATGTGTGCCTTATAAAATAACATCAATAAATAAATAAACATTCTACATGTAAAAATAAACAAATTTACCTAGTCTAAAAAGTATACGCAAAAAAGGTTAAGCCAACAATCGTGAGCTTTATTAGCAATTTTCTTAGGTTATTCGTATTTTGGTCAATTCCGACAACTTTTCGTTCCATAAAATCTTTTAAAACTTGATTCAGTTACATAGGTAAATAACCTTTCAAGATATTCTGGAATAGCTTTGCATAGTTAATTTCTTTTTTCTCTAGACTATCTGGCCCCACTGCTGGGCAAAGTTCTCCCCCAAGTCCCTCCAAGCATCCCTATCAGTCGATATCTCCCACCATCCTCTTTGGAAGGTGTCGAAATCGTCCCGCCAATGCTTTCTCGGCCGACCCCGACGTCGCCTTCCGTCTTCAGGCGTCCATAGTGTTACCATTTCTCGGAGTGCATTCGGCCAACGTGGCCCGGCCAGTCTCACAAAAGTCCAGCTGATCCCTTCCCTACATCTACAATGCCGGTAAGTGGCCGCAGCATGGTGTTACGCACTCGCTCGGTCGACACGTTTAAAGCCGAGAATGCTGTGCTCCATTGCTATTTGACAAATCTTGAGTGTTGACTTCTGGGCTTCAGTCAGATACCATGTCTGCGCACCGTAAGTTAGGATGGACAGGATACACATGAGTGTCAGAGGAAGGTCACCCTTCATGTGCTCCTTCATGGACCAGTAGCTCTTCCAGGCATTCTCGATACGGCGATCAATTTTCTTATCTTGCCTTTTTCCGAAGCTATGTTATTCAGTATGTCGTTGAGTATATTTACTTGGGCCAGTTAGCGCCCAAGTAAATATACACATCGATATACTGAATAAAATTAAAAATCAATTGTCTTGCTAAAACTCAAAAACAGCTGGATTGATTTTGATGAATTTGTGTGTTTTTTGACCCTTGATGGTTTGATACAATTGGACCCAGTAGATGGTGCTGTTATCGAGATCCAGAAAATTGCGGACAAAGTCGGGGGCATACAACTACTACAATACTAACTACAATACTAATAACTACAATACTAGTAGTGAATAAAGTTTACAAAGTCTGTAAGTTTACAAAGTTACAACCATAAGTTTTCGACCCAAAACCTGTAGGGTAGTTTCGGTTGACCTATAATTGTTAATTTTGGTTAAAAGGAAGGTCTTACAGCTTAAGTAAAGGGAAAATTCCGATAAATAAAAAAGGTGAAAATTAAAGGGTGTCCCCCATACATACATACATAGTTGACGCCAATTAAGATAGTCCTCTGAGTTGTATGGGCGCTCATACAATTTAGAGGACTAGCTTAATCGGCACTAACCTCAAATAAGGTAAATAAATAAAATTGTGCTATTGAATAAAATAAATATTTAAGTGGGGCTCCCATACAACAGACATGTATTTAATGCCGTTTTTATAGATAATGGTACGGAACCCTTCGTGCGCGAGACCGACTCGCGCTTGGCCGATTTTGTAAGATGAAAGCTCCATCCATATTATATTTAAAACCGTTACCCCAAAACTTTATACCATATCGAAACTTCGACTCAACTAACGCAAAGTACACTAATTTTAGCTGCTCTGTACTCAACTCCTCTCGAAGTCTTCGAATCGCGTAACATGCAGAGCTTATTGGGTTTTCTAAGGAGAGAAGTTCGTTTTTCCAATTTAGAAATCGATCAATGTGAATACCTAAGAACTTAACACAGTTAGTGAAAACTACCTTTTGTCCGTTGAGTTGAACGTCCATGATTTCGTTTTAGTGGATGGTTGACTTAAGGCGAATATAGTAGTTGATTGGTCTTATTTAGAGGCTTTCTCCTCAGAGAGGAACCAGTTCTAAGTGCTCAAAAATATATGTCATTCATTGACCTTTTATCTGCAAAGTGAACATACAAAAAAGTTCTACCTGTTTATTTACTATGAAAAATAAATAAAATAACAAAAAATAGCTGTTTTCGACTTTCAATTTGATTCAACCTCTAAACGACATAACATTTTGTAATTTTTATTTCATCTAAATGTGGGCAAAGACTTCACCTTCAAGTTGAACATATGATTCTGTGCTGCGGCAGCCTTTCGCGTGGCAATTAATTATTTTCGATCCTTCCGAAAAATTAGTGGGCGTAACCTTATAAAGTGGTCGCGCAGGCGACCGGCGGCAGTTTACCGCTGACTGTCGCACGAGAGGGTTATGCTCGTATGCCTCGCGCTCACCGTTTTTACGTGTCGGCTTATTGCCATCTTATGTGATTCGCACAGAGCGATTTATTTAGTATTATAAGTTATCCGCGCATGGACGCTTTCTTTATTGTAAGATAGTTTGTAAATGAGCATAAAGTAATAATTTGTAAGTTGCGCATGGACGCTTGTACTATTTTTGTATAGTGTTTTTAACACTTTTCCCAGCAAATTGATCCTAATAAATAAATAAACATATATTAATATTAGAATAGAATAATCATTTATTTCAGACAGTGTCCATACAAAACAAAAGTAATAATAATCACAAATAAATATGAGCCTTCAAATTAAAAATATATTGCTGGACATTTAACACAGCGCTATCTAGCCCCAAACTAAGCACAGCTTGTATTATGGGATCCAGATAACTGATAGAATACTTATATACTATTTTTTTTTGTAAATACATTCTTATAATATATAGAAAAACATTCAGACCCGGAATAAATATCTGTAGATCATGCAAATATTTGTTCCGCGGTGGGAATCGAACCCGCTACCTCCTGCGTCTCAGTCCTTTGCCCACTGCGCCACGGAGGTCGTCACTGATCTTCACTGAAGATAGTGAAGATCAGTGACTATTAGGTCGGTAGGACTAGGATTCCGTCATGCTGCCCTCCTTTCGAAAAGTGCAGTAACTAGTGTATTTGACGAAATTGAGTTATGCACATATTCAGAATCACCAAAAAAATATTTATATTTTGTTCTTACTCACTGATCAATATTCCTACAGGAACACTAAGATTCAGGAAGCAAGACTGCAGTAACTCGGCGTTTTGTAATCATTTTCGTAATAAAAATGCAGCAACTTGATTTACTTCATACTCAAAAAGTCAAATATTATGTAATTATAGTTAATATAGTATGTATAGATAATATATTTATTTCATTGGTATTAAAAAATATAATGAACCTAAAACTAATTATAAGTGCAGTATCTATGAGCTGCTGCAGGTGTTTGCTGAATAATATTTAAAATTAAAATACGTATTAAAACCGTAGTAACATAGCGAGAAACTGCAGTTATGTTTAGTTAAAAGACATGAAGCAGTGTGTGCAGGGAGGTGTAATTTGCTTGCAGTCAGTCTGGTTCCTATCTTCGCGCTTCGTGTACGCATCAAATACACCTATGAAAATGGAACCTAGTATTAACAAATTAGATGCTACTACCGAGCAAATGGATCCTACCAGAAAATTTGACGTTATTCCACAGCAAAATATGGTATTGTTACGAGCTGAGGGTTCGAAATAAAATAATTAAAATGAATCTAACCAAAATAACACTTTTATTCAACACTAAAACGACAAATACACGATCTTAATCACAAAGATTCACAACACACTAATTCACAACACTATCGCACAATAAACCACTTAAAAGTCACCGAAATGTTCGCATGTATAGCCAAATCAAGACAGACTCTGCGGACGTCTCTACGCACTATTTATACCGAGCATTATTTCCAGAACCATCCACTAGTATCTAGAAAAGTATAGGTATTTCGATTGTCTACTATTTCTTAATCTGTGCAACGGTAGGCAAAATCGAGGTATGTAGGTCATTCCATACCAAGTATTACCAATTCTGTGACACAGTAGGTATAACTTCAAGAAGAGCCGTCTATTACTTAATCTGTAACAGCCTCGGCGTAAGAATATTTTACCAATATAGACATTACATACATAACATTACCCTAAACCTCGGCAAATAAAACCTATTAATACTTTTGACGCTTCTCCCCCGCAAAACATGACATCTTCCCAGCAAATAGAACTAACGAATAATAGAGGTGATCAATCAGTGCAGCCACGTTTGGGGGCCGAATCACCCACGTCCGTAGGAGAATACCCATACAGAATCCCTACACGTGGTCCCCGGGTGGTGCCAACCAGGTTAAATCGGTGGTAGGCTTCGGCCGCGGCTGATCACCACCCACTGGTCAAAGTCGTGTCGCCAAGTAGCTCCGCTGCATTCCGACACGGAGACTTGTGTAGCCACTAACGGTGGCGGGTCGACGTGATGGTCTCATTGCTGGCAGACCGACCTGATGCACACAGATAAGCGCCGCATCGGATGACTAGTCGTGGAGGGTAGCGGGATCCACGCAGCACGGTGCAGCGCTGGCCGACCGCAGTCAGTAGGGGGCCCAAGTAGCGAAATAGCCACTCGTGAAAGGCTGCCCCGCCAACTAGCGAAAAATCCCTGGATGCGCCATGGTGCCGGCTGGCGACCGGACGAGAGGGCCCTATGGACTTCCTAGAGGGGGCTCGGGCATCCCCGCAGTCTCCAGACTAGTCCTCCAACGATGAAACTTTTCGTGTGCGTCTGAGGGTTATCAGTATGAAGCCCCACTTCACTGCCGCCTCCTAACCTTAAATCACTCGTAACTATAATGAAAAGTAGAAACAAGAGAACGTTTAAACAGCGGCTGCACTCCCTCTCACTCAAAGTGCACCTCTGCAACATCCAAGGTCTGCACTCAAATCTCGTCGCAGTCCATCACCACCTTGAGACTGAGAAACCAGCTCTCTTGTTTCTTTCGGAGACGCATATAGGATGTCCGTCTGGCACGGCGTACCTCTCGTATCCAGGGTTTACTCTGGAGCACAATTTTAAACCCCGTGCGGGTGTCTGTGTGTACGCCCGTGATGATATCTGCTGTCGGCGTCTCCGAAACCTTGAAGATCCCAGCTTTTCTGTTGTATGGATTTTGGTGGACTCAGGCCTTGAAAAAATTTTATATGGCTGTATTTACCGTTCGCATAGTGGAGACCAGGAGACGATCAAGCTCATGACTTACCTCAGTGAGGCGGCGGACGCCGGCCAACAAAAGTACCCATCTGCTCAATTGGTGCTGTTGGGGGACTTCAACGCTCACCACCAAGAGTGGCTCTTCCCATACCAAGGCAGTGATCACGCAGGGAGAGAAGCGCGAAAACTAGCTTTATCGCTTAATCTCACCCAGCTGGTCCAAGGAGCAACGCGGGTTCTTGATGTTGACGGCCAAACAGCCAATTGCTTGGACCTTCTACTGACAACTGATCCAGACCGCTACTCCGTGTTGGTTTCAACACCTTTGGATAGTTCCGACCATTGTCTGGTGAAATCTGTATCTGTCTACTCCCCGCCTGATCTTAGCCCTAGAGGGAAGCGAAAAGTATGGCAGTACAAGTCAGCAGATTGGGATGAAATGCGTGCATTCTTCGCATCATATCCTTGGCAGCAAGACTGCTTCTCCTCGGATGATCCTTCAGATTGCGCGTATGCCGTGACAGATGTGCTGCGTCAAGGGATGGAATATTTTATCCCATACTCTGACATAACAGTGTCAGGCAAAGCTCAACCTTGGTTCGGAGCCGAATGTAGACGCGCTGAAATGCAGAAACATGAGGCATACCTGGCATGGGTTGATGCTCGAAACTGCAAAACCAAGGACCTATCTAAGAAGAAGACAGCTTATAACAAAGCTGCCAAGTCCTGCAAGAAGGCTTTACGGAAGGCTCGATTTGACCACATAGGCCGAATAGGGAACATATTGGTGTCGTACCCATCTGGCAGTAAGGCGTTTTGGTCCCTGGCTAAAGCGGTTCAGTCGAACTTCTGTCGCCCCTCACTACCTCCACTGCTGAAACCTGACGGTACTCTGGCCCATACTGCTGAATAGAAAGAACTGAAGCGAATCTGTTCGCCAATCTTTTTGCGGTATCTGCTCGTCTAGATGCTGCAAGCGGGACACCTCCGAATCTACCGGATGGTGGGGTATATATGCCGGAAATCTGCATACATCAGACCGAGGTCCGAAAAACGATGCAGAATCTGGACGTGAACAAAGCCAGTGGCCCTGACGGTAATCCGGCAGTTGTTCTTAAATTCTGCGCACCTGAGCTCGCTCCTGCACTGACACGCCTCTTTTGCCACTCTGTGAAGTCTGGACAAGTGCCGAAATCCTGGAAGCTTGCAAACGTGCAGCCCGTGCCTAAAAAAGGTAGTCGTGCCGATCCCTCTAACTACAGGCCCATCTCGATCACGTCCGTCATCTGTAAGATTATGGAACGTGTACTGAACAATAGGCTCCTGGCACACCTAGAAACGCATAACCTCCTCAGTGATCGACAATATGGTTTTCGCCGAAATCGGTCAACTGGGGACCTTCAAGCGTATGCCACGCACATATGGAGTGAGGCCGTAGAGAATCATGGAGAAGCGCTGGCTGTTTCTATTGACATCTCAAAGGCCTTTGATAGGGTTTGGCATGATAGCCTTATTAGCAAGCTTCCATCATACGGTCTGCCCACTGGTCTGTGTGTCTGGATATCGGACTTCTTGAGTGACCGTTCGATACGAGTTGTCGTTGAAGGCTGCTCGTCCGATCAATTGGCGATTAATGCCGGGGTCCCACAAGGGTCAGTACTTTCCGCAACTCTGTTCTTGCTGCATATCAACGATCTGCTAAAACCCGGTACCTTTGGGTATGCAGACGATAGCACAGTTGTGGAAAGCTATACATCTAGTGCACGAGCCAGTAGAGCGCAGATTCAGTCACTCAGGGAGGCCATGGTCGAGCGCTTAAACTTGTCCTTGAAGGCAATTTCCGACTGGGGTGATGCCAATGTGGTCAAGTTCAATGCGAATAAGACCCAGGCGTGTCTGTTCTCCGTAAAACGAAGTCAATATAATCTGACTCCTACTTTCCTAAATGTACCCGTGCCGATATCTGACCACCTCGAGCTTCTTGGTATCACATTAACTCTGATTCTCAATTTCGGCTCCTACATTAAGTCGAAAGCCCAGTTGGCTGCTATAAAGCTTGGTATACTCGCAAAGGTGAGGCACTACTTCACACCGGGACAGTTGCTCAACTTGTACCAAGCACAAGTTCGTTCGTGTTTGGAGTACTGTTCTCACCTCTGGGACGGATCAGCGAAGTACCAACTTGAAGCTCTGGAATCAATTGAGAGAAGAGTTAAGAAGCTCATAGGCAACGATGAGCTAGTTGATGCAAGGCTCCTCAGCCTGGAGCATTGACGAAAGGTTGCTAGCCTCTCGGTTTTTTATCGAGTACATTTCGAGGAGTGTGCGGCGGAACTTTTCAACCTGATTCCACCATCTCCTTTCTATCAACGGACAACCAGACGCTCTACGGTGCGCCACCGCTATATGGTAGAAATACCTCCCATTCGCACAAAGCGGTTCTCTTCGACCTTTATTATGCGTACCGCCAAAGAGTGGAACGACTTGCCAGAGTCTGTGTTTCCAGATAGCTACAACCTGGGTATCTTTAAGTCGCGAGTGAATAAGTTTCTTCTAGGCAAGCGTGTACCATCGTAGACTGCATCATCGCTTACCATCAGGCGAGATCGTGGTCAAACGCAAGCCTATAATATATATATATATATATATATATATATATATATATATATATATAAATATATATATATATATATATATATAAAAGCTACATTTGAGATGTTATAAGACGAGATTTTTTCAGATAAAGACGAATTATCAACTTTCAATTGTGTTATATTTGAAAACTCTGACAAAAGTGTCAAAGATAAAAATTATGGTCCAAACTCCTCGGATTTTGATTCTGATTGTTTAATCATACAGCTTTGTAGAAAGTTTATTTGGTGCCAGTTGATGAACACTGTGCTTGAAAAGAACATCCAGGTACTAGAAATACTCAGCGATATGAATCTGGTCCAAATGAAGTACAGCTTGCTAATGCTACTAGAGAGGCTTCCAGCAAATCATCCAAGATGTTGTAGAATCGGATAAATTAGTGAATGTGTATTGACAGTAGGTACACACAGCATTGACAGTGAAAAATTCACGAAAGCAGATTTACCCAGGAAATTTGAAGAAAAGTAGGCAGAATGAGTAAAGCAGAAGAAAGAAAAGGAAATTGAAAAGCTGTTTTTGAAACGTCTATGTGGTGTCTATGTACCTGCCGAAATCAATGGTTTAACAAAATTTACTGAATAAATGAGGAAGGATATACATGAACTCTTTGTTAATCTAAACTGGAAAGGAAGAGGATTACATATGTAAAATATGACCTAATCATCCTAACCGAATGTTGGCTTGCTATTCATAATAATAACTTGCCTATATTCGAAGGTTATAGAGCTCATAATCAGTTTTGATTGTGACTGTTAGTGGTACTAACAGTCACAATCAAAACGATGGATTAGTAGTTTATGCTAGAAACTCATTATATAATATATCTGTAGAAGAATTGACTGTCATTGACATCTTGGACTGCACCCGTTTGTTGGTATAAAGTGGTGCAAGTATTGCTATTATTGCTTTGTATAGATCACCTTCATTTAATAATATAGATTATTTTCTTGACTATCTGCGCTCTCATCTCCAAACACTATCGTCATTTAAAAATATTGCTATAGTAGGTGACATTAATATTAATATTCGCCCAGGGTTTTGTGACGGGACGGCTCACGAGAACCGCTGCTCTTTCAGTGGCTTACTTCCAGGACTCACACTACCGACACATCAAAGTGGCTCCTGTTTAGATCATATTATGCTAACGACTTTTTTGTTAACATCGGTCGAAAGCTAGCAGAAAAGGTTCGAAACTTGTCCTCGGCGCCTACTATAGACAACGTCCAGTCACATAATAAATCTTTTGTGTTACTGGATATTGACGTTCCGTTCTATTAGTGATAATTTATGTAACTGCCCTGTCATCTCATTTACTAATAATATTAAGTACCTTGGCGTTAAAATAGATGAAAATCTCTCGTTCAAAAAACATGTAGAAACTTTAAGTAATAGAACACGAAAATTACTTTTGTTTTAAGAAGTTACGCTGTATTGCAAATTCAAAGCTAGTTATGCAAGTATACCTTGCTTTATGTCAGTCAATTATAATCTACTGTACAATGTCTTGGAAAGGAGCGTGTAAAACCTTTTTAATAGCCGCAGAAAGGGCACTACGAGCAATCCTTAAGGTATCCACTTTTCGTCCCTTTCTCTATCCAACCAACTTATTATATAAGTCGTGTAAAGTTCTAACAGTTAGGCAGCTATTTATACTAGACATAGTTTTAAGACAACACAAAGCACTTCCCTATAGCACTGAAAGTACTAACAAAAGACGAAAAGATATCGTCCGCACTAACAACACTCCAGTAAAGCATGCTTTTCCATCCAGATTTCTAATGTTCCTAGGACCATTGCTATACAACAGGTTAAATCGTAAATTGAGTATCCACTCAATGAACTTCTCAAACTGTAAAAGAGCCTTACAGTCTGCTCTATCTAATCTATCTTACGAAGAAACTGAGGAAATACTAACCATAATAAAGTAGATTTTAAAGATTGTACAGTGCGTACACTCATACCTTCCATGTTTGCACTTAGTTTATTTAGTTATTTAGTAACAGTAAAAACTACGGGCAAAAGAAAAAAGTACACTAGTTTGAATCAGACTGACAATGACAAAGAATCCATATACTTTTCTGTAAAATTGTAAAAAGTAACTACGATTCCTAGGATGGACCGAAACAAAGCGGCAATATTTTGTCCTTGAATAGTAGCTTTTAATGAACGATTTGTCCCATTGGGACCTAGCAAGAATGAAAATGTACCATACGCTGTTCTCTAGAGTGAAACCATTACTGGAAGAAATCAGGAATATAATTTTAGTTAGCAAATCATTTCTAATACATAAAGTGATAATATTATTTTGTGGGCGGATAAAAATAAAAATTGGACCTTGATGAGTTTTTTGTTTTTATAAATTGTATACTGGTTGCTGCTGAATTGATCACAATAAAATTCTTCAAAATAGTGTATTAGGCTATTTTAGAAAACGGTTTTAAGCTAAACTAACTTCTTGTCTAAAATGCAGCAACTATTTAGTTACTGCATGTATCAGAAGAAACTTGCTTAATCTCAAATTGTGATTTGTAAATAATATAAAAATAAGTAGCTTTTTCTTATGATGAGTGCAGTAACTAGGTTACTTGCTGCAATGATTGTTAGGAAGATCAGCTTTGACACCATAGCAGTTACTTAGAAAAAATATATTTTTTAAATAATATCATAAAATAACTACATAAATAAACAAATTGTTAACATCACAAAACACCTACTTTTTCATTCTTTTGACGTATGTTACGTCGCTTTATTTATCATAGTTAGAAATCTACAAGAAAAACAATCATATTTTCTTTAGCTGCGTTTTTCTCGAAAACATGTTTGACATAGTTACTGCACTCTTCGCAAAGACAGCAGCATGGGTATCAAGAATTACGTTTAGGTAGGTTACTTACCACCATGGTACCTAGGTAGTTAGGTAGGTACTTACTACAAAACCCAAACCAGCTACAAATATTTGCAGATCATGTAAAAATGTATGATCCCGTAGTGGGAATCGAACCCGCATCTCGCGTCTTAGCCGTCTATTCGTTTACCATTCCATGGATGGCTTCAATTGTGGTTTACGTTA
The DNA here is from genome assembly GCA_918857605.2 of Philereme vetulata. NCBI lineage: Eukaryota > Metazoa > Arthropoda > Insecta > Lepidoptera > Geometridae > Philereme > Philereme vetulata. The sequence continues at coordinate 7,200,768 of OU975436.1, forward strand.
CGCGCGATAACTATTTCCCGGCCGGCGCGGTGGCGGCGGCGGCGCGGCATGCGTGTATCGGAAGGTGCGGTTGGTGCGGGGCTGAAACTATAGCCACGCCTATTCGCTCAAGGTCATCGGCTACAGTTAGCGTCTTAACGTCAGGTTACGTTATCCAAGTCAGAATCTTTCTATACTACGTGTTTTGTTACACAGTAACACGGGTAGGGCTAGGGGCTACTATTGTTGTATAATAGGTTTTTTTTTTCAATTCGATTTCTCAGAATTATTTTTTTAATTTTTTAACATTTATTTTGAATATGTTTTTAAACAAGTCCTAAAATATCAATGATATTTCTTCATGTAAGTAGATACCTGTTAAACTGACTAAACGGTATCGCCGAAAAGGCAGATTTACGTAATTATTTAATTCATAATGTATCGGTTACTAGATAAATATTCAAGCTACCGGTACTAAACCCACCTGTAAAAACGGTAAAAACAATTCCGGACGTGTGTTTTAAATAAATGTCGCACATAAAAAACCAGGTTGTATACCAAATTTCATACAAATCGGTTCAGCTGCACGACGTGATTGGGTAACAAAAAACAAGTAAAGAAGGTTAGAACTGTTCTAAACTTTTGCACATAATTGATCGAGCGAAGCAAGATCTCTAATGACGGGTTCTTATATCCGTCGGTAACCGAGTACGCCTCGTATCTCCTTGAAAAAGTGTCAAACTTTTGACAGGTTTTCAAGAAGAAACGAGTTGTAGCTGGTTACTGACGGATATAGGAACCCGCCAAAATCAACTTGGGCAAATCGCCGTTGTATATGTATGTATGTTTGTCCGAGGATAACTTTCGTTACGTTAATCTGATGATTGTGAAATTTAAGACATAGGTAGGTAGTAATGACACAATTTTGGTGTGACTAAATGAGCAAAAAATGTTGGCGGGTTGTTGAGATATTGGGGTTCAAAAGGGGTTAAAATAAATTAAAATAGCCTCATTTTAATCTTTTTTAACCCCTTTTGAATCAGGTCAAATGTAAAGTCAAATGAAAGGTATTTATTAGTACATTTAGACTCCGTTTTTATTTTTTGTAAATTCTTGATAGTTTTTGAGTTATTAGGCATGATAAAAACTAAAATTCGACAAAACTTACAGGGTACACCAGCGACCCCACAGTGCTGAAATTTAGTATGCGTGTAACTTTAGTAACACAAATATAGGCAAAAGTCTGAAATCTAAAATAACTGCAATTTGTACCCCAAAAAAAAAAGAACCACTGTAATTTGTGTGAAACAGTGGGTCAAGTAAATTGGTTATTTTTCGTCGCACTATTTTATTAGTCAAAGATTAAGGCCGGCTTGCACAACGATCCCTAAACGTATTTAGCGACTATACATGTTTAAATGTTACGTATTTGTATGATTTGACAACTTCTTATATCATATTTAGCCACTAAATACGTTTAGGCATCGTTGCGCGAGTCGCCTTAAGAATATTTTTTTTGTCTTTTGGAAGACTCGCAAGATCTCAGTTCGGGGCGGACCATTAGTATTAGTGTGAAGTTTGATGTGATATTGTAAAACTCATACTTTAGGCAAGTATGAGTTAGTTAGGCGAAGAACGCAATACCCGTTAGGGCAAGTCTTTGATTAATCGTAACTTGTGAGCCACCTACTTAAATGTAATTGTCTTATGTAGAGGTACTTGCCTAACATAAAAGACAAAGTCAAAATCTTTTATTCATTAAAATCACAAGGATCACTTTAAAGCGTCAATTTTACTACCTCTTCCTTCGCGACAAAGCCAGGAAAGAAAAGGCTGGTTGTTCTTTTAATGGTCCTTTTAGAATACATAACAATAAAGAAAATAAATTACGTCTAAACTGTAACATTTATGAATGAGTTGGAGCAATTTCAATCCCAAGCTTCTCTAACATCTACATCAGGGATCCCCAAACTATTTTGGACAAGTGACCCCTTTTCCAAAATGAACTGTTACCTCAGACCCCCATGGCCAAATTACCTACTTTTAAGATCAACCCCCTTATTCATAATGGTCCGCTAACTTAAAACAGCTGATACAGAGTGTTATTTTTCATTCTAACTTAGGTCAATAGAAGAAGACAGAGTGAGAATTAGCAATGCTTTAAATTAGTTAGCAGACTATTATGAATAAGGGGGCCTATCTTTCGTTTTTTCCTATTGATACAAAATACCTAGGTACTAAGGTACCAATTGGAAAACTTTGCACTTGGTTAAGTGAGTAAAGTTGACTTCATCAAAATTTAACAAACTAAAAAGACATACAATTCAGTAAATATCAAGTTTAATTTATAATGATTATTACAAATTAAGTACTTTAATAATCTTAAGTAGGTAGTAAATTATATTTAAAAAATTATTAATTCGCAAAGAGAAAATAAAACATTCAGTGTGATGGATGAACCTGGTGACTATCTACCAATCTAGCTACATTCGGTTCAATATTGGTGAGTTGTAGCCTTAAATCTCCACGTTCGTTGATTTTCAAACGGTTTCTTTGTTTCGTCAAAATGTTTGTTACCACACTGAAGCATTTTTCAACTAGGTATGATGATGGAAAAGCGATAACGTATTTTTCAGCAATGTTCCACAATGTAGGATACTGTGTTTCAATATTGCGTTGCAACCAGAACTTCTGATAGCCTTGGTTGAACTTCTGCTTAAGCTCTTCGTCTGTGCTGATGGTAATCAACTCTTCTTGCATTATCACATTGGCTTCTTCTATGGCTGTGGTATTGTACGGATTTATTATCCATTGATGAATTTGTAAATTTAAAAGATCCTCAAACCTCTCCGTAAAATCCTTGTGTAATGCGTCGAAGTGAGTGACATATAATAAAATGTCATCATCTTGAAGCATTTCTGGTAATTTTGATAAATGCGGAAACTGCGAATATTCTTTTCTGCCTAAATTTCGTTTATAAAGGATTAGTTTACCCACGAAGGCCGATATTATTGATTTTGTTTTAATCAAGTTAAGATCGTCACCCTGCAGCTGCAAATTAACTTTGTTGAATATTCCAAAGATATCAGTCAAGTAACAAATATCTGTTTTACAATTGTTCAGATTTTCTTTCAAATTCGGATCTTTTTCTTGTAAAAACTCCAACACAGAATCAAAAATGCCTGAAAATCTTTCTAAGCAAGAGCCTCTTGATAAACAGCTAACTTCAGTGTGCAGAAGTATACGAGTAAAGACTTCGTCGTTTTCCCCACATAGCTGAGCAAATAACCGAGAGTTCAAAGAATTGCTTCGAATCTTGTTGATAGCATTTATTACATATTGTAAAGACTTATGCAATCTAAGACTCAGCTTTTTTGCTACTAAATGCTGCCTGTGAATCACGCAGTGAATGACCAGTACATCAGGCAGTTGTCGCTTTAAGTGAACTTTAAAACCACGATGACGACCAACCATAGACGGTGCACCATCAGTCGCAACAGAAACAATGTTTTTCCATGGAATAGCTTTGTCAGTAAAAAAATGTTCCACGGCCTGAAAAATCGATTCTCCTATAGTATCAGTCTCTAAATATGTAGCAAAAAGCAGTTCTTGGCACATATTTACATCTTTGATATATCGAACATATCCTAACAACAGAGCTTCATTGCCGGGTAATGTAGACTCGTCCAACTGGAGAGAGAATCTGTTGGTCTGTAAGAACTTGCATATAATGTTTTCCACATCCCGTCCCATCTCGTCTATGCGTCTCTGAACGGTGTTATTGCTCAAAGGTATTCTCTTTAAAATATCATGTGCGGGTTTGTTCAATACATTGTTAAGGACCTCCGCAATGGCTGGTAAGATAAGCTGCTCTCCAATTGTGTGGGGTTTCCCCGACTTCGCTATTAGTAAAGATATATTATAGGACGCTCGTAAACCATCATCGTCTTTAATAGATGATGACGCAAACATCGATCTTATGGATGGTCTTTTGTCAAGTTTTTCTTTAAGTGCTTGAAAAAATGACAAGGGCTTACTTTTTTTGTCAACATGTACTCTTGATAAGTGATCATCCATTTTTGAAGGCTTCATGGCATCGTTACTGAATACTTTTTCACATATGAGACACATCGGCAAGTGTTGATTTGATGAAGATGCAATAAAACCGAACTTCAAGTAGTCCAAACTGTATTGTCTGCATTTTTTTTCGTGTCCGCCATCATAAAACTCTCAGTAATCCTGCAAATAAAAAAATAAAAAACTACCTAAATAAAAAACAATAATAAACTGTTAAATTTACTTGTAATTTTTTACAATTGAAACAACTGAGGCAACTGCAAACTGTTGCAAACAATCTACACATAGCTCAACTGATCACTATCACACAGTGGGGCAATGCAGACGGCGTCTCCATGACGCTGGTTGCATTGCCCCATTGTATGGCAATGCTGATGCGCTGTGCCGGATAAAAACTGTGTGGCGACTTACCCTGTTAATTTTTCATAAACTGCAGATATTGTATGGTTACGCTATTAACTCGCGTAGGGAGTTCAGCATTTTGTAAAATTCTTTTTCAATCACTTTACTTCACTTAATTTAGCTATGTTATAACTTTGTAATCTCTTGAAATAAATGAGTACTTATATGAGTTATTATCGTTCAAGCTCCAACGAATTTCAAAACGCAAATGAACATTCAACCTAAGTGCAAGCTCGGTAAATAGTAAAATATCGGGAACATGTTTGGACTTGCAACTTGATCATGAATTCGTTCGTATTTAATCGCGTAAGCGTCAAATAGAGAGCAAGTCAAAACGCGCCTGAAAGACGTACGCTCGAACTCATTATTTTGCATTAACTTGTCCACACTGACTTGCCGAGTTTTTCATCTTGTACGAACTTGAGACTTTACAATGCTATTTTCAACAAAAATATTAATTATTCTTAGTACACGTAACACAACATAAACAATACAGTACCTACCTACCTATCTTGATAGATTTAAATAAGAACTTGTGTTAATTAAATAGGGGTCGATTTTTAGACCTCGTCGACCCCCAAAATCAGTTTTCGTTTATGTCGACCCTAGGAAACCCCTAGGATATCGACTCCAAGGGGTCGATATCAACCACTTTGGGAATCCCTGATCTACATAATCCGATATTTTATATTAGACTTTTATATAAAGATTTTGTTTAATTACGTTTTTAAACTTGTTAATTGTTAATTTTTGTACATTTCTTGGGAGTTTGTTGGACATCATCAGGCAGGCTATCGGTTTGTACCGTCATCTCATCATATAAAAATTATAAATTTACTGTTATATGCGCTATGCATAGTGAGCGTGGTTGGACGATACAGTATTCCGCCCTAAGTAGTACTAAGGAGCTTCCTTAGGGAAAACTTGGTTATTCACGTCTATGCAGTCGTTTTGGATGAAATGAAATAAGACATTATGCCTTGGGAATTACCCGGTTTAGAGAATGAAAACGAATAAAGGAATAACTCTAAAAGGCCTTGTAAGGGTTGCAAAATTGTCCATGGGTGAGGAACTCATTTCTTTTCTTTGATGATCATGATGATGATAACTCAATCCAAAGATTGTCTGGAAGATATCGCTTTGTTTAGGTATAAGACCACCCATTGTGGTTACATTTATTTGTTTACTAGCTTCCGCCAGCGGCTTCGCACGCGTTGTCAACAAAAAGTAGCCTATGTTTCAGTCCAGGTTATAATCTATCAACACAACAAATTTTATCAAAACCGTTTCAGCCGTTAGGACGTGATTGAGTCACAAACAAACATACAAACATCCGAACTTTCACGTTTATAATACTTTGTTTATTGTTTATATTTTTTTCTTATTCTGTCTACTTACTCGTATATTGTAAGAAATTTTCTAATAAAGATTTTTAATCATGATAACAAACGTCATCATCATTATGTATCATATCATCATTATCATTAATGTTGCCTGGAAGAGATCGCTTGAAGCGATAAGGCAGCCCATTGTACCACCGTGTCCTAACATCAAGTGGGCCATAAAGCTTGTTTTATCTCCATGTAGCATAAAAAAATTGGCTGCCTGTAAAGTCGGTTTACGGACGATAATTTTACGTGATAACGAGTGGAAGAGAAATAGATGCGTCACAAGCCGAACGATTGAGCAGATCGTGCCTCTCTATCGCTTGTTCCGCGCTCTCGCTTGCACGCTCGGCTCAGGCGGAATGTGACACTCTTTCGTGCGTGGAGCCTGCGTTCATCGATTTATAACACGTTATAACGTCAAAACAGTCTTAACATGTTTAAATTTGACTAATATGTATGATTTGACAACTCTCTAAATAATATTTAGTTTCCTTAATTTATTTTTATTTTATCATAAAGAGTTCAATCCATCATCATTAACAAAACTACTCACTGCTGGACAGTTTTATCATAATTGTCATCTTTATCGTATCAGCCAAGGGACTACTGCTGAACATAGGCCTCAAATGTTCCCAGCAAACTATAACAGTAAAGGTAGTATTCGGTTCTTGTGCCCGCGACGCGCGACCGTGACCCGCGACCTTGCACGGGTCTCGCGACCCACTGCTTAGTATGCATTTATATGGAATACTAAACAAACCCGGCGACCGCGTCGCGCAATCGGTGGGCGTGGCTAGAGAGCGGCGTGGCGACCGCGACCCGGTCGCATCGAAGGCAGTGCAGTCACGCGACGCAGGCGAGAAACAAATCAAAATAGCGGCGTTTTCACCGAACGAGGATGAGAAGTTGATAGAGTTAGTAAATAAAAACCCACCTTTATAGTATGATGGAAGTCTCGCATCTTATAAAGACAGTATTGTGAGGGACAATATTATACATATATAGATAATAACATGATCATAATATCATCTTGTTCATCCTCCAATAGCTGCAGAATAAGTTTTTTTTTAGCTGCGTATAAATTCTCCGACATATTGTACAGCAATAGAACACAACCGTCACCCATAAAAACTGAGGGAAGAGTGGTGATGTCGCCGTCGTGGTCGCTGACATCGGAAGGCTAGGGGTCCGCCGTCCATGGTCGCCGTCCATCGCCGCGTTGTTCAATTGTTGCAGTCGCGCGTCGCGGTCGCTAAGAACCGAATGCTACCTTAACAGGTCGTCTTTTCGTGTGGAGACGTGGAACCGTCCTAAAGGTTTTAAGATGAAGTATCTCAGTATAGCAAATACCCTACTAATTAAACACGCGCCGTTTCGGCAAACTACATAAATCGACCTTGAATATCGCACCATCCAATCTATTAAAACCATTAACCGGGTTAGAACTTAGAAAGCAGTAGTTAGCGTCCCAGCCCGTTCAATAGATTCCCTTTAGTGGCCCGTTTTTTCCACACCAATATCCGGTCTTAACTGGAAAAAACCGGATTAAAAAGGTAACATTAATGGGCGGGTGTAAAAAGTGATGCAATTACAGAGAATTGATTCTTTCCCTTTGTTCTTGCGTTTGATAGGTTAGCGTTATATCTTACCGGTTATCTCGACCTCAACTCGGATGGTCAATCTTTTTGTAAATGTCTTCAGAGATATAACGAAATTAGGGTTTAAGAGAAAGAAAGTAAATAGGTACATTTATTTGATTCACACAGGACTATTCATTCTATATTTTTTCTGCGTTTTTGAAGGCACCTCGGGTCCTGTCAAAAGGCCTGTGCAAACTAGCGTTGGTTTTGAAGGCCTATGAAAAATGTATGCAAACGCCACGCACACGCCACGCCACACATTCAGTTTGCACAGGCCTTAAAACCAGCGCCGATTACCATCCTCGTATAGATAGCAGCAAAACGCTACAACGGGAACCTGGCTTGGCTTACACAGTACGGTGAACTACTATCTACCTGCTGCAGTACCTACACTTATTTTCTCTTCTTCGTGTACTTTATTGCGTTTTATATTTTGTTTTCATAAGCAGTTTTTTCCGTGTATGTCAAATAAATGTATTAAATATAATTTTTATCATTTTTTAAACATAAAATGTTGCTCTTATGTTGTCTTGCCTTCTCGAGAGACAAAAATAAAACCAGTGACGTGACGCTCGAAAATAAAATTGCCTATCTTATGTAATAGCTACAGAAAATTTTTAAAACCTTTTACGTATATCAATTACTGAAGGTTTAAGGTATTCCGAGCTGCTGACTACAACTGCAGACCGGACGTGCAGCTGCCACAGCCGATGCAGCTTCACCGAACTTTTGGCGCATAGTAAGCTCAGCCCAGTAAGTTGGTAAGAGGCAACTAGCGCAAAGGCACTAATTGCCCTATAACAAATTACTTTTTAACAAAGTTAGAACCGACTTCAGATAACAGAAAAAAACAAACTACTGTACCGATTGTGTTTTAGAAACGAAAACGAGTGCGCTTTAGACCACACGACTGAAGTAAAACTTATTTTTCAAAATATTAATTTAACTAATTGTTCAATTACAAAATTGTCAACACGTCTGTAGGTCGATCAGTCTATGTTCATTCTGAACAGACGCAAATCGCACTCGCACATTAACGTTTAAAAATATTCGAAACGTAACTCTCTCTCTCTCTCTCTTTTTATATCTTCACTAACGTATATCTCCCTCTCAACTTCCGTTCGCACTTTTCGTAACGCATTCACCAGCTTACTCGCCAAGTCAAGCGTGCGTAAAGAAGTTTTACTTCAAAAAAATACAGTCGAATTGAGAACCTCCTTCTTTTTAGAAATTGGGTTAAAACTTAGATGCGAACCTCGGGTTGGTCCATTGGCAGGAAGGAATCGGAGAGAAACGCTCAGGTACATGTCTGTACCTTATATAGGAACGAATAGAAGGGACTCGTCAATCCCGCAGGCGGGGTCCGGTGTATCGGTGAAGTGTTATCTCTGTGGAATGTAGGTTACTTGAACATCGCCTCAGCGTTAGCAGAGTTGATTTCACCATCTGGATCATCCACCGATATATCGGTCTACGAAGCAATACAATTATCGATCTATGGAAAGATTACTCGGTCTACAGGGGGATTGAACTGTCTAAACTCATAGCCTCTTATTTTATCGTCAGTTGAAAACACGGCAATTTTCTTGCCCTAGAAGGCATTTGAAATTGATTTAATAATATCAATTATCACGAAGTTCTAGTTACTTTTAGAACATGATCGATTTTAAAAGCGTGTTCCAAGTTTGCCCTAGTTTAGCACTTTAGGACTTAGCTCGGACATAGTATTCGAAGCACGTACCGCTGAGGATCGTGAATATTACCTACTTATCTAATCAGGAGAACAGAATCCGTGTCTGAACTCAACTGAGCTTTTTCGAATTCATCGAGAACGTGGAAAAGATTTCACGTACCACGTAAGTTAGCTAGCAATTCGAGTTCATGAATAGATAAAAGATAAGAAAAACTCGCTATTTTCATGATCACCGGCCATAGGACGTGATCGATCTTGTGTGGCCAGCACCGGCTCCATTAAAACCAAAACACAGCAAACTGCTTGTTAGCAGAAATAGGTACGGTAAACTAACTATGGTAAATAGTTAGATGATTTAATAAAGAAAAATATTTTACGTAGAAAACTTTCGTGATTGATTTCAATCATTATTATAAATACGGGATTTATCAGGTACCGTCTTATCGGTATATCGACTTACAATGTTTAGGTTCAATTCGTGAACCTTACCTCCGCTCCGAATAACGTCTCAGTTCACACTGCGCACCTCAACCCTCTGCGCGCGTCTTCAGGCGCAGTAGTGGGGATTGCGTCAACTATGGCCCAGCGTGCTGACAGGCTGCGTCATCACTGCTGCTCTCTGCGGTAGCTCTCGGTACAGGCAAACACACAACACTAACTATGTCTCTACCAGGTTCACTCACTCTTCTTTCGCTTGCTTCACGAAGACATGGCCTCCAGGCTGGCGGTAGAACCATCCTCTATCTCTGTTAAAGTTTGGCACATGCTTATTTCTGTCGCCTCTGGGATCCTGCGAGGAACAAAGAACTTCTCTCTCGATAAGACCCGGGTCTTGTCGAAACGAATGTAGTGCGTCGAATCAGAATCTAGGACATGTTCCGCCACTGCAGATCTGTTGGAGTCGACATTCTTCATTGCACGTATGAAACACATACGTGAAATGTAATGACTCCGAATTGAACCGAAACATTGTCGGTCGATCCACCTATAAGACGGTACGTGATAAATACCGTATTTATAATAATCAAAGAAAAATATATTGGTAATAAAAAAAAAGTGTTTTGTGCGGCGTGCATTTCCATTGAGTTTAAAACTTATTTCACATAAACGAAACATATTCACGTAACGTTTCATATTTCGAAACGTCTCGTCTTTATACTTTTTTTTCCTAATATAGTCAATGTAAGAGCATAAAATATTTTATTTGTTTAAAGACAACCGCGGCTGGAAAGTTATAAAATTTTAATACTGCGACAGTAAAACGTTTTCACTCAATAAAGATGGTTTCAGTATAGGAGATTAAACTTTCTGACTAGAGAATTTAATAATTTACGGAATTTAAGCAATAGGCATTGCTGTTATTAGATTAGTACATGCCCTAGCGAAACGTTGGACGGCCTCCTACTAAATTGAAGGAAGGCATAATAAAGGTTGTTTCGAGCCGTTGCTGTACCCAATTGCACTGGAATCTATGATAAAGCCTATATTTAGATGTGAACATTCTATGCCTGATATACTTATATTTTTTTTATACATTATAGGCTTGCGTTTGACCACGATCTCGCCTGATGGTAAGCGATGATGCAGTCTATACATGATATAGTCGATGGTACACGCTTGCCTAGAAAAAACCTATTCACTCGCGACTTAAAGATACCCAGGTTGTAGCTATCTGGAAACACAGACTCTGGCAAGGCGTTCCACTGTTTGGCGGTGCGCATAATAAAGGTCGAAGAGAACCGCTTTGTGCGAATGGGAGGTATTTCTACCATATAGTGGTGGCGCACCGCAGAGCGTCTGGTTGTCCGTTGATAGAATGGAGATGGTGGGATCAGGTTGAAAAGTTCCACCGCACACTCCCCGAAATGTACTCGATAAAAAATCGAGAGGCTAGCAACCTTTCGTCGATGCTCCAGGCTGAGGAGCCTTCAATAACTAGCTCATCGTTGCTTATGAGCTTCTTGGCTCTTCTCTCCATTGATTCCAGAACTTCAAGTTGGTACTTCGCTGATCCGTCTCAGAGGTGAGAACAGTACTCCAAACACGATCTGACTTGTGCTTGGTACAAGTTGAGCAACTGTCCTTGTGTGAAGTAGTGCCTCACCTTTGCGAGTATACCACGCTTTTTAGCAGCCAACTGGGCTTTCGACTCAGTGTAGGAGCCGAAATTAAGATATGATTAGAAGGAACTTTTTTCTCTGTTTAGCTGTAAAGGTTACGTCCGTAGGCTCAGTTTTAAGAGTAGTAGAGGTCCCTGAGAAAGGCTTACCCGGGGAAGTACTACCACCATACCTATTTCTGCCGCCAAGCAGCATTGCTGTGTTTCGGTTCGAAGGCTATGGCTTACAGTGAAATTCAGGTAAATGGAGCTTTTCAGCCTCAAGTTGATGGACGTGGGGCATGCAACGTAGGGCACGTTTCTAAGGTGCGCGACCTACGAGGCAATACTTTGTTATAGGCGATGGTTATCAATTAAGATCAGGTCACTTCCCAACTCCAGGTCGTATAAAAAAATAAAAAAAAATTGTGATTTTAAATTAAACCTGATTGGAGTATAAGTTATATCCTGTCCAATCACTGAGTCCATAAATAATCCCCGAATCCGATGCTCGCAAAATTTGAGTGAGCGATTAAAAACTGAGGTGGGCAGTGTAGTATAAAGCGGTTGACACACTGTCACGCACCACGCTGCATGTTGCGTGTCGACGCACTTACGCGCGTACTTGCGGGAGTGCAGATCTGCATCATCGTGCGGGGTATTTACGCACTCACGCGCGTAGTTGCTTTTTGTGGAGGCTCTGACTCATCTATTCAATGCTGTTCGCTAGTACAGTTCCAAAATAGTGCGCTACCAAAATCACGCACGGCACTGCGGGACTCGGTGTGCCATACCTTGCGTCTCGCCCCGCACCTACGCGCGGGGCTGCATGTTTCTCCGCGCTTGAGCGCGTGATATGCATGAACGCGCGTGGATGCATTTCCTGTGTGTTGGACTGTGCGTGTTTTCTATACAAACGGAGATACTTACAAGCAACGTTAGAACACGCATTCACGCAACATGCAGCGTGGTGCGTGAACGCGCGTGTTCAGTGTGTTGAGCGCCTAAGGGCCGGCGCTGACTGACGGCATGGCATGGCAAAGGATTTTTGTACGCGGAAATGATTTTGAATCTTGTTTTAACAACCATAGCACTCACATTCCGTTGATATCACACGGAGACCGGGGGATGCCGCGACAGGCTGTGGCATACCGTGGCATTCCGAAATGTGAGCGCTAAGGATGTTAAAATAAGATTCAAAATCATTAACGCGTACAAAACGGTAACTTTATTAAACTAAGTTGTTGTTTTACTAGCAAGAATATTAAAATATTGTCACGAGCTGGTTGTTTCAGATAAAATAATTAAAATAACACTGTATTAATTAAATCACAATAAAACAAAATGACACTCTTCGATCGCCTCATTTCTGATTTGACCTTGTGGAGAATATATATATATATATATATATGTATACATATCATAATTATGTCGTCACACTAATACTATAAATGTGAAAGTTTGGAGGTTTGTTTGTTACTCAATGACGTCGTCACGGTTGAACCGATTTCGATCAAATTTAAATCAAATCAAATCAAAAACATTTATTTGTGAACAACACCAATAGTACAACAGAACAAACACACACAGAAAACATAACAAAAAGAACAAAGAAACAATAACTAAAAGATTAAAATTAAATAAAAATGCAAAATATTGCAGTGTGTGTGTCTCATCGTACTCACTGCAAGTGTCACAAAAAGGCTTTAACTCAGCATGTGCTGGGTTGCACTGGCTACCCAGCGCTGGTCTTCCGTTAGAGCCTTTTTGAGTAGACCACGGATATCCGCCCACTAACTAAGCATTGAACAACTAAATACAATTAAATATACTATGCTTAAAAATAAATAACATAATAAAATATAGTATTAATAATAACGCCTTCCTATTTACTGTGAAGCCGGAGAGAGTCAACAAGAACTAAAATAGAACACACGACAAGCTAGCCCCATAACAACGCACTAGCTGGCCACCCACTCATACGAACCTAGTCTTAGCATTTACCAATAAAGGGTAGACACGTTTAAATGAATGACACCTCATTTTTGAGGTGTTCGCTCTCCTTTTGCCGTTTACTGAGGAACATTTTAAGCCGTTTTCTGAACCCGTATAAAGTTTGTTGATCACAAATAGGCGGAGGGATGTTGTTCCAGCACTTAGTTGCAGCGTACCGGAAGCTGCCTCTAAACGCTGCCGTACGATGCCGCTGCACGGACAACTGTTTAGAACACACACGCAAAGAGCAGGTTCTAAAGCTGGAAACCCACGTGAGCTTCCCATAAAGATAAAAAGGCGCTTCACGCTTCATTACACCGAAAAGAAGACAAGCCAGATGTAATTTTTGCCGGGATTTCATCTTTAGGATGGAATGCTTACTAAGATACGGTGTTACATGACTTCTTGGCGGTATACAAAAGCAAAACCGGGCACATGCATTTTGTACTCTTTGGATCAGTCGCTGAGACCTAACGAGCAGTCGAGGTCCGACCACTGTGTCTAAATCATTAAAATTGGAAAGTACTAAAGACTCGACTAGCTGAACGCGTAACTCTTCGCTCAGATATTGCATTTAGTATTTACGTAGATTACACTTAGATACATAGACTACGTTTTAGGCAAATATAGTAGCTGATTGGTCTTATTTGGAAGCTTTCTCCTCAGGGTGGAATCAGTTTTATGTGCTCAAAAGATGTATGTCATTCATTGACCTTTTATCTGCAAAGTGAACATACAAAAAAGTTCTACCTGTTTATTTACTATGAGAAAAAAAAAATAACAAAATGTAGCTGTTTTTGACTTTTATTTGAGCTTCATTTGATTCAACTTCTAAATGACGTAAAATTTTGTAATTTTTCTTTCATATAAATGTGAACAAAGACTAACCTTCAAGTTGAACAATTGATGCAGCATCATTTGTCGCAGCACAGAAGGTGTGCTGCGACGGTCTTTCATATGGCAATTAATTAGTTTAAATTTGTCCGAATAATTAGCGGGCATACCTTAGAAGATGATTGTGCGGGCGACGGGCGGCAGTGTACCGCTGAATGTCGTACAGGAGGGTTGTGCTCGTCTGCCTCGCGCTCACCTTTTTGCTGGTCGTTTAGATGCGTGTGGCGGAAGGTGCGGTTGGTGCGGGGCCGAAACAATAGCTACGTCCATTCGCTCAAGATCATCGGCTACGGTTAGCGCCTTAACCCCATAAATCAGGTCCCATGGGATAAAAATAGGGTGACAAAGTTTCTATAGAAAAATGATCTTGGTCATAGCGCGTGCGAAGCCGCCGGTGGGTCTGCTAGTCTTAGTATATTTTACAAATATGTACGTCTACCCTCATTTTCAAACTAGAATGGTAATATCAAAGGTCGCGCTTAAACTAAGGATTATCATAATATCTTCTCCAGCAAAACGCTGGGGCCAAACGTATATCTTATTCATCAGATAACTAATTAGATGATTTTTACATAGACCTTACAGCTCACAAAATGAAAGGAGAACTAACGATCAAAGCAAAAAAATAAATTATAACATTCCATATTCTCATAGGTTATCTTTACCACTACAGTGATTAAGATGGATCATGGTAATACGAAAGAATGCTAATTTTTACTATAAGTAGCGGAACGAAACTTTAGCGCTGACTGTTATTAATAAGTAGTCCGAAAAAAGAATTTCCCGATATTTTTTTCCCGCGTACCGCTTCAACAAAGCGCGGCATCTCTTCAGTCTCAGGTCCATTAGACGAGCATTTAAACGATGTCCTGTTTTTCTTCGATATGCCCGAAGCCCTAAGTCTTCATTTAACACCCTTTTCACCGTGGTTCTGCTTAACCCCATCTGAAGGGCCAACAGTTTCTGCTTACGTTTGGGATTTCTTTGAATTCGCGCCTTCACAGCTTTTATCACTGCTGGAGTCCTAACAGACCGAGGGCGACCACTTCTTGACCTGTCATCTACACTAGAGTCTTCATTGTATCGTTTGATGGTGCGATAAACGAATCTTTTGGTTATATTCAAATTTTTCAGTATGTCAAAAATTTTAATTGGCGCGTAACCGCAACGATGCAACGCAATAACTGCAACACGGTCTTCTTTAAGCGTCCACTCCATATTTAAAAATG
Source organism: Philereme vetulata (assembly GCA_918857605.2). Taxonomy (NCBI): domain Eukaryota; kingdom Metazoa; phylum Arthropoda; class Insecta; order Lepidoptera; family Geometridae; genus Philereme; species Philereme vetulata. Next base: position 7,216,163 of record OU975436.1, read on the forward strand.
AGTAAAATTTTAAAAAGTATACAGTTTTATTTTCATGAACAATTCGAAATTCGAATTCAATAAACTTTTTTGTGGCCAGCATTCTAAAAGAAAAGTTTTTACTATGTGACAATACTTATGAACTGACTAGGTATATATAGATAGATAGAGACATAATGGTAGATAAATGAATAGAAAAAAAAATGTTGTTTTGGTAAATTGTAATAGATGGGTGGACTTTTAGATAAATGGACAGACATTAGGGTACCAAATGTGTATGTTTGTATATTTAAATGTGGATAGATAGAATAACAGGATACTCATACTACTTCTATGTGTAGATGCATTAAAAAAAAGCAACATCACTATAATATTTATATGGATAGATAAATACATGTAAAGATGGATAAAAGTATGGATTTTTAGATATTAATATAAATAGATAATGTTTATAGGTTTTTTTGGTGATTGTCGTCGTTATTTAATTTTAGATCTGTAAATTGTAAATCAGTTTTTGGCTGTAGGATGAACACATAAGCATTGTAAAATTTTATTTTAAGAGCTGTGGATTTCGTTGATAAATAAATAAAAAATAACAATAATAAAATAAAAAATTTAAGCAACTTATGATCTAAGATTTCTCGAACTAAAACTACCTACAGTTATAGGTACTTTCACATAAAAATAAAACCTGTAAGAAACAGTTTTTGAGTACAGTTGCCAACTATAATTAGTAGGTAACAAATTTGAAGATGATGGTGTTGCAAAATTCCCTGATAATTAAAACCCTTGCATCCTCGATTAGTTAGGTGGTTACTGAAATCCGACAATGATTTTTCTACTCGAGAAATGTATGTCCTCGTGCTCATAACGTTGATGGAAAGGAAACCACCATGTCCTAGAAAATAAATAGGCACTTGGCACACACCTATTTAATTATTTAGGTGGTGATGGGTAACACATTCAGTTGAATATAGGTAACTATTCTACAAAGCTAATACTTTACCGAGGTAACCTATATACGTATTTTTTATACTACTTATATGGCAAACGAGCATGCAGTCCACCTGATGTTAAGTGTCTACTGCAGCCCATAGATATCCACATAGAATTCAAAACAAGCTATTATCTTGTCTTGACCTCTATGTGGATACGTTGCCATACTATAGGACTTAGCTGTTATGCCTATGTGCCAGTAATTACAGGAACATACCATTACCATCTAACCGGAAAACAGCAGCACAAGTACTGCTATTTGGCGGCAGATAAAGGTAAGGCGGTGGTGCCCACTTCCTCGAGCCCGTTCACAAAAGCTCTACCACCAGAAATTATTATTAGTATTAATATTAATACTAAGTTAAGTATTAATATTAAGTTTTTTTCTCTCGAAATATTGATAATTCGGTTTTTATGAAGCTCACGGGCCTAAACCAAGTACGAATCATGTTGAGATTGAACGCTTGTGTCTTCTTGTAGAATTTTTTTTACAATCCGACACGTAATAAGAATAGCAGCTTTCTGCATGGTTATATGTGTTCTCTGGAATATCAATTACCTTGAGATAATGATGGAGACATTTCGGTATTACTCCAGTGCTGGAGAGTATCAGAGGCACAATGTACACTTTGTTTAACTTCAAAATGCGTAATATTTTTTCTTTCAGTTCGGTATATTTATGAATTTTCTCTGTAATGGTTTTTTGTAAATTATGTGTGTTAGGAACGGCAATATCTATTAAATAAGCAATTTTGTTAGTTTTATCGATTAAGGTTACATCCGGCCTATTATAGTGAATTGTTTTATCAGTAAGTATTGCTCTGTCGAAGTACATTCTGTGAGTTCGACTCTCCAACACAGGAGGAATATTGGTAGTAGGGTTACAGTTTACCTTGTATTAGTTAGTGTTTACTATTATTATTATTTAGAGCCTGAACTGTCCCACTGCAGGGCAATGGTCTCCCTTCCTACCTTCCAATCCTCTGTATCCTGTTAGGCACAGAAAACGCCTGGAAGGGCTATTGGTCCATGAAAAACTTGATGAAGGGTAACCTTCCACTCACACTCAAACGTAAGCACATGGACGAGTGAATTCTACTTCTACCCATCCGTACCTATAAAAAAACACATAGTCTTTGACGGATCAACAAAAGTTCAAACTCGGGGTTTGTCAGCGAGCCATGGAGCGCAATATCCTAGGAGTCAAATTATCAGACCGCATTAGAAACAGCAAAATCGATTATTAGATTGATTATTAGGTGTTATTGAGCATAATTAACATGTACATGTAATCCACAATACAGAAATCAGGGTTAATGGGAAACTCCCCTTTTTTGTAGATTGAATTATATACGTCCAAATAGATAATTTCAAAAGGTATCATTTACCAAATAATATGATGAATCTAAACGGACGAACCTACGGACGTAGACTATTTGTCTTATTTCCGGTGTTGTTAAAATTTAAATCTTCCACTACAGGGATTTTCTATTGACGCTTCTTACTGTGCCTAACTAAAGTAGATACCTAATAATACTCAACGGTACTCGTGCCTACAGAAAGCAGCGCCATCGAAACATTTCGTTTTATTTCTCTAAGCTGTTATTCGGCTTTAGGTACCGTTCGTTTTAATTTTTTAAATTTTCGCGAACTATACTCATGTTTTTAAGACAAAACAGGTCTTTCGCGCACAGATTTATATCAAAAATATAGTTTTGACTAACCTCGACGGTTCGGCTAAGTTGCATAGGCTCGTTAATCTCTCGTGACAACGGCCGATATAAATCTGTGCACGAAATGATTTGATCTAAATTGTCTAAAAATCTAAATTGTGTAAATTTGATCTAAAAAAAAGTGATTTGTCTTAAAAACTCGTTCTTTTTAACTTAGCAATTTGCAAGAAAAAACCGACAAGTAAACAGAATTATTGAAAGTCATAATTATAAACATTATTTGTTCTCCGAAACTTGAGCAGCAGGCAGGTGGCGATTAAGAATGCTAAGCCCGCAAAACAACTTGCTAATGAGAATGTATTTGCCTATTTAGAGGGGATGAAATTTTATAGGCTGCCTAAAGACGCGGTGTGGTTACCGCTACGCATCGCTTCCGGAGTGCATTGCTCTCGCAGCGCGGCAAGCAAAGCTTGACGGGCGCAGTGTGAAAACGCGGTGCGGTTAGAGACCGCCCTGCACCCCATCTAGGGTGCATTGCTGTCGAAGCACGGCGGGCAAGACACGGGACTCGCGCAGTGTGAAAACGCGACGCATTGCGGTTAGAGACCAGCGCAGTGATTAAACGCGGTGCATTGCGATGCGGTTAGACACCGCCACGCACCGCTTCTGGATTGCATTGTTCTTGCGGAGACCCGGCGAGGCACGGGACGGGCGGAGTCGCGGCGCGGTGCGGTTAACAACCGCCTCGTTTGGTATGCTGTCTCACATAAATTCCACTAGTGGTAACTAAGTAAATAATTTAACATAATTTGGGAACCAACGACACGATGAAGAAGGTAACTAACTTATCCAGAAGCAAGAAGAAGAAGAATAAATCCAGAAGCGCTCGTTGTATATCTGAGGATATACAACGAGCGCTTCTGGATTTATAACGAAGGAGTTTTATCGAATACATTTCAATTTAACAATATAAGCCATTTGTTTTGCAAAGTGACTAAGTAACTTCTAAAACTTTGGAATCTCACACATCCGTTCCTTTGTTTTATGCAGTAAAATAACTTTCCACCATAAAATTTTAAAGCGTATCACAGCGAAGCTTAAATTTAAAGCTTATTTATGTACAAATACAATTCAAATTTTATAACCCAACTTGGTGGAAATTTAGCTGCTATTCGATTTCTTTTCTGGGAGGAGACTATTCCAATCTGTTTTACGATCGACCTCGGAAAGAGGTCGGGTAGTATCAATGAAGCTAAATTGTTTATATGAATATCCTATGGGTGATTCCGTTGCCCTATTTTTTTCAATGAAGTGGGTACGTGTTTAAAGAGCGTCAAGGGAACAAAGGGTTTATGTTTTAGAACGGTGTGTTCGTACATTTTAGTGTTTTTAGAACTAAAGTGCAAATTAACAGTATTGAGTATTTATCTATGGTTTGAACGGTGTTTACGTAGCTCAACTGCATATTTTTTATATTTTGAGATTTTGTTACTAAATACTTGTTTCTGTAGATAATTGCTTATTTGTTAGCTTATATTTTTATTATTTTGGAAATTGCAAACATATTCCTAATTTATAAACGAGTAAAAACCTACACCTATATATACCTACCTGTATAGGCACCTACACCTACTTATACAGCACTAAAAAAAATACCTATAGATTTTTATTTTTGTACATTTTATAAACAAAGAAAGCTATTATTCAATGTTGTAATTAAGGTAACACCCTGTATGTCTCTCTTTCGCAAATAATAAAAAATAATAATAATTATTGCTGGACATTTCACACAGCGCCATCTAGCACCAAACTAAGCAAAGCTTGTACTATGGGAACCAGATAAATCTGATAGAATAGACGACGACCGATAGAAACAACTAGACCCAGAACAAATATCTGTAGATTATGTAAACATTTGTTCCGCGGCGGGAATCGAACCCGCTACCTCCTGCGTCTCAGCCGGCTATTCGCCCACTGCACTACGGAGGTCGTCAAAATAAACTAATTGTTACGACTAGGAATTGAATCTATAACCTAAGCCGGATGGTAGCCGGAACCAGTTGGTAAAAGTACCACCGGTTTTTACTACAAGGTATAAAAAGTCAACTACAATCTATGTTTACTCGATCCACCAACTTGGTATGTCCATTCCGTAACTTTTTACCATTCTCAGTTCGTAACGCAATACGATGTTACAATTTGACGACCTCCGTGGTGCAGTGGGCGAATAGCCGCCTGAGACGCAGGAGGTAGTGGGTTCGATTCCCGCCGCGGAACAAATGTTTGCGTGATTTACAGATATTTGTTCCAGGTCTGGTTGTTTCTTTATATATTATCAGTATGTATTTACAAAAAAAAAGTACCTATATAAGTATTCTATCAGTTATCTGGTTCCTATAGTACAAGCTCTTCTTAGTTTGAGGCTAGATAACGCTGTGTGAAATGTCCAGCAATATTTATTTATTTATTTAATGTTTTGCCGTATTTGCAAATAGTGAGGACATTAGGAATGGTCTAGCTTTCAATACGAATGAGTTTTATGATGCCTCCCGCTTCGATCCGGATATTTATTTTATCTGTCAATGCAATAAAACTGATTCTCGGCTTTCGTATCATTGGCCAATGGAATGTTGCGAAATAAAAATATAACCTACCACGAGTGCTTAGAACTATTCGGGCAGGATTATTCCTCTCTTTAATACTTGAAAAGTTATCATCAAACTAGAGTATGCATTTAGAGTCATTACTATCGAAAATACAAGTATTTTATGAAGGCGCAAGTGCGGCATAAGTCAAAGAATAGCTTTAAATATTAAAATATATTGTGTAAGGAATGTGGGGGAGACCTTTGCCCAGCAGTGGGAAAGATTAAGGAAAAAAATGTTAGTCAATACGATATACTTAATATTTATATGCATGGGCCGTAGAATTAAGTTTTAACATCTTGTACTTTCTATTGTCCATCCATTTTGTAGGACAATTGTTTTTTAGAGTTTATCGTCCAAGTACCTCAATGTTAAAAAAAAGAGTGTGCTTTAGACTGAAGTAAAACTTCTTTTTCAAAATATTAATTTATAAAATTGTACAAGAACGAAATGAAATTACGATAAATAATCAAACGAACGACTGATATATATGTATATATCATGCACTGGCTATGAGAGGAAGGGAGAAAGAAAATATGCACGCGTACCTCTCTCTCATGCTCCTACAGTAGTATACGAAACGTAACTCTCTCTCTTTCTATCTTCACTAACTTAAATCTCCCTCTCAACTTCCGTTCACGCACTTTTACTTAAAAAAACCTTACTGTTATTCAGACAATTTCGACACCCCACCGAATCGACATGTTTTATACCTGCGCATTAGATTAGCGAGAATGCGCTTTATCGAGAATTTTCAGAGGAAAAACCTTGGGGGTCTCGTCGAACCGAACCCGCTCACGAAGATTCAGCCTGATATTACTCACTAAAAAAAACTAGCGGTGGCTGCTGGCCTATAACGATCTCTGATACTCCAAAGTCTCCAAACGAATGAGTAATGCGCTCTATAAAATAGATGTTATGGAGAGAAAACTCTCTGAACTACGTAACCCAAAAATATAACTTCCCTACAGTAAAGTTTATTTGGTAAAAGCTTTTATTTAATACCAGAAATCTGTTTGTCACTGTATTTCAAACACCGCCCGAGTTATTTTTATTACATACTTGCAGATCAATCCGCAGCTTCGCACGCGTAGTTTTTCAATAAAAACATTATCCTCTTTCTGCGTAGTTGGGTAAGAAGTACCCAATATCACCCGGGGATAGTGTAACTTCCCAACAGTGAAATTTTTTTTTAAATTGGTCCAGTAATTTCGGAGCTTATTCGTTACAAACAAACAAACAAATCTTTCCTCTTTATAATATTAAGTAATATGGTATCCCGAAGTTTTTGTAGATATTGATATGTTCTTTATTATTGCAGACTGCTACTTTTGTTCTATCATCAATAGTTTCCGCAGCGCATGCGACGAAAGACGTTTTAGGGCACTTTTTTACATCTTGGGTTACGTTACTTAAATTTTAGTAATGATCCCTAATATTTTCTAGCAATAAATATAGCCTATGTCACTCAAGGTGAATGTAGCTATCCAATGGTGAAAGAATTTTTGAAATCGGCACAGTAGTTTTTGAGTTTATTCATTACAAACATATACACAAAAATACAAATCTAACCTCTTTATAATATAGTAATAGTATAGACTTCGAGCGGCTGATATAAAAAAGTAAACAGTTGAATCATCTGAAGACCGTTTCAAACGATCTATAGATTACTCAAATGCTCCAGGTCACTACGGCAGAAGTGTTCCAAAGACTAGCTCCATTACCCCGCTGAATGCAATACTTACACGTTGACCGAGATAAACGCCAGCTCTCGTTACTTCGACCAGACGCCTAGAAACAATAATTTAAAAAAATAACATTTATATTTATATTTATTATGATAAAAACTCATTACTTTCGAATCGGCAACCGTTATTGACGTTGAGTTATAAATAATTATTCATATAGGATAAACCATGCCAACAAAGGCTTTTGGGCGGTCTATCAATTCCACCACTTACATTAAAATATTAGGTCCTTACATATCAAATTAGCGTTTTGTCGTACTGACCACTTTGATCTAAAATATCTCCTCATTGGTTAAGAATTCCAAATTTAAATTTATAAATTCATTTAGCTGGTAACTTAGTGGTTGATTGTTGTGCAGTGTGTGGTCTTGCGTTGTTGTGGAGCAGCAGTGGCCTAGAGCGATTGACCGATTTCGGTTGTTTAGCAGCTAGTTCTTCCAGCTACAATTGGAATGTCTGCGACATCCACCGTACTCCCCGGACCTTGTTTTCACAGATTACCATTTTTTCCGGAATTTTGACAACTTCTTACAAGGAAAAAAAATCAACTCCGATGCGGCAGTCCAAACCGCCTTCAAAGAGTTTATTGATTCTCGCCCTGATGTTTTTTTTAGTAAAGAGATCAAAAAACTACCTATGAGATGGCAAAAGTGCATAGATAACAACGGTGCATCATCATCATCATCATCATCATATCAGCCGTAGGACGTCCACTGCTGGACAAAGGCCTCCCTCATTGATCTCCAGGAACTGCGCTTGGAAGCGGCCTGCATCCAACGCCGACCTGCGGTTCTTACCAAGTCGTCTGCCCATCTTGTAGGTGGACATCCTACGCTGCGCTTGCTGGTCCGTGGCCTCCACTCGAGAATCTTCCGGCCCCATCGACCATCTGTTCTGCGCGCTATATGCCCTGCCCATTGCCACTTCAACATGCTAATCCGTCGGGCTATGTCGGTGACTTGAGTTCTCTTACGTATCTCCTCATTTCTGATTCGATCCCGTAGAGAAACCCCGAGCATAACCCTCTCCATAGCTCGTTGAGCGACTCTGAGCTTAATCATAAGGCCAACAGTGAAGGACCACGTCTCGGTTCCATATGTCATCACTGGTAACACACACTGATTGAAGACTTTCGTCTTAAGGCACTGAGGTATGTTGAACGAAAAGACGTTGCGAAGTTTCCCAAACGCTGCCCATCCGAGTTGGATTCGACGATTGACCTCTTTCTCGAAGTTGGACCTACCTAATTGGACTGTTTGTCCTAGGTATACATACGCGTCGACAACTTCGAGAGCCGAGTTCTCAACCATAACTGGTAACTGTAACAATGGTGCATACTTTGATTAATTAAATATATTTTACAAAAAAAAAATACTCTAGATTCCTCCCGTACAAAACGCCAATTTCATATGTAAGGACCTAATATAATACATTGGCGTATCTGAACGCCAGGGCATTACGTTTACTAAAGCGTTTTGTCGCCAGACTAATGTTAATTTTTACGTCAAGATTAGACTGACTGACTGAGTTAAGTCTATTTTAACTAGATAGTCGCCAAAATGACATGGCTAGGTCGACTACGGTTTTTTGAACTTAGTCGCTATCGTAGCATCTATCAAGGGCGTTGGAAAATCAAGCAAAATTTGGTCCCAAAACGCTGATGACATAACGGAAAACTACCAAGATCAACTCTGTCTGGCGTTGGTCATGATTTGAATCAAAATGAAACTAATTTTAGGTATCACTTTCGTTATTATTTTATAGAAAGGGTAGGGATGCACCTAGGCATCAAAATAAATAGTTTTTTTAAAGAACTAGCATGTAACAATAGATATTTTAGAGTTTAGCTGGTTCTGCAGATTTATTATGTGCAAATGGGGATTCAGGGACCCTAACTTAACGCAGTGCGACTGCGGTGATACCGCGCAGTCAATGCAGCACTTGATAATGTGCCCTTTGTGTTCGAACACCTGCATGATGGAGGACCTAATAACCGCCTCGCCTAATGCTATTGTTGTGGCCAAACACCTGTCCAACATAGTTTAAATGAAAACGTACAACTCTTGACACGCTAAGAAGAAGAAGAGCCTAGTTTTGATGTCATACTAATATTATAAATGCGAAAGTTTGGATGTTTGTTTATTTATTTGTTTGTTACTCATTCATATCGGCTGAACCGATTTCGATTAAATTTGGTATGTACGTACATTATAACCTGGGTTAACACATGCTACTTTTTATTGACAAACCACGCGTGCGAAACCACGGGTGGAAGCTAGTTAATAACATACATGTGGATATTAATAGTATACATATGTCAATACCCGAAATTTTATTAATCGAGCGAAGCGAGATCTCTAAATCAACTTGGGCAAATTGGCGTTGTATGTATGTTTGTCCGAGGATAACTTTCGAAACGTTGATCCGATCATCGTGAAATTTAATAAATAGGTAGGTGGTGATAGCACCATTTAGGTGTGTCTAAATAAGCTAAAAATGTGGAGGGGTTGTTGAGACATTGGGGTTCAAAAGGGGTAAAATAAATGAAAATGAGGCTAACTGGACAACTGGGACGTCAAATTAAAGGTATTCATTAGGTCATTAGACTCCCCGTTCATCATCATCATCATCATCATATCAGCCGTAGGACGTCCACTGCTGAACAAAGGCCTCCCTCATTGATCTCCAGGAACTGCGGTTGGAAGCGGCCTGCATCCAACGCCGACCTGCGGTTCTTACCAAGTCGTCTGCCCATCTTGTGGGTGGACGTCCTACGCTGCGCTTGCCGGTCCGTGGCCTCCACTCGAGAACCTTTCGGCCCCATCGGCCGTCTGTTCTGCGCGCTATATGGCCTGCCCATTGCCACTTCAACGTGCTAATCCGTCGGGCTATGTCGGTGACTTGAGTTCTCCTACGTATCTCCTCATTTCTGATTCGATCCCGTAGAGAAACCCCGAGCATAGCCCTCTCCATAGCTCGTTGAGCGACTCTGAGCTTATTCATAAGGCCAATAGTGAAGGACCACGTCTCGGTTCCATATGTCATCACTGGTAACACACACTGATTGTAGACTTTCGTCTTAAGGCACTGAGGTATGTTGGACGAAAAGACGCTGCGAAGTTTCCCAAACGCTGCCCATCCGAGTTGGATTCGACGATTGACCTCTTTCTCGAAGTTGGACCTACCTAATTGGACTGTTTGTCCTAGGTATACATACGCGTCGACAACTTCAAGAGCCGAGTTCTCAACCATAACTGGGGCAGGGACGACATGGACATTCGACATGATTTTCGTCTTGTCTATGTTCATTTTAAGTCCTACCCGTTGGGAGACTCGATTGAGGCCTTCGAGCATCGTGCTGAGCTCTTCCATCGACTTTGCCATGACCACAATATCGTCGGCAAACCAAAGGTGAGTGATGTATTCGCCGTTAATATTGATGCCCAGTCCTTTCCATTCCAGAAGCTTGAAGGCATCTTCCAATGCGGTCGTAAACAGTTTCGGAGAAATGACATCTCCCTGTCTTACGCCTCTTTTTAAGGGAATCGCCTTCGAGCTCTGTTCATGTACTCGGACTGACATAGTGGCGTTTTTATACAAACACTTCAACACTCCCCGTTATTTTTCGTAAATTATTTATAGTTTTTGAGTTTATTAGCCATAATGAAAACTAAACTTTGACAAAACTCACAGGGCACACCAGTGACCCCACATTGCTGTAATTTAATATGCGTGTAGCTTAAGTGATAACTGCAATTTGTACCCCAAAAAAGATGACCACATCACATGAACTCCCATTACCTGTAAATTGAATGAAACTGTAGGTCAAGTAATTTAGTTACTAGTATTTATTTCGTAACACTGTTTTGAAAGTCAAGAGTTTTTAAGAGTACTAGAGTTCCTTGTGAAAGAGCTCGCCCGGGGAAGTACTACCACCATACCTATTTCTGCCGCCAAGCATTGCTGTGTTTCGGTTTGAAGGGAATGATTGCCGGCGAAATTACAAGCACATGAGGCTTTACACCTGTATGCCTCAAGTTGATGGAAACAGGGTAGTGCATCGCAGGGCACGTTCCTAAGGAGCGTGACTTACGAGGCGATACTTTGTTATAGGCGATGGTAACCACTTAACATAAGGTGGGCCATAGGCTTGTTCCATCTCCAATTCGAATTAAAAAAAAGTCAAAGATTACAAATAATATTTTTGTTTTATTCGGAGACTCGCGAGAACTCAGTTCGGGGCGAACCACTAGTTTATACCAGGTGAAAGTTCCAAGCTTCTTTGAAAAAACTAACCTACTCTGTCTATAACATAATAACGAAAGTTATACCTAAAATTACATTTTGATCTCTCCATGCCAAAATTAAGTGTTTATTTTGCCTACATTTTCCAATTTCCGCACGATTTCAGTAAATCAATATAGAAACCAACACTCACGCCTCTACAACAGCATTATTAGCTGCATTTTGCTATGCAATATACATGTTGGCTGTCAGCCTTCCCTCCGGTAACGGATCATCATCATATCAGCCGTAGGACGTCCACTGCTGGACAAAGGCCTCCCTCATTGATCTCCAGGAACTGCGGTTGGAAGCGGCCTGCATCCAACGCCGACGGTTCTTACCAAGTCGTCCGCCCATCTTGTAGGTGGAAGTCCTACGCTGCGCTTGCCGGTCCGTGGCCTCCATTCGAGAACTTTCCGGCCCCGTCGTCCATCTGCGCGCTATATGGCCTGCCCATTGCCACTTCAACGTGCTAATCCGTCGGGCTATGTCGGTGACTTGAGTTCTCCTACGTATCTCCTCATAGGTAACTGGATACATTTATGTTAATAATTAGATAGGCTATTTTGGATTCATGCTCTTGCTAAGCTACATTTACGTAACAACACATTTTGGGTATCTATATCCTGTAGCGGCTATATTTCTGCTTTATCTTCTAACTAGCCGACCAATCCGCAGCTTTGCAAGCGTAGTGCTTTAATAAAAACATTAACCTCCGCGCAGTTGGGTAAAACGTAGCCTGTGTCACCCGGAGATAATGTAGCTTCCCAACAGTGAAATATTTTTTTAAATCGGTCCAGTATTTTCAGAGCTTATTTAATACAAACAAACAAATCTTTCCTCTTTATAATGTTACCAAATTTTTTGTAGATATTGATATGTTCTTTAATATTGTCGAACATACTTTTGTTCTATCATCAATAGTTTCCGCAGCGCATGCGACGAAAGACGTTTTAGGGCACTTTTTTACACCTTGGGTTACGTTACTTAAGTTTTAGTAAGGATCCTTAATCTTTTCTAGCAATAAATATAGCCTATGTCACTCAAAGTGAATGTAGCTTTCCAATGGTGAAAGAATGTTTGAAATAGGCACAGTAGTTTTTGAGTTTATTCTACAGTTAAACCTGGATAAGCGAGAGTTCAAGGGAGTACAATCTTATCCTCGCTTAAAGAGGTTTCTCACTAACCCGAGTTTCTCGCTAATGCAGGTACATGGGTAGCGTTTCTCTCTTATGGTGATGCAATTTTATAATAGGTCGATTCTGGTAATGAATTTCATTTCGCGATTTTCCGGATTCAAACGCATTCACTATTTTAAGTTTATCACTTAATGACAGTACTTTAATTTTCCGTTTAGACATGATGCAGAACAGAACTTTCCTTCGCAATTGATTAACTATAAACTGAGTAAGTCCGACAAACAGGACGGTACACAGGCACACGTGTCCATTCGAAAAGAATGCGATAAAATAACAACGTTATTTAGTTCCACGAAATAGAATAGGTACAATATTGACGCGAAAACAATACAAAAACAATGGTAGGAAGTTCCACGAAAGTTAAGAATGAGTTATAAAATAGCAGATATTAAATTTGTAAATAAAGCTCGGCTGTCGCTTGTAGAGGTATAGATAAGTAGCAGTCTCACTTACGGAGGTCCATGAGGGAAAAACGACTCTCTTTTACAGAGGTTTCTGTTTCTCGCTAATAGAGGTTTTGGGAGCTCAAAATAACGGGTCTTGGCTATTACTCTCACTTATAGAGTTTTCTCACTTATCCAGTTCTCATTTACCCAGGCTTGACATATATATATATATATATATATATATAAATCTCGTGTCACGGTGTTTGTGGTCGCACTCTTCCGAAAGGGGTTAAACCAATTTAATGTTTTTTTTGTATATTTGGATTTTTTGTATATTGTATATTTGTATCAGATTAGGTCGTGAAGTATTTTTCACCCACCCACCATTTTTTATTCGTTATTTTATTATTTATGTATGAACAATATCCATATAATTTAACCGTCGTTCATTGACGCGAATTCATTTACATGAAGTGTCGCGTCACTTTGGCAAGAGTGTTTTATATAGTTTTTATCCAGAAGTTCCCATGGGAACGGGAAATTTCAAGCGTGAGAAGCCGCGGGCGGGTCAGCTAGTTCAATAATATAAACTAGACCGTTTCAAACGAAATATGTATGTGATTGTAACAACTTAACAACCTCGTCATTTGATCTTTAGTTGCCTTAAGATTTACACCAGGCAGCGTCACCATCAGTTACTTTGGCATCTTGATGATATAGAAACAAAGATGATTTGATGCAGGAGGTCACGGGTTCAATCCCGCCGCAGGACAAATGTTTGCATGATCTACAGATATTTGTTCCGGTTCAGTGTATTTTTATATTTGTTATAAACTACCTGACCAAACCGCAGCTTCGCACGCGTAGTTTTTTAATAAAAACATTACCCTCCGCGCAGTTGGGTAAAAAGTACAGATGGATAGTGTAGCTTCCTAGTGAAATAATTCTTTAAATCGGTCCAGTAGTTTCGGAGCATATTCAATACAAACAAACAAATCTTTCCTCTCTAGAATATTAGTAAGAAGATATGTATTTACATAAAAAAAGTATTCTATCAGTTATCTGGTTTGCCACGATAGCTTTGCCTAATTAGAGGCTAGAAGCATTATTGAAATAATTTATTTTAATTAATATTTTTGAACTGGTTCAGTTAGGGTTAGATGTCGGATAGGTTACATAGGTACCTCTAGGAATATATCAACCATCTGAAGGCCTGCCCCATTTACAGTTTATAAATAAATACAAATCCGTTTTTGTTAGGCCGGGAGAGTTACCTGTTCCGCACTTTTTAATTGGAGTGAGGCAAATAATTATTCAATGGCACGTTCGTCCGTCTCTCTGTAAACTGAAGAGGGTGGAGTACACTCGTTATAAGCTGGTTTTATTATAAAAATATACAAGGCAGCTTTAATAAGGAAGGGTGCCGAACCGCTCTTGAAGCTGCTATTAAAGCTTAGAAGGTTGCCATATTTTTAGGCTTTTAGTACGAGAAAAAACAGTTTTTTAAACCAGCGAATAAAGTGGTAATGCTGCTTTTTATATTTAATCTATTTTTAAAAGTAGTGTATTTTTTTAATGAATATTAAAGAACATACTTATTTTTATTTTTCAGATTTTGAATCATATATCGAACTGGAAGTTAGAAGTTACCAGCTCCAACTTTACATGAAATTAACATATAAATATAAAAAATACTTCATGAATACCCTCGAGGACAGCTAACAAATAATTGAAACAATACCTATGCATAAAATATATATAATTATTGTTTTACTTAGAAAATTTTCGTGATTGATTTCAATCATTATTATAAATACGGGATTTATCACGTACCGTCTTATCGGTGTTTCGACCGACAATGTTTCGGTTCAATTCGTGAACCTTCATCAGGGTGAGTGCGATCCGCTCCGAATAACGTCTCGCCTCGCCAGTTATTATTGTTGTTTATTTATCTTATATATAAGTATTTTAGAAAATCAAGTAAGTGGTTAAGTAGGTACCTATTAAAAATTGTTGTGCGGCTCGAGTGTCTCTAAGCACCGAGACAAACCTATAAGGTTTTACAATGCTTTATGTATTAATTAATAGTTGTATGTAATTTTGACATATAAATAAAAAAAAAGTACAATCTTAGCTACCTTAAAAATAAGATTCATATCTTTCGCCTAACAAACTTGAATGAAAACTGACGACAACTTGCATAAAATGCAAACCTTGTATGAAAATAAAAGAAATCTTTCAAAGGAACACTTCAAGTTTATTCTCGCTTAAACTTGGGCCGTGTCTCGCGAACCGTTTGAAAATTTGACAGAACTTCACGATTAGATAAAAAACGGTGTTAAATCCGATTGCAAAGTTTGAACTCGCTCTGTGAAAGATTAGGCTGCGATCTTCGAGTTTTAAGTGAGTAAAACAAGAACAAACTCTGGAGTTGTAGTATATTTCGTTGTTTGTTTGCTTTATAAATAGGCATGGCCATATTTTGTTGCATATACTGATTAGCGCAGCTTAGAAAGATCCTCCATAAGGTAGAAAGATGACCTAATATATGTAAGATTAAAACGGGTATTTATCGCCTATGTACCTTTTTTATTTGTTATCCCGACGTTTCGGCTATGTTGAAGAGCATGTCGCAGCTGTCAAAAATCGTCAGATAAACAAGTCAGCGATAGCAGAGCATCTGGTAGACTCGAAACCGAATCATTGGATTGAACTTCATGATCCTAAGGTTCTCTCTAGTGAACGCCATTATTACAAGAAATTAAGTTCATGAAGCGATTGAAATCAAGAAATTTCCAAATTTCAATCGGGAAGATGGCTATAGACTCTCAGCGTCCTGGAACCCGGTGATTACTAGGTGTTCGTGATCGGTCGTGTCAGTGCGTAGATACGGTTAGTGAAGTATGTCGTAATATGAACGAGGACATTTCTAATTCTGAAGACCAAGTGAGGGTAGTTGCTGCAGCTACCCACACTTCTCGCGGTAGCTCCTAGTACTCCACTCAACCCGAGACCATGACTGTTGCAACACAGCTGAAACGTCGGGGATAACAAATAAAAAAGGTACATATGCGATAAATACCCGTTTTAATCAATAATTATGTACAGTGCTCGCGAAAGTTTGAAAAATACTAATATAGATTGCTGGGAACTTTTGGGTGCAGGCCGCAGTTATGTTCAAGAGTGTGACGATTTTATTTTGCAAAATCGCCGTTTGAGAGATCCAATCTTAAGTTTGGATGTTTGATTATGTGTTTGTTTGTTTCTCAATCACGTCGTAATGGCTGAACCGATTTCGATGAAAATGTTGATAGATTATGACCTGGATTCAAACAACTTACTTTTTGTTGACAAACAACGCGTGCAAAGCCGCTGGCGGAAGCTAGCTCGTAAGGGGACGTAAGATAAAATATTTTAAATGTTCTAATACTAACTTTATTGTGCTAATATCCCATCGGATAAATTTCTTTTATGTACAAACAAAGTATTTGCTGGAGTATGTCCTTATAAATTTGACATACAAAATTATAATTTATTGTTTTATTTGATACTAGCTTCTACTCGTACAAGCAGCTTCACACTTGTGGTTAGTAAATAAAAAGTAGCCTATACGTTAATTTAGGTTGCAATCTACCTATATACCAAGTTTCATCGAAATCGGTTCAGCCGTTACGACGTGCTTGAGTAACAAACAAACAAATAAATAAACAAATATCAAAACTTTTGCATTTATAATATTAGTATGATAAATACTCGTTCTCCTGATGCGATGGTGTGGACAAAGATGAAAGACTTACCTATAAAAAACGTCTATTTGCAGTTTTCTACCTCATGGAGTGATTTTTAGTGTTACAATTATGTAATTGAGTCCTAAAGATGCAAAACCAGCAACATCCATTTTAACGGAAAAGAGTGCAGTAGATTTTTTTCATTATTATCTGATACAACATTGTCTAATCAGTCGCGTACGGTGCATCGGGTCGGGCGCACGTATAACAATCTTATCTTAGTTTTGTTGTTTACATCAGTGCGGAGCGGATTCGTTCCGGCGATAGCGAGTGATAATGGACGAGACTAATTTAAGTGATCAATCCAATAAAAGTGATACGGAGATTATAAAGGAATGTGAACAAGAATTACAGGAAATTATTCAATGGGACGCTTTACCGGACGGCAGCAACGAGCAGAAAGATACTGAGAGAATTGTGGAGAAGAGGGCACGAGAAAAAAGTGATGGAAGCAGTGAAGAGGGATTTGTAACTGTTACAAGAAGAAGATTTAAAAGACTAATTAGAAGCGACTCAGTGAATAGCTTGGTTAATCAAACTTCAACAACGATTACAGTAGAAAGTCAGAACAACGGGGTTAAGTATGAAATTTCTTTGACGTCACAACAACTACTGCCTAAACAGATGGCTTTAGCTAAACTAATGCGAAATGAAAATATTTGCAACATAATAGGGATTAAATATAAAAGTCCTTACAAGGTTTTTGTTCAGTTTGAAGACAAAAACAGGCTGACACTCTTGTAAACAACCCGAAATTCCTCGAGCTAGGTATGCGAGCACAGTTTTTAGACCATACTAACTTTTCCTACGGCCAATCAAGGGAGTAGATTTAGAGATGGATGAAACCGAGATAAGGGAGTCACTGACCTGCTCGGTTCCCATTATATTGATTAGAAGATTGAGACGTACGGATCTTGATAGAAAGTGGGTAAACAGTGAAAGCATCAGAATTTGTTTTAAAAGTGCTACCTGTCCGTCTTATGTGTATGCATATGGATGTAGATTTGCTGTGGAGTGATATATTTTCCCAGTGACTCAGTGTTCCGGATGCTGGAAGTTGGGCCATCCTAAAAAGTTCTGCCCAATAAACAAATGTCTCTGCCCGAAGTGTGGTATGGCACATGATAATTGTGATGTACAAAGTTTCACTTGTGTAAATTGCAAAGGCCCTCATATGGCTTTAGGTAAAATATGCCCTTTTTTCTTAAAGGAGAGGAAGATTCGTCTCATAATGAGTGAAGAAAATGTCACCTATAAGAAAGCTTTGGATTTGTATTTGAAGAAAATAGAAGAGAAGAAAATAATATTCCAACAAAAGCTCCCAGTACTGAAAGTACCGAATAGGTCAATTGTTTCTGAAATTCCCCAAGTATCGACGGCAAATTTGATGGAAATAAATAAAGAATATGAAGAAGTAACGCCTGGTGAAGAACATAGTCAAAAAAAATTGATTGTAAAACCGAAGAAGAATAAAAAACCTAAACAAGATAGAACACAAATCTTGCAATGGGAAAAGGAAATAACTGAAAAAGGAATGGAAGAAAGTTTAGAACAGTCACGGGAAAATAATACAGAAAGAGAGGAGAGTAATAAAGCAAAAAAGGAAAGAAAATGTGAGTGGAGGAAAATATTTGAACAAATTAACGATATTGTTTTTTCGAACGATCAGCTAGAAGACAAAGTTGTAATGGTGTTAAAAATCGTATTTGCAGAAATTAAGTCATTTGTTATCAATATTATTGCTGACGGGGAGATATTTAAAAAAATGCTGGGCCTGCTAAGCATTTATGATGGATAGCACAGATAATGATATTGGGATCAATATAATTCAGTGGAACTGTCAAAGTTTGAGACCAAAGTTAAGTAGTTTTTATATTAAGCTCTTTTGTATCAAAAAAAAATTATATAGCTGTTCTTAGTGAGACCTGGTTAGACTCAAAAATGGTTTTTAATATAAGTGGGTATAATTTATATAGACAGGAAAGGAATGACTCCTATGGTGGGGTAGCAGTTATAGTACATAAGTCCATTCAATCCTATTCATGTCCTATTAGTTTATCTAATTTGGGAATAGAGATTGTACATGTAAAAAATTTAAATTGTAAGATCATTAATAATATTATATCTATCTATTGTCCGTCGTCGGTTAATATACGTCAAGCTGATTGGGATGCTATTTTTTCCATTACTACTAGTAAAACTGTTATCGCAGGTGATTTCATCGGCCACCACACAAACTGGTCGTATAAAATGGAACCGAGACGTATCCAACTATTAGATTCATCTTGGGAAAATGATTTTGTTTATCTTAATAATGGTGGCCATAGAAGAATAAAATTAGTAAATGGTACCTTACAAAAATCTTCACCTGATATAACATTTACATCAGTAGATATAGCTATATTTATTTATTTATTTATTTAATACTTTATTGCACAAAAATACAAATTACATGTACAAAAGGTGGGCTTAATGCTAATAGCATTTTCTACCTGCCAACCTCAGAGGTAACAAAAAAGGTTGGCGTGCTAACTTTTAACAATATTAATGTTTATTAAAAAAAAACAAAAGAAACACAAATAACAATAAACTCCGATTACAGTTAGAATAAATACATAAACCTACTTGATATAACAATAATAATACATAGAATATATATATATGAGAAATATAACAAATATATATATATATATATATATATATATATATATATATATATATATATATATATATATATATATATATATATATATATTTATAGATATAAAACAAAAAATACTATTACATACAACACACATAGGTACTACGTTTTCATATATTTTAACAGCCAGTGGAGGACTGCAAGAAATGACTATAGACTAGTCGTCTGAAAACCGGTTTACTAGGCGCCTTTTTAATATGAGTAGGGAGAGAGTTCCATAGACCGACAGCTACCACCTCAAAAGAGTTGCCACGGAAGGCGGTTGAGTGTTTCGGGGTAGCGAGAAGGAGAGAATCAGTGGATCTGAAGTTTTGGTCATGGGTGTCAGAGAGGTAGGAAAATTTGCATTTAAGATAATGGGGAGTAAAGGGGTCCCTAAGGATCGAAAAAAGAAGACATAAAACTCTTAACTTTCTCCTGTCACGAATTGAGAGCCATTTCAGTTTGGAGCGATACTCAGACACATGATCATACTTACGGAGACCGTAGATGAACCTAATGCACGTATTGAGCAGTCGATCCAATTTGTTAAGGAGGTCCTGATTAAGGTCTAGGTACGATATATCCGCATAGTCGATTATAGGTAAGAGCAAAGAGTTGACTAGGGATATTTTAGTATTTGTTGGGAGAAAGTTTTTAAAACGGATAATAGAATGGAGAGATGCAAAAAATTTACGGGATACTTCCTTTACCTGAGCCACCCAGTTTAGGTTAGCATCGACAAGGAGGCCAAGATTTTTGACCACCGGTGCAAAAGGTATGATGCAATCATTATATACTAAGGGAGTGGTTGAGGGTAGGTCGATTTTTGCAAGTTGGCGAGTACTCCCGATAATGATTGCTTGACATTTGTTTGGGTTCACTTGGATGCCGTAGTTCTCAGACCAGGTCTTAAGTTGGAGAAGATCAGTGTTAAGAGCATCCAATGAAGCATTCAAGTTTTCAGTCTTTGAGTGGTAATAAAGCTGCAGATCGTCGGCGTAGAAGTGATAGTTGCAGTGGAATTTGGAGGAAAGCAAGTTAATGAATAGGCTGAAGAGCAGAGGTGATAGGATTCCCCCTTGAGGGACTCCAGCCTCCAGCTCACACCAATCAGAGAAAGTCTGCCCACTCCGGATGGACTGGCGACGCCCCGTTAAATAGGACGAGAACCACTGAACGGCTAACGGCGAGAAATTCAGATGACTCAAGGCAGCAAGAAGCAGATCATGGTCGACAGCATTAAAGGCGTTGCTAAAGTCAATGAGTACCAGCACAGTGACTTGAGATCTCTCCATAGCTGATCTAATGTCCTCGGTGACTTTGAGCAAGGCAGTTGTGGTGCTATGGCCAGCCCTGAAACCAGACTGGAATGGGTTCAATAGGTCACCGTCGTTCAGAAACTCCATTACTTGCTTGTGGACAACTGACTCTATGACTTTAGACAGGAAAGGCAGGATTGATATGGGACGAAACTGGTTAGGGAGAAGCGGGTTGGGTGTTTTTGGTAATGGCAGGACATGAGCTTTACGCCATTGGTCAGGGAAATGGCCAGTTGACAAAGAGTGGTTAATTATATGTACAAGAGACGGAAGAATGTGGTCAATTAGGCGAATTACCATGATCCGGCCAATCTCATCGCTACCAACCGCTTTAGATTTGAGAGTGTTTAAAACTTTCCTAACCGTGTCGTGAGACACGCTTACGAAGTCGAAAGGAGTAGTATTAGGTCGAGGTAAGTCATTTATTTCGAGAAGGGTATCAAATTTAATGTTTGGGGTGATTTTCGCTATGGAAGTGAAGTGTGTGTTCAGGTCGTTGAGGTTAAGAGTAATTTTAGTGTCGACACTTTTGACCTTACCAAACCCAAGAGACTTTAGGAACTTCCACAACCCCGCGGGAGTCGATAATTCTATTTGCTCTGCAATATACCTACGCTTGCTATTTCGACAGACCTGATTACATCGATTTCTAAGTTTTTTGTACTCAGCCCAGTTATCCTCCGATCGGTCCATTTTAAATTTGCGAAAAGCTCGATCGCGTTTTGACATGGCTTTACGGATTGTATCGTTAATCCATGGGGTCGGACGATGTTTTATTCTGACAGGGTGCACGGGCGCATATTTGTTAAATATTTGAATAATGTTCCCAAGTAGAAAGTCTAGCTTTTCATCAACACTCAAAAGGGCCTCGACATCACTCCAATTTGTGTCTAGTGCTTGTCGCTCAAATTTGCTAACATCAATACGAGAAAAATTTCTTTGATTCAAGATTATTGGCTTGGGTTTGGGAATTTTTATTTTAACAGATACATATAAAAGATCATGGTGAGAAAACGCAGGTGCTGATAATTGGCCATAGGCAGATACACGGTCAGTTTCCGAGCAAATAATCAAATCAATTAGGGTGTCAGCGGTAGAGGTGTGGTGAGTGGGGGACAATTTCAGAATGTTGAGATTTGAGGACTCAATCATAGTGCAAAGTCTTCTGGCACGGGGCTTCATTTCAATCATACAAGAGTTAAAGTCACCCATAATGATAATACGGTTGTAGTCCGAGGAGAGTTCTTCAAAGACACTTTCTAGTTTTGTGTGCTCAATCGTTGGAGGAACATACACAACACCAAGAGCAACCTTGACCCCAACATCAATCTCTATAAAGAGAAATTCAGGGGATGCAGAGTAAGCTGAGGGGGATTGTACAATAATTTTGAACGGAATGTGGCCCCTCAGGTAGATAGCAACACCGCCACAACCTGACCCAGTGCGATCATTGCGTATGAGAGCAAAACCTGGTATTGGAAAGGAGGTGGAAGGCAGTGTAGGCTTAAAGAAGCTCTCTGAGACAAGTATTGCATCAAGAGATTTAACATTAAAAGTATCAAGGGCATCAGTGTAGTGCCCAGGTATGCTTTGGGCATTAATGTGGCAGATGTTAAAATTCTTGGGATAAGGATCAAAGACAGCCTTCAACTCATCACATAAAGTAACTGGAATTTCACCTGAGCTATCAGACGAAAAATCATCAGCAGCGGTTACAAAGGATTCATCACCTGAGCTCATCAGATACTATCTGTGAATACTTAGCTGTTAGTAATATAATATCTACAATATTATCCTACAGTTATGTTATATATACCTAATATATATATTTACTTAATAAAATAAAATATAAAGTTGTACAATAATAAAAAAAAAAAAAAAGTAGGAAGTGGGCAACTAAAATGCCTTATCTGGATGGATAATAATAAACTTAATTTACACAATCTGCTGGCTAAAAATAGTCAGAATGTAATTAAATAGCTACTTACACAATAATGTACCTACTATAACATCAATAACGAGCATTTTAGCAAAATAAAAGCTATTCTCAAATACTGTTTTGTTAGATTGTTTACAATGTTATCTTTCGTGATTTAAGAAATAAAAGTATAAATTGAATATTTAGAGCTATACAATTTAGATGGCAAAATTTGAATGAAAATTTAGGTAGTGATCATCTCATGATCAAATATTCGATATCATTTAAAGATAAATTAAACTTAAAAAAAAAGTAATTTAAAAAAAAGCAGATTGGAATAAATACAGCGATGATCTCGTGGAACTTTTTTCGGGGGCTAGTTATAGCCATTACTTTATACATTATAATATTCAAGAGTCGTACGACTATTTCCTAGATAAAATTAAGTCGTCCGCTTATAATAATATACCTTTTACGAAATTATGTAATAACCCTTGTACTAAATTCAAACCTAAAGAATACTGGAACCCAACGTTATCCAAAGCAGTAGGAGAACGTAGGCTAGCCCTTAGTAAATTTAGAAGAAATCCAACACCATGTAATTAAAAAAAATTAGAAGAAAAGGTTAATGAGGTTAGTTTATTAATAAAGAAAGCAAAGTCGGGTAGTTGGCAAACATTTTGTACTAGCATAAATGAAACCACATCAGTTTCTGAAATATGTGTCGCAAAATGCGTTGGTTTAAGGGTCATTGTCAAACTAAGTTTTGCACCTCTGAAGAGAAACAAAAGGAATTATTAAACTCATTAGCACCCGATTCTGTTCAAAATACGAAACCGAACTTTATATCTCGAAACGACCTTTTGAAATTACCTTTTACGATGCAAGAACTAAGTCATTGTTTAAAAAAGAAAGATACTGCTCCTGGTCATGACGAAGTAACCTATTCAATGGTTTATTACCTACCTAAAGTAGGTAAAACATTTTTGCTAAATATGTACAATGTTATCTTTACGTCAGGTTTTGTTCCACGCCAATGGCGAACTATAGTTGTTGTCCCAATCCCTAAAGCCAATCTTGCGACAAATAGTATCAACTCAGAACAAAAATTAAGGCCTATATCGCTTATCTCATGTTTGTGTAAAATTTTGCATACAATGGTTTGTAGAAAGTTGGAATGGTATACTGAGAAAAACTTTATTTATTCACCGTACACGTCTGGATTTAGAAGAGGCCAGTCATGTCTTGATAGCCTGACGCGGCTGATCACTTATATTCAAATAGGATTTTCTAACAATATACCTACGGTGGCTTGTTTTCTAGATATCGAAAATGCCTATAATAATGTTTTAATTGAAAAAGTAGTAGGTACGCTTGATGAAATTAAAGTAGGTTATAAAATTTGTAATTATGTTTGGTCTTTTTTAAGTGCAAGATGCCTTATGATTAGGAATAACGAAAGCGTTTATACAAGATGGACCACTAAAGGTTTAGCCCAAGGGAACCCTTTGTCTCCCTTGTTGTTTAATATTACTACGTTTAAAATATGCCATCAGCATGAGAATACTATAAAGGTGTCCCAGTATGCTGATGATTTTGTTGTTTATCTAAGTCACAGGAGTTTAGAACATTGCAAACAATCAGTACAAGATGCCCTAAACTATATGGTAGAAAAGCTAAGAGATATGGGTCTCGAACTGGCTACAAGTAAGTCAAAGTTATGTCTTTTTAGTAGAGGGCGAAGGAAAAATCATATTAATGTAACAATTCATGATCGTGTAATATACCAGGTAGAAAATATAAAGTACCTAGGTATGTGGTTAAATAGGTCATTGCTATTTAAAAGGCACACGAGGGAAATAGCTGGAAAGGCGTTAAAACATTTAAATATGTTAAAAGTTTTAGCTGGACCTTCCTGGGGCGTTCACCCAAAGTATTTACGAATATTATATATTTCGCTGATAAGAAGTAGGATTGATTTCGGATGGTTTTTATATGACACAAGTGCAAAAATTCATCTATGTAAGCTAGAAAAAGTTCAAAATCAGGCCTTAAGGATTATTGGAGGGTTCATAAAAAGTACACCCATACACGTTATGGAGAGTGAAATTTGTATACATCCTTTACATTTAAGACGACTTTATTTAGCGTATAAATTTTGCTTAAAAAGTATGTCGTGGGAAAGTAATGTGTCAATTCAGCTCCTTGACAACCTCTGTTCACTTAGCAATAACACATATTGGCAATCTAAAAAGAAACCGTTGCTTGTAACAGTATATGATACAAGTCAACACTTTGTCATACATTCTTCTAGCCCTATGGAAATGTTTTCATTGGACATTTGGATGACATATATTAACATGGAGGGAGTGATTCACTGTGATTTAGAATGTGTTAACAGATCAAAACGAAGTCATGAAGGTACATCTCTTAGGTATAATATTATAAAAGAGATACAAGAGAAGTATTATGGCAGGCATATACCTAGTCAGGTCATAAGTATTGTCACACAGTAAAAACTTTTCTTTTAGAATACTGGCCACAAAAAAGTTTGTTGAATTCGAATTGTCCATGAAAATAAAAAAGTATACTTTTTAAAATTTTACTCATTTTTAAATATGGAGTGGACGCTTAAAGAAGACCGTGTTGCAGTTATTGCGTTGCATCGTTGCGGTTACGCGCCAATTCAAATTTTTAAACATACTGAAAAATTTTCATATAACCAAAAGATTCGTTTATCGCACCATCAAACGATACAATGAAGACTCTAGTGTAGATGACAGGTCAAGAAGTGATCGCCCTCGGTCTGTTAGGACTCCAGAAGTGATAAAAGCTGTGAAGGCGCGAATTCAAAGAAATCCCCAACGTAAGCAGAAACTGTTGGCCCTTCAGATGGGGTTAAGCAGAACCACGGTGAAAAGGGTGATAAATGAAGACTTAGGGCTTCGGGCATATCGAAGAAAAACAGGACATCGTTTGAATGCTTGTCTAATGGACCTGAGACTGAAGAGATGCCGCGCTTTGTTGAAGAGGTACGCGGGAATAAAATATCGGGAAATTCTTTTTTCGGATGAAAAAATTTTTACCGTAGAAGAGAGCTACAACAAACAAAATGATAAGGTGTACGCACACAGTAGTGAAGAAGCGAGCAACCGTATTCCGCGTGTCCAACGAGGTCATTTTCCATCCTCGCTCATGGTATGGTTGGGAGTTTCTTATTGGGGCTTAACAGAGGTACATTTTTGTGAGAAAGGTGTAAAAACGAATGCAGTTGTGTATCAAAATACAGTCCTGACGAACTTTGTGGAACCTGTTTCTCATACCATGTTCAATAACAAGCACTGGGTATTCCAACAAGATTCGGCGCCAGCTCATAGAGCGAAGAGCACACAAGACTGGCTGACGGCGCGTGAAATCGACTTCATCCAGCACGAAGACTGGCCTTCCTCCAGTCCAGATTTGAATCCGTTAGATTACAATATATGGCAACACTTGGAGGAAAAGGCGTGCTCAAAGCCTCATCCCAATTTGGAGTCACTCAAGACACCATGGCAGCCATGATGAACATGACATGATTAAGGCAGCCGCCGATATTGACATGGACCTCGTTCGTGCTGCGATAGACGACTGGCCGCGCAGATTGAAGGCCTGTATTCAAAATCACGGAGGTCATTTTGAATAAACTTTAGTGTCATAAGAATCTATGTTTTGTTAAGTTCATTTTGGTATATAAATGGTTACATAATGAATAAACTTGTTTTATTTATTTCATATTAAACATGTGACAGAATTTATGACCTGACTAGGTATATTACACGGATGGGTCAAAGAGTGAAGTAGGTCGTGGAGCTGCTTACTATAACTTGTGCGGTGGAATAAATGGTATGTTTAAAATACCTTCTAATGTTTGTATAATGACGTTGGAGCTCATTGCAATTTCAAAAGCTATTGGTACCATAGATGATACTATGCACAATAAGCAGGTCGTTATCTTTACAGACAGCAAAAGTGCGTTGCAATATTTAGCTCAATGCGCCTCTGGTTCCAGAAGTGTTACGGTAGCTTACTCCATTCTTAATAAAATTTACAATTTTGCACCTTTTAACATAGATTTGAAGTTGCAATGGGTTCCGTCTCATATAGGTTTAAGAGGTAACAAGAAGGCTGACAGATTGGCAAAATTAGCGATAACAGAAGGAGAAGAAATATTTATAAAACCTAATTATACGGAACATTTGTTTGAGTGTGGAAAATCGTGCTATAATAGCTATAAAGAATATTTTGATGAAAGAAGTAAAGAAAAAGGGATTTGGTATAAAACTATACAATGTCAGCCTCCGCGTATACCGTGGTTTGTAAGGGGGAACTTGAATAGGTATTTCATTGTATTTATTCATAGAATACGTTCTGGGCACTATCCATCTAGAAAGTTTGGATACCTTATGAAAAAAGTTGATTCCCCTAACTGTGAGGTATGTGGTTCACTAGATGATGTGCACCACCTCTTGATGGATTGCGCCAAGAACAGGACAGAGAGAGAATCACTGATGCAAAAGTTAAATTTGAACAGACTTGACATAGGTACATTTGTGAGCATCTTAGCAGAACCTACTACAGAAGCGGCTAATCTGCTAGCTGGAGCTTTTATGCATCGGTGATTCTATTAATGTACGTGAGATACGATGTATGTAATAGTATTTAATATGATTTAATAGTGTTGTAAATTAGTAAAGGGTACGATGGGTACTGTTAAACCATGTTGTAGATAAAAGTCCCTACTAAAATAATAAAAAAAAACAACATTGTCTAATCAATAATAATTAGGTACAGTCAGCAAAAATTCCGCTCTGCCAGTTTTGAAAGAGTTTCGTTTGCAAGTAGTTAGCTAGCTGACACCGCCTTTTTCTTTTGTCCTTTTATTTTGGCCAATCGGAGAGATGAACAATATTGAACATCTGTTTATTTTTGTGAAATCCCTTTGTTTTTATGACTTTTAGAGTTTTATTAAAGTTCAAGACGGGTTTTATTAAACTTCAAGGCGGGGTAACTGCTAGTCGCTTCATAGAAAATTCACCCTTAAGGTGGCAGAGCGGACTTTTTGCTGATAGTACCTACATCTTAATGTTGAAAAATATATTTAAGGTTAGGTGTATAAAATTTTCAAAATTAATTTAATAATCTGCAAAATAAATAAATATTGCGGTTTTTGCATCTTAAACATGGATCCTGTTTAAATCACTCAAGAATTATTCACGAACGCACTAATAGAAAAACTACAAAGTCGCCATTGTAATGGCGTCGAAATACTGTGCTCTGATTGGTCGAAAGCTGTCTTTGTACCTGTCGGTTGGGATATTGCGGTGTATATTACATATTTATTGTGTATATTATAAATATTGCTACTAACCTCACGATTCTCATCTAGCGCGGATGAAAATCTTAGATGACCCATCTTGTAGTTTTGGAGATAAATTTGGTGATGTAAATAACATTTTCTTTTCGTGTATTAACAATGACCACGTTCAATTTTACAAAGATCTTGTATCCCTTCATGTTCCGCTTCCTTCAAATATTAAAATCCTTCTCTCCTCCTTAGATTCATCCGTGTACAAATGTTTAGAACTTTCATTTGTACAAATAATATTAATATATAAAATCACAAATTTGTGAATGTTAATTTTGTAAATATCTCTTATCTTGTATAATTTCTCATTAATGTATCCTCTCCTGATCCTTTCCTTGTTTAGTGTTTATAACCCGGGTTTTGTATTTATTCTGTTTCCCTATTTTTTTTTTATTTGCCAATGGCAAATGCACAATCCGTGCGACGCCACAAAAAAAAACCTCACGATTGAACGTCGGTTTTGTTTAAGATATTGATGCTTTTATTGCGTATATTGTGAAAACGTTTTTTTTATAATTTATGCCTAAATAAATAAAACATGGATGTTGCTGGTTTTTCATCTATAAGTACCTACGACTCAATTATTTAAGGAAAAAGTTAAAACTGAAAAACTAAGGTTTATATTTGAGATCGTGATAAGACAAATACATACAAGAATTGTAGCAAATAATCTATATAAACAGTTCATGGTTTCAGCTTGTGCTCTCAAATAAACCCGAATCCAAGTTTTATGAAATAAAGTTGAAAGCAGTATTCAGCAACAATTGTTACGCAACACGGACGACCTGCAACATCAAGCAATATTCCCAGATACTGTGATGTTGCCAAATGGTGGATTATGTTGAGCTGAGTTAAAGAGAGCACGACAATAATTTAATGATCGAGCGAAGCGAGATCTCTAAACCAACTTGGGCATATCAGCGTTGTATATATGTATGTTTGTTAGGTAGGTTGTAATGACACAACTTTTCAATTCAATTCAATTCATTTATTTATTTCAGATATGTCATCCATTTTGTTAGTAAACAATAATGCAATCTTAGAACTGTGTTAGTAGGCAATTTCAATTATATTAAATATAAACAAAATAGCATAATAAAATCGGAACATAAACAACAAACAAATATTAATAAATTAAAATTCAAACAATAGCTTGGTCAAACAAATAAATAATAATACAATTTAATTATTGAGTCACAAGCTGGACGACTGGCTGGTGTTTCAAATCCCAACAGCCAATGATGCCGGAATTAAAATTATCTGCCACAACGGCCAGCATCCTGTTGGAGCTGCCTCGGACGCGGCTCATCAGGGACGCGGTTCTTTTGCGTATTATCACATAAAAGTCGTCAACTCGCGCGTCTGCGAACATACCTGATGCGCTGCAGTACCTCCGCAGCCCCAGCAGCACCCTGAATCCGTTGTTGTACTGGACTCGTAAAGCATTGTAGGATTTCTGCGTATGCCGGACCCACAGGCTGCACGTGTACAGGTTTTGGCAGTAAGCTCTGAACAAGGTCACTTTGACCGGTTAAGAACAACCTGCGAGCCAACATATTGCATCGAACCGACAACGCTCTACGTTCCCTCTCTATGTCCGTATCATCACTCATGTCCCCAGTGACCCAGTGGCCCAAGTACTTAAACTTCTTAACCCAGGTGAGGGAACTTTGGTGTGACTAAATGAACTAAATGTTATGGGGTTGTTGAGATATTGGGGTTCAAGAGGGGTAACAAAAAAACAAAATGGGATTATCCGGTCAAGTGGCACGTTTAATCAAAGGTCTTTGTTAGTACATTTGGATCCTACTTTAATTTTAGTTTAAACTTTGTAGTTTTTAAGTTATTAGCCATAATAAAAACGGAACTTTGACAAAATCCATAGGATATACCAGTACTTTTACAGTGCTGTAATTTAGTATGCGTGTAGCTTAAGTGACAAAAATATAGGCAAAAGTCTGAAATCCAGAATAACTGCAATTTGTACACCAAAACAGTGTAACTAATGAACATGAACTCCCATTACCTGTAATTTGTATAAAACTGTAGGGCAAGTAATTTGGTAGGTAATTTATTTCGTGATACTATTTTGATACGTTAATATATTTTCGACGACCTTCGTGGCGCAGTGGGCGAATAGCCGGCTGAGACGCAGTGGAATAAGTGTTTGCATGATCTACAAATATTTGTTTTGGGTCTGGATGTTTTTAAATATATGATGAGTATGTATTTACAAAAAAAAAGTATATAAGTAATCTATCAGATATCTAGTTCCCATAATACAAGTTCTGCTTATATTGGGGCTAGATAGCGCTGGATAAAATGTCCAGCAATATTTATTTATTTTTATTTTTGTTTTTATGGGGGATTCGCGAGTTCGGGGCGAATCTCTAGTTATATCATTACCAAAATGGTATTACCAAAAAGTAATAGATATTAGGATATCCCAGTAATTTATAATATTGAATTATTTTGCGATAGTTTATTTAACACTTTGTTGGTTAAAATAGAATTCAAAGGTTTTAGAGTTTATGGACCGAAATAATATATTTATTTTGTGTGAACGTACATACAATAGAGTAATGTACCTTTTGTTCTTCTTGTTCGAGTCTGTTTGTTCTTATTCTTGCATTATTCTAAGCCTAAAAATATCGAAACTTGTTGCTCCACAAAGTAGCCAGTGAGTACGCAACTGTATCGCTCTCCACAGTTACAAATTTGAAACTCTACAAACGATGCGCTCCACTTTTGTAGAGTTCGCGCCGCGAACTGTATTTTAGGCTTTACAGTTTTTGTTTGAGTGGTTTCAAGTGTTGAGTAGCAGCGGGCTACCACGCTTTATCCTGCTTTAGGTTTACGATAAAATTCAAGTTACTTTTACTGCGAGTTCGGGATTTGTACCTTGGATTTCGATGACGTAGATAGAAAACGCTTTATTGTATACCACACTCAAATTAACAAATCATAATTAAACACTTAAAACTAGACACTCGATAGTACAATTGGCGGTCTTATCGCTAAAAGCGATCTCTTACAGACATCCTTTGGGTGGACTGGATTTTACGAGAACGTTAAAGAATGGTAGCTTTATAACTTAACGCGCCGGCGAACACTGCGCGCAACTTCAATTCGGCCACGTCAAATACTTCGGCCTGAATATCGCTATCCCTGTTTAGTGACGAAGTTTAGCCACGCAGAGCGACAGTGATAGCAATAGAACGATTCTAAATTTGATTAGATTTTGACCGTGTTCCGTAACACCAAAAATAATGACTGAAAACTTGTTGTATTTTTCTCATTGTGTTGTTATTCTGTAACTAGACGATATAATTTATGTTCCCATGACTAGGATACGTAGGATGTTGTTGTTTTTAATACGAAACAATTAGGTTGAAAACAGGTCTTTTATGACTTAAAAACATGCAGAATGCGATACGCTTCTATTTCATTTTAGGTAAGTATTTTGATCTAATATATGGTTGGGAACCTAGATAAATACTATTCAAATTAAGAAAATACCTTATTAAGGTAGAAATATGCTCCAATTATAAATGATCTTGGTAATACGTGTTGTATGGGCGATTGTCCCTCCGGTGCCCCCTTAATCTTTTTATTTAACTGTAGGTATACTTACATAAGCAAAAGAAAATAAATAGATACCAGGGTAGGTAATATTAATATAAATATTATACATAAACATTCTATGATATTAAATATACTAATGATAAATTAAATACAATTATGCAACAGCTATAATACAAACAGTAACAACGACAAATATAATTACAAAATAAGATTACTCAGCTCTCTGATGCAGACAAATAGTGCTTAAACAATAGCGTTTTAATGATAGGAAGGGATTTGGCAGCTCTAATAGAAGAAGGAAGAGAGTTCCATAAACAGATAGCTTGTACAGTAAAGGATTTGTCATAAAAGCTAGAAGAGCGGATAGGAATTTTAAGTTAAGTAAGACGTATCTAATGTCGTAATTGTATGCCTGTGTTTTTTATTATTCGTATGGAATATTTATGTAGGTACTATGATTTATTATTTTGTACCTAATCCATTGATGAGTACTTATACATATAGATAGATAGATGATAGATAGATAACTCTTTATTGAATTACCACACAAACAGAAATAATACAAAAAAAGGTACTAAGCTAGAATAAATAAGGCAATACAGTGGGCGGTCTTATCGCTGAAAGCGATCTCTTCCAGGCAACCTTTGGATGGAGTGAAACTTAGAAAGATACTAAGTACACCTTAGAGGATATATTTACACATATATTCTTAGGTATAATAAAAAATATGACGAAGTTTTAATCTTATTACTTATATACTTATAAAATAGACTTATATATAGATAGATATAACAAGTACTTAAATAGTAAATAAATAACGCTAGGAAGATGACATCGTCAGGTAATGGTGTTTCACCTTCAACTTGAATGTGTGTAAAGAAGATGACCGTCTTATTTCTTCAGGCAGAGCATTCCACAGTATATATGTATACCTATATAAATTTATTTTGCTTATGACGGTAGAATTCAATATTCAGTTATTTTTATTAATAGCTACCGTCATATAAAGTTCTCGTGAAATCCAGTCCATCCAAAGGTTGTTTGGAAGAGATTGCTTTAAGCGATAAGACCGCCACTTGTATTTCTGCGTGTTTTGTTATTTGATTTTTATATTGTTTTTTTTTTAATTTTAAGTGTGATTTACGATAAAGTTTTTTTCTATCAATGCCTCAAGTTGATGGATGCAGAGCAGTGCATTGTAGGGTGACTTATTAGGCTGCGTGACCTACTAGGCAATACTTTGTTACGACCTAACATCAGGGTGGGTTATATGCTTGTTCCAACTCCAAGTAAAGTTCTCTTTCAGTAAAACCACTTTCAGTTTTTGGAGAATTTTCAAATTTTCCGTGATATTTTTTTTCTATTTGTTCTATAAGTTTTATTTGGACAATAACGATCATTAAATAAATAGCCAGCCGTTCTCAAGTGACGCGCTTACCAATGAACAACATTTCAATTTTATCTATGGAGGAATGTTTAGTACTGGACGTCTTATGGTTCACGACCTCCGTGGTGCAGTGGGCGAATAGCCGGCTGAGACGCAGGAGGTAGCGAGTTCGATTCCCGCCGCGAAACAAATATTTACATAATCTACAGATATTTAGATTAGATTAGAAAATTCTTTATTGCACTAATAAAAAGATACATAGGCGAACTTAATGCTAATTAGCATTTTCTTCCAGCTAACCTTTGTGTAGTGTGGAGAAAGTGGTAGTGCCAGAAAAAGGAAATTTAATCAAGCTTTAGCTTAGAAATAAACTTACAAAAATTAAAAATAATAATAATACACATACATAAACGAAATACACAAATATATCTACATAAAGTGCTCAATTTTGTTGGGTATCTTGAAGAGAGATGAAGTATTTAAAGAGTTTGGATTTGAAGATTCCCATAGAGGCGGCCTTGCGGATTTCCACTGGAAGAGAGTATATTTGTTCTGGGTCTGGTTGTTTCTCTACATATTATAAGAAGAGCTCTGCTTAGTTTGGCGTTGTGTGAAATGTCCAGCAATTTTTATTATATTGTTATTTTTCTATGATGAGAATATTATATTTTATAGTGTGAACCATACTTATTACATTGAATATAAGAATCAAAAAATCTTATGTATCTAGTGTTAGCTCGATGCAGTATCAGCTTTTTCTCTCACGTGAGTTGAATTGGTTAAGTCATTACTTAGATTAGAGAGAATTGTATAAGTTATTCTTATTACTGATTAGAGGCAAATATACAGGTTTGAGTGGACAGTAATGTCAGTTATGACTTTAGTTTCAATAGCCCTGAAAAGACATTGACATCATCAATGTTGAACACAGACTGAAAAGTAACAGGTCTAGATGTTTCTCTATCACACTGATATTATAAATGTGAAAGTTTAGATATTTGTTTATTTATTTGTTTGTTTGTTTGTTACTCAATCACGTCGTAACGGCTGAGCTGATTTCGATGAAATTTAGTGTACACGTAGATTATAACCCGGATTACCACATAGACTACATTTTATCACATATATTAGTACCCATAAGATAAAAATGGGGTGTCAAGTCAAATTGCAACAGCGAGTTTAGCTTTATTTCTAGGTTACCTAAACATTAGTAGTGTAACGCGTACGAAGTCGCGGGCAACAGCTAGTATATTATAAATATAAATACGTAAGTATTTACAAAAAAAGTATGTAAGTATTCTGTCTGGTAACGCCATCTATCGGTCATGTAAGGTGACTCTTTCCCCGACTTATAAACCTACCCGCAAAATATCCATTTTTCCTACCTTTGCGCTCCCGCGCCGATGGCGAGTGAAAAGGACGATCAACCAGTCTAGCCACAGTCGCTACCGCAAGCTCTCGCAAAATGGTCAAGTTGTCACCATACATCGCGATTCGCTGAAGAAACCGCAGTCCAGTCAGAGTCTGCACCCCGCGCGCCCTCGCGAAGTGAAGTTTAAATATAAATCCGCTTACCGCTGTAATTTATAATATAGACATTAACAATAGTCTCCATCCTCATATGATATGGCTAAATTGCCGTGACTCGTGGGTGAATTGTGGAGTGCGCAAAGGAACGTTCCAAAACAGCTTCGAGGGACTTCAAAGGTCAGTGGCGCGTTCCATATTTACTTTCTTGTATCCTGAATCTCCTAGAGTTGTCTTACGGGATGTAAGACGCCATTTCGAAGGCGTAAGATACGCGCAAGATGCCCCACCACTATCAGTTATTTGGTTACCATAGTACAAGCTCTGCTTAGTTTGGGGCTAGATAGCGCTGTGTAAAATTTACAGCAATATTTATTTATTTATTTTATTGGAGTAAAATTGGAAATTTGAAAAACCCCGGCCCGTAAAACCCCGTAAAATCACGTAAAACTGACGTAACTAATTCGTAAGTAAGAACTGACTTAGTTGAACTAGCTTTCTATTAAAAAAACGAGTGTGCTTTAGACCACACGACTGAAGTAAAACTTCTTTTTCAAAATATTAATTTATAAAATTGTTCAATTACAAAATTGTCCTCACGTCTGTAGGTCGATCATTCTATATTCATTCTGAACAGACACAACTCGCACTCGCACATTAACGTTTAAAAATATACGAAACGTTACTCTCTACTTCTATCTTCATTAACTTATATCTCCCTCTCAACTTCCGTTCGCACTTTTCGTAACGCATTCACCAGCTTACTCCCCATGTGAAGCGTGCGTAAAGAAATTTTACTTCAAAAACCTCGTCCAAATGGGTCCAGTCGTATAGGAAATACGATTTCACATACAGAGAAACAGATAGATAACACCCTCCTTTATGCGTCGAGGTTTAAAAATGGATTTATTTTATACGATCCTTATATTATAACCTAATTCTTGTAAAAAATTCTAGGCAATTTCATTTACAAGAATCGATGTAATCTCAATGCCTGTCATCACAACGTTTGATATTGTACTTCAAAGGGTATTTTGCTTCTAAAGATGATGTGACAAATAAATACGTTAATTTGTTGTCGTGATTAGGTTTATTCATGAAAGTGTTTTGCTTGGGCCAATCATGTACTGAGGATATTAAAAATTTCCTGTATCAGCTTCCTTTCAGCTTTAGAAAACGCTTAATATGAAGTACTGAATAGAATGAAAACTCATTTTTAGGGTTCGCGATGAAGGTACTATACTTTGAGTTTTTATATAACAAACTAGTTATAAAAAAACCTAAAGCAGTCCCTAGACGGTCATATGGCATGAAGTGCGTTACGTGCTGTCATGCATGCATTACCGTTAAATTGTATTGATTGATTGAATGACATGCAAACTACGTGCTGGTAGCTGATTGATTATTATTATACACACATATTTATTTGAAAACTCGTTTATAAAAATTCATTTTTCACTACAACGTATCTTTAAAAAAAGCATAATAGTAAAAAATACATTTCTAAAAACGGTAAACCACCGACCGCGAAGCAAGGTCCAAGCGATCGGTGGCTAGGGCTACAGAGAGAGGAACCTCCTGACTATGCATGCCGAGTCCAGGAGTACCGCCTTTTGTATCTGACCCTTGACCCAACTTCCTAGCGTTCTCTTAAGGTATTGATCGAGGCTCTTCGCTATCAGTCCGTTTACCGACACGACTATCGGAACGATAATCGTTGATTCCACATCCCACATGGTGGTAATCTCATGTGCCAAGTCAAGGTACTTGCTTAGCTTGTCCTTCTTGGCCTTCACGAGATAAGCATCATGTGGGATAGTAATATCAATAAGTATCGCCCGGCGTTCCGACCGGTCTACCAGCACGATATCAGGCTTATTGGCGACAATAGTCCTGTCCGTGATGATAGACCGGTCCCAATAGAGCGTGGCACGGCCATTTTCAAGAACTGGTTCCGGCGCATATTTATAATTAGGCACCTCCGGTCCAACAAGGCCATATTGAAGAGCAAGCTGCTGGTGGATAATTGTGGTCACTTGATTGTGTCTGTGCAAGTACTCAGAGTTAGCAAGATGCGAACAACCCGAAAGCACATGTCTGAGGGACTCTCCGGGCTGGTGACAAGCTCTACAGATGTCGACCGTCCCATCCTTCATAATATACTTTCGGTAATTCTTCGTCTTGATAACCTCGTCCATAATTGCACAGACAAAACCCTCAGTTTCTCCGAAGAGATCACCAAAACCTAATCAGATTGCCGAGTCGAGAGGGTCTACGTCGGGTCCTGTTAGGGCTTTGTAGAACCGCCCATGAAGCTCTTTCATCCAACAATTTCAACCGTTGGATGGAACGCACTTGATCCGACAGTCGTTGTGCAGTGACGAACACAGTTGGTTCAAGGGCTCGCCTTTGTACATGTCCTCTATTTCTGTACTTTATAATTTTTTTTCTTGTGTACAATAAAGAATAAAAATAAGAATAAGGGCCTGAAACAGAGGAAGCATCCGAACCCGGTAAACGGTCAGGTAGGTTCCTCCCACTGTAGCCCTATAAAATGCGCGCATGACGTTCTCATTCATTTGATTTGTCCACTTCATGCGACGCACTATGCTGCTGGAGGCGGGAGCCGGATGCGGGACTATTATTATGATTATTATTTAGCGGTTGTTTTCTCTCGAAATAATGATATTTCGGTTTTTATGAAGCTCACGGGCCTAAGCCAAGTGTTGTTGAGATTGAACGCTTGTGTCTTCTTGTAGAAATTTTCTTACAATCCGACAAGTATTATGAATAGCAGCTTTCTGCATGGTTATATAAGTGTTCTCTGGAATATCAATTACCTATTATTATCAGCCCACTGTGTCCCACTGCTGGGCAAAGGCCTCCCCCATTCTTTTCAGACACTTCTTTCAAGCGCTAAGATGGTCCAGTCCGCTCGGAAATTAGTGAGCTCATCCCTCCATCTCTTCTTTGGTCTGCCACGACGTCTTCGGGCTGTGTTGGGGTTCTACTCAGTGGTGAGCTTAGCCCACTGATCACCCGACATACGGCTTAAATGGCCTAATGATTGACATAAGGAGCTGATTGATATTCCTTTTTATTTTCTATCCTGCAAGTTATGATTGACATTCACGTATGATTGTTTAGATCGGCATGTCATGCAACAGCACGTAACGCATGTCATGCCGCATGACCTGCCGCATGACGGTCTAGGGACCGCTTAAGAAGCCGGCGAACCCCGAGCGCAACTTCAATTCGGCCGCGTCAAAAACTTCGGCGTGAATACCGCTATCCCTGTTTATTGACGACGTTTAGCCACGCAGAGCGACAGGGATAGCAATAGAACGATTAGATTTTGACCGTGTTCTGTAATACCAAAATTTATGACTGAAAACTTGTTGTATTTTTCTCATTGTGTTATTATTCTGTTAGACGATATAATTTATGTTCCCATGACTAGGATACGTAAGATGTTGTTGTTTTTAATACGAAACAATTAGGTTGAAAACAGGTCTTTTATGACGTAAAAACATGCAGAATGCGATACGCTTCTATTTCATATTAGGTAAGTATTTGATCTAATATATGGTTGGGAACCTAGATAAATACTATTTAAATTAAAATAATACCTTATTAAGGTAGAAATATGCTCTAATTAGAAATTATCTTGGTAGTACGTGTTGTATGGGCGATTCCTCTCCGGTATCCCTTTAAGGACTTAAGATTGAGCGGACTTAAGATTGTACAAGTCATTCATTTTATTTATTCAATGCGAAAAATATTTATCAGCAGATGATATTAATAAACATAAAAAGCGTATCCTCTATAATCAGCTAATAAGCATGCAATATTAAGCAATATACATTACTAGGTGACCTACCCGCGGTTTCGCACACTTGAATTTTCCCGTTCCTGTGGGAACTTCGGTATAAAAACTATACAAAACACTCTTGTCAAAGTGACGTGACACTTCACGTAAATGACTTGACGTTAATGAACAACGGTTAAATTATATGAATAATATTCATACAAACAGTAAAATTGCGCTATATAAGGGGAGTGGGGGTAGGACGTTTAAACATACTGTACGACCAAATATAAAAAAAAAAATATAAAAATCGGTCGACCCGTTTCGGAGGAGTGCGACCACTAGATACTACTATATTAGTTAAACATGATTCAATTATTAAAAATGAATAATATTAAACAATTGCAACATATGTAATTAAAATGTCAATGATTACCATAAAATGTAACCAAATACAATCAAATGACAACAAATACAAAAAAAAATGTGAATACAATAAAATTAAACAAATGTCATGGAAATTTAAACTCGAAAACATTTAAAATCGTCAACTAAATATTCGTGACATTTTTTCTATTAGCAATTTATGATTTTAAGTCTAAATATATAATCAGTGGTTATTTCTAGCATATATCTTTGCAAGTGGTTATAGATCTTTGGTACGATACAAAATATACTGTTGCCAAGTACATCAGTTTTGTAAAGCGGACAAATAAGTTTAGATTTTGTCCATTTTGTAAGCGATTTTTGTATGTAATTTATTTGTTTACAATAAAGATTATAGAGCGTTAAAAAGTTATTTTACACCTTTTAAGTATGTGAGATGTTGTTGACATTTTTTTTTTCTTTTAACCTGTGGTGTGTGGTGGTTTGTCTTGAATAACATTTTTACGTATTTGCATAGGAACATTTGGCGAGGCATGTAACTACGGGCTTCGTCATATAGCGTGGCTCGACACGTCTTGGGCAATTTTATTATCCGGTGAATGTTTTGTATCATATTGCAAATTCTATACAAAAGATAATTCATTAGAGACTCAATTGAAGCTTCTAAGAAAATACATAGTCATTTACTATTGTAACGTTTTATATTGAGCATGTTACCTTTTCAATAAATGGCTTTTATAAGACATAATATAGATATTAAAAACAGTATCAATGATAGTTTAGCTATAAAGAACGCAACAGTTTTCGGTGTTGTAAAGCGTTGAAACTCTAAGCGAATTAAGCAAGGAAGCAGTAATGCTCGCATTGCTGTGATTCAGTATAAAGCGTTTGTAATAGAAATCTGAAATAAGAAGTTTCTTTTTATATTATACTTGTAGTCATACAAGCTGGCGAGCTCCCTGATGTTAAGTAGTCACCGCCGCCTATAAACTCCTCCAGTACTCGTGGTACTGCAGCCGCATTGGCCAGCACTTAATGCCTTATTTACACCTCACTTGAAGACGTTCATGTTGAAGCCCACCCGGAAAATCTCTAGTAATGGTCATTCCACATCTTGCAGGTGCGTGGAAGAAACGAGCGGGTGAAACGCACCGTGTGAGACTTCCACGCATCTACAATATGTGGGTGAGCTCGATGCCGATTGCGGGTGGTTCGATGGTAGAATTGGGGAGGTACCTAAACATTAGAGACACATGAGACTTTTTTGCTATAATATGACTCAGGTTGATAACGCGCGAGTGACGTCTTTGGTGATACAAATCCCCCTAGACTACGGTAACCGCTTACCATCAGGTAACCTTGATCAGGTAAACTTGATTGCCACAAAAAAACTAAGATATTTGAAGGGTGGTCAAATTTCGATCAAACCAAACATCCCCATTTTGTTTGATGAATCCCTATGTATTTCTTATTTTGTTTCACTTTAAATATGAATCAACGCATAAGCATTGCAATTCAACGGGGCAATGCAGCCAGTTTTGAGGACACTTCCGCCTGGTGAGGGGTGATGTGGAGCAGTTGAGATATCTATAGATCGTTTGTCGATTCAACTGTTTATTTTGTATTATATAGTCTTGTAAATAATGGTATATTATTTTTGTTAATACCTGTAATTTGATTGCATACGCGCGTTTGCAATAAGCTAAGTCTTTGCAAATTATTTTGACTACAAATCAAATAATTAGCTGTACAGGATTGTATACAACCTGTTATGTACGACAATAATTTAAAACACATATCCGGAACCCGTATTAAACCCACCTCTTAAATCAGTTTTTAGAGGTGTGTTTAACTGGATATTTATCCGGTAATCGATACATCATACTTCTATCTATAATATAAAAATGAATCGCAAAATGTGTTGGTAAGCGCATAACTCAACAACGTCTGGATCAATTTTGGGCAATTATTTTTTTGTTGTATTTCTTATTGTCAGAAGAAGGTTCTTATGAAAGAAAAAATTAAGAAAATTGCGCACAAAATTAGAAAATTTAAGAATACTTAACCACCATATATAATTATTTATAATCTAACCTTAGCGCTTTTATAATGTAACCTTATGACGTTTGACATAGAATTGACAGAATGCGTGCTGCAAATATCGTCAAAGAGGATGTAAAAAAAATGAATATCGTTTGAAACAGATGCTTCGGTAGGAGTTATCCCGAGATATATTGTCTATATATATAAAAATGAATTGCTGTTCGTTAGTCTCGCTAAAACTCGAGAACGGGCGGAGCAATTTGGCTAATTTTGGTATTGAATTATTTGTGGAAGTCATTCATTTTCTCATACATAATGATGGCCGGGGACAACAATTGACAATTCTACCAGGGTGACTTATATTGACAGCCCGCGTTATACCTATGCATGTCAAGCCGATACGAAGTTCGGCGGGACCACTAGTAAAAGAATAAATATAAAAGTTTGGATGTTTGTTTATTTATTTATTTGTTTTCAATCGCGTAACAATGGCTGAACCGATTTCGATGAAATTAGATGTGTCGATAGATTATGACCTGGATTCAAACTTATGCTCCTTTTTGTTGACAAACAACGCGTGCGAAGCCGCTGGCAGAAGCAAGCTTCCAATAAACAGTTATTTAAGTAAATCGATGGCGCCTTTGCGACGATACCTCTTAGTCAGTTTAACAGGTACCTACATATTTTATACAGACTGTTTCATTGATATTTTAGGACTCGATATTAAGGTAGTTTGAAATTTAAAATTTTCCATGTTAACAAATTTGAAAAAACCTATTTTACAACACCCGTATTTTCATTTAATGTCCTACTTAACAAAACAATAAGCGTTTGACTTATTATTCGTCCAGACCCCGTTACATGTATCGATAAACCCAGAGGTCCTTCACATGCAAGAGGCGTACCAAACACAATTACTAAGACGTGAAACTTCCCGACGGCTGGCATTACATGTTTCTTTAGTTGCTCTTTGAGAAAAGACCGACAAAGGAATTGAATGCAAAAGCCTTTATTGAATATTAAAACAACCTAAGAGTATGTAAATGTTTCTTCTAAGCAGAACAAGACTTTTAACCTGTCTAAGCTGATTTAAACACAGCTCAAGGGTCAAGAGGATTCAGTTATAATCGTAACCAAATCCAATCTTCCATGAATACTTTCTACTAAATCTTTCTAGTTACTAAAACTTTCTGCCTTCATTTATATTCGTGATAACATTATATATATCTTAAACAACTGAATCTGTGTGGGTTGGATCGTGAAAGGTTGGCTCCTGGAACATTTTAGTCAATATCTGCAATTGCTTTGCTTTTTTTTTCTAATTTACCATTATGAGAATAATGCCCTTACGTGCAGTATCTGCAAACGCACGTTCAGAACAAAGATAGGGTATATAACCCATATGAGAGCGCATGAACGTAATTCATAAAGTGGAAGAACGGTCGCCGTGCTCGAAAACGGCCTGGATGAGATTATTATTACTTTTTTCTAAATACATACTTATAATATATAGAAAAGCATGCAGACCCGAAACAAATATCTGTAGATCATGCAAATATTTGTTCCGCGGCGTAAATCGAGCCCGCTACCTCCTGCGTCTCAGATGGCTATTTGCCCATTGCTTTAAGGAGGTCGTCAATGATGACTTATGAAGTAACTAGCTGTGCCCGCGACTTCTTCCGCGTGGAATAGTGTCGTTGTTATTTTACAAATAAGATACATACTTACGTATAAATACTTTAATGAGATATTTGGAGTGTTTCACTGCAAAGAGCTTATTAAATTATGTATACGCTGCACAGCGCTCATTGTGTACGGCGCGGTGCTTGGCAAGTTTCTTACTCGCATTAACTTCACATTTTGTAATGACTCCGTAAATGTTACATCAGAATAGCTCTAATGTTTTGTCTCTTGTCGCAAACTAAAACATTCACATAAACCTTACATATGTCCATACAAACTTTTATCCCCTATCTCTATTGTTATTTTACACCCTTGAGGGTAATACTTTTACAAACTTTACATGTCATATTTATTTATAATCAACAGCCTAAAGATAAGTTTCAAGCTTCTAGCACTAAAAATGACGATACTTGAATACAACTTTACCTCCCCCCCTTTCATTCTTTTACAACCATTTTTTCGCATTCAAAAGTAGCCTATGTCCTTTCTTAGGTTTTAGATTATCTGTGCACAAAATTCCATTTAAATCGGTTCAGTAGTTTTGGCGTGAAAGCGTGACAGACAGACAGATTTGCTTTCACATTTATAATATTAGTAGGGATTTTAGGATAACTTTTCATAGTTCATATTTTTTGTGGGGTCATAATTTTCAAGAATAAACTAAAATCATTATCTTTTACATAGATAATACATTTGATATAATGATGTCTTACGTTTAAAGTAGAGATGTTATGGATATAGGAATAAAATTATATCGGTTTCGGATAGAGTTCATCATCATCATCATCATCGTCCACTGCTGAACATAGGCCTCCCCCTTAGATCGCCACAACGAGCGGTTGGTAGCCGTTTGCGCCCAACGGCTCCCCGCGATTCTTACTAGATCGTCGGTCCACCTTGTGGTGGGCTGGCTTACGCTGCGTCTTCCAGTCCGTGGTCTCCACTCGAAAACCTTTCTTCCCTAACGCTTATCGGTTCTACGGGCGATGTGGCCTGCCCAGTGCCACTTCAACTTGCTAATTTTGAGAGATATGTTGGCAACTTTAG
Organism: Philereme vetulata; assembly: GCA_918857605.2. NCBI lineage: Eukaryota > Metazoa > Arthropoda > Insecta > Lepidoptera > Geometridae > Philereme > Philereme vetulata. The sequence goes on from OU975436.1 coordinate 7,259,652, forward strand.
TTTTTCTGCGGATTTCCTCATTGCTGATTTTGTCACGCAAAGAAACCCCGAGCATAGCCCTCTCCATAGCTCGTTGAGCGAACTTGAGCTTGGTCATGAGGCCATGAGTCATCATACCGTTACATCGGATACTGTTTGGATAGTTTTGGTTACGGATATTAGATTGCAGTAAAATATAAACACAAATACCTAGTCAGGTCATAAATTCTGTCACATGTTTAATATAAAATAATTGAAACAAGTTTATTCATTATGTAACCATTTATATACCAAAATGAACTTAACAAAACATATATTCTTATGACACTAAAGTTTATTCAAAATGACCTCCGTGATTTTGAATACAGGCCTTCAATCTGCGCGGCCAGTCGTCTATCGCAGTACGAACGAGGTCCATGTCAATATCGGCGGCTGCCTTAATCAAGGATGTCTTGAGTGACTCCAAATTGGGATGAGGCTTTGAACACGCCTTTTCCTCCAAGTGTTGCCATATCTTGTAAGCTAACGGATTCAAATCTGGACTGGAGGAGGGCCAGTCTTCGTGCCGGATGAAGTCGATTTCACGCGCCGCCAGCCGGTCTTGTGTGCTCTTCGCTCTATGAGCTGGCGCCGAATCTTGTTCGAATACCCAGTGCCTGTTATTGAACATGGTATGAGAAACAGGTTCCACAAGTATATAGTATATAGTAGTATAAATAGTGTTCATAACCATGATAGTTTCAAAAGTTATAGGTACCACAAGGTTCGTCAGGACTGTATTTTGATACACAACTGCATTCGTTTTTACACCTTTCTCACAAAAAATGTTAAGTTTGTTAAGCCCCAATAAGAAACTCCCAACCATACCATGAGTGAGGATGGAAAATGACCTCGTTGGACACGCGGAATACGGTTGCTCGCTTCTTCACTACTGTGTACACCTTATCATTTTGTTTGTTGTAGCTCTCTTCTACGTTAAAATTTTTTTCATCCGAAAAAAGAATTTCCCGATATTTTTTTCCCGCGTACCGCTTCAACAAAGCGCGGCATCTCTTCAGTCTCAGGTCCATTAGACGAGCATTCAAACGATGTCCTGTTTTTCTTCGATATGCCCGAAGCCCTAAGTCTTCATTTAACACCCTTTTCACCGTGGTTCTGCTTAACCCCATCTGAAGGGCCAACAGTTTCTGCTTACGTTTGGGATTTCTTTGAATTCGCGCCTTCACAGCTTTTATCACTGCTGGAGTCCTAACAGACCGAGGGCGACCACTTTTTGACTTGTCATCTACACTAGAGTCTTCATTGTATCGTTTGATGGTGCGATAAACGAATCTTTTGGTTATATTCAAATTTTTCAGTATGTCAAAAATTTGAATTGGCGCGTAACCGCAACGATGCAACGCAATAACTGCAACACGATCTTCTTTAAGCGCCCACTCCATATTTAAAAATGAGTAAAATTCTAAAAAGTATACATTTTTATTTTCATGAACAATTCGAAATTCGAATTCTATAAACTTTTTTGTGGCCAGCATTCTAAAAGAAAAGTTTTTACTGTGTGACAATACTTATGACCTGACTAGGTAGTATGTTATAATTTGGTTTTATTTATAGGTTTTATCTAGTCTAGGTTATCATTTGGTATTGTAATCAGTCATATGAAGCCGGCTAAACCCCGAGCGCAACTTCAATTCGGCCGCGTCAAAAACTTCGGCCTGAATATCGCTATCCCTGTTTAGTGACGAAGTTTAGCCACGCAGAGCGACAGTGATAGCAAATGAACGATTCTAAATTTGATTAGATTTTGACCGTGTTCCGTAATACCAAAAATTATGACTGAAAACTTGTTGTATTTTTCTCATTGTGTTGTTATTCTGTAATAAGACGATATTATCTATGTCCCCATGACTAGGATGCGTAAGATGTTTTTGTTTTTAATAAGAAACAATTAGGTTGAAAACCGGACTTTTATGACGTAAAAATATGCAGAATGCGATACGCTTCTATTTCAATTTAGGTAAGTATTTCGATCTAATATATGGTTTGGAACCTAGATAAATACTATTCAAATTAAAATAATACCTTAATAAGGTAGAAATATTCTCCAATTAGAAATGATCTTGGTAGTACTTGTTGTATGGGCGATTCCCCTCCGGTGTCCCCTTAAATAAAAAACTAACTAGTTATGAAAGAGGTTATGTTATGACTAGAATTAACAAATAATCTGCAAGATTCACGTGGCGCGCGAGCGGTGAAACAAAAACCTGTCAAAACCTGTCGTTTTATTTAGACTCCGCCCTTATACGAAACTATCCGAAACTTGTGAAACGGATACGGTTACGGATATGTTTTTTTTATACAACTTATATGGCAAACGAGCATGCAGTCCACCAGACGTTAAGTGGCTACTGTAGCCCATGGAGATCCACATACAATTCAAAACAAGGTATTATGTTGTCTTGATCTCTATGTGGATACGTTGCAATACTATAGGACTTAGCTGGTATGCCTATGTGCCAGTAATTACAGGAACATACCATTACCATCTAACCGGAACACAGCAGTACAAGTACTGCTATTTGGCGGCAGATAAAGGTAAGGCGGCGGTGCCCACTTCCTCGAGCTCGTTCACAAAAGCTCTACCACCAGCTATATTTTTATTTCGGATATCCGATAGTTTCGGTTACGATTACGGAGCTCCATAACATCCCTGGCTTTCAAGTTCTTAGTGATAGATATTATTTTTACCAAGAAAATCATAACCACGGCTTTTCAAATCCACTGGTTTTCATACATACAAATCTTGCCTAACAACCTAACACACTCGCTATATTTCAAGACGCTCTTTGTTATATTTGACGTAATATCATATAGTAAACCGTTCTACGAGCTTTTCTGAAGAGCTCTTAATGGTGGGCTTAAGTACCTTTCTCGTCGACATCGTTTTTTATCACGTAAACGAGTGTCTAGCCCAGCCTTTGCGGCTTAAATTATAATCCTAGTGCTCTGGTTCTTAGAAAGCGGTGAATGTTAGGTAACGGTCGTTATAATACCTCTAATACACAATTACACATCCATACTACGATCATATTGACGACCTCTGTGGCGCAGTAGGCGAATATCCGTCTGAGACGCAGGAGGTTGCCGGTTTCAACTCCCACCGCGAAAAAAATATTTGTATGATCTGATGACGACCTCCGTGGCTCAGTTGGCGAATAGTCGGCTGAAACGCAGAAGGTAGCGGGTTCGATTCCCATCGCGGAACAAATATTTGCGTGTTCTACAGATATTTGTTTCGGGTCTGAATGTTTTTCTGTATATAATAAGTATGTATTTACAAAAAAAAGTATTTAAGTATTCTATCAGTTATCTGGTTCCCATAGTACTAGCTCTGCTTAGTGTGGGGCTAGATAGCGCTGTGTGAAAGGTCCAGCAATATTTTAAATACTTGTTTTTTTAATCTACAGATATTTGAACCGGGTTTGGTTATTTTTCTATATACTATAAGTATGACCTTACAAAAAAAGGATGTAAGTATTCTATCAGTTATCTGGTTCCCATAGTAGGTACAAGCTTTGCTCAGTTTGGGGCTAGATGGCGCTGAGTGAAATGTTCACAATTATTTATTTATTTAAACATAACAATATTATTACGCCGAGGCTGTTACAGAATAAGTAATAGGCGTGTCTTCTTCGCTCTCACACACTGGCGCAGCCGGTGTGGGGGCAGCAGTACCGGGCTTTATTGCCCTTTCCTGCGGAGTTCTTTCCGCCGCCCGTTCTTTTCAACTGGCCCGATGGTTTCTCCGCAGGACGGAGTAATTTGCGGTCGGCTGCTTGACGCGGATCTAGGTTGGGTGGTAGGAAGGGTGGGGGTGGGGTGGAATGGAGGGATGTCTACGTCTGAGTCTGTTGACGTTGTCTGGTCGTTTTCTGTGACCAGTTCCCGCGAATATGGCTTACTCTTTGGGAGTCTATCTGTGAGAGGAGCTAGTTCTCGTAGGTGTGAGTACGTGGAGTTGCCCAGGCGCACAAACATCCTGGTTGCTAGGTGGCCTATGAATTGGTCTATGCTCTCAATTTCTAGGTCACGTTGGAAAGTGCTGTTTCGGATGTACCGTGGCACGTCTACGATGGTCCTGAGGCAGAGACTTTGCTGACTTCGCAGTATTTTTCTGTGGCCTTTGGCTAACAAAGCAAACCATGCGGGGGTCGCGTATGTAAGACGCGGACGGACATAGGTCTTGTATAGTCCAACCTTCATTCGGAGCGGTAGGTTGGACTGCAGGACGGGCTTGAGTAGTGCTCGGGTTATACTCGCCAGGCCACGGACGTTCCTTGCGTGTTTCCTCATCGTAAGGTTGCGGTCTAATGTTACCCCCAGATATTTGGCCGTATTTGAACAGGCCACCGGCTGTTCCTCCAGGGTGAGTTTGGGTGGTAGGATGAGCTTCCTCGAAAATGCGACGGCCTGTGTCTTACTCACATTAAAACTCAGTCTCCATTTTGTCAGCCAGGCGGGGAGCTCTGTTAGGACCCTTTGCATCTTGTTGGCGGCGTGATTCAAGTTCATCGATTATGTTATATATGTGGCGTCATCCGTGTATAGGGCTAATAGAGCTTCTTCTGTTTTGGGTATGTCGTCGGTGTAATGTGAGTAACACACTGGGGAGAGGCAGCTGCCTTGGGGGACTCCGGCCCCGATTGGTCGTCTGGAGGAGGTCACCTGCTCCACGCGCACTGAGAAGCTGCGGCCTTGGAGGAACGAAGCTATTACCTTCACAACCTTCTGCGGTATTGGTGAGGTAGCCATCTTGTAAAGGAGTCCCGCGTTCCAGACTCGGTCGAACGCTTTTTCCATATCCAAAAATACAGCGACAGAGTGTTTGCGCCTGTTGTGGGCGGTGGTGAGGTGATGCAGTACTCTACACAGTTGGAACGTCGTGCTGTGTTCTGACCGGAATCCGTACTGTTTTGGACGCGGGGGATGTGAGGATTGATGTGGGTAAGGAGGAGCTTTTCAAATAATTTTGATAGGCTAGGAAGAAAGGTGATGGGGCGATAGCTCTCAGGGAGAAGGATGTTTTTGCCGGGTTTTGGGATCATGATAACCCGGCCGGATTTCCAAGGAGTAGGGAAGTGACCGCTCCGTATAATCCCGTTGAAGAGCCGGGTTACGGAAGCGATCATTTTGTAGGGGAAGTGACGGATGGCAGCGTTCGTGATATTGTCCTCGCCGGGTGCCTTCCTTGGCTTTGTCCGACGTATGGCCCGTTGGACTTGCCCGGGAGAGAAGAAAATACCTTCTGCGGTGTCTGCCTCCTGGGTGTCAGCTTTGAGGTAGTTTTCGACTTCTACTGTATGTGCCGGATCTTTCTCTGGGTTGGGCTTGAACTGATCCTCAAGGCTGTCTGCGAAGATTTCCGCTCTGTCTTCAGCTCGGTATCTGGGGTTACCATCTTGGTGTCTTAGAGATCGAATGAGTGTTGCGGTGCTGTTCAGAATAAGTAATAGTCGGTATCTCGAAGTTATTTATACCTACTATGTCACAGAATAGGAAATACTAGGTGTGTTTGTTACCTTCTACCGTTCTTATCTACACTTGCACAGAATAATAAATAGTAGACATGTGGAATTCCGATAGCAACTAGCTATCGGTACGTTCTCGAACGTTCTAATAGGTTTCTAGTAACTGTGTGTGGTATAATTAGGGCGTGGAGAGGCCTGAAGGAGTCAGTCTGGATTTGGCTATACGTACGAAAATTTCAGAGACTTTTAGTGGTTTATTGTGCGATAGTGTTGTGAATTAGTGTGTTGGGATTGCTTGTGATTAAGATCGTGTATTTTGCATGTTAGTGTTGAATAAAAGTGTTATTTTGGTGAGATTGATTTTCATTATTTTATCCCGAACCCTTAGCTCGTAACGATTTGGTGTCAGAAGTGGGATAAAATAATGCCGGTTCTGCCAAAGGATAACGTGGACGGTGTAAGGACGAGAGGTCAACGACAACAGGAAATAGATGAAAGGCGGTTTGGAGATTCTCCGGTCGAAGAAGCTCGGTAGAGGAATCAGCCGATTCAGATGGAGTCAGCCACCGCCGAATCATTTGGAGCTTCATCCTCATCAATGGTTCAAGGTCCTGTGACAGGCGATCTTGCTGCTATTATGGCAATGCTTCGTCAGGATAAGTAAGAGCAGCGACGTTGGCAGGAAGAGCAGGCTCGGTTGCAAGAAGAACTGCGACGTCAGGATAAGGAAGAGCAGCGTCGTCGACAAGAAGAGCAGGCTCGGTTGCAGGAAGAACTACGACGTCAAGATAAGGAAGAGCAGCATCGTCAACAGGAAGAGCAGCGTCGTCAACAGGAAGAGCAGCGACGTTGGCAGGAAGAACAGGCTCGGTTGCAGGAGGAACAGCGCCATCAGGATAATGAAGAGCAGTGTCGTCAACAAAAAGAGCAGGCTCGACTGATGAAAGAATGGTTCAGTTCAATGGGAAAGGAACTCCAGGGTGTAAAAGTGCAGATAGAACATCATGGGAGCCGTATTTCTGATATTGAAATTCAAACCGCCAAGGTAAAAAAATCTCTGGATGTCCTGAAGTCTGGAGACGGCAATGTGGCTCCTATAATTGCTACACCTTCAGTGCGAGATTTTAAAACGCCACCATTTGATGTAAGTTCTTCGTGGTCAGCCTATAAGATTCAGTTTGAGGTTGTTGTCAAGGTTAACGGATGGACGACGGCGCAGCCATGACAGCTTCAACATTGGCCCTTCGTGATCAGAGACTTACGGTTTTGGAGGCTCTTGGGAAGGAATACACCTATGAACAGCTGTCGGAGGCACTGGAGTCACGATATGGTGACGCACATATGGAACATGCTTTTCGAGCGCAGTTAAAGGACCGGAGCCAGCGTAACTCAGAAAGTTTACAGCAGTGGGCCCTCGAGATAGAAAAACTGGTTCGAAAGGCATACCGAACCTCTCCAGCCCCCCCTGACGGTTACTTGGTCTAAGCATTCGTTGACGGAATACGTGATTAGGAGGTGAGAGCTGCTGTAAGGCTTGGACATCATGTTGCTTTGAAAAATGCCTTGGCTCATGCGTTGGAGGTAGAGGCTGTGCGTCGGGACTACTGAGCTCACCGCATCAGAGAAGTAAGGGACTCTTATACTGGCTACAGTCGTCCAAAATTTAGTCCTAAATGCGACGAGTGTGGAGAGAACGGGCATCTGAGGTCCAATTGCCCAAAAAGAGAAGAGGTTTTGCAGGGAAGCTCCGTCCACTAAACGCAGCAACGAGTAAACGTCAGAACTACGGGGCAAGTGCTGGCTGGTATGGAGAAAGCCCCAAGAATGACGATCTCACAAGTTCATGATGGAAATAGTCTGTCAATTAAAGACCATCGAAAGGAAGAATCTTACGGGAGCGCGGGGCCGTTGTCACGAAGATATTGCCCTGAAAACGTTGAACATTGTGCCAAACGAGAGCCCAAGGAAGCGGTGCCCATCAGACTGTTGAGAAGTTTGAGAACGGACCTAAGTGACGAATGGGAGGAAACTTTGCAGCAGGCACAACAGGACGACAAAGAATGAATGAATGAATGAAATACTCTTTATTGCACACCAAAAAGAAAATACAATAATGGAAATAAACAATAAATAAAGGTACAATGGGCGGTCTTATCGCTAAAAGCCTTAAACCAATAATTGAATGGATCACAGCGGGTACCACTAAGCCTTTGTGGCGTGATGTTGCTGCTATGGGTACAACAACAAAGAGTTATTGGGTACAGTGGGTCAGTCTGGTTATCCACAACGGTGTGTTGTATCGTAAATGGGAAAACGCTCGCAGAGATTACTGTCATCTGCAAATGGTGGTTCCCAAAGCCAAGGTCCTTAACGTGCTACAACTCTGTCATAAAAGATGTTCGGTAGGTCATCTGGGAGTAAAAAGGACACTGCTAAAATAAGGGAGCGGTTTTACTGGATCCATTGTAAAGAAGATGTTAAAGACTGGTGCCGAAAATGCACGACTTGTGCGGTAGTGAGAGGGCCAGAAGGAGGGTAATGTTTTTTTGATAAAATACGCATTCAAAGCCGCGGGATGAAGCTTGCATTTTAAAAACGTCATAATGTGGCGGTAATTTAAAGGATATCAAAAGGTGAGCAGTGAAGCATTTTGTTGGAGCCTGGACCTGAGTTTTTCCATAAAATCCTTTAAATACGGTTCAAACTCCATCTAGTTATGTTTTTTACTGTCTTAAGTAAAGTTTTAATCTCCTTGAATTGCGTTGATTATCCTTATAATATCTAGATCGTGATATTATTTTTTATTTTATTTTATTAGGGAAACAAACAGTACAATAGTGAACAAATAGGTAGGTATATATAAAGTTATTACTTAAACCAGTGAAATTTCCACCATAGCATATTTCATAAAAAACGTGTGAACAGACTAACATGAATAGCTAAATGTAAACTAAAAATATAAACTCTTATAATGGTGACACATATTCAAACCAAAATATAAATGAAATAATATATATACAAGACTAGACACCAACTAATATATTAAGTACATACTAAATCATTCATTGGCTATTGCAGACAAAACTTGTCTTCGGAACCCAGCCGCAGTCGAGTGGAAAATATCAATGTGAACAAATCTATGGTTATAAGTTTCGCACACTTTATTAAGAAACATATTTTTATTATAATTCGTTTTAGAATTTTTTTTAACCTGTGTTGTCCCACTGCAGGGCAAAGGCCTCCTTCCCTTCTTTCCAGTTTTTTCTGTCCTTTGCTGTAGTGGGCCAGTCTGGTAAATGCACATCCAAGTCGTCACGCCATCTCCATGGTGGTCTGCCGCGTGGGCGAGTTGCGTTAGGAACCCAATCAGTTATTATCTTTGCCCATAGATCTTCGGGCATGCGACAGACGTGGCCAGCCCAATCCCACTTGAGCTGTGCTAATTTTTTTGTGACATCCAGAATCTTTGTTTGCGAGCGCAGTACGGAGTTCGGTATTTGGTCTGATAACCGGACATCTAAAATACTGCGCTCCATAGCCCGCTGACATACCTTGAGTTTGGACCTTTGTTGAACAGTCAAAGACCAAGTCTGTGCACCATAGGTGAGGATGGGGAGAACGCACATGTCCATGAGTTTGCGTTTAAGGCAGAGTGGTAGTTCGCCTTTCATTAGTTGTTTCATCGACGGAGGAGATACTGCTCCTCCAGGCGTTTTCAGTGAGTCGAGCAACTTCTTTTTCTTGTCGCGCCTGGAAGGAGACAATCTTGCCGAGATACACATACTCATAGACATACTCGATCTCGACCCCCTTGATGTGCAGCCGTTGCCGTGTGCTGTTGGTCATGAGCTTAGTCTTTGACATATTCATCGCAAGTCCAACCTCGAGGCCAGTTTAGAAATTGGCGTCCAAATAATTTTCTTTTTTTTATAAGAAAGTCTAGGGCAGCACAGATAAATGTTTTCAAGGAACAGTTTTGTTAAACAGTATCTTAATTAAAAACATTTGATCCCTTACAACACGACGGTTTTGAAGGCTAATGATATTATTGTTAGTAGAGTCTGGAAAACGATAATTATAATGTTTCAAGTACTTATTTTGTATTTTTTCCAATTCCTGGATATGCACATCATATTGCGGATTCCAAACAGTGAAGCAGATTCTAGAATCGACCTAAGAAAGCTATTGTAAAGAAGTAGTAAAGTTTTTGGGTTCAAGTATCAAGTAGACCTCGCGTATACACGGGTAAAATCCGAATTCAAAATTCTAGTTAATAAGTGAACTTGGAAACCATATTACAACAAGTATATTGTGGCGATAGAGAGGGTTCAGCGAAAGTACTTGCGTTATATGACCTACAAATGTTTCCATCAATACAAGTCATATCCTAACTTACTCTTCATGAGCCTTGAATCCAGACGCAAATGCCTTGAAGTTGTTACCTTGTATAATGTTGTGCCTATTAAATTTGATTGCATTGATCTTGTCACAAGACTTTGCTACGTCGTCCTGAGAACCTGCACCCCACGAGCAATTCGCTCTCGAGCTCTGTTTGCGCTTAGCTCCTGCCGCACTAACTCGAGGCTTCGTGTCCCCATTCCTCGTATGGTTGTGTCGTTTAATTTATACTTTGTAGATATAGATATTTTTGCTTGTAATATCTATAAATTTAAAAATCTAGTTAGTATTATCCTTTTTTCTGCTGATTCTGTCCTGTATTCGTCTTAGTTACCTACTTTAGTTGTATAATTTCACATTGTGTCCCTACTTTATAGTACCTAAGTAGATCTTTCTTTTACTTACTCTTGTAAATATGAGAGACCTCGATATTTGTCGTTGTACTCTTAGACTCTTTAACATCTCCTTATTTGTAACAAGTATTTGTTTTAATATGTGGATAACGTTGTGGGCTACATTATCAATAACTTTAACATTCCCAGAATGTACATATACGAATTGTATTTAAACAGTATAATGTAGTTGTTTGTTTTACCTCAATAAATTAAATAAAAAAAAAAAACAAAAAAAAATACTTTTTCATAATAGTCATGTAATCCCCTCTCTTCCAGCCCACATACTATTTATATATGCCTTAAAAGTATTTACAATAGTAACACATAATACTATACTAAGTTGTAAGGAGAATTCTTAAAGCTGAGACTATTCATCTTAATAACATTTATACATCTTTAGACATGATAATATGCACTTATACCAATCAAAGTTTACGACTTATTAATATGAACTTATCTATTACAGTTCTAGTTCTACCTTTTGATTGAAAACGAAAACCCAATCACCTAAAAACTAACAAGAATAAACTTATACAACACATAATATTTCAGGTTGGAACTTACCTATCTTTTAATTTACAAACAAAATAAACTGCACAAAATAATGTTACCGACATTTAATAACATTTCTGCAATACCATTGTCAAATGAATAATGAGTAAAAATTAATTAATAAACAGATTGAACATTATTAATTATTTAAAAAAACAGTCAACAATTTAAATTTATAATAAACCATTTTAACAATAAAATAAAAATAAAAAAACCCGTCAATAATTAAAATAAGGTCATTTGGATGTTCGAGATTTACATAATAATGTCACACGTTAATCAACTTAAATATTTCCATATCTGATAATGTTCTGCTTAAGTTATAAGCTTTATTGATCAAATGATTTCTAAAGCAACTCTTAGAACTACAGTCACTCAAGCTTCTCTCCAAAGAAATCTTATTGATCAAGTGAGACCTCTAAGTCAACTTAGGCAAATCGGCGTTGTATGTATGTATGTTTGTTTGTCCGAGGATAACTTTCAAAGTGTTGATCCGATCATCATCAAATTTGATACATAGGTAGGCACGATTTTGGTGTGACTAAAAATGTTGGGGGGTTGTTGAGATGTTGGGGTTCAAGAGGGGTAAAAAAAAATGAAAATGAGACTATCAGGTCAAGTGAGAAGTCAAATAAAAGGTATTCAAGTATATTTCGACCTTGTTTTCAATTATAGTTAATTTTTTGTAGTTTTTGAGTTATTAGCCATAATAAAAACTAAACTTTGACAAAATTCACAGGGTACACCAGTGACCCCACAGTGCTGTAATTTAGTATGATTGTAGCTTATCACAAATATAGGCAAAAGTCTGAAATCTAGAATAACTGCAATTTGTATCCAAAAATAGGATAACCAATTTACATGAACTCCGGTTACCTGTAATTTGAATGTAACTGTAGGTCAAAAAAGTTGGATATTTATTTCGTGGCACTATTTTGATAGTCAAAGTTTACGAATAATATTTTTGTTTTGTTTTGTAGACTCACGAGATCTCAGTTCGGGGTGAATCACTAGTTATATATTATGATGGATAGGCTATTCGAGATTTTAGCTAGTCGAGTTTTGTGAATAGCTAGGCGATCCTTATGTCTAGTGTTATAATGGTGTGTTTCTCTTACAGTCCTCATGTTATTAATGTTTTCCCTAACGTAAACCAAATTTTGATAAATGAATTCCCCTGTCATAGTCCATTACCAGTTTACGAGCAGAAGTCGACCAACTTATGTCTTTAGTTGGTTTTGTAAACAGTTTATATGATTTTATAATATAGAGAAAACTTTTGTGAGTTATTTCAATCATTATTATTAATTAGGGATTAATCACGTACCGTTTTATCGGTGTTTCGACCGATAACGCGGTGTGAGGCGAGTTGTTTAGAGCGGATCGCACCCTGTTGAAGGTTCACGAATTGAACCGAAACATTGTCGGTCTGAACACCGATAAAACGGTACGTGATTAATCCCGTATGTATAATAATGTGATCATTTACAATACATTTTGTATATAATGACCAAAATTAAATACAAAATTCACTTTATATATTAATTTGACTAAGATGCAGCCAAACTGGCTACTGAACCCTTCCCTGTGCATGGTTCGACGCGCTCTTGACCAATTTATTTAGTACCAGTTGTTGCCAGCGGTTGCGCCCTGATTTTTCGGGGGTGCAGAATACATATATAAACTTTGACATCGCATTTTTATCCCATGGGAACTGATTTATAGGATAAATGGTAGACTATGTGATGATTTAGGTTATAATCTACGTGGTCGAGAGCGATAGGTCGTGGCAAGCTGTTAAGGACTTCTGCGAAAATGTAGTGCAGCAGAAGGAAGCAGCGGAGAGGGACAGGGAATCTGGGAGCACTCTCCCAACCCGCCGCACGAGACCGGGGCGAAGGAGGAGGGCGTATGCGAGAGCGTATGCTAACCTCCATCCCCATAGCAGTGGCCTAACTATATACTATTGTATATAGTTAGTAGAGATGGCCCTAAACCCTAAAATAAGGGGCCCACAAGAGCGGACTAACGCCACAGGGGTCGCGCAAGAATGTTCTCTGTTCCCGTGTCCCCGGTATATAGCAAGAGGAGGAACGCCGTGGAGGTTTAGCCGGTAGGAGACCGACATACCGCTCCCTGGGTTCAGAGCGGTGTCCATGAGGATTCCTTCACGTAAAAAAAGGTTATAATCTATTGCTGCGGCTGAACCGATTTCAATGAAATTTGGTATATAAACAAAATTTAATTGAAATCGGTTCAGCCGTTACGGCGTGATTAAGTAACAAACAAACATCCAAACTTAGGTATACACTTACTTAATATTCTCTTTGATAATAATTGTATTAGATAAGATAATAAAATTATTGTAATTTAAACTCAGTTGTTAATTTTACGTTTTATGTTAAACGAGATACTAAAGTCAGTAATTATGTAGGTAGAGCTTTTTAAGGTTGTACAAGAATTATGTATGTAAATCCAAAATAGGTTTTGAAACATGACGACACATGAATTACATAATTACCTACTTATCAATTAATACCGGGTGTAAAGAAACTACTCGCTTAAACTTCCGCGGGTGATCGCACTCATCAATATAAACCACTTCCATTGTGTAACATTCTTGATGTAGCTAGCTAAGATGTTATTTTTTTTAAACATGATAGAACTTCGTTTGACTACAATCTCACCTGATGGTAAGCGATGATGTGATCTAAGATCTAGTACAAAGATCTAGAAGAAACCTATTCACTCTTACCTTAAAGAGGCCCGGATCGTATTTTTAGGAAAAACAGACGACGGTAAAGTGTTCCACACCTTAGCTGTTCGCATCAAGAACGTAGAATCAAAACGGTTTGTGCGAATGGGTGGTATATCAACTAGGTACGGATGGTACTGAGCCGTACGTCTGCTTGTCCTTTAATGGAAGGGGGATGGTTGGATTGTTAGTGTTGTTAAGTGTATGGTATTAACGAAACATAGGAATCAGAATGTACACATCTTAAATTAAGAAAATCAATGTATTTACGGTTCTTAGCCGTCGGTTTCGGTATTAGTTTAATTTATTTATTAAGGACTTCCAATGAGTAATACACAGACTTACATTTAGATAAATTACAATTGAAGCGCTCCCTGTGCTCACTCTGTGAAGGCAACCACACCTAACGCAGCAAAACCTAATTAATTTCATTAAAATGGTTTTAAAAAAATATAACAATATTATAGTGTGACCATTAGTGCTGTGCACTCCCTGAGGTATGCGCGGCGAGGTGGGAGGCAAAGAAAAAACTGCATGAGTTCACATGAGATCAATACATGTCGGACATATCTTACGATATCAGTTTGCATTTCTAAGGCAAGACTTGTGGCGGAACGATGGTCGGAGGCTATCTATCTTTAATATATTATACTTACTTAGTTGATTAAAATGTAACTTAAATATACTCATATTTTATTAAAAGTGATAAATAAGAACTAAACTTATAATTCAAAGGACTTGTTTTATTGAACATTTTTTATATTTAAAAACAATTATATATTCTAACGAAAGTTATTCTGACATAGATTCTGTTTCAACTTCATCTTCCATTTCATATCACGAGATAACGCACGACCCATCTTTGAATATTTATCTCATGTGCGTCTGACATAGACAGTCCGATACAAATAAACACGAGCGTTGACGGCGAACTGACAGAGCGCAGCAGACGATTCTCCCCCCCGTCTCGCCGCGCGCATTCCTCAGGGAGTGTACAGCACTAATGGTCACACTATAATAGACATTTATAAGTTCAAGACAATCACAGAAATTACTAAGAGATAGAACATAAATTTAAAAGTTTTTTATATAATAATATCAACAGCATAAGTACATAATTTAGCAATATAAGAGCACTTACTATATTTTAATCAGTTTTTAAAGAAAATGACCACTATGTTAACAGTATAAACATGCAGTACGAAAAGAAAACTATATCAATAATAATGCTTAGATATGCCGATTAAAACTTTAACAAATCACCATGCAAGCAGGTTACTGAGCCCTGATTCAACACCCCCAATAAACCAGAGATCCCCAAGGATGACACATTTATTCAGAGGGACTGCGTGTGCGCTCGATGTGATATCACACGCAAGAGAACTAACCATCTAGCTTTAGTTCCACTGTTGTTCACCAGGTGGCGTCTTCACCCAATGGCCTCAGCTTAGTAAAATGACCGAGATTCAAAATAAAAGGCGCGAACATGTAATAAATGCGTTATTTTGGTTCATCATCAGCTATAGGCCTCCTCCATACATTTCAAGAGCGACTAGTCTTGTCGGGCCTGCACCCAATGGCTCCCAGCAACCTTTATCAGGACATCTTTCCATGTAGTGAGCCGTCTTACGCTGCGCTTTCCTGTGGTCTCCATACTAGAACCTTTCCCCAACGGCCGTCAGTTCTTTGAGCTGTGTTCAGCACAATGCCACTTCAGCTTGCTAATCCTCTTGGCTATGTCTGTGACCTTGTTATTTTGGTTAAATCTAGTACCAATAATAAATAAATAAATAAATGATGCTGGACATTTCACACGCTATATAGCCCCAAACTAAGCAAAGCCTGTACTATGGGAACCAGACAACTGATAGAATCCTTATATCCTTTTTTTTTAAATACATACTTATAATATATATAGAAACAACCAGACCCGGAACAAATATCAGCAGATCATGCAAACATTTGTTCCGGGGCGGGAATCGAACCCGCTACCTCCTGCGTCTCAGCCGCGTAAATATTGATGCGTACTTTTAGTTGAAGTGTTTTTATTACACCTGGTAGACGGCTCACATGAGCATACTTAATATGATATGAGAAGCCTACTTGATAACATAATGTTAGTATATTTAGCGAAAAACTAAGACGTTTAATTTACGAGTTTACATAAAACAACACAGAAAACAAACATTTTTGTGTTCTGAAATAATGAGAACATTGTCTAAACAAGTTATTTGTACGTAATTGGCAGCCTTAGCGCTGTCTTAGTTTGGATAATGGTTTTATTTTTAGTAGCTATTCCTAAACAATGATTTAAAAAAAACCAGCCGCTTTCCGTTTCACCTAAATAAATAAATAATAATTAAATAATGCTGGACATCTAATTTTCACACAGCGCTATCTAGCCCCAAACTAAGCAAAGCTCGTACTATGGGAACCAGATAACCGATAGAATACTTAAAACCTTTTTTTGTAAATATAAACTTATAATATATAGAGAAACAACCAGACCCGAAAGAAATATCTGTAGATCGTGCAAACATTTGTTCCGCGCCGGGAATCGAGCCCGCTACCTCAGCCGACTATTCGCCCACTGCGCCACGGAGATCGTCAATTTATCACGGAAACTTTATCGTCACGGAATTTTTTTTTAAACTAATGTGGCCGATGTATGGGTATTGTAGAGCTTGATGAGATCATTTCTAACTCGCTATATTAAGTTTAAACGTGCCGATGCCGATACTAAACCAGCAGTCAGGCTGTTTGCTTCGGAAGGAAAAATCTCATATACTTTATTGTAAAACTAACCCTTCTTATCTCTTCTTTTACGAAGGTCACACTAAAAGTTTTGCGTAACTTAGTAAAACAACATGTTATAACCAAAATATTATGTTTATTGCTTTTCAAAATACTCTCCTTTACATTTTAAATACTTTTTCATGCGATTGAACCATTTTTTAAAACAGGAGGACCACTGATCTGAAGGTATGTTTTCTACGTGCTGATTGAACACTATCACTGCCTCTTCGGAGTTGGTAAAAGTGAAAGCTCTCATCCAATCTTTGATTTTGGGGAAAATACAGAAATCACAGGGTGCTAGGTCGGCTATGTGCAGGATGGGTGACGAGTTGTACATTTTCGGAAGCTAAAAATGACTTTGTTTTGTTGGCCGTGTGTGAAGAAGCTTTGTCATGATGTGGGAGAACGCGGCTTTTTGGTCGTCTTTCGCGAACTTTTTCTAACACCCTGGGTAAACAAATGGTAGAATACCACTCAGCATTAACACTCTTTTGATCTTCAAGTGGAATTGTGCAGATGGGACACGTAGCTGACGCCTGCCTCACTTTGGTTGGCCTGTTCTCATTTTCAAACACCCATTCACAAGATTGGTGTTTTTTGCGGGTTCAAAACAATAAATATAAGTTTCGTTTCCTGTGACAATGTTATAAACAGCATTAGAATATCCGTGATCGTACTTCAGTAGCAGTTCTGTGAGCACCATTCCACGCGAGCCCGCTTCTGCCCTGCTGTCAGTTCACGAGGGATCCAACGACAACAAAGTTTTCGAACTTTCAATTCTTCGTGTAAAATTTTCTGAATTTGGCTGATACCAATCCCCAATAGTCCTCGAATTGTCTCATAGATAATCCACTGGTTTTCTTCAATTAGCCGCTTAACAGTAGCCACATTATTTTCGTTGACGGCAGTTGAAGGCCACCCTTCACGAAATTCGTCATGTAAAGAAACCTCTCTCAAATTCAGTAAACCATCGCCTTACGGTGCTCAAACAGAGCTTCTCTCCCAAAAGCATTTTGAAGAAGAGCGGCACAGTCTTGCGGAGAGAGAGAACTTTTAAAATCATAAAAAATCATCGCTCTAAAATATTTTCGACTTAATTCCATTTTCGTTGCGTACGTAAAACTTTGATGTGTGATAAAAACAATTGACAAATGATTTCCCGCCAATTTTATTTTATTACGTTTCAAAAACATAAAATTCGAAATTCAAATAGTTCCGATTAGTTAGAAGTGCAACACTTTTAGTGTGCCCCATGTATGTTAAATAATTATTAAATAAGTACCTATATATTATATCATCTTATTGTTTTTGTAAATCATGTAGGTATATGTTATTAATATTGTTATCATTGCTTATTTATTATATAAATATGTTTATTTTTGTATAATCGGTCATATTATGTGTATTATGTTTAAATTTGTGACGTCACCCTACATAAGGCTCTGCCTGAAAACCAGCGCTGCTTTGCATTATTTATTGCAAAGGAGAATAAAGCTGGGCAGAGCCTGTTTGGCCACGCGTGGCACGGAGCGGGACTAGTTGATGCACCTACCTACTACCTACTGGTTGGTTAGGTACGTATGTGTTCTAGCTGTAGGTCTAATATAACCTCATTGTATTGTACGTTTCCTGTCTGTCTACCTATTTTGTTTGTGATCCTATGTGTATCTATGTTTCTTTGTGTGTGTCAAATAAATAATTTTATTCTATTCTTCTTGTATTCTATTGTCTGCCTTCAAATTATATGTTTAATGCATCGTGACTTAAATGTACAAGATCTTTGACTTCGGGTTTTTAAACTATTATACAGAATTCCATCTAAAAACAAGTGATTTTAACCAAGTATTTCTTCAAAAAACATCGAATTTCGGAATGTCGTAAAACAAATGTTTATGGTAATGTCCTTTTAAGGGTTCCGTACCCAATGGGTAAAACCGCACCATATTACTGAGGCTCCGCTGTCTGTCTGTCTGTCCGTCTGTCACCAAGTTGCATCTCTTGAACCGTGACAGTTAGACAGTTGAAATTTTCACAGATGATGTATTTCTGTTGCGCTATAACAACAAATACTAAAAACAGAATAAAATAAATATTTAAGGGGGGCTCCCATACAACACACGTGATTTTTGCGCTCGTTTTATCTCGATATTGGTAACGGCAAAAGGTAGACGCTTGAAATATTCACAGAATATTTAGTTATATATTCACTTTAAAACTAAATAATTAAATTAAAATTAAACAAATATCCCATGCAACAAACTTGATTTTTTACCGTTTTTATAGATAATGCTACGGAACCCTTCGTGCGCGAGTCCGACTCGTACTTGTTTCGTTAACAGGCATATTTGGAAATAATCTGTATAATTATAAGTTATCTAGTATGTTTGTACCAAAAAAAAAAAAAAATGGGCGATTGTTCTCTAAATGAAGTTAATAGCCTTGTCTAGCATCTTTTTTAAAGCTTGATTTCAACCTATCATCTGTCTAGCTACCCAGCTAAGTGTTTCCAAACTGTGATTTATGAAATTTAGAACATAAATATTCCTCAATTCAGTCACGTTGGACGCTTTTGTTAAAGGTTCACGGAAGCATTGGATCTAAATTGGACGCTGAAGCGTTGGTAGTTATTTAGCAAATTTTGGTATCACTATCAAACATTTCTACGGAACAAGACGGAATAAGTTTGTAAGAACAGCAGAAAAATTATGAATTAAAGGAGCATAGCCTTTTAAACATACTTTTTGTATTTTTTACATAAATGTACTATTATTGTTAATTATTGATCGATCGAAGCGAGATATTTAAATCAACTTGGGTAAATCGGCGTTCTATGTAAGTATGTATGTTTGTTTGTCCGAGGATAACTTTCGAAGCGTTGATCCGATTATCGTGAAATTTGGGATATATGTAGGTAGATAGTGTAAGCACAATTTTGTGTTGACTACATAAACTAAAATTGTGGGGGGGTTGTTGAGATATTGGGGTTCAAGAGGGGTAAAAAAAACAAAATGGGATTTTCCGGTCAAATCGCACGATTAACTGAAGGTTTTTGTGAGTATCTTTCGATCCCGTTTTAATTTTTAGTTTAAATCTTGTAGTTTTTAAGTTATTAGCCATATTAAAAAATGAAAGTTGACAAAATTCACAGGGTACACCAGTGACCTCACAATGCTGAAATTTGGTATGCGTGTAGCTTTAGTGATACAAATATAGGAAAAAGTCTGAAATCTAGAATAACTGCAATTTCTACCCCAAAAAAGTGTAACCAACTAACACGAACTCCCGTTACCTGTAATTTGAATAAAACTGTATGTTACGTTATTTGGTTTTTGTTTCGTGGCAATATTTGGTTAGTCAAAGATTATTTATATATTTTTTTTATTTTACGGGAGACTCGCGAAATCTCAGTTCGGGGCGAACCACTGGTTATGTAAATGAGTATCTATTATTGGTAAAAAACTAAATAAATAAATACTGCTTTATTTTTGGAAGCAATAGAAAACTCTTTGTAAATTTGTAATAGAAAAAATCGATGGTTACAACAATGCTGACCGAATCTTATAGAAATTTCAAATGTGGAACAAATGTTTGCATGATCTACAGATATTTGTTCCGGGTCTGGTTGTTTCTTTATATATTATAAGTATGTATTTACAAAAAAAAATGTATGTAAGTATTCTATCAGTTACCTGGTTCCCATAGTACAAGCTCTGCTTAGTTTGGGGCTAGATAGCGCTGTGTGAAATGTCCAGCAATATTTATTTATTTTATTTCAGAAAAGTGAGTTTGTTTATGGCTTTCGATGTGACTTGACGATATTTTATAAATATTTGGAATATCTGCATATGTCGTCTGAAAATCACAGACAAGCACTATTCCGTACTTTTAAATGACAAGGCATATAACATAGTGAGAAAATTCACATGTCTTGAAACCAAATATGAAATATGTGCTCTGAGAGTCTAGTCTCTGTAAAGGTTTTCAAATCTTAGTTTTCACTCAGCGCGAAGACCTTTTGTCCTTTTGTTTACAATTAACTAGTGGTTCACGCCAAACTGAGAACTCGCAGGTCTCCCATAAAAACAAAAATAATATCATTAATAATCTTTGACTAACAAAATGGTGCCACGAAATAAACAACTAAGTACCTAACTTGACCTACAGTTTCATTCAAATTACACGTAACGGGAGTTTATGCTATTGGTTTTTTTTGGGGTACAAAATGATGTTATTATGGATTTCAGACTTTCTTCTATATTTGTGTCACAAAAGCTACACGAATACCAAATTTCAGCATTGTGGGGTCACTGGTGTACCCTGTGAATTTTGTCAAAGTTTTGTTTTTGATATGGCTAATAACTCAAAAAACACAACGGTTAAACTAAAAATAAAAACAGGATTGAAATGTACTAATAAACCTTTCATTTGACGTCCGAGTTGACCTAATATTCTGGTTTTTTACATTTGGTACATTTTTAGCTCATTTAGTCACACCAAAATTGTGCCATCACTATCTACCTATGTATCAAATACGATGATCGGGTCAACGCTTCAAAAGTTTGCCTCGGACAAACAAACATACATACATTATTGATTTGTATATATACATATATGATTTGGAGGTCTCGCTTCGCTCGATCAACTAACAATGCAAATATTTTTTTTATTATATTCAAATCTTTTCTGAAACTATTGGTTCTTTTAATGTTATCCATAAAACCTAATTATGGGCCAGCATATAAAGCATTCCTAGAGATAAATCTAGTCAAATTCAAATTTCAAGCCAATGCCACAACAGATAGTAATTCAACCAAAAAGTAGCTTAAGTTTCAATTATGTTCTTAAAAATGGTTAAAAAGTAACTTAAGTTTCAATTATGTTCTTAAAAATGGTTAAAAAGTAACTTAAGTTTTAATTATGTTCTTAAAAATGGTTAAAAAGTAGCTTAAGTTTCAATTATGTTCTTAAAAATGGTTAAAAAGTAACTTAAGTTTCAATTATGTTCTTAAAAATGGTTAAAATGTAGCTTAAGTTTCAATTATGTTCTTAAAAATGGTTAAAAAGTAACTTAAGTTTCAATTATGTTCTTAAAAATGGTTAAAAAGTAACTTAAGTTTTAATTATGTTCTTAAAAATGGTTAAAAAGTATTAAGTTTCAATTATGTTCTTAAAAATGGTTAAAAAGTAACTTAAGTTTCAATTATGTTTTTAAAAAGATTAAAAAGTAACTTAAGTTTCAATTTGGTTCTTTAAAAAGGTTATAAAGTAACTTAACTTTAAATACCAGCCATTGTCGCAATGAATTAAACATTATCGTATCGGCCTTATGAGATCCACTACTGAATATAGACTTTACCATACTCTCCAGAGCGACCGATCTTTCGCGACCTGCACCCTTCAGCTCTCACCTTTATTAGGTCACCTTCCCATCTCTTATGCTTATTCCTATTACGTTTTGCTATTTTTATTATACGTATAATATGGACTTATTTACTTAGACACTTTACCTATCTACCTACCTACCTATTCTTTTATAAATTCTCATTGTAAGTGACTACATGTTTTAAAATGAGAAATAAAGATTCTTTAACGCGCCGGCGAACACTGAGCGCAACTTCAACTCGGCCACGTCAAAAACTTCGGCCTGAATATCGCTATCCCTGTTTAGTGACGAAGTTTAGCCACGCAGAGCGACAGTGATAGCAATAGAACGATTCTAAATTTGATTAGATTTTGACCGTGTTCCGTAATACCAAAAATGATGACTGAAAACTTGTTGTATTTTTCTCATTGTTTTGTTATTCTGTAACTAGACGATATAATCTATGTTCCCATGACTAGGATACGTAAGATGTTGTTGTTTTTTATACGAAACAATTAGGTTGAAAACAGGTCTTTTATGACGTAAAAACATGCAGAATGCGATACGCTTCTATTTCATTTTAGGTAAGTATTTTGATCTAATATATGGTTGGGAACCTAGATAAATACTATTCAAATTAATATAATACCTTATTAAGGTAGAAATATGCTCCAATTAGAAATGATCTTGGTAGTACGTGTTGTATGGGCGATTGTCCCTCCGGTGCCCCCTTATCCATCAGTAGCAGTAAATAATTAATGATTTAAACGGGTATTTAGAAAAGAGTACATAAAATCGTTTAAAACAGTGATGTACAGTGATCGCAAAAGTTTGAGAATACAATAATTTTATTTTTCATATATAATTATTATCAGTAACTTTAAGAAATAATAAATATTGCTGGACATTTTACACAGCGCTATCTAGCCCCATACTAAGCAGAGCTTGTGCTATGGGAACCAGATAACTGATAGAATACTTAAATACTTTTTTTTGTAAATACGTACTTTTCACGTTGAAGTGGCAATGGGCAGGCCATATAGCGCGCAGAACAGATGGCCGATGGGGCCGGAAGGTTCTCGAGTGGAGGCCACGGACCGGCAAGCGCAGCGTAGGACGTCCACCTACAAGATGGGCAGACTACTTGGTAAGAACTGCAGGTCGGCGTTGGATGCAAGCCGCTTCCAACCGCAGTTCCTGGAGATCAATGAGGGAGGCCTTTGTCCAGCAGTGGACGTCCTACGGCTGATATGATGATGATGACGTACTTTTATCTATACTTATCTATACTAATATTATTGAAAGAAAGATTGTTTGTTTGTATTGAATAGGCGCCGAAATTACTAGATCGATTTAAAAAAATCTTTCACTGTTGGGAAGCTACTTTATTCCCGGGTGACATAGGCTACTTTTTACCCAACTGCGCAGAAGGAGGGTAATGTTTTATTGAAAAACTACGCGTGCAAAGTTGCGGATTGGTCAGTTAGTTATATATAAACACAAACAGACCAGGAACAAATATCTGTAGACCATGCAAACATTTGTTCCGCGGCTGGAACCGAGTCCGCTACCTCCTTCGTCTCAGTCGGCTATTCGCCCACTGCGCCACCGAGGTCGACAAATAACTTTAAAAAATAGTCATAATCTACTGGTACATGTATTGGTGGTTTCAACACTTTCATCTAGGTATAATGATAAAGTGCGGTTTACAAAATTATAACACAAAACTGTTACATTATTCTGAATAGTCGGATGGTAGGTAAGGTAAAAGATGATAATGATTTTATTATTCACGAGTAACAACCCCTTTTCTCCCTCGATCATAAAAATGCATATGCAATATCAAGCGTCCTTAAATACCTCATTTCCATCTAGTTATCTGTCTCTCAACACATCGCTCCAACCACGATAGGGTTTAGAACGTTTTCTTTTATTTTCATTATTTTATCATTTAGCTTTTTTTTCGCGATTGCGTGTTCAAATGTGCGGGTTCCATCCGCATCCAAATATATATATTGAAAAATAAATTAAATGCTGTAAACAGAAGTTTGCGGATTAGTCGCTCGCATTCTGATACCATCCGCTCCTGCATCCAAATCAAATCAATCATTTATTTTTCATTAAAATTTAGAGAGCTAACAATGTTGTTTATGATAAAGCCCTAGTTCACAAATTTGGTTTTATTTAACAAAAAAAAAATTTGGTTGTTAACAAACATTGCTTACAGGAGAGCCTCTAGCTAAGCTTAAAGAATAAGGTTGTGTTTTGAGGCGCAGAATATGAATTTAATTACAAAACCACAAGAAACATAATTGCTCGAACAACAAGTTTTTGAAAAAAAATATATTAATAAAATTATCATAAAAATAAAATAAAATTAAAATTACTTATTAATATAAAACAAAATAGAATAAAAATTAAAAATCTTACATTAGGGACTAATTTATGTTTATGATATTAGCGGTGAGTGGGTGAGTGTGTGTGTGTGTGGGGGTTAAATAAGTACGTGTTTGAGTATATGTATTTTTGAGAGTGTGTGTGTGTGTGCAAGTGTGTGAACAAGATAGCGCAGAGTCATCCGCATCCGCGTAAAACAGAAAATCCTCTTTTATGCCGTAGCGGAAGGAAAAGCGGTTGTTTATGCCGTAGCGGAAGGAAAAGCGGTTGTTTTATTAATATTATAGTTCTCATTTTGTTACGCTCTGGTCTGAACTTACACATAGTTATACTCATAGATATCAGTTTAATGTATTTGGGATATTATTCGGGCCCGCTTCCGCTCCAGCGTTTCACCGAAAACGCAACCAAAGCCGTCACCCCGCGACATTTCCCGACAATGCCCGCCGTTTTAGGAAATATTTTATCTTTCTTCATAAAGGGAACCAACAATGGTGGAGTGATGTATTTAGGAAATAAATGTCAACCCATCACTCAATGCTGGTGATGTACAGCGGATTTTGTAAGCGTTTTCTGTTCAAGAATGGAAGGTTGACGAGACTGGACTTAGGATTATTTTCTAGTGAAATTTGCTTGGGAGCTTGAGACCCGGACGCGATATGGAGCGCCCGGTCCGGCACCGCATCGCGTCTGAAGTGCACTGCTTGCGTGGCAATCAAAATGTACTTGAAATTGCACGGATCATTCTAAACCATTCAGCGTGATCGCCTCGATTCTGCCACTGATGTAAGCTTCATGTGCCGCGTAAGACGTTCTAAGCAGCATGATGACGAGAAATGCTTGCCATTTATTGTAAGTGTATAACACTTACAATAACGCTGGCAGAAGCTAGTTTTCCATAAACTTCCGCGGTGTGCGGAAGTTTATGGAAAACTAGCTTCTGCCAGCTGATGTAAGCTTCATGTGCCGCGTAAGACGTTCTAAGCAGCATGATGACGAGAAATGCTTGCCATTTATTGTAAGTGTATAACACTTACAATAACGCTGGCAGAAGCTAGTTTTCCATAAACTTCCGCGGTGTGCGGAAGTTTATGGAAAACTAGCTTCTGCCAGCTGATGTAAGCTTCATGTGCCGCGTAAGACGTTCTAAGCAGCATGATGACGAGAAATGCTTGCCATTTATTGTAAGTGTTATACACGGTGTCCTTTCAATCACTGTTTTCCCAGAACAAACGTTGTTCAAACCATGGTCTACTAACAATTTATAGCATCAAACCAGATAATTAATAAATTAATCTAGACCTACTCAAATAAGTCAAACTTTATTCAAAAACTAACTGACCAAACCGCAGCTTCGCACGCGTAGTTTTTCAATAAAAACATTACCCTCCTATCACGCAGTTAGATAAACAGAAAGCTATGTTATTTAGGGTGAATGTAGCTTTCCAATGGTGAAAGAATTGTGAAATATAACCATACACACAAAAATACAAATCTTTCCTCTTTATAATATTAGTAAGTATAAGTAGCGTACCTACTATTATTATTTTTATGGCGATACCGCGGCATGTTATAGAGCGTAACGTTAAAATAGACGTTTTAAGTTCGCAACTTTTTATGTTTTTCAAAGACCGATTTATTTATTTTTTTAATTCGAGGTTATAAACCCTTTGTAGACCATGGTCTGAACAACGTTTGTTTTGGGAAAACAGCGGTTTAAAGGACACCGTGTATAATGTTATGTTATTTTTATTATATGTAAAACGTATTAGAATAATTCATGTGATTTTAATAAATAAAATACTATAATCACTTACAACAAGCAAAATTGGTTGTAAACTAGTAGTATCATCAAATTACAGATAAAAATAAAAATGTTTCAGTTAGTCCAATTGAAGCTGTTAATTGGATATTTTTCCACCTGCACGTCTCTGGTATAGGACAAAGCGAACACACATTTTTTGTCACAAAAATGTACAGTAGGTAAAGGACACAGAATTCGGAAAATGTTTTTGCACTGGAAAACGCTTGTCCGACTGTAAACGACTAGCGGGTTTCACCAGGAGATATTATAACAGCATTTTTATTTTAAAACCTGTCGGAAACGGTTTTATAAGTAAAGTATAATCTGCGCAAAACACTCGCAGCTGTATATTGGAGTTAAGTTGGAATTCGTTAGTATTCGTTGCGACGACTGATACATAACTAAGGATTGATACATGAAAAGGACTGATACATAACAATTTCATCTGTGGTCATCGGTTTAATACTGTTACGCCGAGGCTGTTACAGAATAAGTAATAGTAATAGTCAGCTTCTCGAAGTTATATGTACCTACTGTGTCACAGAATAGGAATACTTGGTATAGAATATACCTACATACCACGTTTTTACCTAAAGTTGCACAGATAAAGAAATAGTAGTCAGTCGAAATACCTACACTTTTCTAGTAACTAGTAGAAACATCAAGAAGGTTCTGGAAATAATGTGCGGTATAAATAGTGCGTAGAGACGCTCGAGGGAGTCAGTCTGGATTTGGCTACTTTTAGTGGTTTATTGTGCTATAGTATTGTGAATTAGTGTGTTGTGATTACTTGTAATTATGTTCGTGTATTTATCGTATCAGTGTTGAATAAAAATGTTATTTTGGTTAGATTGATTTTCATTATTTTATCCCGAACCGCCAGCTCGTAACAATACTAAATAACCCTAAACTCAGATACTCAGAACTCAGATTACTGGACATGAGGTGACAACTATAACGTAGTTATGAGGATCTTATACTATATAATAAAGAATAAAAGTTTGCCTCCCAACGGAAATTGATCCCGCAACCTTTCGCGTCTCAGTCGGCTTCTCTCCTAACGCACTATAAAGGTCATAATTGGTATAATGGTAATCTCCTATGGTCTATTTATCATCTATCTTAATATCTAAGAAACAATCATACACCAGGGCTATATTGGCACACAAGCTATGCGCCGCAGCCACAAAACGCCGCCACCGAGCCTCGGACTGCATTTTTCATACATTACATTAATATTATAGATGCGAAAGTTTGGATGTTTGTTTGTTACACAATTACGTCACAATGGCTCTTTATATGCTATAAAAGGCTATAAACCAATTTCGATTAAATTTGGTATGTCGAGAAATTATGACCTGGATTGGCACATAGGCTACTTTTTATTCACAAGCCACGTGTGCAAAGCCGCTGGCAGAAGCTAGTTTTCCATAAACTTCCGCACACCGTTGACGCCGGTGGTCGCTTCGTATCGTCGTGTGGGCGCCACCAACCAAAATTGAAGTAATGAGTAAAAAGTGAATGCCGCACGCTTCCGCTTTTAAGTAGCAGCCGCCGGCTTCAGGGCTTAACAATCGCATCTCGCTGTCTATCTGCCAGAATCCCTAATCCTAATATACCTCTACATTCAGAAATAATTACACGGTCTTTTAAAAAGTCCAATAAAACAGGAACGTCGTTGTTTGTTCCCGAAATGAGGACCTTCCCAAAATAAATAAGAGACATGATTCCCTAGAAAGTTCCGCGGTATTAGACAAATAAACATCTCTGAACGCATCTCTGCTACGTAAATATAATCTCTTTGAGCGAAAGACAAATTGTTGGAGTGAGAAGCAGTTTTTTTGACGTAAAATAAGAGTCATTCTAATAGTTACTTGATATTATGGCACGATAATAAAACTCTTATTAGGGTTAAGCTTGCCTTTGTACATGTCCATTTTGTAAGCTGTTTTGTTTGTAATATATTTGTGTAGAATATACCTACATACCACGTTTTTACCTAAAGTTGTACAGATTAAGAAATAGTAGACAGTCGAAATACCTACACTTTTCTAGTAACTAGTAGAAACATCGAGAAGGTTCTGGAAATAATGCGCGGTATAAATAGTGCGTAAAGACGCACGAGGGAGTCAGTTTAAACCCTCCGTCGTCCGAGATACTTTCTCGGAGACCCGGATGACGAAATCACTTCCGCTAATGCGGGTGAGTCATCCACATTAGACAGAGCAAACACTCCATAAATACACCGACCTTGCCGACGACGTCGACGAGTCCCATTAGTCGCCGCCTACACGAGGTACAAGCACGTACCCGGGCGTTTCTCTCCTATCCCCGTCCCGGCAACAGCCCAAGCCGAGGTTCGTACCTAAGTGGTGCCCTAGCGCTAGTTGCCTCATCAAAAATAAAAGTATAGGGCTGAGCGCCTTCTGCGCTCGCCAAAAGCTCGGTTAAGCTGCAACGGCCTCAGAGGCGAACAGCGAGATAAGTCAATTCGAAAAAAAAAAAAGAATCGAGGGAGTCACTCTGGATTTGGCTATACGTGCGAACATTTCGGTGACTTTTAGTGGTTTATTGTGCGATAGTATTGTGAATTAGTGTGTTGTGATTACTTGTGATTAAGTTCGTGTATTTATCGTATCAGTGTTGAATAAAAGTGTTATTTTGGTTAGATTGATTTTCATTATTTTATCCCGAACCGCCAGCTCGTAACAATATTAAATAACCCTAAACTCAGATACTCAGAACTCAGATTACTGGACAACTATAACGTAGTTATGAGGATCTTATACTATGTATATAATAAAGAATAAAAATTTGCCTCCCAACGGAAATTGATCCCGCAACCTTTCACAATTCGTGTACAATAGAGAATAAACTTATTAGTCTCAAAATTTACGAAAAGGATTTCAGGCATGTGATTTTAAAATCAGTATTTATATACAGTAAAACCTCCTTATTCGCGCTTCCTTCATTCGCGTTTTTACTATTCGCGGATTAATAAAATGCGACCCATTTCCTATTTTCGCGGCGAAAGATATCTTTATTCGCGGATTTAAACGGTATATCGGTACATTCATTTATTATTAAAAAGCATTTTGTATCCTTTGTAAATGCGTCGGCTAATGGACTAATAAAAAAAGGAAAATTGACCTTATTACAACTACCGAAATTGCGAATAGTTCGAGATGTGTTCGAACAGATAGAATCAAGTGACAATGAGTTGCTTAAATCACAAGATGAAGATTTGACCGAAACCGACTTGGAGGAAATGTTAAATTCACTGCCCATTGAAGAAGAGGCTTCAACAAGCACTGGAAACGTGACATTTAATTTGAAAAATCTTAGTGAAGGTTTATGAATGGGAAATGAGTTTTGTGATTTCTTTATGAAAATTGATCCGTCTATGGAACGAAGTCTTATTTTAAGGAGCAAATTGCTAATAATAATAAGAACCTTTTAAAAACTACCAAGCAAGGAAAAATTACAATATTCTTTAAACCATTGCCTAAGCCTCAAGATATTATTTAACCAATATGGTCAAAAACTTCAAATAATTTAATTTTTTCAATCATTTTTTTTTATTTTGTGGCCTAGGAAAGTATCTCCTATAATCCCATATAAATTACCACTCCATATTCACGGTTTCTGTTTCGCGGCATATTTACGGAACTACCCCGCGAATAAAGAGCTTTTACTATACTACAGACAGGTCTTTGGAGATATTTTTTGCAAAAAATCATCATAGCTCTAAACTTGCAAAGGAGCGCAAGATTATAGCGTAGTAAAAGTTAGTATTTTTTATTTTAATTCCTATGTCTTGAAGCGTTGTTGGTTGTAACAAAATGTACCGAATTTCGTAAACAATATAATTCAATTTTCTTTGTTCTTACTCCATTGTGTGTTGTTGTGTTTGCTTAAGACATAATTAGTTTTAAACTTTCGTAGAATTGTTTATCGGAACCGCGGGGCAAGTTTGTGATGTTGGAGATTTCAGAATCTATCAGCTTGATGACGGCATTCATTAGTGTGATGTTAACATAATATTAGCTTTTGTCATTTTTAATTTTGATTGTACATGTTTTTTTTAATTAGTTCTACTTTTGTATGGGAAACAACCATGCCATGAATTTCGCACGTGAATAGTCACAAAATTTCCTTTAAAAAGTTACAAGTGAGATCTGAAAACCTATAAGTGGGACTACAATCAAAATTCAAATATGATACACACGAACATTACCTGAAAGGTCCTGAAAGGCAAATTTCACAACCTATAATAACTTACTCAAATTATAATCCCCATATTCCATTATTTTTCCTAAAGTCCCTTACTTCATTAAGCCCCTAGTTATTTATGATAACGGTACTCATTGTGCGGGACAGACAAACAATTAAATGACAAAAGACCTTTAATTGTCCAATTTAGATACGAATACCAACCGTCGCTTTTGTTTTTGTTTTAGCTGTAGATAATTACCGCTACATTTGCTAGATGTTACAAGATAAGTACGATTTGAATCACTGATTTAACAGGATAAGAGACTCGGAGCGCTTGGAAAATCGCGTTAAAAATTATTTGAAGTGCTATTGTTGTTTTTGAAAACACAAGGGATCTTTGGGAACGATCCCTTGTGTGACTTCAGAGGCTCAGCTTAGCTAATATTTGCTTATCCGTATTAACCCTACTAATATATACTAATTATATTATAAAGAGGAAATATTTGTATGTTTGTAGGGAATAAACTCAAAAACTACTGGTCCGATTTCAAAAATGATTTCACTAATTGAATGCTACATTATTCCTCAGTAACATAGGCTATATTTATTACTAGAAAAAATTAGGGATCTCTACTAAAAATTCAATAATGTAATCAAAGGTGTAACAATAATAGTTATTTGTTATACAAGAGTGTAAAGTTGCTTTTTAACCGCGTGCTCAATTTTGATGACCGAGCAAGCGAAGGATTCTAAAATTGAATCACGATCGCAGCGAGTGATTCAAAAATTAGAATCCTGAGTGTTAGCGAGGGAATCAAAAGAGCACGAGGTGAAAAATCTTTGCACTCGAGTGCAACACGTAACTTTTCATCCCACCTCAGCGAGGAAATGACTAAATGCAATAAAGTAATACACCAAGAAGGTTCCGAGTCTGAGTTTTTAGCAAATCAAAAAAGGTTGTATGATAAAGTTGGCAACATGGAGGTAG
Source organism: Philereme vetulata (assembly GCA_918857605.2). NCBI lineage: Eukaryota > Metazoa > Arthropoda > Insecta > Lepidoptera > Geometridae > Philereme > Philereme vetulata. The sequence goes on from OU975436.1 coordinate 7,290,821, forward strand.
AAGTGAATAGGTTTAATGACGTTTTGAATTCACAAACTTAGTACACACGATGTTCTAAATTCAATTTACTTTATCCTCTAGCTAGCGGATAAAAACGGCTTTTGCAATCAGATATCGAAGAGCAAAAATACTCTTTCCGAGATGGGGGGATGAAAAAAATATTTCTCCACCCGTGCGAAGCCGGGACGGGGCGCTATATTATATAGTCGAAAGTAACTTTATCTCTCTGTCTGCTTGTTACGTTTTCACGATTAAACGGCTGGACCGATTTCGATGAAATTTAGTATATGTAGGTATAGATATTATAACCGGAATTGAGACATAGACTACTTTTTACCCGACATTGCAAACGATAGATAGATAGAAAACGTTTTATTGTAAATCACACATAAAATAAAAAAAACAATACGCGCAGAAATACAATGGCGGTCTTATCGCTAAAAGCGATCTCTTCCAGACAACCTTTGGATGGACTTGTTTGTTTGTTTTCAAAGGTCTTTATTCACAGAAGTTCATAAATAACAAAATATCGCTAAACACAATCTAGGTATTTTAAACATGTAATAATCCACTGCAAAATGACAAATTTTTGATACTTACAACTATCTAGTTTGACTCTAGATTTAAGTATTTTCTTTTTTTTTAAATAAATATAACCTGAAAAGAACAATGACGTCCTCCTCTCTCCATGATATTGTTGTGCCCAACAGGGTACATAATGAACATGTCCCTATTATTTACCACTTTTTATTACATTATGGAATACAATAAACGATTGAGTATTGAGTAATGAGTATTGACTCGACAGGCTGGAGCGCCTCTAAAAGTCTTTTGACAAAAATGTTATTTATAACTATTTCACGTTGTAAATCTAGAACTTATAGGTAACTTATAGGTAGAACTTATAGGTGCTTTTTATGCACTTAGCTTGCTAAATATAATTGTATTTGCACTTTGTCTAGAAAACATTTTTTTGGATGGACTGGATTTCACGAGAACGTTACAGGAAGGTGGCTATTATTAAAAATAATTGAATTTTGAATAAACAGTGCACTTATATAAGCAAAAAAGGAGGGTAAAGGAGGGTAAAGTTTTTATTGACAATCCACGCGTGTGAAGCTGCTGGCGGAAACTTGTTTCACATAAAAGTGAGGATTACACGTATGTAGAATTAGTAGGTAATCTGTGATACAATTACAAATATTTAAGTTTTATTTACTCATGGCCTCATGACCAAGCTCAAGGTCGCTCAACGAGCTATAGAGAGGGCTATGCTCGGGGTTTCTTTGCGTGACAAAATCCGCAATGAGGAAATCCGCAGAAGAACTAAAGTTGCCGACATAGCTCTCAAAATTAGCAAGTTGAAGTGGCAATGGGCGGGCCACATCGCTCGTAGAACCGATAACCGTTGGGGAAGAAAGGTTCGAGTGGAGACCACGGACTGGAATACGCAGCGTAGGCCGGCCCCCACAAGGTGGACCGACGATCTAGTAAGAATCGCGGGGAGCCAACCGCTCGTTGTGGCGATCTAAGGGGGGGCCTATGTTTAGCACTGGACGTCTGCCGGCTGATAATGATGAAGATGATGATGAAGTTTTACTGCATAATGACAAATTGCGGCACTAAATGTTTTTTATAACGATTTATATGGAAAAAGCATATGGCCACCTGATGTTAAGTGGCCTGAGACAGAATTTGGATAGAGTGTGCCCATCCCCTACACTTCCCACTCAACTTGTAGCAATGGGCGCGAATTAACTTAGATAGGTTAACTTTACCTCTCTACTATTCTCAAATCTAGTCTTCACAATAATATGAAAAGCGTATTTTTTCACACTCTTAGTAAAATACTAAAAACGGTTCACACACAAAATAATTTAACATAATTCAATGATGGAAAAAACTGTCTCCAGATGAGTCGAGTCGCAGCATTTTTGCAAAGATTTATTACGACAGACTCTGAAATCCATGTTAAAGTAGGGTAGGTATCTTCATGTTTCTACGGGAAGGAGACGCAAATAAGCGAACATGCTACTCACTCACCGCTCCCCAGAGAAAGAGCGAATGTTGAGCAATTATAAAGACAACAATGCCTACTTTTTTCCGCTTCTAATATTTAGGCATCTTAACTGTTCCCTACTCTCCATTTTTAGGGTTCCGTAGCCAAATGGCAAAAAACGGAACCCTTATAGATTCGTCATGTCTGTCTGTCAGTCCAACCGTATGTCACAGCCACTTTTTTCCGAAACTATAAAAACTATACTGTTGAAACATGGTTAAGTAATGTATTCTTTGAACCGCATTAAAATTTTCACACAAAAATAGGAAAAAAAATTGGGGGTTCCCCATTCTTAGAACTGAAACTCAAAATTTTGTTTTTCATCAAACCAATACATGTGGGGTATCTATGGATAGGTCTTCAAAAATGATGTTGAGGTTTTTAATATTTTTTTTTCTAAACCGAATAGTTTGCGCGAGTGACACTTTAAAAGTGGTAAAATGTGTGCCCCCCCCCCCTGTAACTTCTAAAACACGAGAATATTAAAAATAAAAAAATATATGATGTACATTCACCATGCAAACTTCCACTGCAAATTGGTTTGAACAAGATCTAGTAAGTAGTTTTTTTTAATACGTCATAAATCGTAAACCGCAATTTACCTTTCATTCAATCAACTTAAATATAAAAAAGTTACAACGAACTACAAGAACTTTTATATAATGTTACTTGCTGCTACGGAACCCTTCATGGGCGAGTCCAACTCGCACTTGGCTGCTTTGTTTATTTTTAGGAAGTTCCTTTTACGCATCAACTGCCACTATCAATTATTTTGCTCCTTATAAGGTTCAACTTAACATGCGAGTACCTAAATTCCTAATGTACACGGTAATTAACAGATATTAAATAACAGTGACCATTCATATTTTGTCATAAAATGCTTGACATCGACATGAGATCGAAACTTGCTTTAACTAGATTTAATTACGCGAATTAGCTTTTCGTTATTCTCTTTTTGAGCATGTAGTTTCCCGGTGCCATCCCGTGTGGTTATAAAGACCTCAAACATTACAAAAAATAATAAAGTCGTAGCTGGAGGCCATCAGAAGACATGACAACCTTAAAATTATGATAATGAGAAAAGTAAGCAACACGGACGTGCCCAAACTTTTGCAATAAATTATTAATATTCTAGGAGTTAAGTCGATTCTACACGAAATGTATCGTAGCAGTCGACATTTGGCAACTTTGTCTAGAGAGGTTTGGCAGAGTCAATACGTGTGCCAAAGTACTATGAAGGAAGTTTTTGATGCCCTCGAGGTATGCGGCTGTGATAAAGACGGTTCAATTATGCATCGATTGGGTTAATCTTGTGAAAATTTTACAGTGGAAAACGTAGACGTACGAGTAAATCTGCTTCTAGTGATTTAGGTACTTTAGACAAAAGTCTAGGATCATTATTTATTCTTTATTGTACACTAGTAGATTACAGACAGAAACAGCTTACAGAATGGACATGTATGTACATCGTTATTTTTATTTTATATATAATTTTTTTAACTTCGGTGACAATGCAATAATATGGTACCATGGAGGTGGTCTCATGATAGAGACGGATGCTAGACAACGGAACTTCTGAATGGATTATAGGGCTACTAGTGTTTGGGCTCATCTGAATCTGCTTGCGGTTCCGATTATGAATTTTATAAAAGCTTGTTTTGAAAAAGTATTTTTTCAACAAAAAACTTGTTTTACTATTTAGTATTAACGTACTTAGTAGCTAAATATGATTAAGAGAGTTGTCAAATTATACAACTAGATCAAAATTAAACATGTTTAGTCACTAAATACTTTAAGGGATTGTTGTGCAATTCGTGTTTAGTGTTTAAAAGTAAACGCATTTGACTAAATTAGAAATAAACTGATAGCTCTTAACTGGTACACCAATTCAACAATAACTTAAATTGCAGTGATGCGATGCGCAGCCTTATCGCTGCAATCAATCTCTTCCATAACATAGATAACATCTATGTTAAATTACAAGGTATAGATAAAATAATAGACCGGCTACTTTCCCTAGCCGTGAGTGGAAGATATAGTATCACACTAATCCTACTAATATTATAAACACGAAAGTTTGTATGTATGGATGTTTGTTCCCCTTTCACTCAAAAACTACCCAATGTATTTTAATAAAAGGTAACAATAATACAGCTTATACATTAGAATAACATATAGGCTATAATTTTTAAAGATATTGTGTGAATTGTTCAAAATATAACGATAATTGTCAAGTAAGTCGGAAAAAAATCTGCCATCTGCGAGCTATTCTGGCGTACGCTGCAAAAACTGTAGAGTTTACACGCATATAATGTATAAGAGAATTTTTTATCTTAATTAGACCTACAAAAAAGTCCGCAACAGCATATATCTATCATATATATATGAATAAGCCATTATCGCCAAAACAGTAAACCATAAATCCAATAAAAGTTGATAACATATTTCTAATGCACATTGGGTAGTAACAAATTAATTTTATAAAACATATATACTTTTAAATACTTTAAATACTTCATCATAAGCTACTCAAAGTACTTACTAATCCTGCGCAGACGAAGTCGCAGGTACCAGCTAGTATTATATAAGCGAAAGTTTGGATGTTTGTTTGTTACTTAAGCACGTCGTAACAGCTGAACCGATTTCGATGAAATTTAGTATGTACGTAGATTACAACCTGGATTAACGCATAAACTTTTTTCTTGTTGACAAACAGCGCGTACGAAGCTGCTGGCGGAAGCTAGTAAAATATACATTTTCAATCATTTCAGTTATATGTATATGTAAAACAGCTTTAACATTTACGTTGATTGAGAGTTTATTCCAGTCTGTACAGGTCTGACGAATAAATAAATAATATCTTAAAACAGAAGAGCGTTGAAAAGATTTTCAATCCCAAACTCACAAAGAACATACCTTTTTACTGACCTCAGTCCTAATCTTTTAAAGCTTAGTGCGCCGCTGTTTCGTCTATTTCTAATTTTATAGTATAAAAAGGGTAAAACGTAGACTTTAGATTTTATAGTAGTCTGTGCAAAGGCTACAGTAGGTAAAGGTCAGAGCAGAGTATTAATTTCGTAGCATATTATTTCAACATACTAATTGTATAAATAGCAATTTTTTTAATCGTTAAAATACCACGCCATAGATAATTACAGTAATTTTGCATTAACATTTATAACATTTTTATAGCTATACAATTTTAAAAATCACAGCAAGAATAGCGAGCGGGAAACTATTGTTGCTAAAGATTTATTTTCTGCGAGAAAGTTAGATAATCCTCCTATAGCATTACTGGGCAAGTTTTGTCACGGGGGATAAACGAAAAAGAGCGCCCAATACAAGTAGATAATATGGTAGATTAGATCTAAGTATACATCCTTTCATACCAAGTAAGATGTGGAATGAGCTACCATCTGAGATTTTTCCATTAGGCTACGACATGGAACACTTCAAGAGAAATGTAAACAGGTTTCTACAATGTAGGGAACGCATCGACAATACCCCGGGTGTTGCCGGTGTCAATAGACGACGATGACCGCTTTCCTGTTTCCCCACAAAATAACATTAAAAAAACCATCTGTTGTAGCCATACAACATATTGTATAATGTAGGTAGTTTACTGAATTCTATAGCCATAGAAGAAGCTGGCTTTGCAATGTTGCGAGCAGACTACATAAAGCCTAAGTCTGGGTCAGCGGTACCCGGCCGCGTTGATAAGCTACGGCCCTTTCAGATGCAAACACACTATTTGCTCAAAAACAAACATGTTGGGACATTCAAATGTTTACTCAGAACATGCTTTGCTAAAAGTCCAGTATATGAATAGTTTATGTTACGCAAACAAGTTGAAAATGGCTGGCTATCCTCTGAGATTATTAAGCTTTTGAATGTAAATTTAAATGAGGGATTTATCCTAAAGGCAGTTGTAAATTTATCCAAAAATCATAGTATTTTATTCATTGGAGCTGTAAAGACTATTTTACATCGTATAATAGTGAAACATCTTGTAACGGTCTATTGGGATCTTGAACTGAAAACACGGTTTGGATATTATTTAATGTTTGATCATTTTTAGAAGGTTCTTTTTTCTTTTATGTTTGATCTTTGATGATCAAATATTTAAGCAAATAGCTGTTGCCCGTGACTTCGGACGCGTTACACTACTAAATGTGCAGATAACCTAGAAATAAAGCTAAACTCGCTGTTACAACTGACTTGACAACCCATTTTTATCCCATGGGACCTGATTTATAAAATAAATTACCTATCAGGTATCTACATACATACTAAAATTCGTCGAAATCGGTTCGGCCGTTATTTTATTTTATTTATTCAGGTCACCAACGATAGTTACAACGATACATTCAATTAATACTTTACATTACATATTAGAGCTAATTGCACAATCAATTACAGGTTAAGAAGCCGGCGAACCCCGAGCGCAACTTCAATCCGGCCGCGTCGAAAACTTCGGTCTTAGTATCGCTATCCCTGTTTAGTGACGAAGTTTAGCCACGCAGAGCGACAGTGATAGAAATGAATGATTCTAAATTTAATTAAATTTTGACCGTATTCCGTAATACCAAAAATGATGACTGTGAAGGGATATTATTGAAACGTCTTAACTCGGTGGAAGACCTTTTATTACTGTCTCTTTAAACAAAAGATCGGTCGCTTTTATGCTAGCTTATGTGTATACTTATATCTACCTATACTACACCTCACCTCGGGGGTAAAAGAAAGAAAAAAAATATAAGGTACTTATACATTTTTTTATAGGTATATGTTTATATAATCTTAAGTTATAAATAATTTTGTTCTATTTTTATGAATAACATATTGATTATTATTTTTTAATATTTTAACATTCACTCCTAAATCACCTAAAACTACAAATGGTCCTTCCCATAAAGTGTCCAACTTATTTCCTACTTCATTTTTAATTAATAACAATTCTCTCTTTTTATACGTTACATTATTTACGTTTCTATCATACACTTGTTTACGATTATGTTTGTTTAAAAGTAAATTATTTCGAGAATCTTGGTGTGCTACTTGTAACTTATACTTAAGATCTAATGCATACCTATCTGGATTTTATAAAGGTTCTATATGTTGGCTTACTCGACATGGTATTATACTAGGTCTACCGAATACTAATTCAAAAGGTGTGTATTTTGTTTCTGTATGAACCGTATTATTGAAACTGTAACAACAAAATGGTAACCAATGGCTCCATGTTTCCTTTTGTCCATTGCAATGTATTCGCAAAAATGAACCTAAATTTTTATGTGAATTTTCTAAAGCTCCTATTGATTAATGATGATAAGATGTTGATGTTAGTTTTTCTATTTCTAATAATTTACATACCTGTTCCATTACTGAAGAAACAAACTCTGCTCCTCGATCTGTTGCTATTACTTTGGGTATCCCAAACCTTAAAATAAAATTATTCACTAATGCCTACACTTACCGTATCCTTATTTTTTAATGTATACGCTTCAACAAACTTAGTTAATTCGCATTGTAGCGTTAAAATATAACGATTATCATCAATATCTCTGTCTAATGGTCGTACAATATCTAGATATAGTTTTTCAAAAGCAAACGAAGCCGTTGTAGTTATCTCCATGGGCGCCTTGACATACCTACAATGCTTCATTTTTTGGTATTTAATGCATTTACTTACAAACTCTGCTACGTCTTTGTCTAGACCTGGCCAAAAAAAAATTCTTTTGATATTATTAGTCATTCTACGCACGCCTGCATGACCTGCAGTGGGTAGTAGGTGAAAATCATGTAAAATGTATTTCTTTTCTTCTTCGTTTTCAATTCTTCTTACTCCTTTTAATATATAAATCCGTGGATAATTGTATAACTGGTTATCCTTTATTTCTTTTAACAAATCTGCTATAAAATCTTCATTTTCATAATTTTTTACTATGCATAGTTCATTTATTTTCATATTTTTGCAAATTTCTCCTAATTTAGTCACGAATTCGGCTCGCGTAAATCGTGCTCTAAAATCAAGATTATTATATAATGCATTTCTTTTGTTACTGTAAATAAAACATTCATATTCTTTATCTATATTATTTTGTTGTCTCAACTTATTCATTTCGTTTTTTGTTATAAACATGATTTCCGTAGAGCTATTTGGTATTTTCAGCACTTTAACAACTTGTGGTTGATCAGGCCACTGGTCGTTTTGGTTGCTAATATTTTGTTTTTTCAAATTACCGTTAACATTTTTTGTTTGTGCCCTCGGCATAACCGAAATAATTTCCTCGTTCATTTTATTTAAAGTATCTGACGTTATGATAATTCTGGACAATGCATCCGCAACACTGTTCTCTTTTCCTTTTACATATAAGATTTTAAAGTTATATTCCTCTAATTCTAGTCTAAATTTAAGAAGTCTACTAGATGGATCTTTCATAGAAAATAGATAAATTAAAGGTTTGTGATCCTTCATTATCGTAAATAATTTTCAATATACGTAAGGTCTAAAATACTTACAATAGCTACTAACTCTTTTTGAATTGTTGGGTAGTTCAGCTCTCCTTTATTTAAAGGTCTACTAGCATAAGCTATTGGTTTCATATTTTTATTACACAAAACTGCGCCGATTGCAGTACCTGATGCAACTGTTTGTATTATAAACTCATTATTTTCAGAAAAATCTGGAAGCTCTAATACAGGTGGAGTAATCAAAGCTTCTTTTAATTTTTTGAATGCATTTTGACACTGATTAGTCCAAACAAATGGTTCATATTTTCTTGTTAGTTTATTTAGTGGATTTGTTGTCTGCAAAAATTTTAATTATTTTTTTATTTTATACTTTATTGCACAAAAATACAAATTACATGTACAAAAGGTGGGCTTAATGCTAATAGCATTTTCTACCTGCCAACCTCAGAGGTAACAAAAAAGGTTGGCGTGCTTACTTTTAACAATATTAATGTTAATTAAAAAAAAACAAAAGAAACACAAATAACAATAAACTCCGATTACAGTTAGAATAAATACATAAATATACTTGATATAACAATAATAATACATATAGAATATATATATATATATATATATTTGTTATATTTCTCATATATATATTCTATATGTATTATTATTGTTATATCAAGTATATTTATGTATTTATATATATATATATATATATTTATAGGTATAAAATAAAAAATACTATTACATACAACACACATAGGTACTACGTTTTCATATATTTTAACAGCCAGTGGAGGACTGCAAAAAATGACTGTAGACTAGTCGTCTTAAAACCGGTTCTCTATATAATTATACATATAAAATATATAATAAAATTTTCTATAATAATTACAGAATGCTACAAATCTATTTACTTCATCCGTATTAGTTGGTACAGGATAATCTCGTAATACTTCCGCTTTTGCTGGATCTGGCAACACTCCATTCTCCGATACTAAGTGAGTACTGAGTGAGTACTAATAAAGAATTTCTTTCTTTAAAAAAATACATTTTTCTGGATTTAATTTTAAGTTTACTTTCTAAGTCTTTCTAGTACATCCGTCAAATTTTTATTGTGTATTTCTAAGTTTCTTCCGAAAACTACTAAATCATCTAAATAGATAAAACATTTGTCGAACGTTAAACCTGACATTGCTACTGACATAACTCTGCTAAACGCACTCGCGCTTGTCTTTAAACCCATTGGTAATCTTTTCATGCTGTATTGGCCTGTACTAGTGCTAAAAGTGTTATATTCTCTGCTCTGTTTATCTAAGATTACTTGGTAGTATCCCTGGTTGAGATCTAAATGTGAATAATACTGAGTTAGAAAGAGAATCCATAATTTCTGTTATATTAGGTAATGGGAATTTATCATCCACTATACAATCATTTAGTTTTCGATAATCTCCAACTAATCGCCATTTAATATTATTATCCGTGCTTTTTTTTGGTACTAACAAAATTGGACTTGACCACTCACTTTTTGTTTGTTCTATTATATCATTATTTAACATATGTTGTACCTAACGGTTAATTTCACCTTTTAAAGAATGTGGCGATCTATACTGTTTTACATAAACTGGCCTAACATTTGGTTTTAATGTAATTGATTGTTCATAAACGTTCGTTGCTGTTAATTTGTCTCCTGGTAAAAAGAAAATATCTGAATATTTAGTACATAATGCTTGAATTGCTTTCTTTTCTTTTAAATTCAAATGATCTAATTTTAAAGTTTTTAATAAATTTTTAGCTCGCTCTAAACCGTTTGTATTTTGTTTAAAATCGCAAATGTCATAGTCTTTTATTGAATATAACTCTGGTTGAAACATTGGTAAAGTAATATCATGTTCACTTGTGTTAAGAATTTTTACTGGTAATCGATTATTTCGTATTTGGCTTATACATCCTGCTAAAAAAACATTTTCTTCCAATTGGTGGTTGTAAACGACACAATCGTCCTTAAAATCCGTATCAATGAATACTCGTAAAATAAGTTGCAATAAATAATCTATTCCATATTGGGATAGTCTTATTATGTTCTTACTCAAATCTATATTTGATGCATAATGACACAGAAAGTTCAAACTTAAGATTCCATCAGCTTTTAAAGGAATGTTCTCAAATATATGAAGCCTGGCATCAAACTTGATCCCATGATGTTCATCACGATGAGTCAAACAAAGGTTAATAAACCCAGATGATTGAATCTGGCCTCCAATGCCATTTATGGATGTCTCCTTATTTATAATGGAACTGTTACTTGGTAATGCATCTCTCTTTATTACAGATAATGATGCTCCTGTATCAATTAACCAAAAGTAATTTTTGTTACCAACGTAAAAGGATATAAATTTTGCTTTACCATATAATGCTAAGATGGTGTTCTTAAACTCGAAAAAACTGCATTTTATTTTCGTTTGTTGTTACTGGGTTCAGTACTATCCGACTGATTCGTACAAAACACTCAGTGATTATTACTACTACCATAAGTCTGAAAACACGAACGATTCCCGATCGAACCTTGGTAACCTCGTCCACGCTGATTGTTCTGTGAACGGTCAAAGCTGTTACCGTATGAACTTCTACCACGACCACGGGTATAATTTGATGAATTTCCACGAAAATTTTTAAAATAATTATCTCTGTTGTAATTAAATCGTCTTCTGGTACTATTTATAGACATACCTCGGTAATTTCCTCGGTGACTCGTTATTGGGTTGTTGTAGTAGGGACTTTGGCTATAATTAAATTTCTTACCTCTACCTCGATGCGAAATTTGCAAGACGTTCTCACTCTGTGAAGTTGACGTCGATGTTAACTCCTCGTCCTTGGCTGCTTGGATCATCGCATCCTTTAAGTTTTCGTAGTTCCGCGCTGCTATGATGGTGCTAAGTCTAGTATCGCGTAAACCTTCTGAAAATCGTTTAATTGCCAATTTCTCGTTAAGTGGCTTTAACACAGCGTAATTTTGAGAATTACCATTAGCCTGTGCTATTGTTAAGTTAGTAAATAAGTTCTCTAATTCAGTAGCGTATTGGTCGATACTACGCCAGCCTTGGGTTGTGTTTTGTAACTGTGAATGTATCGCAGTAAATGATTTTTTGGTTAATAAGCATTTCCGTAAATCTTTGACGAGATCGCTCGTAGATGTGTAATCACTAGACATACGTAGTTTTCCATTTTCCAAAAGCCTACTTTTTAAGACAAATTTTACTAGTAAAACTTTACCTGCACTCTACAACATTTCCGAATACATTTCAATAGAGTCAATGATATCTTTGATGTTACTTTCACTATTTAAATCGAATTCCATGATTGGTTCTGAATCTTCTGTTTTATCGGTCTCACAATCACTATAATGGTCCGCAGAATCAGTACCACTTTTTTCCGTACAAAGTTATATTATATTTACGTAACATTCGGTTATTTTGGCTTTCCACTTACTCAATGACATAATATACTTAACATCTAAATCTTTTTTCTCACATAATATTTTCAATAGAACTTTACTTTTTTCGTATAAATTTTCCGTTTTACCTAACTTATTTGCTGTAACATTACCTTGATAGTTAGATTTACCTTTTTTGATTAAATATTTTTTCTACACATTTTGTAAATTGAATTTGCACATTTTGTAAATTCAATTTCCATATCCTATTTAAACCACTTTTATAATATATTTTTAAAGAGAAATAATTAAATACATACCATAATTTTAGTTGTAACAAGTAGTACGGGACATCATGCCGCCACTAGGTCACTAGAATTCTTCATTATACGCGTAATTTGATACTATGAATGAACCGTAGAATCTGCCTATGTAATATGTTACTAATGATGTATTCTAGATAGGTCACTTACAGTTCATTACCATTAGGATTGTTGACGTTGCACTAACATCGTTTTATTTTTTCCACTACACTTAACTGTACTTTTGACTTGTAAACTCAACACTCACTCAAACTTTTAATTTTAAGGGTTCGTTGTTGTTTATTTTGCACTTTTTTTTATATAACACTTAATTCAAGCTAACGTTACGCCGGCCTTATCCCTCTGGACTCCTTCTGTCTCCTGGTGCCTAAACCAACTGCTGCTCCTTCGCAAGGCATGTTCGTTGATTTCTTGCATTATCCATTGTCGGTGACACTTTTTGTACAGACGGTATGCTGCGTAGATGAAGCATATGACCATAACCACGCAGATGGTCCCGACAGCAAAACTAGTGTACGTAGCGTGTGTCTTCAACTGCTCCAAATCTAATGTATTGCCGCCATCACTCGCGTTTTGGGCTATTATGACCTCTTCTTTGGAATATGTTTTTCCCATTTTTAGGATTTTCATTTTTTTGACTTTATTAAATTGAAGATTATTGTTTTACACTCTTGAACTTAATATTTGAAGCCGCGATGACGATCCGCCGCGATCGCGTGACGCACCGATCGGGCCCCAAATATGGCAAGGGTCGCCATGAAGGGATGTTATTGAAACGTCTTAACTCGGTGGAAGACCTTTTATTACTGTCTCTTTAAACAAAAGATCGGTCGCTTATATGCTAGCTTATGTGTATACTTATATCTACCTATACTACATCTCAACTGAAAACTGGTTGATTTTTTCTCATTGTGTTGTTATTCTGTAACTAGACGATATAATCTATGTTCCCATGATTAGGATACGTAAGATCTTGTTGTTTTTAATACGAAACAATTAGTTTGAAAACAGGTCTTTTATGACGTAAAAACATGCAGAATGCGATACGCTTCTGTTTCATTTTAGATAAGTATTTTGATCTAATATATGGTTGGGAACCTAGATAAATACTATTCAAATTAAAATAATACCATAATAAGGTAGAAATATGCTCCAATTAGAAATGATCTTGGTAGTACGTGTTGTATGGGCGATTCCCCTCCGGTCTCCCCTTAACACTGCATGCAAACAAATATAAACCTAAGAATACCTATACCATAACAATATATATAATAACAATAGAACTAAGACATAAACTAGGCAATTAAATTAGGTACACGTGCGATGTGCATATGTATATACATACCTAGTCTTGCCATAAATACTGTAATAAAGAAAAAAAATTTTTTTATTGCAAATAACATTTATTAGTTTTACAGTGTCTTAGTTTAATACATAAATATAAAACAATTTAAAATATAAAAAAGCTTATTCGAAGTGGTCTCCATTGGCTGCAATACAGTCCTTTAAACGTTGAAGCCAGTTATCAATAGAAGCACGCACTCTTTCCATCCGAAAATTCTTCACTGCCAATCGTATGGATTGTTTTAGGGACTCCAAATTATCATGGCGTTTAGAGCAAGCCGTATTATCTAAAACTGACCATAAATCATAATCCAGCGGATTTAGATCGGGACTAGACGACGGCCAGTCTTCAGCTTTGATGAAGTCCGATACGTTCGTTTCTAACCAAGACTGCGTAGACCGAGCTTTATGACCCGGCGCCGAGTCTTGCTGGAAGGACCATTCTTGGTTATTGAACATGGTGTTGTTAAGGGACTTCACTACCTTCTCAAGAATGGTATCTTTATACACCTGTGCCGATGTTTTGATAACTTTTTCAGAAAAGTATGGCTCAGTCACTCCTTCATAGCTAATACCCCATCAAACCATCACTGAAGTTGGATAATGCCTAAGTTGCACTCTGTCGACTAATTGGGAAGCTTCCTTAGAGCTGTGAGCATAGATACGGTCATTTTGTTTGTTAAAATGTTGCTCAATTGTAAAAATTTTCTCATCCGTAAACTAAATTTTTCTGTGACTTCCCTTTGCGTACCGCTTCAGTAGATTTTTCGATTTTACCACCCTATTCTTTTTTCAATTATCAGTTAAGAGATGACCAGTACGTCTCTTACAGGCTGCAAGTCCTTAGTCATCTTTTAATATACGCAACATGGTTCTATGCTATCTTCATCTCCCGAGATAAAATCTTTTGCTTTCGGACAGGATTTTTTCGAATTCTTTCCCTTACTGCTTTGACCACCTTTTTCGTACGAACACTACGTGGACGGCCAGATATTTTTCTGTCACAAACAGAGGAGGCCTCATTGTACCTATTAATAGCCCGGTACACAAACATTTTACTAATACCAAGCGTATGGAGAGTTTTAAAAATTGCATTTGGCTCCATACCTACTTTGTGTAATGCAATCACAGCGATTCGGTTCTCTTTTTCACCCCACTCGATTTTAATATCGCAAAATTGTGTACAATGTATTGGCGCCAAAATGAGAAAACACAGTGAACAATCATATAAAAATGTCAGATTCCAAATTCAAATGTAATTTTTTATTTATTTTTAATTGTAACAGTGTTTATGGCCAGACTAAGTATTTGCGTAGATAATAACAACACCGTGTACCTCAGATCCAAACCTCGATATGTCAGTCACTTCCTTTTATTATTTACTCCGTTACTTGATAAAAATCATTGGAGTAAAGCGCAACCGCAAACGCGCAAGGTGTTACTCTTTTGACGGTCATAGTTTCTATGATGTTAAGTTATGACGTGATCGAGTAACAAACAAACAAACGTCCAAACTTTCACATGTTTAGTATTAGTGTGATTAGATTAACGATATATGACCACTCTTCAGAGAGATAATAATTATTGACCCTACTTATAAACACTGCTGGTATAAGGGGCGATTGTTAAATGGCGACTGGCAACGTGTTCTTAGTACTAGATTGATGATGAAAAACTTTTCCACTTGTACATTTTACGAACAAAAGAACGTTACTTTAATAGTTTCTACAAAGTTAATCATTGTCTACAAAATACGACCATTGAATTACTACAAAGAAGGTATTGTCCTTTACGTGTCAAATTAATAGCTTGTACTTCATATGCAGCAATTTCGACCTTCTCTGACAGCTGGAAGGGTCTGGCAAGCAACTCATTAACTTCGTTCTGTACTATATAGTATACAAGCTTTTGCCTGCGGCTTCGCACGCGTGGTTTGCCAATAAAAAGTAGCCTATGTGTTAATCCAGGTCATGATCTACGTACATACCAAATTTCATCGCAATTTGTTCAGCCGTTCCGACGTGAAAGAGTAACAAACACCCATACATTCATTCAATCTTTCGCGTTTATAATATTAGTAGTGTTTCGTTCGCATAGTTACCGCCAAAACCGTATGTCTTATGTGCTGGTATTAAGGTTGGTTTTCATGTAACACGAGCAACGTTTTTTTTGTCCTATGCGTACGGTAGATACGCAAGAAGTCAACCCTCCTGAACCGAGAGCGTGCGGCAGCCGAGAGCGTCTGACCGTTATGGTCAGACGCTCTCGGCTGCCTCACCTCGAACGAGTGACGCAGATGATTACCGAAACAAACCATCCAAAATCGATCAAAAATATTCCAAATTTGTGTATCGTGTGTGGATTTATTCAGGTTGTATATTTGCGCAAATCTAATAACAAACAATCAAGTTCCACCGGCTGGTGTGCGTGTGATACCTAAGTGAAGCCAGCATTGCCTAGCAACAGACAGCAAGCAAGCGCGCGATGGAGAAGGTGATCATATGTTGGCGTTCTAGATATGTGCGCGTTAAACTGTTACCTGCAGGATACTTTTTATCATACATAATACTATACGGCGATTGCTATCTACATATCAAAGGTAATCGACTCAGTGTGATCCAGGCCAAGCCTGTTGGTACACACGGCTACACATCAAGCTATAAGTTCCAGTATAAGCTGACCTCTCATTCTAGGAAAAGCCTACACAATGCAAGGTCAGCTTATACTGGAAATTTATAGCTTGATGTATAGCCGTATGTACGTCACAAGTGGGATAGTTGATTTATCTGAAATTCACTGAGATTTATATATATTTCATATTTCATTTATTGCATTCATAAAAATATAGTATAATATTATTCTGTGAGTAGTACATGCGACCACAATCTTTTAGAAAAACATTATGTTTCATGAGCGTTTTGTTTCAAGCTTGTAGCAACATTACTTTGAATAATATTTTTATAGTGTTATCCAAACACTTACGGAAAATTCCAAGATTTTTTTTTAAAACCATCTTAAAAATTTTCAAGCCTAGACGGCTCTAGAACCCGCAACCTTCCTCTTGATACGAGGATGCAGTACCAATTGCTACAGACTCTTGTCATGTCAGGTTCGAAATTAGAGAGATGATTCAGATTGTGGTTTTAAAAAACACCAGTGTGCTTTAGACCACACGACTGGAGTAAAACTTCTTTTTCAAAATATTATTTTATATAATTGTTCAAGAACGAAATAAAATTACGAAAAATAATCAAACGAACTAATGACTGAGATATATATATTTCACGCACTGACAAGAAGAGAGAAAGAAAATGTGCGCGCGCACCTCTCTCTCTTGCTCCTACAGTAATTACGAAACGTAACTCTCTCTTTCTATCTTCACTAACTTATATCTCCCTCTCAACTTCCGTTCGCACTTTTCGTAACGCATTCACCAGCTTACTCTCCAAGTCAAGCGTGCGTACAGAAGTTTTACTTCAAAACATCTTGAATCTTAGATTAGTCTTCGATTTGAACCACAAAATTTTTAAACATTACTGTTATAATCCTAATAATGTTGTCTATTTAGCGCTTTCTAGTGATTACACCATAAAACATTGTAAAACATTGTAGTTCAGTATAAAACATTGCGAAAATAAATACGGTTTATTTATCATTATTATAAATACGAGATTTATCACGTACCGTCTTATCGGTGCTTCGACCGTGTCTTGTTTCAATTCGTGAACCTTCATCAGGGTGAGTGCGAACCGCTCCGAATAACGTCTCGCACGCACTGCGCGGTGCGCGCAGCCGCCCTCTGCGTGCGAGTAGACGGGCGGGGTGGTGGCGATTGGTTCAACGAAGGCCCAGCTGGTTGACAGGCAGTGTCATCATCATCATAATCACTGCTGCTCTCTTCGGTAGTTCTTGGTACAGACAAACACACAACACTAACTATGTCTCTCCCAGGTTCACTCGCTCTTTTGTCACTTGCATCATGAAGACGATTGACGATTTATTTACTTTTAGGATAACTTTACGATTTAAATGAGCTCTAATGTGAAACTGCTCACGTCACCAGACGTCACCAAAACTGCTTCGCCTTTACAACAGTAACCGGTTAGGGCGCTGCAAGAAACATTAAGGTAACAAAATTCAATCAGAGATGTTATTCTTACGTCAGTGTCTAAGCATGTATTTCTGGCGAGATTTCTATTCAGGTAGGTATTTTCATGACAATACAAATAAAAATATACACTTTTTATTGAAAAAATAAACGCTTGCAAAGTTAGTTTATAAATAAATAAATATACCATCCGTACTTCACTAACAAAGTGAAATAATAACAAAATGAATCTCAGTTAGTTGTAATGTAAGCACCTTAATGTATTTATCACTATAATTTTATTACGGTCCATTCAAAACCATTTTAAAATTAAGTCTAATAAAACTATGAAGCTCGTTCAAAGTTGCCCAGCTTTTGTCTGTTAGCCACGTTTCGTTTGTCAGTCGCGGTTTTTATTCAAAAATGCAAAAATTACATTGTTGGCTAAAGGCACTCCGAACAGTCAAGAGCCATCTAGAAATGTCTATAGTCATCTGAATTTTGAAATGCAATTCTCGTAATTTTACTAAGAGATTTTGATATCACAATCTTGTTTCATGTGGTCTAAATGAAAACCAACGCTTCACCGATGAGCTACTCGAATCACACCCATGTTCTAATATTTTTGGCAGTTCAAGAGTTAAGGATATATGTATGTCCTGATTCGTTAATTTCTTAAGTATGGAGGTTTAGGTATTGTATTTGTATTGTATTTATTTCATCATCATCATCATCATATCAGCCGTAGGACGTCCACTGCTGGACAAAGGCCTCCCTCATTGATCTCCAGGAACTGCGGTTGGAAGCGGCCTGCATCCAACGCCGACCGGCGTTTCTTACCAAGTCGTCTGCCCATCTTGTGGGTGGACGTCCTACGCTGCGCTTGCCGGTCCGTGGCCTCCAATCGAGAACCTTTCGGCCCCATCGGCCATCTGTTCTGCGCGCTATATGGCCTGCCCATTGCCACTTCAACGTGCTAATCCGTCGGGCTATATCGGTGACTTGAGTTCTCCTACGTATCTCCTCATTTCTGATTCGATCCCGTAGAGAAACCCCGAGCATAGCCCTCTCCATAGCTCGTTGAGCGATTCTGAGCTTATTCATAAGGCCAATAGTGAAGGACCACGTCTCGGTTCCATATGTCATCACTGGTAACACACACTGATTGTAGACTTTCGTCTTAAGGCACTGAGGTATGTTGGACGAAAAGACGTTGCGAAGTTTCCCAAACGCTGCCCATCCGAGTTGGATTCGACGATTGACCTCTTTCTCGAAGTTGGACCTACCTAATTGGACTGTTTGTCCTAGGTATACATACGCGTCGACAACTTCAAGAGCCGAGTTCTCAACTATAACTGGGGCAGGGACGACATGGACATTCGACATGATTTTCGTCTTGTCCATGTTCATTTTAAGTCCTACCCGTTGGGAGACTCGATTGAGGCCTTCGAGCATCGTGCTGAGCTCTTCCATCGACTTTGCCATGCCCACAATATCGTCGGCAAACCGAAGGTGAGTGATGTATTCGCCGTTAATATTGATGCCCAGTCCTTTCCATTCCAGAAGCTTGAAGGCATCTTCCAATGCGGTCGTAAACAGTTTCGGAGAGATGACATCTCCCTGTTTTACGCCTCTTTTTAAGGGAATCGCCTTCGAGCTCTGTTCGTGTACTCGGACTGACATAGTGGCGTTTTTATACAAACACTTCAACACTTCGATGTACCGATAGTCAATACGGCATCGTTGGAGAGACTCAAGCACTGCCCATGTTTCGATCGAATCGAAGGCTTTCTCATAGTCCACAAACGCGAGACATAGCGGCAAGTTATACTCTTCGGTCTTCTGTATGACTTGCCGCAGCGTATGTATGTGGTCTATGGTACTGTAGCCTTTACGGAACCCGGCTTGTTCGGGAGGCTGGAAGTCATCAAACCTGCGTTCGAGACGGTTCGCGATGACCCTCGAAAACAGCTTATAAACATGGCTCAAAAGCGAGATGGGTCTGTAATTCTTAAGCAAGGTGTTGTCACCTTTCTTGAAGAACAGAACCACCACGCCTCCGTTCCATGCTTTTGGCGTCGTACCTTCAAGCAAGCCGGAATTAAAAAGCTTCTGAAGGACTTTAAGTACCGGTGATCCACCCGCTTTCAGAAGCTCTGAAGTGATTCCGTCCTCACCCGGCGCCTTGTCGTTCTTAAGCTGCTTCAAGGCCATCCTGATCTCATACAGGCTGATATCCGGAATATCTTCGGTATAATGTCGGGTCAGTTTGGCTCTTGGGTTGTTGGCCGCACTGCAAACAGGTTTAGTGACCGAATCGTAGAGCCGTCCATAGAACTTTTCAACTTCCCTTAACACTTCCGCTTTACTTGACGTTATGCTGCCATCTTCCCTCTTCAGCTTCGTCATGCGGCTCTGCCCAATAGAATTATCTCTCGCGAATACTTTGGAGCCTTTATTCCGCTTTATCGTATCTTTAATACGAGATGTATTAACGTACGAATATCGTGCCGCAAGGATTTTCAAATCTTTCTATTGAGCTGCCTATGTGACTGAGCATCATCGGGAGACTGCAGTTGCAAAGAACGTCGATCAGCCATGAGGTTAAGGGTGTCATCAGAGAGTTTCTGAGGTCTATTGGTACGAGGGGTCTTAAAGAACTGGGACCCCACCGTATGGACGGTTTCTACGAACCTGTTATTGATCTCGTCCACTGGTGCATCTACTTCTAGACAGTCAAAGCGATTTGCAAGTTCGAGTTGAAAGCTCTCGAGGTTTTGGATATGTGCGCGAGTGGGTCGGAGCGTAGATTTTATCAAACGGGACCTTTCAAGTTTAACGTTCATATTCAATGTGGCTCTAACAATTCGGTGATCACTGCCGGTTTTCACCCTGTGAATCACAGAGACATCATTGAATATCCGTTTCTTGTTGGTCAAGATGAAATCAATCTCATTTCTCGTGGAACCGTTGGGACTCATCCAGGTCCATTTCCTGTGAGGCGGCTTCTGGAAAAAAGAAGTCATCATAAAGAGTCCTTCTTTCTCCAGAAAATCGGCCAGCCTCTGTCCCCTGGGGTTCCGTTGCCCATATCCAAATTGCCCCACTCTCAACTCATCATCGCATCTCATGCCTAGCTTTGCATTGAAGTCCCCCATAACAACAATAAAGTGAGTTTTGTTCGTATGTATGGCTCTACTGATGTCCTCATACATAGACTCTACTTCTTCATCTGGGTGTGAAGAGGTCGGCGCATATACCTGAACGACCTTCAGCGAATATCGCTTAGATATTCTGAGTGTCAGGTACGCGACCCTGCTCGACACACTGTCGATGGTGATAATGTTGTTGATGAGTGACTTGTGAACGAGAAACCCAACACCACCTTGGGACTGTTGGTCGCCCTCCCGGTAGTATAGCAGGTTACCAGACTTAAGGGATATCGTGTCCTCACCCTCTCTACGGACTTCTGATAACCCCAAAATGTCCCAGTGTAATCTACTAATTTCTTCTTCCAGCTCAACAATCTTTTCGTCTGTCCTCAAAGTGCGGATGTTGTGTGTTACCAGGGCCAGTGGTCGTCGTAGTGTTTGGTAGCCGATCGTCTCCCGGGGATTCTTAGCACCCCTGGCCCCGCCGTTACCGTGACTGCTACCGTAGCCAGGATTAGCGGGGCCGCCGGGGACTCGGGGCCTGGTTTTAAGTTGCACTATATCCATAAGGGGGTTGTTGCCATACTCGCCACGCTTGGCAGGCGGGTTGGCGAGCGCAGTATAGGTATTGAAAACACGAAAAGACGCTGCTGCCCATCTTTCGGAGGTATCCCTTAGCAGACTCCTACTGCATCCACGGGCAAGAGCGGAGGGGCAACATTCTATTGCCGGCGCCCCACGGCCTGTATTTATTTATTCGACAAAAAGTTACATACAAACAGTAATATAAAAATAACTGTAATCTTAAAATTTATACGTAAAATTATGATTTTTAGTGAAGCCTTTGGAATACCTTGATGAAATTTTTAATAAGCAGTATTAACTATAAATATTTTAAAAACCGATAATAAAAAAATCTGTGTTCTTTATCAGGTAAATGACATCAAAATTCTTCATACATTTTTTCAGCCAGATCAAGTGTGTAACTTGATGAGACAGATGCATCGTCTGTAAAGTCCTCGTGATAACTCAGTAGTTATTTTGGGTTGTTGTGGATGTCTGTGATTTACAAATGACGAAGCGGTTGTTTTGATTTTGATGAGATAGATATGTCTTGAGCGGGATCTACAGCAACAACACATAGAATAACACAAAGTTTAATATGTATTCGAGTACCGCACGTTAATAAATACATATTGGAAAATAACTCTAAGTTTCATTATTATAATATTACCTAAATGTTAAAAATCCTGATGACCGAAAACATCTTTGACGACGGATCTCGTACTAGGATAAGGATTTCAACTTCAACCCAAAATACAAAGCTAACTTTTGTAGCGACCCTCGCTTTTGTGTTGACGAAGCGAAATTTTATAGTCCATTCATAGTTACGCCTCTCAGTTAATGTAACTTGCATACAAAGACCCTGAAACGAAAGTTTGTCGCTATAATAACCCTTGGATAAGCTTGCTATGAGGCTACGTTGTCAACCCCTTTCTTTATTGATGGTAGCCAAGCGCTTGACCACTTCCTCACCTGATGGTAAGTGAAGGTGTGATCGAAGATGGAGTACGCTTGCCTAGAAAGAACCTATTCACTCTGGACTTGAAGACTCCAAGATTATACTGGTTTGGAAAAACATACGCCGGATGTGAGATCCACTCCTTACTTGTGCTAACAAGAAAAGTTGAAGGTCTTAGTTCCCTAGTCTAGATCGCTGGTTGATGTCCTTCCGTAAAGTTGGTTGTATTTTCAAAATCCAGAAGCCAATATTTCGGCCTATTAAGACCATGGCATTTAACAATGGACAACCCGAGTAAAGTTTAGCTTTGATCACTGGACAGATTGTAGCATCCTTTGTGAAAGTTAACTTACTAATTGAGTTGACGGCCACGGTAAAATTGAATAACATATTTTTTGCGGCATAATTTAAATTAATTAGTTGACACGCTTGGTACGAATAAGTAACAAGGCCACGATTTCAGGCCTTAACGTGAAAAGCTAAATTGGCAAGCCCGCAAACTGGCTGAGCATAACCTTGGAAAATCAACTTCAAGGATTTAGAATGTTATCTGGAAACGCGGCGAGAAATACGACGAATAGAAAAGTTTTTGCTTTTGAGTGCATTTATAAATTTAAGATAATCCGAAACAGTTTACCCTATATACATAATAAACAGTTTTTACTACAAATATAATTACTATTACTACTTATTAGACTATATTGTTGGGCAAAGGGCCCCCCGCATTTCCGCCACTCACAGCGGTCCAGTACCACAGTATGCCAGTCCCTTTCAAAGGCGCTCAGCTCGTCCCGCCACCTCCGGCATGGTCTGCGGCGGCATCGCTTTGCTGGCTCAGGGCTCTATTTCGTGGTTATTTTGGCCCACAGCTCGCTAGAGATGTGTCAGACGTGACCGGCCCGTCTAATTATAAAATTAATTATATTTATTAATATAACAAAATCAATAACTATGTGGACTGCCGTTATATCAGTCTCTTGTTGCTATAACTTTGTGTTTATAAATCAAATCAAAATCTTGATTAGTGAAAACAGGTATCAGGGATCTTACAGTAGTTAAATGTACACTGTGATTTACTCTATCTATACATACTCTCTAACATTAGGAAATTGGGTAAATGGGAATATCCCACACCCAATTGTTGGCTATAGTCTCTATTTTGTCGGGGGTTTTCTCTAGGCATACAATATCGTACAGAGATAAACGAATTCTTAAAACGTAAAAAAAAATAAAGCATATGACACTCTATATCTTTATATATATATATATATATATGTAAAATAAAGTCGTGTTAGTTACACTATTTATAACTCAAGAACAGCTAAACCGATTTGGCTGAAAATTGGTGGGGAGATAGCTTAAAACCAGGAGACGGACATAGTATACTTTTTATCCCGTTCTTAGAACCAAGAGACGGACATAGGATACTTTTTATCCCGTTCGACCGCGTTTCCGTGTGACGTGACATAAAACCTCAAAGAGAATACAAGTCACTATAAAACGTGGTATAACCAAAACGCATCTGACATGGAATAACAAAACGCAAATGACAGCTAAACGTAATTTTGTCTATTGTTAAGTATGGTTGTAAAATGATGGCCGGGGATAACAATTGACAATTCTACCAGGGTGACGTATATTGACAGCCAGCGTTATATGCATATCAAGGCGGTACAAAGTTCGGCGGGTCAACTAGTTTCTCATCATCATCATTATCATCTTATCAGCCGTAGGACGTCCACTGCTGGACAAAGGCCTCCCTCATTGATCTCCAGGAACTGCGGTTGGAAGCGGCCTGCATCCAACGCCGACTTGCGGTTCTTACCAAGTCGTCTAACCATCTTGTAGGTGGACGTCCTACGCTGCGCTTGCCGGTCCGTGGCCTCCACTCGAGAACCTTCCGGCCCCAACGGCCATCCGTTCTGCGCGCTATATGGCCTGCCCTTAGTTTCTCATAAATAGCTTTAAATGTTAGGTATCTAAAATTTCAAAAAGTCGAAAGAAACTGTTTCGTGTAAGTAAGGGCTATGCATTTTGGAAATTAATTAAGATACATATCAGTTGTATTAGGGTGCGTTCAGTAAATACCCAACCGAAAACCATAAACAATTTCCATTAAATAAATTTATTTTTGCGGTTTTAGTATTTATTATTTCCAACCACATAATAAATCGCCGTAATACCTAATATGTTCACTAATTGCCAACATAAACCACGTTCTGCGGACATAAATAGACGAAAAGAAAAATAATTCAATAACCACACGCCATTACTGGGGTATAACATTCATGTTCGCTAATTCTCATCACTCTACTATCGAAAGGGACCTAAAATACCTGTCAAGTGCAATAAAAGGGCCGAAACGACATAAATCGTAAAACGTCCAAGCCACATCCAGTAATTATTTATATTGCTTGTGATATATTTTTTGAACCCGCAGCGTTTTTTAATTGTACCCAATTAACTTTATTTCTGCCCTTAGCTTGGGAAAGCCAATTACATTAGGTTGGTACTGAAACCGCGGAAATTGGAGAAAATATACAAACAATTAAATTTATTTTTCGCTAAGAAATTTTAGTAGGTATTAGAGAGGAAATTCATAAAGATTGCCGGAAGCTATTGCCTATTAAATATGCGTTGATTTGTGTTGTTATTCTGTAAATATAATATACTAGCTGTTGCCCGCGGCTTCGTACGCGTTACACTACTAAATAGGTTTAAATCATTTATTCTCAAAAAGATAACAATGATCACTTACATGAAAATCAGTACACATAGAAAAGTTAATGTAATTCGTTCGAGTTATGTAGGTAGGTACTCAATTAACGCATTATCTATATATATATAAAAAATGAATTGCTGTTCGTTAGTCTCGCTAAAACTCGAGAATGGCTGGACTGATTTGGCTAATTTTGGTATTGATTATTTGTGGAAGTCCAGAGAAAGTTTAAAAAGTGAATAAATATGAAAATGCTAGGAATTAAATAAGAAAAAACAATTTGGGTTTTCCTTCGATGTGTGCCTCGTCGTTCAGAAATCAAATTGAAAGAATAGTTTAAAATGAACGACGGCGACGTTTAAAATTAAATGTACCGGCGACGTACATTGGCAGCCCGCGTCATATGCATGTCCAGGGGCGGTACGAAGTTCGGCGGGTCAGCTAGTTAGTTATATAATTGTTATAAATGTTTATATGTACAGAATAATAACACAAATCAACGTGATAATTTGTTGTGAAGAACATTTAGGAAGTTAAGCAGGATTATGCGTATACCTGTTAAGTATTCTCTAACATTTGCTGACAGATATCGTAAGTTGTTCGTTTATCCGTACGCGCGGATATTTTTCATTTTAATTTATAAATCTCTACAAAGTTTGTTTCATACTAACTAGTTATTATTCTTGGTCGGCCAACTCGAGTCGAATCACCCTTCGGTCGCGTGTACTAAGGAATGCAGACCGGAGTGTATTCGCAACTTTTTGCAACCCTGCAAAATCTTGCACCAATGTAAATCTTTGTTTTTGTGAAATAGATGTAATAGTAATTTATAACACATTTGCTCGTAATGGGTCTCTTATTTCACCAATTTCAATATCGTAATGTATGTCATAGTCATTACGTACTTGTGCGTTATTGTAATGTAAAACGCACGAGTTTGTTAAAACGTACGGTTTATCAAGATGCTCCGTCTAAAACTAACGTTACTTTTTTAAATCATAGCAAAGAGTTTTTATGTCAGAAAAGTGGTCAACATTTTATGAATAAAATTAACTTAGGGAGATAAAATATAAAAAATAAACATTTAATGCTTTAATTTTGACATTAAATTACAACCATTTATCTGTAACAAAAATAAAAAACTATTAATTTAATTTATTAGTAATACTGGCAGTTTTTGTGTCTTTGCCTTAAAAAAAGCGCTGATGCGCGCGCATCGCTAATTTGTGAACAAGTAAAAATTATTCCGCGCGCTTTTTCTTTTCGTTTGTTCTTTTCATTCGTTAAGAAAGTCTGAGTTTTATTTATTTCCTTGCAAATATATCCTCGCAATAAAAACGTCGTATGACATATGTGCGCTTTGATAATTACAGCCTCTGATTTCTTGTAGCCCTCGCCTACGGCTCGGGCTAGCAATATCGCCTCGGCTGTAACTTTCTACTTACCGCACTTACGAGTATATCATAATGTACTATTATGCGGCGGCATCAACGCTGTACCACACGCGTGCATATTAACTGAAAACAGTTGTCATTTTGTGTGTGATGGCTTCAGTTCGATAACAGAGAATACGCGCTCATATTACGAATGTATTTTAGGTGGTTTTTTGTCCGTTGAGCGTGAAAAAAAAAAGAAATATAGATTTTTTTTAAATGGAATGACGTCTGGTGTGGAGATCTTATTGTGTACGGTTGTTTTTTGGAGAATTCAGATCAGTTGTGTTTTGGAAAATTGAGATTATTAAAGAAGTTGTTTGGAGACCAAACCAATACTGCGACGAGAGAGGACAATACAATCTCAGTTGGCGCCTGCGGCCACTTCTTTTCCTCTGGAGCGGCGAAGCGACTAAGGTGGGGTTCTCATCCTTTGCAATTTCGTAGTGATCCTGTAATCTGGTGGACAGCCCTTGGCGAAAACACTCGCAAGCCCCACCCAATTACTTTCTTGTCGCGATCTGCGCTGCATCTGCCGCATGAACATCCGCATCGATTATTGCGGATGCAGGTGTCCAAATCGATGCGGAAGCTCCGCATTTGCGGACGCGGTTGCGAATATTCGGAACATCTCTGCTACAAAGTACTAAAGATTGGATATGTGTATTCAGTATCTGGCTAAAACAACAGCATGTTTTAGATAATTATCTATACTAATATTATAAAGAGGAAAGATTTGTTTGTTTGTTCGTATTGAATAGGCTCCGAAACTACTAGACCGATTTAAAAGTTCTTTCAGGCTGCACTATCTCCGGGTGACTGCGCAGAAGGAGGGTAATGTTTTTATTGAAAAACTACGTGTGCGAAGCTGCGGATTGGTCAGCTAGTATTTAGATACAGTTTTTACTTGTACCTATCCTTTTTAGATAATGATAAAAAGTGGTAAAGTTTGTTCTATTTAAGTTTGTAGTTTTGACCTCAAAACTACTCAACCGGTTCTGAAAATTCTTTCATTGATTCTGAGCCACGATATTCATTTTTAAAGGCTATATTTTATTGTGATAATATACGTGCTAAGTCGCGGCGTACCAGCTAGTTATTAATAAACTTACGTATAACCAATTTAAAATGGATGCCAAAACCATTAATAAACTAGTGGTTCGCCCCGAACTGAGATCTCGCGTCTACGTCTCCCAAAACACAAAAGAAAATATTCTTAGGGCGGCTCGCGCAACGTTGCTAAATCGTATTTAGTGGCTAAATATAATTTAAGGAGTTGTGAAATCAAACAAATCCGTAAAATTTAAACAGTTTTAGTCGCTAAATACGTTTAGGGATCGTTTTGCAAGCCGGCCTTAATCTTTGACTAATAAAATATGTCCACGAAATCCAACCAAAATACTTGACCCACAGTTTCATTCAAATTACAGGTGACGGGAATTCATGTAATATGGATATTATTTTTTGGGGTACAAATTGCATTTAATTTAGATTTCAGACTTTTGCCTATATTTGTGTCACTTAAGCTACACGCATACTAAATTACTGCACTGTGGGGTCACTGGTGTACCGTGTGAATTTTGTCAAAGTTTAGTTTTAATTATGGCTAATAACTCAAAAACTATAAAAAACTTACGTAAAATAAAAACGGAATCGAAATTTACTAATGAATACGTTTCATTTGACGTCCTCTTTGACCAATTAGCCTCATTTTCATTTTTTTACCTCTCTTGAACCCCAATATCTCAACAACCCCCTCACATTTTTAGCTCATTTAGTCACACCAAATTGTGCTACCTACCTATGCATTCAATTTCACGATAATCGGATCAACGCTTCGAAAGTTATTCTCGGACAAACATACATACATACAACGCCGAGATTTGCCCAAGTTGATTTAGAGATCTCGCTTCGTTCGATCAATAAATAAATAAAACAATCAGCGCCATCTAGCCCCAAACTAAGCAAACCTTGTACTATGGGAACCAGATGACTGATAGAATACTTAAAAACACCAGACCCGGAACAAATACAATATATATATATTGATAACACCAGGTTATAAGTCAACTACCAAGGTAGGTATAAGTTACTTAACAATAATTTAAATTATACTTAATCTTAATAAATTCAGGATAAAACTCAAAGGTAAAAATATTTGTAGATCATGCAAACATATGGTCCGCGGCGGGAATCGAGCCTGCAACCTCCTACGTCTCAGCCGGCTATTCGTCCACTCCGCCACGGAGGTCGTCAAATCTGTCATTTGGACAGTTTTGCAATGCAATATATGGTAATGATTTTTAACATCATTTTGGATAGGTTAAACATAGCTGACTGTAGTACCTATTATGACGCAAATTCTGTACAAACTATGTATAGGTTCAGTTATTGAATTGGTTGGTTGGACGGCCTGTTCCCAACAGCGGCCAATTACTTCAGACAACAGCCTCTTCTACTGCTCGGCTTGCTTTATTATCCAGGCATTAATTATAACTGCTGGGATTTTGTGAAATAATAACTGGAAAAATAAGCTAAGACATAACATCCTTATTTCCATAGGACGTTCAAAGACTCCATTCCATCCATTCCTATTTCCAGACCGATCTTTACGGTTTGTATTTGACTTCTTCCAGCAACCTTTATCAGGTCGCCCGTCTCTCATCTTGTTCATACAGATCCTGTCCATCCAAAGGTTGTCTGGAAGAGATCGCTCTTAGCGATAAGGTCACCAATTGTACCTATGATTTAAACACTATTTTTTGGTTTTTTTGGTTAATTTACATACTAATGGTGTGCAATATAGATATCTATCTAGTGGGGGTCGTTCTGAGCTGCTCATATATTTTTATATATATATATATATATATATATATACTATAAAAAAACTATATATATATATATATAATATAACTAATAACTATATATATTTTTTTCGTTTATTTGTGGAGAAACAGGCTTACGGCTCACGTGATGGTAAGCGGTCACCGTCGCATATTGACACCGGCAACACCCGGGGTATTGTCGATGCGTTCCCTACACTGTAGAAACCTCTTTACTTTTCTCTTGAAGCGTGCCATGTCGTAGCCTAATGAGAAAACCTCAGATAATAGCTCATTCCACATCTTGCAAGTATAGGGTAGAAAAGATCGCGTGAAGCGTGTGGTGCGCGATACCCAATTGTCGATTATATGCCCCGATATTTATATGTTACGCTTAAAAAAGTAATTTTACGAAAAAAACATTTAAATTTTAATACTACAAAAGTGCTGATAATCTTCGGATCAGCTCACCTGATCTTCATCAGACATAGCTAAGAACTATCTCAATTAAACTAGCTTTTTATTAAAAAAACCCGCGTTCAAATCGGTCCATCTATTTGGGAATTATGATGCCATATACATATAGACAGACATAGGCGTCAAACATAATACCCCTATTTTGACACACAACGAACGTTGGGCACATACCATGGACTGCAGACAGTCGAAGGCGGCTCTGCTGGCCGTCTCGCCACGACTGACTACGACTGACAAAGACTGGACCTTCGAATCATCGTGAGGACCCTACAGGACATTGTCCCCTGAACAAACACCTGTACATCATCGGAGCAACAGACAGTCCACTCTGCAGTGGATGTCTCACTGAAGAAGAATCAGCTGCCTACGTTGTCCTGGAATGCCCACGCATTCCACGCAGTAACGAGGTATGTGGAAAAGGGAGTCCACCAACATACCACGCGGGCTGCCAATGTACGTCTCCGGTAGAATTGTCAATCGGCCATCATTAGCTGCATCTACGTATGTGAAAATGATATTTTTTAAAGTTCTTTCTGCATGTTTTTTCCGTTATTTTAATAGTTATTCTGCTATTCGGGGCGGAGACAAATCCAACAAATCAAAGATCATCGAAATCGGTTCAGCCGCTCTTGAGTTATAAATGGTGTAACTAACCCGACTTTGTTATATATATATATATCAATCATTATCATCCACAGCCTGACTTCACCCATTGTTGGGTATAGGCCTCCTCAAGTTTGTGCCATCCGCCATGATGTCGTCCTACTCTTCTATACCAGCTCCTCGGCCACCATTCAGTCACTGCTCTGCTCCATCTGTCATTACCAAGTCTAGCCAAGACCATTTGAGCTCCATAACTCCCAACGTCATGAACCTATATACATAGAAGGTATAAGTGTCGTCATGAAGAGAGTGTAAAAAACTAGAAAAATACACACTCCGGGTGCGCCGATTAAAAACAGCGAAAGGCGAACAAAGTAACAGTTAAAACAGTAGGTATTTGTACCTATACGAAGATGTATAGACATAGACAACCATTTATTTACGACAATAACACACAATACAATTACACTTTAGAACAGAGAAAACGAAAAAAATTAAATAGTAGTGATAAAATATATAAACAAAAGATAACTAGGTAAATAGATATATACATTTATTTCGACACAAGTAAATAACACACAGAAACTACATACAGTGGATAATTAAATACAGAAAATAAAAACACGTTAACATATACAATAAAATAGAAGTAAAACAAAATATACGTATCCAGTCACTATGAGCCCTGTGCTGAAAAAGGCTCAGCATTATGCTGAGCAATACACTTATTGCTCAACGCTGGTTTTCAGCCATCAAACCTGCATTGACGTCACGGACGCCAGTTAAAGTGCCTTACTTAGAAAAAACAATAACATAAAAATAATAATTTTTAGAAGAATAAAAACAAGTGGCCTGCCCAACAAATTGTACCTACCTACCTTAGATGAGTATATATGCTGAGATGCTATATGTATGTCATTGTAGTAAAACGCAGCCAACAATTAAGTTATTAATAAAAATAATATAAAAATAAAAACAAGTAATAAGGGCACGAGGTTATAGAGAGCTATATAAAATAAATATTATTTAGATTTATGTTGCCCAGCTGTATTTGGGCTCTGTGTAAATGGGCCTCGGCACTGTGCCTGCCGTAATGGTAAGCGCTGGTATTCTGCCGAGACCGCTCCATTGCGTATGCGATCGTATCGAGGTCTCCAAACTTAGATCCATCAGCGTAAATGTTACGAATGAGTTATTAGCATCAGATTAAAACCAGCTTAAAAGAGGAACAGCTACACCACTTATAAAAATAAATCGTACTTACTAATGTAGGGCCAAACCAAAACACTGACAGCCCAGCGAATAAACATTTAAAGCGACGGTGAGCGGGGTACATAGCTCAAAAAACTGAATACTCTTGGGGCACAAAGATGCTGTGTCACGTCTTGCCCTATATTAGCACGACCAGGATGACTGGTAGATAATGCTATTCGCATTAAGTCCTAGCACTATTCTGTTTTGTGTGAAAGTATTAAATAAATAAATAATGATTCTTGAGTGGAGACCACTAACTGGAAAGCGCAGCAAAGGACGACCCCCATTTGATGGAAGAAGACTTTATAAGCCGTTAAGTGACGATTTCATGCGGTCTGCACCTCACACTGAAAACGTATGATGGATGCATATGTTGAGCAATGGCCTATGAGCCCATTGCTCCCTCGGCCAACATCAGCATATCCTGATTCTTGACGGACGGTGGCTTGGGTTGGCCAAACAACCACTATCGGGACGATCTTGTTACTTTCAAGAAAGAGTGGTGTGTAACTGACAAAAACAGGGACATATTTGTCCCCGTTTTTGTCAGCAGCAGACGCAGAATAAGACCGCCATTGTACCTTTATTTAATGTTTATTTCCAATAATACTGTATTTTTGTTTGGTATGCAATAAAGAGTATTTAATTCATTCATTCATTTCATTCATTTAGAATATGAAATATTAGGAAAAAATTTAAAGTCGTTATTTTTAGTACTTATGTGAGCGGCTTTTATTTGAATGTTTTTTTGTTGCTCGATCCCGCTGGGGTGGTCACATGAAAATGTTAATTCATACTGAAAGGCGGTTTTTTGATTATCTATACTAATATTATAAAGAGGAAAGATTTGTTTGTTTGTATTGAATAAGCTCCGAAACAACTGGACCGATTAAAAAAAAATTTTCACTGTTGGGATGCTACACTATCCCCGGGTGACATAGGCTACTTTTTACCCAACTGTGGAGAAGGAGGGTATTTTTTTATTGAATAAACACGCGTGCGAAACTACGGATTGGTCATCTAGTGAGTTATAATGTTATTGATTCAATGAAAATTTTTTAATATATTTTTTTTATTTTATTTTTTATTGACGATATTCAATCGCTTGACCACTGCCTCACCTCATTATTTTATCAAGCTGAATTAAAGTAAATGGATATTGTATAAAATCACATATGCAAGACATAGCAATTAAATTAGAACAACATTACCTATGATACGATTGGAGGCCGTATTGCTAGTATTGGATCTCTATCAGACAACCTTTTGAATGGACTGTGTTATTACTGAACATTAGGTAATATTATTGAATATTAGCAATAACTTGGCTCATTACCTGGGCATAATACCGCGTAACGTGATAACGTTTAAACTAGGTTTGCCATCGCCAAATGTTGAAATCCAGGGTGTGAAGGTAGAAAAACCAGGACATTTCGGTTTAAAACTAAGACGCATTATTGTGTTTGGAATCCTCATGGGAGCTCGTTTAAGCTTTTACTGCAAAAGCTTTCCACGTTGCTACTTTCTTTATAAAAAGTGTCGACCTTCACACGCGAGGCGCGGCCCGATTGGAGACAGTAGTGATACGTGAATTTTACACAGGACCTTTCATATCCCAGGACGCTACCTAAAAACTATCCTGGACAGCTCAGGACACCCCAAAAAACAGGACATGTCCTAGGAAAACAGGACGGTTGGCAACCCTAGTCTATACCCAGCAGTTAGGCTGCTTTTCCACCAGAGATGTGCTATGCAGCTATGCTGCGAGAATGTAAAAGCTAAGTTATGAAACTATAAGACCGTTTCCACTGATATTAAGCTATGTAGCGGACCGAGTAAGATGTGCTATGCGCCGCCGCAAAGTAGCTGTGCGAGGAAGTTGCGCAGCTGTCGTTCAGCAGAAGACGATGGCATGTCTACTTTCAGTGACATACGCGGACCTACTGAGTACTCTGCTCTTCACATAGCTACTACTCGCGACCATCCATAGCACGCATCCATAGCATGCATCCATAGCACGCATCCTTCCATATAAAAAACATAGCTTAGTTTTTTTTTATTATTCATTACCGAATCAACAGCACTTGTTAACAATGTAAACAATCCTTATAACTAATGGTTAATGCTAATAACAGATTCTCAATTTATAGACTTAACTTTTAAGAAATTAGTCACCTAGAGAAAAAGATTAAAAAACATAGTATATTAATTAAATTTTCAAAGATTTTACTAATTTAGTAGGTACGCAGGTAGTTAATTTAGTAAGGTAAGGTTAGTAAGTTAATTTGGCAGTTACTTGAATCCGTTTCCACCAGTGCTATGCCATGTGAACCAATGAATATGATTGGTGGATATCAAACGCAGCCATAGCAACGTAGCATAGCACGTCTCTGGTGGAAAAGCAGCCTTATGCGGTGGTCGACGTGGGCTAATTAGAAAGATACATTATAATATAACTGAGCCATTATAGTTTACACTGTGATGCCCTAATTTCGGTTCGGTTTTGTTAATATCTCACGTAAGCCCGTAGAGAACCGACCGTTTTGATTTTAAACTGTTGTTTAATCGTAATTTCAGAAGCAATCCGTTACTCAGGTATTATGACCACAAGCGGCTTAGTGTCGTGTACATCTACTCTTGGATATAAAATGAGCCAGAAATTCCCTGGAGGATTGCTGCCTTAATTATGGAATTTTAAATTGGTCGTGGCTTTAAATGTTACGTAGAGATAAGCTGGTTCACGTCACATTTGTAGAAGGTATACACGAGCTAAGTCTTTTTGGAAGGTTCGTTCAGTATGGATCAAGAGAATTTAGATGCTATCATTGCCGAAGGCATTCCTTTGAAATATAACTTTTCCTTTGGTTTTCTTTCACCCTGCTTTCATGTTAGCTAAATGTTTTGACTGGTTATTTACTGCAGAGTCAAAGCAGATTACTCATAGATAGTTCAGACGTATATATTCACATATGCCAGTCAAGTTGCAGTACTGGATATAGTTACTAAACTAGCAATCAACTCAGTTGCTGCAACTGGCTGTTGTAAGCAAATAAATACACTTAATTTCCAGATAATATTGCTAAAATATAACTCTCTGTGTCAAGGGAATTGACAGGATTCGGAACACCTCGCTGCGCTCAAGGACCGGCTTCGCTGACGTCGGTATCAAGGCTGCCAAGTTGTAGTGGGATTAAGCGGGTCATGTCTCCCGCATGCAGCCAAATAGGTGGGCTAAGGTCGTAACTGGATGGATCCCTGTTGATGGAAAGCGACACCGTGGAAAGGCTAAGAAGCGGTGGCGTATTGATTTGGACGCTTTTTATAAGGACTGGCGGGATTTGGTACAAGATCGAGAAAAGTGGAGAGATGAGGGGGAGGCCTTTTCCCAGCAGTGGGACAGCATAAGCTAGATAAAAAAATCTCTAATGCCGCAAAAGTTTTATTCTCGGTTCACACGAGGAAGACAATCTTTATTGGTTTGATTCTCTTATCATAATCGTACCGTTTCAAAAGACTCGTTTTCTTTTTGAGAGAACTGTTGCGATTAATAAGTTTTTATTTAAAAATGATACTAAACAGTACCGCATACTCAAGCATTATTGCATCCTGCAACGTAATCATTATCATTATATTCGCCACTGAACGTAGGCCTCCAGAGCTCATAGATTTCCAGAGCAACAAACCGATCTTGTGAGATCAGGTCATCTTTCCATATAGTGGGGGGGGGGGGGGGGGGGGGGGGGGAAGGGCATCCTACGTTGTGGACACTGATCATCGTCGACTCTGTAAGACGCACAAAAGTAAGGAAAGACGTGGACGCGCGGATGTCATTGTTCTTGTTAGATAGTATATTATAGTATTTCCATTTCTTTATTTTCTCGATGACAGCTCCTGTGAAAACTTGAACGAGCGTCTTTTTTACATTATGTATGCATTATTTTACAAAAATATGACGCTTACGCACGTACAAGGTTATACCAGAGTCGGAGAAACTGATAGGGATTAAGCTATATAAAGGTAACACGATAACAGACCCGATATTTTTTACAAAATGTAAGAAACTAAAATACTGCTGGATACTTTTGTACAAATGTAATAACTAATATTATATTTCATTACAAGATGTTACACGTATTGATTCTTGATTGATAGGTAATGCCAACTTCTTTAAAATTTTCGAAGCTGTTGTAAAATAAGTAGGTATAGGTAGGTACTCGACAATGAAACGAAATAATTATAACGACAGGTAATCTTTATTTATTTATTTTAATCAAAATCTGATGAATCGTCACTGGCACTCGATATCATTACTTATTTGGTCACAATACTACAACTATCAAATTAGAACTGTAATTGAGAAAATATAGAAATGGAAATAGTATACTGGTTCTCTCCGAGCTGAGATCTCGCGAGTCTCCCATAAAAACTTATATAATATTATTCGTAATCTTTGATTATCAAAATATTGACACGAAATAAACAACCACCTTACTTGACCTACAGATTCATTCAAATTACAGGTAACGGGAGTCAATGGATTTTCGTTGACTTTTTGGGGGTACAAAATGCAGTTATTCTGGATTTCAGACTTTTGCCCACATTTGTGTCACGAATAATAAATTTCAGCATTGTGGGGTCACTGATGTACCCTGTAAATTTTGTCGAAGTTTTGTTTTTACTATGGCTAATAACTAAAAAATTACAACGATTAAACAAAAAATAAAATCAGGGTTGAAATGTACTAATAAATATGTTTCATTTGACGTCCCACTTGACCTACTAGTCTCATTTTCATTTTTTTACCCCTCTTGAACTCCAATATCTCAAAAATCCTTTAACATTTTTAGCTCATTTATTCACACCAAAACTGTGCCATCACTACCTACTTAAGTATCAAATTTCACGATAATCGGATCAACGCTTCGAAAGTTATCCTCGGACAAACAAACATACATACATACAACGCCGATTTGCCCAAGTTGATTTGGAGATCTCGCTTCGCTTGATCAAAAATACCAGCTTGCTACCCTAAGACTCGATAGAACGTAGAGCTTTAAGGCTTATAGGTGAGCAATTTATGGCGGAGACTAAGACCCAAAGTCTCGAACACCGCCGTAAAGTTGCAAGCCTATCGATCTTTTACAGAATACATTTTGGGGAATGTGCCCAGGATCTGATCCCGCTGCGATCTCTTTTCCATCAGAGGACAAGCAGGTGCACGGCTCAGTACCATCCGTCCCAAGTTGATATACCACCCATTTTCCAAAACGGTGTAGGTTTTGGTTCTACGTTGTTGATGCACACAGCTAAGGTATGAAACACTTTGCCGTCGTCTGTTTTTCCTAAAGAATACAATCCGGGCGTCTCTAAGGAAAGAGGTAATACCTAGGTTTCTTCTTGATCTTCGTACTTCATGTTAGACTACATCATCGCTTACCATCAGGTGAGATTGTAATCAAACGAAGATCTATCAAGCTTAAAAAATAAAAAATAAAACAGCCACAGTCAGACATAGTCTGATCCAATGCTAGGGTTTCCTGAGAATCGAGAATTTGCAAAAAATTGTTTGAACAAGTAGTACATAGTAAGAAGTAGGTACATAACTTTAACAGACGAAAAACACAATACATAATTTTAATACCCTAAGCAGCTACCAAATATACCAAGTTGCACAAGAATAGTTTAGGCGATAGTAGTTCTAACTAGAGCATATTCTAAACACACAACGACTTTAGTTGTAATTGAGTTACGTATCAGCAACAGAGTGTATTTTCCTTTCTGGTTCAGCGAATTTGTGACGCAATGCAGCCGCGCGACAGCGATACACTGAAACGTGCCGCTAAAAGTTGTCAAAAATTTTACAATATCTATACGTTTGATTAAATAGTAAAACCTGAAAATGTCCATAATAATATTATAAATGAGGCAGGCCGAGGAAACGTTGGCGTGACGACCTCGATACATTCCAAGATGGCTGGTAGGACGTGGCGAGTGATCGTGAGATGTGGAGGAACAGGGTAGAGACCTTTGCCCAGCAGTGGAAAAATATAGGTTAAAAAATATTGTAAATGCGACAATAACTCTGTGTGTTTGTTAGTTTGTTTGTTAAGCGGCTTTCAGACTACGCTATACGATTTTTCTTACGATTTTATTGTCCTCTTTTTATTAGATTTGTAAGAATATTGATTTAGGTTATTAGTTTGGTATACAGTGTTTTTTTAAACTGTAACAGTACGACAACACCCATAACCAGAGGAGATACAGGTGCAGTTTCTTTTAAAACATCAGCTCGTTTTTGAAGAAAAACATTTTGGCATAAAATTTTTTTTTTGGTCAAGTGTGAATAGCGCCTTAAAATGAATCAAGTTGGTAAAATTTTTTTTGATGCTGATCGATGCAGTCCTTTGTAAGGATCATTTTATTGTATCGAATGAAAAAAATATGAACAGCGGAAGTTAGTCAAATTTGATAAAAAGTATTCTCATAAAACAGGACAAACAAAATTCCTTCTACAAACATTTTATTAGATTCTAATTGCACATTAAAGAAATATTAATACTGTAGCAATTAAGAAGTTTAGGAACTCTCTGCTCTCATGAGCAATTCAAAAACATTTCGTATTTCAGAACAATTTTAAATTTCGAACATGGTTCTTGCACATGTCGGACTTTTATATCAGTCATTGCATCATCTTATTTGCCCTATCATGGCATTGTCAAATACGCAAAAAGTAGACTTAATTGAAGCATACTTCTTTAATGTGCAATTAAAATCTAATAAAATGTTTGTAGAAGGAATTTTGTTTGTCCTGTTGTATGAGAATACTTTTTATCAAATTTGACTAACTTCCGCTGTTCAGTTTTTTTTATCCGTTACAATAAAATGATCCTTGCAAAGGACTGCATCGATCAACATCAAAAAAAATAATTACCAACTTGATTCATTTTAAGGCGCTACTCACACTTGACCAAAAAAAATTTAATGCCAAAATGTTTTTCCTCGAAAACGAGCTGATGTTTAAAAGAAACTGCACCTGTATCTCCTCTGGTTATGGGTGCTGCCGTACTGTTACAGTTAAAAAAAACACCCTGCTTATTAGGTTTATTTCGGTACTTATTTATTTATGTATTAGAATGATAAGTATTTCTTTCATATGTAAATATACTCTTTGCACCGCTGCCCATTACGGCTTCGCTTTTTACTTTCCATCCAAAGGTTGCCTGGAAGAAATCGCTATCAGCGATAAGACCACCCATTGTACTATATTTAACATAAATTAGTTTTTTTAAGTATTCCTGGTATAAAGAATTATTCTATTCTATTATTGTGCTATATAGTATAGCAAAGATGGACCTTACCAAGTAAGCCAATAATATATAGTACAGTTTACAGTTACATGTTGTTAAGCTATGAGGTATAATTATATGCTATTACATTATAGCGTTGTCTGAAATGAGCTTTACCTTTTTACGATTAAACAGGTGAACGGATCGTAATTAAATTTGGCAAGGTGATAAAGGCTTTCTTTTGTCTCAAAAATAATCTTGAAGGGGTGAAATAGGGCTTGAAAGTTTGTATGGGCAATCCATAATTCCTCAAGTTAGGGATCTGAAAATTTATATTTAGGCTTTTGGTAAGCTATAAAGAAATACATATTTCAACTTTTTTGCAAAAGCATCTGTAAAGGGGCAGGGGGGGGGGGATAAAGTAAGGGGTTACAATTATGAGGTACTACTACTAACTACTATAAGTAGTATTTTCCAACTTACTTGCTGGGGCGGGTCAGCTCGTACAGAATAAGCAGTAATAAAATATTAAGATAAGATAATTATTTATTGTTATTACCACACGGAAACAATATAACAATAAAATAAAACTATTAAGGCAATACAATGGGCGACCTCTAAAAGTGATCGCTTACGGGCAACCTCTGGATGGAAAGAAATTAGTGAAGTTATAACAGAGTGCGGTGTACTAAATATAATTAAAAAAAAACGAGTGTGCGACGAGATAACGCGACTGAAGTAAAACTTCTTTTTCAAAATATTAATAGCAACCTAACAATAGCAAACTCGCAAACGAACTACTGATTGATATATATATATATATATATATTTCATGCACTGGCTTTGAGAGGAAGAGAGAAAGAAAATGTGCACGCACACTGCGCTCTTGCTCCTACAGTGTGATAAAGAACATAGGCCTGCACTGTGTCTTAGATATACGAAACGGCTATGAGAGAAAGATAGAAATAACATGTGTGCTCGCACCTCTCTCTCTTGCCCCTACAGTAATATACGAAACGTAACTCTCTCTCTTTCTATCTTCACCAACTTCACCAACTATCTCCCTCTCAACTTCCATTCGCCTCGCCGGATCACACTTTTCGTAACGCTCTCGTCACGCATTCACCAGCTTACTCCCCAAGTCAAGCGTGCGTAAAAAAGTTTTACTTCATTAAGACGATATACAAATTTAATTTCGGTGACGATTGAGAGGAGCATATAAAAATACAAAAAAGTGACAGTGCTATTTACTTGCTTAGGCGAAGAACGAGACAAACATGTATCATAGCCGCGCCGCATTGTCGCAGGCGTAAATGACGTAAGCGACAAAAGATAAAATCTCGAATTGCATGAGAACCAACAAATGAAAAATAAATGCTTTTCCATTAATTTAGGTACTGTAATTACCTACATAACTATGTAAAAAAAATACTTTAAATCTTTTGTAGAGTCGTCGGAGAATGAACCATTTTATTGTTTTAGAAGAGCCGATTTTGACAAATAAGTGTATCGAGAAAAGTTTCACCAATTGCGTTTCATAGTTTCATTTATGTAGTTTAAATCCTTTTTTTTATTAATGATAGCTAAGCGCTTGACCACTACCTCACCTGATGGTAAGTGAAAGTGTGATCGAAGATGGAGCACGCTTGCCTAGAAAGAACCTATTTACTCTGGACTTGAAGACTCCAAGATTATACTGGTTTGGAAAAACATATGCCGGAAGTGAGTTCCACTCCTCACTTGTGCTTACAAGAAAAGTTGAAGCAAATCGTTTGGTACGGCAAGGTAGTATGCCGACCAGGTATGGGTGGTACTTCCCGGTTCGTCTGCTTGTCCGGTGGTGGAAGGGGGAAGGAGGGATAAGGTCATGAAGATATTGCGCACATTCCCCAAAATGTATCCTTTAAAAAACTGAAAGTCTGGCTACTCGGCGTCTGTGCTCTAGACTTTGTAAATTGGTTTCCACTAGTGAGTCATCACCAATGAGTCTAGCAGCACGTCGCTCAATCGAATCCTCGAGTAAATATTACTTAAATATGAAATCAGTACCATTTTTCGTTACTGAATACGACAGTTACTTAGTGGCTTATTTTTTTACATATAGTCTTAAAGTATTGTAGTAATTATTGAACATGAATGTAGCTGAAAACCTCTCGATGATGAATTTTGGCCAATCAGTGTATGTTTCCGTCTGCTCAGAAGACGGCTACGTAATAGGCTGAAGCGATGCATCACGTCACCATCACGGCGTGATACACATTATTATTAGATCAATGTTTCTTAGATTATAATAAATATATCTATATTTAATTATTAATTAAAACGAGTATATATCGCGTATGTACCTCTTTTATTTGTTATCCCGACGTTTTGACTCTGTTTCATTGCAACAGGCATGGTCTCGAGTTGCCAGAAGTACTTGGAGCTACCGTCGGGAAGTGTGGGTAGCTGCAGCAACTACCCTCACTTGGTCCTCAGAATTAGAAATGTCCTCGTTCATATTACGACACACTATACTAACCGTATCTACGCACTGAGACGCCCGATCACAACGCGCATACCTAGCGATCACCGGGTTCCAGGACGCTGAGAGTATCTATAGCTATCTTCCCGATTGAAATTTGGAAATTTCTTGATTTCAATCGCTTCACGAACTATTCTCTTGTAATAATGGCGTTCACTAGAGAGAACTTAAGGATCATGAAGTTCAATCCAATGATTTGGTCCCGAGTCTACCAGATGGTCTGCTATCGCTGATTTGTTTACCTGGCAATTTTTGACAGCTGCAATGTGCTCTTTGACATGCTCGGCTATGGTACGTTTGGTTTGTCCGATGTAAGAGCATCCACAGCTACAGTCTATCTTATAAACACCAGGCATATGCAGAGGTATATCATCCTTTGGAGTCCGTTAATGCTTGGCCATCTTTGAGAGAGGTGTGAAGACTGACTTGATTGAAAACCTCTTCAACACATTTCCAATTTTATCCGTCACCCCTTTCAAGTGAGGCAAATATATCTAGATTTATTTTTCCTCTAAACTATTAATACAATTAAATATGTTTTTTGCATTAATAAAATGTTATACCTCAACTTTTCATAGATACAAATTTTACTATAAAATGGCCTAAAGGGAATCGGTAAACGCAATTCGTGACCTCAATCCCAAAGCCCTATGCAAACCGGATCAGTAATATGATAATATTCATGTCCACGTACCACGGAGTAAATATGGTTTGACTTAACCTTTTACCCGTTTCCCACAATGCTCCGTCCGATTCCCGCTCGTAAAAGGATCGCTTCCGTGACGTCTTTGGATTTTTGCCTTGGCTGTATTACGGGCATTGTCACACTGGCGATTTGAAAACGTGTTTCCAGCGAGGCTGTCTGTTCATTTATTTATTTTTATCACTCATGCTCTAAAAATTAGTCATTATAAACTTGATAACTAAAACTAAAATAAAGAAATTTGAAAATATAGTGAGGCTCATTTATTTATTAATAAGCTTAAATGAATAAAAATCTCCATGTCAATTCGTTATTTCTATTTAGAAATTAAAGAGGTCACTTTCGTAATATGCTATCTCTATATATAAAAAATGAATCCCTATTTCCCTTGGTAACGCCATCACGCGTGAACGGCTAGACCGATTTCGCTAATTCTTTTTTTGTTGTATTTCTTACTGTCACGAGAAGGTTCCTATGAAAGAAAAAATTAAGAAAATTGCGCGCAAAATACGAAAATTTAAGAATACTTAACCACCATATAAAATTATTTATAATCTAACCTTAGCGCTTTTATAATGTAACCTTATGACGTTTGACATTGAATTGACAGAATGCGTGCTGCAAATATCGTCAAAGAGGATGTAAGAAAATATATGAACATCGTTTGAAACAGATGCTTCGGTCGGAGTTATCCCGAGATATTGTCTATCTATTTAAATAAAAATGAATTGCTGTTCGTTAGTCTCGCTAAAACTCGAGAACGGGTGGAGCGATTTGGCTAATTTTGGTATTTAATTATTTGTGGAAGTCATTCATTTTCTCATACTTAATGATGGCCGGGGACAACAATCGACAATTCTACCAGGGTGACGTATATTGACTGCCCGCGTTATATGCATGTCAAGGCAGTACGAAGTTCGGCGGGTCCACTAATAATGAATTAGAACCTCCATGACAAATCCTTATTTCTATTAAATGAAAGAGGCTATATTCTAGTAGTGAAAAAACAGTGGATAGCGTGAATGCAAATTTTATTTTTAGCAATAAAATGATGAATAAAGACTTTTTTTAATTTCCACGCATTCGTGATGAAATGTTGTGTTATACTCAGATGTAAGCGATCAATAACACCCTGGGTTAGCGTTCTCGCTCGCATTCGCGTAAATATCTCGAGTGTACAATAGATCGCTTACAGCCCTTGTATAACATACACTGCTCACATGCATCGTCGGTAACCAGTTACGACTCTGAAAACGTATCAAAAGTTTGACAGTAGTTTGACGCCATTTCAAGAAGATCCGAGTCGTGGTCGATCAAATGTATACAAACAGCCATTAATGGATTAACGTTTTGTAAATTTTATGCATTCTTCGCAAGTATGCAACGTTTTTGCCGCATGTGCATAGCGAGCTCGTTATTACCGCGGTCACATCATCGGATTCGACGAAAGTTCACGTTGTCTATCAGTATCGTTCGATATACATCATATGCCCAACGGTTTTCAATAGATTGCTAGAATTGATAAGGCAGCAGCGTCCGTACCTATATCTAAGAGTAGGCTTAATAAATGGTTGTTGAGTGGGAGATTCTACAGTGTGGTTGAGTTATAATTAAATTTTAATAATTATAATATCATTTTATTGTGATTTAAACTAAGAATACGAATGACGTATAACTATGGGGTTATATTTAAAGTATT
Source organism: Philereme vetulata (assembly GCA_918857605.2). Taxonomy (NCBI): domain Eukaryota; kingdom Metazoa; phylum Arthropoda; class Insecta; order Lepidoptera; family Geometridae; genus Philereme; species Philereme vetulata. The sequence continues at coordinate 7,334,723 of OU975436.1, forward strand.
GTATATGAAAGATAGATCCACACAGCATAAACATTCGCCGAATTCCTTATTGCGGTTGGGGTATACCAATAAGTAACTTTTTAAGAAAAATATAACCGACTTCAGATAACAGTAACAACCAAACTACTCTACCAATTTTGATGAAATTTCCATGAGATTAATCTAAAAGTATATCCTTTCAAATAAAAAAAAAATAAATCGGTTGATATATCACGGAGTTCTGATTGACTGGAGTACTTGGAGCTACCGTCGGGAAGTGTGGGTAGCTGCAGCAACTACCCTCACTTGGTCTTCAGAACTACTTGATCTTCAGACATTTCTAATTATTCTGAAAACCAAGTGAGGGTAGTTGCTGCAGCAATCCACACTTCCCAACGGTAGCTCCAAGTACTCCAGTCAACCCAAGACAATGATTGTTGCAACACAGCCGAAACGTCGGGACAACAAATAAAAAAGGTACATACGCGATAAATACCCGGTTTAATTAATATTTATGTATAGTGATCGCGAAAGTTTGAAAAATACTAACGGAGTTTTGACAACATAACAAACACAACATTAAAACTAAAAAAAATTATATGGCACTGAAACGTGGTCCTTTACTCATGGCCTCATGACCAAGCTCAAGGTCACTCAACGAGCTATGGAGAGGGCTATGCTCGGGGTTTCTTTGCGTGACAAAATCCGCAATGAGGAAATCCGCAGAAGAACTAAAGTTGCCGACATAGCTCTCAAATTTAGCAAGTTGAAGTGGCAATGGGCAGACCACATCGCTCGTAGAACCGATAACCGTCGGGGAAGAAAGGTTCTCGAGTAGAGACCACGGACTGGAAGATGCAGCGTAGGCCGGCCCCCCACAAGGTGGATCGACGATCTAGTAAGAATCGCGGGGAGCCGTTGGGCGCAAACTGCTACCAACCGCACGTTGTGGTGATCTAAGGGGGATGCCTATGTTCAGCAGTGGACGTCTTTTGGCTGATGATGATGATGATGATGAAGTCTATATGGTTTTCCATTGATGCCATTGTGAGAACTGGACCAAATGTAAATGGGACCACACGGGAAGCACCAGCAGTCGGAAAAAAAATGGCGACGCGTGGCTGCTTGTAATCCGCGTAACAATGATTTCTACGTCGCGAAATCGCGGCGCACGTTCACTGATCGTTTCGTTTTATACAACACAAGTCGCCAGTGTGATAAGGCCTTAGGTATATAGGTAGACTTTAATCCATTGGTCTCATTGTGTTCGATGCGGAAGAAACCGGAATTAATATCGATACAAACGTTCTGTCGGTTCGTGAAGGATACTTTTGTGAAGAGGGGACGTCGTCTTATACCCTTAACTTTCATTTATTTGCCTTCGGATATTCTAATGTTGTTACAGTATCCCATATAAACACTCGTCTTATTTTTCTCGATCATTTTTAAAAATGTTGAGTATTTTCTAATCTTTATATAAAATAAAGTCGTGTTAGTTACACCATTTATAACTCAAGAACCGCTGGACCGATTTCCATGAAATTTGGTATAAGGATATATAATGACCTTCAAGTTGAAGGTGAAACAACATTACCCGACGATGTCATCTTCCGTTATTTATTTACTATTTAAGTATTTTATCTTTTAGTATGAAATATATTTCAAATATTAAAATCATCATCATCATGATTTGAATATTTGAAATATTTAAGTATTTTATCTTTTAGTGTGAAATATATTTCAAATATTCAAACCAAATAAATCAAATATTTACAGTTCAAATATTTTATTTGCAACAACACATAACACAAAAATAACTACAAAAAATGATATCTATATATGATAAAAAAGTATATCAATAAAAAACAATATAAAAACTTAAAGCTAGGTAAGTACAGAAATTGTTTGCAAAAAGGTCACAACTCAGCGTGTGCAGGTACTGTTAGTATTGTGTGTCGAAACAGTGATACGTGCAATTCAGAAAACCAAGTGCGGGTAGTTGGTGACAACATTCGCGCTGCCCGACAATGACACCCGCCCGCTTCAGTCTCTCGTGACCACGGCCGATGTAACTTGGCCGAAACGTCGAGGTTAGTCAAAATTATAATTTTTATATAAATCTGCACGAAAAGAACCGTTTTGTCTTAAAAACGTTAGTATAGTTTGCTATAGGTATGTTTATACCTATAGATTAGTCTATTTTATGAGTATTTTAAGTAATAGGATTAAAACTTTATCTTATTTTTGATTATACCCAAGAATATATGTGTAGAGGTATCCTATAAAGTACACCGCACTCCGTATCTTCGTAATTTAAGCTCCATACAAAGGTTGCCTGGAAGAATACAAGAATACAAGAATACAAGAATTTATTAATAAAAATAATATTTACACGTCATAGGTCAAATTTCATGAATAAAATAAATTAATGAAATAAATTATTAATACATATTAATGATTCATCTTGTGAAACAATTATGTATCTAATATATGATTATTATTATTATTTTTAGTAACTAGTTGGTGGAGGGGGATCTTCTACAGTTCGGGTAATTCGAGGAATTCACCCATGCTGTAGAAAACCCTCTCCAACAACCATGTTTTTAACCGGCCCTTAAACGCCGCGATGGAGGTTGCATTTCGGATACTATTTGGTAGCCTATTGTAGACTGCCGGGCCCGAGATGTACACCGATCTGTTCGACTTGTGCAGCCTGTGTGTTGGCGTCACCAGTCTGTGCTGGTGTTTATTGCTGCGGAGAGCGTGTACTGCGTTAACCCCTCGGCGCTGGAACAGGTGCAAGTTTAGGTGCGTGAACAAAGCCACTTGGTATATATGTTCACAGTGTAGAGTCGTAATGCCCAGTTCCTTGAAATATTCTCTGCATGACTCGTCATTCGGGATGCCCACTATGGCTCGGACAGCCTTCTTCTGCATCACGAAGACCCGCTCGGCATCGCTTGCTGGCGCCCACAGTTCCACGCCATATGTAAGTGTACTGTGGACAGTCGCGAAGTAACAGGAGCGCACAACGTCTCGGGTGGCGGTGCTCGCCAGCCTGCGCAATGCAAAAGAAGCCCGTCCAAGTTTTGAGCAGACTCCATCTATGTGGGCGTCCCATGTGAGGGAACTATCGAGCTGGAAACCAAGCAGCTTTGTCGTTTGCACCTGCTCCAGCCCTGTTGTTCCTGCGTGGACCTTAAGGGCGGCAGGTCTACCGCCGTTGAGCTTAAAGTTGATAAAACACGTCTTGTCTCTGTTCAGAGCAAGGCCATTTAGCTTGAACCACACCTCTAACTGTTCGACCACTGAGTTTAGAGTGCTCTCCAGCTGGCTGTCCGTGGGCGCGGTGACCACTGCCGCCACGTCGTCTGCATACATGTAGATTTCCGCGCCCCGGACTGCAGAGGGTAGATCGTTAAGCAGCAAGCTAAACAGGGTGTTCGACAAGCACGACCCCTGCGGAACTCCCATTGTGTTCTTTAATTCCGACGACATCGCTCGACCCCCATCGCCGACTACGGCTTGGGTGCGCTTGGCTAAAAACGATTCCATTATAGATACCGCGGGGCCTCGAATGCCATAGAACTGCAGTTTATTAGCGACAAGGGAGTGGTCAGCGGTGTCGAACGCGCGCGAGAGATCGCAGCACAGCACAGCCACGCGCAGACCAGCCTCGCGCGCACTCAACACGCGCCACACCACCTCCCGTACCAGATCCGTGGTGGCTCGGCCCGGTCGGTACGCGTACTGTCTATCTGTAAGAATGGTATGGTCGGCCACAAACTCCAGCAGTCTACGATTCAATCCGACTTCTAGGATTTTACCTAAAGCTGGGACCATAGATATTGGGCGGTATGATTTGGCGTCCGACTTCTTACCTTTGCCCTTGTAAAGAGGGCAGATTTTTACTTTCTTCAGTGCCTCGGGATATTTTCCTTGCTTAAAGCAGAAATTGCACATTAAAGCAATCATGGGGGCGAGCGATTTCGACGCTAGTTTGATTATGCTAGGGGAAAGATTATATATGTCGGTGCTTTTTTTAGGAGCAATGTAGAAGTGAACTATCTTTATTACTTCCTCTGGCGTGACGGGTCGGAGCCGTAATGAGGCATCACAGGCTTCTAACTCGACGGACATGGAAGCCGCTGCGCGCAGGACGTCCGCAGGGGGGGCCCCGCACTTCCTTGCGGCAGTTACGAACTCTTCGTTCAGCGCGTCCAGCAAGAGTTTCTTGGAGCCGAATGTACCTCCGTTTTGATCTCGGATACAGTCAGTAAAGTCCAAACGCTCACGCCTGCTGCGACCTAGCTCTGCATTAACAACCTGCCACATACGTTTTGACTTATTAGGATCCTTTTTAATTTGATTTGAGTAGTATTCCGTACGCTTATGTTTTAGTGATAAGTTATATTTTATAGTTAGTATGTTAGCAAAATCCGCCAGTTCTTCATTATCGGGAAAGCGGCTTTTTAGGCTTAATGTGTCAAAGAGGAAATATTTTAAATTTAATATGTCTGAATCCATCCATCTATTACCATTTTTGGGTACTGGTAGTTTTTTTACGGGGAAACAGATATTCATTTTACCGACTAGCTTGGCAACCAGTGCATTGGCTAGGACGCAGCAGTCGTGATACGATGAATTGACTATTTCATTCCAGTCGACCGACTCCAAGGCGGTCAAGAAGTTCATTTGGTTTGACGTGTTAAAACTGCGCCTTAACGTAAACAGTGGCGAGGACACAGCAACGCGCTTTAGCGTTAGGCGTTGGGCCTCGTGATCACTGAGGTGCGGGTTCACTCCGGTGATATCGAGCACGCGCTCCGAGGAGAGGTTGGTGTAGGCATGGTCCAGCAGTGTACCCTGGCCGTCATGGAAACGAGTCGGGAAATCAACTAGCTGAGTAAAGTTGTGAGTTGAGAGCATGTCTGCGAGCTGTTTTGAAAGAGAGGTGTTTGCTAATGTGTTAATATTCGTGTCACCCATTATTATCGCATGCAAGCCCTCTTCATTTATTTTATGTAATAACTTTTCGAATAAAAGTAGGTACTCGGAGTGGCTGGTCTTATTCGAGTGGTAAATACCTACGACTAATATATTTTCTATAGTTAGGTGCACAGCACAAATGTCGAAGATCTGCTCTCGGGCCAGGTTACAGTATTCTACACAGTTACTAACCTTTATTCCAGATCTTACGAATATGCAGCTCCCACCGCGCTCAATACGCGGTCTACAATATGACGATAACAGGTCATAGTTACTTATTGTAACTGAATCAATTTCGTGGCTACGGAGAAAATGTTCTGTTATTATAAGAATGTCACAAGCTAAGTCATCCGTAAGTAGTACTTCAAGGCTTCTGGTTTTGCTGCTCAGGCCGCGGATGTTGAGATGACATATTGTGATTGAGTCAAACGCTGTTCCTAGGGCAGGCGGTGTCGCCGGTAGGGCGGGCGGTGGCGGCGGTAGGATGGCCGCGACGTTGACGTCTGGGGTGGTTGGGCGCGCCTTTCGCGTGCCCGGCGCCGCGCGGAAACCACTCCGTTACTTCTGTGCTAGGTGGCCAGCTCTCTGCTGCCATGAACAACTCGAACTTGCTGCTAGGTAGTGTTATGGCGAAGGATGAATAGTGACTGTGCGCTAGTTTTAATTTCACAGCGCTGTAGCCGTCACTTGGTGCCTGTTTATTCATGTACGATATAATCGATTCCGTAGTCGTCTCCGGCTTAAAGAAACAAGCGTGAATTTTTTTAACGCGCTCAACGGTCTGCAATTCATTGTCGATAGTTCCGTTTCCTCTAACTACAATGCGGCACTTGGTCGGCCGTTTCGTTCTGCGGTTTACTGTTTTCCAGGCGTTCTGGTTAGTTAGGCCATGGCTTATGTCATTCGTATTCGTATAATCCGCAGCGCGCTGTTGCGTTGGCGGCGGCGGGGGGCATACGTGTGCGGGCGCTGGAAGCGCGGCTGCCGCCGGCGCGGGCGCGCGCGGACATAGGCTCGGAGTCGGAGGTCGCGCGGGCGCGCCGCATTTGGCAGCGGTGGTGGTCGTAGCAGTAACGGGTGGTGTAGTTGTGTGCGTGCGTCCCCTCTCTATGTGTGCACGGACGATCCGGTTGTCGCTCTGAGTTGCCTGTTGTAGAGGGGCGGCAGCGGCCGTTTCGTTGTCTATTCTCTGCTTTATTGCGGGTACGATAGAAATGCGTCTACCTTCTTTGTCGTTGATGGTTGCATTTTTTGCTTCCAATTTGTCGATTTTGTCTTCCAGTATTTTCAATTGGGTCACAATCGAGGAGATTTTTTGCTCAACTGGGGCGAAATGTTTAGCCAACAGCTTCTCCAAGGACTCCAGTGTTGATTTCGCCATAGTTACTATGTGGAATACGCGATGGCGAACTCAGCGCATCCGAGCGCGTCCGATCGTGTTGAGTGCGCACACGGAACTGAAGACGGAAGAGATCTCTTTGAGCGATAAGGCCACATTGTTCTGCCTTATTTATTCTCGCCTAGTACATATTTTTGTTTTATTTGTATGTTTGTGGTAATTCAATAAAGAGTCGATCTATCTATGATCGGGATTGAAACATAGGCATCTTTTTACCCAACTGCGAAGAAGCAGGGACTTTATGAACAAACCACGTGTGCGAAGCCGCGGGCGAGTCAGCTAGGTAATGAATAAAATAAATAGTACTTGATATTTCACACGTTTATTTAGTTATTTAGAGTCTGTATTTATAGTTTCTGTATGTCTGTATTTTTTTTGTACCTTTGAAATACCTTTTTTTCCGAGTCACGCCTTACCTTCTTTTAGCACGACCAGGATGACTTGTAGATAATGCTCTTAGCACTAAGTCCTCATAGCACTATTCTGTTCTATGTGAAAGTATTAAATAAATAATTTGTTTTGTAAATACATACTAGTAATATATACAAGCCGATTGCTCGATAAATATTCAAGCTACCGTGTTAAACCCACATCTAAAATCAGTTAATGTGATTCCGGATTTCCGATAATTCCGATAACTCCCCCTGAGTCCATGGGGTACCGAGGCCGATCACGTTTTCAAAATTATTTCTGGGCGTCTGGTCAAGGCGACGAGTGATCCGAGAGCTGGCGCTTACTGGGTCAACGCATACGCATTGCAATTCAGCGGGGCAATGCAGGCAGTATCTTGGGGATATTTTCGCCTGGTAGTGATCTGGAGTTGAGCTATCTAAAGTTCGTTTGCAACGGTCGTCGTTTTCAACTGTTTCTTCTGTATTTTTATTGTAAATAATTGTATAATCTTTCTGTAATTAAAAAACATACATATATACAAACTCGTACTCGTGTATATAGAAACGTTTACAGACTCGAAACAAATGTCTATAGATCAGGCAACATTTGTTTCGCGGCGGGAATCGATCCTGCATCCTCCAGTGCCTCAGCGCCACAGAGCTCGTCGTATAGATCGTGCGACTGAAAATTAATTGTAGTTAAAATAATGATATTAAGATAATACTAATAATTTTAAATAATAAGGGATTTATAAGTAAATTAAGGCCATCGGGTCAGATAATTCTAAATATTTATTTTCTCTCTTGGCTCTTGTGGACACCACCATATTCTTAGGTATAACTTTAGATATTAAGCTTCAATGGGGCCCTCACATTGATAAGTTGTCGAAGAGACTTAGTTCTGTGGCATACGCAGTCATATCCATCTTTTTACAGACGTAGACACAGCTAGACTAGTTTACTTCAGCTACTTCCACAGCATTATGTCATACGGTATACTGCTGTGGGGGAGTGCTGCAGATATAAACACCGTTTTTATGTTGCAGAAGAGGGCTGTTCGTGCAATTTATAATATGGGCCCCAGAGAATCATTACGCAATAAGTTTAAAGAAAGAAATATTATGACATTCACTTGTCAATACATCTATGAAAATATGATGTAAGTATGTTCACAAAAATATTAATTTGTTTAAAAAAATAGCGATCATCATAATTTTAATACTAGAAATAAAGATAATCTCGCTGTTGCCACTTGTAGACTAAATAAAGTTAGTAAATCGATTAAAGGGCAAGGTGTTCGCTTTTATAACAAACTCCCAAGTGATGTACAAAAATTGACAATTAACAAATTTAAAAACGCAATTAAACAAAATCTTTCAACAAAAGCCTACTATAAAATATCGGATTATTTAGATGATAGAGAAGCTTGGGATTGAAATTGTTCCAACTCGTTAAAAATGTTACAATTTAAACGTGATTTATTTTCTGTATTGTAATGTATTCTAAAAGGATCATTAAAAAAAACAACCAGCCTTGTTTTCTTGCCTTTCTTTCCTGGCTTAGTCGCGCAGGAACAGGCAGTAAAATTGACGTTTCAAAGTGATCCTTGTGATTTTAATAAATAGTAGATTTTGACTTTGAGTTGACTTTGACTTTATTTATAACTCTGGCACTTAATCTGGACCTTTAACCTGGGTCAAAGCCAACGAGAAAGATTCCTATATAAAATATATACATATATAGGTATAGTCCTCCTTATCGATTTCGATGACGGCGACCCTAACCGTATTTAAATTTAAAGAAAATGCTATTAAATGCATAAAAATTACAATAATTTTAATTATACTGCGATATATTAGACTCAAATCCTCAAACAACCACGAAGCTGATAAGGTAACACTGAATCTAGACTTAAAGTCCTTAACTTCCTCTAAAGGAAAGGAATTATCTCACTTTATGTATTTAGGAAGCAATATCCGACATGATAACACCTTGTCTTCGGAGATACCATCGCGCATTGCAAACGTCGTGGGGTGCCGGCAGTAGAATGTTACCCCTCCTCTCATGCCCGTGGATAAGAGCCTGCTAAGGGATACCTCCGGAAGATGGGCAGCAGCGTCTTTCCGTGTATCAACATCCCGTACTGCCCATCATGAAGATCCATGGAGGCCTGTGTTCAGTAATGGACGTTTTACGGCTGAAATGATGATGATGATGATTGCAAATGCCGCCGCCAACTTCGGGCGACTCACCGATCGTGTCTGGAAATCCCATGATCTGAAGTTAGTGACAAAGATTAGTGTCTACAAGGCCCTAATTATCCCAGTCCTCTTATATGGCGCAGAGACATGGTGTCTCTATAAGCCAGACATAAAAAAACCGAACTCATACCATCTAAGATGTCTAAGATCGATCCTTAAGAATATAAAATACATAATGATTATTGCAAGAGATGTAACAGATGGTCATAACACGTAATACTATTGTAAAAATGGTTTAATGTCTAAGCTATTGTAACAGTAATGCTCATAGAATGGATGCTGGGCTATGGGAGAGATGAGATACGGCACCTGCCAATTCCGCAATATCAAGAATGATTAAGGTAGGTGGTGACTGGCCATCCACTAAACGTGGGCCCCCATAAGTACCGCCATTAAAAGGCGACGTAACTGGCAAACGTTGGTACGGGCAGTTATAGGATTTTGAGAGGTGTGCTGCAGTTATACTAAATCCTACTGCCGGCTTTATGCCTTTAACACTTCAATCCTTGGAGCATAGATTACCAAGAGAGCCAACTAAAGCAGGCCAAGGGTTAGGAGTTTATGTCAGTCACCCCAGGGAGGATAGGGGCTCCACGGTGTCCCCACGCACGGAACGCCCGCCACAAGCATGCCCGTGGGGGTCCATTATTATTATAGTGAGATTTATCACGTACCATCTATACTTCTATACTATCTATACTATACTAGTATTACAAAAAGGAAAGATTTGTTTGTTTGAATAGAATAGAATAGAATAATATTTTATTTGCAACATACTTAAAGTTAATACATAGAACACAAATAAAAACAAGTAAAGGAAAAAACACACAAAAACAAATCTTAATTTAAACACAAATTATAGTTGCAAAATGGTCCTTAACTCAGCATGTACTGGTTGCAACAACCAGCGCTGGTCTTCCATTAAGGCCATTTTATTTATTGCGTACAAGTTATGTTTAAATTAAATAATAACATAACAAGCAAAATAAAATAAAAGTGAATAAAATAAAGAAATACTAATAAAAAATAAATGATTAAATTAGCCCTGTGTGGCTTGGTCTAATATTCCCCTTAAAGATTCCCCTGCGAAGGGGATTATTAGACTTTTTGTCTACAAATCCCCTTACAATCGGATTTAGCTGAGGCAGGGGATTATTAGACAAAAAGTATAGAAATCCCCTTAACCGTAATTAATGTTGGTGGAAGGGGGTTATTAGACAAGAATAAATACTCTTAAACCTTTATTTTATTAAATGAAATAAAGTTAATTCGTATAGGCCGGGTGAATTAGCCATAACTAGCCTACAATTTATTTAACGTGACATCTGACCCACCGTGGCTCATTTGTGAAATGCCCACCCTTAGTCACTTATCCAAGGCCTGGCCGGGTCTGGGGGGTAAGAAACATATATGCCAGCTGCGCTATGAGTGCTACCAATCAAATAAAAACAACGAATTAAATAATCACAAAATCTTTATTTATTTTACATAATTTAGTGGTAGGTATAACAACAAAAATCAACAAAATTTATACAAAAAATTGTGTACTCCCCTTACAGCTAGCTTTAAATTAATACGAATAATGTAGGATATAGAGAATTTCGTAAACATGCCAAATAATTCGTGGTTTTTATAATAATGTAAATTACTGGTTATTGTTACATTAGTATTGAACAGTTATAAGCTAAGTAATTAAAATATCATAGAAAATCACGATTTTTACGGTAATGTGCCTAGAAATAAGTTCTATAATATTAAATAATATTACACAGTTATAACTAAGTAGGTAATCAAAATATCACAGATAATCAAGTTTTTGAGTAATTATACCTAAGTAATCAAAATATCACAGATAATCAAGTTTTTGAGTAATTGTACCTAAGTAATCAAAATATCACAGATAATCAAGTTTTTGAGTAATTGTACCTAAGTAATCAAAATATCACAGATAATCAAGTTTTTGAGTAATTGTACCTAAGTAATCAAAATATCACAGATAATCAAGATTTTGAGTAATTGTACCTAAGTAATCAAAATATCACAGATAATCAAGTTTTTGAGTAATTGTACCTAAGTAATCAAAATATCACAGATAATCAAGTTTTTGAGTAATTGTACCTAAGTAATCAAAATATCACAGATAATCAAGTTTTTGAGTAATTGTACCTAAGTAATCAAAATATCACAGATAATCAAGTTTTTGAGTAATTGTACCTAAGTAATCAAAATATCACAGATAATCAAGTTTTTGAGTAATTGTACCTAAGTAATCAAAATATCACAGATAATCAAGTTTTTGAGTAATTGTACCTAAGTAATCAAAATATCACAGATAATCAAGTTTTTGAGTAATTGTACCTAAGTAATCAAAATATCACAGATAATCAAGATTTTGAGTAATTGTACCTAAGTAATCAAAATATCACAGATAATCAAGTTTTTGAGTAATTGTACCTAAGTAATCAAAATATCACAGATAATCAAGATTTTGAGTAATTGTACCTAAGTAATCAAAATATCACAGATAATCAAGTTTTTGAGTAATTGTACCTAAGTAATCAAAATATCACAGATAATCAAGTTTTTGAGTAATTGTACCTAAGTAATCAAAATATCACAGATAATCAAGTTTTTGAGTAATTGTACCTAAGTAATCAAAATATCACAGATAATCAAGTTTTTGAGTAATTGTACCTAAGTAATCAAAATATCACAGATAATCAAGTTTTTGAGTAATTGTACCTAAGTAATCAAAATATCACAGATAATCAAGTTTTTGAGTAATTGTACCTAAGTAATCAAAATATCACAGATAATCAAGTTTTTGAGTAATTGTACCTAAGTAATCAAAATATCACAGATAATCAAGTTTTTGAGTAATTATACCTAAGTAATCAAAATATCACAGATAATCAAGATTTTGAGTAATTGTACCTAAGTAATCAAAATATCACAGATAATCAAGTTTTTGAGTAATTGTACCTAAGTAATCAAAATATCACAGATAATCAAGTTTTTGAGTAATTATACCTAAGTAATCAAAATATCACAGATAATCAAGTTTTTGAGTAATTATACCTAAGTAATCAAAATATCACAGATAATCAAGTTTTTGAGTAATTGTACCTAAGTAATCAAAATATCACAGATAATCAAGTTTTTGAGTAATTATACCTAAGTAATCAAAATATCACAGATAATCAAGATTTTTACAATAATGTGCCTAAAATAAGTACTACAATATTAAAAATGCTACCCTAGACGATGATAGTTTTATAATAGCAATAATATCAACACAAATAACTATATAGCACTCGTATTGTGTAAAAGGCCTTCCTGCTTTTTCCGCAAGTTAATGGAATAATTTTTAAGTTTTAATCTAAATCCATAAAGACTCTGCAGGTTCCTTATTGGCGGAGGTTTGTTTGTTTGTATTGAATAGGCTCCGAAACTAAGTACTGGACCGATTTAAAAAATTCTTTGACTGTTGGGAAGTTATACTATCCCCGGGTGACATATTTTTTACCCAAATGCGCAGAAGGAGGGTAATGTTTTTATTGAAAAACTACGCGTGCGAAGCTGCGGATTGGTCAGCTAGTATAGTAATAAAAAAAGCAGCCAAGTGCGAGTCGGACTCGCCCATGAAGGGTTCCGTAGCAGCAAGTAACATAATATAAAAGTTCTTGTAGTTCGTTGTATCTTTTTTTATATTTGAGATGATTGACTGAAAGGTAAATTTCCGTTTACGATTTATGACGTATTAAAAAGAACTATTTACTAGATCTCGTTCAAACCAATTTTCGGTGGAAGTTTGCATGGTATAGTAAAGTACATAAATACATCGTATTATTATTTTTAGTTTTATCATTCTCTTATTTAAGAAGTTACAGGGGCGGCACACATTTTACCACTTTGGAAGTGTCTTTCGCGCTAACTATTCGGTTTAGAAAAAAATTATATTAGAAACTTCAGTATTATTTTTGAAGATCTATCCATAAATACCCCACACGTATGGGTTTGATGAAAAAAAATATGAGTTTCAGTTCTATGTATCGGGAACCACTAAATTTTATTGTTTTTTTCTATTTTTGTGTGAAAATCTTAATGCGGTTCACAGAATACATCTACATTTCAACAGTATAGTTTTTATAGTTTCGGAAAAAAGTGGCTGTGACTTACGGACGGACAGACAGACAGACATGACGAATCCATAAGGGTTCCGTTTTTTGCCATTTGGCTACGGAACCCTAAAAATATGTACCTAGATATGTCTATTCAGTTATCATACAAATACGTAAGAAGCCCTAAATAGTCAATTTTCTAATTTTATTTATTTTTTCCTAGGGTGGCCAGACGCTGACAAATCTATCCGCTCCGAGCACCTTACTCTCACACATATTTAAGTTTGCTTAAGAGGCATGAAAGGCATGAAGCATGATCAAGATGGAAAGACCGAAATTCGATTATCTCTTCAAGTCTAGTTTTGCTACATTACAGGAGATTGAAGCAAGTACCCTGCCGTAACACAGTTAAATCTAGCACGGAGGGTATGGTTTTGTAAATATCTATTGGCAACTATACTAAGTGTCCACTTTATAGATTAAATGTATTTATTAGCATAGGTTATTAACTAGGTATTTCTTTTAAGTTAAATTGCAAAGAAGTTGTACCATTTGGCAAATAAACTATCTTTTTCTTTACCCACGTTCAAGATTACTTGACGTCACATCATTCATTACTCTTATTGCATTTCATTATATCAATTCCGTCTTCGACGCATGTATAAATTCGGTCATCACTTATGGCTGTGCAACTTAGTCACTCACCAAACATCACAGGGAAAAGTTGAAACGATGTCAGAGAGCCATGGAGAGAAGTTTAACATAAATGAAAACGCTAGACAAAGTGAGAAGCAGCATAATAAGGGAAAAAAACTAAAGTAATTGATATAATCACCCGAATAGATCAACTGAAGTGGAGATGGACAGGCCACATGATTCGAGATCCTCAGGACAAATGGTGTAAAAGGGTCACTGATTGGTACCCCCAGAGATGGTAAACGCAATAGAGGGCGTCAACAAATAAGATGGGAAGACGACCTAAAAATCACAGCTGGACAACACTGGAAAAGGGTAGCATAAGATAGAACCCAGTGGAAAGTGTTAGAAGAGGCCTATGCCAAGAGGTACACCGAACTGCGGAACATTATATAATTAAATCTGAACGCACATCTGCTAAAATAACATGTAAACCCAAAGTTTGGAATAAATAGCTTACTATTGTTATTATATCTATTCCGTTTATATCAATTTACCCGTAATTGTGAAGCACCTAGCGGAGGCTAAAAGAGCAGGGTAAGAATTGGACAGTTCTCGTCTTGGGGGAAATCAAGTGATCCCGGCGACCGCGGTGGTTCATTGAGCAGGCCTAATGTGTTCCATTGTAAGGTATTACTGGTATAATGCCGATGTTCGCCGTAATAGCGTAATTTAAGTTGGGTTGTACTGGCGGAGTGAAAATTGGCGATATTATTTTATTCCTTATTTTGTCGAAAGACCAGCCGGGCTTGCTTTACCGACCTAGAAAAGTTTATCTATTCAATAAATTAATTACACACGGTGACCTTTTAATCACTGTTTACCCGGAACAAACGTTGATCAGACCATGGTGTACTAACAGTTTATAGAATTAAACAAGGGAATAAAAAAAAAATTAAGACCTCAAATATTCTTTATGTTCAAAAACTAGCCGTGACATAAAGTTAATTGGCACGCTAGCCGTAGCGTACCTACTATTATTATTTTTATGGCGATACCGCGACATGTTATAGAGCGTATCGTTAAAATAGACGTTTTAAGTTCGCAAATTTTTATGTTTTTCAAAGATCGATTTCAGTTTTTTTAATTTGAGGTTATAAACCCTTTGTGCACCATGGTCTGAACAACGTTTGTTCTGGGGAAACACCGATTTAAAGGACACCGTGTATGACTTATATAATAGGAAGGATATATACCTATATAATAGTATAGTAGGAATATAGTAGGAAGGAAGTGACAACGGAGATGACGGCACGAGAGATGTGAAGGAGGAATACATGTTGTGACTACCCCGCGTAGTGTGGGAAAAGGGCAGGAAGAAGAAGAAGATGAGATATATAATGATAGGGATGGTTGAAAGGATTTGGATAATACTTTTGCTCAGCGGTGGGATGATATAGGTTAACAATATAAATAAAAATCGTTATTTTTGTGTCATATTTCATAATAAATAAATAAATAAATATTGCTAGACATTTCACACAGCGCTATCTAGCCCCAAACTAAGCAAGGCTTGTATTATGGGAACCAGATAACTGACAGAATACTTATATACTTTTTTTTTGTAAATACATACTTATAATATATAGAAAAACATCCAGACCCAGAACAAATATCTGTGGATCAAGCAAACATTTGTTCCGCGGCGGGAATCGAACCCGCTACCTCCTGCGTCTCAGCCAGCTAATCGCCCACTGCGCCACGGAGGTCGAATAGTTGGTGGGATTTGGTACAAGACCTAAACAATTGGAATGCAGATTGAAAAAGCTTTGTTCAGTAAAGTATTAGTCACAATATTTCTTATTAAGTTGGTCGTAAGGCTAAGTTTATATGACCGCGTGGTACCGCGCGGAACTACTAACCGCGCGGTAGAAGATCAAACTAAATCGTGTTTATCGTCTACATTATCGCGCGCTACGGAACTAAATAGTGTTTATCGTCTACATTACCGCGCGCTACGGAACTAAATAGTGTTTATTGTCTACATTACCGCGCGCTACGGTAGCGCGCGGTAATGTAGACGATAAACGCTATTTAGTTTGATCTTGTACCGCGCGGTCATATGAACATAGCCTAAGAGTATAAGATAAAAACTTGTCAAGACAACATTAGGTATATTTATTATATATTAAGATATTTATTATATTTAAAGATTTAGATATTGTCCTGCTTAATAAACACTTTTCATTATCTGCTAATATTGATGGACCAACAAAGTCTGTCACTATTAATCACCTCTCATCGATTCCTATAAATTCTAATCCTTTTCTCTTTAATGAATTCTCTGTTTCTGATGTTAGGAGAAGTGTAACATCCATTACATTCAATGCTGTCGGCAATGACAGCATTAGCCGCAATATGCTGGTGCCTATACTCGGTGAAGTCATTCATGTCCTTACCCACATCCTTAATTTCTCTATAACTAGCGGAAAGTTTCTCTTAGTCTGGAAGAATGCCCAGATAATTCCGCTGCCCAAAAAGCCCAATCTTTCCTTGTTCTCTGAATTCCGTCCCATATCTATCCTTCCATTTTTCTCTAAAGTCCTAGAGCGCCTAGTCCATCATCAACTAAGTAATTTCCTTACTAGAAATTCTCTCATGAATCCTCTCCAATCCGGGTTTCGCCGTGGTCATAGCACCACGACGGCCTTGACTAAAATCACCGATGACATTCGTCAGGGTATGGACAATGGGCATCTGACTATGTTGTCATTGTTAGACTTTAGCAACACCTTTAACAATGTCGACTTTGACATTCTTCTGGCTGTTCTTCAATCTCTTAACATCTCTTCAACGGCTATTGATTGGTTTCAAAGTTACCTGTTTGGACGCCGGCAGCGTACTTGTATTAATGACACTTATTCCTCGTGGTGTAGTTTGACTGCTGGTGTTCCTCAGGGCGGCGTGCTTTCTCCTCTTCTGTTCGCTATCTTTATAAATTCGATCTCTCACACTCTCTCTTCTTCCTACCACCTTTACGCAGATGATCTCCAGATTTACACACAAACACCCGTCAACAACTTAGAGTTAGGTTTTGAAATCATAAACGAGACTTGGCTCGGATACTCACATGGAGTAAATCATACGGTATCAGTGTTAACCCATTGAAAACGCAGTTTATCGTTGTAGGCAGCTCCAGGATGACATCTAAGATTGACTGGGCTGGTCTTCCTCCAATTATATTTGATGGCGTTCCAATACCTATAGGTAACTGCGTGAAGAATTTAAGCGTACTTATTGATAAGGACATGTCATGGGGGCCTCATCTAGCCGAACTAAGTCGGAAGTTGTTCGCTTCGGCGGCATCATTGAGAAGGCTACGGAACTTTCTACCGACATCCACCAAAGTTGCGCTGGCACAATCCCTCTTACTCCCTATTCTTGACTACGCTGACGCCTGCTATTCGGATCTCACTCAGAAACACTTTGACAAACTTGAGCGGCTTCAGAACGTTTGTATCAGGTTTATATTTAGACTACGAAAATATGACCACGTTTCTGATTTTCGCAAGAAGCTCAAGTGGCTACCCATTCGCTACCGCAGGAATTTTGTACAGTATTTTGTTCTATCCTTCTAGTCCTTCTTATCTTAGAGAACGCTTTGACTATCTCCATCTATCTAATCCTCGTCCGTTGCGCTCTTCTAAGTCCTTGAAACTTAAAATTCCTATCCACTCTTCTAACTTTTATGACAACTCCTTTACTGTAAAAGCTATCCGTTTATGGAACTCTCTTCCTTTTTTTATTAGATCTGCCAAATGCCTTCCCTTTAAAACGCTATTGTTTAAGCACTATTTGTCTGCATCAGAGAGCTGAGTAATCTTATTTTGTTATTTATCATATATGTCGTTGTTACTGTTAATATTACATCTGTTTCATATTTTATTTATTGTTAGTATATTTAATATCATAGAATGTTTATGTATAAAATTTATATTAATATTACCTACCTTGGTATCTATTTATTATGTTTTGCTTATGTAAGTATACCTAAAATTAAATAAAAAGCTTATGTTATAAAGCTACCGCCCTTTAACGTTCTCGTAAAATCCAGTCCATCCAAAGGTTGTCCGGAAGAGATCGCTTTTAGCGATAAGACCGTCAATTGTACTATCGCGTGTCTAGTTTTAAGTGTTTTAATTATGATTTGTTAATTTAAATTTGGTATACAATAAAGCGTTTTCTATCTATCTATATCAAAGTAGACTTTGATTGAATTGAATTGACAACCTCCGTGGTGCAGTGGGCGAATAGCCGGCTGAGACACAGGAGATAGCGGGTTCGATTCCCACCGCGGAACAAATGTTTGCATGATCTACAGATATTTGTTCCGGGTCTGGTTGTTTCTCTAAATAAGTATGTATTTACAAAAAAAAATGTATTTAAGTATTCTATCAGTTATCTGGTTCCCATAGTACAAGCTCTGCTTAATTAGGGGCTAGATAGCGCTGTGTGAAATGTCCAGCATATTTATTTTATTATTATTATTATTAAATTGGTATAAAGAGTACGTGGAAATTTGTGAAACCTTTTTAAATATTATTTTTGTTCACCTTCGTGTTAATAGTTCTTTCTTAGTCATTTAGCTATAGCAACATACAAAATGGTCATCAGTCATCAGAATATATAATATAGTCATCAGAAACTTATTCACTTCACCATGTGTAAAACTTGTAACTATTAACAGTCAAGAAACTTGTAAGTTCTCGCGATTTAAAAATACTTCTTCACTTCTTATTAGGAAAGTAATTAACATAGTTCAGTGCGAAGTTCTTGAGAGGAACCCATTTGACTTCACGTCAGTGTCAGTGAAGTCGGGGGAATGGAGGGGGAATTAGTGGCACCGTTTTTAGTGCTAAGTTAAAAGTTTTGGGTATAATAAAAACCCATGCGGTGATCGCCGTCAAATATGAGATCAGTTTATTAAATAAAAAAAATTTTATTGCAATTACATTAACAAGATATTATTCATAGAACAGAGGTACATGAAAATTCTGGTAATAGAGAATAATCCTTATTAAAATAATAGTTTAGAAAATCTATGTAGTATGTAGACAAACCTAATATAATAATACATTTTATAACCCCTTAAATGGGGTTCTGAATACTTACTTACTATTGAAATATTTTCGAACACTGCTTTGCCTAAAGCCCGTCACAGACTTAGTATACATATTATTATTTTTATAGCTAGGCATATAACTATACATTTTCTGTACTAATTTTCGAGTGACCGCACACTCAGCTATAATATATATTTCTGTGACGTCACCAAGCTATACCGTAATATAAATTATTGCATATTAGTATAGCAAGATATATTCCGACATATTTTGAATGTACAGCGTGTTCCGATCACCCCCTCACCTTTCCCATATACCATAATACTTACATATACCAATACTACATAATTACTGTTGGTATTTTGAAATAAGAACACCCTTTATTACAAAATGCGTGCGAACACTAGGAGGAACATCATAAAAATATAGGCAAAATAAATATTTCTCAGTGTGTGGTAGCTTGCTAGAGTATATATTATAGTATTAGTACGGTATATTAATATATATAATGTAGCTAAGTCTGTGACGGGCTTAATAATAAGAATGTGAAAATGATTGATTAGAATGTGTCAACATATTTTATCTAGTTAAATTGAAAGTTTACTGTCTTCTTTACTATTATAAACAATGCTGGACATTTCACACAGCGCTATTTAGCCCAAAACTAAGATAATGATAGTTTATTTTTTGTAAATACTGTTACGCCGAGCCTGTTACAGAATAAGTAATAGTTGATTTCTCGAAGTTATACCTACTGTGTCACAGAATAGGTAATACTTGGTATAGAATATACCTATATGCTACGTTTTTACCTACACATGTACAGAGTAAGAAATAGTAGTCGGTCGAAATACCTACAATTTAGTCGCCAGTGGAAACGTCTAGAAACTTCGAGAGATAGTACTGGCGCGGTATAAATAGTGCGTAGAGATGCTCGAGGGAGTCAGTCTTGATTTGGCTATACGTGCGAACATTTCGGTGACTTTTAGTGGTTTATTGTGCGATGGTGTTGTGAATTAGTGTGTTGTGAATCCTTGTGATTAAGTTCGTGTATTTATCATTTCAGTGTTGAATAAAAGTGTTATTTTGGTTAGATTGATTTTCATTATTTTATACCAAACCCTCAGCTCGTAACAATACATACCTAATATAAATAGATAAACACTAAGATTATGAACAAATATCTGTAGACAATGCAAATATTTGTTTCGAGGCGGGATACAAACTTTGCCTCGGAAGTCGTCAAAATACTAACATACTTGTATTATGGTGTACTAAAGACCAGTAATTGTAAAAAATAAATTTAATTTTTTCATTATCAGGCCTTATAGGTAGGCGTTTATGTATCTCGAACCGGTATACAGTAAATAATTGTTAAAGACTTGAATTAATTAAAATGTCACATCGCTTGTTTCTCCAACTGTACATAACCATGCGACTATCTAGAATTATCCAATGTGTAATGACAGTGTCCAATCTGATGTGGGTCTACACCGAAGCCAATCTGAAAGGAATTTCAGTTAATATGCGCCCCTTATTCCAAATACCCAGTTCTCATCTTAAAACCCTCTCCTTGAGAATACAGCGCGATCATTAACCCCAATAAAAACTACATCGCTTGCCGAATACTTACAACTTGATAGTAGCTATGAATAAAATCAGCAATGAGCAGTTAAGCGGCGTTTGGGCGGTTTTATCGATAGTACGGATTTAGTTGAACGGTATAAGCTACGGGTTTCATGAGATTTAGTTATGTTGATAGTTGAATATTTTAGTATCATTATTATTGCTCACGTATTTTGGTAATAGAGGTATAAAGCTAGTTAGGTACGTGTTGTAGGTAATAACTTTCTTAGGTTATGATCATAGCAAAAAGAAGATAGCAATCTCTACGGTAAACCTTACAATATAAACATTTTGTTCAAATTGATAATTTGTCGAGCCACTGTACTAACCTTAGATTTTAAGTTTGTAAATTTACTTTTTGAAATGAAATTTACTTCACTTACTGTGTTTTTGTGGTCAATCTGCATTTTAATAGGTTAAAGTTTAAAAATAAAAAATAAAATGTTAAATGACAGCCATCAGGTACTTTTGTTTTGTCTCGCGTATGAACCTTTTTTTAATACAAGTACATAAAGCATTATATGGATATATTATGTTAAAAAAACTGATCCAATATAACCAACAATGAAGTTTTCGATTTACTGGAGCATTTTTTGGAACGAAGTTTCTGCACGGTACGGACTTGGCGGATGGGGGCTAGACGAAAAAAAGTGTAAGACATTTTTAACGGTTATCCATAGCGCGTATGCTATTGGCTGTGCCCAGTCATATATTAAGCGCGCGCTTATTGGTTCAAGGCAACCAGTAATTTGTATTTGATAATCAATAATAAAGAGACAAGGTGACATCATTTCTGAGATCCATTTGTCATCATCACAGAGATCCAATTGGGATGGGCCGCGTTCGGCAAGCTGGACGACATCCTTAAGTCGCCTAAAACTCCACAGAGTCTGAAGACCCGCTTATTTATGCAATGTGTTCTGCCCACCATGATTTACGGTGCCGAGACATGGACGCTAACGCAGAAGTCTGTGTACAAGTTAAGAGTTTCACAGAGAGCTATGGAGCGTACCATACTCGGCATCAAACTCTTAGATCGAGTTCCAAACGTCGAGATCCGTAGAAGAACGAAGGTTCATGATGTTGGTAATCGAGCCATGGAGCTCAAATGGTCTTGGACGGGACACTTGGCTAGACGTAGTGATGACAGGTGGAGCAGGGTAGCAACTGAATGGTGGCCGAGGAATGGCTGTAGGGTTGGACGTCCGGCGGCGAGATGGGTGGACGACATCGTTAGAGTCGCGGGTCGTCAATGGGTGAGACTAGCGCAGGATCGTGGCGGATGGCACAAACTTGGGAAAGCAGTGGGTGAAGTCAGGCTGTGAATGATGATGATGATGAATCAATAATAATAATATGTATAATACGTTTATCAATAATAGTATAATAGGTAGGGGAAAAAGTCTTTTAGCATTATAGTATGTATGAACTTGTAATAAACTCTCTTTGGCTAAACTATTTGTATCTGACTGGTTTTGGTATCATTCTAAGTTTAAATTTTAAAGAAGATGATTCCAAATTAAAATTAGGAAATTGTGTGATATTTGTTTGTTTTTCGTACTGTAAATATGAGTGAATCTAATGAAGAAATTCGATACATTTTAAAATGTTACTACAAAAAAAGGTAAAAATGCAACACAAGCAGCGAAAAAAAGTTGCGATGTTTATGAACCTAGTGCAGTGTATGTGAGAGTAGCACAAATTTGGTGTAAGCGTTTTCAATCCGGAAATTTTGATGTCAAAGATGCACGTCGCTCTGGTCGCCCTATTACGGATAAAATAGATGCCATTTTGAAAAAGTGAAGCATGATTGGCATATCAGTAGTTACGACGTGCTGAAGAACTAGGAATTGACCATAAAACAGTTTTGGCGCGTTTGAATAAACAAACTGGGTACACAAAAAAGCTCGAAATTTGGGTACTCCACGAGCTCACTGAAAAAAACCTAATGAACCGTGTACTCATTTGTGATTCTTTATTACGACAGTAATAAAACCGAACCATTTTTGAAGAAGCTTATAACTGGTGATGAAAAGTGGATCACGTACGACAAGAACGTGCGAAAAAGGTCGTGGTCAAAGGCCAGTCAGGCTTCACAGACTGTGGCGAAACCCGAGTTAACTCGCAACAAGGTGATGCTGTGTGTGTAGTGGGATTGAAAGGGCATTATTCATTATGAGCTGTTACCACCAGGCAGGACCATCGATTCTGAACTCTACTGCGAACAACTGATGAGATTAAAGCAAGAAGTTGAGAGAAAGCGGCTGGAATTAATTAACAGAAGAGGTATGGTTTTTAATCATGATAACGCTAGACCTTACACATCTTTAGCCACTCAGCAAAAATTAAGAAAGTTTGGCTGGGATGTGTTAATGCATCCGCCGTATAGTCCTGATCTTGAACTTTCAGATTTCTACCTGTTTCGGTCTCTTCAGGATTCTTAAGGCAGTGTCAGGTTAACATCACGAGAGGACTGCCAAAACTACTTGTCGCGCTATTT
The DNA here is from genome assembly GCA_918857605.2 of Philereme vetulata. Classification (NCBI taxonomy): domain Eukaryota; kingdom Metazoa; phylum Arthropoda; class Insecta; order Lepidoptera; family Geometridae; genus Philereme; species Philereme vetulata. The sequence goes on from OU975436.1 coordinate 7,357,749, forward strand.
TGATCAGAAGCCCCAAAACTTCTATAGCAATAGGATCATGTCCCTACCTACAAGATGGCAAAAAGTTATCGAACATAATGGTACCTACATACTTTAGTTAAATGTAAATAAACTATATTAAAAAATGTTTTGAATTTTCTTAAAAAATGCGAAGAAACTTTTCCCCCAACCTAATACTACGAAAGGAACTTCGTTCCAACCGAGTGTTCAACGACACTCAAGCATTTTTTTATTTATATAAATTATAGTCCAGCGTTTGACCACGATCTCGCCTGATAGTAAGATGTTTACTTGACGTGGTAAGATTACTTGCTGGGAGCAGGCTGCACAAGATTGGCCGCTTTGTAATTCTATTGCCCTTGTTCGCCTGACGCCCTATGGCTGGATGTGATTCTGAACATACTACGTGTTTTGTTACAGTTAATGAAAACACGTGTTAGGCTAATGACCAGTATTGCTATAAAATAGGTTTCTTTTTCAGATTTTTGTAGATATATTTATTTTACCTTAATTATAACATTGGTAATTTTAACATTATAAAACTTATAATAATTAAATAAAAATAATTTAATTAAAAATCATGTCAACTAAAAGTTATATTAATAATAATTATAAATAATAAAAATATAATAATATATTATTTATTAATAATGACATAACAAAATATTAGAAACAAAATATAGATAGGTAGGTAGGTCGATTTACAGATACCTACATAAAACAAAATTATAGGTTCCTAACTAAAACGGTATGTCAAAACTAAACTACAATAAAAGAAATATATAATGGTGGAATATGACAAATAATTGCGCAAAAGGAAGATTCTAATAAATTTAAATTTCATAAATTAATTTAAACAATAAAAAGCATGTCTTTCAAATAACCATTTAATTTTTTGTTTATAATCTGAAATATATTCTCTCAAATTCATTCTTTCAAAATCATTACCACAGAAAATTTTTAATTTTCAAACAACCCTAATATTAAGTCCTAAAATATCAATGAAACGGCTTGTACTAAATAGGTAAACAAATCATATTCATTCATCATGTAAGTACCTAGGTACCTGTCAAACTGACTAAGCGGCGGCATCGTCGCAAAAGCGCACCCGTTCATATTGGAAATGTATCGATTGCTGGATAAATATTCAAGCAACCTTACCCATCTCTAAAATAAGTTAATACGATTCCAGATGTGAGTTTTAAATTTATGTCGTACTTATCAAAACAGGTTGTACTTAAGTAAATATGAGATTTACCATTTACATGCATATTATCAGCGTTAGCTGAGTTGATTAATAAAATAAAAAGGTTTTTTAACTGAGGTTAAACTGAGGTAACTCATTAAAAAATATTGAATGAATGAATGAAAACACTTTACTGTACTTAATAGTACTTTATTGGAAATAGAAGATACAAAGCAAATAGTACAATGGTCGGTCTTATCGCTTTAAAGCGATATCTTCCAGACAACCTTTGGAGAGGATTTAGATGTGTCAAAGGTCGCGGGTGCAATTTTAAGACTAAGGTATACATGGATGAAGAGCGTGCAACTAATATCTAAATCACACTAATATTAAAAATGCGAAAGTTTGGATGTTTGTTTGTTTGTTACTCAATCACGCCGTAACGGCTAAATCGATTTCGATAAAATTTGGTGCATACGTAGATTATAACCTGGATCACCGCAAAGGCTACCATTTATCCCATAAATTAATTCCCATGGGATAAAAATTGGGTGTCAAGTCAAGTTCCAACAGCGAGTTCAGCTTTGTTTCTAGGTTACCTACGCATTTAGTAGTGTAACGCGTACCAAGTCGCGGGCAACAGCTAGTACTGTATAAAATACGAATAGACATAAATAAATTATCTATACTAATTTTATAAAGAGAAAAGATTTGATTGTTTGTTTGCTTGTAATAGGCTCCGAAACTACTGGACACATTTATTTTATTTATATATTTTAGGAAAACCATTAGCACATATTAAACACAATAGTTACAGTGAATAGTAATAAACAGGCCATTTAAAGGTCTCCACTGATAGAATCACATTATACTAACAAGCAACAACAAAATAACAAAAGACAAAATCTAACCGAACGCTGTACGGGTCACTCACGTTCACGATACCAAATCAGGTGCCATTCAATCAATTTACAAGTAGATATATTACAAAACTAGTTATCAAAAACTCATCCTCACTCAGTCACACATGTCCTAAATCGATCAAAGAAGATATTATTGATTCTGTTTTTAAGAGATGAAATACTGCAGTTGAACAGGTCAAGGTCATGCTCATTGCTCAATAGATTGAATAATTTACTTGCACGATACACAAACGCATTTTGGCGATAATTCGTAGAAACTACGGGTAGATAAAATAGGTTGCTTCTCCTAAACGTTCTGGTAGGCGCATAAAATTGTATCTTACTAAGGAGTGGCGGGCAATCGACAGCAGAATTAATTATTTTCAATAGGTATAAGATGTCGACAAACTCTCTTCGCAGATAAAGGGGAACAAGGTGCTGCTTGGCACAATTGAGTACATAGTCCGAGTGGTAGTTGTTTATATAGTTGTTTATAGTTTAGAAAGCGTAAAAATTTCCTTTGTATGGCCTTAAGTCTATCGATGTAAATTTCATAAGCAGGGTTCCACACTTGAGAAGCATATTCTAGATGACACCGAACATAGGTACAATAAAGAATTTTAATAGTTTTTTATGTTTTTAAAGTCCTTAGAGGACCTCATTACGAATCCTAAAGCTTTTGATGTTTTTTTTACGATTAATGACACATGCAAATCGAATAACAATTTTGAGTCATGGATAACACCAAGATCCTTAACTTCATTGACTCTCTGAAGTGTGTGCCCTTTTATAGTGTAACTAAAGTTGATAACGTAAGGTGATAACGTCGATAACGTAAGAGATTTAAAAAAATTCTTTCACTGTTGGGAAGCTACACTATCCCCGGGTGACATAGGCTACTTTTTACCCAACTGCGCCGAAGGAGAGAAATGTTTTTATTAAAAAACTACGCGTGCAAAGCTGCGGATCGGTCAGCTAGTGAATTATGAACCTAAATATAATATATAAAATTATGATATATATAACATTTAATTTTATAATACATACAGTAGATGATTTTTTTTATATTTATAGGCTTGCGTTTGACCACGATCTCGCCTGATGGTAAGCGATGATGCAGTCTACGATGGTACAGGCTTGCCTAGAAGAAACCTATTCACTCGCGACTTAAAGATACCCGGGTTGTAGCTATCAGGAAACACAGACTCTGGCAAGGTGTAATTATGTAAATAAGTATTTTCGACCCTTTATAAAGTAATATCGATGGTATTTGCAACGGAAAACCGAATGTAATTATATCACTTTGTGCACCCTTTCCACTGGAATACCTATCGGAACGCTACAATCGCAGCCTGATTAAAACTCACACGTCATGTGCACGTTTTTCAACAGGGTTGCCATTTTCCTGACAATTTCGCTGCATAACAAATGTTGATTAACTAGTAATTAAAAGATTAATAAGTTAATGACCTTAAAATCTTTAAGAATCTGGTTCGCCCTTAACTGAGATCTCGCGAGTCTCCCATCATCATCATCATCAGCTGGGAAACGTCCACTGCTGAACATAGGCCTCCCCCTTAGATCGCCACAACGAGCGGTTGGTAGCCGTTTACGCCCAACGGCTCCTCGCGATTCTTACTAGATCGTGGGTCCACCTTGTGCGGGGCCGGCCAACGCTGCGTCTTCCAGTCCGTGGTCACCACTCGAGAACCTTTCTTCCCCAATGGTTATCGGTTCTACGAGCGATGTGGCCTGCCCATTGCCACTTCAACTTGCTAATTTTGAGAGCTATGTCGGCAACTTTAGTTCTTCTGCGGATTTCCTCATTGCGGTTTTTGTCACGTTTCAGTGCCATAGGTCATCACTGGCAACACACACTGGTTGAAGACTTTAGTCTTCAGGCTCTGGGGAATTATGGACGAGAAGATATCGCGAAGTTTCCCGAACGCTGCCCAGCCGAGTCGGGTTTTTCGTGCGACCTCTTTGTCGAAGTTGGACTTACCTAATTGGACAGTTCCCATAAAAATAAAAAAATGCACGAAATGCATAACCAAATAACTTGACCTACAGTTTCATTCAAATATCAGGTAACGGGAGTTCATGTTACACTTTTTTGATGTATAAATCGCAGTTATTCTGGATTTCAGACTTTTACCTATATTTGTGTCACTAAAGCTACGCGCATATTAAATTTCAGCAGTGTAGTGTCACTGGTGTACCCTGTGAAGTTTGTCCATATTCTGTTTTTATTTTGGCAAATAACATAAAAACTACAACGTTTAAACTAAAAATAAAAACGGGGCCGAAATGTACTCACAAATATTTTTATTAGACCACCCAAAATGAGACTATCATAGACCAGATAGTCTCATTTTTGGTTTTTTCCCCCTCTTGAACCTCAATATCTCAACATCCCCCTCATATTTTTAGTTAATTTCATCACACTAATATTATGTCATCACTATCTACCTGTATACCAAATTTCACGATGATCGGATAAACGCTACGAAAGTTATCCTCGGACAAACAAACATATATCGCTTCGGATCTCATCGGAGATCTCGCTTTGCTCGATCAAGAAGGCCATCCCGAGGCAATGAAAGAATTCTCTCTAAGAGATAAGACCACCCATTGTACATTTATATTGTTTTTAGTTGATAACATCAAAAATCTATCAAGGCTAATAGAAAGAACGAAAACAAAGAAAGTTTGAAAGAAAGACAATGAAGTACCTACATGGAGTAAAACAAATGTTTATTTTCGTGAGGTCCTTAACTTAACCCTCCACCAACCACACTTGATAACTTTAACACATTTAATAAGCATTATACAAAAAGTGTATTAATTCCTTTTTGACATAGTTATTTTCTTCTCTTGAATAATTTTCTTGTAAACAATTCACTCCGTTGAATTACAACCCTTATTTTTATTTATGTTGCGTAAGTTTCGTTAAATTTATATCTACCAAATGTACTCCACTTGATTAAAGTGCCTAAGAACAGAGAAATAAAAGTGTTATGTTTGTTTTTAAACGCCAACAGTAAGAAATCTTACAAAATTTAGATTGCAATCTAGCAAAACAATCGAAAAGTATGTATTTTTTTAACACAATTAAATCTTCGTTGAAACTCTTAGACATCGCTAGGAGATGCTGGAGATAGTGTACAAAGATCTAGAAGGCACTAAAATCTTAACTAAAAAATACTTTTGATGGTAGTGTTTCTGCCCATCAAGGAATTGATAATACAAATGCTTGCTATAGACGAGGCAGAGAGAACAACAAATCAATTAAGGCCGACTCTGGCAAATGTAGAAATCTCGATGGTAAATACCTTTCAAGAAATGCACGGAACTTATTGATTGCGCTCCAACCCGAGCTTCGCTGCTTTGTTTTTAATTATACTTCGCATATCGCCTCGCCTGGTTAATAAGTTCTCTCTCTACAAACAGACAAACAAAGGTGCCGCAGACAATAGCGAGGGAATCTCACAAAGGATGTCATAGGCACGGCGCGTCGACAACAATGCTTTCACATTTTTCATGCCACCTATTTTCTAGTGGTAAGACACATTTTTGTTTGTATTCTTGCGATTGCTTAAATTGTTTTTATAAACACTTGGGCAAACAATAAAGATCGGGAGTGTCATTTTTTCCCTATCCAATTTATTTATGAATTTTATGAGCGTACGCGAATGCTAGCCTTAAATTCGATCTGAAAGCAATGTCGGATGCCATAGAATTTATTAATGCCGTAAGTGGGTGCTATTTCCTGGAACCTTTGCCTTTATGTGATAGTTTTATACTTTTTTTCCGCTAAGGGCGCACTATACCTGGCGAGACGATAAATCGCTTATTTTGAAACAATGTTTTGTTTAACAAATTTTGTGATTTCAATTTGTAATTCATATATGTTATAGTTAAGGATACGTGCTAGAGCGCCTGTGTTGTGAAAATACGATTCCGTAAAATTTTCTAGAATTAAAAAAAATCCAATGATGACTCCAAATTTATCTTAAACCCGTTCTTATGCGATGAATACTACAATTTAGATCTTGAAACTTTGTACAGTAATTCTACACAACATAAATAAGGGCACCTGTGTTTTTAAATTTTCAAAATACCTTTTGATTTTATCATAAAATGAAAATATCTAAGTTTTGCACTAATGAAACCATGACGCCCGTTTCGCGATTCAGTCTGACCTCGGCTTTTAGACGGGGTACCCGTGACGCTTGTCGCTCCAAACGAACACGTAATTTTAATGCAGAATTTATATTTAGTTGGTTTTTGTAAAGACGCAGTAATGAAAAATAAACACAACAAGATAATGAAGGGACTGAATGATAAAAAAACCGGCAAACATATGAATGAACCACGCCGAGATAGGACGTGCAGCGGCGCGCGGTAAAGCGGGTGTGAAATTCTAGTTTGGGTTGAGGTATAGTCAACTCTTAACAGGCAGAAATAATTCTCAATCCCCGCTGTCACGTACGCTATAGTTAAACTAGGGACTATTTGGCTGTTTTTTCTCTTTTTCCAATACCGGAGAAAATATTTTATGAAGTTTACTAGCCCATACTGTCCCACTGCTGGGCAAAGGCCTTCCCCTCTTCCTTCCACTTATCACGGTCTAGAGCCATATCCCACCAGTCTCTTTGGAAGACGTCCAAGATATCGCTCCAGCGATTTTTAGGCCTTCCTCGGCTTCGATTTCCGTCTTTAGGGGTCCATATGCTTGCCTTCTTGGCCCACCTATCGGGTTGCACACGGGAGACATGACCCGCCCAGTCCCATTTCAGCTTTGCAGCCTTGATGCCCACGTCAGCGATGCCGGTCTTCGAGTTCGGTCTTCGTTTTTTACTATCTTCTTATTATATCTTCGTTATTTATATCAAATTTAATCTTCGTTATTTATGTTATAACTTCGTTATTTATATCAAATTTAATCTAGATTTGTGAGTGGTGACTGAATAAAGAATGAATAGTATCGCATTGTACATCTGTTCCTGACACAGTTAATTCACTTCAAATTTTGAACCCCGTTCCTTGCATAAGGAACGTTGCAGGCTTTAAGATATTTCTCTTCTGCATAAATTAGCAATAGTTTTAAAAAATCTACAAAAAGATTTGGTCACCCATACAATTATGACCGCGCGTACCGTTGCTTAACCTCGATGATTGATTACGTACATTAAATAAAGAATATATTTGATATGATTTAATTACATAGGTATAATTTTCAGACTTTTTCCCTGTACTTGTAGTAAAAGACGATATTACTTGGCAAATTTCATAGTTCTAGGTCAACGGAAAGTACCTTATAAATTTTGATTCCCTTGAGAGTGTCGAAATATACGTATTTTGCGGCATATATGGCCGTATATTTTTTTTTACGTTAACTTAGAAGTTTGATTTTTTCACAGCTTCAAAGGACTGTTTAGGATTATTAATTAGGATTAGGACTTAATTAGGCTTCAAAGGGCTGAGAGTGTAAAAAAATATGATTTTAATTTCATAACTCTCACAACTTTCATTTATTCATTAACAATTTATAAAAATCATGTTTGAACTGAACCTTCGTGACCTGGACTCCCTGGACCTGGACCCCCTTGATTTTCCCTGGACCTGGACCCCCTGGACCTAGACCCCCTGGACCTGGACCCCCTGGACCAGGATATGGACCTCCTCAACCTGGATCCCCTGGATCTGGACCCCTTGGACCTGGATTCCCTGAACCTGGACCCCCTGGTGCACCCCCCTGGACCTGGACTTCCTGGACCTGACCCCCCTGGACCTGGATTCCCGCTGGACCTAGACCCCCTGGATCTGTACTCTTGGATCTTCCCTGGACCTAGACCCCTTTGACCTGGACCCCCTGGACCTAAACCCAGAACCCCTGTACCTGGACCTGGACGCTCTGTACCTGAACCTCCTGGACCTGGAACCCTGGACCTGAACACTTTGGACCTGAACCTGGACTCCCTAGACTTAGACCCCCTGGATCCGGATTCCCTGGACCTAAACACCTTGGACCTATACCTTGACCCCTGGACTCCCTTGACGTGAACCCTTTGCACCTGGACCCCCTGGATCCGTCCCTGGACCTGGACTCCCTTTGTAACGTGTACAATTTCACGACACGTTACAGCTTTAATTTAACATAACGCTACACTGACAAAACACTACATACCACGACATCTAGCGACATGGCGGCGTACTAACTGCACAATTACTAGAGACCTCGTTTTTCAAGATACCGAAATCTAAGCGTGTTCTCATCATAGTTCGCCATGTTTACGGCAGATGGCGTTGTACGTATCTCAAAGCAATTGACTACATATTTTTATTCATCGATAATCAATTTTAATTATCAGAGACATTCTTATATACTTAAATTAAATAATCCCTTGCTTCTTAGAATCATAATAAAATAAAAATCTTAAATAATAAAATACCGCATTCAATCATTGTCTTTGACTGATGCAAACTGAAGCAAACAACATCTTTGTCTTGAGTGACGCCGGATGCGTAAAAATTTTTTTTTATGGCATCTTTAAAAATTTATTGCATCACCCAGTTCTAGAATATCTCGGAAGAAAGGATTTTTTACTAATTATTAAAAGACGGTGGAAGGAAGTGCTCGGGTATATAAAGGAGAGTCGTCTGTCCTTAGCTCTTTTTCCACGCCTGGTCACATCAGTGAGAACTTCTAATCAACATGCTACAGAATTAATCTCTGGACAGTGTATTCCTGAGACTCTTTATTGTAAATTCGTGCTCAGTACTTCCAAGTCGGGAAGTCGTTTACGGTCTTCGCTCCTGGTCTTTCTTCCTACTTCTCCATATCTATACCTGACACCCGTCAAACCTATCATTTGAGCCGTCGAGAAGCGTGGTTGTTCGTCACCCACCCTGCTGGCTGCTTCGACGCACACCGAGACCACGCCTTCCCACGAAGCCTACCGCCACGAAGTCGTTCGTCTGCCAACCTGCTAGCTGCCTTGACGCACGCCGGGACCACGCCTGCCCACGAAGCCTACTGCCGCAGCTCAAGCCCGTTTCATCTATCCGAGCAGACGTCAGGGACGGTCGACGAAAATAACACGAGGTGTATCTATTCCATTATTTTTTTATTCGGGTTGAACCCCAGAAACATTTCTCTCTTTTCTGACGCTCTCGTCAGATGGCGCCTACTTTATTATATTAAATAAATCTATTCTACTAGGTGTGCTCAACACATTCTGTAATTGCTGCACTATAGGCCAAAAGCCTTAAGATTCTGTGCTCTTCAAGCCAACGTCTGTTCGTACCACCCTCATTGTAATATAGCATAACTGTAATCTAGGTGTGTACCATCGGTAGACCAAGTTATTTATTATCAACCTCTGTTGATCTTGTCACAAGTATAAGGAATTAAACGTAACGAACCTACTTGCTCTACCGACTTTTCTTATTTTGACAATTATATGTATTGAAACACATACATGGTTTTATTTATATCTCTTTATTGATTAAAATTGTTACACCTTGACCTGGACCCCCTGGACCTTATGAATCTTCCCTGGACTCATGGATCTGAACCCCCTGCACCTGGACCACTGGACCTGGACCCCTGGACCTGGACCTCTTGGATCTGAACCTTTTGGACCTGGACTCCATGGACCTGGACCCATTGGATCTTCCATGGACCTGGACATCCTGGACCTGAATCCTCTGGAATAAAACGCGAACCCCCTGAACCTGGATCTGAACTCCCTGGACCTGGACCACCTGGACCTGGACACATGGACCTGGTCCTCTTGGACCTGGACTTGGACCCTTGGACATGGACCCCCTGGACCTAAACCTCGAGTCCCTGAACCTGGACCTGGACGCCCTGGACCTAGACCCTCTGGACCTGGAATCCTGGAACTAAACACTCTGGACCTGGACTCCCTGGACTTAGTTCCCCTAGATCCTCCCTGGACCTGGACATCCTGGACCTGGACCCCTGAACCTGGACCCCTTAGACCTGGAACTAGACACACTGAACCTGAATCTGTACCCTCTGAACCTGGACCTGAACCCCCTGGACCTATACCTTGAACCCCTGGACTCCCTGGACCTGAACCCTCCGGACCTGGACTCCCTAGACCTATACCTTGAACCCCTGGACTCCCTGGACCTGAACCCTCCGGACCTGGACTCCCTAGACTTGGACCCCCTGGCTCTATCCCTAGACCTGGACTCCTTGGACCTGGACCCCCTGGACCGGACCCTCTGGACCTAGACTCCCTGGATCCCCTGGACCTGATCTCCTTGGACCTGGACCCTTAGACCAGGACCCCTTGGACCTGGAACTGGACTCTCTGCACCTGTACCTAGAACCTCTCAACCTGGACCAGGGCTTTCTAGACCTGAACCCCCTGAAACAAGACACATGGACCTGGACCGCCTGGATCCCTTCTGGACCTGAATCCCCTGGACCTGGACTTCCTGGACTTAAACCCTCTAGACCTGGACCCCCTGGACCTTAACCCCTGGATCTCTCCTGAACCTAGACTCCCTGGACTTAGTTCCCCTGAACCTGGACCCCCTTGACCAGGACTTGAACCTCCTGGACCTAAACTCTCTGCACCTGGACCCCTGGAACCCCCTAGACCTGAACTCTCTAGACCTGTTCCCCTAGACCTGGACCCCTAGACCCCGCTTGGATCTAGACCCCTGGATCTGGATCCCCTGAACCTAAACTCTCTAGACCTGGACCCCTGGACCTAGACCTCTTGGACCTGAACCTCTGGACCTGAACCTTCTGGACCAGAACTCCCTGAACCTGGACCCCCTGAATCTTCCCTAGACCTGACGAACAGACGTTGGCAGGATCCCCTAGTCCTGGACCCCCTGGAACTGAACCTGGACCCTTGGAGCTGGACCTGAACCCCCTGGACCTGGACTCCCTGGACCTGGACCCCCTCGACCGGGACGCTAGGACCTGTACCTAGACCCCTGGACCTGTACCCCCTGGACCCGGATTCATGGATCTGGTCCTCTGGACCAGATCCAGGGGGTTCAGGTCCAGGTTCAGGTCTAGGTTCAGAGGATCTAAGTTCAGTTCCAGTTGGTCCAGGACCAGGGGATCCAGGTCTAGGTCCAAGGAAGATCCAAGGTGTCCAGGTCCAGAGAGTTCAGGTCCAGAAGGTTCAGGTCAAGGGGTCCAAGTCCAAGGAGTTCAGGTCCAGGGCGTCCAGATCAAGACGGTCTAGATCCAGAGGGGATCCAGAGGTCCAGAACCAGGGGATCCAGGTCTAGGTCCAGGGAAGATCTAGGGGGTCTAGGTTCAGGGAGTTCAGGTTCAGCAGATTCAGGTCCAGGGGTCCAGGTCCAGGGGTCCAGGTCCAGGGGTCCAGGTCCAGGGGGTTCAGGTCCAGGAAGTCCAGATCCAGAAGGTCTAGATTCAGCGGGGATCCAGGGGTCCAGGTTTAGTGGGCCAGTTCCAGATGGCCAGGTCAAGGGAGCATAGGTCTAGAGGGGATCAAGGAGGTCTAAGTCAAGGGAGTCCAGGTCCAAGAGGTCTACGTACAGAGGATCCAGGTGCAGGAGATCCAAGTCCTGGTCAAGAGTTTTCAGGTTCAGGAGAACTAAGTCCAGGGAGTCCAGGTCCAGGAACAATCCAGGGGTTAAAGTCTAGAGGGTCCAGGTCCAGAAGGTTCAGGTACAGGGAGTCCAGGCGGTCCAGGTCCAGGGGGTTCAAGTCCAGGGGGGGATTCAGGAGGTCCAGGTCCAGGAAATACAGCTATAGGGGGTACAGGTCCAGAGAGTCCAGGTCCAGGGGGTCCAGGTCAAAGGAGTCTAAGTCCAGGAAGTCCAAGTCCAGAAAGGATCCAGGGGTTCCAAGTCCGGGGGGTTCAGGTCCAGGGGTCCAGGTCCAAGGTTCCAGATCCAGGGGTCTAGGCCCAAGGGGGGATCCAATGGGTCCAGGCCCAGAGAGTCCAAGTCCAGAAGTATGGTACAAGGCTCCAGATCCAGGGGGTCCAGATGCGGGGGGTTCAGGTTCAGGTTCAGGGGTCGAGGTTGAAGGGCTCCAAAAAGGTCCAGGTCCAGCAGTCCAGGTCCAGGGGGGGTCCAAAGGGTCCAGGTCCAGGGAGTCCAGGTCCAACGGGTTTAGCTACAGGGCTATAGGTCCAGGGGTCTAGATCTAGGGAATCCAGGTCCAGGTCCAGGGGGTTCAGGTCCAGGTCCAGGGGGTCCAGGGGGTCTAGGTCGAAAGTGTTCAGGTCTAGGTCCAAGAGATCCAGGTCCAGGGGGTTCAGGTCCAGCAGTCTAGGTCCAGGGAGTCCAGGTCCAAGGGGTTTATATCCAGATAGTCAAGGTCCAGGTTTAGGGGGTCCAGGTTTAGTTCCAGGGGGTCCAGGACCAGGGAATCCAGGTCTAGCTCCAAGCAAGATCCAGAGGGTTCAGGTCCAGGGAGTTCATGTACAGAAGGTTCAGGTCCAGTGGTCCAGGTCCAAGGGGCCTAGGTCTAAGAGTCCAGGTCCAGGGGATTCAGGTCCAAAATGTCCAGATCCAGGGGTCTAGGTCCAGAGATCTAGGTCCAGGTAGTCCAGGCCCAGGGGCGATCCAAATTGTCCAGGTTAGAGAATCCAGGTCCAGGAGGTCCAGGTACAAAGGGTCCAGGTCCAAGAGGTCCAAGTCCTAGTCAAGGGGTTCCAGGTTAAGGGGAACTAGGTCCAGGGAGTCGAGGTCCAGGAGGTCTAGGTCTGGAGGGTTCAGGTCCAGAGAGTCCAAAGGAACCAAGGGGTCCAGGTCCAGGAAGTCCAGTTCTAAGGGTTTAGGTCCAGAAGGTCCAAGTACAGGTTGAGAGGGTCAAGGTTCAAGTCCAGGGGTCCAATTCCAGGTTCAAAGGGTCCAGGTCCAGGGGGTCCAGGTCCAGAGGGTTCAGGTCCAAGGAGTGTAAAAGGAAAAAAAACCAGGTCCAGGGGGTTCAGGTCCAGGGGGTCCGGATCCATGGGCTCCAGGTTAAGGGGCGATTCAGGAGGTCCAGGTTTAGGTCTAAGGGATCCAGGTCAAGGGGGTCTAGGTTCAGAAGTCCATATCCAGGGGGTCTAGGTCCATGGAGTTTAAGTCCAGGGAGTACAGGTCTAGAAAGTCCAGGACCAGATTGGATCCAGGAAGTCCAGGTCAAGGGAGTCCAAGTCCAGGTCCAGAAGTCCAGATTCAGGTCTAGGAGGTTCTGGTCCAGGGGGGCCAGCTTCAGAGGGTCCAGATCCAGGTTCAGAAAGTCAAGGTTCAGGTCCAGGGAGTCCAGTTCCAGGTCAAAAGGGTCCAGTTCCAAGGGTTAGGTCCAAGGGGTATAGGTCCAGGGGTCCAAGGGGTCCAACGCTAGGGAGTCTTGGTCCAAAGGTTTCGGTCCAGGGCGTCCAGGTCCAGGGAGTCCAGGTCCAGGGAGTCCAGAGTCCATGGAGGGATCCAGAAGGTCCAGGTCCAGGAAGTTCAGGTCCGGAGGGTTCAGGTCCAGGGAGTTCAGGGGGTAAAAATCCAGGTCCAAAGAGTTCAGGTCCAGGGGTTTTCTGATCCATGAGGTCCAGGTCCAGGGGGGATTCAGGGAGTCCAGGTTCAGTTCCAAGTTAGGTGAGATCCAGTTTAGGTCCAGGGGTTCCAGGTAAAGGGAGTTCAGGTCCAGAGGGTCCAGGTCCAGGGGGTTCAAGTCCAAGAGGTCCATTTCCAGGGGTCCAGGTCCAAGGTTCCCAATCCAGGGGATCTAGGTCCAGGAAGGATCCAACGGGTCCAGGTCCAGGGATTCCAGGTCCAGAGGTTTCAGACACAGGGCTCCAGATCCAGGGGCCCAGATCCAGATGGTCCAGGTCCAGGTCTAGAAGGTCCAGTTCTAGGTCCAAAGAGTATACAGGTCCAAGGGTTAGGTCCAAGGGGTATAGGTCCAGGGGTCCAGGGGGTCCAACGCTGGGGAGTCTTGGTCCAAAGGTTTCGGTCCAGGGCGTCCAGGTCCAGGGAGTCCAGGTCCAGGGAGTCCAGGGTCCATGGAGGGATCCAGAAGATCTAGAACCAGGGAGTTCAGGTCCGAAGGGTTCAGGTCCAGGGAGTTCAGGGGGTAAAAATCCAGGTCCAAAGAATTCAAGTCCAGGGGTTTTCGGATCCATGAGGTCCAGGTCCAGGGGGGATTTAGGGGGTCCAGGTTCAGTTCCAAGGGGTCCAGGTCCAAGAAGTTTAGATCCAGGGAGTCCAGGTGAAGGGAGTTCAGGTCCAGAGGGTCCAGGTCCAGGGGGTTCAAGTCCAAGAGGTCCATTTCCAGGGGTCCAGGTCCAAGGTTCCCGATCCATTGGATCTAGGTCCAGGAAGGATCCAACGGGTCCAGGTCCAGGGAGTCCAGGTCCAGAGGTTTCAGACACAGGGCTCCAGATCCAGGGGCCTAGATCCAGATGGTCCAGGTCCAGGTCTAGAAGGTCCAGTTCCAGGTCCAAAGGTTAGGTCCAAGGGGTATAGGTCCAGGGGTCCAGGGGGTCCAACGCTAGGGAGTCTTGGTCCAAAGGTTTCGGTCCAGGGCGTCTAGGTCCAGGGAGTCCAGGTCCAGGGAGTCCAGGGTCCATGGAGGGATCCAGAAGGTCCAGGTCCAGGGAGTTCAGGTCCAGAGGGTTCAGGTCCAGGGAGTTCAGGGGGTAAAAATCCAGGTCCAAAGAGTTCAAGTCCAGGGGTTTTCGGATCTATGAGGTCCAGGGGGGATTCAGGGGGTCCAGGTTCAGTTCCAAGGGATCCAGGTCCAAGAAGTTTAGGTCCAGGGGGTCCAGGTAAAGGGAGTTCAGGTCCAGAGGGTCCAGGTCCAGGGGGTTCAAGTCCAAGAGGTCCATTTCCAGGGGTCCACGTCCAAGGTTCCCGATCCAGGGGATCTAGGTCCAGGAAGGATCCAACGGGTCCAGGTCCAGGGAGTTCAAGTCCAGAGGTTTCAGACACAGGGCTCCAGATCCAGGGGCCCAGATCCAGATGGTCCAGGTCCAGGTCTAGAAGGTCCAGTTCCAGGTCCAAAGAGTATACAGGTCCAAGGGGTTCAGGTCTAGGGGGTCCAGGGGGACCAGGTCTAGAGAATCTAGATCCAAAGGGTCCGGTCCAGGAGGTCCAGGTCAAGTACGTCCAGATCCAGAAAGCCTAGGTCCAGGGGGGCATCTAGAGGGTCCAGGTCCAGGGTTCCAGGTCCAGGAAGTCCTGGTCCAAAGAGAATCCAAGGGGTTGAGTCCAGGTCCAGGGGGGATCCAGAGGATCTAGGTCCATGGAGTCCAGGCCCAGGAGGTCCAGGTTCACATGGCCCAGGTCCAGGAGGTCCATTTTCTGGTCTAGGGATCCAGGTTCAGGGGGTCTATGTCCGGGAGGTTCAAGTCTAGGAAGTCGAGGGGGTCCAGGTTTAGGTCCGGGGGGTTAAGGTCCAGGAAGTCCAGGTCCAGGGGTAAAGGTACAGGAGTCCAGGTCCAGAGGGTCCAGGTCCAGGGGTCTAGGCCCAGGGTGTCCAAGGGGTCCAGGTCCACAGGGTCCAGGTCCAGGGGTCCAGGTCCAGGGGTCCAGGTCCAGTGGTCCAGATACAAAGGGTTCTGGTCCAAGAAGTTTAGATCCAGGGGTAAAGATCCAAGGAGTCCAGATCCAGGGAGGATCTAGGGCCAGAGAGTCCAAGTCCAGGTCTAGGCGGGCCAGGTCCAGGTCCTATGAGTTTAGGTCCAGGAAGTCCAGTTTCAGGGGATCCAGGGAAAATCCAGTAGGTTTAGGTCAAGGGAATTTAGGTCCTAGGGATCCAGGTCCAGGTTCAGGGGTCTAGGTCAAAGAGGTCTAGATTCAGGAGGTCAAGGTCCAGGGGGTTTAGATCCACGGTCCAGGTCCAGGGCGTCCAGGTCCAAGAAGTTTAGGTCCGGGGTCTAGGTCCAGGGAGTCCAGGTCCAGGGGGATCCAATGGGTCTATGTCCATGAATCCAGGTTTAGGGATCTAGGTCCAGGAAGTCTAGGTTCAGGGAGTTTAGGTCCAGGAGGTTCAGCTACAGGGGGTTAAGATCCAGGGGGTCCATGTCCATGAGGTTCAGAACCAATAAGTCCAGATCCAGGGGAGAACCTGGGGATCCAGGGCCAGGGAATCCAGGTCCAGGTACAGTGGGTCCAGGTCCAGGTCGAAGTGTCTCAGGTCCAGGAAGTCCAAATCCAGGAAATCCAGATCTAGGGGGAATCCAGAAGGTCTAGGTCTAGGAAGTCCAGGTCCAAGTCCAGGGGGTTCAGAACCAGGGGGTCCAGATCCCGGTGGTCCAGGTTCAGGGGATCAAGGTCCAAGGGGCTTAGATCTAGGGTTAATAGATATGTAGTAAAACTTTTTTTGTTTTAGCTAGTCTTATACATGGCGTTGCAATATTTTTGTTGTGTTATAATTATGTAAACTCTCTTTAAAAGCCATATGTCGTAAGTTTTCGCATACATAAACATAAATAAAAACAAAATACACAACATAAACACATAAAAAACATAAAATAAACATAAATGTCAAAGTGATCCTATAGCCAGCAATTAAATTGTATTATTTACAAAGTCAACTCGATACCTCCACGCGTTCCCGAGATAAAGGGTTTTGACAGACAAACAGACGGACGGACAACAATGTGATCCTATAAGAGTTTCGTTCCATAAGAAAACCTTTTGAGGTGCGGTACCCTAAAAATAAGTTATATACCGAAATTTCATTAAAATTTGCAAGTTCGAACGAACTTAGTAATAACCATTTTGTATATTTACATACAGAATACGTAATTCTGTTTATTTTACTACGAATTAAATCAACTCCAAGTGTTATTATTATGTCGAATTCCCATCTCGACCTCCAAATTACTCTAGGTACCTACTCGAAGTACTATGAGACCTCAAGAGGTATAACGTTAGTCCGATAGCCCCGATATTCCCAATCGAGCGAAGCGAGATCTCTAAATCAACTTGGGCCAATCGGCGTTGTATGTATGTATGTTTGTTTGTTTGTTCGAGGATAACTTTTAAAGCGTTGATCCGATCATCGTGATATTTAATACATTGGTAGGTAGTGATGGTACAATTTTGGTGTGACTAAAGAGCTAAAAATATTGGGGGGGTTGTTGAGATATTAGGGTTCAAGAGGCGTAAAAAAATGAAAAAGAGGCCGTTAGTTCAAATGGGACGTCAAATGAAATGTATTCATTATACATTTCGACTCCGTTTTTATTTTTGAAGTAAAACTTCTTTACGCACGCTTGATTTGGGGAGTAAAGCTGGTGAATGCGTTACGAAAAGTGCGGACGGAAGTTGAGAGGGACATATAAGTTAGTGAAGATAGAAAGAGACAAAGTTACGTTTCGTATATTTTCAAACGTTAATGTGCAAGTTGCGTCTGTCCAGTATGAACATAGACTGATCGACCTACAGACGTGTAGACAATTTGGTAATTGAACAATTTTAAAAATTAAGATTTTGAAAAAGAAGTCTTACTTCAGTCGTTTGGTCTAATTCGCACTCGTTTTATTCGTGGACTCTTTATAGTTTTTGAGTTATTTGCCATAATAAAAACTAAATTTGGACAAAATTCACAGGGTACACCAGTGACCCCACAGTGCTGTAGTTTGGTATGCGTGTAGCTCAAGTGACACTAATATAGGCAAAAGTTAGAAATCCTGAATAACTGCAAATTATACCCCAAAAAACCAAATAGCATGAACTCCCGTTACATGTAATTTGAATGAAACTGTAGGTCAAGTTTATTTTTTTATTTTTATACATTATAGGCTTGCGTTTGACCACGATCTCGCCTGATGGTAAGCGATGATGCAGTCTACGATAGTACACGCTTGCCTAGAAGAAACCTATTCACTCGCGACTTAAAGATACCCAGGTTGTAGCTATCTGGAAACACAGGCTCTGGCAAGGCGTTCCACTCGTTGGCCGTGCGCATAATAAAGGTCGAAGAGAACCGCTTTGTGCGAATGGGAGGTATTTCTATCATATATCGGTGGCGCACCGCAGAGCGTCTGGTTGTCCGTTCATAGAATGGGGATGGTGGTATCACGTTGAAAAGTTCCGCCGCACACTCCCCGAAATGTACTCGATAAACCGAGAGGGTAGCAACCTTTCGTCGATGCTCCAGGCTGAGGAGCCTTGCATCACCTAGCTCATCGTTGCCTATGAGTTTCTTGGCTCTTCTCTCAATTGATTCCAGAGCTTCAAGTTGGTACTTCGCTGATCCGTCCCAGAGGTGAGAACAGTACTCCAAACACGATTGGACTTGTGCTTGGTATAAGTTGAGCAACTGTCCCGGTGTGAAGTAGTGCCTCGCCTTTGCGAGTATACCAAGCTTTTTAGCAGCCAACTAGGCTTTCGACTCAATGTAGGAGCCGAAATTGAGAGTTGGAGTTAATGTGATACCAAGAAGCTCGAGGTGGTCAGATAAGTAGTTCTAGTTGGTGATTTTTTCGCGACACTATTTTGATAGTCAAAGATAACAAATAATATTTATGTGTTTTAATCGGAGACTCGCGAGATCTCAGTTCGGGGCGAACCCTTAGTTATTATGTTTTCATACACTATAATAATGAGTATAATTAATAACTACAAAGTTATACTTTATATTGAAAAATTACACTCGGAAACAAAAGTTAATCCTGGTTCAATATTTCGACGGTATTCCAATGTTGTATTATTTACTTCTGTTGGTCGTTGGTAGTAATTTAACATCCGTCAAATTTGAAGTATTGTATTCCCGCGAGTATATAAGTATGTCAATTTATAGTCTTTTATCGATCGCTAAATTTAGTAATCGCACTGCAAAGTAGGTTAATATATTGGCTTGTAGGCCACTTTTAGTGCGTTACCCTTTATGGAGTCAAGTACTCTCGTAAGAGGCCGTATAACATAGTTATAGGTACTGCTTCTATAGAAGATACTAACTACACTATAGGATTAGCTTTGGCTATGAAGGCACGTTCACACTAATGCTCTTATTTTGATAGGATAGTGTGTAAGATATATCTAAGTCTGAGCTCATAAATGAGTTAATCTAGTACATACGGGTAAGTAAGTGAATTAATTAATAAGTTAAGTTAAGTTTACTCATAAGTTTATTTTTTAAGCTTTTATTTAATTAGCCTGTAGGCTTAGTTAGAAGAAGATTAAGCTTATGGATTGCGGGATAAAAATTTATAAGCACATAAAATTACCAACTTGGTCAAAATTTATGAAACACGTGATTAATTTTCGCACTCGCAGGTTTTGTTTCTTAGTGAAATTTTTCTAATTGAGAAGTACTTTTACCTAGAAGTTTTTGGGGAGAAGTATTTGTGAAAATATAAATATATAAATATGTGAGGGCAAGTACTTTTAGAAGAACGAATAAAATATACACGAAAACGTATATATGTTTAAGAAGAAACTAAGAATTGTCGAACGGAAAATTAGTGTTCATTTAAGTTCGCCTTTTTTGTATCCAAGTCTTTTAATGAATTTCTTGAGAACAACTAGTTATGAGATCGGTCAAAATAAAATGTACTTGCTAAATACAATTAAACATTGAACTCTAGTAAATTATATACATTACACAGCCGTATGTCTGTATGTATGTTATAGTCAAAACACTTAATCAGTCAAAAACAATTTTGACAGCGAAAATCAGACAAAACTGGTTTTGATTAAGACGTCGGCGTCGATCCAATCATACTTTAAAGGGGATTATTTGATGAACAAGTTCAGAAGTTCCATAAGCAGGTATAATTAAAAAATAACTATAGATCAACCAGATCCATTGGATGTAAGTAGTTCATTATAATGCAAAAAAAAATGTTTTATTTGATGCGTGTGTCCATCGTTTTATTTTTATTTTAACAACCAGACTAGCTTCTTTCATTTTTAAATGGAAATGTGACTGTCATGGCGATTGTATTTCGTTATCTGCATATTATGAATTTAGCCGGCCAGTTCCATTTTTAAATATTAAAAATGATTTGTCATTGTATTCCATAAACAAGTGTACATTATTGTTTTAAAAGACATTAGGTAATGGCAATGTATACGTGTTTGCACTTTACAAAAAAAATACACAAAAAACTGTATATTTCAACATTTCACTAACGTTTGCAATAGGTCACATTCTATTTTCAAATTTACTTCCATCATTATGCAATTTACAATGCCTGACTTTAAAAAAATGAGAGATGACAAAAATGTCAGATACAAACTTGAAATATTTGTTATCAATATGTATTGGCGCACTGTTCATAAGTTGAGTTATGATGTAGGTAGGTATGTTACGATAGTGTAGACTCCCTTATTCGAGAATTAAACAATGTTCGGTGGGACAAAGCAAGTGGAGTGGCTCTTGGTGAGTGCCTTTGTTCAACGGTTGTGGTGGTGATGTTTCTTCCAATTTTGGTGCAAGTTAAGAAATATTCATCGCTCAGGCACCATGACCATATATGTGTTGGCGTGATTGAGCAATTGAGCTTTTGTACATTATTTACTTTCGTACCAATCTTACAAAATTGGAAAGTAACTCCGTATCTCTGTACTCTTGTCTATCTGTCTGGTTGTTACGTTTTAACTATGAAACGGCTGAATAGATGTCGATGAAATTTGGTATATAAATAGATATATTATGATATGTCCCGGATTAAGACTAATTTCTACTGACAAACTACGATCACTCTCATATTCTTTTTGTTAATTAAAATTGTCTCAGAAATATGAAATTCTAATGGAAATTGCCAAGGTCAGCTTCCTCCTCATGGTCAAGTTGGATTGTCTACTACTAACTCGTTTGTCTGAAATAAATATTTTTATATATCGGAGGCAGCAAGCAGGAAGGAACACCAGCACCGTCTCCATCAGTCACGATAGTATATTTCTTTGTGGGC
Organism: Philereme vetulata; assembly: GCA_918857605.2. NCBI lineage: Eukaryota > Metazoa > Arthropoda > Insecta > Lepidoptera > Geometridae > Philereme > Philereme vetulata. The sequence goes on from OU975436.1 coordinate 7,378,715, forward strand.
AATGTCAGTTTAAATGATACGCAGACAATTTACAGAATCAACGTCTAATAGAAACAATAAAAATTATTAAATTAACATTTCATTAATCATACTGACAGAAACTAACAAGAGTATCCGACAGAGAACCAAGGTCACCGACATAGCCCAGCGGATTAGCAAACTGAAGTGGTAATGGCCATATATATATATGCCAGAGATCCGACAAGCGTTGGGGTAAACGAGTTCTTAAGTGGAGATCGCGTCTTGGCAAACGTAGTGTGGGGCGCCACCCGGCTAGGTGAAGCGATGACATAAGAAAGGTGGTGGACAGAAATTGGATGAGAAGATCCGCAGACCGGGCTCAGTGGAGCGTATTGGGAGAGACCAATGTCCAGCAGTGGACTAATGTGGGCTGATGATGAATCACACTGTATAACTAGGTACGGATACCTAGAGCTACAAATAGGTACGATTCGGAACGCAAACAGTTTCTACGACTGTACTGTACGGCCGACAAACAACAACTGCTCTCACCATTTAAATAGTAGACTCCGCCTAGCGCCGAACGATAGCGCTTGCGGTCCGTTGAAGACCAATCACAGTCGACCGCTGTTATTTTGTTTTGTGTCGCTATTCATGACCGGATGCGACATATAGGTATACATTATAATTTTAGTTTACATGTGGTATTTTAATAAATGAATGGACATTATTTATTGCGATCTGTAAAAACAAAAAGGCCAAGATATAATCTTTGGATAGAGAAGTACTAATTCAATCAGAGTTTATTATTTTAAATACGGTTACGACAGGCAAAACCAATGGCTAGTTACGTCAGAAAAAAGTACACATAAAATCACTGCTGAACCTAAATTCAGAACAATCTTCTGCGACCTGCACTCAAGATCCCCTAGCAACCATCAATTGTCTTAGGGTAGTAAAATAAAAAAAAACTTTTCAATCGCTTTATCCCGTGAATTGTGGCCCACAGTGAAAAGCCGACCGGAAGCACAGGTCTCTTTAAAACAGCCACACGAGATTGCTTTTGAACAACGATGACATACCTCGAGGTCACTCGAACTATCCTTAATTTTACCCCTTTATTATTTAAACTAGGCGAGTTACGAGATCTAAGGGAAGAATGGTAAATTCTGCTGTTGGCCAACCACACTTTAACAAGCTTAATATTTATCAGCGAGAACTCACTTCTAAAATTGCAGTAAATATATAGAGGTTATTATTATAAATATAATAATTTATTATTATTATCAGCCCACTGTGTCCCACTGCTGGGCAAAGATCTACCCATTCTTTCCAGACACTTCTATCAGGCGCTAAGATGGTCCAGTCCGTTCGAAAATTAGTAAGCTCGTCCCATCTCTTTCTTTGCTGTGTCGGGGTTCCACTCGGTGGTGAACTTAGCCTACTGATCCCCCGACATACGGCATACATGACCAGCCCAGTCCCACTCGAGTTTGGCGGCTTTAGTAGCTACATCTACGATTTGTGTTCGAGAGCGCAGCTCGGTGTTGCGTATGCGGTCAATACGCTTGAATCCGAGAATGCTGCGCTCCATCGCACGTTGGCAAACCTTGAGTTTATACTTTTGGATGTTGGTCAAAGACCAGGTCTGCGCACCATAAGTTAGAACGGGGAGGATACATACGTCCATCAACTTTCGCTTGAGCGAAAGAGGAAGTTTACCCTTCATCAAAACTTCCATGGACCAATAGCTCCTCCATGCATTCTCAGTTTGCCGAGCGATTTCCTTATATGCCCAGGTAAACGTACTCTTTGACATATGCTAGCTGTTCTCCATCCACTATTACTCTGGACTCAACGCTGTTAGTCATAACCTTGGTCTGTGTTTAATTCCTCCCTAATCCAATACCAAGACTCTCAATATAAGTATTATAACATTAATAATAAATTACACTAAAATTATTTCTCAACGTGAATAATTTTATTTCGAATTATAGTATGTATTGAGGGCTAAGGTATGGTGAGGTACAGTGTGTTTAACAAGACCGTGACCGGGATATAAAAAATGTATTCGTGAGTTTTTTGCAAAACCAAAAATACGAGCTGGTAGCTCTTTATGTATTTCTTTATGGGCCGTAGAATATGTAAATGGTTTATTAATTTTATTATTTATCTATGAATTTTTTTGAAACGTGCTTGTTCGATAACTAATCGGTTCACATACTTTCTGTCTGTCCAAAGGTTGCCTGGAAGAGATCGCTTTTACCGATAAGTTCACCCGTTTTATAATTTGTAAGTGTATATTATTGTTTTTAAATGTTTAATCATGTGCAACAGAGAGGACGGCTGATAGAGATATGGAAGGAAAATACATGTTTTGCAGACCCCGCGTAATGTGGGAAAAGGGCAAGAAGAAAAATAATGGTGTGCAATACAATATGTAACAAAAACCCTGACAGATACTTAAGGGTGTGATAAAGTATCGATATTTGGTCACAATCATGTAATTCTTGACCAGAAAAAAAAATTAAAATATACTCGACTTATTTAACTAGTGGTTTGCCCCGAATCTCGCGAGCCTACCATATAAACAAAAAAATATTATTCGTAATTTTTGACTATCAAAAAAATAGTGCCACGAAATAAATAACCACATTACTTGACCTACAGTTTCATTCAAAAAACAGGTAACCGGCGTTCATGTTAATTAGTCTTGTTTTTTGGGGTACCAATTGCAGTTATTCTAGATTTCATACTTTTGCCTATACTTGTGATACTTAAGCTTCACACATACCAAATGTGGGGTTACTGGTGTACCCTGTAAATTTTGTCAAAAATTTGTTTTTATTATGGCTAATAACTCAAAAACTACAACGACTAAACTAAAAAAAAACAGGGTTGAAATGTACTAATGAAGAACTTTTATTTGACGTCCCACTTGATCTAATAGTCTTATTTTTATTTTTTTTTACTCCTCTTGAACCCCATTATCTCAAAAATCCCCCAACATTTTTGGCTTATTTACTCACACCAAAATTTTGTCAATAATACCTATGTATCAAATTTCAAGATGATCAGATCAACGCTTCGAAAGTTATCCTCGGACAAATAAGCAAACATACAACGCCGATTTGCCAAAGTTGATTTAGAGATCTTGCTTCGCTTGATCAATTATTTGGCGCTCAAACCTTAAAACTTACCTCTGGAAATACCGGTGGGGCAACGCACCGTGCCTTCGCCGGCTGTGTGGAGGGGACAATCACCCACGTGCGACATTTGTTTTTTTGTTGACAAACAAGTGTGTGCACAAAATTAGTGTGGCATAGAAAGCTATGGAGCGCACCATGCTCGGCATCACACTCTTAGATCGAGTTCCCAATACCGAAATTTGCAAGCAAACTAAAGTACAAGATGTCAGCAAGCGAATATTGGGGCTCAAGTGGAGTTGGGCAGGACACTTGTGCAGACGTAGTGATGACAGATGTACTAAGGCACTAACAGAGTGGAGGCCGAGAACTGGGCATCGAAATATGGGACGTCCACCAGTGAGATGGGTCGACGACATCAATAAGACCGTGGGTCGTCCGTGGTTCAGACTTGCACAGTATCGTGAAGAATGGCAGAAACAAAGAAAGGCCTAAGCCCGGCAGTGAGTCAACACGGGCTGAGATTAATGATTTTGGTTCATCCGTTGAACAGCTACCAGAAACCCACACAGACGTAGGCATAGCACTCATTTCTTATCGGTGTTAAAACAAAAATCTGAACTCTCTCTCCAGTATATTTTTTGCGCCTTCCTGACAAAGCAATCCACATCGACATATTTTCACCTTCCCCCATTATTAGAAGCGATACAGCCCTTATTAATAAAAGGTATCTGTTACGCCACAAGAATTGTACAGATTGGTTCTTTGTAATTTTTGTTTTGAAAAGACAAGGCAATTCCAAAGCGTCTAAAAAACTGGAATACGTCAAGATAACAAAAATATTATCACTGATAAGAATGGGGTATAAATCGCTTTTTTAACCGACTTCAAAAAAGGAGGAGGTTTTCAATTCAACTGTATTTTTTATGTTTATTACTTTAGAACTTTTGACTGGGAGAACCGATTTAGATGTTTTTTTTCTTTGAATACTGGTGCTTCCCGTGTGGTTCCATTTCCATTTGGTTCAGTTCTGACAATGGCATCCATGAGGAAACAATAGAAGTCTTAAATTTGTTTAATTGTTATGTTATGTTGGATAGCCCAGAACCCCGTTATATATCAATTGATCTAGAAAATTAGTTTATATTTTGATTTTTAGGTTGATCCCATGGAAATTTCATAAAAATTGGTAGTGTTGTTTAGTTTTTACTGTTAGTTACACTGAAATTGGTTATATCTTTGTTAAAAAGTTACTTGTTTAGTGTCGTATATCGTAAAATATGAACATGGATAACATGTGAATCTGAAAACCAAGTGAGGGTAGTTGCTGAAATTACCATCATTTCTTAACGGTAACTTCCATACCTCAGCCTGCCCGTGGCTTTCTACAAGTCAGGAAGTAATAAGTATACACTCATCATACTTATAAATACACTTTTAAGTAAAAAGTATCAGTTGGTGATAGAAAAAAAAATGTTTAATTAAACGTAGATATTCCGCTCTCGTGACCCAAATTTCTTAAGGAACTTTGTTAGGGAAAATCTCTTGATATCAATTATCCGCACTAAATAACGTCAAAAAAATTAAAAAAAAAAAAAACATAAACCTAATTGAAAAAGAACTGAACAAGCGTGCTTTGTCAATCAAAATTAACAATACCGCAACATCAATTATCAAAATCGTTTTCTTCTTTTCAGACCTGCAGTCTGGTTTTTGTTATTTTTTTTTTCTATTTTCTTAAGCCTCAACATCGCGGTTGAGTTTTCTGTATCTAAAATAACTGTGATATGAAACGGACTGATCAATGAGATTATTTTTAGACACTTAAACATATTGCAAGCTTGGAATACAGCTATGTTGCTTGGAGTAGGGTTCAATTGTTAGTCACTAGTAGCTACAATAGGCCAGAATCTTTCGCTGACGAGCATAGTTGAGGCTATGCTTGGCAGTGATAGAGCCTGGGATGCCGCAGTCACCTTCTGTGAGGAGGTGATGTCCCAGAAAGAGGCTGCGGAGAGAACCCCGGAGGGAACCCTCTCGCAGAGCCACATCGTAGACGAAGAACCGGGAGAAAGCGAAGACAATTTCTTCGCCTTCTTGCGCTCGATGGGAGCCAGCAGGTTTTGGGTGCGGGGAGCTCCGACTCTGCATTGCACAGGCCTCCTACGCCGGGGAATGTCCTTAATATTCCAGGACATCCCTCTCTCTCCCTGGGGGGAGTCAGAGGGGTCCGCTTAAGACCGACATTCACCGACAGGGCCGCGGTTGAATCCAACCGGGACCCCGTGACCCTATCCAGTTTGATGACGCACTGGCACTGAGGTGAACGAAGGAATATCGGTATGCCGTTGGTAGAGTCCGACAGACCCCTTGAGCTCTCCCCGAGCTGGAGGACATGCGTAAAACATTTTCCTATCTTAAAAAAAATAAAAAAAAGTGTTCAATTGTTAACTGTTCCACTGGAGTTAACTGTTCCATTGTAAAATTGGGTAGGACAATTCAAAGTGTCAATAATGAAGTGACACTCGTGAAATGCAGAAAGCTTTTCAGAGAATGAATAAATTAAATGTGAATTTGGCAAATAAAATGCACTAACGTGATCGTCACAAGAATCTTCATAGTTCGTATGAAAAGTCTTGTTTTGCTATTTACTAGGATTTGGAAGATGAAGGATTTGAGGATGCAAGGATTTCTAGTTGGACTACGTTACAATAATAATCTAAATTTTAAACTAATGTTCTATATAGGTAAAGTTTGTTGTTTTTATGTTTGTTTGTCTCAATCTTAGAAAACACTAAAACGATTCTGATTTTTTTTTTGATAGAAGACTAAACTATCCGTGAAGGCTAGTTTTATTTTGCTAAAATCTGTACAAGGCAATGGCGGGTCAGTTAATTGAAACTACCTTTACTGACACCCAAAAAGCTAGGTGTACCTTCGCTGCACCACTTAGATACACTTATAAGGCAATATTCAATGATGACTTTATTTTCACAACTCGGACAAAAATGTTACAAATTAGACGTAATTAATTTTCTTTATTGTTATGTATTGTAGATGGATAATTAAAATAAAAAAACTAGCCTTGTTTCTTGCCTCTTTCCTTGCCGCTAGGAAATACCTAGCGTTGCCGCGTCGAACAGGCAGTAAAATTGACGTTTCTGTCCTTGCGATTTTTATGAATAAATACTTACATATTGATTTAAATCACAGATAAAGCACTCATCCATCAGCCAACCTGGCTTTTTGTACCCATTGGTAGTACATATTTGGTAGAGGGAGAGGTTTTATTTGAATTCCGAGACACATAGATATAACTAAACCTAGACAAACGCAAGGTATTTCAATAAACCTACTTTCTAATCCTTAAATAGCAATGTGTTATACGGTTTTGTTAACTGTTCCATTTTCTCGCGTTCCGTTGTTGAAGCAATTGCGTTTTTTTCTAAAAGAAAATTAACTTCTTATTAAGAGTCAAACTCTATAAGACGTAGTAAATTTATTGTTGTTCTTTCTTCTTCTGTCTTAAATTTAATGTATTTTTGATAATGTTAACTTCCATCGAGGAAGTACATACATGCTGAAGGCAAATTACAAGTTTTTACACTTGAGATTAAAAAATAAAATTTAAAAAATAAAATTTACGACGAAAGAGAAAAAAAGCGTTGACCGTTTTTTTTTGTATCTCGTCTGTAGAAACCTGTAATTGGCCCTCAGCATAATTATAATGTACACACGGCTACACATCAAGCTATAAATTTCCAGTATAAGCTGATCTTGCATTGTGTAGGCTTTTCGTAGAATGTGAGGTCAGCTTATACTGGATGTATAGATTGATGTGTAGCCGCGTGTACTTCCTCGATGGAAGTTTTATATATATACATATATATTGTTTAGTCTTAACATATTGTTAGTGTTTAGTCCTGGCTGCTAGATTCCTAAAATAGTAAAAATAAATTAATTTAAAACAAATAAACTTCTAATACAGAAATTACCTACTGTAGACCTCTCATTAGCCTAATAAACGTAAAATATTTAGGTAAACCATGATGCTTGTTTCCTACCGGACTGAATGTGACTGCGAAGCTCCCATCCAGTCCATACCCAACATGCTATCTACAGTCTATCCATTATGTTATTTGCTTTTTGACAGATGAAAGACAGACAGTAGTGATTGCAGCAACATAAAATTATTATATATTGTTATTTTCCAATAATACAGGTATTTAGAATTGTAATAGGCACTTTATATCAATTTTGTGTTACTACACAGCTTATGGTATTTGTTTTTTGAGTTCATTATTTAAGTTTTAATGCTGCTTTGTCACAAAACTAATAACTACTTGTGTTATTTAATCTCATGTAAGCGAACTATTTAAATTCTTATGTGACAAAGTTTCTACAGTAGTTTAAACGTTATTTTTATAATTTTGAACAAACACATACCTGTTCAATGACATAATTAGTCAAAAAACTGTAGCAGACGTCAGGAACGGTCGACGAAACGTAACACGAGGTGTATCTAATCCATAATTTTATCCGGGTTGAACCCCAGAAACATTTCTCTCTTTTCTGACGCTTTCTCGTCAGATGGCGCCCACTTTATTATACTAAATTATATCTATTGTACTAGGTGTGTTCAACACATTGTGTATTGCTGCGCTATAGGCCATAAGCCTCAGGATTCTGTGCTCTTCTAGCCAACGCCTTTTTGTACCAACCTCATTATAACATATCATATTGTAATCTATAATCTAAGTGTGTACCATCGGTAGACCAAGTTGTTTATTGTCAACCTCTGTTGGCTTGCCGCAAGTATAAGGAATTAACGTAACGATCCTACCCGCTCTACCGACTTTCTTATATCTATAATATATGTATTAAAACACATACCTCGTTTCATTTTTATTTCTTTATTTAATTTTAAATTGTTACAGTATAATGTTGGATCCATCGATTAGTAATACAACTGAATTAGGACCCATCCAAATTACGGAGTTATACGCCTATAAGTAGAACCTATAACCCAAAAGCTCCCTAACTAGGTCGAATCCAATTTCAGTTTTAGTACTAATCGACGGACCCAATATAGCTCTATTTATAGGTATAGTAATAATTTGACTCGATCAGTTTAATACATAAGAAAGTGTCCCGCTGGCTGTAGGTTCTACTTAATGGCCTATAACTCCGTAATTAGGACGGATCTAATTATAATTTTACTCATCGATGGATCCAATATTAAGCTACATTCATTGAACCAAGGTATTTGCCCTAGATAAGTATTCCCGCTATATAGAGACACACCAAAACACTCTGTAGAATGACTGCATGATCATTATAATGAAATACGGGATTTAAGATTGAAATAAATCACGGAAGTTTTCTAAGCGAAATAATTACAGAATGTTATATGGTGTAATAAAATGCTTAAGGTAAACACGGAATCTGCATCAAGAGTTCAAGATTTCGTAACCCGTTGGTCATTTGGGTCACACGTAGTCCAAAATAAACATTACCCTAATTTTATGTACCTACGAAGGGTATGTTGTGGAAACCCCTTCACATCAGAAACAGACACATTTCTCTTACAAAAGCATATGATGCAAGTTAAATATACCTTACTGGACGTCAATTAAATATGTAAATTAGGTTGAACTAGTAAAGCTCAGTGTCCGCCGACTAGCATAATTTCACTAAGGTTAGAGCCACACTACTAGCAGCCTCGCTTAACGCTAAGAACCAAGCTGGGTGATTATTGACTAGTGAACAGACGTATTGGCAATTATCGCAGTTGGCCACACTGCGCATGACGCGCTAGGTGCCTAGTTAGTCACAACAGGTAATGTAACCACGCGATTGTGATCGCGCCGACAATTGCCGCCACGCTCACCTCAACGCCATCGCTCCGCTGCACGCACTGCCACCGAACTCCCTGGCGTCCATTACCGCGGGAACTCCTGTGATCACCATCCTCTCCATAGCGTATACCACAAGAGGACCAACGTTAGCCAAGACATCGGCCACGTAACGCCTGTGAGGCCAAACTGCAAGCCAGGATGGCACTCCGGACAACACCCCATGACTCAGAGCGTGACGTTGAAGCCAGGGTTAAGCACGAAAGTCCGACCCTTACCCACACTTCCCAAACAAAAATGGTCGAAGTGTTGAAGATCCATGATAAGTCACAATAGTGCAACAACCAGTGGTGTGCTCTCAACTTAGCTCGTATAGTTTGGCTTCAGCCCATCGGCCTAAATATTGCTTTTTGATGTATACATATATTCCATCATAGTTCGATCGAAAACGATAGCATTTGATGTTGTCGACTTTGACCGAATACCACTTGTGGCAATCACGTATCAGTGGGGCAATCACATAACTTTCATTGCAATCCGTTTCAGTTTGAAACTGGTAAAGATATCAAAACATCGCATATATTACGAGTGGAACGGTATTTGAACCCACAATCATAAAATATGAGGATGTGATGCCGATTTCGCCACGGGGTTAGAATACCGTCCGCCTCGTATTTTTGAGATGATTTTAAATAGTAAGTGTCGGATATCACTTTAAATAAAAATAACTGTATAAATAAAATAACGATTGAATAGAATTAGTAAAATTATAGTAGGAACCATCTATAGCACGTTTATAGACGGTTCCTACTGCAACAATATAAATACAAATACAAATAAGGTTGCAAATAAGGTAAAGGTTGCCTGTAAGAGATCGCTTTTAACGATGAAGCCGCCCATTGTACCTATGATTTAGAATTGTGTTTTCTGATATATGTTTATATTTAATGGTGTGCAATAAAGGAATTATCTATCTATCTACAAATACAAAAAAAAATATTTTCCAAATCATAATCAACATTTATGTAACATAATGAGCTCCGCACTAGGTGTAACACCTGTATCGCGGATGCCCTGTATAGATTTGCAGAAGTTACACATATTAAATGCGAGAACAAACCGAGTAAGTATACATTTTGGCTATTAAGAGAATAGAGAAACAAAAACAAGTTTCAGTTAAATATAGATAAAAGATAAGCAAAGTATTGTCTTAGTAGTTTCTTAATCCTATAGATTAAAAAAACTACTAAGACATTACTTTGTAAGTTGATCGGGTTTTCAGCAGATTGATTGAAACAGGCTAAGTTACATATTCATAACTAGTCGTGTGACCCGCTAACTTAGGTTAGTAACACTAACCCACTAACACTTACTAACTAGGCCACTAACCAAAGACAAGGTTTACAAGGCCGCAGTCCGACCGGTAATGCTGTATGCATGTATGGGACAGAATGCTGGGCAGTTAAATAAACCCTAGAACAAAAGTTACATACTGCAGAGATGAAGATGCTGAGATTGGCGGGAGGTGTGACCAGACTGGACAAAGTACGGAATAATTACGTCCGAGGAAGTTTCAAAACCACCCCCATTCCCGAAAAACTCAGCGAAAGTCGTCTTCGTTTGTATGGGCATGTGATGCATAGGGACAGCGATCAGTAACTACTTAATGACCTATAACTCCGTAATTAGGACTGATCCAATTTTAGATAAATTTCTAATCAATAGATCCAATTTTAAGCTACATTTCTTGAATTAAGATATTCTCCCTAGACAGGTATTCATGCTGGATAGAGACGGATAAAGACCAGTGATCACACAGTGAAGAGGGCATTAAATCTGCCGGAGAGGAAACGTGATAGAACACATCAGGGCGGTGAAGAATGTTGACAGACAAAAGTCTGCCATAGCGGAACATCTGCTGGACTCGGCTCAAACCACTGGATCGAGATACACAACCCACAAGTAATCTCAACTGAGCGACATTACATGCCAAGACTGGTTCAAGAGACAATTGAGATTGCCAAACACAAGAATTTCAATCGTGAAGATGGTTTTCAATTATCTGGAGCCTGGAATCCTGTGGTGAGAATGTGTAAGACCCGAAAAAGTGAAGTGTCAATTACGCGTCCTGATACCGTGAGTGTTGTGTGTCGAAATCGAGTTATGATCGAGAATGAAACCGGTGGTAGTAATAGAATTAGCGAATTCATTCCTAGCAAGAGACTAAGAAAGAGGGTAGATCGTTATATCTGCCAATAACTACCTACTCACAAAGACTTCAGTTTACCCGTGATCATGGCGCATGCAACTGCGCCGAAATATCGGGATACTCAAATACTCACAAATCATGGTAAATATCCCGTTTTTAGTATAAATAGTGTTCATAACCATGATAGTTTCAAAATTTATAACGTGATAGAAGCCGGTCCTTTGCTACATGGTGTAGTATTGCCAATCTTTTAAACAAAGCCCATTTAGACAACAAAACAACCCAGGATAGCATATCTTGGCACACAAAAACTAGGAGAGCTGACGCCGTCTAACGTGGGAACAGGAAAAGAAGAAGAAAAAGAGGTTGTGTGGCCCACTGTTCAGTATAGTCGTCCGGTCAGCGCTCCTTATAAATTCATACAAAAAATACGTCATTTCACCGGCAACCATACCTTTCAAACCGAAACACAGCCATGCTAATTGACGGCAGAAATTGGTATGGCGATAGTACTTACCAGGGCGAACCCGTTCACAAGAAACTCTACTCGTACTACTCTTCCTCTCGTTCTTCGGGTGGCTCTTTATCAAACTGTGAACTTTAAAGAAAAGCCACCCGAAATTTCAAATAATTTATCCAGCCATAGGTGATATAATAGTATTTTGTTATTAGCAACCGACTCGTTAGAAACATGCCAGACTGGCATGCTTGAGTTTGCTTACAATAAATAAAGCTGTTTCTCAACAAGAAAATCGATCACTACGCACAATATGGACTTGATAGGTCTACTGTAGAATAAAAACATTTATTTCCGTTAATTCTTGCGACCTCCATAATCGAGACCGCATAAATATTTTCTATTTTCTAATACACTTAATGATGTGATTATTTATTTCCACTGAGTGTTGCAATAATGTTTGATTACATTTTCACACCAACACAAATTCATAAAATAATAATTAAATAAAGAAAGCACAAACAATAAAGAAAGCGGTGTGCGTCGCTCTTAAAACACCTGCGTGGCAGCCCTAACATCATTCTGAGCACATTGGCGGACAGGTGGGACTCTCCATTTCTGGGGCACTGGTTAAGCTTCCATGCAACCCCCAAACGCGGTATATTACTAGCTAAACGTCCGGAGATAATAAAGGAGGCAATATGTTTTTATAAAGAGCTCTACGCTAAAGATCATAAGGCAAAACAATATGATCCTGATCCTGACGAATTTACTTTACTACCAGTCTCTACTATGGAACTAAAACCACAGAATATATTAGTATCCGAAATAGAATTGGCTATTAAAACACAAATGAATGACTCCAGGAAATGACAACATCGCAAACGAAGTGCTAAAATCCCTATGTCTACCGCTACTAAAACCACTACAATTACTATATAACAACATTTTAGAGACCGAAACTATCCCAGTACAATGGTCGAAATCAACTATAACTCTGATCCACAAGAAGGGAGATCGTTCTGACTTAAGTAATTATAGACCAATCAGTCTTATGACGAACATGTACAAAATATTTTCGAAAATTATGCGTAAAAGAATTACAAAAGCTCTAGACGAACACCAACTTCGCGAACAAGCTGGTTTTCGAAAAAGATATTCCACGATGGATAATATTCAGGTCGTCACGCAAATAATAGAAAAAACAAACGAGTATGGCAGCACTTTGTACTTGTGCTTTATCGACTTTAAAAAGGCCTTTGACTCGTTAGACCATGAAGCAATATGGACCGCACTTACATGCCAAGGCGTCGAAAAAAAGTACATAAATCTGATCCAAAGCATCTATTCGATGTGCTATGCTAGAGTACGGTTAGAACGGGAAGGCACGGAGTTTCCAATACGAAGAGGAGTTCGACAAGGAGATCCGTTATCTCCAAAAATCTTCTTAGCTGTGCTCGAGTTAGTCTCTAGGCAACTTAATTGGGAGAGTAAGGGAATAACAGTTGGTGGTGAAGTATTGAATCACCTTCGCTTTGCGGATGACATCGTTGTGTTTGCCGAAAGTGCGCCAGAATTGGAGATGATGGTGAACGAACTAGCAAGAGAGAGTAAAAAGGTGGGATTGGCACTAAACGCATCTAAGACGAAGATTATTACAAACGGTGACTTTGAAGATATAATTGTAGAGGGCAGAAAAATTGAATACGTGAAGGATTATGTCTATCTTGGACAATTAGTTTCGTTTGAAGGCTCTACCGAAAAAGATGTTCAACGAAGAATTGCTATAGCGTGGAAGAAGTACTGGGGACTAAAGGAAATAATGAAAAATAAAGCTATAGAGACCAACGTTAAGAAAAAGGTTTTTGACATAGCGATACTCCCATGTCTCACGTACGGTTGTCAAACTTGGGCACTAAGAAAAAAAGACGAAGAAAAATTAGCGGTTTGCCAGAGAAAAATGGAGAGGAGCATGTTAGGACTAAAAATATCTGATCAAATATAGAACAGAGATATAAGGAAAACAACAAAATTCATAGAAATAAGAAAACGCATGAGACAGTTAAAATGGCAGTGGGCAGGACACATTTGTAGATTGGAAAACGATAGGTGGACAAAACTGGTGACAGAGTGGATCTCACTGGAAGGAAAAAGGAGACAGGGTAGACCAAAAAGGAGATGGAGAGATATTTTTACCAAACGATGTGGACCGGTATGGATAAGAACAGCGAGAGAGAGGGATGTATGGAGAGAATTAGGGGAGGCCTACGCCGTGGAGGCGACTATTGCGGAAGAAATAGTTACATAAGACCAAAATAGGGATAGTAGAATTAATTAGTATGTAAATATAAGTGATTAGGTAAGTAATGTAAGAATAGGCAGTAGAAATAAAGGCTTTTTTATTTTTGTTTATTTTATTGTACCTGTGCAGTTAATTTTGAACTTGTTAGTATTTTCATTTTCTTATGTATTAGTTATAACTATTTAGTTTCTAGTAAACTGTTATGTTATTTCTAAGTTTATAAATAAATAATAAATCTTCTTCTTCTTAGCGTGTCAAGGGTTCTACGTTTTCATTTATACTATGTTGGACAGGTGTTTGGCCACAACAATAGCATAAGGCGAGGCGGTTATTAGATCCTTCATCGTGCAGGTGTTTGGACACAAAGGGCACATTAGCAAGAGCTGCATTGACTGCGCGGGATCACCGCAGTCACGCTGCGTTATGTTAGAGTCCCTGAATCCCCATTTGCACATATTCAGTCTGCAGCGGCCAACTTGGGTGCGGAGCCTGTTTAAGGACATCCAGACTGGCCACGGCAGATCGTGCCGGGGTGGTAACTGTTCCTGTGGCGTGATAAAATCAGGCGGTGGGGAGTTACTTTTATCCACAGTGTGCGTCTAGCGGCAGTCGGGTCATCGCTCGTGGCCCTTGTGAAGCGTTGAAAGCTCTTAAGGCGGCCTTGTGGGATGTGATGGTCATATAAGGGGTGTTGACAATCATGCTCTTGTTTGTGCTTTTCAATAGAGCAAGCCACATCTCGTCGCACTCCAGGGGGTGATATGCCTGCCAAAGGGTATACCAGGTTTAGGGGGGTTGGCTTCAGACATCCTGTTATTATCCGGCGTGTAACATTTAACGCGACATCGACAACCTTTGCATGTGCGGACCGGTTCCGGACTGAACAAGTATATTCGCCGCCTAAAAAGCACAGTGCCAGGCCTGTAGTACGGAGAACGTCTGGAGCTGCACCCCATTTGGTAGTTATGAGTCGACGGAGAATGTTGTTTCGGGTACCGACTTTCATCTTAGTTTTATAGCAATGTGCTTTATAGTTCAGTGACTTATCCAGAGTTACCCCCAGGTATTTTGGAAGGTTTTTGTGTTGGATAGGAACTCCTTGCCAGGTTATATTTAGTGTCCGGCTGGCTTGTTGGTTACGCAGATGAAAGGCACAGGATTGGGTTTTAGGTGGATTCGGCCTCAAGTGATTCTCTTCGTAATTACTCTCTAGTTCAGTCAATAATAAATAAAAATAATAATGTACACTCAGTGAAGTGTGCAATACAAAGGTCCAACACAACTCGAGAAGAGTTAACGTTCACAAGAAAAATATCACGGAAACTTGCTGAAATGGCTTCACATATATATAGCTCTTTAAGTTTCAAATCGTTTTCATTGCGGTCAGTCCAGAACCATGTGAGTTTCACAAACAGTCCATAAACCCAATACAAACGCATTGGCCTCCCAAATACATACGCAGACGTGGAAAACACTTTTTGGCTCTCAGTCCGGTTGATTTCCATACGTAACGACGCGCTAAGCCTTGCTAAAACCAATTTCTAGTGCCACTTGCATCTGATTATCTTATTTCTAGACCCCATATTTACGTAAAAAATGGCAATGAGGCATACAATTATGACAATCATTTTGACAGACAAGTTTTTGGTAGTTTTAACAATGCAATTTCAAAATTATTGCCATTTTGTGTTCCCACTTCCCATTTTAAGCCACATGTACATGATTGACAGCTATAAGGAGAACACTCAAGGAGGGCTATGCTGAAAAGTAAGACAAACAAGAAACCTATACTATACTATAGTATAGGAATGCTATACCGGGGTCTAATATGGATATATTGTTTTTATATATACACGCGTGGTTTGTAAATAAACATATTACCCACCTTCTGCGCAGTCGGGTAAAATGTAGCCTCCGTTACTCAAGGATAATGTAGCATTCTAATAGTTAACAAATTTTTTTGTAGTATTAGGTAGAAATAAGATGTAATGTATTTCTAAGATAGTTAATATAGGCTATTATTATTATTATGATTGACAGCTAAATCGGCTGAGAGTGACAATGTACCTTAAAGTAGCGGTTCCTGTAAAAGGTCTAAGCCTTATTTAATGCAGAAAAATAACAGATATCGTGTAAAAAATGAGCGAGAAGTAAAGATCTTAGAGTGACAAATAACATATATTTATTTCAGATTGTTTGAACGCTTTAATAATAAAAAACATTTATTTCAGACCATACGATCCATAGTTTTTGTTAGTAACACATAAAAACCTTACTTAAAAATATTGTCAGTAGGTACACAAAAAGACAAGATAAAAAAGAGACAAGATAAAATAAATGCTACAATGGAACATGAGCGCATTACTGAGACACCAGGCATGTGATCGGCTTAAGCAAAGCCATCCAGTGCCTCATGATATATGAGCTCATGTTCCCGGCAACAACGGTCAGGAAGCTGTTGGTGCTTCCACGCATGCGGCTCACCAGGGATGCGGTTCTTTTGTGTATGATCGCGTAGAAGTCATCGGCACTCGCGTCTGCAAACATCCCTGATGCGCTACAGAACCTTGGCAGCCCCAACAACATCCTGAAACCGTTATTGTATTGGCTTTACCTGCAAAAAAAACGTATATTTAAACTCCCTATTTTGCAACAATATGGCATTAAAGTCCTCAGCCTGTTTCTCCTGCTTTTCCATTACTAAACACCACAAGACATTCTTTTAAAATCTTTATTTAGAGCTTAAAATTATAGATCTTAAGTTTTCTTACGGTTTAAGATTCTTTATTTCTCATAAATTTACATAATAAACTGTTTATTGAGATACATGCAATTTTGCTCTACTTACTTAAGTAGATACACAATAAAAAATATACAATGAGCTGATTTAGGATCACATGAAAACTGCACAATAACATCTACTAAAAACATGAATTTAATACGAGTTCACGTCGTTTATTGCATAATCAAAAACAGTTTATTTTAATTCAAACACATTTATTTACCAAAAAGTTTGTCACTAAGTATAAATGTAGCCTTAAGTTGCTTATGGTCCTCGCACTAGGTCTAGCCTGTATCGCGGGAAACCGGATTAAAAAAATCATACGCTTACCGTCTATCTGAGTTTAACAGTATGAAAATAACAAAAAAAAGTCTAAATATTACCAATTAAAAAATAATCTAGCAATAATTTCAAATTCCTACACTTCTGCCCAAACGTCTGCCCATAATTAAGAGTATGCACATAGCAGATGAGATATCGTTCGAGTAATCAATTTTTTCTTTGTTTAATGGGTTCGCACAAAGACCGAGCTTTGCAATTTCCATCTATTTAGAACGGTGGCTTAAAAGCTTTTACAGGATTGGTCACTCATACGAATTTACTTTATCTTATTCCATTTTACTACTGTGATTAGGGGTGGGCCCTACCAATTGTTAGTGGCCCTAGCAACTAATTATCTAATTTCCAGATAGGGGCTAGGTTTACGCAGAACATTACTATGCTAATGTAAAACAGTATACAAACAAACAATATAGTTAAAAGCAGATTCTTATCTGTTTTATTGGTCACATTTTATGTTCATTATTTCGGTGTCTGTACAAGAGTTTTGGAAAATTTGAGACTTTATATCACTGTTAGCATGCTAGAAAAAACAACGAATGGGAATATAAACTTAGGTTCCCTATCATGGATTGGTTTAGAAAGAAAACACTAGAAGGGAAAAATATTTACGGCCGCTAGTTGTTATATCTTAATTTTAACACAAAATTCAAGGATATTATATGAATACCCCATAATCTATGATATAAAAAATGAATCGCAAAATGTGTTGGTAAGCGCATAACTCAACAACGCCTGGACCAATTTGGCCAATTCTTTTTTTGTTTATTTCTTATTGTCAGGAGAAGGTTCTTATGAAAGAAAAAATTAAGAAAGTTGCGCGCAAAATTATTTATAATCTAACCTTAGCGCTTTTATAATGTAACCTTTGACATAGAATTGACAGAATGAGTGCTGCAAATATCGTCAAAGAGGATGTAAAAAAAATGAATATCGTTTGAAACAGATGCTTCGGTAGGAGTTATCCCGAGATATATTATCTATATATACAGTATAAAAATTAATTGCTGTTCATTAGTCTCGCTAAAACTCGAGAACGGGTGGAGCGATTTGGCTAATTTTCGTATTGAATTATTTGTGGAAGTCATTCATTTTCTCATACATAATGATGGCCGGGGACAACAATTGACAATTTTACCAGGGTGACTTATATTGACAGCCCGCGTTATACCTATGCATGTCAAGCCGATACGAAGTTCGGCGGGACCAATAGTATATATATAAAACAAAGTAAGGTTATGTACACCATTTATAACTCAAGAACGGCTGGACCGATTTTAATGATCTTTGATTTGTTAGATTTGTCTTCACCCCGAATAGCAGAATAACTATTGAAGTATTGAAAAAAATTACGCTTAAATTATTATGATAAAAAATCATTTTCTCATACATAGATGTAGCTAATGATGGCCGAATGACAATACATTGGTAGCCCGCGTCATATGCATGTCAAGGCGATACGAAGTTCAGCGGGTCACCTCGTATCATATAGATAGAGTAATTGTATACCAAACCAATTTAAATAATTTGTACAAGTTTTTTTGTGAATATTTACGTAAAATTATTCAGTTGAATTAGGAAATAAATACACGATATTATACCCTTAACTTTGATAAAACACAAAACAGAAACCAATTCTTAGAGTTGGTCAAACTCTTCAATGGAAGTTTGGTAAAATAATAACATAAAATTTGGGGCACAGCCTCAAGTTTCGTACCTCTTGGCTGAAATAAATGTTAGTGATACAATTATTACCTCACGGTAAGTTTGTTCGCAATGTTTCCTAAAAGTTGGTTTGTTATCGTTGAGAAGGTAACTAAAACCATCGGCTCAACTTTGTTAATTATGTTTACTTCTATGCAAATTAAATTAAAAACGATGTTCAGAGTGTTCCGTTTCCACCAAGTATTTGAGAGTTCCGCCCACATTTCTTAATAAAGGAAACATAGGTAATTGTAGCAAGAAGATACACCGTGTTTATTATTAAGCATCACTCAAAGTCAAAGTCAAAATCTTTTATTCATTAAAATCACAAGGATCAGTTTGAAACGTCAATTTTTACTGCCTGTTCCTTCGCGACCAAGCCAGGAAAGAAAGGCAAGAAAACAAGGCTGGTTGTTTTTTTTAATGATCCTTTTAGAATACATTACAATACAGAAAATAAATTACGTCTAAATTGTAACATTTTGAACGAGTTGGAGCAATTTCAATCCAAAGCTTCTCTATCAGGCAAACATTGTAGCTCAAGAGGCACTTTTTTCATTAATTTATATTCTAAAAAATTTTAATATTCACTTTTTCTTGCAAACTATTTCTTGTTAGTATTTTTTCATGTAAATATTTAATTTAAATATATATACATATATATATAGGTAAGTAAGTAAGTATGTTAAAGTTAACAGGCGAGCTACTTTGCCGGGTCTTTATAAGTTGAGTATTACATAATGTAGATTCAATTTGGTTTAAGTCCATCACTATGTTAATTAGTTTATAATATATGGTAATGTAACTGTGAATCTAAGTATAAATAAATAAATAAATAAAAAAAATAAATCATCTAAATAATCCGATATTTTATAGTAGGCTTTTTTATAAAGATTTTGTTTAATTGCGTTTTTAAATTTGTTAATTCTCAATTTTTATACATCACTTGGGAGTTTGTTATAAAAGCGAACACCTTGCCCTCTAAACGATTTACTAACTTTATGTAGTCTACAAGAGGCAACAGCGAGTTTATCTTTATTTCTAGTATTATAATTATGATTATTGCTATTTTTCTTAAACAAATTAATATTTTAGTGAACATACATCAGATTTTCATAGATGTATTGACAAGGGAATGTCAAAATATTTATTTCTTTAAACTTATTGCGTAATGATTCTCTGGGGCCCATATTATAAATTGCACGAACAGCCCTTTCTGCAACACAAAAACGGTGTTTACATCTGCAGCACTCCCCCACAGCAGTATACCGTATGACATAATGCTGTGGAATTAGCTGAAGTAAACTAGTCTAGTCGTGTCTACGTCTGTAAAAAGACGGATCTTTTTGACTGCGTATGCCGCAGAACTAAGTCTCTTCGACTACTTATCAGTGTGAGGGCCCCATTGAAGCTTATTATCTAGGGTTATACCTAAGAATACGGTGTCCATAAGAGCCAACTCCTCGTCTTTGATTTTTATATCTGCTTTAACTTGTGTAACATTAGGTAGTGTAAATCTAATCACAAACACACAAACACTAATTAAAAACACTTAAGAAATACATACTTTACGATAATTTTTTTCCTACTATATGATCCCTAAACGTGTTTAGCGACTAAACTTGTTTAAATTTGACTTTTTTTATGATTTAAAATTTTCTTAAATATATTTAGGCATTAGATACGATTAAGAATCGTTCCGCAAGTCGCCCTAAGATTCTTAAATGTTGTTTTTTCTAAGATATTATTTCAACACTAATCAGTAGCCTTATTTATTTATTTCCACTTACATCTATCGTTACAGGTCTAAGCCTAATACAATGATGTAGTCAACTTAATTTATATTTTATTTATCTAACATATACGACTCAATTTCAATTAATTAATCTATTTACAAACATAAAATTAACAATGTGGCCTTTGCGAATTCATTCAGAGAAACATTATGTTATGTTATGTTGGTGGACTCCCTTTTCCGCATTTGAACTTTTAAGTGGTCCAATATGCTTGAGAGAGTTGGCTATATGGATAGCCAGCCTAACTCTGACCAGAAGCGCACAAGTTTCCTGGGGTCTTCGCACGTTTCACGGAGTGACCTTGGATTGTCCAGGATTTCTGCACGTTGTGCTGTTACCCCCACGCATTCTAGGACTATGTAGGCTGCTGATTCTTCGTCGGTGAGACATCCCCTGTAGAGTGAGCTGTTCGTTGCTCCCATGATGTAGTAGGTGTTTGTTGAGGGGACAATGTTTGTGTTTGTAAGGGTCCCCACGATGATTCGAAGGTCCAGTCTCTGAAGGTTGAGCAGTCGTTGTGTCAGTCGTGGCAAGACGGCCGACAGAGCCGCCCTCGACTATCTGCAGTCCATGATCTGTGCCCAACGTTCGTTGTGTAGGTTTACAGTACGATGTCGTATCCATGTTCGTAGTTGTGTGAAAGGTAGAGGGAGGAATGGATGTGGGCCTATAGCCGTGGTTTCCGATCCTCTTTTAGCTAGTTCATCTGCAGCATCGTTGCCCAGTGATCCGCTATGCCCCTTAATCCATTGTAAGATCACTTGTTTTTCATGGCGACTCTTTCTAGGGCTAAGTGGCATTCGTAAACGAGCTTGGAGTTACAGCTGTGACTTTCCAGAGCTCTGAGTGTTGTTATACTGTCGGAGAGGATTCGTATATTGTAGTATTCGATCTGCCTCCTGTTTATTGAAGTAGCTGCTTCGGTAATGGCCATGCATTCACATTGGAAGATGGAACTGTATGTACCTAGTTTCAATGATATGTTTATGTTGAGATTCATTGAATAAATTCCCGCGCCCGTTCCTTGTTTGGTATTTGAGCCGTCGCTGTAAACGCGTACTTCACTCATTCCTGATTGATCTATCTGTTCCTCGTAGAGTTGTATGTTATAGTGTTTTTGAAATATCTGTTGTCTTGGGATCTTGTCGCACGGGGTGGCGAGTAGTGGTTCGTAGGCTATCGCTCGCTCTAAGATAGATGCGTGCTAACTCCTTGTGTTTCCCCACAGTCCCTGGTGTTTAAGTCTTATAGCGGCCATCATCGCTTCTTGTTGTATATAAAGATCTAGAGGAGCCAGCCCTAAGATAATCTCAAGGGCGGCTGTTAATCAGTAGCCTTATTACGTAAGCTAATTAATGTCACGTTTCCATCGCTGGTCAAGCCTTTTCACACCTACAGTCTCACTTTTGTAAAGTACGGCCAGACCAAGGACAGAGCTAATCGCTAATCAACATGCGGCCCGGCCAAGTTTACCATCATAGAGTTCTCTCTTCATCATCAGCCCTATTAGGTATGTTGTAAATCACTTATAAGATACAAAAGAAGTTAGTTTACTGGGTTTTTACCGTATCCAAAGAGTAAAACGGGACCATATTACTAGAACTCTTCTGTCTGTCCGTCTGTCACTAGGATGTATCTCATGAATCGTGATAGTAAGAGAGTAGAAATTTCCACATATGATGTATTTTTGTTGCCGCTATATCAACAAATAATAAAAACAGAATAAAATAAATATGTAAGGGGGCTTTCATACAACAAACGTGATTTTTTTGCTCGTTTTTGCTCGATATTGATAACGGCAACAGGTTGACGCTTGAAATATTCACAGAATATTTAGTTTGAAAAATTAAATTAAAATAAAACAAATATAAAAGGGGGGCTCCCATACAACAAAATTAAGTTTTTTTATTGCTCGTTTTTATAGACTCGCACTTGGCCGGTGTTTTTAAAAGTTAGGCGCTGGACCACTACCTCACATATTAAATTAATAAATAATGCTGCAAATTTCACACAGCGCTATCGAAGCCCAAACTAAGCAAGGCTTGTACTATGGGAAGCAGATAACTGATTGAGAGGATACTTGTATGATATTTTTTTTTATAAATGCATACTTACATATGTATGATAGGTCTTTAATTTAACCATTCAGTTTATGATTTGTGTGATTTAATGAATTTATTTATATTAATGTGTATTATTTTAATTTAATTTTATTGTTAATTTGTATACTGTGTAGATTCTTATTGTAATTTAGATTTTAATTTGACAATGGTTTATGTAATTAATGTTTTGATTATTTTATATTAATTAGTGTAATTGGTTAATCCGTTCTAATTGAATAAATAAATAAATTAGAATCTGTGTCTGAGCGTTTTCTATATATAGGTATGTATTTACAAACAAAAGTATATGAGTATTGTATCTGGTTCCCATAATACAAGCTTTACTTAGTTTGGGGCTAGATAACGCTATGTGAAATGTCCATCATTATTTATTTTTATTTATTTCTAATATGCAGAAAACACCCACAGTAAGTGATGTTAGATTGGATTAGATTAGATTAGACGATTCTTTATTGCACACCTTGAAACAAATACAAATAAAAAAATAGCAACGTAAATCTATGGATACAATTGGCGGTCTTATCGCTAAGTAGCTATCTCTACCAGACAACCTTTGGGTGGAATGGACTGATGTTGTAGTCGAAGATGTGTAAGTATTTTTGTCTTTAATCAATTAGTGTAAAAAAATGAATGAATGAATGATAAAAAACCTATTGTTTAGAAGAAACTTGTCCGTTTAACACTTCCTTCCTTTATTCTTAGTTTCTTTAAGTATCCAAGATTATTTTCATTTTAATACTGTTTTCTTCTAAAAACTTGTGAGTTATATAAAAAAATGGATAGAATATACAATTATTTACAATAAAAATACAGAAGAAACAGTTGAATCATCTAAAAACCGTTGCAAACGATCTATAGATAGCTCAACTGATCCAGATCACTACCAGTCGGAAGTGTTCCTAAGACACTGGCTGCATTGCCCTGCTGAATTGCAATGCTTATGCGTTGACCCAGATAAGCGCCAGCTCTCGGATCACACGTCGCTTCGGCCAGACGCCCAGAAAGAATTTTGAAAACGCGATGGGCCCCGGTACCCCATGGACCCAGGGCCTCGACCCCAAATGGCTCAAATACGTAAGCTCTGGCGAGACATCCATATTTGCGCCACTTGAGATCTTCGGCTGAATTTGCCGCTGCACCGGCACCAACTGCTGTACCAGACAGATGAGATGGCGCAAGGGTATCAACGCATGTGGCGTCCCACACCATAGGCCTATAAAAACTTCAACTGACTAGGGAGTCGGAAACTAAGTTAAAATTGATTAGCAAGATTTGTTCCCTACATACATACTACTGGTGGTAGAGCTTTTGTGAACGGGCTCGAGGAAGTGGAGACCACCGCCTTACCTTTATCTGCCGTCAAATAGCAGTACTTGTGCTGCTGTGTTCCGGTTAGATGGTAATGGTATGTTCCTGTAATTACTGGCACATAGGCATACCAGCTAAGTCCTATAGTATGGCAACGTATCCACAGAGATCAAGACAAGATAATAGCTTGTTTTGAATTCTATGTTGATATCAATGGGCTGCAGTAGCCGCTTAACATCTGGTGGACTGCATGCTCGTTTGCCATATAACAAAAAATGAACATAGATACGTAGCAAGTTTAACAAAAGCTTTTAAAATGGGAACGATTCTTTGCGAAAAACGAAACAAACTCAAAAGAAGAGTACTTACAAAGTAGTTTACCCTTTCATTTTGCATTTCAAACACTTCCAGCAAACAACTGACTTCCTGTTAATTTTCACTTAATTATTTTTCTCTTTATAAGACAGCAGCTAAATTAAATTGAGCCCGCAACGCTTCTACGTGCTCTTAAAAGCGGCATTTTTAATTTTTTGACCGTGCTATGCACCCTTAAAAACTTACAAAGAGCTGCTTTTAAATGCTTTTTATTACAGGATAAGACTCAACTAGATCAGCCGAAAAACATATTTTCTACTGGTGGTAACGCTTTTGTGAACGAGCTCGAGGAAGTGGGCACCACCGCCTTACCTTTATCTGCTGCCAAATAGCAATACTTGTGCTGCTGTGTTCCGGTTAAATGGTAATGGTATGTTCCTGTAATTACTGGCACATAGGCATAACAGCTAAGTCCTATAGTATGGCAACGTATCCACATAGAGATCAAGACAATATAATAGCTTGTTTTGAATTCTATGTGGATATCCATGGGCTGCAGTAGCCACTAAACATCTGGTGGACTGCATGCTCGTTTGCCATGTAAGTAGTATAAAAAAAATATTATCCTTACTCGTAAAAGCAAAATTTTGCCAAATTATAAAGCTCTCAGGGCGACTTCCACAACGATGTCTAAACGTATTTAGTGGCTAAATATGATTTAAAGAGTTATTAAATCATGCAAGTACGTCAAATTTAAACATGTATAGTCGTTAAATACGTTTAGGGATTGTATAATCCTTGTTTATTTGTATATTGTATATATATACATATATAGTTACACTATTTATAACTCAAGAACGGCTGAATCGATTTAGCTGAAAATTGGTGGGGAGGTAACTTAGAACCAGGAGACGGACATAGGATACTTTATATCCCGTTCGACCGCGTTCCCGTGTGACATAAAACGTCAAAGAGAACATAAACATAACATAACAGTCACTATAAAACATGGTATAACAAAACGCAAATGACAGCTAAACGTAATTTTGTCTATGGTTAGTATGGTTGTAAAATGATGGCCGGGGACAACAATTGACAATTCTACCAAGGTGACGTAAATTGACAGCCCGCGTTATATGTATGTCAAGGCGGTACGAATTTCGGCGGGTCAACTAGTTATCCATAATAATATTTCTTATTACGTAAGACAATTGCTGTCGCGTCTCTGTCGCTGGTCTAGCCGTACACGTGAGATACATACTGTAGGTGTGAAAAGGCTCGGTTAGATCAGCGATGGCGACGTGACAGCAATTGGCTTACGTAATAAGGCTACTGATATAATATCTTTGAAAAAAAAACTTAGTGACATTTAAGAGTTTCAGGGCGACTTGCGCAACGAAGCCTAAACGTATTTAGTGGCTAAATATGATTTAAAGAGTTGTAAAATCATACAAATAAGTCAAATTTAAACATGTTTAGTCGCTAAATACGTTAAGGGATTGTTGTGCAAGCCGGGCTAAATCGTTTGACAGGCTTCACTAATTTGCACCAAATTGAGCTAAAAATTCTTAAACATTAGAAGACTAATAGACAGAGACACATAGTGCCAACAATCATCATATTCCGATAATGTGGACGTAGGGTTAGAGGTGACACTAAAGAAATAATGTAACTTAAAAATAAAAAAGTGGTACTACGGGAGTGCTGACAGAAGTGAATACTTGAATAAAAGCAGACTACACTACAGATACTTATATACAGAGGTGTCAGTGTCAGTAACAGTCAGTGTCAGTAGTCAGTGACAGGTGTCGGTAATAGTGTCGCACGTTCAATGGTTTTTTCCAATCTCAAATAATGTTCAACGCGCCTAAAGAAGTTTTCACTATGCCCAACGCGCTTAAAGAAGTTTTCACTTCAAAAATCTGTGTTTAATTGTCAATAGGTCATTATGAGTTTTTTGTACACACGGTAAAACATCAAGTTATACAGATCCAATATAAGCTGACCTCTCATTCTACGAAAAGCATACACAATGCGAGGTCAGCTTATACTAGAAATTTATAGCTTGATGTGTAGCCGTGTGTACCAGTCGGACTATTGACACCTTCAGACCGACAGACAGACTATTTAATTTCATTTATTTGTTCATAAAACAATTAATCAATTGTATTTGAAACTACATTATACATTAACTATACATTTAATAATTAAAATAATCATCATAAAATACAAAAACAATCAATAAAACGGAATAAAAAAAAAAAAAAAAACAATCAATTCAAAAAAGAAAGCCATAATAAAAAACAGCACTTAGGTTAAAAAGTCAGAGATATAAAAAAATGTCATAAATTAATTGAATAAATAAATCATTTTGAAATTACTTATTTATCAACTTAGTTTATATTAATGTATTAAATAAAACTAACTAATTTTAATAATATTCTTAATTTTAAATTTAATTTAAATATTTGATCCTTTCGTACTAAACAAAATTATTTTTAAAAGATAGATATTAGCAATTGCCCTTGTATCTTTATCTGTTGATCACTTCCAGTACCAAGGCTCTATTGTTCGTTAATTCCCAGAGTGTCGGAAATTAAATTAGACTAAACGTAATTACACAGTTAGCCTCATTCGTAGACTTCCAAAATAACCATATTTACGGGATTAGCCAACACCCAAAATGTTAATAACACCGGATTGAGGCCCAAAAAGCGTTTATTTTGCTTTTCATACGTGTGCCGGTTATTTTATTAATTATAACATTAGCATACAATTAATTTTGGGTTTGTGGAAACGTAGAAAAACAGTAATTATTACTGTGATAGCTTATTAAGTAGGTTTTGACCTTATTAGTGTACAAGTCACCGTTAGATTTGACCTTTGACTCACAACTGAGTCCATTGTCACGTTGAGTGCGTAAGAGGACTTGATTCCCGGTCTAAAACAGATATTTGCGAGGTGGTAAACATTTTCAAGATTTTTAAAAATCATCTCAAAAATTTAAGCCCAGACGGGACTTGAACCCGCAACCTTCCTGTTGACACGAGGACGCACTGCCAATTGTGCTACAGGCTCTTGTCACGTCAGTGTCGAAATTAGTGAGATGATTCAGAATTATAGAATTATAGAAAATAATAGAACCCGTTGCGGGTTCAAGTTCCGTCTGGGCTTGAAATTTTTGAGATGATTTTTAAATTATCTTGGAATTTTCCGTATGTACTCGATCCTAATATATATATTTTATTTTTGCTAATTTTATTTTTTTTGTTTATATTGAATGGTGTGATATAAATATGATTATCTAACATATTATCTTATCTTATCTCATGACGCAAACAATTCTAGTGTACCTGGAGATGGAACAAACATAAGACCCACCTGAGGTTACATGGTAAACATCGCCTATAACAAAGTATTGCCTCGTAGGTCACGCATCTACGAGTAAGTGCACGATACGATGCACTACCGGATACGAGGCATACGGGTGTAAAGCCATATGTTTTTGTAATTTTACCGGCAACCATACCCGAATCAATACCCAATTCAAGCTGAATCACAGCAATGCTGCTTGGTGGCAGAAATAGGTATATTAGTAGTACTTCCAGGCGCTATTTCACAAGGAACTCTACTACTCTTAAGGTCTACGGTTATTACAAAGAAAATAGTGAAACGATGAACAAACGAAACCACTTACTTTTTATTTTTAATGCAGAAAACACCTCGTCATTGTCTGATCTCTTTGCGTAGCGGCGCTTTGTATCAAATAATTTTAATTCTCTTCTTTCTATCGTCGTCGTCTAATGTCGTCTTTTTCCTTCTGTTATTTTCTTTCTGCATACAACATATTACAGCGAGGCCAACGCACAGGTTACAGACACTAGGCATGGGCGTTTATTCAACGGACTAGTCGAATCTACCGTTGATTAACATTCGACGCTTCAATGGTCTATCGTCTATTCGTAGACTTGTTGAATTCGTAGACGGTTGAATAAAATGTTGAGACGTTTGTTTCAACTAGAGCGCGACGGCTCGACGCGTAAACATAGTCGTATAATACGGGAACGGTAGATAGCTGGCTCGACGCGACGATAAAATAAATTTGAACTTTAAAGTTACGTAGGTAGCGTTCATATTTGAATTAATAGTTATAGTGAGTTAAGCATTTATTAAAATTATCCTGTCGATTAAAGAAAAAGGATAGCAATTACTTAACGAATAGACTATAGGTCACGTTCTGAACTAGTCGAAAAATTCAACTACTTGATCGACTAGTCGACGATCGACGATGAACGGTTTCGTTTCGTTTATGAAAAAATCGTCGACGACCCATCTCTAACAGACACTACATCCAAACGATCAGATTTAATTACTTAGATACTACCTACTGGTTCGCTCCGAACTGAGATCTCGCGACTTTGCGAGTGTGAATAAAAATCTCAATCAGTTTGTTACTTTCGCTAATTTTAACTAATTGATGTTTCGTATTCAATGCCGGTTAAAACTAAATTGATTGAAGTTATATGTTTACGGCCGGTTGTTGGAAGGATGATTAACTCGCAAATCAGTTGATCATTGGTCAAACCTCTTGTCAAGTGGTCAGGGTTGCTGGAACATATTTTACCTTAGGTGATTTTAATCAGTGATTAGATATTCAGGTTGTCAAATCAGTCAACAAAATTTCTTGTCAAATGTGAAAATAGGTTGCAGGAACGCTGATTAGCTGTTTTTCGTCCATTATTCGGTTGTCAAATCGATATTTATTTAATCAGTGCTAGAGCTCTAATTAGCAGAAATAATTTGGCTAATAAAGCTTCGAGAAACTCAATTTGATTAAACAAGAGTGCTAAGTGTCAACTTATTTGCGATTTGATTGGCGTACCAACAACTGGCTGTTAGTCTCACTTTTTTACATAGTTACAGCAGAACGTTGTTCGGTTTGGGTTTGGAAGAGGGCGCTGACACTGCTACTCGTTTTTTGAACTTTTGCAGTTGTCAACGTTTTCATTTGTCTATTGTTCTTTGTTTATGTTTCAAATAAATAATTTTGAATTAAAAAAAACGGATAATAATTATTCTTTTCTATAGTGTCCTTAATACCAACATAAAAAACTTTACTATACTCAATTCAAAGTGTTAAAACAAATGACTCTTTTTGACCTTAAATTGTTCAACAAACCCAAAACATTCTATATTGTTCTCGAATTAGTAGCATTTTTGTGATTTTCTTCACATTACCGGATAACCTTTTGTCCACAATGAGCCATAAATATAACGTCATTTAAAAAGATAAACCCACGACCTGTATCATCCCTATAAAAAGTTAACAAAAGGTGTCAAAAGAGCATAAACACCGCTGTCCCTAAATTCACATAATACGTATATCGCTAAACAAAGCGACAAATAATTTCCTTGGCAATAAAATGTACGTGCAGGATACTTTCATGTACGAAATACACTACAGTTTATAACCATGAATATTTAAGCGGCATGTGAGTGAGCGAGTAATGGTTAATGTGCAAAGCAGTAAGTGCGAAGAAGCTTTGCGCATGTATAGAACTTAGTGCAACAGATAATTTTCCGGAGGACTCTAAATTCAGTCGACTCTGAGCGCTCGTGGTATTCGGACGCGAAACAAAACTCTCCCACTTCCCTCTCGAAGTTTTACTGGCCGCGTTACGTTTAAAAACGGAACTTTTCAGTTTTTTAATGGTGGCACTTTTGTTTATGGACTTGGCTGCTTTCGGGTAAGTTCTTTTTAAAAAAGTTTTAATAGAATAAGTTTGTTACTTTTAAGGCGTCGGGACATTTTATGGGTAATTAATCTTCGATGAAAGTTAAAAGTTTTCGGCACTTTTCTGTCTTTTAATGACCTCGTTAAGGGTGTATTGATCATTTTTAATTCATTGAAACGTGAAATGAAAGTAAATTTTAGTAGAACTAGGATTTCCAAGGTACCTATGTTATGTAAGAAAAAGGGAAAACAGTTTAAATACTAATATATTCAAATAATAATGTCCTTTATATCTATTAATAAAATAAGGTTGCCTAATTGGACAGAGCACAATGTGTGAAGTGATTTCGTATTCCGTATTGCAATTTAAATTCAGACGTTCGTTAGTACGTCATACAGATAGGCTCGTTAGCTCTTATTGGTCAGTTACGGACCCCAATTCTCGTAACTTTAACTATAATTAACATTTGGTGGCTCTACAAAGGTGGATATCCTTCTAGTTGACAGGTATCGAGATTATATCCAAACCTGGATTTTATTTAATTTAATTACAGAAGTTGGCCTACAGTTTTAAGGGCCCAAAAATAACCTTTGAGATAAGAATCAACATGAGAAAAGAATAGTTAGCTCTTCACGTCCTTAGTAATATTAAAAATTCAAAAGTAAGTCTAGTATTTTTCAAACTTTCGCGATCACTGTACATAATTACTGATTAAAACAGATATTTATCGCGTATGTACCTTTTTTATTAGGGTTTCTTACCCAAAGGGTAAAACGGCATCCTATTACTGTGGCTCCGCTGTCTGTCTGTCTGTCCATCTGTCACCAGACTGTATCTCATTAACCGTGATAGTTAGACAATTAAAATTTTTTCGATGACGTATTTCTGTTGCCGCTATAATAACAAATACTAAAAACAGAACAAAATAAGTATTTATGGGGGGCTTCCATACAACAAACATGATTTTTTTGCTCGTTTTAGCTCGATATTGATAACAGCATTAGACGCTTGAAATATTCACAGAATATTAAGTTGTATATATTCACTTTAAAAATAAATAATTAAATTGAAATAAAAAAAAAAAATATTTAAGCAGGGCCCCCCACACAACAACGTGATTTTTTTGCCTTTTTTATAGATAATGGTACAGAACCCTTCGTGCGCGAGGCCGACTCGCACTTGGCCGGTTTTATTTGTTATCCCAACGTTTCGACTGTGTTGCAACAGCTGTGGTTACGGGCGGACTCAAATATAAACGGATAACAAATAAAAAAGGTACATATCGATAAATACCCGTTCTAATCAGTAAATTTCACTCTGTCTCTCTATTACCTTTAACGAGTAAACGGCTGGATCGAATTCGATTAAATTTGGTATATAGACAGGTTATTGACGACTTCCGTGGTGCAGCGGGCGATTAGCCGGCTGAGACGCAGAAGATAGCGGGTTCGATTCCCACCGCGGAACAAATGTTTGCGTGATCTACATATATTTGTTCCGGGTCTAGTTGTTTCTCTATTTATTATACCTAAATAAGTATTTAAAAAAATGTATGTAAGTATTCTATCAGTTATATGGTTCCTATAGTACAAGCTTAGTTTGGGGCTAGATGGCGCTGTGTGAAATGTCCAGCAATGTTTATTTTATTTTTTTGTCTATTTACCTATAATGTAGGTACCTAAGTCCTCTCGTGCGTACATGCTGGACGTCTATGCATCCAATCGAGCAAAATCGAAAGTATATTCCGATATTACTTATGACTAAGCCTGGCTTGCACAACGATCCCTAAACGTATTTAGTCACTAAGCATGTTTAAATTTGAGGTATATGTATGATTAGATAACTTTCTAAATCATATTTAGCCATTAAATACGTTTAGACATCGTTCCGCAAGTCGCACTTAATGTTCTAAGTCGGACTTAGATGCTCAGAAATGCGAGCGCAGCGTTCGATTATACTTACTTTTCGAGCATGAACGTATGTGTAGTGGTGCCTTTAGCCATCTAATTTTTATTGACAACCCACTCGTGTGACATACCGTGTGCGGAAGCCTCTTGACTATATTTATTCAGCGGATTAAACCTCACTAAGCTAAAAGGATGGTATAGATAGGCTGGGTAAGTCTGTTATCCTGCCCCATGCACTACAGCGGCTACATAGATAATGCTTCAATTAACCACCACGCTTACATCAAAATCAAATTTTTTTATACATTATAATCACAAGGATCACTTATAAACGTCAATTTTACTGCCAGTTCCGATCAAGCCAGGAAATAAAGGCAAGAAACAAGGCTCGTTGTTTTTATAATGATCCTTTTAGAGTACATAGCGATAAAGAAAATTAATTACGTCTAAATTGTAACGTTTTTGAATGAGTTGGAGCAATTTCAATATTGCTGCTGTATAAGTAAATATTATTAGATAATGCTGGACATTTCACACGTAAGTATATCACGCTATTTATTCCCAAACTAAGCAAAGCTTGTACTATGGTAATTAGATAGATAGAGAGAAGATAGAAAACGCATTATTGTATACCACACCTAAATTAACAAATCATAGTTGAACACTTAAAACTACTATTTATACTAAAAACAGGATATTTACCATGATTTGTGAGTATTTGAGTATCCCGATATTTCGACGCAGTTGCATGCGCCATGATCACGGGTAAACTGAAGTCTTTGCGAGTAGGTAGTTATTGGCAATTATAACGATCTACCCTCTTTCTTAGTCTCTTGCTAGGAATCGTAGAGAGAGATCGTAGATCGTTATATCTGCCAATAACTACCTACTCGCAAAAACTTCAGTTTACCCGTGATCATGGCGCATGCAACTGCGCCGAAATATCGGGATACTCAAATACTCACAAATCATGGTAAATATCCCGTTTTTAGTATAAATAGTGTTCACAACCATGATAGTTTCAAAAGTCACTTAAAACACGCGATAGTACAATTGGCGGTCTTATCGCTAAAAGCGATCTCTTCCAGACAACCTTTGGCTGGACTGGATTTTACGAGAACGTTAAAGGACGCTAGCTTTATAACTTAAGCTTTTTATTTATCTGTAGGTATACTTACATAAGCAAAAGAAAATAAATAGATACCAGGGTAGGTAATATTAATATAAATATTATACATAAACATTCTATGATATTAAATATACTAATAAAAAGTAAAATACATTATGAAACAGCTATAATACAAACAGTAACAACGACAAATATAGTAACAAATAAGATTACTCAGCTCTCTGATAATGATAACTGATAACTAACAGAATACTTATACAGGTACTGTTTTTTAGTAAATAAATGCTTATAGTATACAGAACAACACCTAGACCCAACACAAATATCTGTAATACAAATATTTGTTCCGCGGCGGGAAACGAACCCGCAACCCCCTGCGTCTTAGCCGGCTAGTCTCCCACTAGGCCACGGAGGTCATCTTTAAATTGGCACAATAATTATTTTTTTGTACAACATGGACTTGGAACAAGAGCAGAAACATTTTGTATGGTCATATTTTTGCGATCACTGTACATGCTGATTAGAAATACCGTCGAATTGAGAACCTCCACCTTTTTTTAAGTCGCTTATAAATGTAATCGACTTCAGATAACAGTAAAAACCAAACTACTCTACCAATTTTGATGAAATTTACATGGGATCAATCTAAAAGGGATCCTATCAAATAAAAAACTAATTTTCCAAATCGGTTGATATATAACGGAGTTTTGAGCTAACAAACATAACATAACATAAAAATTAAACAAATTTAAGACGTACATGGTTTTTTCATGGATGCCATTGTCAGAACTGGACCGAATAGGATCACACGGGAAGCACCAGCTTTTAATTAAAAAAAGGACCATCAAAATCGGTTCACCCAGTCGAAAGCTCTGAGGTAACAAACATAAAAAATACAGTCGAATTGAGAACCTCCTCCTTTTTTCAAGGCGGTTAAAAACGGGTAAACGTCACGGCTGTTGCAACACAGCCGAAACGTCGGGATAACAAATAAAAAAGGTACATACGCAATAAATAGCCGTTTTCATCGGTAATTTGGTATGGTCGTGTTTCTACTCTA
Organism: Philereme vetulata; assembly: GCA_918857605.2. Lineage (NCBI taxonomy): Eukaryota > Metazoa > Arthropoda > Insecta > Lepidoptera > Geometridae > Philereme > Philereme vetulata. The sequence goes on from OU975436.1 coordinate 7,412,843, forward strand.
TCGGCTAAATTGTAATTTTCTCTATTCTTAGTAGGGAGAATCTTTTCTAGGGCAGCCATGCTAGCTCAGCTCATGTTAACGCGTGTAGCAAAGCTTTGTCTCGTAGGTCACGCACCTTAGAAACGTGCCCTATTATGCACTACCCTGCGTCCATCAAATCAAGGCTTACAGGTGCTGATGGCCTTGTTTCTCATTCTAGAAATATTTTAAGAAATAGTAAGATTTATGAGTTGTTAATTTAAATAAAATTACGGCCAGAAATCTCTTCTGAATCCTTGATTTTACTAATTGGCTAAGACTCAGTTTTGAGTGTAATGGTATGTCCTCACGTAAGTACAATGCATGCTCGACGTTTTACCATCCAATCGTCCAAGGTCGAACGTGTAAACCTATAAAACTGTAGACTGTCGAAGTCGAACCGAAATTCTCGTAATAATTAAATAAACTTGCTCATCGAGTATGTACGTACGTGTAATACCTACAAGGTTCATCCCACCCACATTTGGTTACTGCAAATAATACAAGCACAGAGGATCATGTAATTTATAATTTACATATATTTCCGTCTGTCTAAGTACGGACAGACCGGTTCTGAAATTATTTACATAAGCGAATCAGCTTACATTATTTGCCTTTTAAGAAAAAAATATGGGAAGATGAATATGGGCAAGACGAAGGTTATGTCGAGCATTTCTGGAGTTTTGGTCCCAAACGTTGTCGTTGGAAGCGAAAAACTAAAAATCAAATCAAATAACTTTATTCTGGAACAAAAACATGGTACAAAACTACTGGAGCACGATAGTATTTGCGGAAGTTATAAACTGTGTCGCGAACAGTAAGCCCCCTCCGAGTTTAAATTTCCAATTGTTTTTAAAAAAATATACAAGTTAAGCGTGCGTGATTATGTGTGCTTATGTGTGTATGAGTTTGTGTGTTAGTATGAGTTTGTGTGTATGTGCGAACTTGCGTGTGTTTGCGTGTGTATGACCTACATTATACCTAGTCAGGTCATAAATTCTGTCACATGTTTAATATAAATAATTGAAACAAGTTTATTTATTATGTAACCATTTATATAACAAAATGAACTTAACAAAACATAGATTCTTATGACACTAAAGTTTATTCAAAATGACCTCCGTGATTTTGAATACAGGCCTTCAATATGCGCGGCCAGTCGTCTATCGCAGCACGAACGAGGTCCATGTCAATATCGGCGGCTGCCTTAATCAAGGATGTCTCGAGTGACTCCAAATTGGGATGAGGCTTTGAGCACGCCTTTTCCTCCAAGTGTTGCCATATCTTGTAATCTAACGGATTAAAATCTGGACTGGAGGAGGGCCAGTCTTCGTGCCGGATGAAGTCGATTTCACGCGCCGCCAGCCAGTCTTGTGTGCTTTTCGCTCTATGAGCTGGCGCCGAATCTTGTTGGAATACCCAGTGCCTGTTATTGAACATAGTATGAGAAACAGGTTCCACAAGGTTCGTCAGGACTGTATTTTGATGCACAACTGCATTCGTTTTTACACCTTTCTCACAAAAATGTACCTCTGTTAAGCCCCAATAAGAAACTCCCAACCATACCATTAGCGAGGATGGAAAATGACCTCGTTGGACACGCGGAATACGGTTGGTCGCTTCTTCACTACTGTGTGCGTACACCTTATCATTTTGTTTGTTGTAGCTCTCTTCTACGGTAAAAATTTTTTCATCCGAAAAAAGAATTTCCCGATATTTTTTTCCCACGTACCGCTTCAACAAAGCGCGGCATCTCTTCAGTCTCAGGTCCATTAGACGAGCATTCAAACGATGTCCTGTTTTTCTTCGATATGCCCGAAGCCCTAAGTCTTCATTTAAAACCCTTTTCACCGTGGTTCTGCTTAACCCCATCTGAAGGGCCAACAGTTTCTGCTTACGTTTGGGATTTCTTTGAATTCGCGCCTTCACAGCTTTTATCACTGCTGGAGTCCTAACAGACCGAGGGCGACCACTTCTTGACCTGTCATCTACACTAGAGTCTTCATTGTATCGTTTGATGGTACGATAAACGAATCTTTTGGTTATATTCAAATTTTTCAGTATGTCAAAAATTTGAATTGGCGCGTAATCGCAACGATGCAACGCAATAACTGCAACACGGTCTTGTGTAAGCGTCCACTCCATATTTAAAAATGAGTAAAATTCTAAAAAGTATACATTTTTATTTTCATGAACAATTCGAAATTTGAAGTCTATAAACTTTTTTGTCGCCAGCATTCTAAAAGATTCCGCCGTGTGGTCCCGGCGTAATAATAAGGACACCCCTTCTCATCCCGCGGGAGCCGTGTGAGCCGGCAAAGGGAGTTGTTCCAGGGAATGGGCAGCAGCATTCTTCTGTGTACTAAACACCAACCACTGCGATCACCAAGCCGCCTGCCAAGCGTGGTGATTATGGCAGAACCCCCCCTATGACAGACACAACACACAAACGGCCCCCAGTCCCCGGCGGCTCCGTCATCCCTGGAAGTGGTAGCAACCAGGGCAGTGGCGGAGCAGGGGGTGCTAAGAATCCTCGGCAGCGATCCAGCTACCACCACCGACGACTGGATCTGGCAACGTACAACACACGAACGCTCAGGGCTGACGAGAAGATTGTCGAGCTGGAAGAAAAACTGAGCAAGCTACGTTGGGACATCCTAGGATTGTCGGAAGTCCGAAGACAGTGTCAGGACACGATGATCCTTAACTTTGGTAACTTTCTCTTCTACCGGGAGGGAGATCAACTATCCCAGGGTGGTGTCGGGTTTCTCGTCCGCAAGTCCCTCGTTAACAACGTGACAAAAGTCGACAGTGTGTCGAACAGGGTAGCATACCTTATACTCAGAATTACCGAAAGGTATTCGTTGAAGGTCATACAGGTATATGCGCCGACCTCGACACACCCAGACGATGAAGTGGAAGCCATGTATGAGGAGATCTCCGAGGCCATACATACTTCCAAGACTCATTTCACGGTTGTAATGGGGGACTTCAACGCAAAGCTAGGCACAAGGAAAGACGATGAGCTGAGAGTGGGGCCATTTGGATTCGGGCGGCGGAACCGACATGACCGGAACCGACATGATGAACTCCTTCTATGAGAAGCGGCCAGCCAGAAAGTGGACGTGGATAAGCCCCGACGGGTTCACTAGAAATGAGATAAACTTCATTATGACGACCAAGAAGCAAATATTTAATGATGTCTCTGTGATCAGCAGGGTGAAAACCGGGAGCGATCATCGCATTGTTAGAGGCACATTGAATATCGATGTTAAGCTTGAAAGGGCACGTCTGATGAAGTCTGCGTTCCGTCCAAATCCTGCCCAAATCCAAAACCCCGAGAGCTTTCAGCTAGAACTGCACAATCGCTTCCAGTGCCTAGCCAGCTGCAATGATATTGACGAGATAAACAACGGGTTGGTGGAAACTGTCCAAGCGGTGGGATCTAAGTTCTTTAAGGCCCCCCGCCGAACTAAGCACCAGAAACTCTCAGATGAAACCATTAAGCTAATGGAGGACCGGGATGAAATGAGATTGCAGTCAGCTGATATGTCGGCATACGGCGTGCTTAATAGGCGAATCTCGAAATCTATGAGACACGATCTGCTTACCTTTAATACATCTCGTATTAAGGTCGCAACAGAAAGGAACAAAGGTTCAAAAGTATTTGCAAAGCATTCGTCTATAGGGCAAAGCCAAATGACTAAGCTGAAGACCGACAGCGGCACTATCATTTCGTCGAAACCGGAGATTCTGAGAGAGGTCGAAAAGTTCTATGGACAGATGTACACCTCAACACAAAACCCCGTTGGTCAGTTGGCTCAGGACACCAAAGCCAAACTAACCCGACACTATACCGAAGACATCCCGGACATCAGCCTGTACGAGATTAGGATCGCTCTGAAACAGCTTAAAAACAACAAGGCACCAGGTGAGGATGGAGTTACGACAGAACTTCTGAGAGCGGGTGGAAAACCGGTACTTCAAGTCTTCCTGAAGTTATTTAACTCCGTCGTCCTCGAAGGAACCACGCCAAAAGTGTGGGATAAGAGCGTGGTGGTGCTTTTCTTTAAAAAAGGTGATAAAACCCTATTAAAGAACTACAGGCCCATCTCGCTCTTGAGCCACGTTTACAAGCTGTTTTCGAGAGTGATTACGAACCGTCTCGCACGCAGGTTCGATGACTTCCAGCCTCCCGTAACAAGCCGGTTTCCGAAAAGGCTTTAGTACCATAGACCACATCCACACGCTACGCCAGATTATACAGAAGACCGAGGAGTATAATCGGCCGTTATGTCTAGCGTTTGTGGACTATGAAAAAGCCTTCGATTCAATCGAGACCTGGGCGGTACTGCAGTCTCTTCAGCGATGCCAAATCGACTATAGGTATATCGAAGTGTTGAAGTGTTTGTATAGTAACGCCACTATGTCAGTCCGTCTACAGGACCAGAGTAGGGAACCAATCCAATTGCAGAGAGGCGTGAGACAGGGAGACGTAATTTCTCCGAAACTGTTCACGAACGCATTGGAGGACGTTTTCAAACTCTTGGTCTGGGACAGACTTGGCATCAATATCAATGGCGAATACATCACTCACCTTCGTTTTGCCGATGATATAGTCATTATGGCCGAATCGCTCGAGGAACTTGGCACCATGCTCAACGACCTCAGTAGGGTCTCCCAACAGGTGGGTCTTAAAATGAACATGGATAAGACGAAAATCATGTCAAATATCCATGTTGCGCCCGTACCGGTAGTTGTTGGGGGCGATACTCTCGAAGTTGTTGACTAATATGTATACCTAGAACAAACTGTCCAATAAGGTAAGTCCAACTTCGACAAAGAGGTCGCACGAAGAATCCAACTCGGCTGGGCAGCGTTCGGGAAACTTCGCGATATCTTCTCGTCCAAAATTCCCCAGAGCCTGAAGACTAAAGTCTTCAACCAGTGTGTGTTGCCAGTGATGACCTATGGCACTGAAACGTGGTCCTTTACTCATGGCCTCATGACCAAGCTCAAGGTCGCTCAACGAGCTATGGAGAGGGCTATGCTCGGGGTTTTTTTGCGTGACAAAATCCGCAATCAGGAAATCCGCAGAAGAACTAAAGTTGCCGACATAGCTCTCAAAATTAGCAAGTTGAAGTGGCAATGGGCAGGCCACATCGCTCGTAGAACCGATAACCGTTGGGGAAGAAAGGTTCTCAAGTGGAGACCACGGACTGGAAGACGCAGCGTAAGCCGGCCCCCCACAAGGTGGACCGACGATCTAGTAAGAATCGCGGGGAGCCGTTGGGCGCAAACGGCTACCAACCGCTCGTTGTGGCGATCTAAGGGGGAGCCTATGTTCAGCAGTGGACGTCTGCCGGCTGATGATGATTTTAAAAGAAAAGTTTTTACTGTGTGACAATACTTAAGACCTGACTAGGTTTATAGCAACTTTTAAAAGCTCGACTCATACGTTTATTTTGGCCATGTTTTATCTTTTGGCAATGAGTATTAGATGATGGAGTCACCAGGCGTGTTCAACTTGGATGGGCAGTTTTCTGGAAACTAAATGACATACTAAAATCCACGCGTATTCCACAGTGTCTTAAAACACGTCTCTATAACCAATGTGTCCTACCGACTATGACTTATGGTGCCGAGACATGGAAGCTCACGAAGGAGGCTGTGCACAAAATAAGTGTGGCACAGAGAGCCATGGAGCGCGCCATGCTTGGCATCACACTCTTAGATCGAGTTCCCAATACCAAAATTTGCAAGTAGACTAAAGTACAAGACGTCAGCAAGCGAATATTGGAGCTCAAGTGGAGTTGGGCAGGACACTTGGCCAGAAGTAGTGACGACAGATGGACTAAGGCACTAACAGAGTGGAGGCCGAGAACTGGCCTGAAATAGGGGACGTCCACCAGCGAGATGGGTCGAACGACATCATTAAGACCGTGGGTCATACGTGGTTCAGACTGGCACAGGATCAGGAAAAATGGTAGAAACAAAGAGAGGCCTCAGTCCAGCAGTGAGTTGACACGAGCTGAGAATGATGATGATGAATGAAGAAAGAAATATTTTGATGCTTGGGAATAATACGAGTATAAAAAAATCGGGTTATTAAAACTTATTTATGCCAGTCTTACGGGCTCAAAGCTGGCCATTCAGTATTTTGTTCTAAATAATCGTCAAGGAGACTTTTCGACAGTAAGCCGCCTCTTTTTAAATCTCCTTCATTGAAATTCACCTGTCCGTCCGTCCGTAATGAAATCATGCAAATTATTCTTGACAGATTCCCGATCGAGCCGATGCTGCAGTTATGTGATAACGAAACTGTTTTTTTTTGTATTATCAAAAAAGTTTTTGACTAAATTTTCAACCGAACTAAAATAGGGTACTTAAATATATTTAACTTTTTTTATACGACCTGGAGTTGCATCAAATATGGTAGCCCACCTGACGTTAAGTGAAAACCATCGCATAGAACCAAGTATTGCCTCGTAGGTTACGCCCCTTAAAATCGTGCATTACAATGCACTGCCCTGCGTTCCTTTGAGGCATACAGGTGTAAAGCCTCACATGCCTGTAATTTCACAGGCAACCATAACCTTCGCACTGAAACACAATGATGCTGCTTGGCGACAGAAATGGGTAGGTCATTATCCGTCCTAGACGCTTGAATTGGAAGGTTCAGTTCTCGCTGCGAGACAAATGTTTGCATCTTTAAATAATCAACTGCATCTGCGTGCTTCTGGATATTGTTGTACCGTGGTATTTGTAGTTATTGATTCCCATTGTACATGGAATCCTATTGTGGGGTCTATATATCTGATTTATTATAATCATAGGCCGTTAACTGCTGAACATAGGCCTCACCCATAGATTTCCAGAGCGACTGATCTGGTGCGGCCTTCAGCTGCTCCCAGCAACCTTTATCCGTGGGGCACCGTTCTTCGCTGCACTTTCCAGAGCATGGTTCACTCTAGAACCTTCTACTCTAAAGACGATATATAGACGACTCCGTGGCGCAGTGGGAGTTTAGCCGGCTGAGATGCAGGAGGTTGCGGGTTCGATTCCCGCTTTGGTATTTGTTCCGGGTCTGGATGGTTTTCTATGTTTATATATTTACAAAAAAATATATACCTATATAAGTATTATATCAGTTATCTGGTTCCTATAGTACAAGCTCTGCTTAGTTTAGGGCTAGATAGCACTGTGTGAAATATCCAGCAATATTTATATGTATATATTTATTTATAAGTAAAGGTTGTCAGTTCTTCGAGTTATGTGCCCGGCCCACTGCCACTTCAGCTTGTTAATACTTTTAGCTATATTAGTAACCTTGATTCGTCTACAAATATCCTCATTACTAGTTCGGTCTCGTAAAGAAATGTATCTGATTGTTAGGTTTTAATATTTCTAAATAGCGAATGGTACTTGATCTGTTAACAACTTGTAACTCTTGTTACAATAAAATATCTACTTTTTGACACATTGTTTCAGGTAATATTTGTTCAATGCATAACATTTTCTTGTCACAAAAACCAATCACCAAGTATTGTTCACAAATAATTTCATAAAATAACGAACAAACCTATATTCCATAGAAAAGAACCTTTCAAATATCTGCTCAAGACAGTATTTGGGAAACATAATACCTTCACTCAAATAGAAGTCACCAAATTACGTTAGGTTTCAGAGAAATCTCTTAACGCTACGAGAGTTTTTGTGTTTGGCAACAGGAAAAAGGCGCTTTACTTACGAGTAATTTGATTTTCTGAGTATATTTGAAGCACACGTAGTGTAACTTGCTTTTTAGGTTTATGAAATAGGAAACCTTTTAGTTTTGCCGTACATAATGTCAGTCAACTAACTGTCAGTCTGTAGTTGTATTGTCCATACAAAATAACTTTTAACATCTAAAAGTTCACGCCGAATCACACTAATATAATGAAGAGGAAAGTTTGGATGTTTGTTTGTTTCTTCCTTAATTACGTCGTAACAGCTGAACCGATGTTGATGAAATTTGGTATATACGTAGATTATAACCTGTATTACGACATAGGCTACCTTTTATCCCATAAATTAGTCTCCATGGTATAAAAATAGAGTGTCAAGTCAAGTTGCAACAGCGAGCTTCGCTTTATTTCTAGGTTACCTACACATTTAGTAGTGTAACGCGTATTAAGTCGTGGGCAACTGCTAGTATTAGAATAAATGCCTTCAACCATAACTTCGTGCCCAAGATTTGACGGCCAATATAGGTTAATTAACGTTAATTGTTTTCATTTAACTTGTATTTTTTTTAATAAAGCTTACTTTACATCCGCATTATTTTACTGGTCCGCTTTTTTTACTGGTGGTAGAGCTTTTGTGAACGGGCTCGAGGAAGTGGGCACCACCGCCTTACCTTTTATCTGCCGCCAAATAGCAGTACTTGTGCTGCTGTGTTCCGGTTAGATGGTAATGGTATGTTCCTGTAATGAATGGCACATAGGCATACCAGCTAAGTCCTATAGTATGGCAACGTATCCACATAGAGATCAAGACAACATAATAGCTTGTTTTGAATTCTATGTGGATATCCATGGGCTGCAGTAGCCACTAAACATCTGATGGACTGCATGCTCGTTTGCCATATAAGTAGTATAAAAAAATTTTTTTTAAGCCAGAAACAACAAACAAAAAATAAGATCCATTCTCAGCTCAGGCAAATATCAAAATGTTTTTATCAAATCAATAGTTTTATTTGCAACATAAATAATAACTACAAAATATAATACAGCTTATAAATACTACATATAAAACAACGCAACACTTACAGCAAGTTACGCAAATTGGTTGTAATAATGTTGGTATATGGCAATTTAAATTTCCGCATGCTTCCTTATACCAAAATTCATATATTTAAGGCTAAAATATAAAAAGATAATTACCTATTCTCGTCGCTGTTCTGACTAGGTGACGTAACCGACATTTTAGCGTAACTGACATTTGTAATGTTACTTTTATATACTTTTGAAGACGAACCGATCTGTCTAATCGGCGTATCTGTATCTTCTAAATATGTTTAGATTTATGTTTGACGTATCAACATATCTTTATTTATAAATCATTCGAAGTGTCCTAAGTAAACTTACGACATTTAGTAATCTATATATGTATATAAAAGAAAGTCGTGTTAGTTATAATATTCATAACTCGAGAACGGCTGAACCGATTTGGATGAAAATTGGTAAGGAGGTAGCTTAGAACCAGGAAACGGACATAGGATATTTTTTATCCCGTTCGACCGCGTTCCCGTGTGACGTGACATAAAACGTCTAAGAGAATACAAGTCTCTATAAAACGTTGTATAACAAAAACGCATCTGACATGGAATAATAAAACGCAAATGACAGATAAACGTAATTTTATCTATGGTTAAATATGGTTGTAAAATAATAGCCGGGGACAACAATTGATAATTCTACCAGAGTGACGTATATTGACAGCCCGCGTTATATGCATGTGAAGGCGGTACGGAATTCGGCGGGTCAACTAGTATTTTCTAAAATGTCAGTTACGTCACTTAGAATAGTGACGTTTTGATTAAAATTCGTATACATATATATATACGCAATTCAGGTCAAGACGATTCTGAATTATGGTTTGTGACCTAAGTTTTTAGTCACTCTATACAATTTTTCAGTTATTGTCTCAACAACTATTTTGCTCCTATACACAATTGTTTGTGTATTGTTTCACAATTGCCGTGGGGCGCCGGCAGTAGAATGTTGCCCCTCCGCTCTTGCCCGTGGATGCAGTAGGAATCTGCTAAGGGATACCTCCGAAAGATGGGCAGTAGCGTCTTTTCGTGTTTTCAATACCTGTACTGCGCTCGCCGCCAATCCACCTGCCAAGCGTGGCGAGTATGGTAACAACCCCTTTATGACACAACAACATAAAACCAGGCCCCGAGTTCCCGGCGGCTCCGCTAATCCTGGCTACGGTAGCAGTCACGGTAACAGCGGGGCCAGGGGTGCTAAGAATCCCCGGGAGACGATCGGCTACCAAACCCTATGACGACCACTGGCCCTGGTAACACACAACATCCGCACTTTGAGGACAGACGAAAAGATTGTTGAGCTGGAAGCAGAAATTAGTAGATTACACTGGGACATTTTGGAGTTATCAAAAGTCCGTAGAGAGGGCGAGGACACGACATCCCTTAAGTCTGGTAACCTACTATACTACCGGGAGGGCGACCAACAGTCCCAAGGTGGTGTTGGGTTTCTCGTTCACAAGTCACTCATCAACAACATTATCACCATCGACAGTGTGTCGAGCAGGGTCGCGTACCTGAATATCTAAGCGATATTTGCTGAAGGTCGTTCAGGTATATGCGCCGACCGCTTCACACCCAGATGAAGAAGTAGAGTCTATGTATGAGGACATCAGTAGAGCCATACATACGAACAAAACTCACTTTATTTTTGTTATGGGGGACTTCAATGCAAAGCTAGGCATGACAAGCGATGATGAGTTGAGAGTGGGGCAATTTGGATATGGGCAATGGAACCCCAGGGGACAGAGGCTGGCCGATTTTTTGGAGAAAGAAGAACTCTTTATGATGAATTCTTTTTCCAGAAGCCGCCTCACAGGAAATGGACCTGGATGAGTCCCAACGGTTCCACGAGAAATGAGATTGATTTCATCTTGACCAACAAAAAACGAATATTCAATGATGTCTCTGTGATTCTAAGGGTAAAAACCTGCAGTGATCACCGAATTGTTAGAGCCACATTGAATATGAACGTTAAACTTGAAAGGTCCCGTTTGATGAAGTCTACGCTCCGATCCACTCGCGCACATATCCAAAACCTCGAGAGCTTTTAACTCAAACTTGCAAATCGCTTTGACTGTCTAGAAGTAGATGCATCAGTGGACGAGATCAATAACAGGTTCGTAGAAACCGTCCATACGGTGGGGTCCCAGTTCTTTAAGAAACCCCGTACCAATAGACCTCAGAAACTCTCAGATGACACCCTTAACCTCATGGCTGAACGACGTTCTTTGCGACTGCAGTCTCCCAATGATGCTCAATCACATAGGCAGCTCAATAGAAAGATTTGGAAATCCTTGCGGCACGATATTCGTACCTTTAATACATCTCGTATTCTCATACTCATACTCATTTATTCAAACCGTAGGGACACAATGGAACGCTTGTGTACGTCAATAATAGTATTTACTTAATTACATGTCTTTATCTAAGTAGAGGTACCAGAAACAGACAAGTATTTCATATATACCTATTTACATTTACACTTAAAAATACTGACTATTAACTATGTAGGTACATAAGATTATAGCTGCTGTAGAGGGGCATTGTAAAAGAATTGATTATAATAGTACCTATTTTAAGTTCTAAACTGCTGCTTATGTCACTAAGTAACATTAATTTTATTAAAAACATTGAATTGCATTAGTCATTGAATAAAATATAAGGAATGTCAAGATATGCAATAAAAATTGTCAAATCGTAGCTGCTGTATAAGAGCACTGTCATCTTACCTAAATAAATCATAACAAAAAAAATGTATATACCTAAACCTAATATTACAGAAATAACAATTTATATAAAAAAAAATAATACATACCTACTATCAAGTAATTTCCTGTGAAATGGAGTCATCCTTAAGAGCTTCAATCATGCTATAGTAGCTTTTCCTAATTAATACTAATTTTAATTTTATTTTGTATATGGCATAGTCTATTTCACGCAAATCTTTATCTAACTTATTAAATAGTTTGACTCTATTACAAAGAAAACTCTTTGAAGAAGAGTTTTCTTTGTGTATTAAAGATACGATAGAGCGGAATATAGGCTCCAAAGTGTTCGCGAGCGATAATTATATTGGGCAGAGCCGCATGACGAAGCTGAAAAGGGAAGATGGCAGCATAACGTCAAGTAAAGCGGAAGTGTTAAGGGAAGTCGAAAGATTCTATGGACGGCTCTACGATTCGGTCACTAAACCTGTTTGCAGTGCGGCCAACGACCCAAGAGCCAAACTGACCCGACATTATACCGAAGATATTCCGGACATCAGCCTGTATGAGATCAGGATAGCCTCAAAGCAGCTTAAAAACGACAAGGCGCTGGATGAGGACGAAATCACTTCAGAGCTTCTGAAAGCGAGTGGATCACCGGTACTTAAAATCCTTCAGAAGCTCTTTAATTCCGCCTTGCTTGAAGGTACGACGCCAAAAGCATGGAATGAGGGCGTGGTGGTTCTATTCTTCAAGAAAGGTGATAACACCTTGCTTAAGAATTACAGACCCATATCGCTTTTGAGCCATGTTTATAAGCTGTTTTCAAGGGTCATCGCCAACCGTCTCGAACGTAGGTTTGATGACTTCCAGCCTCCCGAACAAGCCGGATTTAGTAAAGGCTACAGTACCATAGACCACATACATACACTGCAGCAAGTCATACAGAAGACCGAAGAGTATAACCTTCCACTATGTCTCGCGTTTGTGGACTATGAGAAAGCCTTAGATTCGATCGAAACATGGGCAGTGCTTGAGTCTCTCCAACGATGCCGTATTGACTATCGGTACATCGAAGTGTTTAAGTGTTTGTATAAAAACGCCACTATGTCAGTCCGAGTACACGAACAGAGCTCGAAGGCGATTCCCTTAAAAATAGGCGTGAGACAGGGAGATGTCATCTCTCCGAAACTGTTTACGACCGCATTGGAAGATGCCTTCAAGCTTCTGTAATGGAAAGGACTGGGCATCAATATTAACGGCGAATACATCACTCACCTGCGGTTTGCCGACGATATTGTGGTCATGGCGAAGTCGATGGAAGAGCTCACCACGATGCTCGAAGGCCTCAATCGAGTCTCCCAACGGGTAGGACTTAAAATGAACATGGACAAGACGAAAATTATGTCCAATGTCCATGTCGTGCCTGCCCCAGTTATGGTTGAGAACTCGGCTCTTGAAGTTGTCGACGCGTATGTATACCTAGGACAAACAGTCCAATTAGGTAGGTTCAACTTCGAGAAAGAGGTCAATCGTCGAATCCAACTCGGATGGGCAGCGTTTAGGAAACTTCGCAACGTCTTTTCATCCAACATACCTCAGTGCCTTAAGACGAAAGTCTTCTATCAGTGTGTGTTACCAGTGATGACATATGGAACCGAGACGTGGTCCTTCACTATTGGCCTTATGAATAAGCTCAGAGTCGCTCAACGAGCTATGGAGAGGGCTATGCTCGGGGTTTCTCTACGGGATCGAATCAGAAATGAGGAGATACGTAAGAGAACACAAGTCACCGACATAGCCCGACGGATTAGCACGTTGAAGTGGCAATGGGCAGGCCATATAGCGCGCAGATGGCCGATGGGGCCGGCAAGTTCTCGAGTGGAGGCCACGGACCGGCAAGCGCAACGTAGGACGTCCACCTACAAGATGGGCAGACGACTTGGTAAGAACCGCAGGTCGGCGTCGGATGCAGGCCGCTTCCAACCGCAGTTCCTGGAGATCAAAGAGCCTTTGTCCAGCAGTGGACGTCCTACGGCTGATATGATGATGATGATGACACAATTATTTTCTATCTCTCACTATGATTTCTGATTTTCCTCCCACCAACCCATCATAATTACATACCACGTAAAGCGTTTATGTACAGTACAATCTCGTCAATTATTCCTGGACATTTGGATCAACAATATCAAAATTTATTCTCTAATGACTAAATCAACCAGTGAATAGCTAATGTATTCATTGTACGGAATAACTGATTGAGATCAGCGATACCATAGTTAATGTATGATATCACTTTGACTAATATTCTTGATGTTATACGCAGGCTTGGAATTTAACTTTAAACTGGCCACTACCCACTACGCCTCGCATGAAGAAGAAAGAAATACTCTTTTCAACACACTTGCTCGTAAAGTGAGCCATAGTACATCGTTATAAGGGCCATAAACCGAACTATAACACACGCGTGCGTGTTAATATTACACACGAGTGCATAATAGAATTATCCCTACAAAGTTAGTACACACGGCTACACATCAAGCGATATATTTCCAGTTTAAGCTGACCTACGAAAAGCCTACACAATGTGAGGTTAGCCTATAGTGGAAATGTATAGCTTGATGTGTAGCCGTGTGTACCTAACTGCAAATTATGTGCGAGTAAACAGAGCATTTTTAATTTAACCGGGTAATATAGTTTTTGTAACAACAAAGAGGTTTTATGCCGCTAAAATCCTATTACATTTTTAGAATAAATAAATGTATCCCTAATTAAGACGAAAAAACATTTAATATTATCAAATCATTTATAATTCACAATAATTTGTTATGAAATATTTGCATTTTATCACTAAACTATAATTTAAAAGTAGGCTGTATGGCTATATGTATTCAATCAACTTACATTTGGCGCGTGCAAAAAAAAACTTGAGCGCCATTTCCCATTTTTTTGTTTGTATCGCATTTGTTGCTGTGTGGTAAATAATTGTAAAACTTCAAGCTTTAGTACGGAAGATTTGTTTTTTCCTCGCAAGTGTGTTAAAAAAGTGCGTATGAAACTCGTGAGCAACTAGACACTCGGCTGATTTACGCCCTCGCCTACAGCTCGGGCTGCAAACCACAGCCTCGTGTATAATAACTAACTTAGCACACTTAATATAAATATAAATATTTCTGGACATTTCACACAGTGCTATCTAGCCCCAAACTAAGCAGAGCTATGGGAACTAGATAGCTGATAGAATACTTAAATAATTTTTTTGTAAATACTTTAATATATAGAGAAACAACCAGATCCGGAACAAATATCTGTAGATCATGCAACCATATTTTGTTACGCAGCTTTGTACACTTGTATCATAATATACTATTATTGCACACCAAACAAAAATACAGTAATAAAGGAAATTAACAATACATACCGGTACAATGGGCGGTCTTATCGCTAAAAGCGATCTCTTCCAGACAACCTTTATGGTGCCTTTATGGCATGGTTGCTGTATTTGTGAAGTTTATGTATTCCGTACTACGAAATTGCAATTATTTGATGCATCTTGGCAATAAAATCTGCCATAAGACTGCTTAATTTGGATCTGCTTAAAATAGTCCTCTCCATAGATTTCTAGAGCTACCGATTAAAAGCAGAAATATTTGCTAATATTTATTTATACTCCAAACTTGTCAAACTTCTTATGTTTTTTTTAATTTATTTAATACTTTAACAAAGATAACAGTTATATGTTCACAAATATAGCATTTAAAAACCACTGACGTTTGTGCTGGTGCGTTCGTGGGTTTACATCACTAGGTGTTATTTACTTAGCAAGAAAAACTATATAAAAATGTAAGTAGGTAGGTAAGCAGGAGCCAGGTAAGTGCTTTTGTATAAGGTTTAGATTAGAAATGTTATGAATGAGCCAGGAAAATTAGACTTGACTCATCAAGTAGTTCTATATTTTAGATTTCATATTTTTAGGTGTCTAATTAACACGTACGTCTGAGGGTAAGGTGTTGATAAGCCGAGAAACAAGGTAGCTGGCCGTCCGTTCGCCGTAGGCATTGTTAGCGCGCGACGTAGGTACACAGCCGATTCCTAGAAATATCTCGAGTGTATACTGGGTGTTCGATTTCGTTTTTTAAACATTAACACAACTGTAACCACCATATGACCTATGGTTAGCATTCCAAGATCTATAATTCAATAGGTCTATAAAAATTTCCTTCAGAAAGTTATTGACAAGTTTAAACATACATTGCTGATTTTTCTTTTGTTTTAATCAATATTTTTACTGAAATAAATCAACGAAACGACCTCGCCAACCGTTCATTTTTGGCGCCAAGATTCGTTACCTTGTTAAAAGGACCCAAATAATTAAAACGGTAGATCGAGTACGAGAATGAAATGATTAATAGCCTCATTAGGCTTAAAATTTTAATTGTTATACACTAAGAATTGGAATATATTATTTAGATTTATGAAGGGGTTTTTGAATAAAAAACATGATTACTGTTCCGCAAATGCCAATTAGGTTTAATTAAATCTTTTTAAATTCAAGCTTTGCTTTACTATTGATGCGTGTCAATGCAACGTTTTCCGCAACTGAAAGGTTATAAAATCATTATGCGAAAAGACATGGAAAAGACCAAAATGATGTCGAATAGATGGAAGAATGCCTTGATAAAGGTTACTGGGAGCTGTTGGAAGTAGTCCTCGCCGGATCGGTCACTCTAGAAATGAAGGGGGATTGTTTATGTTCAGCAGTGGACTGGCTGAATGGATGGTGATGCAACTAAATCTTACAACCTGAGGTCTTCAAGTCACGAGGGTTTCTACTAGGCAAGCGTATTCCATCGTCGCTTACCACCAGGAAAGATCGTGGTCAAACGCAATTAAAATAAAATTCAGTTATTTCTTTTAAATCTTTACCAGAAATAAGGCGTGGAATGTCAAGCGATTTGACAAGGATATTTGGCAAAACAAATGGAGATTTGATATAACAGTGCACGGATTTAAACCTCAGTTCGGTAGTCTCGAAGATCCGAAGCATAAAATTCATTGTGGGCCCATTAATCTTACGCAATTGTGTCTAATTCCTGGTTCTTACTCGGGGGTAATAAATCAAGTGCAAGTAAACATTTGAACCTTCGCTAGCTTTGTTTGGGTACAAATAATTTTAAGTTGGCATGAACGATGTGATTTGTTTTCGAAGGTTTGCGTAGATTTTGAAGTTTTGGTTTATGCAAAACAGATGGAGCGGAGGAATGAATGAATGAATGAATGAAAACACTTTATTGTACACAGTATAAACAAAAAAAAATACAAACAAAATAGAAAATATGAAGCAAATAGTACAATGGGCGGTCTTATCGCTAAGAAGCGATCTCTTCCAGACAACCTTCCAGGCAACCAAGAGGAGTAAGGACTGAAACTCACTTTCCTCGTATGTTTTTCCGAACCAATATAATTTCATTGTCTTTAAGTCCAGAGTGAATAGGTACTTTCTAGGCAAGCGAGCTCCATCTTCAATCACATCTTGACATACCACCAGGTGAGGTAGTGGTCAAGCGCTTGACGATCACCAATAAAATAGATAGATGATAAAATATACTTATTATTTGGCACACTTTGACAGGAAATTAACATAGGTAGGTGCTTTTATAAAGCAATTTGGAAATGAACTCGCTTTGACATTGGACGTACTAAATGGTTTCCATATAAAATACCTCTAATTTGAAGTATCGATTTTCACTTAGGACGACTTGCGCAATGATGCCTAAACGTATTTAGTGTCTAAATATGATTTAACCAGTTGTATAATCATACAAATATGTCAAGTTTAAACATGTTTAGTAGCTAAATACGTTTAGAGACCGTTGTGAAAGCCGGGCTTAATGTTTTAGTTAGTCAATGTCTGGAATAATGATGGAACAATACCATACTAGATTATATTAGATAATTTCTTTATAGCACACCATTAAATATAAAACATATAAGAAAATACACTTTTAAACTAGTGGTTCGCCCCGAACTGAGATCTTGCGAATCTTCCATAAGAACAAAAAAAATATTATTTGTAATCTTTGACTATAGTGTGACCATTAGTGCTGTGCACTCCCTGAGGTATGCGCGCGGCGAGACGGGGGGGGAGAATCGGCTGCTGCGCTCTGTCAGTTCGCCGTCAACGCTCGTGGCGGCAGGTAGTGTTATTTGTATCGGACTGTCTATGTCAGACGCACATGAGATAAATATTCAAAGATGGGTCGTGCGTTATCTCGTGATATGAAATGGAAGATGAAGTTGAAACAGAATCTATGTCAGAATAACTTTCGTTAGAATATATAATTGTTTGTAAATATAAAAAATGTTCAATAAAACAAGTCCTTTGAATTATAAGTTTAGTTCTTATTTATGACCTGCATATTTTTAATAAAATATGAGTATATTTAAGTTACATTTTAATCAACTGAGTAAGTATAATATATTACAGATAGATAGCCTCCGACCATCGTCCCGCCACAAGTCTTGCCTTAGAAATGCAAACTGATATCGTAAGATATGTCCGACATGTATTGATCTCATGTAAACTCATGCAGTTTTTTCTTTGCCTCCCACCTCGCCGCGCATACCTCAGGGAGTGCACAGCACTAATGGTCACACTTTATCTAAATAGTGCCACGAATTGCATAACCAATTAACTTGACCTACAGTTTGATTAAAATACAGGTAACGGGAGTTCATTTTTTTTTTATACATTAGGCTTGCGTTTGACCACGATCTCGCCTGATGGTAATTGGATATTCATTTATTGGGGTAGAAATTGCAGTTATTCTTGATTTCAGACTTTTTCCTATATTTGTGTAACTAAAGCTACGCGCATACAAAATTTCAGCACTGTGGGGTCACTGGTGTACATACCCTGTGAATTTTGTCAAAGTTCAGTTTTTATTATGGCTAATAACTTAAAAACTATAATGTATAAACTAAAAATTAAAAAGGTATCGAAGTGTACTCAAAAAGACCTTTTATTAAACGTGCCAATCGACCAGATTGTCCCATCTTGTTATTTTTTAACCCCTCTTGAACCCCAATAACTCAAAAACCTCCCCACATTTATAGATTATTTAGTCACATAAAAATTATGCCATCACTACCACATCACCTATAGGTACACCAAAATTTACCATGATCGGATAAACGCTTCGAAAGTTATCCTCGGACAAACAAACATACATATATACAAACTTACATTATACAACGCTGCTTTGCCCAAGTTGATTTGGAGATCTCGCTTCGCTCGATCAATCATAGGTCCAAGGGGCAGCTTTATCGCTAAAAGCGATATCTTCCAGGCAAACTTTACTACAGTAAAAATAGTACTAGCAATAAAAAAAACGACGAGCCTTACATTAGTCGCATATGATGTGTAACATCTGACCACCGCGCGCGGTCATTGGTCAAATCAAATAGCGCGCGCTTCCCCGGTTTCCTGTTACACATTTCCGTCCCTTTTGCCAAAGTCACTCCACCAAACCGAGAGGAAAGATATGTAATCAATAATAATTTTCAGGTATATGTAAAGCTGAAATTTACTCACCAGCCTAGGTACACATTTAAAGTTATTTTATAAAATTCTATAATATATAAATAACACTAACATCCTATACAGAACAGCCACTTATAATTGATCTCCTTTTATGTAAAATGATGACATCGCTTTAAAGAATTCCCATACGAACAAATTACAGTTCCCTTAACATGAGCTTATCTTGTACTTAGCACAGTAAGTTTGGGCTAGTGTCCAAAGCATGCATTCATTATTAAACTTAAAATATCAGATTGCAGAAACTTGTTTACTACACTTGCTATACTTACTTAAATAGTAAAAAAAAACTATTAAATAACTGGACAGTTATATAGTTACCGGAGTACAAGTCAAATTATTTAAATGTTCAGTGATGAGGTCACCTTTGTACACACGGCTACACATCACATCTTGACATACCACCAGGTGAGGTAGTGGTCAAGCGCTTGACGATCACCAATAAAAAAGATAGATGATAAAATATACTTATTATTTGGCACACTTTGACAGGAAATTAACATAGGTAGGTGCTTTTATAAAGCAATTTGGAAATGGACTCGCTTTGACATTGGACGTGCTAAATGGTTTCCATATAAAATACCTCTAATTTGAAGTATCGATTTTCCAGTATAAGCTGACCTATCATTCTACGAAAAGCCTTTACAATGCGAGGTCAGCGTATACTGGAAATATATAGCTTGATGTGTAGCCGTGTGTACAAAGGTGACCTCATCACTGAACATTTAAATAATTTGACTTGTACTCCGGTAACTATATAACTGTCCAGTTATTTAATAGTTTTTTTTTACTATTTAAGTAAGTATAGCAAGTGTAGTAAACAAGTTTCTGCAATCTGATATTTTAAGTTTAATAATGAATGCATGCTTTGGACACTAGCCCAAACTTACTGTGCTAAGTACAAGATAAGCTCATGTTAAGGGAACTGTAATTTGTTCTTATGGGAATTCTTTAAAGCGATGTCCTAATTTAATATAACAGGGTATCAATTATAAGTGGCTGTTCCGTATGGGATGTTAGTGTTATTTATATATTATAGAATTTTATAAAATAACTTTAAATGTTTTCAAATGTCTTCAAAAGTTTTTTTCTGTGACACCAAAGCCTTATTAACTATGAATGCTCCAACAAAAGTGCGGTCTCAAAGGGTCTCACATGCTTGCAGACAACATTTTAACGAAATAAGGGTCTTAGAGGACATTCGTTATTTACCACATTTGCTTTTAAACCTTAGAAACACAGAGGAACTTGTGACCCTACCTAATCGTCATCATCTCAGGCCTAAATTACCCTCATTTTAGTAGAATTAATTAATGGTGATGCTATTCAGGAATGTCTTTCGTCGCCATGCAAATTGCACGGTCCGAGGTCGCCAAAATATGAATTTTAACTTAAAAATATTGGATCAAAATAGACTTAGAATTTTTTCTGAATCACATTGTTAGCCAGAACGTATTATGAGTTTGTTTCTATGTTAGAAGGGACAAGGCCGCACCCTTTCTCGCTGACCAATTAATATAAATCCAATATAGTTGTGCACCAAACAGTAAACAATCTGCTACTATGAACCAGCTCGGGTCTTAAACTTTACGAGCTGTGAACAAACAATAAATTTAACGGATTAATTCCAACTGGAACCTAATTGAGCTATGGCAGTACCCGAGTTTATGTTGGAAGTTGCAAATGTCAGATGTCGATTTGAAGTGTATGAATTATTAGTATTGGGAGTATGAAGGTCCTTCAAATCTTTGATGAGGCAATCTTTGGGGAGTATTGACGGTGGGCGTTAAGATTTGATGGCTGACAGAGGTGAAATGAAAATTTATGGCTTGACGCTATGTACACATAATAATAGGTCATAAAATATGCTGGAAAGGAAATTGTGATGTAATTCTGTTCGGCGGGTCGCTAAGTCTGTACTTATGGACGCTGGGCTAACACTAAGGCCTATATCAAGATCACTAACGATGACCAATGCAATTAACACTTTAGCTAATACATGCCCAACGTATCAGCCTACGAGGATTAGGCGCAACTGTCAAGCAGTTTGTCAAGCCCTATCATTAGCCTGTCAATGACGTTAGATTTTGCTCTGAGTTTTGTTCATCTTATCGTTAATATTGTTATATTTTTAGCTGGTTTTTTTTTATACATGCTTGTGTTTGACCACGATCTCGCCTGATGGTAAGCAATGATGCAGTCTACGATGGTACACGCTTGCCTAGAAGAAACTTATTCACTCGCGACTTAAAGATACCCAGGCTGTAGCTATCAGGAAACACAGACTCTGGCAAGGCGATCCACTCTTTGGCGGTGCGCATAATAAAGGTCGAAAAGAACCGCTTTGTGCGAATGGGAGGTATTTCTACCATAGCTTGTAATATAGGTACTGTAACTTCATAGATTTGTTTTTACGACTCTTATAATAATGTTGATTAGATAGAGCTTAAAAAATGTTATTTATACAACATTTATTTTCGTGGATGTTTTGTGAATGCCTATAGTATATTTGTTTATTTTAAACATATTTGATATTAAAAATACATTTTGTAAACACAATTCAAAGTGGACAGAATAGAATAGAATAATGCTTTATTGTACACCAAGAATACTTTAAAAACTAATTATTACTAATTATAGTACAATAGGCGGCCTTATCGCGGAAAGCGATTTCTTCCAGGCAATCTTTGCATGGAAAGTAACGAGCGAACCAGTAATGGACAGCGGTGCACGGAGTATAATTACAAAAGAAGAGTAATAAAAATAATAATAAAAACTGTACTTATAATCCTTATACATAAATAAATACCTAAAAATAGACTAATATAATACCCAACTAATAAACCAATATCATTATGCTTACAAATCTTCTAAAATGGAGTCAAATAAAATAGATAATAAATAGGTAACACAAATGACAAGAAAGCTAGGCATTAAGGTAATGCTGCTTTATTCTCAGTTTAAACGAGTGCTGTGACGGAGCCCGTCTAATTTCTACAGGCAAAGCATTCCTCAGACGCACAACCTGCCGACAGCCACTTGATTAAATCAAAACATAAAAGTATGATACAAATGATGTTAAAAAGAGATCACTGAAATTATACAGCTTTAAAAAAATGGTCAATGTTTTGTGGTGGCATTTACTTTGCGAAATATGCAGGGAATAAAACCGCGTATAAAAAAGTAATGATTCGACGCCAAGTCTCGAAGACCTTAATACTTTAATATATAATCCCATGACGGGTTTTTTCAACGAAAAAAAACATCGCTGTTAGAGGCTAATCGCTTTGCGAAATGAGCGTTTGCTTTATTTTGAAACGACTTGAATTTTCAAAAGCACAATTATTCGTATAAGAAGGCAAATAACAGTAAACTATTTAAAAAAACAGTCATCATCATCATCATCATATCAGCCGTAGGACGTCCACTGCTGGACAAAGGCCTCCCTCATTGATTTCCAGGAACTGCGGTTGGAAGCTGCCTGCATCCAACGCCGAACTGCGATTCTTACAAAGTCGTCTGCCCATCTTGTAGGTGGACGTCCTACGCTGCGCTTGCCGGTCCGTGGCCTCCATTCGAGAACTTTCGAGATCTGTTCTGCGCGCTATATGACCTGCCCATTGCCACTTCAACGTGCTAATGTCCGTAATAAAAAAAACAGTAGTTTGTAGCAAATAACAGTAACAGTGTATGTACACAAGCTGTTTTGTTAAGTACGACATTAATTTAAAACCCGGAATCGTACTAACTGATTTAAGAGGAGGTTTAATACCGGTAGCTTTAGTATTTATCCAGTAATCGATACATTTCCAATAAACAATTTTTAACGTAAATCTTCTGTTATGACGTTGCCTCTTAGTTAGTTAAACAGGTACCTACTTACATGAAGAATGAATATTTATTTATTTATTTCTACTAACATCTATCATTACAGGTCTAAACCTAATACAATGATGTAGTCAACTTAATTTATATCTTATTTATCTAACATATACGACTCAATTTCAATTAATTAATCTATTTACAAACATAAAATAAACAATGTGGCCTTTGCGAATTCATTCAGAGAAACATGGAACACATCTATGTTCTCCGCAACTAGATTGAGCGTGTGCAGGGTGCGCGTCAGAGGCGCTTTGTCCATTAAGTTGGTTCTGCCTCGGGGCACCTCGAACAGACGTGGTCGCCTGCGCCGATGTACGTATTCATTGGGCACGCACATACCAACTCTCCCGAATATAGCCGGGTTGGTAATATTACCCCGGAGCACCTTCATCACGTACAAAGCCAGCGCCTGATCCCTCCGTGTTTCCAACTTGTTGTATCCAACCATGCCCAGAACGAACAAGGTTGGATACATCAACGGATAGAACGGATAGACTCCGTATCGCTTCCAGTACAAGTACCGCGTGAATTTGTTCAGTATGCGCTCCATCATGAGACTGTACTTAGTTTCATGAGGAGCCCATGCAGCAACACTGAACTCTAATTGGCTCCTGACCAAAGCATCGTACAAAACTGTTAGCGCCCTCATATTTGTAAAGGCATATGCACGACGAAGTATAAACCCCAGACTCCTAAACGCCTTTTTGCAAACACCTACAACCTGCTGTAGGAATCTCAGCTCCTTGTCCATTCGAACTCCCAGATTCTTCACTGAGTCGACGCGCTTCAACAGCACCTGGTCTTCTTCATAGTTGTAATGGAGAGGTGTTTTGGCTCTGCTAAACGTTAAAATCGAGCATTTTTCCACATTAAACTGAAGTTTGTTCCTCTGGCTCCACTCAACCACTCTATCTATGTCTTGTTGGAGGCGTTTGCAGTCCCTCTCATCTTGTACGGGTAAAATCAACTTAAGATCGTCTGCAAAAAGTAGACATTTAGCTTCCTTGACCACTTCTGGTAAATCGTTTATCATAATGATAAATTTCCAAGGCCCCAAGTTACTTCCTTGACTCACTCCTGTTCTGGTGAAATATGGCTGAGATTTGCACCCTGCGTACTCCACAAACTGCTGCCTACCTCTCATGTAGCTTGCGAAGAAACGAAGCAACCTAGTAGTGCAGCCAACGGTCGCCAGCTTTGTCAGCAAAATATCGTTATCGACCAAGTCGAATGCTTTCTAGAAATCAAAGTAGGCGACGTCGACTTGCACTCCTGCATCCACGTGAGGGGCCGTGTAGGCCATGGTGTCTAAAAGGTTGCTGGCCGTAATATGTAATATGTTTTGTTAACCTATTTTATACAGGTTGTTTTGTTGTTATTTTGGGGCATGATATTAAGGTTGATTGAAAATTGAAAATTTTCCAGGGTAATGAATTTGAAAAAAACCATGTTACAATAATACTGGCCATTAGCCTTAGTTACCCGTGTTTTTATTTAATGACGTACATAAAAAGACACGCGGTATATATAGGTATATACAATATACTCAGTGCTGGAATAAGATAACTTGATGCCCTAAGAAATCTTCCCCTGTGGGCCTATCCTATCTTTAAGTGAACTACAAAGAATTAATAAAAATAAAAATGTCCTAGTGTCGTTTCGGTCGCCGATGGAGGGGGGGGGGGGGGGTAGGTAACTATCTACGAGCGAGCGAGCGGTAGTGAGGTCATGACTGCGACCGAACCGAACGTCAACGACAATTTACAACGATTTTGATATATAAATTTTGGTGTGCTCGTTTTTTTTTTGGTCGTCTCTGGTGCTCCCCTAGACGGGATGCCCTAAGCAGTTGCTTAAATAGCTTATAGGCTAAGCCAGGACTGAATATACTTTATCAAAGACTCGCATGTCACATTTGTTAACATGTTAATTTTTGAAAGTGTCTCACTTTACACATGCTTAATCGCTATTGAACCGATTTATTTAAGGATCTGATATATAAAAATAACGATAATACAGAAAAATAAAAATTGAAAAACTTGTGGTCGTTCTGCCTGACTTTGGATGGTCAGAAAATTCTCTACCAGCTTGACTTGATCATATTTCCTACATCCTGTACTGTCTGTGCTTTCTGTACATGAAAGCATTTTACTAAAGTAAAACTTATGTTACTAAAGGGCTGTCAAGAACTTATTAATTTCAAAGCTGTTATAGTGCTTAAATTTTCGTACTTAAATGACGTCACCGAAAAGCACTACTGAGTGTGACTATAATCGTTTCGCAAGGCTGCTGCTGACAGTGTCACAGCTGTCAAGAATCGCACAACAAACACTGTTTAGTGCCTGCCCCTCCATCCCTTATTTTAATTAAGCCCCAAGTAACGTAATATAATGGAACTCGTAAACAAACAAAATTCGCAAACACGGCCTAGTTGGAATATGAATATCGCGTAAGAAACTTTCACGAAATTTCCGCCTTGAGCAATGTGAAATCAAGACATTTCTCATATGTATTTTTCTTCCTATTTAGTTTTTATAAATCATCATGTCACGATGGCACTTTGTTATAGAAAATAGTTCGACCACTATACTATTTCCATTTCTTTATTTTCTCGATGACAGCTCCTGTGAAAACTTGAACGAGCGTCTTTTTTACATTATGTATGCATTATTTTTTTAAAAATATGACGCTTACGCACGTACAAGGTTATACCAGAGTCGGAAAAACTGATAGGGATGGAGCTATCGATAAACGTAACACGATAACAGACCCGATATTTTTTTACAAAATGTAAGAAACTAAACTACTGCCGCATACTTTTGTACAAATTTATTAACTAATATTAGATTTCATTACAAGATGGTACACGTATTAATTAGTGATCGATAATGCCAACTTCTTTAAAATTTTCGAAGCTGTTGTAAAATAAGTAGGTATGGGTAGGTACTCGACAGTGAAACGAAATAATTATAACGACAGGTAATCTTTATTTACTTATTTTAATCAAAATCTGATGAATCGTCACTGTCACTCGATTAGCTCTCCCCATGAGGTCACAACACTACAACTATCAAATTAGAACTGTCAACGAGAAAATAAAGAAAGAGAAATAGTATAGTTTTTTACTTCCTATTTAGTTATTTGTAAATCAGGGCATTTTTTGCTCGTTTTAGCTCGATATTGATAACGGCAACAGGTAGACGCTTGAAACATTATATATATATATATAAGTATCCCATACAACAAACGTGATTTTTTGCCGTTTTTATAGATAATGGTACGGAACCCTCCATGTGCGAGTCCGACTCGCTCTTGGCAGGTTTTACTTTACTTCCTATTAAATTTTTTTTAAATCATGTTATCACGAGATTATGTCAAGATGGCACTTTGTTATAGAAAATATGATCCAAGTTAAAGAATATCAAAATAAAATGGTTAAAATATTAAGAAGTTTTATCAGTGTTTATATAAAAGAAGACATTTATAGCAATTTCTGTGAAAATCTTAATTCTTTCAATGTAATTGGAACATTTTAATGTTAAGATCAAGTTGAGGGTTCCTGGTTTTTATCTTTTGCATTTCTTTTCAAAACAAATTTCTGGAAACGTAAATGGTATTTTTATGGAGCGGATTATTCTCAAATTTAATTATTCTGATATTGTACAACTATTTTCCACCAAAATATTAAACTGCGAAACAGGTTTTAAGATAAAGATAAGATAAGATAACTCTTTATTGTACACCCAAGTAAAATACAGAACATAATTCTTACAAATAGATTTAGTACAATGGGCGGTCTTATCGCTAAAAGCGATCTCTTCCAGACAACCTTTGTATGGACAGGATCAAATGTAATACATGACGGCGGTGCATCTATATAAATTTAAAAACATATCTACATACTATAAACCTAAATTACCAGTAATAACACAAATTTAATTTAAATAAGCAACTCTAAAAGTGGTTATGATGAATTAACAAGCAGCTACAACTTCAACACAAGGACAGATAATGGGTGTGCACTTTAGTTTTAAAATTACTAATAGACTTGGATGTTTTTATAGAGAGGGGCAAAGCGTTCCACAATCGTACGGCTGTTTCAGTGAAGGATCGACTATAAAACTCTGTCGTATGGACAGGAGTTTTAAGTTGGAGGGAATCTGAAGAACGCAAATTGCGATCATTAGCCTGGTGGAGAAACTCAAAACGCTCCTTAAGATAGAAGGGAGAAGAAGGGTTAAAAAGGATGTTATACAAAAGGGACAGTATGTGTGCATTCCGGCGAAGACGGATGGAGAGTTTTAATTTTATAATAATAAATTGTTTCCCATAATCTAATCTAGCATCTAACTTAAAATAATTTTAGATTTTATCTTAGTGCCTATCAATGCAACTTTTGACATAACTGATAAGGTTCGTCGTTATCTAGATCGTTATCTTCATTATCATCATCCACAGCCTGACTTCACCCATTGTTGGGTATAGACCTCCCCAAGTTTGTGCCATCCACCACGATCCTGCGCTAGTCTCACCCACTGACGGCTCGCGACCTTTACGATGTCGTCCACCCATCTCGCTGCTGGTTGTCCTACCCTTCTATACCCGCTCCTCGGCCACCATTCGGTCACTGTCCTGCTCCATCTGTCATCACCACATCTAACCAAGTGTCCCGCCCAAGACCATTTGAGCTCCATAACTCGAATCCCAACGTCATGAACCTTCGTTCGTCTACGGATCTCGACGTTTGGAACTCGATCTAACAGTCTGATGCTAAGCATGGTACGCTCCATGGCTCTTTGTGCAACTCTTAACCTGTACACAGCCTCCTGCGTGAGCGTCCACGTCTAGGCACCGTAGGTCATGGTGGGCAGAACACATTGGTTGAATAACACTGTCTTCAGACACTGTAGAAATTTATCGGATGGATAAATCACTGGATCGTTATCTTACGATGACTCGTACATCGAGTCAAACAACATAAATTCATTGCAATCACAGGAATATTTTAAAACGTCTTACTGTGAGTAAATTCTGATAAACACAATGAAGAGAGACACAATTATAGCTTGATATTATAATAGTTTCATATTTTTGATTCCAAATTTAAAAAAAAAGATACAAAGTAGCATGTAACTAACAGGATAATATGAATTTTAAAATTACATAACAAAATCAACACGTTGTTTATACAAACCAAAAAATAGCAATTAAAAACTGTCAGACTGACGAACGGACAGAGATGTTCCTTCAACGAAAGTTCGCAGCAGAAAGAGGCCGCCGGAGCTGACCGCTACTGGCGCGCACCACTTATTATGCTTTCTAGTGCCACGCGTCAAAGTTTCATTAGCAAAATTGCAATTTTGCAGGGTGCAGTTTTTCATATTTAAGTCCAAAATATTTATCTAATAACCGATGTAACGTACCTCAACTTTGCAAAACGGTGAACAATTTCCACTTAAAAACAAAGTTTAGAACTTTCAACAGGCACTTAGCGAAGGCGTGAAAGGATTCGGTTAAAAGAGAAAAATAAAATTAACAAATAATAGGCAAAAGGAAGAATTGTATAGACTACTAGCGTGTATTATATACTTATAATAATACTTAATGTGACTATACTTACTAAACTCTTATTATACTTAATGTGCATTCGTATAAAAATTAAGTTATTTTTTTTTATTTTTTTTATTTATTATCAAATTCAAAAAGCTGGTTACACATTGATTTTATGATATCTTAAAACCTATACTAGGTTTATCCAGATACCAGGTTCTCGATAACGTGGGTTCTGGTGAAAAGTATGTAAATCTTAAAAATATTCATTCGATACAATATTTGATGGTGTTATCTAATGGCCTGCGAACGCACACATGCACGCTGATCACAGCAAACTCGTCAAGTGAGTGAACGAGTCGAAGCAGAACAGTTGAATACGTTGACTACGAGTACACAAACAAAACAAATATACAAATAACGATGTACGCATACCTCTTTTGATTCATAATATGTTTTATTTCATTACTCTTAATGCAGTTTATGGACGTTTCTCCAAAACATTATTTTGACTAAGTCTTAGGTCATCATCATCATCATCATCATATCAGCCGCAGGACGTCAACTGCTGGACAAAGGCCTCCCTCATTGATCTCCAGGAACTGCGGTTGGAAGCGGTCTGCATTCAACGCCGACCTGCGGTTCTTACCAAGTCGTCTGCCCATCTTGTGGGTGGACGTCCTACGCTGCGCTTGCCGGTCCGTGGCCTCCACTCGAGAACCTTTCGGCCCCATCGGCCATCTGTTCTGCGTGCTATATGGCCACTTTGCCCATTGCCACTTCAACGTGCTAATCCGTCGGGCTATGTCGGTGACTTGAGTTCTCCTACGTATCTCCTCATTTCTGATTCGATCCCGTAGAGAAACCCCGAGCATAGCCCTCTCCATAGCTCGTTGAGTGACTCTGAGCTTATTCATAAGGCCAATAGTGAAGGACCACGTCTCGGTTCCATATGACATCACTGGTAACACACACTGATTGTAGACTTTCGTCTTAAGGCACTGAGGTATGTTGGACGAAAAGACGTTGCGAAGTTTCCCAAACGCTGCCCATCCGAGTTGGATTCGACGATTGACCTCTTTCTCGAAGTTGGACCTACCTAATTGGACTGTTTGTCCTAGGTATTCATACGCGTCGATAACTTCAAGAGCCGAGTTCTCAACCATAACTGGGGCAGGGACATTCGACATGATTTTCGTCTCTCCATGTTCATTTTAAGTCCTACCCGTTGGGAGACTCGATTGAGGCCTTCAAGCATCGTGCTGAGCTCTTCCATCGACTTTGCCATGACCACAATATCGTCGGCAAACCGAAGGTGAGTGATGTATTCGCCGTTAATATTGATGCCCAGTCCTTTCCATTCCAGAAGCTTGAAGGCATCTTCCAATGCGATCGTAAACAGTTTCGGAGAAATGACATCTCCCTGTCTTACGCCTCTTTTTAAGGGAATCGCCTTCGAGCTCTGTTCATGTACTCGGACTGACATAGTGGCGTTTTTATACAAACACCTCAACACTTCGATGTACCGATAGTCAATACGGCATCGTTGGAGAGACTTAGCACTGCCCATGTTTCGATCGAATCGAAGTCTTTCTCATAGTCCACAAACGCGAGACATAGCGGCAAGTTATACTCTTCGGTCTTCTGTATGACTTGCCGCAGCGTATGTATGTGGTCTATGGTACTGTAGCCTTTACGGAACCCGGCTTGTTCGGGAGGCTGGAAGTCATCAAACCTGCGTTCGAGACGGTTCACGATGAACCTCGAAAACAGCTTATAAACATGGCTCAAAAGCGAGATGGGTCCGTAATTTTTAAGCAAGGTGTTGTCACCTTTCTTGAAGAACAGAACCACCACGCCCCCGTTCCATGCTTTTGGCGTCGTACCTTCAAGCAAGGCGGAATTAAAAAGCTTCTGAAGGACTTTAAGTACCGGTGATCCACCCGCTTTCAGAAGCTCTGAAGTGATTCCGTCCTCACCCGGCGTCTTGTCCTTCTTAAGCTGCTTCAAGGCCATCCTGATCTCATACAGGCTGATGTCCGGAATATCTTCGGTATAATGTCGGGTCAGTTTGGCTCTTGGGTCGTTGGCCGCACTGCAAACAGGTTTAGTGACCGAATCGTAGAGCCGTCCATAGAACCTTTCGACTTCCCTTAACACTTCCGCTTTACTTGACGTTATGCTGCCATCTTCCCTCTTCAGCTTCGTCATGCGGCTCTGCCCAATATAATTATCTCTCGCGAACACTTTGGAGCCTTTATTCCGCTCTATCGTATCTTTAATACGAGATGTATTAAAGGTACGAATATCGTGCCGCAAGGATTTCCATATCTTTCTATTGAGCTGCCTATGTGACTGAGCATCATCGGGAGACTGCATTTGCAAAGAACGTCGTTCAGCCATGAGGTTAAGGGTGTCATCAGAGAGTTTCTGAGGTCTATTGGTACGGGGGGTCTTAAAGAACTGGGACCCCACCGTATGGACGGTTTCTACGAACCTGTTATTGATCTCGTCCACTGATGCCTCTACTTCTAGACAGTCAAAGCGATTTGCAAGTTTGAGTTGAAAGCTCTCGAGGTTTTGGATATGTGCGCGAGTGGGTCGGAGCGTAGATTTCATCAAACGGGACCTTTCAAGTTTAACATTCATATTCAATGTGGCTCTAATAATTCGGTGATCACTGCCGGTTTTCACCCTGTGAATCACAGAGACATCATTGCATATCCGTTTCTTGTTGGTCAAGATGAAATCAATCTCATTTCTCGTGGAACCGTTGGGACTCATCCAGGTCCATTTCCTGTGAGGCGGCTTCTGGAAAAAAGAATTCATCATAAAGAGTCCTTCTTTTTCCAGAAAATCGGCCAGCCTCTGTTCCTCTGGGGTTCCGTTGCCCATATCCAAATTGCCCCACTCTCAACTCATCATCGCTTCTCATGCCTAGCTTTGCATCTTATCAGTCTTAGGTACTTTATTGTAATTAAGTCAAGTCATTAAGTACTTACTTTACATGTCACATTATTAAAGTCCTAATCAAAATGAAGTAATCATTGATAAAATAAATAAAATTTTAAATACATATTTTACTTAGAAAACTTTCGTGATTGATTTTAATCATTATTATAAATACGGGATTTATCACGTACCGTCTTATCGGTGTTTTGACTGACAATGTTTCAGTGCGAGGCGAGACGTTATTCGGAGCGGATTGCACTCACCTGTCAGTGCGAGGCGAGACGTTATTCCGAGCGGATCGCACTCACCCTGATGAAGGTTCACGAATTGAACCGAAACATTGTCGGTCGAAACACCGATAAGACGGTACGTGATAAATCCTGTATTTATAATAATGATTTAAATACATTTATTAAATTGATAATTTAATATAACGTAATGTAATAAAAACAAGTTATTAAAACTAATGAATATATTAAAACAAGTCATAATAACCATGTCAAATGTAACAACTACACTGGGCCTCCACTGTTTAGTACCTGCCCGCCGTAAACTCATCGACATCATATTATGCCTGCTCGATTAGTTGTTATTGTCCAGCCCTAGAGCCGTAAATTGCATTTACGGCGTCGCTATCGAGTTTTGATAGAGATATAAAACTTTTATTTTTCACGAATACAAAAGCAATACAATCTTAAGATTAGGCGTAGGTTAAAAAAAAATTTTACAATGCTTAAATTTCACAGCATGAGATGAAAAGTATTATAAGGTTCAATTAAATTAATGAACAGTTTTTGCAACCTGAATTGTACCAATAACATCGCACTTACTCGTACTCTGCTTATAATACACTTTACCAGAACGCTATGACTATGACGCTAGTCGATAAGTTCGTAAATGTATGGGATTGACACATGCTATGGAAATATCACGTGATCTATCGACAACGAACATGTGTGTAGAAATCGAATCGATTTAAAGCGACTGTAACTTGGCTAACCCTTCAGTTCACATAAAAAAAATTACGTTATTTTACTTCCAAAAATAAATACAAAATATATTTTGTCTGTTTTTTGAAAATACTTTAGGTGTTTCTTCTGGTAATCAGATTTTTCACAAAGAAAAAAATATCACATACATTTTAAGACTAAAACAATGTTTGCTTAACATAAAACGTGATATTATTTTGGCCACAAAATTCACGGAATGGATCTATCAGAACAGCAATTTCGTTGACGTGCACAGTAACGTGTTTAGACCGACTGCCGAGTGAATAATGCAAGTGCCTGCAATGGCCGAGCGAAGCGCAGTTCATTTCATGAGAACAAGCGGGAAGATTTTGATACCACAGTTTTAATCAAAAATGTTTAACATATTGATTTGTGTGTGTTACAAACAATACACAAAATACTAAAATTGGTGGGGGTGAAGGATACATTAGTATTACGAAAATAAATAAATAATGCTGGATATTACACACAGCGCCATCTAGCCCCAAACTAAGCAAAAATAGTAGTTGTGGGTATCAGTTAACTGATTATATACTTACATTCATTTTTTTTGTAAATACACTTATTCTATTATATAAAATCTCTTGTCACGCTTTTTGCAGTCGCACTCCTCCGAAACGGGTAGACCGATTTTAGTGTTTTTTTTTATATATTTGGTAGGTATGAGAATAATTCGTAAAGTATTTTTCACCCTACCATTTTTTAACCACTATTTTAGTATGTCCGTATAATTTAACCGTTGTTCATTGACGTAAAGTCATTTACATCAAGTGTCACGTCACTTCAGCTAGAGTGTTTTATATAGTTTTTATCCGGTAGTTCCCACGGGAACGGGAAATTTAAGTGTGCGAATATATAGAAAAACTACCAGACCCGTTACTATAATTATATATACCAGTGACGTATCGAAAATGAGTTTATAAAACCTTATATTTTTAATGAGTTTATGTAAGAATTCTAACATATACTGAAGGTACTTTGTACTCTATGAATTGAATTATGAATGAATTAAAATACTATTTTAAACCACAAAAGAAACAAAAATAATAATAAAAAATACACAAAGGAATAGTACAATGGGTGGTCTTATCGAATTGATAGCGCTGGTTATAATTTCTGCATCATAAAAAAAGAATTTGTGTATAAATGTAATGTGGAAGAAATCGCATTCTTTCTTCTATTTGGTTTGTAGTTTTAAGGTGTGCGATTTGGCATTGAATTTGGCTTTATAAGGGGTACAAAGTTTCACATATAAAATATGGATTTGTCTTAAAAAGGAATAACCAGTTTTAATTTCACGTAATAATAAATAGATTAGAAAAATTAGTTCAAATGTTAGCGTTTGTTCCTTGCAGCACACGGCTGCATTCTGGAACAGGCAGCTAGACAGGCATCTGCTGAGTGTTGCCTCTAGAGATAAAGTGCCAAATAGCCTTTTTGCTCGGACATCAGAGCTGTGCCGGCTTTTCAAATGGTTTTTACGGAATAATTATAATTCTGCACGGAATTCTGGTTATTTACAATGTTGTATTTATAAACAAATCCATTTAAATGCTTTTAGCCCTAGACTCAAGAAGAGTGTTTTTTGACTGAAGAAGGGTGTATTTGAAGCATTTGATATTGTCAAACTCGCTAGCTGGAACCAGCTGTGGTCTACAAAGTACTATTAAGTGAATAGAGAAAAAAAGTATAATGAACTATACGTACGTTTTACAAACAAACTGCCAAGCCTTTGACTAGATAGATCAACTCTTTACATACCTTTTTTTACGATGGGAAAAAGCTTTACGCATGTCCTCCAAGTCGGAAAGAGCTGAACGGTTCTGTCGGACTCTCCGTAGGTAAACAACCAACAGAATACCGACTAAACCCACCGATATTTCTTCATTCACCTCAGTGCCAGTGCATCATCAAACCGCCCATCTAGATGAGTGAGCTGCACTAGCACTTAACAGGGTCGGTCACGGGGCCCCGGTTGGATTTAACCGCGGAATCTATTACGTCTCTTAATACGTAGCCCAACTACAGAAATACAATCCTTATCCTTACTAATATTGTTATTAATAATTACCTAACTAATAAGTTGGGGAAAAAGTCTTTTCGCATTATAGTATGTATGAACTTGTAATAAAATCTATTTGTATCTGGCTAGTTTTAGTATCATTCAAAGTTTAAATTTTAAAAAAGATAATTCTAAATTAAAATTAGGAAAATGTGTGATTTTATTTGTTTTTCGTACTGTAAAGATACTGTAACGCAGGATAACTAAATTTATTGTCATTTTTATGCATTTAATAGCATTTTCTTTAAATTTAAATATAGTTAGGGTCGCCGTCATCGAAATCGATGAGGAGTACTAAATATATATCTGACATTCTGTCTGTCTATTTGTTACGTTACCACGACTAAACCGATTTTAATGAAATTTAGTAAATAGATAGTTTACAACTGGGATTATGATATATGCTACTTTTTACCTGAGTGCGCAAAAGAAGGGTAATGTTTTAATTTACAAAACATACGTGTGCTGCGGGTGGGTCAGCTTAGTCAGCTAGTATAACTTAATATAGTTTAATATAGGTTGTCTGGATGTGATAGCTTTTAGCGATAAGACCGCCCATTGTACCGTTATTTATTGTATATTTCCTTTGTTAATGTGTTTTTATTTGGTGTGCATTAAAGAGTATGTCAATCAATCAATCAAATATAACTAAAAACTATAGAAATGTACATTGAAATAAATTTATTAGGACACGGGAGACACATTTTTATCGTGGAGTTTTATTTTGACATTCTTTTTTTTAACTAGCCCATACTGTCCCACTGCTGGACAAAGGCCTCCCTCCTCTTCCTTCCACTTATCACGGTCTAGAGCCATATCCCGCCAGTCTCTTTAGAAGACGTCCAAGTCATCGCTCCAGCACTTTTTAGGCCTTCCTCGGCGTCGCTTTCCGTCGTTAGGAGTCTGCTTGTCTTCTTGGCCCACCAATCGGGTTGCATACGGGATACTTGACCCACCCAGTCCCATTTCAGCTTTGCAGCCTTTATGCCCACGTCAGCGATGCCGGTCTCGAGTCTTCGATCGTTAACATTAACTTTAAATAAATATCTTCAAGAACATTTGTATACATTAAAGATACAGTCTGAGATTTAGTGCCCAGTTTCTCAGTTTTAAACTACAGTTCATTCTTCATCTCGAATCTAAACGACAGCCATAAGAAAGGTCCAATCTTATCTTTTTACAGACGTCTGTTTTTTCTTAGAAAACGTCGCTCAGACCACGCAGCGTTATCACAGTCGTAATAGAAGAGCCTGCTCACTTTTTTCATCACAATTAAACATAGACAACAGAGACTTTATTGTTATGCCTTCCATTAAAAAGGTTCTCTTTATAAAATTGTTACAAATTACGGCGTCGTCGATAAAAAAGCCTTAAAATTAAATTTTAGGATTAAGATAACTCCAGATATTCGCTCGATATAAACACAAACTTTCTGGATACTATTCAAACCGAACCATTATGACTTAAGAATGTTGGTATAACTAGTGATCAACTCTCTAGTCACGAAGTTTTGAGACCGTCAGAAATTCTCGGACATTGCTATAATATTATAGTGGCCACGAGGGCACTTCTGAAAGCATGGAAACGCTCAGTTGAATATTAGGGATTTTTAGTAAGCGAACTAATATAATTTTATTGAGCGTTGACATCATCGGCCTTTAAACAAAAATGAACATCTGCTTTAATTAATATTACAAATTTTAAATATAAACACCTAAATTTGTTATTATCTTATGTAGAAACCCTCATAATTAAAATAAAAGACGAGATCAAGTTAAATACATAAAAAATAAAATCAAGTAAATAGCTTTCGTTCTTTGTGGGATTAGTTGAAGGCATGAAGTAAATCATAGCAATTATTGATATCGTCTTGCTTTAGTTAGATAATTTGAGGTGCTAAACACTTAGAAGCCATAGGCGTAGCTTCTGCTCTCTGAGTTCTATGTATATGTCACTTCTATCTTTTTGTGCATAAGGTTCATATTCCATAACCATACTCAAAACTAAGTAGAGACTCAAGAATAGATTTTGAATTGTTGATTCATTGATAACAGACAAAACGCTGTATTATGTTATTTATACTGCTAAGCGTATTTCTAGTGTATGCGGACAACAGTTTTAACTATTGTATCTCAGTTGTGACCAGTTGCCGTCTTAGGCAAAACATTTGCTGAGTCGAGGAGATAACCGTCATGAAAAATTACTGACATAAAACTGCTAGTTCTAGCTGTTCCTATCCTAGCTGTGGCTTATTGCAGCCTGAAGCGAGACATTTGCTGAGTCGCGCCCCCAGATTATCTCTGGCTGCCAAATGGTGGAGTGTTAGATGGCGGCTATAACTTTAGCCACTGTATTATTAGAGAATTTTAGCTGTTTCCTTCTTAGCTGTAGGACGAAGCAGTGTAGCCTAAAGTGAGACAGTGGTGGCGATTTTGTTGTTCACGCTGACTGACTAATATTGTGTAGAATATGAATGGTCTTATTTTGCTTAGAAAATTTTCGTGATTGATTTCAATCATTATTACATTATCGGTCGAAACACTGATAAGGCGGTACGTGATAAATCCCGTATATATAATAATGGTCTTATTTTGTTTACGCTAAAGATCAAATTAGACTGACATATAAAGTGACATTTCTAAAATTAAGTAATTTTTACTAAGATGGCGTGTTTTTTTATATACTTCTTATATGGCAAACGAGCATGCAGTCCACCAGATGTTAAGTGGTTATTGCAGCCTATGGATATCCATATAGAATTCAAAACAAGGGATTATGTTGTCTTGATCTCTATGTGGATACGTTGCCATACTATAGAACTTAGCTGTTATGCCTATGTGCCAGTAATTACAGGAACATACTATTACCATCTAACCGGAACACAGCAGCACAAGTACTGCTATTTGGCGGCAGATAAAGGTAAGGCGGTGGTGCCCACTTCCTCGAGCCCGTTCACAAAAGCTCTACCAGTAAGTATTTGGATGTTAGACCGCGACTATAACCTTAGCTACTGTATTATTAGAGAGTCCTTGCTGTTTACTTCTCAGCTGTGGCACGTTGCAGCCTGAAGCGAGACATTTGCTGAGTCGCGCCCTCAGAGATAAACCGTCAAATGGCGGCGCACTAGCCCGCGGATATAACCTTCGTATTATTTTACAAACTTTACTGTGTTTGTTTGTTGCATGAGATGAGTTTATAATATGGAGCCGAAAGGTGTTGTTATACTGTTTCTTATACTACCTGGAGACTGAAGATTTTGCTGGATTTTGACTGGAGAGAAGTTTGGAAGTTTGGGTCGATGTTTGTTACTCCTTCACGCCAAAACTACTTAAGGGCGCACTATACCTGGCGAGACGATAAATCGCTTATTGAGAAACAATGTTTTGTTCAGCAATTTGTGTGCTTACAATCTGTAATTCATATATGTTATAGATTAGGATACGTGCTAGAACGTATGTGTTGTGAAAACACAATTCCGTAAAATTCTCGAAAAAAAAAAAGGTGACTCAAAATTTATCTTAAACCCGTTCTCATGCAATGATACATCAACTTAGATCTTGAAACTTTATACAGTAATTCTACACAACACAAATAAGAGCACCTGTGTTTAAATTTTTAAAACACCTTTTGATTTCACCATAAAATGAAAATATCTAAGTTTTGCACTAATGAAACCATTCGCTTCGGACGCCCGCTCCGCGATTCAGTCTGGCCTCGGCTCTCAGACGGGGTACCCGTGACGCTTGTCTCTCCAAACGATCACGTCATTTAAAAGTAGAATTTAATATTAAGTTGGTTTTTGTAAAAACGCAGTAATGAGAAATACGCACAACAAGAAAATGAAGGGAATGAATGATAAAAAAACCGGCAAACATACGAACCATGGCGAGATAAGATGCGCAGCGGTGCGCGGAGAAGCGGGGGTGAATTTCGAGTTTGAGCTGAGGTGTAGTCAACTCTTAACGGATTTGGCTGATATGATGACCTGGAAGAAGACATAGACATAAGCATATACTTTTTACTCCATAAAACCCGTTTTTAAGAATAATAACATAATTCCGTTTTTATCCCTTGGTTGCAGGGAACATGAGTTAATCTATCATGAGGCGCTGGATGTATCAGTAATTGCGTTTATGCTCTAATATTGCCTTATTTTATAATTTATTATGTGTTTGCATACCTACTGACAATAATTTAAACTAAGAATTGTCTGTGTCTACTAACAAGAATTATGGAGCCTGGTCTGAAATAATCTTTTTTTGTCATTCGCATTGGTGACGGAACAAGCTTATGGCCCACCAGACGTTAAGCGGTAACCATCCGCCTATAACAAAGTATTGCCTCAAAGGCCACGCATCTTAGATACGTGCCCTACGATGCACTGCCCTGCGTCCATTAGCTTCAAATAGCCTCATATGCCTGTAATTTCACCGGTTACCATACCCTAAAAACCGAAACACAGCAATACTGCTGGGCAGCTGAAATAGATATGGTGTTATCTATATTAATATTATAAAGAGGAAAGATTAGTATTTTTGTATTTTTGTGTGTATATTTGTAACGAATAAACTCAAAAACTACGGGTCCAACTTCAAAAGTTTTTTCACCATTAGGAAGCTACATTCACCCTGAGTAACATAGGTTACTTTTTACCCAACTGCGCTAGGGAGGGTAATGTTTTTATTAAAAAACTACGCGGATTGGTCAGCTAGTTTGTTTATATATCAGTTCTCGTGGAATAGCAATGCGTGTAAAATCCGCGGGCGGTAGCTAGTAATGAAATAAATAGGTGCAGTGGCTACGTCTTTTAGAAATACTTTATTTATGATTATGAGTATAAACGTTTCATCAGGTCTCGTGTTGCGCCGTCTTCTCGCATTTTACGAGGAATTATGAAATAAGTACTGACGCTAGAGTATATTTTACTAAAAGGCCAAGCCACGACATTTTCGTCCAAAAGCAACTCGCCGATTACGGTACTCGCATCTAAATGGTAATAAAAAAAGGAAATTTACGTGTTTTGTTTTGTAGGTACGACATTAAATCAAAACACAGGTAGGGCTAATCGCTAGTATTGTTGTAAAATAGGTTTTGAAGTAAAACTTGTTTACGCACGCTTGACTTGGGGAATAGAATAGAATAGAATAGAATAATCATTTATTTGGTACACACAAAATGACACATGAAATAATTTAAAGGAACAGTAGATACAATTAAATCCAATAAAACAAGTTCGACTCATGTGTCTGCGTACCAAAATGGCGTTCAGCTCAGCATAATGTTGGACGTTAAGCACCCAACGCTGATTTTCAGCTGAAACCAGAAGCAATAGGTAGTGCAGCAGCTACGTAGAAAAATAAAAAAATAAATAAATAAAGAAGTGATTAAATAAAAGGTGTGTAGAGTTTTGTTTAAATGTAAATATAAATTTTATAAACATACTTTACTTAAATAATATTATATACCTATATATATAAACATACAACTAATAGAAGGAATAGGCTGGTGAATGCGTTACGAAAAGTGCGAACGGAAGTTGAGAGGGTTAGTGAAGAGAGATAGTTACGTTTCGTATAATTTTAAACGTTAACGTGCCAGTGCGAGTTGCGTCTGTCAGAATGAACATAGACTGATCGACCTACAGACGTGTGGACAATTTTGTAATGGGACAATTTTATAAATTAATATTTTGAAAAAGAAGTTTTACTTCAGTCGTGTGGTCTAAAGCACACTCGTATTTTTCCAATTGATTACAATAGAAAATTAATTACCATACCTTTTCTAATAAACTTAATTTCAAGTCCTAAACTATCAATGAAACATCC
This sequence comes from Philereme vetulata, assembly GCA_918857605.2. Taxonomy (NCBI): domain Eukaryota; kingdom Metazoa; phylum Arthropoda; class Insecta; order Lepidoptera; family Geometridae; genus Philereme; species Philereme vetulata. The sequence continues at coordinate 7,453,268 of OU975436.1, forward strand.
TGTATAAAACAGGTAAACAAATTATATTCATTCATCATGTAAGTAGGTATCTGTTAAGGTGATTAAGCGGCATCTTCGCAAAGGCGCCGCCAATTTACGATAAAAATTATTTATGGGCAATGTATCGATTAATGGATAAATATTAGGTTGGGGAAAAAGTGTCTTCGCATTTTTTAAGAAAATTCAAAACATTTTTTAATATAGTTTATTTACATTTAACTAAAGTATGTAGGTACCATTTTGTTAGGTAACTTTTTGCCATCTTGTAGGTAGGGACATGATCCCATTGCTATAGAAATTTTGGGGCTTCTGATCAAAATACCGCGGCAAGTAGTTTTGGCAGTCCTCTTGTGATATTAATCTGATACTGGTACATTGCCATTACGCTATTGAAATCAGGGAGATGCTTTGGTACACCTCCTTTAAAGTATCTTCTACATTTACGACGTTAACCTTTAGCTGCCTACATTTTACCGTAGAATTTCAAAATACATAAAACCCTCCCAAATGTGTGTGGAAGGTGTAAAAGCCTACCCTGGTTTTATGTCACCTAAAATAATCCTACAAAACGAATTTAAAAAAAATATATTACAAGTTTTTATTATAGTTTTTAATATTAAATACATTTGTTAGGTGCGTGTTGGACCACACGCAGTGTAGGGTTCCGTGCGATAGGCATTTTAAAATAAAGAGGTAATTTTGCTATCGTTTTTAGGGTTCCGTACCCAAAGGGTCAAACCCTTCATCGTTCATCTATCAAACATATTACTAAGACTCCGCTGTCTGTCTGTCTGTCTGTCTGTCGGTCACTAGGCTGTATCACATGCTTATCCATATATGTGTATATGTATTAACACAAAAATGTACAAATAATTATTAACAACACTATACAATACAAAAAAATCGTTAAATCATCTAAAAACCGAAACAAACGATTTTAAGAGTTCCGTACCCAATGGGTCAAACATACTGAGACCTATTACTGAGACTCTGCTGTCTGTCTGTCCGTCTGTCACCAGGCTGTATCTCATGAACCGTGTTAGTTAGACTGTTGAAATTTTCACATATGATGTATTTCTGTTGCCGCTATAATAAATACTAAAAACAGAAAAAATAAATATTTAAGGGGGGCTCCCATACAACAAACATGATTTTTTTAAATCGTTTTTGTTCGATAATGATAACGGCAACAGGTAGATGTTTGAAATATTCACAGAATATTTAGTTATATATTTACTTTAAAAATTAATAATTAAAATAAAATAAAATTAATATTCACGGGGGGGCTCCCATACAACAAACGTGATTTTTTTGCCATTTTTATGGATAATGTTACTGAACCCTTTCGTGTGCGAGTCCATCTCGCACTTGGCCGGTTTTATGTGTATTATGTGTAATTTTGTATGAAGCTTTATAAACTGTTTACAAACTCTACTGTATGTCTTTAGTTTGGTTTTCAAAATTGAACCTTAACAGCACTGATAGTCTACGAGTGGATGGTCGGACAATCTAATAAGTAGATGGACATAAAGAAACTATCATCATCATCATAACAGCCCGGAAAAGGTCCACTGCAAGACATGGGCCTCCCCCAAAGTAAGTATACAATGGGGGGATTTGCCATAATCACCACGCTTGGCAGGCGGATTGGTGATCGCAGTTAGGTCCAGAGATACAGGTAAATGCTGCTGCCTATCTCCTGGTATATTCCCTTAGTTGCCTTTTACGAAATCCACGGGAAGAAATGGAGGGGCCCAAATTCTATTGCGGAGCCGCCACGGCGAAACGGCAGAAAGAAACTATAAGGGTTCCTAATTGTACTACAGAACCCTAAAACAAGGGCTTACACACGACGATTTTTCATTACATTTTAATCCACAGTTGCCGCGCCACTGCACCGTTCTAGATATTCGTATATATAAAAGAGAAATACGGGAAAATCCGTCTGCATTGCATTTTAAATTGTTGCTGAAAGTTGCCGCGTGTAAACGCCCTAACGTAATACACCTACAGGCTGCTTTAGAACATGTATTTTAACTCAAAGTGCGTTATTCCTCATTGATAACAATTGGTAGTGTTTTCTACAAATGTTTACGTACATTGTTTTTTATTGAAGAAACATTAGGTAAAATTAGTTATTTAAATAAAAGTTGGGTAATTTGGTTGTCATGCCATAACTCAAAGTCAAATATTTTGTACGGTCGATGGCACACAATCAAAGAAATAACTGATTTCAAGATTCTAAAAACTTTTAAATACCAACACATAACTTTTGTTTTTAAGTGAAAACTTCTTTAGGCGCGTTGGACATTTTTTGAAATGGGTAAAAACCATTAAACTCGTGACACTGTTACCGTTACCGACACCGCTGTATATGTATAAGTATATGTAGTGTAGTCTGCTTTTAAAATTTGGATACGCAAACTTATAGCACAAAATTTTTCACTTCCGAGTGTCACTTTCTTTTATACTATCAGGTGATGGACAAGCATAAGGCCCACCTGATGTTGAGTGATAACCATCGCCTATAGCAAAGTATTGCATCGCAGACCACGCCACTTAGAAACGTGCCCTACGATGCACTGCCCTGCGTCCATCAACTTGAGGCATAAAGGAAAAAAAACTAACTGGACCCAAGCAATATAAAAGACCATGGTTATCACCATACAACATGTAAATTGGTAGATGTAATCGATTTTTAAACAACATATTGTGTTTTTTGGAAACAAATAGGTAGTATTATTTTGGTGACCTCCGTGGCGCAGTGGGTAAATAGCCGGCTGAGACGCAGGAGGTAGCGGGTTCGATTCCCGCCGCGGAACAAATTTTTGCATGATCTACAGATATGTGTTCCGGGTCTGGATGTTTTTCTATATATTATAAGTATGTATTTACAAAAAAAATGTATATAAGTATTCTATTAGTTATCTGGTTCGCACAAAACAAGCTCTGCTTAGTTTGGAGCTAGATAGCACTATGTGAAATGTCCAGCAATATTTATTAGTTTTTTATTGATTAAGCTGCTAGTAGGCAAACGTACATAATGATATTTATTTCTGGACTAACTTACGAATCGTTTCAAATATCGTATAACGAAAAGTATACTTTGTTCTAAAAATGTTTTCCGAGACTTACTTTATGACTCAGCCTCAGAAAAATGTTTAAACTAAAAATTGTCGGAACCAGACTAAACCTCCTTTGAAGAAATAACTGATTTCAAAGCGTTCTACTAATGTAATATTTTGTTTAACAAACAAAATATAGTGCAGTTTTATTTGAATTTGAGAAAAAAATATTTATTTTGATGTGTTTGATCGCCCTTTTCCGTGTAGCAAACATCATGTGCTAGGAGCCTTCATTTTACTTTAAACCATGGAGTAAATAATACGTTACTCGAAAAATATTTGAGTTTCGCAAAATATTATGCATGATGGATTACGCCCTTTATTAAAACTTTGAGTTATTCAACTCCCTCGGATATTTTTGACGCTTCCTAAATCCCTTTCGAAGGTTATTGGTAAAACGTTATGAGGCCCGAAGAAAAAGTTCAACTGAATATGGAAATATCAGTCTTACCTTATTACAAGCTTCTTGTAGAGATTATTGATCCTTGGAATACTCGAAGTTTTAACCTATGTCTAGGAGTTTCATTTAGCATTTTTCTTGTGCCTGTGTATTTGTAGATAACAGCGGAGGCGCTAATAGTAGGTATTAATTTACTAATCACAAAAATATGGAAAACTTATGAGACCTATTCACCAACCGATATACCATCGGTTATATCATTTCGTGTGTTGTTGCAGGAAAGAAAGCGTCTTGTTCACTGATTGTTTGACTGCGTGAGCATTGCCACTCGATTGCTATCTACATTAATATTATAAAGAGGAAGGATTTGTTTGTTTGTATTGAATATGCTCCGAAACTATTGGACCGATTTAAAAAAATCTTTCACTGTTGAGAAGCTACACTATCCCCGGGTGACATAGGCTACTTTTTACTAAACTGCGCAAAAGGAGGGTAATGTTTTTATTGAAAAACTACGCGTGCAAAGCTGCGGATTCGTGAGCTACGCAATTAACAAATTATGCGCGAACTTACTATAGGAAAACTTATTTATTGTTTTCATCTTTTGCCGCCTATTTGCTGGTGGCGCTCGTTGCTATACAGGATTAGATACGGCAGGGCGATAAGCACCTACATGTTAGGTACAAAACTCAAAAGTAAAGTTGTTTGTATACATATTAAAATGTATAGAAAAAGTACGAGCCTTGCAGTAGTATGATGTGTAACACCATTTTTATTGTCAGCATATAAACAAAAAATTACAAACAATATAGAAAGCACTATGTAAATCATAATATTATCTACCAAATTCATCACTCTGAAAGTTGGTCATTGAAAACTCGATAACGGCTCTATAAATACGAGTAATCGTAAGTATATTTAAAAATAGAATGAGGTATTCGTATTATGCTATGATGAACTACAACCTCCATTACAAATCCTTATTTCTAATAAATGAAAGAGGCCATAATATAGTCTCGTAGTGAAAAACATCTAACTACCACGCGCGCTCATTGGTCAAATCAAATAGCGCACGCTCATTGGTCAAAGCGCTTCCTCAGTTTCCTGTTACACATGTCCGTCCCTTTTGCCAAATCACTCCCACGAACCGAGCGGAAAGCTGGTACACATCAAAAGTTCATTATTGGTTTATTACTTATGTAGGTACAAAAGTATCATCATCATCCACAGCCCAACTTTTTTTTTTTTTTTTTATAAACATATACGTATAAAATTATTACACTTAAAAAACTTTAGTAGGTTACTACACCCACTGCTGGGTATAAGCCTCTTCAAGTTTGTCAAAAGTATACTTCGTCATTATTTGTAGTTTAAATTGCACTTTTGCATAGTTATATGCACAAGTGTATATCCGTTTATAAACGAGCTAGGCCTACGTAATCCAATTCTTTTTTGACGTTCACATTTTAGGGTAATTTTATTTTGCTGTCGCGTCGTTGTAGGTAGGTGTTCGCACTGCGAGCTCCACAGACTGGGAAACAAAAGTATGTTTAACCGGCTTCAAAAAAGGAGGGAGTTCTCAATTAGACTGTATATTTTTTTTAAGTTTGTTACCTCAGAACTTTCGACTGGCTGAACCGATTTTGATGATTTTTTATTTAAAAGCTGGTGTTTTCCGTGTGGTCCCATTTACTTTTCGTCCAGTTCTGATAAAGATAAAACATAGATCCATGAGAAAACCATATAAGTCTTAAATTTGTTTTATTTTTAGGTTATGTTATGTTTGTACTGCCACTTCGTTAATAATAATAATAATCTTTAATAATAATTCCTATCAATAATATCAAAAATGTATACATCTTTAATTGTAATCCTTAATTTATCATGATTAAGTTAATGTAATCTCTATCTATAATATAAAAATGAATCACAAAATGTGTTGGTAAGCGCATAACTCAACAACGCCTGGACCAATTTGGCCAATTCTTTTTTTGTTGTATTTATTCAGGAGAAGGTTCTTAAGAAAGAAAAAATTAAGAAAATTGCGCGCAAAATTAGAAAATTTAAGAATACTTAACCACCATATAAAATTATTTATAATCTACCCTTAGCGCTTTTATAATGTAACCTTATGACGTTTGACATAGAATTGACAGAATGCGTGCTGCAAATATCGTCAAAGAGAATGTAAAAAAATGAATATCGTTTGAAAAAGATGCTTCGGTAGGAGTTATCCCGAGATATATTGTCTATATATAAAAAAATTAATTGCTGTGTGTTAGTGTCGCTAAAATTCGAGAACGACTGGACCAATTTGGCTAATTTTGGTATTGAATTATTTGTGGAAGTCATTCATTTTCTCATACATAATGATGGCCGGGAACAACAATTGACAATTCTACCAGGGTGACTTATATTGACAGCCCGCGTTATACCTATGCATGTCAAGCCGATACGAAGTTCGGCGGGACCAATAGTTGTAAATATAAATTATTGTTAAGTAACATATACGTGCCTGCCCCAGTTATGGTTGAGAACTCGGCTCTTGAAGTTGTCGACGCGTATGTATACCTAGCATAAACAGTCCAATTAGGTAGGCCCAACTTCGAGAAAGAGGTCAATCGTACAATCCAACTCAGGTGGGAAACTTTGCAACGTCTTTTCGTCCAACATACCTCAGTGCCTTAAGACGAAAGTCTTCAATCAGTGTGTGTTACCAGTGATGACATATGGAATCGAGACGTGGTCCTTCACTATTGGCCTTATGAATAAGCTCAGAATCGCTCAACGAGCTATGGAGAGGGTTATGCTCGGGGTTTCTCTACGGGATCGAATCAGAAATGAAGACATACGTAGGAGAACTCAAGTCACTGACATAGCCCGACGGATTAGCACGTTGATGTGGCAATGGGCAGGCCATATAGTGCGCAGAACAGATGGCCGATGGGGCCGGAAGGTTCTCGAGTGGAGGCCAAGGACCGACAAGCGCAGCCTAGGACGTCCACCTACAAGATGGGCAGACGACTTGGTAAGAACCGCAGTTTGGCGTTGGATGCAGGCAGCTTCCAACCGCAGTTCCTGGAGATCAATGAGGGAGGCCTTTGTCCAGCAGTGGACGTCCTACGGCTGATATGATGATGATGAACATATACCTACCTTGGTAGTTGACCTATAACTTGGTGTTATCAATAAAGATATTGTAATGTTAGCTCAGAACTCCGTTTTTCATCAACCGATTTGTAAAAATTGTTTTTTATATGAAAGGATATACTTTTAAATTGATTCCATGGAAAATTAATCAAAATTGGTTGAGTAGTTTGGTTTTTACTGTTATCTGAAGTCGGTTATATTTTTATTAGTGTTAAGTTACTTGTTTATTGTTTCTTGGGCTCTCAGGCAAATGTAATGACAGTTAATGAATGTCAATATTGACACTGAAGGTTATATTAATCAGATGTCAATGAAGAACACACAAGATCTTTAAAAAATATATATAGAACACTCTTTTTGAAATACAATTTACCGAATCTTCATAAAAAATAATTACACATATCAATTTATATTATGTCTGAAGATCTCCCGGTCTATTAGTATTTATCTCTTATAGATAAATAAATAAATAATGCTGGACATTTCATACAGCGCTATCTAGTCCTAAACTAAGCAAAGCTTGTCCTAAGCAACCAGATTACTGATAGATAGATAGATAGAAAACGCTTTATTGTAAATCACACTTAAATTAAAAAAAAACAATATAAAAACAAATAACAATACAAGCAGAATTACAAGTGGCGGTCTTATCGCTAAAACCGATCTCTTCCAGACAACCTTTGGATGGACTGGATTTCACGAGAACGTTATAGGACGGTAGCTATCAATAAAAATAATTGAATATTGAATAAACAGTGTATTTACATAAGCAAAATAAATAATTACAAACAAATATATAAATAAATAAATAAGGTGCATAATGTTTTATCATAAATATTCCATACTAATAATAAAAAGGTATATTATATAAAATACTATAAGTAGATACATATAGGTGTGTAATAGAAGGATGAAATAAAAAACCAGGAAAAGCGTAACTATAGATGAGAAAATTAGAAATCAACTGTTGGGAAGCTACACTATCCCTGTGTGACATCTTTACCCAAAAGCGCAGAAGGAGGGTAATGTTTTTATTGAAAAACTACACGTGCGAAGCTGCGGATTCGTCAGCTAGTATAACATATAGAGAAACAACCAGACCCGGAAAAGGTAGATCACAATAAGTTTGTGATTACTCGGACTCTGCCTTCATAATGTTTGTCACTATTAATGAAAAAAAATATTGATTCGTAGTCCACAGACCAACACTAACAATATAGGGCACTAGTGGCTTCTTGGCGTATTTTGTCATATAACAACACCGCACTCTCCTCCAATTCCCGTTAGTGCATAATACGACAAGGAACCAAGTTTCAACCTAACGTCATATTACTTACTATGCGCCCCTAACTAGATTTAGCCGTAGAGCAAAGACAAGAGTGTGCCATCAGAATACATAAGTTATTGGTAAGGGCCTTTACATACGCCCGACCAGTGTTAGTGCCGGAGAAATATGATGTCGTTGGACGATTTGGACCAACCCCTTCTTATAGATGTCTAGTGGGTCTGGGCTGAACGGAAAACGGATATAGTGTTAGTTACGGCGACGTGTATTGAATATATCGTATTGCTAAGGCAGTTTTGATCACATGACTTGTCCGCCAATTGTCATATTTACCTTGCCAGTTTTTGTTGTGAACGTGACTGAAAGGCATGGCTTAACCGAAGGAACAGAAAACAATACATACTTTTATTATAGGTAACTGTATGCTTGAAGATTGTTATAAAACCCTGAAGGGATCTAACCGGCCGAGACGCAGGAGGTAGCGGGTTCGATTCCCGCAGCGGAACAAATGTTTGTACGATCTGCAGATATTTGTTCCGGGTCTGGATGTTTTTCTATATATTTTATGTATGTATTTACAAAAAAAAATATATAATTATTCTATCAGTTATCTAGTTTCCATAGTACAAGCTCTGCTTAGTTTGGGGCTAGATAGCGCTGTATAAAATGTCCAGCTATATTATTATTATAAATTTCGAAATTGGTCACACAAACACAAGACGTGTTTTAGATTTTTTTGAGATGGAGATTAACAAGCTTACGGCCAACCTGATGTTCATTGGTAACCATCGCCTTCAATAAAGTATTGCCTCGTAGGTAATATAGAAAACTTACCCTAAGATGCACTGCCCTGCGTCGATCAACTTGAGGCATACAGTTGTGAAACCTCATGTACTTGTAATTTCACCAGCAACCATTTTCTTCAAACTGAAATAGGTATGGTGGTAGTACTTCCCCGGGCAAACCGTAGGAACTCTATTACTCTAAACAGAAAGCTAGTTTAACGGGGGTGGTTCTTAGCGATGTCAGTTTTTAAACTCAGACACAAAAAGATTGGGGATAGAACACTTGGGTTTTCTTAATTTCGTAAAAGAAAACCTTAAAATAAACTAGTGGTTTGCACCGAACTGAGAATTTGAAATAAACAACTATCTTACTTGACCTAAAGTTTCATTTAAATTACAGCTAACAAGAGTTTTTATTTTATTTTATTTATTTAACAAAATATACAGCCTTTATTATATAAGATACAAACTTATACCAAGCGTAGCATACGGCCAAAAACGTAATAAGTTCATGTAATTTGTTTTTTTTTTGGGGTACAAAATGATGTTATTCTGGATTTTAGACTTTTGCCTATATTTTTGTCATTAAAGCTACACGAATATCAAATTTCAGTATTGTGGGGTCACTGGTGTACCCTGTGAATTTTGTCAAAGTTTTGTTTTTATTATGCTAATAACTCAAAAACTACAAGGATTTTACTAAAAATAAAAACAGAATTTAAATGTACTAATGAACACCTTTCATTTGATGTCTTATTTCACCGAATAGAGCCTCATTTTTTTTTACCCCCTTTGAACCGAACCCACAAATATTTTTAGTTAATTTAGTCACACCAAAATTGTACCATCACTACCTACCCATGTATCAAATATCACGATGATCGGATCAACGCTTCGAAAGTTATCCTCGGACAAACAAACATACATACATACCACGCCGATTTGCCCAAGTTGATTTGGAGATTTTGCTCAATAAATAAATATTTTGATATAAAAATTTTGATTTTGGTAAATAAATAAATATATATTATTTCAAACAACTTTATACAGCCCATATCTCAAACACACACATACAATAAAAACAAGAACAATCATAAAATACAAGTTATACCTACTAGTACTTTGTTACCAAATACCGTCAAGCAAGCTTTGACAGAGTTTGCACATGTGTGAATGTCCTTGAACAACTTTACCTGACGCCGAGCGAAATACCCGTACATAATCGATGAATCGAGTTTCAAATTTGAAATTAATTATATAATATTTGCAAGCGAGCTTAATTAGCTTTTGTAAGGTTCGGGAAATTGGAGCGTTCACAATGGAAATTACTTAAAATGTAGTAAACGGATTGTTTTACCAAAGCCTTTAGTATATTGCTTAAAAATTTTGTTTTATTAGTTTGTTCAGGTAAATATTTATCTGAAAACGCGATTGTGTTCTATTAAAAAAAAGTATTTAATATTCTATCAGTTATTTGCTTCCCATTGTACACACGGCTACACATCAAGCTATAAATTTCCAATATAAGCTGACCGCCCATTGTGTAGGCTTTTTGTAGAATAATAGGTCAGCTTATACTGGAAATGTATAGCTTGATGTGTAGCCGTGTGTACAAGCATTGCTTAGTTTGGGGCTAGATGGCGCTGTGTGAAATATCCAGCATTATTTATTTATTGCTGATGCAGGAAGTAAGGCTGCCAGGCTAAAATGGGATTGGGCGGGCCATGTAAGACGAATGCACCCGGACAGATGGGCAACGATCGTCACGCAGTGGGTGCCTGAAGACGAGCGACGGCGCCGAGGAAGGCCTAGTAGACGCTGGCGTGATGATCTCGATGCCTCCGAGACCGATTGGTGGGATTTGGCACGCGAGCGAAAATCCTGGAAGACAGTGGAGGAGACCTGTGCCCAGTAGTGGGATGACGTAGTGGGATGACGTAGGTTGAAAAAAAAAATATTTATTATATACTTATTTATATAGAGCCGTGGTGGCTTAGTGGTATGTACCTCGACACCCAATCCAAAGGTTATGAGTTTGTCCGGCCGTGCCAATGATTTTTTCTACTCGAAAAAATTTTACACGTGAGGAAACCGGCATTTACTAGAGCCAAAATTCGAAAGCATGTCCTATCGGATTAGGATTCTAACGCAAAAGCAACTGTTTTTTTCATTTGGGGGAGGTGGTGGCGAAAGGTTAAATCAGACTTATTAACTAAAACCTTACGGAGTTCCTTCTGAACACCATTGGTCTAGGCTGTGGCCTGTGGGTAAACTTTACATTTTTCCATGGTTTCAATGTTAACTCTTTGCGAGTCCTGTAGTTCCCATCGCCTTATCTCTGGTGTGAGAGAACCCGATAGCACCTGTTTCAACCTGCCACGCGAATGCATAACTTCTAGGCAAAAAGTGGGTGTGTGTCAAACTTAATGACTTGCCTCTGACTACCCCTATGTAGTATTTCTTCGCGAGTCTTCGTACTGAGTAAGAGATCCATCATGGGGATTTATTGACCGGGCGAGTGAAGCGTCTCAGTTTCAAGATTGGCTAAAAATTATTTTGCCCGGCTGTCTGTCTGTCTGTTCTCGCCTAAAGATCACATTTTTAAACTGAGTTTGACGAAATTGGCACATACGTTCTATGATTTATTTAAATTTTTAGACGATCGCGATTTATATTGGAGGGAAACGGGAGAAGTTGCTATAGCGGTATTTATCGACGGATTTGAATTAAATTTCAAATGCACACTAAGGACCTCATTCTACACATGATGAAATAAATTCCAAATAGGGGAATTTGAGGAGGAAAAGGGGGGGAAGTGTCTGTTATTGCATGGTTATAGGGGCTCGCAAGGTCTTCTTTTGACAGAACCACTATAGTATGAGCTATATTATTATTTTATTCATCATATCATTCATAAGACATCCACTACTGAACACTATAATCTAATTAGAAATTTTTGTAACATTTTTTTTTATAAATAGTACATTATAGTCAATATTTGTATCATTGAACGTTGATTTATTTGAAATTTTAACAGCTCTTCTACAATGAATACCCGTTATGATGACTTATTTAATATTTAGTACCTAATCTCGCACAGTACACCAAGCATCGATACTAATGAACTAACGACAAATAACAACACTATTGTAGTATCGATACTAACTATCGACGAATTGCAGCTCGACTGAACAAGTGCGTTGTAATATCGGTCACGTAATCGTTCAATGCATAACATGTAGAGAGATGATAGAGTTGTTTATAGGAAACTAGCTGTTCTTGTTGGAGCTTCGAGATAAAAACTGTATAAAATACTCTTGTCAAAGTGACGCGACACTTCATGTAAATGACTTCACGTCAATGAACGACGGTTAAGTTATATGGATGTTGTTCATTCAAAAATAATAAAATCGCGATTAAAATATGAGGGGTGGGGGTAGGAGCGTGAAAAATACTTTACGATTTATTCTCATAGCTACCAAATATACAAAAAAAGAAATCGGTTTACCCGTTTCGGAGGAGTGCGATTACTAAAACCGTGACACGAGTTTTTTATATAGTGATTTTTTTTATTAGAAGATTGTAGATTTTGTTACAATGGCTTGTCTATAAGAACCACTTTGATATCAACAACTAGACAATCTCTGTTGAATTTTGCGTAAACTATGCTTTAATTGGAATTAACCAATATATTACCCGTGCGCGATAAGTTGGGACCTGAGCGCGGTGACGTCATATTGGCGTGTTTGTACCGCCCGCAAAAAAGCGAACATAACAAGCAGCCGCCCGCGGCTTCGTCTTTGTTTTTTTTAACCTAATTTATTATGTTACTCAGGGAGGACGCTGCTTTTTATCTAATCTTTTTTACACTATTTGAATAAAATAAAAATACAATGTTTAAGTTTATACATTTATTTTATCTATTATTTACATTATCTCATCTTCGTCACTACTTAGTGGATTTATGCCTTCTAGAGGTTGTTCTTCGTCCTCAGTCTCACTACAATCACTTGACGAAGAGGTATCCGATAAATTTACAACATTTACTATAACAACAAAAACTACAACAACAAAACAATAACACAAATGAAAACTAAAAGAATTCCAGAGCGCGTCGTTACGTGACGTAGGCCAGTACGAGACTAAAAACCCTAGTAAAAAATAGTGATGCGAACGGTACAATACGGGCGCCATCGGGGAAGTGCAGGGGAAGCGGTCGGGGAGTCGCATTCCTAGCAGGTCCCAAGTTATCGCGCACGAGTAATATGTATGTTTAAGATGACCAAAACAATTATCTATATATGTCACCTAATAGCTATACTGCATGTCACCACATTTACGACATTAATATCAATCACGGGTTGGACTGATGGCTAATATAGTTGTAAAATAGTGTTTTTATTCAACCCAATAATTGTTTTAAAGTTTTTATCCTACCTTAATTTCAAGTCCTAAAATATCAATGAAACAGACTGTTTAAAATAGGTAAACAAATTTTAGGGGTCTTGTGATAATCATAATACTGATGCAACCCCTAATACACTGATTTGTCCTTTCTTCCCAAATCTCTCATCTTACGTAACAATTGCGACGGCTTCTGAGCGCCTAATTCCATTTCTCCGACGAGCTTCTGAAACTGTCTTTCAGCGCTTTCTTCGTATACTTGTAAAAGCCTGTCTTTAAGGGTCTGGTACTTATCACTCTCTGGCGGTGCAAACACTATGTCACTCACCTGTTGTAACGCATCTCGCCCCAACTTGGATACTACAAGGTTAAACTTCACTGTATCTCCTTGTTTCTGTGAGGCCACTACACTCTCCATTTGAGCAAACCATAACCTAGGCATCATAGGTAAACATCATAGTATCATAGGTATCATAACATAGGTCGTGCTCGAGCCGTCGTACAGTGCGGACGTCTCTGGGGCGTCGTTACGCTGCCCGTTGAATATACGAAGATTCGATCGTCGTTAGTGGTCGAGGCAACATCGCCTATAAAAGGCTCCTCAGATCGCGCGGCGCGCATTCGGTCGTCGTTAGTGGTCGCCGCTATAGCATGCAGCGGCCACACCTTAGGAACCTAGGCTGGTAGAGGGGGGCTCGAGTGCCGAAACACTTTGTTGTAGCAACGGCGTGTTTCGGCCCTCGAGTCGGCACGGTCACTCCCCGTGCTAGTGCTCGTTGCTTCGGCGTCAACGCAATCCACCTCAAGTGGCGAGGCAACCAGGCAACTGTAGAAGGCCTGAAGGTAGCGATAGGAGTTTTTATCGTTGCCAGATACTGCGTCCTGTTCCCTTCCAGTCGTAGCGGTTCTCCGTTCCACTGGGTCAAGGGGAGTAAGGAGGAGAGGGTGCATCTGTGTACGGCGCGCACACTTATGCAACTTAATATATCCTGCGCATCTGACTTGGCTTTGTCATTCCGAGTTTAAAAAAGTCCTGGGCTTGGTCTAATACCTGGACACGGGTGGCCTAAGGAGAGGAGAGTGGTCGCTCTAGCACTGCATCGGGGTGACAGTGTGGTTCGGCAGCACTCTTTGAGACAAAGCAGCTTTATTTAGAGAGGCACTGCTTTCCTCGCTCAGCCGGGGAGGGGGCTAGAAAAGGTGCCCCAAACAAACGCTCATTCCTCGCAATAAGAATAAATCTAAAAACATGCAGATGAATATGACTTTTGGTGCGTGGAATGTACGTACTCTTTTAGACCGACCCAACAACCTCTGCCCAGAACGTAAAACCGCCATTGTGGCTCGCGAGCTCAAACGCTATGACGTCGACATAGCCGCTCTCAGCGAAACACATCTAGCTGACGAAGGTGAGCTTGTTGAACGTGGTGGTGGGTACACTTTCTTCTGGAAAGGCACACCAGCTTCTGAGCCTAGACGGTCAGGAGTAGGCTTTGCTATTAAAACTACTTTAGCCTCTAAGTTGGAAGAACATCCAGTTGCTATCTCTGATCGTGTCATGTCCTTACGTTTCCATCTTCGAAACAATAAATACTTAAATGTTATCAGCGTATATTCGCCAACACTCGACAAAAGTGATGACGTCAAGGACAAATTTTATGAGGAAGTGTCAGAAGTGCTGACTAAAATCCGGCGCTGTGAGAAAGTTTTGCTTCTTGGCGACTTTAATGCTCGCGTCGGACGTGATTTTGAAGCTTGGCCTCGGGTGATAGGGCGACATGGCATTGGTAACATGAACAGTAATGGGCAACTGTTACTAAGCCTCTGTTCCCAATTTCATCTGGGTATTACCAATACCATGTTTAGACTCCCAAATAAATACAAAACTACCTGGAAGGACCCAAGGTCCAAGCATTGGCATCTTATTGATTATGCTATAGTCCGTCAACGGGATATAGCGGATGTCAAAGTAACGAGAGTAATGAGGGGCGCAAACTGTTGGTCGGATCACCGACTTGTTGTTACAAAACTATTTTTGCGTCTTAGCCCTTGCCGTAGACCTCGCAGGGCTAAGCCTAACTGTCTTCATCTGAAAAAGCTAGAGTCTGTTGAAATATTGGCAAATTACAGGGAAGCTGTCAATACCTTTACAGCAGGCATACACCCCGAAGATGAACAGTTGGACGAGGGCTGGAAACTGTTAACTACAAATACCATCAATGCGGCTACTGAGATCTTAGGCCAAAAACCTCGTGTCTGTGAAGACTGGTTTGACGAAAATGATAATACATTGACAGTCGCCCTAGAAAAATACCGCCAGCTCCTTCGAAAGGGAAATCAGACAACTGCTTCTGAAAAAATAAAGGAGAGTACGAGCCAAATAAGGAGACTAACTCGAAACGCAAAAGATGAGTGGTGGCTGAACAAGGTTCGCTATATTCAGTGGCTTGCTGATTCGAATAGACTCGGCGATTTCTTTAACGAGATTAAAAAGTTAGTAGGAAGTCCACATCGAGTAAACGTACCACTGAAATCACTTTCAGGTACCCTCCTGGTAAGCAAAGGAGAAGTTCTTACTCGCTGGGCAGAACACTATAACAGCTTACTCAATGTGGATCGTTCTGCTGACATAAACTATTTAGCATCACTTCCTGCCTTACCACAAGCCGTAGATCTGGATCAGCCTCCTTCTCTTGAGGAAGTTATCATCGCCATCAAAGCGCAGAAAAACAATAAGGCTGTCGGCATCGATAACATACCAGGAGAACTATTAAAATATGGCGGAGATGAGTTGCACTACAAGATTTGGCAATTTTTCCAGCGCATGTGGGAAATGGAGTTCGTTCCTCCTAGTTTTGGCGTATCACTAATTTGCTCTTTGTATAAAAATAAAGGTGATCGATCTGTTTGCAACTCTTATAGGGGTATATCACTTCTGTCTACTCCAGGAAAAACTTTTGCCAGAGTACTCTTAAATCGTCTTATGGAGCTCTCTGAAAGTATATTGCCTGAAACGCAATTTGGGTTTAGACCCAATCGCGGCACATGCGAGGCCATATTCTCTCTTAGACAACTGCAAGAGAAAAGCAGGGAACAGTGTCAACCTCTGTTTCTCTGTTTTGTTGATCTGGAGAAAGCTTTTGACAGTGTACCTCGCGAAGCTTTGTGGATTGTGCTTTCGAAACTTGGTTGCACCGACAAATTTATACGCTTGATAAGACTTCTTCACGACAACATGACTTGTTGCGTAACCGTCAATGGTGAGCAGACAGAGCAATTCCCTGTCACTTGTGGTGTAAAACAAGGCTGTGTATTAGCACCCACTCTTTTTGCTCTGTACTTTTCCGTTGTCGTGAGGGAGACTTTACAAGCCAACACCGAAGGGATCCGCATACGTTTTCGCACAGATGGCAGTATCTTTAACCTGGCTAGGTTAAAAGCGCACACAAAGGTATCGTATGACCTCATTACCGAATTGATGTATGCTGATGACCTATGTTTCGTTGCGGAATCTTCTGAGGGACTCCAGGACTTGATGACTCGGCTTGACGCTGCGTGCTGTAGATTTGGCCTCAAAATTAATATTACAAAGACAGAGGTGATGGCCATGGACACTGTTAACCAAGCTCCACTGAATCTGCAAATCGATGGAAAGCCCATAAAACAGGTCGATACATTCAGATATCTGGGAAGCAGCATAACAACAAAATGCGACCTTGACTCGGAGATCAACAGCAGACTTGGCTCCGCTATGGCTGCTTTTGGTAAACTACGAGTCCAGGTATTTCGCTCCCATAACATCAAATTGAGTACCAAGATTAAGGTGTATATGGCTATTGTACTTCCTAACATTTTGTACTCGTCAGAGACATGGTGCCTGTATCGCAGACACATACGCACGTTAGACAGATTCCATCTGAAATGCCTCCGCGACATTCTTAACATCAAGTGGTCGGATCGGGTCCGTAATACCGATGTTCTACGACGGGCTAATGTCTGTGGCATAGAGGCATATTTGATGCGGCGTCAGCTGCGTTGGTGCGGGCACCTGTCTCGGATGTCTGATGAGCGAAGGGCGAAACGCATTTTCTTCTGTGAACTAGAACATGGTAAGCGGAAACGCGGAGGTCAGTTCCTACGTTTCAAAGACGTACAGAAGAGGCACATGAAGAGGTGTTGTATCGATCCGTCGCGCTGGGAGGCTCTCGCTGAAAAACGACCTGAATGGAGGCGTCATGTTCAGGACAAAGTGTACAAGTTTGAAGAAGAAAGGAGGCAAGAACTAGACTTAAAACGAGATCAGCTTAAAAGTCGACCGCCGGCTAATATCAATTACAACTACATTAATGGCGCCTTAACTTGTGTTCATTGTAACCGGACTTTTAGCGCAAAAATAGGGTACATCAGCCACATACAGGCTAAACACCTAGGCCAATAATCACAAAGTCAAGTCTCTGTAGCCGAAATCGGCTAGGAGGATTATTATTATTAACCTAGGCATCTCATTCCAAAATTCTGGAATTCGCGCCGACACCGTAATGGCTGCTAACTCCGATGTACTTGCAGATGCCATTTTATTCAAGTCCTTTTCTTCCGCGGCCTGTCTATTATTATCACTCTTCGACGTGAGAGCTGCAGGTTTCTCTCTGCTTAAAAACATATCTCGCCCAGTACTGCACGAAAGCCACTATACTTATACAAATATTCACGCAATGTGTCCTCTATTAAATACCTTCCAAGACCGGACGCCAATCAGAAGGGAGTCACCACCGCTTTTGTCCTTTTATAACTGTTCTGTAAATGCTTTTTTAAAGTTCACTTTTCACAGGGGTCACCAATTATTGGGTTTAAGCGTTACCCAATTGTAGGGAATAACTATTCACTATTTGTTAGGTTACTAGTTATCCTCTATCGCTATCCGTCGGGTACTGTCCGGTCACTAGTCTTTGTTTCCTAGTCCAAGATGCAGAGGTAATGCAAGCAACTGATGTGGATTTACTGAAGCACTATTTATTGTCCGTTACATTGCGTGTACCACTCTACTAAGAAGGTTGGTGACGACTGCGGGAAGCGGCGGCTACTCGTGCCCCGTTGGGCAAAAACGCAGACTTGCATAAAACTCAGCCACAGAATATACTACAGTAGCTCTGCCCCCACAGTCATGGTGATGTGTAACGGAAATGCAGATAGATTAAAGCAAGAATTGAATAAAAGTGTACAATGTAAAATGGGTATGAACGTAAAAAAATAGTTAGGTAACAATGTATTACTCTTATGAAAGAGCTCAAAGTTCAATAGGTAGCAACCGTAGACAAAACACTGTGTAAGCATTTCCGTTAAGCAATCATGAATAACAACCATGTAATGTGAGGTACAATGAATGTGTATTTAGGGTTCAGTAGTAATTGGTAATTTTAGATTTAAATTTTTTAGTCGGTAAAAAAATTTTTTTTACGGAAGGGATGACTGTGGGGGCAGGGCTACTGTAGTATATTCTGTGGCTGAGTTTTATGCAAGTCTGCATTTTGGCCCAACGGGGCACGAGTAGCCGCTGCTTCCCGCAGTCGTTACCAACCTTCTAAGTAGAGTGGTTCACGCAATGTAACGGACAATAAATAGTGCTTCAGTAAATCCACATCAGTTGTTTGCATTACCTCTGCATCTTGGACTAGGAAACAAAGACTAGTGACCGGACAATACCCGACGGATAGCGATAGAGGATAACTAGTAACCTAACAAATGGTGAATAGTTATTCCATACAATTGGGTAACGCTCAAACCCAATACAAATCATATTCATTCATAATGTAACTAGGTAACGCACCTACCTATTAAACTGATCGGCATCGTCGCAAAAGCGCCGTCAATTTACGTCAATTTTTTTTTTGGAAATGTATTGATTACTGGATAAATATTCAAGCTGCAAGTATTAAATCATATTTCAAGCTATCTCTAAAGTCAGTTAATACGATTCTGCATTATGTGTTTTGAATTAATGTCGTGGATGCGGTGACATACTGTATATTTTCGAATACTCCCAATAATTCGTTGTATGATTCTAGTAAATGTTGCTCATAATAATGGGCACATTCGTTTTGTTGTAGTCTTAATATAGTTTTTTTTATAGGTAGTAGAATGAACATCCACTGCTAAAGATACACGTCCGTAAATACAGTGCGACCAATCTTATATGGCCTGCACAGCGACTTCCAGTAACATTTATTTAGGAGTGTATATCCATTTAATGGAAGCCGTACTTACTACGCTTCATTATTCAGGGCGTGGCCTCCATTTGAGAACCTTTCTGCTCCAATGGCTACTTTTCGAGTCGCCATAGCTCTCAAAATGTGAAAAATAAATCATCTTTGATGCTGCCATTCGATTCGTAAATAGCTTTACTGCTACGCTGTCGTGGCGTTTGGTACTACGGCGTAGCACCAAGGCTACGAATAATCTACATACGAGTGAATCATGAATTTCAAATCATTGTTATATAACATTGTCACTACGGGCCTCAGAAGAAGGCTCAAGGTCACTATGCGTGCTGTAAAAGGAGCTTTTTGAAGTAAAACTTCTTTACGCACGCTTGACTTCGGGAGTGAGCTGTTGAATGCGTTACGATACGTGCGAACGGAAGTTCGCACAAGAGGGAGATATAAGTTAGTGCAGATAGAAAAAGAGAGAGTCACGTTTCGTATATTACTGTAGGGCAAGAGAGAGAGGAGCGAGCATACATTTTCTTTCTCTCTTTCTCTCATAGCCAGTTGATTTGTCGCATATCTCCTATCCTATATTAGGCTAAATTATACAAACTGCAAAAACAAAACACTCCTTCATGCTGTCCCTTAGAATTCATTTTGCAATAAATAAAAAAAGTATTTACGACGTTTCGTAATTTGAATCTACCAGCTTCAATTTACGAAAAATTTCAGCTATTCCACAACAGATGGCAGGCAGCAGCAGCAGAAAAAGATGGAGCTAAAGAAGTTTTACTTCAGTCGTGTGGTCTAAAGCATACTTGTTTTTTTTGGTATATTATTACAAGATAAAAACAGAAATGAGGATATTCTAGCCAAACCAAAGACACTAGTGTAGCGTAGGACGCCCAACTAAATTAAAAGTCTAAATAAAGGTGGCTAAGAGCTTCTGAGTAAAGGCTGCACAATATCGATCAGTCTGAAAGTTTATGAAAATGGTCTTATTTTAGCAGTGGGTGTCCTATTATGGCTGATATTTTGATGTTGATGATGGTTCTATGCAGTCGATTGCTTTACAATCCCCACTTCAATAATTCTAAGCACGGCGAACCAATCCGTTCCATTCAAATAACTTGAGCTTCTGAATAGCCGAGTCGTTCTCTCGGGAGATGGACAAAGCATCAAGATGCAGGGAACAGCGTGCAATACCCACGTGATTGGGGGTTTAGTTCAGAAGGTCTAAAAATAGTGACCGTCGTATTAAAATCGTTAAGGAAATAATTGTGTCTCATCGTTTAACAACGTCTTAACGCGCCGGCGAACACTGAGCGCAACTTCAATTCGGCCACGTCAAAAACTTCGGCCTGAATATCGCTATCCCTGTTTAGTGACGAAGTTTAGCCACGCAGAGCGACAGTGATAGCAATAGAACGATTCAAAATTTGATTAGATTTTGACCGTGTTCCGTAATACCAAAAGTGATGACTGAAAACTTGTTGTATTTTTCTCATTGTGTTGTTATTCTGTAACTAGACGATATAATATATGTTCCCATGACTAGGATACGTAAGATGTTGTTGTTTTTAATACGAAACAATTAGGTTGAAAACAGGTCTTTTATGACGTAAAAACATGCGGAATGCGATACGCTTCTATTTCATTTTAGGTAAGTATTTTGATCTAATATATGGATGGCAACCTAGATAAATACTATTTAAATTAAAATAATACCTTATTAAGGTAGAAATATGCTCCAATTAGAAATGATCTTGGTAGTACGTTTGTATGGGCAATTGTCCTTCCGGTACCCCCTTAATAATTATGTTCACGACTTTATAGGAATCATAAAAAAGTAATATGTTCTACATTTTTACCTACCTACCTATTTTAAAGAAAGATAATACATTTACTTAGAAAACCTTCGTGATTCATTTCAATCATTATTATAAATACGGGATTTTTCACGTACCGTCTTATTGGTTATTCGACCGACAATGTTTCGGTTCAATTCGTGAACCTTTATTAGAGTGAGTGCGATCCGAATAACGTCTGGCCTCGCACTGCGCGCCGCCGCCCTCTTCGCATGAGTCGACGGGCGCAATGGTGGGGATTGCGTCAACAATGGCCCACAGTATTGACAGGCTGCGTTATCATCATTATCATCACTGTTCTCTTCAGTAGTTCTCGGTGCAGGCACACACACAACACTAACTATGTCTTACCAGGTTCACTAATTCCTCTGTCACTTGCATCATGAAGGCATGGCCTCCAGACTGGAGGTAGAATCCATCCTCTATCTCTGTTAAAGTTTTGCACACGACTTATTTCTATCGCCTCTCGGATCTTGCGAGGAACAAAGAACTTCTCTCTCGCTAAGACCCGCGCCTTGTCAAAACGTATGTAGTGCGTCGAATTAGAATCTAAGGCATGTTCCGCCACTGCAGAACTGTTGAAGTCGACATTCTTCATTGCACGTATGTTTTCAGTCAACCTTATAAATATGTTTCGTATAAAAATATACATTTATTTGACACACAAGCAGGACAGACCATTCAGAACAAACATACCTACTAACATTAAAATTATAATGAATTAAAAAGAAAAATTATAAAAAAAGTACAGACAAAACACAACATAAAATTGAGTACATAGGTAGGACAGTACCTAGATGTTCTTCCGTGCTGTGTGAGCCAAACAGGCCTTCTCTCAGCGTCTAGCTGCCAAACATCCAAAGACGATATTTTGTACTACTGGTGAACAAAGGTCTTTCCTAAATCTTTCAAACTGTTCCTGTGGTATGTGCCACTATTCCCTTTCAGTGACTGAATTCCAAATAGTCTCGCCAACGGCTTTCTTCTGTCTTGGCCAACTCCGAGCGCATCCTTCTCAGGCTACCAGGTAGCGGTTAGCTTAGCTTACCTCTCGGGATGCATTTTACGACTCTCAACTATATCAGTTAAATCTAAAAGAGATCGGCAAACGTCTAAGAACGTTTGACCTAGACATATTTAATGAGACATCACTCACTTTTGTAACCGTATTCAAAAAAAGAGGTCTTTAATTTGTTGGTTTATTTATTCATGTTCAGCGATTATTTTGTACACACGGCTACACATCAAGCTATAAATTTCCAGTATAAACTGACCTCGCATTGTGTAGGCTTTTCGTAGAATAAGAGGTCAGCTTATACTGGAAATGCATAGCTTGATGTGCAGCCGTGTGTACCATGTGGTCCTTTTTATTTTTGTTAAAAAGTTACTTGTAAAACTATTGTTCGTTATTACCTATCTCAAATCTAAAATAGTATTAGTCATCCTTAGAAAATCTTTTACAACAAAGTATTGTTAGAACCATTATTATAAATACGGGATTTATCACGTACCGTCTTATCGGTGTTTCGACCGACAATGTTTTGGTTCAACTCGTGAACCTTCATCAGGGTGAGTGCGATCCGCTCCGAATAACGTCTCGCCTAGCACTGCGCGTCGCATCCCGCAGCCCTCTGCGCGCGAGTAGACGAGCGCGGTGGTGGGGATTGTGTCACCGACGATGGCCCAACGTGTTAACAGGCTGCGTCATCATCATTATCATCACTGCTGCTCTCTTCAGTAGATCTCGGTACAGGTATTAAATAAATAAATATTGCTGGACATTTCACACAACGTTATCTAGCCCCAAACTAAGCAGAGCTCGTACTATGGGAACCAGATAACTGATAGAATACTTATATACATTTTTTTGTAAATACATACATTTAACATACTCGGTGTCCTTTAAATCACTGTTTTCCCAGAACAAACGTTGCTCAGACCCTGGTCTTATAGCTGTTTATAGCATCAAATAAGGGAATAGAAAAATAAATTTTAGACCTTCTCAACTATGTCAAACTTTGTTCATAAACTAACTGTGACATAAAGTTCATGGGTACGCTAGCCGTAGCGTATTACCAACTCCTTAGGTACCTAGTAGCTACCGGTCAGCGCGCTGACTATGTTGTAGAGCGTAACGTTAAAATAGACGTTTTTAGTTCGCAACTTTTTATACTTTTCAAAGACCGATTTCGTTTTGTTTTTTAATTTGATGTTATAAACTGTTAGCAGACCATGGTCTGAATAGCATTTGTTCTGGGAAAACAGTGATTTAAAGGACACCGTGTATAGAGAAACAACCACACCCGGTACAAATATCTGTAGATCATGCAAACATTTGTTCCGCGGCGGGAATCGACCCCGCTACATTCTGCGTCTCAGCCGGCTATTCGCCCACTGCACCACACTATTGTTATAGCGTAGCCATACGTTTCGTTTTACGTTAATCTAGTCGCTTTTTTAGTCGCAAACAAACTTAATGTTTAAAATCTTATTTAAGTGCAATACGTTGTATATAATATAATATATCTTACAATTTACATTATTTAAAAAGATATTCATTAACGATTATATATATTACTTGTTTGCAGTTTCACCAATCTTCTTCCTACATCATTGAAATATGGTTTCAGATATTGAACTTCCTTAAGATGTAAGCCTGCACTGTTTTCCTGCTTTATCTCTAAGTTCTCACAATGGTAAAACCTCACTTGTATAACTACTTTTAAGCAAACGTGAAGCGAAAAAGAAAAGCAAGAACATTTTTTTCGATTATGAATAACCCAGTTTCTCGAAATCAAAGCCAGTAGGTACTTGTTATTAGTACGCGGTCCCAGTTGAAACAATATAGTTTTGCTCATGGAAGCAATTACTTTATTTTGTTTGAAGTTTTTCACGTTAACCATTATATTTATTGCTTATGTAGCTTTTTAAAAGGTTTTAGTTATATACAAAATAAACTGTATTAAAACTAACAATGCTTGTAACAGCGTATTCATTATAACCTTTTATGAGCAGTATATTGCAGGACATTTAAGTAAATTTAAAAAATAGTTCTGTACGTTTTCTGCTTTAAATTTATTTATTGCTTTAAATTTATTAATATTTTATTTATTTATTTTTGCCTAAGTAATGTTTGTTGGTATTTATTTTGCAGTTCGTGTATTTTATGTATTGTTAATTTATTGAGTATCTTCTCGTGTTAATTTGTCTACATGTTACTTATATTTTATTCTATTTGTATTGTCTTTTCAAATGATCGTGTCGTCACCTAGGCCCTGTCAGAAAACCAGCGCTGCATCGTATTATGAAACAGCTTATGCTGAGACAGGGACCATTTTGTCCCCACGCAACACTAGTATTGTCTTTCTAAATAAAATAAAATTCTTACTAATGTCGATTCCTCCTAAAATATTGGATCAAACACGCTAAACTAGTACAATTCTTCAATGAGATTTTACTATTTGATATATAGCAGATAGAAATACATTTATTTGTATCATCATCATCATCATGTCAGCCTGACGTCCACTGCTAAACATAGGCCTCTCCCATGGATTATTAGAGCGCCCGATCTGTGCGATCCAAGGCTCCCTACACCTTTTATCAGATTATCTTTCCATGAAGTTATATCATGAAATAATTGGTCAAGCGCGTGTCAAACCACACACAGTGAAGGGTTGCGTGGTCAGTACGGCTATATCTTAGTCATTTTAATTTATAAAAATAATTTTCCAGTTAATTTTGGTCATTTTGTATTTTTTTTCCTAACCTATCTCGTCTCACTGCGGGGCAAAGGTCTCCCCCAAGTCCCCCCAAGCATCCCTATCTGTTGCTATCTCCCACCATCCTCTTTGGAAGGTGTCGAAATCGTCCCGCCAACGCTTTCTCGGTAGACCCCAACGTCGCCTTCCGTCCTCAGGCGTCCATGGTGTTGCAATATGGGCCCATTTCACGGAGTGCATTCGGGCAACGTGGCGCGCCCAGTCCCATTTAAGTCCAGCCGATCTCTTCCCTACATCTGCAATGCCGGTAAGTGAGCGCAGCATGGTGTTACGCACTCGGTCGATACATCTAAAGCCGAGAATGCTGCGCTCCATTGCCCTTTGATAATTGTATTAAATTATTTATTTACAAACCCAACTACAGACATAAGTTGGTCGGCTTCTGCTCATATCTTTGTTAAATCTACTCAGCTTTGATATTTAATCTAACAACTACGGAATTTAGGCTACTATTATGGATACGTCAATAGCGGTTTGGCGAAACTATATGGGTTCTTAATTCGACTACAGAACCCTAGTTCCGTAGTTGAACTAGGACAAGTAAAAATAAAGTAATAAGCGTCTTCAGCACGACTTTATTAAGTTCCACGATGGACATCCTCTGGTCTCATACTCAGTACTGAGACCCATGGAGATATCTTTCTAAGGGATAGTCAAATCCAATGATTACGTTTGATAAATTCCCACATTTTGCATCATCATATCAGCCAAGGGATAGCAACTGCTGCACATAGACTACCCCCATAAATTTTGAGAGCAACAGATCTTGTGCGGCCTGCACCCAACGAATCCCAGCAACCTTTATTAAGTCATCTTTCCATCTAGTGGGGCCGTCCTACGCTGCGCTTTCCAGTGCGTGCCCTCCACTTGACCAGTCACCGGCATAGCACAAAGGATTAGCAACCTTAAGTGGCAGTGGGCAGGGCAAATAGCTCAAAGAACGGACGGCCATGAGCTTGTCCAGAAAGGGCAAATTCGCCGCGTTTCTCTCGCGCGTATTACGCGCGACCGTCGCGTCCAGAAGGAGCGTACCAACGCGCGAGCATTTGGGGACGGATAAACAATTCAGTATTAAAATTTTTGAGCTCCATTTCTCTTGATACGTGCACTCGCTAAGAAGTTCGCGCGTAGTCTGAACGCAACAAGGCGTCTCTAGTATCTAGACTTGCACGTAACACGCGAGTCGAGTCTGGCGAAGTACACGCGATTTACGTGCGTATTTTAAATTCGCGCGATGCTTGTGGGCGCAGTGTACTGGCGCCAAGTACCTCGCCAATGCGCGTAATTCGCCTGTTCTGGACAAGGTCTTAGGACAGAAAGATTATCAAGTGGAGTTATTTTGCAAATTAGGATTCTATAGGTTGCAAACCCATCGCCGCATATAAGAATACTTTAACTACACATGCCTCAAGAATATTTTTAATTTATCAATTCCATTTCATTGTAAAAATTTAACTGATACCCACTAATGTAGTATTA
Organism: Philereme vetulata; assembly: GCA_918857605.2. NCBI lineage: Eukaryota > Metazoa > Arthropoda > Insecta > Lepidoptera > Geometridae > Philereme > Philereme vetulata. The sequence goes on from OU975436.1 coordinate 7,479,746, forward strand.
GTTCGTATCAACATTTGAAACTATCATGGTTATGAACACTATTTATACTAAAAACGGGATATTTACCATGATTTGTGAGTATTTGAGTATCCCGATATTTCCGATCCGATATCCCGATCATGGTAAATATCCCGTTTTTAGTATAAATAGTTCGTATTAGCTCATTTTACTAATAACCAAGATGCGATTCAAACAAGATGACCACAGACAAGAGAGGCCTCTTCGAACATAAGTCAATCTATATCTATATATACCTAGGTATAAAAGAAAGTCGTGTTAGTTACACTATTTATAACTCAAGAACGGTTGAACGGATTTGGCTGAATATTGGTGGGGAGGTAGCTTAAAACCAGAAAACGGACATAAGATACTTTTTATTCCGTTCGACCGCGTTATCGTGTGACGTAACATAAAACGTCAAAAAGAATACAAGTCACTATAAAAAATATCGGAAAAATTCACGCAAAAAGAAATTACGAAGAAAATTCATTTTCTCATACATAATGATGGCCCGGGACATCAATTGACAATTCTACCAGGGTGACGTATATTGACAGCCCGCGTTATATGCATGTCAAGGCGGTACGACGTTTGGCGGGTCAACTAGTACAACATAAACTAAGAGAAAGAAAAGAAAGAAAGAAAGAAAAGTATTTATTCAGACCACCACAAATGGACACAGAAACAAATGACACAAAAAATATAATATAACCTAAAAATGTTAAATGTGGTGGCAAAAGGGTCCTCAGCTCAGCATTTGCTACAGCATGTTGCCATACTGCAGCGCTGGTATTCTGCTGAGGCCAGTGTTGACCTCACGGACACACAGACATTTATGCAACTATAAGATTTAAAACATTTGCATTACAATTTTCCAACATTATATCTAGCACCAACAATACAGATCACTAACTCAAAAAGTCATACAAACCATGACTGACAATTTATTATTAATTCGTACCAAGCAATAAACAGAGTGACGACAGAAGACAGTGTGAGAGACACTACTATGGCTACCATGGTTGGCTGATTTGACTACTATGGCTACCATGGTTGGCTGATTTGACTACTATGGCTACCATGGTTGGCTGATTTGACTACTATGGCTACCATGGTTGGCTGATTTGACTACTATGGCTACCATGGTTGGCTGATTTGAAGGGCAAAAACATGGACTTTTAACTTTAACCTAAACACGTTAACATTGTTTATATTTCTTAAAGGTGGTGAAATAGTGTTCCAACACCTGGTAGCGGCATAGCGGAAACTGCCATGGATGGCTGCAGAACCATGTAATGGTGTTGCCAGTAGAAGTTAAGAAGCAGCTCTTGTGTCATACTTTTTCCCGTCTCGAAACCACCCCAGTTTGTTGAATAGATACTCAGGTTTTTGAATTTGAATAACACCAAAAAGAAGAATATCAAAATAAAGATATCTCAATAAGAGCTTCCAACCCCTTGTAAAAACAATAAAAATATTTTGTTCGTTTTAATTTTGAGGTAGTCTCAGGTTTTTGTTTGTAGCGAGTACCTATTATTAGTTTTCACAATAATCTAAATCCTAGGTCCAAACGATTGAAATCAATGTTTATCATTTCGTATTTTTCTAATTTTATATTCCTTAATAATATTCCTCTCCACCCAAATGATGTCTAGAAGGGATCGCTTTTTTAGTGATAAAACACCCATTGTACTCAGGCTCCACTGTTTGTCCGTCTGTCACCAGGCTGTATCTCATGAACCGTGATAGTTAGACAGTAGAAATATTCAGACATGATATATTTCTGTTGCCGCTATAGAAATACTAAAAACAGAACAAAATAAATATTTAAGAGGGTCTCCCATACAACAAACGTGATTTTTGCTCGTTTTAGCTCTATATTGATAACGGCAACAGGTAGACTATTCACAGGTAGATATTAGGTGAATATTCACTTTAAAAATAAATAATTATTTTAAAATAAAACAAATATTTATGGGGGCCTCCCTTACAAGAAACGTTTTTTTGCCGTTTTTATAGATCTTTCTCTTGGCCGGGTTTATTTTGTTTCTTATTTTCTTGTGTCTAGCGTGAAAGGTGTAACAAATAATTTCATTCATTAATTAATTCATTTCTTACAAAATGCGTTATATTACTATTTGAATGTTTATTAAAATATTTAATATTTTATTAAAAGAAATACATTAATACTATCCCTGATTTTTCTAGTGCAACTTTCCTTCCCCTAATCGTTTCATAGGAAGTTTCATAATCTAAATTAAAACTATCGCGCCATCAAGATCCGCAGTGCATCCAACATCTGGACCTCATTTTGCGGTTACAAATATCTAAAGTATCACTTTTTATCTGAGCACCAAAAAAACAAAGTCGAGGCCTGAAGCTAATATTGCTTCCAGGCTTTATAAAACTTCCATTCTATCCACACAGCTGTTGCAACGACAGTGCTCTTTTCTTCGATACCACAGTTTATATAAAAGTACTCTTTGATACAGACATTCTGTGCATCTCACGCCTTTGTTCCTTTATTTGTGGGCTGGCGGAAATTAAATCGGGGGCAACTTAACGTATCATTCGAGCCAAATCTTTGGGCTAAGTATTTGCTCAAAGAATACCTAGTAGGAGTTTTTTATCATTATCATCATCATAACTACTTATATTGACAGCCCGCGTTATACCTATGCATGTCAAGCCGATACGAAATTCGGCGGGTCCACTAGTATGAAATTAATACGTTAACTAAATCCTATCTGCTGAAACTTACTTTTATATTTTTTGAAGAACCTATTTGTGATGGGAAAATAAACGTTTTGTTAATTTATATTAATATACTTAAATAAAAGAGCAACCTAAAAACCGAATTATCTAGGGACTCCTCCTCAGTTTTAGTTAAGTCATTAGTTTTAACAATATGCTTTTGTGCTCAAAATATAAAAGAAGAATGTTCGTGGCTGTATTATCAGTATTAGGAGACCCCAAAGTTTTCAAATTTTTTTATCAAACCAAAGTATCGTAAAAGTCTTCTACCTTAATGAGAATTGATACTGAATTTGGTCAGAGTCTTAAACAAATTACAAAACTCATCTGAACTTTTATGCTCTCCCAAAAATAGCAAGTGCCATCCAATAACGAGTTTGCAATGTTCAATAAACAAATCGTACAATCACGGGAAAGTTTGGCAGTAAATCAACCAGTAGGGTTGCTTGTGCCATTACAAAATTAGGTCGCTCTGAACGATTCACAAGCCAAGTATAAATTTTCTGAATTATTTCACAATTTGCCGTCGTACAGCTGCTTTGGTTGCCGTTTTTTCAGCACTCTACCCATTTTGCGGAAAGTTTCGTTTGTGAATTATGGAATGACTGTATAGGGTGCCTTGCCTGGTTTTGAAATCTAATAATCTTCAGCAAAATGGAACGTGAGCTGATAAATATTGCCTTGATTATTGCCCGGAACAATACAGTCTGATGTTGCTGAGAATAATTTGTTAAAAAAAGTCACAAAATATGACATCCCATATAATGCAATTATTGTTTAATATTTCAGACTAACTTGTCAACAATGGAACAGCAAATCTGAGCCAGCACCTGTGGTTTGGATAAAACTTGCAGAGTTGGAATATTGTGTAGCATATTTGCAGAGCTAAAGGTGTAAACTGTGCATACAATGAATCTTCTAGAAAAGATTTTTGATATTGTGCTTGATTTCTGAAGCTCAAAATTTGAGAATGCTCTTGAATTTTTATCGTTATTGTTACTAGTTTTTATAAACAATATAATTGCTATCAGAGATACTGATATTAAAAAGGAGAACATTTATAAATTATTGTGAAGTGTTACAAACTTAAATGATTACAACAAGGCTTCAAACTTTTGCGACCATTTATTTAATTTAAATTTACTAAATTATACAGCGATTTTACGAACTTTGTTTGTTCTAGTTAATTGTTTAGCATATTTGTATAATTGAACCATATTTTGTATAAGTAAATTAAGTCGCAAATCGTATCTTTTTTGGGGTTGACAGTTGGAATTAAAATAATATTATATACATCGTATTTAAATGTTTTCTTAATGTTTGAAATAAAATATGATCTAGCCTATTTCCCTACTGGCATTTTTTAAAATTCTCCATATTTCAGACACGATTATCCAATATCTATTTAAAATATTGCTTTGAGAGTTTGTTGTATTGGACGAGTTTACAAAATTATAGTCACACTTACGCTAGTGGCTTCGTACACGTTGTTTGTCACCAAAAATTAGCTTATGTTAGAATCCAGGTCATAATCTATCAACACCAAATTTCATCGAAATCGGTTCAGCCATTACAACGTGATTGAGTAACAAATAAATAAACAAACAGCCAAACTTTCAAATTAATAATATTAATGTGGTTTTCTATTTTAGTAAATTTTATATACTATGTAGGTACGTGTTTTGTTATGTACGGCAAGAGTACCTACAAAAATACAAGAATGTTTTATTAAAAATAATATTTTACACGTCATTTGTCAAATTTCATAAATTATAATTAATGAATTATTAATACATATTTATGATTCGTCTTGTGAAACATTGCTACACACATCAAAAAAGTATTTGACGTTTCAAAGTAATCCTTGTGATTTTAATGAATTTTGACGATTTGAAGACATTGACTTTTTTTTTACTTTAAAGCAACACATAACTGTTTTAGTATTATATTTTTTACTTCGTTTTAAACTTTCATGGAATATCAAACCTAACTATAAATAGTCAACCTCTTTGATAAATAAATACTGGCAGTTTTTTTCAGTAAATTATGTTTTTAAACAATAAAAACATTCCTTTGTCCATTTCAACGGCATTTCATAGATGCGGTTTTATTTCTTAATTGGCGAAAAAAATTAGTAACCGCAGTAATCATTAGTTGTGTATCGCTAATAATAGTCCACCAATTTTTACTGTGTAATGCAGCGTCATCATCTTACCACGGAAGAGATACAAGGAGCTGTAGGGATGCCAGAAATTGAAAACAGTCAAGCCTATGTTGCCCGGCATTTTGATGTTCATCGACGAGTAATTTGCTGAATCTGGAGGCGTTATTTTGACACAAGTGATCTGTCTGAACAGCACCCAGGCTGAGGGCGAAGTACCACTCATCGTCAAGACCGATACATCCAGGTTATATGTAGACGTGAACCAAAACTGACTGCCCAAGAGATCGCATCAAGGCTCCAGAATGCTGATGGTCCCGCTGTTTGTTCCCAAACTGTGCGAAACAGATTGCGAGAGTATGGTCTACGTGCACGTTGTCCTATCAGATGCCCACAGAGCCGTCACGGAAATCGAGCTCATCATATTCGATGGTGCAGACCACGCGTGCTATGGCCAAAAGAACGATGGGACCAAAATTTTGTTCTGCGACGAATCTCGATTCGGGTTCAAACCTGATACTAGAAGAATGAGCGTATATCGTCGCCCAGGAAACGCTGAGCGTCTAAGATATGTCCAGGGAGTCCACCCATACATTGGTTCGACAGTAATGGTTTGGGCTGGAATAGCTAAACACCGCAAAACCGATCTCGTTTTTATAAATGGCGACCTGAATGCTGAACATTGTGTGGAACATGTGCTAGCTCTCTATGTGCGTCCGTTTTCACAAACATTGGGACCTGAGTTTACATTGATGCACGACGTCTGCACATAGCGAGACGGACTCAAGAATGACTGCAGGGCAAAAAATATACGCGTTTTGCCATGGCCAGCTCAATTGCCTGACTTGAATCCCATTGACAGTCTTGTACAGTTCGGGTTTCACATTAAATGAAAACACGGGTATTCCCGTGTTTTACACGCCCTATAGAGCTAATGGCTAGTATTGTTGTGAAATAGGTTTTTTCAAATATAACAATAGAAACAACCTCAATATCTAGTCCTTAAATGAGATTATAATATCCTGTATAAAATGGGTTAACAAATCATATTAATTCATCATGTAAATAGGTACTCGTTAAACTGACTAAGCATCGTCGCAGAGGCGCTGCCGATTTACGTTAAAAATTGTTTATTGTAAATATATCGATTACTGAATAAATAATCAAGCTACCGGTATTCTTCTTCTTTTAAATCATAACGATCTTGACAGAGCATGTTGTATTATCATTTTTTGGGGCAGATGTCACACGCCTCACGATACCGGTATTATACCCTCTTCTAAAATCAGTTAATACGATTCCGGATGTGTGTTTAAAATTAATTCTTAACCACGTAGGTGCGATCTTAAAACTATTATATTGTTTTGCATAGTAACCGCACAAACATGCCCCTCTCTGTATCTTCCTAGATTTTAGGTGAGCGGACATGCGGTGCGCCTCTAACTGGTAAATATTGACCTTAAAACGTATTGTCAGTATTTGTGCATGCCGTTAAAATTTTTATTTTTTTTACTATTATATGCCATTTTCTTGTGATTTTATAAAGAATAATGTCTAACTTTTAAGTCATATCAGTTTTGTGATAATTATAGACTGATAAGTTATTTTGTTAAGCCGTTAGAAGCAAGGCTGTTTTTGTTTTAGTTGATTTTTTGTAGTTTTTGATTTTTATGTTTAAAATATATACCTTAAATACTTACGACACTTTTATTTTCATGTCAAAAAACCGAAAACCCGTAAATAAACTGGGTACTAACTAAAACATAGATAATATTGATACACTAGCTAGTTATAAGTATTTAAAAAAAACTCACGTCTGATGGACGTCAGTTTTAATGTAAGTAAATGCACGTCAGTGGTTAAGGGTTCATGTCGTACATAACAAAACAAGTTGTAGATAGACTACCTTCATGGAGCAGTGGGCGTATAGCCGGCTGAGACGCAGGAGGTGGCGGGTTCGATTCCCGCCGCGGAACAAATGTTTGCATGATCTACAAATATTTGTTCCGGGTTGGATGTTTTTCTATATAAGTATTACAAGTACGTATTTACAAAACAAAAGTTGTAGGTATAAGTATTCTATCAGTTATCTGGTTCCCATAGTACAAGCTCTGCTTAGTTTGGGGCTAGATAGCGCTGTGTGAAATGTCTACCAATATGTATGTATATGTATGTTTGTATAGGGAATAGAAAAATCATATACATATATGGTACACACAAAATTACACATAAAATATTTTAGAAACAGTAGGTACAAATGAATTTATTTAGACAGTTCGACACATATGTCTGCGTACTAGATGGCACTACTATAATAGCATACAGTCATGCGAAATTTATTTCTAAAGGCACATTCATATTAAAAGAGTTTCAAAATGTTTTTATTTATATAACAAGCTTTAAAACTATAATTGGCATTCGTATTCAAACCGTCGGTCGGAGTTACGAAGTTATGACGACCAATAACGCCCGTCATATTGACTATGAGCACGGGGAAAGTTTTAACTAGATCAGAATTACAGCTATAGTTCGATTACTTTCATTGGGAAAAAAATTGAGGTGAAAACCTCTTTAAGCGCACCAAACGCACATTTTTCTGGGCAGTGGGAACGAAACTGATCTCTCACACTCGGTGACGCTTATTCGGGTAATCTCGGTTCCAAACGACTTCAGCCAAGCGAGGTTCCATGAACTCTTTGTGATGAATGTGTAGTCAGATATTCTTATACGTCTGAATAAGTTATCACTGTAACTGTGTGGTCATAAGCACACACATTTTTTCATATAGTAACACACAACAAATGATGATGAGTATGTCGACATCGATCTGTTAGACCACACCATTGCTTACCATCAGGTAAGATTCTAATCAAACGAAGAACTATCCAGTTTAAAATATATTATTGTAGCTCAATATCAGGATCCGTAGGAAAGAAGAACGCCGAATACGTAATTCCTTTTTTTTAATTCATGTAAAAGCTTACAATGTTTCTTGTTAGAAAGCCCCCAAGAGAATGTGAATCCAAAGGTTTCAGTATAAAATCGCCCGACGCGAAGACCTCACCGATTGGCTTACGCCATTTTGCGTTGACCAATCGCTGAGTCTGCTGACAACATTTTAAAAATAGTTGCCAGCTTTAAAAGAATATCAAATAAAAAAATATTTAATCAAAATAGCATCTATATAACTTTACAGATGTATGGACCCTAACATTAAATAAGTATATAGAGTATCTTTAACAGCTGTCTTCAATAGAGGTTTTGTTCTAAAAGTCCTGTTAAGATTATTAATGCTTATGAACTCTTTCATAGTTTTATAAGTTACACTAAAATTATAAAAACAATATACCATTATCGTATTTAAAGTTTGTCTAAGCTGCCTGAGTCTGTTGTTCCTGATATCTTCAACCTAATGGTCTTCAAGTAGCTAGTGAACAGGTTTCTTTTAGCTAAGCGTGTTCCACAGTAGACCGTATCATCACTTATCATGAGGCGATGGTAAATGCGAGTATAAAATTTAAAATAAAGCTAAATATAACCTTATACGCGACAACACATTTTTTGTTCACAGTTCAATTTTGTGTAACTTAGTAAAAGGGCAAGCCGTGACCCAAAAATCGATGATATTGATATCGTGAAGTCCTTAATGGGCCTGTTTAAATTACGGCCGAACCCTCTCGTAGATTGTGTGAACGTCCAATTCCCAGTGAACTTCCTAATCTTTCTAATATTTAAAAATCTCGTGTCACGGTTTTAGTGGTCGCACTCCTCCGAAACGGGTATACCATGTTTTTTTTGTAAACTTAAGAATAGACGAATAGGTCGCAATGTATTTTTTATCCTCCTACCCCTACCCCCCATTTTATAATCACGATTTAGTATATTTGTATGAGCAATATCCATATAATTTAACCGTCGTTCTTAACACGTGAAGTCATTTACATGAAGTGTCGCGTCACTTTGACAAGAGTGTTTTATATAGTTTTTATCCCGAAGTTCCCACGGGAACGGGAAGTTTCAAGCGTGCGAAGCCATGGGCGGGTCAGCTAATTAAGGACTAGCTAGTAAAGGTAGTTTGCGTAGGTACTTACATACGTATATATACACGACGTAGGTATTAAAACCACGGGCTACACTGGTAGAAATATTAGCCTCGATGTATTGTTCCGGTTATTGACCACATACAGCGGATACAAAAGACAAATATGCGAGATGTTAAAGAAATCGAGGGTGTACGCCAAAATATCATAAGTGTAATTAATCGCTTGCATAACAATGCACATTTTTGACAAAGATGATTCTTGCTCATATTCATTCAGATATTTGTTCCGGGTCTGGTTGTTTTTCTAGTATGTATTTACAAAAAAAAACCGGCCTTGTGCGATTCGGACTCGCGCACGAAGGGTTCCGTACCATTATCTATAAAAACGAGCAAAAAAATCATATTTGTTGTATGGGAGCCCCCTTAAATTTTTTTTCCTAACCTATCACGTCCCACTGCTGGGCAAAGGTCTCCCCCAAGTCTCTCCAAGCATCCCTATCTGTCGCTAACAATTTTTTTTTCTGTTTTTAGTATTTGTTGTTATAGCAGAACAGAAATACATGATTTGTGAAAATGTCAACTGTCTAACTATCACGGTTCATGAGATACAGCCTGGTGACAGACGGACGGACAGACAGACAGCGGAGTCATAGTAATAGGGTCTGTTTTACCCTTTGAGTACGGAACCCTAAAAATGTAATTATCTAAGTATTGTATCAGTTATCTGGTTTCCATGGTACAAACTCTGCTTAGTTTGGGGTGTGTTAAATTTCCAACAATATTTATTTATACATTACGTAATGGCAAGTTGGTACTAGTTCCTCAATGGGTGAACAGACGAAGAGTCTGTACTGTCTTTTACAGGTTTTATGATAAAGTAAGCTTAATTATTTATTCATTTATTTTATACCACTAAGTTAGCAAACAAGCATACGGCCCACCTGATGGTAAGCAGTTACCGTAGCCTATGGACGTTTGTAAAACCAAAGATATTACTCACGCGTTGCCGACCCTTTAAAATTTTCAAAACGCCCTTTTTGAAGAACACTATACTGTAGTCCCTAGAGAAAACCTCGGTAGGGAGACCATTCCACAAGCAAAGTGTTCACGGTAGGAAATTCCTCTGGAACCTCACGGTACACGACCAGATCGTCTGGTAGCTAGAAAAACATAACTCATTCTGTATACCTCCTGTCGTCACAACTTTATCTAATAATAACTTATCCAGCATATACAGTCATACACAGTATTTTTTCAATAAAATATGTGTATTTCTTTAATTCGTATTGTTAATTTTTGAACTATGGTTATAGAAAAAAAACGATGAAATGTACAAAAGGCTCAATTTTATGGAAAATATAATAAAAATAAAACGTATATTTTCGGAGATATTTAATTTATCCAATATATGTGTTTTCAATTTCAAGATTCCATTTCTCATTTTAAACAAAATTGTGTATTGACGACCTTCGCGCAGTAGGTGAACAGCCGGCTGAGACGCAGGAGGTAGTGGGTTCGATTCCCGCCGCGGAACAAATGTTTGCATGATCTACAGATATTTGTTCCGGGTCTGGTTGTTATTCTATATATTATAGGTAAGCATTTACAAAAAAAAAGTATATAAGTATTACATCAGTTATCTGGTTCTAATAGTAAAAGCTCTGCTTAGTTTGGGGCTAGATAGCGCTGTGTGAAATGTTCAGCAATATTTTTTCATATTTATTTATTTATTTGTACTAAAAACGGAATATTTATGAGTTTGTGAATTTTTATTATATCAAATCAAATCAAAAACCTTTATGAGTTCACTTATTGTGAACAACACCAATACTACAACAGAACAAACACACACAGGAAACATGACAACAAGAACAAAGAAACAATAACTAAAAGATTAAAATTAAATATAAATGCAAAATATTGCAGTGTGTGTGTCTCATTGTACTCACTAGTGTTGTATTTAGTATCCACAACTGCTCAAAAACTCACAAATCACGGTTAACATTTCGTTTTTAGTACAAATAGTGTGCATAACCATGACAGATGCAAAAGTTAAGCTCATGCATGACAATCATCGGTCTAAAGTCGATGAAAGTTTTTTTTTAATCACTACATAGTATAAAATAAAGTTAACAACAATTTGTTTTATACTATCCCTATGTATCCTTAGATTTATGAAACTACGCAACAGATTTTGATGCGGTTTTTTTAAATAGATAGAGTGATTCAAGAGAAAGGTTTCTACGAGTATGTATAATACATACATAATATAGTAGATGAACACTGATAGTTTTAGATGTTTCTAATGTGATGTCGTAAATACTCTTAATACTCTTTCAATTAAATACTCTTTCAAGAGTAACTTCTAAAGAAAACATGTTTGTATTGTCGAATGTCAAAAATGCTAAAACATTGTATACGAGGGATGCCTTTTAAGTTTTGTCGTTTGAAGAAAAAAACACAACTAGAATCTTATAGTACTTTTTATTGTTTTTCAAAGTATTCACTACGTAGCTTAATACACTTTTCCATTCGCTCAAACCAGTTATTATAACATTTATTCCACTCTAAAGTGGGGGTGTTCAAAATGGCTGACTTGAATGCGTCGACTGCTTCTTCACCGGACTGGAACCTTTGACCACGAAGACTTTTCTTAATTTTAGGAAATGTAAAGAAATTGTCAGGGCTTAGGGCTATGAAGGATAGTCAAGAATTTCTACTTTTTCCTGCTTCAAACACTCAATCGATTGACGAGCGATGTGTGAGCTTGCGTTGTCGTGGTGCAGGATGATGCGTCGCTTTGAGTTAGATTTTCGAAGTTCGGCGATGACTTGTGGGAAACAAACTGTGGTATTCCACTCTGCGTTAACCATTCTACGATCTTCAAGTGCAATAGTCGCAACATGACCGGTTTTTCCAACGAACGTGGCCACCATCATCTTTGAAGTGCTTCGAGAACGAACAACTTTAGTCGGCTTTGGCTCGTCTTGAAAGACCCAGATTGTAGATTGTTGTTTGGAATCAGGATCGTAGGCATGGATCCAAGATTCGTCACCACTGATGATGTCGTAGATGTGATTTGACTCTCCTCGGTTGCACCTTTGCAGAGTTTTCTTACACCATCTGACGCGGGCCGCCTTGTGATCGTCGGAAAGCAGATGCGGTATCCAACGGCAAACTAGCTTTCTCACACCAAGCGCTTCATGCAAGATCTTCTAAATGATTGTCCCTGAGATGCCTAATAGAGCCTCTATCTCTCGATACATGACAATTTTCGAGAATTAGTTGTCTCACAGCAATGATTTTATCTTAAGTGAAGGCGGATTTTGGCGACCTTCGCGAGATTTCTCACTCACACTAGTATGTCCACGCTGGAATGCTAAATACCAGCGTTCGACAGTCCGCAAACATGGGGCTTCATCACTGAACACAGATGTTAGCTCTTCAAAACACTGAAGCCGTGTCAGGCCTCTTCTAATGTTGTAGAAAATTATTGCACGAACATTTTCCGTAGAAAGATTCATTTTCGTACGTGACCTGACTGATTCCAATCGAGGCTGTGACTAAACAATAGCATTAATCCTATTACTTTCAACTATTTTGAGATTCAAAATTTAAACACATTCTAATATAGAACAGTTCCAAATTCAAAATTGCCGGGAAATATGGAAACGACAGAACTTAAAAGGCATGCCAGGTATAAAAACATTCTGTAGTATATTTAGTATCAGCATTGCACCCGTGCGAAGCCGGGGCGGGTCGCTTCTAATATCGTAATCCGAAATAAGATAAAAGCATTTAGGCTTTTTCTCTATTGCCTTTAGCTCTATCTATCTAAACTAGCTAGAAAAACATAACTCATTCTGTACACCCTCCTGTCCTCTCAACTTTATGGATTAATAACTTAGGAAAACACGACGTTACTTTCATATTTAGTATTTTACTGAATGCAATGGAAAATATTACGACATACACAAGCCTTTATACCGAAAAGATTATGATGAAACAGTCCACTAATAAATCCGGCCGATCCAATTAAAATTATTTATAGACTGGCAATTATTAACAACCAACCATTTATTTGCGAGTCCACGCTGATCTGAATTTAATAGGGGATTATAATTCACAGCTACTAGTAATAGCACACCTTGCATTTAACAACTATTTATATTACATTACTAAATATAAAATAAATAAATAAATAAATATGGCTGGACATTTCACACAGCGCTATCTAGCCCCAAACTAAGAAGAGCTTGTACTATGGGTACCAGATAACTGATAGAATACTTATATACTTTTTTTTTTGTACACGGAACAAATATATGTAGATCATACAAACATTTGTTCCGCGGCGGGAATCGAACCCGCTACCTCCTGCGTCTCAGCCGGCTATTCGCCCACTGCACCACGGAGGACGTCAAACTGGTATTTTAAGTCATGTTTTGGTATTTTCCGTACCCAAAGGGTAGTTCAGTTCAGTTCTTGCTTGTGGCTACTGTGACTAGGGAGTGTCACAATTCCGCCAATGTCAATGTCACGATATTTTCATACACTTAATAGAGATAGTGTAGGTCGAGAATATGACCGGTATACTGAATTTGGAAAAACCCTTTATAATTCTAAAATAAAAAAAACAACACAACATACCAAAAACGTTAGTTGTTAGTACTATTATAGATAATGTGGGTTAGTGGGCTAATAAGTAATAACCCAAAGGGTAAAACGGGACCCTATTACTAAGATTCCGCTGTCTGTCCATCCGTCTGTCCGTCTGTCAGGCTGTATCTCATGAACCGTGATAGTTAGACAGTTGAATTTTTCACAGCTAATGTATTTTTGTTGCCGCTATAACAGCAAATACTAAAAACAGAATTAAATAAATAATTAAGAGAGGCTCCATATACACCAAACGTGATTTTATTGCTCGTTTTTGCTCGATATTGATAACGGCAACAGGTAAACGCTTGAAATATTCACAGAATATTTAGTTATGTATTCACTTTAAAAACGGGGGGCTTCCATACAACAAACGTGATTTTTTATGGTACGGAGCCCTTCGTGCACGAGTCCGACTCACACTTGGCCAGTTTTGTTTGTACTACTTTTATTCTAATGCGTTTCCTAGACGGTAATGTCAAGACATGCTTTACGTTAATGAACATGCTGCATGACTGACCATCATATTAGGGCATTATCACACTCAATAACTGTACACACACTAATATTATAAATGTGAAAGTTTAGATGATGTTTGATCACGTCGTAACAGCTAAACCGATTTCGATGAAATTTAGTATATACGTAGATTATAACCTGGATTACCACATAGGATACCTTTTATTCCATAAATCAGTTCCCATGGGATAAAAATGGGGTGTCAAGTTGCAACAGCAACAAGCGCCGTTAGCTCCATCTGCAGGAAAACTTATACAGTTTTTGACCTGCTCAATGCCAAACGTTGCAGTTTAGTACATTGATAAGAGATTTCGCGTTGCTTATTTCAAATAGTATTTTTATTTTTACACTTACGGAAAGTTCCAATATTTTAAAACTATCTCAAACATGTTCAAGCCTAGACGGGTCTTGAACCCGCAACCTTCCCCTTGATACGAGGATATACTAGCACTCGAGCTACCGGGCTCAGTCACGTCAGGGCCGAAATTAGTGGGATGATTCTGATAGCATAATGTAATTTCGACCCTGACGTGACGAAGCCCGGTAGCACAAATGGTTAGTGCATCCTCGTATCAAGATGATGATTTACATGATCTATATTTTTTTTAATATGTGTGTATGTAAGTACATATTTATTTAGTATATATATATATATATATATATGTGCCGTGGGGCGCCGGCAATAGAATGTTGCTCCTCCGCTCTTGCCCGTGGATGCAGTAGGAGTCTGCTAAGGGATACCTCCGAAAGATGGGCAGCAGCGTCTTTTCGTGTTTCAACACTTATACTGCGCTCGCCAACCCGCCTGCCAAGCGTGGCGAGTATGGCAACAACCCCCTCATGGATTTACAACATAAAACCAGGCCCCGAGTCCCCGGCGGCCCCGCTAATCCTGGCTACGGTAGCAGTCACAGTAACGGCGGGGCCAGGGGTGCTAAGAATCCCCGGGAGACGATAGGCTACCAAACCCTACGACGACTGGCAAGCGCAGCGTAGGACGTCCACCCACAAGATGGGCAGACGACTTGGTAAGAACCGCAGGTCGGCGTTGGATGCAGGCCGCTTCCAACCGCAGTTCCTGGAGATCAATGAGGGAGACCTTTGTCCAGCAGTGGACATCCTAAGGCTGATATGATGATGATGATGATGATATATATATATATATATGATATTTATTTACAATTATTTATGTACCTATGTATTTAAGGATAAGTAATTTTTATTTTTCTGTTATTAAGTTTATTCTTTTTACACCTCGGCCAATCTTCCATTAAGCGATGACCCTCTCCATACAAAGGTTGTCTGGAAGAGATCGCTCTGTTAAGCGGTAATACCGCCCAATAATCTTACATTTATTTGTTTGTTTTTATTTTTATATCTGTTGTATCTAGCTTGTAAGGTAAAGAATTTTCATTCATCATCATGTAAATCATTTTACGATATTGGAGATGGTTTTAAAATCTTTTCCGTTAGTGTTTGGATAACACTATATATATTATTCAGCAAAAATGCTACATTAGCTATACACTAAATCTTAACTTACAACTAAGTAGTTAACTTACGTACGTAGGTATTGTTGTAATTATATTGTCGTCCTACTGCTGGGCAAAAGTCTCCACTAAGTCCCTCCAAGCATCCCTATCCGCCGTTACCTCCCACCATCGTCTTTGGAAGGCGTCGAAATCGTCCCGCCAACGGTTTCTCGCAGCCAACCCCGACGTCGCCTTTCATCTTCAGGCGTCCATGGTGTTACAATATGGACCCATTTCTCGGAGTTCATTCGGCCCGCCCTGACCCACTTAAGTCCAGCCGATCTATTTCCTACATCTGCAATGCCGATAAGTGAGCGCAGCATGGTGGTCACGTTTAAAGCCGAGAATGCTGCGCTCCATTGCCCTTTGACAAATCTTGAGCTTTGACTTCTAGGCTTCAGTCAGAGACTATGTCTGCGCACCGTAAGTTAGAATGAGCAGGATACGCATGTCGATGAAATGAGAGACGATTAATGTATACACAAATAAAATAAAATAATTTATTTTCACAGAAGTATAACATTCATGCTATTCACAGGCCAGTATGTGAACATTAAAAGATCACTATCTCCCACCTTAGGTTTAAACCTGTGTTGTGGGAAAGTAGTCTCTTTCGTCCGTTTTTATACAGTAGGTAGGTACTCAAGAGTATTTAACAAAATATAATATTTTTTTATAATAGACATGAATTAATTAATTCATAAATTTTGAATATTGAGGGCAGCATAATGTTTGTGTTTATGCGAGGGTGTGTTATATTGTGTGTGTAAGTGCGTGTGTGAATGTGTGGTATGTGTGTGTGCTTGCACATATGATTGTGTATGAATGTATATAAATAGATATATAATAAGGATACTAACAGAATTTGATGCATTGTGGGTTATTAAGTGTTATATAGGTTTGAGGCATATATGTATGTATATAGGTAGTTGTATGAAGTGATTATGAAAACTTGTAAATAATTAGTATACAAATATATATTATTCTTAATATTATATTTTAAGTTACGTAGGTGTAATAAGCAAACGCTCTGTGTCATTGTAATTTAGTGTAATCAACCACTTTACTAAAGACCTCTTACATCTGTGCCGAGTTAGTGTAATTAATTTGAGATTGTCGTTAACTTTGGAATAAATATATGGGGCAAGATACCTTAAGCTTCTTTTGCCAAAATTCGTTCTTATTCTCGGTATATGCCATTGAGTACGTCTACTATCAGGAGGAGTAATAACTGTTGTATTAGAATCCTTATGGAACCTAAGAACAGTGCTCAGTACAAAAATTTGTCTAACTGTAAGGTGGTTGGTATCTCCATATAGCATAAACTAGGCCGAGCCTGTACGAGCCTATAGGTGTTCGTTCTATATTAAATAGTTATTACTTATGCATGCGTGCTCCACCATTTACCATCAGGTGTGGAATTGATAATTTTTTTATGAAACATTAATGACCTAGGATCGTTAGCTGAATAGGCATTTTATCGTGTTTTGTCTCTTTCAATCGAAGTTTATAATTAGCTACTGAGTCGCTGAGTCGGACACTATTTTGTGACGTCATCGTGTGGATGGCACTCACGGTGTAACTTTGTTGTTGTTGCAAAACTACTGGGACCAGGCGACTTCATTTTTTTATAATGACCAATTAATTGGAACTAGCGAATGGAACTACGAGGAGCATGCGGTACCTTCAATACTTGTGTCACGCTCTGGTTTCCCAATATGCCATAGAAATATAAACTTTTATTTATTTCTTGTTTCTACTGTAAAACTCAGAACGCGATGTAACTATTCCTAGGCTAATATTTCTAGGCTAATTGTATTAGTAATGCCGATAGTATTTACCTTAATTTCATAATTTTCATAATTTCATTTATTTCATCTTTGACAAATTATATGTTCTTAGATATGTCAGTACAATAATACAAAAAACAATTAAAAATTATTAACTTAATTACAATGTCTCATTGGTAGAATTAAATTATGATGTCAATGGTGAATAACAAATAGAATAGAATAGAATGGAATATAATAAAATATTATTCATTTGCAACATACAGATATAACACAGAAAAACAATTAAAAAGAAAGTAAAAAAGCACATAACACAAAACAAATCTAAATGTACTTATGCACAAAGTATAGTTGCAAAATGATCCTTCACTCAGCATGTGCTGGTTGCAACAACCAGCGCTGGTCTTCCATTAAGGCCATTTCACTAGTTGCGGACATGTTTAACAAAATAACACCGCAAATAAAAACAAACAAAATAAAATAAATAAATAAAAGTGGGAAAGAAATTTACATAAACAACAACGATTAATTTAACTAATTTACATACTTCAGTGGTACCCTAGACAAAGTTAATTTTATAAGAGCAATAACATCAACACAAACAACTATATAGATAGCACTCGTATCGTGTAAAAGGCCTTCCTGCTTTTTCTGCCAGTTGATCAAATAATTTTTAAGTTTTAATTTAAAACCATAATCAGTCTGCAGGTTCCTTATTGGCGGAGGAATATTATTCCAACATTTCGACGCACCGTAGCGGAAACTTCCTCGGAAAGCAGTAGATGATGACGCTGTGTTAAGAGCTGCATCGAACGCTGTCGGGGCTCGCAGGACCTCAAACTTGACGCACTTTCTAGCCTGCTAATGAGATACTTAGGAGCCTCATGCTTTAAAACACTAAACAGGAGGCATGCTAAGTGAAACTTCCTACGATGCTTCATTTTTAAAACAGAGTGTGCATTTAAGTAGTGTGTCACATGACTTTTGAACGGAATGTCGAATCAGAAACGAGCACAGGCATTCTGGACGCGTTGTATAAGTCTTTGCGTTTTGGCTAAAAGCCGTGGACCAAAAACAACATCAGTGTAATTTAATTTTGATAAGACAAGTGATTCCACTAGCTGTATACGAACTTCCTCCAATATGTACGGCCTCATCCTGTACAACACCTTAAGTCTATAAAAACAGTTCCTAACAGATTCGGCGATGTGATCCTCGAACCGCAAATTTTAGAAGATAAATTAATATCTACTTAAACAAAAGAAATGAATAGAAAATAATAATAATAAATAAGATTAGAAGTATCTGCAAAAACATTGTCAATTGTATAACAGTAATAAATCGAAAAATCAAATTAAAAACATTTTTTTTATATATTATAAGCTAGCGTTTGACCACGATCTCGACTGATGGCGCGCGATGATGCAGTCTAAAGGTGGCGGTTCGCGTCACAACAAAGACAGGAGACCGAGATAGGATACTGAGACGGGAGACTGCGGCAAGTGTCTCGGTCTCTTCTGCATGTACTGTGGGTCGAGACCGAGATCGCAACCAAAGCTACAATTCATTCAGTATCGGAGTGTCTGACGATGGAGTCAGTTGTGTTGTACTGTGACATTAATTTAGACTGTAATGGAAAGCCAAGTACCTAGAACTTCTATTGTAGGAAGAAGAAGACGATGATTTGCTTTTCAATCAACTTTTTACAGTCTTCGTCAGAAAAAGTGGTAATTTTTAACAATAAACACACGTACTTTTCGAGCGCGACACGAAACACTACTGGTCAGGAGCAGCCACCGTCGCGCAGTCTCCGCTCTCGCGTCTCTGTCTCCTGTCTCTGTCTTGCTCGCGAACTGATGCTTATACATTGCCTAAAGTCAAGTAACGGTCGCGATCTCCCGGCTCAGTCTCTTGTCTCGGTCGCTTGTCTCTGTCGCGACGCGAACCCACCACCTTAAGATGGTACACGCTTGCCTAGAAGAAATCTATTCACTCGCGACTTGAAGACCCCTGGGTTGTAGTTATCAGGAAACACAGACTCAGGCAAGGCGAAACTCAATAAAAAAACTAATAACAATGTCAAGACGTATAAATTTGTATTAAAATATCATAGCAAAAAAGTTTTTATCTGCAAAAGCTTCGTCGAAACGATAAAAACTTTTGTTAATTAAATTCATTGTCGGCAAGACTTTAAACATTTTTGGGTATTCTATTATACAATTTTATTGCTGTGAAATCTTTTGGAAATCTTTGCTCATCTTGTTTTTGATATAATTAGGCGATTTTATATCTAGTATTGATATTGTGAACATCTGTAGCTCTTCTAATATTACGTAATTTTCTCTAACATAAAGCACGTTTTGGAAAATAAATTCTCCAATCAATGTCATGATGTCCAGTTCCTTAAATTTTCTCTATAGGATTGCATATAACCCCTTCCCAAGACATAGCGTATAGCTCGCTTTTGCAAAGTTTTGCAAGCTTTTGCAAGACCCTGTTAGCATCTGGCGACCAAAATAAAATATATGTCATTACAGAGTGAAAATAAGCAAACTATATATTTCGTGCTGCGCTTACTTCGCTTTACTCTCTAAATTTCTTACCTTAAGCCCAGCATAAGAGAACTGAGCATACATTCATGTGTTTAAGTCGCAATGGTTATATAAGGAAATTGTGATTCGCGAACGACAAATAACTCCTTATTTCTACTTTAATCTATATTGTTTTTCTCAAGCAGCGCATTCCTGTTTACGAAATTGAACGAGAATTATGTTGATAACAGGAGGTATTTTTACCTACCATCTAGAGTTTTGTGCTCTGCCCAGCATTGACATTTCCCTTTTACAGGCTTACATTAGGAATAAATAGAGGACCTATAATGAGTATAAAAAAGGAAATTCATCAAGTATTTTCATCGTCTCGAGAATACTTTTTTCTATTATTGCCCAAAAAACAGATACATATATACATAAATCAACTTTTTCAATAATCATAATTAGCCGAAAAACAGCATTTACGGTGGAAAAGAGTGTTTGTTTGTATTGACAGAGCTATAACGTTGATGTGTATTTTCATGTAAATTGTTGCATATCATAGTAACCGACGATTGAATTTAAATAATAAACAAATAAATATTGCTGAACATTTAAGCGCTATCTAGCCCCAAACAGAGCTTGTACTATGGGAATCAGATAACTGATAGAATACTTATTTACTTTTTTTTGTAAATACATACTTTTAAAATATATAAAAACAACCAGACCCGAAACAAATATCTGTAGATCACGCAAACATTTGTTCCGCGGCGGGAATTGAACCCACTATCCCTTGCGTCTCAGGCGGCTGTTCGCCCACTGCACCACGGAGGTCGTCAATGGCAAACATGACTAAGGTACAAAGGAACAACCAGTAAACTTTATAGGAGAATCAAGTTAAGTTTGATTTTTTGTTATAAATAATTAAAAATAATTCTTGGAATGGTGGAAAATATTTTTTTTCAGCTTCATTTATGATGAATTCATTTTCAGAGATTCCATTTCCTAAGATTTTTTATACCCTACTAGCAGACCCGCCCTTGGCTTCGCGCGCGTGATTTGTCCATATATATATTACCATCCTTCTGCACAGTCGAGTAAAATGTAGCCTATCTTTTAATCCTAATCATAATTTACCTTTAAAATAAATTTCATAGATCTGTCAAGCCGTTCTTAAGTTACAAATGGTGTAACTAACCTGATTTTGTTTTATATATTTACTAGTTGACCTGCCAAACTTTGTACCGCCTTGGCATGTATATAACGCGGGCTGTCAATTTACGTCACCCTGGTAGAATTGTCATTTGTTGTACCCGGCCATCATTTTACAACCATACTTAACTATAGACAAAGTTACGTTTAGCTGTCATTTGCGTTTTGTTATTCCATGTCAGATGCGTTTTTGTTGTACCACGTTTTATAGTGACTTGTATTCTCTTTGACGTTTTATGTCACGGCAGACGGGAACGCGGTCGAACGGGATAAAAAGTATCATATGTCCGTCTCCTGCTTCTAACCTCCCCACCAATTTTCAGCTAAATCGGTTCAGTCGTTCTTGAGTTATAAATAGTGTTACTAACATGACTTTCTTTTATTTAGAATATAGATATATAATCCTACTTCCTACTAATATTATAAACGCGAAAGTTTGTATGTATGGATGAATGGATGTTTGTTACTCTTTCACGCCGGGACGGCTGAACCGATTGCGATGAAATTTGGTATGTACGTAGATAAATCCATATATAGATAATCCAGCCGGAAGTTGTTTGCGTCAGCTGGTTCACTAAGGAGACTACGAAACTTTTTGCCTACGTCCACCAAGACTGCGCTTGCACAATCGCTTTTACATCTCGTACTAGACTATGCTGATGCTTGTTATCTGGACCTCACTGAGGAACAGCTTAACAAGCTCGAGCGTTTACAAAATTTTTGTATTAGATTTATATTTGGCCTCCGTAAATATGATCATGTGTCTCCCTTCCGTTCAAAGCTTAAATGGCTTCTGATTCGTCTTCGTCGGAATACGCATATCCTTTCTCTTCTCTATTCTATTCTTTTCAATCCCTTCTCTCCTCACTATCTGAAAGATAGATTTGAATTTCTCCATTCTTCAAATAACTATACTCTTAGGTCATCAGAAAACTTGATACTCAGAACTCCTTCGCACAGCACTTCCTTTTACAGCGCTTCTTTTACTGTCCAGGCTGTTCAGCTGTGGAATGCTCTGCCCGAAGAAGTAAGACGGTCATCGTCCTTACACGTCTTCAAATTGAAGGTGAAACATCATTACCTGACGATGTCCTCTTCCTAGCGTTATTTATTTACTATTTATGTACTTATTTTATCTGTTAGTATAGTTTGCTATATGTATATACCTATATATTAGTCTATTTTATAAGTATATTAAGTATTAGGATTAAAACTTCATATTATTATTATATCTTAGAATATATTATGTGTAAATGTAATGTATCCGCTAAAGTACACCGCACTCCGTAATTTTTAAAAATTTCGCTCGATCCAACGGTTGCCTGGAAGAGATCGCTTTTAGCGATAAGGCCGCCCATTGTATTGCCTTATTTATTTTAACCCAGTACTTATTATTTTTATTATTTCTGTTTGTGTGGTAATTCAATAAAGAGTTATCTATCTATCTATCTATCTATAAATAACCTGGATTAACACATAGGCTACTTTTTATTGGCAAACCACGTGTGCAAAGCCGCTGGCAACAGCTAGTATAGATATAGATTTATAGATATTTTCATTATTTCCAATACAACTCACCCTTTCTACAGCCAGAACATGTATTTTAATAAACCAAGAGATCCATTTAAAATTGCTTTTGCCAATCTGTTGAATTTCCAGATCGAAGTTCCATTTAATTTGAGGCACATATTGAGCTGACACGGGTATATAGAGCATAACCGTCGAGGCGACAGGTCGACACACTGGGATACATTTGGCCAGCCAGAGGGCATTTAAATTACCTTCCCTGAAAATATTAAATGGAAAATAAATTTTTAGTAACGGTAGCTATGAACAGGTACATTCTGTGTCTTTTTATGAAAATGAAGGGTTAAATAAATAGTCAACAAATAAATAAATAAATAATAAATATGGCGGGACATTTAACACAGTGCTATCTAGCCCTAAACTAAGCAGAGCTCGTACTATGAGAACCAGATAACTGATATAATACTTATATCCTTTTTTTCTAAATACATACTTATAATATATAGAAAAACATCCAGACCCGGCACTAATATCTGTAGATCATATAAACATTTGTTCCGCGGCGGGAATCGAACCCGCTACCTCCTGCGTCTCAGCCGGCTATTCGTTCACTGTACCGCGGAGGTAGTCATTTTAAATAATGTGGGAGTCCCCATGATCTATAACAAAAATCTGTTTTTGTTGAAGAATACCACCTTCTTATACATTGCGCACGTTTTAGACCACAGAACATAAATTTTAGACAGTGTGGTTTATATGAAACTAGATTTAAATTTTATTTTATTTATTTGTCCATAAAACAATTAACCAATTGTATTTGAAACTACGCTACACATTAAATTATACTAACTATACATTAAAATTTTAAAAATAATCATCCTAAATACAAAAATAATCAATAAAACCGACACAATTCAAAACACAAGTCACAATAAAAAACACAAAAACAGCACTTTGGTTAAAAAGTCAGAAATAAAAAAAAAGAATATCACAAATTAATTGAATAAATAAATCATTTTGAATTGCATTGTAACTTGAAATCATCCACTGAATAAAAACATCCTTCCAGCAAAAGCTTTTTTAGCCTAGTCTTAAATATAATTGGAAGAGCCATGCATCGCTACATTTAATTTTGGACATAGTGGAGCATCAAGATCTTTCCTTCTTGTGCTCAATCTTAGCACTTTTTGTTCCGGTGTCTCATACTTATAGGGATAAAACTTGATTAATTAATTGAAATAATCATTTGTTTTTTTTCTATTAGTGACAGATGTAATTCTCGAAATTTGTCGACGAAATTTCTCGAATTTGTTAATAGATTATTCGCTATTTAATTGAGAGCGAGTAGTTTATAAATACAATGCTGAAATAGCTCACATTTGCAAATAGTTTCCACTTCAGTTCTCTTATTAGTTTTATTGACAGATCTATTAATGTTAAATATAGCATACTTTCATATAGCATCGCCTGAAGTCTCTCTAAACTTGATTGAAAATACAATTTACAGACAGCGTCGGTAAATCGTAACCCATGTCTGTAATTTTATTACAAACTAGCTGACAAATCCGCAGCTTCGCACGCGTAGTTTTTCAATAAAAACATTACCCTTCTTCTGCGCAGTTAGGTAAAAAGTAGCCTATGTCACCCGGGGATAGTGTAGCTTTCCAACAGTGAAAGAATTTTTTAAATCGGTCCATTAGTTTCGGAGCCTATTCAATACAAACAACTAAATCTTTCCTCTTATACTCGTAATATTAGTATAGATTTGTAGAAGGATGATTATCACGTTGTGTGTTTAGACAAAATATCTATTTTAATTAGCTGCCACCCGCCGCTTCGCACGCGTGGTTTGACAATATAAAAATAACCCTTCTGCGCAGTCGTGTAAAAAGTACCATATGTCCCAACCTTGGTCATAACCTATCTGTATATTAAATTTCGTCGAAATCGGTCTAGCAGCTAAGTCGTGAAAACTTAATAAAAAGACAAATAGACAGACTAGACCTTAAACGGTCGCTTTTGACAAACAACGACGCATGTAACGCTATCATTTGTAAACACTGTATGAAGATTATAAGTTCACGAAAACAGAACTAGATGTCGCTAGTAAAAGTGTTCCGATCCTTGAACGCGTTATAAAAGCGTATAGGGTTGGCTCTTATTTAATTTTCGAAGTACATATATCCATAATTCTGTATTGGGCTTATGTTTTATACTCAGCTCTCTCTTGAAGGGTTTAAGGTGGTCGGTCCTTTGTGGCACTTGCGGAGCGATCTGACACAAAGAGCCTTATGTAATGAATAATTTGGATGGAGCAGAGCAGAATAGGGTTGTGTAAGATTGAAGATAACTCGGGTATTGGGGATGTGGGTGTAGTGTAATTTAGTGGTTGCGTCGAGCAACCTTATTATAAACGAATGAATTTAGTAAAATATTTGGGTCTTTGCTATGAAAGGGTTTATGGAATATTAGGTACGAGTAAGTAATCAATACAGTCAGTTGTGAACGAGCGAGCTTACGATATTTCGTTTACGCTTATAAGCCCGATACATTTTAAGAAAAGACAAATATAACCTACTAGCTTCCGCGGGCGGCTTTGTACGATTTGTTTGTCATAGTAGCGTAGATTAGATTAGATAATTTTTTATTGCACACCAAGATACAATTGGTGTTATTATCGCTGAATAGCGATCTCTACCAGACAACTTTTGGATAGAATGGACTATGTGGACATCACCTGGGGTGTAAATGGCATACCTAACATACTACATATATATACTAATACTTATAACATAAAAAATAAAAATAACATAAATGAATGAACCTAATTAATAACTAAATATATATTAATTAATAATAAATACATATATATTTAGCGACAAATACTCAGATAGTGTTCTCTGAGCATACGTTTAAAAATGGCAAGTGACTTGGAACATGTGATCGCTACCGGCAGCGCGTTCCATAACCGGACAGCCTGCACTGTAAAAGACTTATCAAAGTAGGAAGAGGAGTGTACAGGTGTCCTGAGTTGAAGTGTGTCAGATGAACGCAGGGATTGAGGATTAGCTTGATGGAGGAAATGGAATCGTTCTTTAAGATAGGCAGGTGTGGAAGGGTTAAACAGGGCGTTATATAAATGCGTATGTTTTAATCCAGTTTATAATCTATCTATATGCTAAATTTCGTCAAAAGCAGTTCACTTTAGCCTAAAAATCTAATCAGCATCACGCACAGACCAACTTCAATCTCTCCATTGTTGTGGCAAAACAAGATAACGATCTTTTTTATGATTATACACTTTCAAACAAACTTGAAATGTATTTAAAAATCTTATTAAAATGAACCCTTGCCGTATTCAATAAAAATAAAAACAGCGGCCTCATCGTTTTTACCCGAATAACAATTTTAACCCAGCACATTTCGTTTGCAATTAAAATTTCCTGGGCTTAAAAATGCAGTTAAACACAGAAAATCCGAGCTCTGCTTTTAATCCGCTTGCTATCTTCCACCAAAAGTTACTTTGTAGTTTTAAATCCCAAAGCCGACAGTCGGATAGTGAAACATTATGGGAAAACCTAATAATACACATGGACTTTTAATTGGGTAAAACTTTTTAATTAAACAAGAACTTTTCGCGTGGTGACTGAGGGACGTGTGAAAATAATGTAACGATAAACTTATGAGAGCCATACATCACGCCTGACGGCCCTTGCCAGTGTGGAAGCATCATTCAATGACAATAACAACAGAGAATACATAAAATTTCAGAAGTGCTAAACCTTAACCCAGTTTAAATGTGAAAATAATGCTCCAAAAGCATTGAACGTTTTACAATCTTTAAAAAGAGTAATAAAACTGAGAAATATGACGACTTTAAAAATATCATTTTTCTCAAGAGGCAGTGCCATTATCTGCTATCTCCGATAGTTTATCTATCTAAAAGTATCATAAAACTAACTGTTTTAAAGCGGGATTCAGAATTCTAACCTTTGAATAGAATAGAACTTTCTCATGGTTAATTGGTTTTTCTTTTGTTACAGGTACCAAGTTAAATAAAATGGAACCGGTTACAAAATATTTAATCATCATAGCATCGTTGATGAGCGTTGAACTCACATTTACTGAGAGCAAATATGAGGTCGCGACAAACCAAATACGTTACGATTACATACCGACGTTTATCAACGTTTGCGACATAGAAGACAGAAGATCCAAAGTACATTGCTACTGTGACAGCAACAAGCCAAAACTGGCTACAAGAGCCGACTGTTGGATATTTAGTGGCGGAATAACCGAAGAAGACCCAATCTGGCCAAACTTCTCATCGCAAACCGAAATAGAACACCTCACTTTCAACGTCAGATCAGACGATGCATTAACTTTTGTGCCGGCCAAAGCGATCGTAAGATTAGACAAACTCAAACACTTGACCATTCAATTTGGAACTATAAAACGGATTACTCCTTACGCTTTCACGAATTCCTCAACAATAAGGCAGATAGTTTTGAAATCAAATAAGATCTCCAGTCTGGATAAGCATTCGTTTTCGCAGATGATGATGCTCTCGAATCTAAGCTTGGATGACAACCAAATCTCGGAACTGAAACGGGACGTATTTTTCAATTTACCGAATCTCCATATCTTGCATCTATCGAACAACAACTTGAGCTTGATCCACGAAGGCTGTTTCAAGCACCTTAACAATCTAATAGAGCTGAAGTTGGACTATAACTACATATCGGTGGTGACGCGTGAGATGTTGGAAGGCTTGGAGAATCTTTCTAGGTTGAATTTGAGGAATAATAAGCTGACTATGATTGGCAACTTGGCGTTTACGGATTTGTGGGAGCTGAAAGAGTTGATGCTTGATAATAATGCAATAGAGTTTGTCTCAGAGAGAGCATTCGGCGGTCTCGCCCAGCTTAGAACGTTAACTCTGTCGGGTAATAGGATCGCTACGTTTTACGAAGATATTTTAGAGCACATCTCGGGTTTAGTAGATTTAGACTTGAGAGACAATCTGCTATCGACGATTTCATTTGAAACGATCCGACCTTTTATCGAGAATGACGAATCTGGTTCAGCTGCAGTTTATTTGGAGGGTGAGTATTAACTTTATTTACCTCTCTTTAGTTTTTTGGCATTAATAATGACATCGTTGCGATGCGTTGCCGCCAAACCGACACATTTTACACTCCAACCTTAAATTAAACAATTTTCACTCCTTATTTCCTTTATTTTAACAAAATTTTCACAGTGAGATATAAAAGAGATTGTAGACGACGGCAAAGAACACTTACCTTGGAAAGCAAAAAAGAATTTCCACGGTCATACCATTGAGGAGACATACAATAGGCCCTCATTTACATTCGGCTCCGACAAATAGTTAAAAGTAACGAGGCTATTACCGGGTATTGCTAAAGGATACCAACCGCTAAAGAGTATTTACCTTATGGTTATTTTAGGATGGGTTCACCTCGTTCACACTAGCATAATAGCAATGGCGAACGAAACTGTGTTGATAGGTAGAGCTTGCCTGAAAAGTGAGCAACACTGTGACAGATGAAACATAAAGTTTTACATACAAGATACTGTCAAAGTGTGTTCTATACTTTATTCATGTTCATATCAATTATTTACCTTATGCACAACAAGTCAAAAGTTTACCAGTTATGGACGTATTTATTATATTACAATAGTTATATCTTTTGTTTGTTATACCGACAACTCAATCACAAACAAAATAGATTAAACATATACAACCCAACAACATAAGATTTCAGGTTAGAACTTTTTATAAACAAAACAAAATAATTTTACCAAGATTCATAAAATTTTCTGCAATATTTAATGTAAGTTTATTGGAGTGAGCTGGCCCCACTTTCGGATTTTCAATTGAGTTTCCATGGTTGTATCGCGTTTGCCAGCTTTCGCCATACAGTAAAGCTCTAAAAAATACGAGATAAGAATAAGAGTATCTGTCGGTAAGAGAATAATTTGTTTAAATGTTTTCCTTCCTTTATATTTATAACCTTTCAAATAAAAACAGAAGTAGTAAGTTCAGAATAAGATCCTAATAACCTTGAGGTGAATCACATCGTAAGAGGACGAATGGGTACGAGAGTGGAAATAGCGGTGAGTATAAATTTCAATGGCAGTGGAGTAATGCAATAAATACTACCTTCATGCTTGGTTTATGTGTTGGTAATAAAATTGGATTTCATGTCATGTATTTGCACATTATAGACTTCTAAAAATAATACTTTTTGAAGTAAAACTTCTTTACACACGCTTGATGTAGGGAGTAAGCTGGTGAATGTCTGACGAGAGCGTTACGAAAAGTGTGATCGAGCCAGGCGAACGGAGAGGGAGATATAAGCTACTGAAGATAGAAAAAGAGAGAGTTACGTTTCGTATACTACTTAGGGGCAAGACAGAGAGGTGCGAGCTCACATTTTCTTTCTCTCTTTTTCTTATAGCCAGTTACTTTTCGTATATCTAAGACACAGTGCAAACCTATTGTCGGTATCACACTGTAGGAGCAAGAGAGAGCAATGCGCGCGCTCATTTTCTTTCTCTCTTCCTCTCATAGCCAGTGCATGAAATATATATATATATATAGTCAGTAGTTTTTTGCGAGTTTGCTAGCGTTACGTGAACAGTGATTTCTTGATTGTTTTAACTTGAAACTTTTTTCAATGCATTTAATATTGGGATTTTTTCCAGCCCAGTGATTATATTGAAGTCTTTTTCCAATGATTTTAAAATCAGGAGTAGAACAATCACTTGAAGAAAACTATTTGTAAAATATCATCGTTACATACTCATCGGATGCCCAAAGATAGAATAGATTTCCATTTCTACGTTCATTCATCATC
This sequence comes from Philereme vetulata, assembly GCA_918857605.2. NCBI lineage: Eukaryota > Metazoa > Arthropoda > Insecta > Lepidoptera > Geometridae > Philereme > Philereme vetulata. Next base: position 7,509,357 of record OU975436.1, read on the forward strand.
ATCATATCAGAACGTCCATTGTTGAACATAGGCCTCTTCCATACAGTTCGAGACTGCGATCCTATCGTAAATTTTTATACAACCTGCTTTGATTTGTATGACAATAATTTAAAACACACATGCGGAATCGTATTAACTGGTTTTTGAGGTGGGTTTATTACCAGTAGCTTGAATATATATCCGGTAATCGATACATTTCCAATTAACAATTTTTTGCGTAAATCAGCGGTGCGTTTGCGACGATACCGTTTAGTCAGGTTAACAGGTAAACGATGATTATAAACTTAAATGATGAATACTTATGATTTATTTACCTATTTTATACATGCTGTTTCATTGATATTTTAGGACTTGATATTAAGGTTGATTGATAATCAAAATTTTCTATGGTAATTAATTTGAAAATAAGCCATTAGCCCTACCCGTGTTTTCATTTCTAGTAGTATATATAAATAAAATAAATATTGCTGGACATTTAACACAGCGCTATCTAGCCCCAAACTAAGCAGAGCTTGTACTATGGGAACCTGATAACTGATATAATACTTATATAGTTTTTATTTTAGAAATACATACTTATAATATATAAAAAACTACCAGACCCGGAACAAATATCTGTACATCATGCAAACATTTGTTCCGCGGCAGGAATCGAACCCACTACCTTCTGCGTCTCAGCCGGTTGTTCGCCCACTGCGCCATAGAGGTCGTCCTATATAACAAAACAAGTAGTATACAGTTATAGTTACGACACCTCACTGAAACCGGCACTAACTCACATAGAATCGACATATATTTTTGGAATAAAATTCAGTAAAAAAAAACTCTGAGAACTTTTTTCCGTTTGCGTAACTTTTTCATTTTTCAATGAATAATATTTTATTGGCGCAATTTTGGACGCGAACGCTCATAAGTCTATTATTTCATTGGCAATCATTCACGTTGCAGCCGGGCATCGCTTCCCTGAAGACTACTTTGTAAGTTGGAAAAATATTTCACCCTCTGAATGGGTCAATTACTTAATTAAACATAGAATGGTATTAGATGCGTCGTGTTCGTTAGCTTGTGTTCTAGTTTGTCTAAACATCAAATTAGGTAAACCCCATTACCATTAAAGGGTCTAATTCATGGGTATAATTTAGGCACATATTTTTTTTAAAGCTAAAAATCTCGCAACATTCACGATCTCATTATTTGTACGGAATAAAATCGTCTTCACAAAGCCTTTATTCATTACTGTGCCAAAACGTAAACAAAACCATCGCATTTGATAAGCCTTTCACTTCGCTGTAAAAACAAGATGGCAGCATGGCATAAGACTTGCGGCTCATCTTGCATCTCGCTCTAACTACAAGCCAGTATTTTATCCTGTGTGCCGTGGGAGTATCAATTTGATTCGATAAGCGTCTACTTGTATAAAGCCGCTTGCAGTTAGTTAACCGGCGCTTGTAAGCACGAAGGAATTTTTTTACTGGTCTTGTTAGCTGTCACTTAGGTCTCAGACACAAGAGACGCGTTGCTTCTATACATTTTTGATCGAGCGAAACGAGATCTCTAAATCAACTTGGGAAAATTGGCGTTGCATGTATGTATGTATTTAAGTTTGTTTGTCGTAGGATAACTTTCGAAGCGTTTAACCGATCATCGTGAAATTTGGTATATAAGTAGCTCGTGATGACACAACTGTGGTGTGACTAAATGAGCTAAAAATGTGCGGGGGTTGCTGAGATTTATTAGGGGTTCAAGAGGGGTAAAAAAAACAAAAAACAAATCCGGTCAAGTGGCATGTTTAATAAAAGGTCTTTGTAAATATATTTTGACACAGTGCTGAAGTTTGGTATGCGTGTAGCTTTAGTGTCACATATATAGGAAAAAGTCAGAAATCCAGAATAACTGCAGTTTTTACTACAAAAAAGGATAACCAACTTAGATAAAATCCCGTAATTTGTAATTACCTGTAAATTACCTGTAATTTGAATAAACTGTAGGTGAAGTTAGTTGGTTGTGCATTTGATTAAGGCCGGCTTGCACAACGATCCTTAAACGTATTTAGTGACTAAATTTGATATCATAAAAATTTGTACTGACTTATCGATTATGTTCTTAGTTTTAGCCTAGGCAAGTTGCTCCCGGTGTAAATGTAGTCTAAGGGTCGGTTTATGCTCTCTATGCAGATTATTCGTCAAAAATATGCGAAACTTCGGCTATGGAACGTTATCTATGGTTATTAGAATCCTCTAAGTTTTAGGGTATAAGTGGCTCTTAGCCGCTAGTATTCAGGTGGGATCGTATTTTGATGGGGTGGTTATCTAAAACTAAGGTGATAATAATTTTTAATAGTTACTGTCTGCTGCCTACCTGTCATTCATGAAAATAGTTTAATTTAATAATGTATTTATTAAGTTAGATAGAAAAACTCTCGTAGTATATTAGAAGTTAGACTCACAGACCGCATAAAAAACGCCATAACGCTCTAAGACAAAAATCGCCGATGTCACGCAAAAGACAGATAAATTGAAGTGGGACTGGGCGGGACACGTATGTCGAATGCGCGATGACTTGTGGGCTAAGATAACCACCGAGTGGGTCCCACAAGGCGCGAGACCGCGTGCCCGGCCCAGACGGAGACGGCGGGACGAACTTGACGCGCATAGTGCGAACTGGTCGACAGAAGCCCTAGACCGGGATGAATGGAAGAAGGGAACGGAGGCCTTTGCCCAGTAGTGGGATCCAGGGGGCTCTTTAGATTAGATTAGATAGACTCTCACCAATTATAGAACAAAAGAAATACATTATATATTATAAACAGTTGAATCATATAAATACAGTTACAAACGATCTATAGATAGCTTCGCTGCTCCAGATCACTCCCAGGGGGAAGTGTCCCCAAGACACTAGCTGCATTGCCCCGTAGAATTGCAATGTTTAATCTAAATACAAAAAACAAATTAGTACTAAATAATGAAAGACAAGCTAAGAAAGCCGCCAAATTAAGTGGGACTGGGCTGATCATTTATGCCGTATGTCGGGGGATCAATAGCTAAGCTCACCACCGAGTGGAACCCCGACACAGCCCGAAGACATCGTGGCAGAACAAAAAAGAGATGGAGGGATGAGCTCACTAATTTCCGAGCGGACTGGACCACCTTGGCGCTTGGAAGAAGTATCTGGTAAGAATGGGGGGGAGGCCTTTGCCCAGCAGTAGGACACAGTGGGCTTATAATAATAATAATGAAAAACAAATAAAATGCACAATGGGTGGTCTTAAGATAATAAGACAGGAGAAGTAGTTTTTACTCCTTAAAACCGTTTATTACAATAGCATCCCCTTACGATGATCATCATTTACTTTCAAGGGGCGTTACTTAATTGAGTTATATGGTTGCAAACGCTTGAAATTTCTCAAAAGATAATACACAATTCTCGCGGTAAGATTATAATCCTTTTATATCTCACGTTTCATAGACATCGCGATACTAAATCACTTTCAACGTGTGCCAGAATTGCAGCCATATATTCCGGAAGATCCCGATAAATTTCCCCCGTACCCATCGAGAAAACAGCTTTTTATTCGGCCCTGTTTGTTTATTACCTTTATTCGTACGCAATTTTGATTATTCGAAGGTATGCTAATATTATTTTTGTGAATTAGTTTTACTTGCTTGATTTCCTTCAGTGTTGTAGCTACTTAGGCGCCTTCCAACCGCACCCGAGGATGTATTAAAGACAAAGAACATTGCTTTCATTTATTATTCTCGCGTGGTTAGCTTATAGCTTATAAGAACTAAGCACGTTATTAGATACAATTTAAAATAGCGTTTGCAAAGGAGGAAGTAAGGTTTTAATACCTCACTTCCTCAAGCATAACTTTCAATATAAGAAAATATTATTCCCGATTTAACTCAAGTTACAAAAAACTTGAGTTTAATTGGAAACGATATTGTTATCTTAAAAATTTACTCATAATATAATTTCTGGTGATAAAAATTCCGCAGTTAAAGTTTGGTCCGATAACTTCATTCTGTAATCGCGTTCGTGGGCCCCAATTCCAACAAACACAATTGTAAACTCGTTTCTAAGAATGGAAGTTTGAAATAATTCAGCCAATTCCTCATAATTTAATTTAGTGGATTATTGAGTTGAAACTCGGACATTTCTTAACTAACTGGAAATAAAAGGATTAATCCCAAAGCGTCAGCTCGACCCGACTATCCGCCGCGAGCATACTTATTAAGGATTCTGGATACGATTACGAACAGAACCTGGAATTATTGAAAATCCTGAATTGAGACTGTCTCTGTAGACTATTGAAATTCGTTTCAGTGTTATTAAATTTCTCTAGAAAAAAATTGTCAGGTTCCAAAGTTTATAATTCCTTGAAAAATTTGGATAATATTCGTTGACTCGAAGTAGCTCACCTACAAATTTGGCTAAAAGCTTTCGAAACAAAACTAGGCAGAACTAAACTGGGTCGATAAAGACCTATACCGGCTCCATCTCTCATATCTTATATAACCTATTTATAAATCGTTCCAATTATTTTGAGAAAGGCATCTAACTTACTCACTCCATTGGCGCAGGGATCCAAAGTGAGTCTTGGCCTCCGATATGAGAACTCCCCACTTTCCTCTGTCCATTGCCATCTCTTGCCAGTTGTCGGCTCCCAAGTCGCGCAGGTCTGCCTCCATCCTGTCGTTCCAGCGGTACTTGGGACGACCAACCAGTCAGCAGCCAGTCGGTCGGCCCAAGTGTGCTCTGTTTACGCTTCGATCTTCACCCATTCGCAGTAGATGGCCGAGCGAGCGGAGTCGGTGTGACTTGTATTCTCCTATGATGTTAGGCACGGCCACAAGATTTTGGAAGATATTTCGGCGTTTTTACGGACCCTCAGGCTACTATCAGCTCTTCTTACAGGGCCCAAGATTTTACGGAGAACTTTTCTCTCTGCTACTAAAAGCTGATTCTCCTCCTTCAGGTTAGCGTCCAGGCTTCAGAACCATACATAAGGATAAGCCATTATGTTATGTTTGTGGTTTCCCGTTTCCTCATTTGGACTCTTAAGTGGTCCATTATGGGTGAGAGAGTTGGCTATATGGATAACCAACCTAACTCCGACCAGAAGCGCAGAAGTTTCCTGGGGTCTTCGCAAGCGTCAATGATATGTTTATGTTGAGATCCAGTAAATGAATTACCGCGCCCGTTCCCTGTTTGGTTTTTGAGCCATCGGTGTAAACGCGGACTTCACTGATTCCTGATTGGCCGTATTACGGTTTTGTAAATTCGGATCTTGGTTCTTCTGCTGAGAAGCCTGGATACAAGTATCTTATGTAGTGCAGCACTGTACCTTAAAAAATTCTGTATGCGAATTTGAATTTCTTCTTCACGGGTGTTTGTGTCTGTGATAGTGCATCCTAGGTACTTGAATTTGGCCACTCCCTTGTACGTAGTATCTCCAACGTGTAGATCTTGGCGCGGGATGCGAGTGTTTTTAAATCGTTTTATATATATTCCATAAGATAATATTACTATAAGTAATAATTAGATATCATAGATTAAAAAAGGTATCTAATAATATGTAATTCTATTAAAATACTTTTTCCACAAATAACGGCCTTTCCTTTCGGAAGTCTGTTACAATTACACTGAAATTTTCGTAAATAAATATAAATATTGCTGGACATTTCACACAGCGCTGTCTAGCCCCAAACTAAACAGCGCTTGTACTATGAGAACCAGATAACTGATAGAATACTTATATACATTTTTTTGTAAATACATACTTATAATATATAGAAAAACAACCAGACTCAAATACCAATAATGCATGATTTATTTAATCGTTTTTCATCCGATAGCAATAAAGTATGAAATCAATAGCGCGAAATCCTTCCAGAGTAAGGCCACTGTACGTGCCCTCTCGGGATTTGCCATTTTTCTTAGTTCACGCGAGGTTCCAGCTATCTGTCCGAGCCAGGTTGCCGACTCGGCTACTTTCTGATAATCTTGGAACGAATCTTGAATGCAAAATAAACGTAGGACGATAGAACATATCCCACAAATTTCAACAAACGACCGAACAAAAGACAAAATGAAATCTAAACTGGAGTTACTGCGTCTTGTCAGCTCTTAGACACTGGCAACAATACAATTTCTCGCCTATTCAGGCTTATATTACTTTGCAAACTAGCACCGCAGTACGCTAATTGAGTTGATTTCGGCAAAGATAAAATTAAAGCGTTTCACCCGAAACGTCTCGTAAAGGTTTATGTTACAAAAGCCCTCAGATGTTGTTAAAGTATATAAGTTTCTAAAATGAGCTTCGGTTTCAGGTAACCCTCTCGAGTGCGATTGCCGCCTCTCGTGGATCTACGCGCTTCGCAACGAGACCAGAGACAACACCTTGAGAGGCGCTCTCGAGAAAGTATCGTGTGTTGTAGACACGGCACTCGAGCGACGTATGGAAGAGCCTGATAGCACACACATCGAGGCCGCCAACGAGAATATACTCGCCGACGACAACTATGAGTACGATTATAAAGAAGATTACGCCGAACGACTCAAGCATAAAACAAATAAAGCTAAGAAACTTACTGATATCCCCTTAGAGATGCTTCCCTGTCCCAAGGAACTGATGGAAACGATAGAAGAATCCTACGGACACCCTGTACAGAACGAGATAAGGTTAAAAGCTTTTTCCAAAGTCTCTAGAATTCTTCCTAGCTTAACTCTAGTCTCAATGTTATCGATGCTATTTTAGTATCTGTATGAACGTGTTTAAAACAAAAGATATTTGTGATATTAGACTTAATATTAGTTTTATCTATGTACAGGTTTGTTAACCGTGTTCTCTATGTAGATCTTATTAATCTAGTCTATAATTTCAGATGTGTATAATATGTTGTTCTTGTAGAATTTTATGCAGCTAAAGGTTAAAGCTCTAGAGATTACTACCAGACATTATAAACGATTTATGTAATATATCTAGCATATATGAGGGGTTAAATAGAATATTTTATAGGATATCGCTCGTCCCAAGGGAACTTTCCAATTTAAAATTCATATAATATTTTTTTTAAGAGCGTAAAGTAGCAAGATAATATTCTGCTCACGGTTAAATAATTGTGTTATTATTGGAACGTAAATTTCGCGCGATAGTAATAACGATGATGTAATGTAAAGTAGCATTATGGGAGAAATACACAACATAAAGAAATGGCATCAACTTACCTTGTAACGGGAACTCGGTAAATACAAAGTTGTTAAAAGGAAACATTCTGAAACAAAAACACGAATAGGGACCTGGAATTGTTCATTTCTTTTGACTCGTTTATTTTGTTATATTACTTGGTGTGTCAGAGATGATTTTTTATACCAAATACCATAATAAAATATATTTAAATTTAGATTCTGAACAAACGCGACGTTTGATAAAGGTGAAGCTACTTAAATTTAAAGTTAATTCAATTTTATATAACGAGATAGGGTAAAAATTACCACTCAAGTTGCAACTCAAAAATGTACAAGTAAAAAGTGTAAAGAAGTGGCATCCTTATTGTAATTTTCAAGGCTAACTTAATTACCCAACTACGAAGGAGGAGGGTAATGTTTTTTTCGGTGTATGTATGTCTCGTTCATTTGCCGCATATATAAACGGCTAGACGGATTTTGACAAACAAGGAATCATTGGAATCGTCCGAATCACGATAGTGACATAGGCTATACGAAAAACGTATAGCTTTAAGCAAATGGCGGCCGTCATTGGGATTTCAGTGAAACATAGATGAAAAAACACAAGTCAAAGTATGAAGTCGACCAAGGCATACTTCTGTTAAAATTCAGCAGACTTTAGAAATCCAGAAAATATCCTACGCCATCTTGGAGATTTTTAGTATACATCTTGGATGGTCGCCCATATTTTGGAAGTTCTCCTCAGCAAGCCCTTTCATTTGATACCCATACTGTGGTAGTGCAGAAAAAATAACTAGTCCGCCATCTTTGATGATCCGCCATATTGAAATTAGAATGACGTCACATTACTAAGCTGGGCATTGTTCTACAAAATAAGCGTGTATACCAAACTTCAGCTCAATCGGTTAAAGATAACTGATTTAAAATTCAGTTGCAAGATTCCACCCGGACAAACATAAATACTCGCAAAGCTTGTAAAATTGTTATTCCGCTCTTTCTACCCAATTTCCTAACGAACTAATTTGTGAGCTAGATGACAATAATACGCTGTAAAAATATAATTTGAAAACAAACAACCTGGCAACAAAACAAACTGATAAGAAGTAAACAAACTTGCTAAATATGATAATCACAGACGGGGACTAATTATAATCTACATTAATTATACCACAACTTTCGTATCGTCACATAAAATTTGCCTGCGAATATCAAAGTTATCACTCTTGTTTACTGTTTTTCATTTGTTTTTTTGTAACAATTTTCCACCAGTTTCACAGCCCAGTGTACAAGTAGGTGTCTAATAATAAATGAGACTCTAAAAAGTTTCGGCGTTCACTTGAAAAGTCAATCAAAAAATTTTTAGGCGATGGAGACCGATTTATTTCGGAGACGACTTTATAACTATTATTCTTTCTAGTAATTTATCGAGTTATAAAAAAAACATTCTACACTGTGTTCCTTAAATCACTGTTTTCGCAGAACAAACGTTGTTCAGACCATGGTCTACTAACTGTTTATAGCATCAAATAAAAAATAAAATCTAGACATTCTCAAATAAGTGTAACTTTGTTCAATAACTAACCGTGACATAAAGTTAATTGGCACGCTAAAAATATCGCATTACCTACTATTATTTTTTGTGGCGATACGGCTGGCGGCTGCATTCAAGGGGTGAACGTCAGACGTCCTGTAAAATCTATTAAAAACTACTCTGTAGTTGTGTCAAAAATATAATTTTTAATGGTATGTAAAAATTGGAGACAATGGCACACGCATCAAATATTACGTGACCTAAGTTACGTGACGTAGTAGAGCGCGCTACGAGTATGTTGTAGAGCGTAACGTTAAAATAGACGTTTTAAGTTCGCAACTTATTATGTTTTTCAATGACCGATTTAGTTTTTTTTTTAATTTGATGTTGTAAACCCTTTGTAGACCATAGTCTGAACAACGTTTGTTCTGGGAAAACAGTGATTTAAAGGACACCGTGTATAGTATAACTCTAGCAGAACAAGTTGACTTGAATTGATGTAACAATTTTAAATGTTACGTGAATCAAGTTTTTGTTTATAAAAACAATAGCTGAAATTATATTAAGTAAAGTGAACACTTGTTACTCTGAAGCTGAATTTATTTATCATTGGGTTTTTGTTCTAAGACTAAAGAAAATCTAATATTTGTGAGAGAATGTTTTATTCTAGAGTTAGATTTATAGCTATAAGTTTTTTGTTTTGCACGATTTAGAAAAGCATTTTGTGAAATAGGCAATACAGATTCTTGAACAACAACACATAAGGTTAAACTAACTTGTTATATTTTATGTACGCGTAAAAATCTAATTTTACGATGATATAACTTAAAAACATTAGGTGACGATTCTGCTGTTTACTGGCTAACGTAAAATTCAAACATTCTTAACTGAATGTGAAAATTTGGATGTTTGTTTATTTATTTGTTTGTTTGTTACTCAATCACGTCGTAACGGCTGAATTGATTTCAATGAAATTTGATATATACGAAGATTATAACCTGGATTACCACAAAGACTACACTTTATTCCATAAATCAGTTTCCATTATATAAAAATGGGGTGTCAAGTCAACACCTACGCATACACATTTACCTACACATTTAGTAGTGTAACGCGTACGAAGTCGCGGGCAACAACTAGCTTTAATTAAATTGGTGTATTTGCGGGTAGGAATAGTCATCAACATTTTTCTTGTTGAGTTATACGCCGCAAACACGTCAATTTACCAGAATTTACTTAAGTTTAGAAATGTCACCACATTTTCATGCTAATTTAGTCCTTAGTGAGAACGAAATACGAACGCTTGTATTTTACGAAATTTTAGTTAGTCACTAAACAATAGTAGCAACTACTAATAGCAGACATCTTTATAAATACTCTTGTTATACTTAGGTCAATTTTAGTAAATCATATCAATATTCTACGGCTGATGGTTTCGATGTTAATAATATATCACTGTTTAGATAATTGTTTTTACTAATTATTTTGTTAGTAAAACTTGCCATAGCTTTTTAAAGTAAAGACTGAGGCCCAATAATACTAATTTATTACAAAAATTATTACGGTTACCATCATTTAACCATTAAGGGTGCATTCCGAATCACGCTAAAATTGATATCATCGCGCTAACAAGCGTTCCGAGTCACCGTGCTCACGAATGATGGCCCGTGAATCGTCATAGATGATGTTATTACATCGGCCATTTTGCGCTAACAAAGTCCATGCTACAAACAGAAAACACCGTGAGCCTACCTGTCAAAAGTGACATCAGATTAGTTGCTTGTGAGTAAGTGTTCTATGGTTGGTTGGGTTTTTTGTTGATATGAAATTATAGAAACACTGACTGGGAGCGCGTTCATGAACGTTCCGAATCCTTGACAACACTCAATTGTCATCAGCGCTTTATCTGAATCGGTACGCAAAATAGCTATGTGAACGTTAGCAGCGATTATGTCGTGATTCGGAATGCACATTATGATTCTTGTTCCTGTCGTATGTTGCCAAATTGACAATAGGGTTGTCATAGCAACGGCTGAAAAGTCATTGAAAAAATATTGTGTTAGTACCAAATTCAGATACCAAAAGGTTTTGTTTGTACGACATTAATTTAAAACACACATCCGGAATCGTATTAACTGATTTTAGAGGTGGATTTAATTTAACCAGTAGCTTGAATATTTATCCAGTATTATTTATCCATTTTCAATAAACATTTTTTATCGTTAATCGCCCGCACCTTAGCGACGATGCACCTTAGTCAGTTTAAATGATACCTACCTACTTACATTATGAACGAATATGATTTGTTTAATTATCTTATACATACTGTTTAATTGATATTTTTGGACTAAAGGTAAAGGTATAAAGGTTGTAAAAAATTTAAAATTTTCTATTGTAATGAATTAGAAAAAAACTATTTTAAAACAATACTAGCCATTAGCCCTACCCGTGTTTTCATATAATGTCGTGCTTAACAAAACATGTAGTATAGTGGCCATTTTGCGACGATACCACTGTCATAATGAAGCAATTGGTTTAGTAAAATTGAGCTCCAGTTATCGTGTTTAATTTGTATATCTAATATTGTTATTTAACAAGTAACTTTTTAACAAAAATATAACCGACTTCAGATAATAGAAAAAAACAAACAACTCAACAGGTTTCAATGACATTTCTATGGGACCTCTTCGGAAGTCCATTCTTTCTAATAAAAAAATTGGTCTTTAATTGACTTTAATTGGTGAAAGCATAAAAAAATATACAGTCGAACATAGAACCTCCTCCTTTTTTGAAGTCGGTTAATTATTTGTCTTCGATTTAAAAATTGAACCATTGCCTTCGTACATCGAGTTAAAATAAGAAACATACGAGTAGGTAATTTGTATCTGATTAGTTTAATATTTTCTTTAAAACGGGTTTGGTATCCGCCATCATCCTTAGTAAACAGATGGCGCATGCGTACCAAAAACTTATAAACCTTATAAAATAAACACATTTATTGTATAGTTTATCTAATTAAATAGTATGCACTGCTTTTCTCCAGTAAAAAAATAATGCTGGACATTTCCCACTGCAATATATAGCCCCAAACTAAGCAACGCTTGCACTATGGGAAACAGATAACTGATGGAATACTCATACAATATTTTTTTTGTAAATACATACTTGTATTATATAAAAAAAATCGAACATGTGCGAGTGGGACTCGCCCACCGAGGGTTCTGTACAAATTTGTACCGACTGTTTCGATGATTGATTACATACCTACTTTAAATAATTACTATATTCTTATGATTTAATTACAAATGTATAGTTTTCAGATTTTCCCTGATCTTGTAGTGTAAGACGATATTACTTGCCAAATTTCATAGTTCTAGGTCAACGGATAATTTTTAACTCCCTTGAGAGTGTCGAAATATACGTTTCTTGAGGCATAAACGGCCGTATCTTTTTTTTACGTTAACTTAGAAGTTTTTTCACAGCTGCATGAGACTCGATACCTCCACGCGATAAAGGGTCTTGACAGAAAGATGAGCAACATAGTGATCCAACAACCCTCCCATTTAGTCACACTAAGATTATGCCATCACTACCTACCAATATACCAAATTTCACGATGATCAGATTAACGCTTCGAAAGTTATCCTCGAACAAACATGCATACATACAACGCCGATTTGCCCGAGTTGATTTGGAGTCAAATACAAATTAAACATTAATTCTATTCTAAACCACCTAGTTACAGATAAGACACAATGTTTGCGATTCCTAACGCGAATAGGACCCGATTAGTATGCAATCATGTAAATTATGATCAGTGATCGGACTAGGGTGAGCTATTTTGTGTACTTGCCATATGTAAGAATAATATGGATATTCCCAAACTCCCGGGATTTGCTTTTTAAGTAGAAAAATAACAAAAAGCTATTAAACAAGCCCGGGTCAAAAGAAATTCACCTCACAACAAAACACAACAGGAAGCAAACAAGCGTACTCTAAGAACCGTAGTAATCGAGTGAGACATTTGACAACAAGTTACTGTCGGTAAACCATTGAATAGTAGTGGTGCAGAAAGAGACAAAACAGGTGCGTCGCTCCGACAGAAACACCCCGCTATTGTTTTCGTTATCGGCGTATGCGGCTATATCACGAGTTTCAACAAAGCGGCAACGTGTTGCTGATGTAAAATTTACAACGTCGCTCGGGCGCTTATTGGCTTATATAAACCATTTTTTATACTTATTGATAAAAATAATTATCCCGGATAAATCCGGAAAATTCCGGAGGATTAGTCGGAATCTAATGAAATATCCATATTAACATCAATGTTTACGGTCAATTAACCTAAACAGCTCTACTTACTCCGACCAGTGATTATGATACACATTGGTGGCGATTCTGTTGCTTACACTGACTAAGTAAAAGTATGTAAAATACAAACGCTCTTATTTTGTTTACGCTAAAGATCAAATTAGAATGACATTTAAAGTGACATTTCTAAAATTAAGTATTTTTAACTAAGGCGGCGTGTTTTTGGGCTAGTTTTAGTCAACAGGCAAATTGGTGTTGATTAAAACTAGCCCGCAAACACGCCATATTAGTAAAAAATACTTAATTTTAGAAATGTCACTTAAAATGTCATTCTAATTTATCTTTAGCGTAAACAAAATAAGAGCGTTTGTATTTTACACAATTTTAGTTAGTCAGCGTAAACAACAGAATCTCCACCATTGCTTGCATAGCTAAATCGTTGGAATTTCAACCGCACATTTATCCAAATCGCGTATATCACAATAATCGTATTTCATAAAACCATGAATCATTATCTACAGAATATATTTACGGCCTGATAGTATGTATTAGTCCCTGCCACAATAGTACCGCAATATATTAAATTTAGTAGAACATACATAATTTAGTAAATACCATGCTACTTTTTGTTGACAAACAACGATTGCGAAGCCGCTAGCGGAAGCTAGACATTCATAAACTTTAGTTGCCTAAGACGAGTTTAACGAGGTATTGATGACCAAAATATCGTTTTCACTTTTTCTATGTAATATTAAAAATCTGAGAAGGGCTAACGATCATGTTGTACGCTAAAATCAAGTTCTCTGATCTCAAGTATCGAGCAAGTTCTTTGTCAAAAACATGTTGATATATACACGTAAAAAAAGGAAAACCCCGAACTTAAAGTTCTTCTTCTTCCTGCCCTTTTCACATATTACGCGGGGTCAGCACAGCATGTATTCCTCCACCACATCTCTTTATCAGCCGTCATCTCCGTTGTCACTTCCTTCCTACCCATATCATTCTTCACACAGTCCATCCATCTCTTCTTCGGCCTTCCTCTACTTCTATATCCATCTACACTCATATCTAACACTCTTTCAGTCACATGATTTTCTTCCCTACGCATGACATGCCCATACCACGCTAGCCTAAAATAAATCAAACTAAAAGTTACCGATACAAAACTGAAACAACGTTAGAAAACTTTCGTGATTGATTTCAATCATTATTATAAATACGGGATTTATCACGTATTTATAATAATAATTGAAACAACGTTATTATTAACAACATAGATTTATTATAACTTATTTGGGAACAACAAACGACTAGGTACATTTAAATATGAAAAAGTACAGTCTGTGTTAGTACAGTGTTAGCAGAAGTTACCACAAGTTAGATACATATCACAAAAAAAAGATCCAGAGGGACTGTCAGATGGTAAAGTAGATTACAAAAGTTGTACTGACAAAAACACAAACGCCCTCATGAAATAAGAAGACAGAGAAAAATCAATAAAACGTATAAAAACTATGAAGGCAACTCAGATAGGCACAAGTCTAATTCTAAGACCGGCTTGCATAACGTACCTTAAACGTATTAAGCGACTATACATGTTTCAATTTGACGTGTTTGTATTTTTTGACAACTCCTTAAATCATATTTAGCCACTAAATACGTTTAGACATCGTTGCGTAAGTCAATAAAAAGTGAGATGTTTGACATCGTATATTTCAAAGTTAAATTCCATCCATTCAATTAATTTATTGCAATTAATGATTATCAATTAATTATTAATTTACTGGAAGAAATTGTTTCGAAGCAACAATACCGCCCATTGTACTATTTGCTTTGTGTCTTCTATTTTGTGTGTAGTTTCTATTTTTTTTAATGTGTACAATAAAGTGTTTTCATTCATTTATTCATTATTGCGAATATGGGTCAGTAACAGGCAATAAGTAACACTTTGAGTTCAACCATAATCAGCGTTTATCGCATACAATTTTTAACATAGTATTTTTTTTTGTCATCCTATATTGTCTCACTGCTAGGCAAAGGTCTCCCCCAAATCTCTCCATCTATCTCTGTCCTGTGCGACACTCCACCACTGCTGCTCGAAGGCTACAAGATCGTCTCGCCAGCGCTTTCTTGGCCCCGACCCCGATCGCGTCTTCCATCAGGGCTCCAGGTTGTGGCTAAATTAGCCCACCTATCGGGGTGCATTCTACTAATGTGCCCCGCCCAATCCCATTTGAGCCTAGCTGTGTTTTCTCCAACATTGGCAATGCCTGTCAACGAACGCAGTGTGGTGTTTCTCACTCGATCAATCCATTTGAATCCGAGAACGCTGCGTTCCATTGCCCTCTGGCAAATCTATCTAACATAGTATTATCGTAGAAAAATTATTAACTTAGTACCAAATTAAACTCTAATATCAAATCTATCTAGACGACCTCCGTGGTGCAGTAGATTGCCGGCTGTGACGCAGGAGGTGGCGGATTCTCATGAAACCACCATAACGTTGATTTCGGAGATTATATTAACAAAAAAACTCTCCTTTTCAGTTACCTCTGAATTATTTACACCGTAACTTTACTCCACCAGAGACTCTTAAAAGAAATAGCCATATGAACATCAAATTCAAGCTTATTTATTATTTAACCATTCACTCCCAGCTGACTCAAATATTGAGCATATCAACAAAAACGTATTGTGTTTTATTAGGCTTCATCATCATCATCCACAGCCCGACTTCACCCACTGCTGGGTATAGGCCTCCCCAAGTTTGTGCCATCCGCCACGATCCTGCGCTAGTCTCACCCATCGACGGCCCGCGACTCTAACGATGTCGTCCACCCATCTCGCTGCCGGGCGTCCAACCCTTCTACAGCCATTCCTCGGCCACCATTCAGTTGCTACCCTGCTCCACCTGGTATCACCACGTCTTACCAAGTGTACCGCCCAAGACCATTTGAGCTCCATAACTCGATTTCCAATATCATGAACCTTCGTTCTTCTACGGATTTCGACGTTTGGAACTCGATCGAAGAGTTTGATGCCGAGCATGGTATGCTCCATGGCTCTCTGTGCAACTCTTAATCTGTACACAGCCTCCTGCGTGAGCGTCCATGTCTCAGGCTTCACAGGTTAATAATTCTTCTATATTATACTAGTTGACCCGGCTAACTTCGTACTGCCTTGATATGCATATGACGCGGGTTGCCAATGTACGTCACCGGTAGAATTGTCAATCGGCCATCATTAGCTGTATCTACATATGTATGAGAAAATGAATGAAAGAAAGAAAATACATTTATTTGCAGACAGAACAAAACAAATACATACACAGTAACAAACATAATACGACAGTAGGAGTAACAATATAACAAACACAAATAGAAAACATAAAATATACATAGGCACTTAGTACGTCCAGGTTATGAGCGTCCGCAAACTAGGATCCGGCTCAGCATTATGCGCCACGCACTAGTAAATATGAGTACGCAGCGCGCTGATCTTCCGCCGGCTCCTACATTCCGTACCAGTATGAATATTCTTCATATATTTATTTTGCGTGAATTTTTCTGATATTTTATTAGTTATTCTGCTATTCGGGGCGACAAATCCAACATATTAAAGACTAGCTGTTGCCAGCGGCTTCGCACGCGTGGTTTACCAATAAAAAGTAGCCTATGTCTTAATCCAGGTTATGATCTACGTACATACCAAATTTCATCGCAATCGGTTCAGCCGTTCCAGCGTGAAAGAGTAACAAACATCCATTCATCCATACATACAAACTTTCGCGTTTATAATATTAGTAGGATTATCAACATCGGTCCAACTGTTCTTGAGTTATACACTGTGTGTAACTAACCAAACTTTGTTTTATACTTATATATTTAAAGATTTTACAGGTGACGGTTCTCATAAATAAATAAAATACTTGATGTACGAAGGCCCGAAAAATAATTCATCTATATTCTTAAATGTTTGTCGTTAGTGTACAGTATTGTTAAAAATTTAATGTATATTCATTATAATTAAACCGATAGGCTGTGTATATAGTCTTCATTCTGTTGTAATAAATATTTCTACATGTGGTATGTGTGTTTTATTGATTCTTTCTTGTTAGTATTGTACCTAAGCTTGTTAAATGAGTCTAAACTAGTGGTTCTGTAAGAACACGCTTCACGCGATCTTTTCTACCCCATACTTGCAAGATGTGGAAGCTACCATCTGAGGTTTTCACATTAGGCTACGACATGGCACGCTTCAAGAGAAATGTAAGGAGGTTTCTACAGGGTATAGAACGCATCAACAATACCCCGGGTGCTGCCGGTGTCAATAGGCAACGGTGACCGCTTACCATCAGGTGGGCCGTAAGCCTGTTTCCCCACAAATAACATAAAAAAAAACATTGGACCTCATGTCCCAAGTGCAAAAAGAAACTTGCGCAACAAATTTAACGAAGAAAGTACAATTTCTAATCGAATTTTAGTTGCTTGAATTTTCCATTAGGCTTACCTATGTAGACTTTTGAGCAGAATATTGGTAAGTTTTAGCGATTACTCGCGTTCCCTTGATCCTAGGAGGTCGAATCTGGTGTTTATAGTTTCGTCTTGTGAAGGTCTGACTGAATAGTATATGTATGTATAAACTTTCCGAAGAATTATACACTTTCCACCCAATATATCCGAAGGAAATCGAAGATGTTTTTTTATTTTCTTTTGAGAGAGATTTAGCTTCTTTTGTCTTCTCAAACTGTAATAATTGAAATAAAATGATTTATTTTACCGAAAGCATGGTTATAGAAAAGTTTTATACATATATAAGATTGATTGATTTATTATATAATATATGATTTATTGGTTTCAAAAACTTCACCGTGTTACTCGGCATGCAAATAAAAATTAAATAAGTTATGTTATACATTATAAAAAAAATCATATTAATTCGTTTTTTTCACAAACAGTAATTTATAAAAATAGCACTTACCAACCAAAAAAACCACATAAGATTTGTAGGGATAATGCTATCCCATCAAAACATAAATGTGAAATGAGAGCCAAGTTCAATAAGCTTGCGTGGCAGCCCCAACATCATTCTGAGCACATTGGCGGACAGGTTCCGTTTTCTCTCCGTTTCTGGGGCACTGGTTAAGCCTCCATGCAACTCCATAAGGGATGTTACCCCGGTCACTGATAGTCCCTCGTGTCCACGTACGTGTATGTATGTTGTGTATGTTACTCTGTGTGTTGTTTTAATTATAATTTAATTGTATAATCTTAATTTTATTTGTTTTGATTTAATATAATTTTATTTAGTTAAATTGGATTTAATTTGGGTAATTTTATTTTTATTTGTAGCATGTATGAGTCAATGATTTGAAATAAACATTTTTATTTTATTTATTTTAATTTTATTATTATTATATCGGGAGTTTGGTAATATATGCAAAAAATGAAAGGGTCTAATTAGATGAGCATAATAAATAAATATGTGAAATATTTACCATAGAAATGTGAAATTTATTTTGGCATGATAAAACAAACACTTTATTAAACTTATGTTGTGCTATTGCATAATGCTTGCCATCTAACCACAGATACTTACTGTAATGGTGACGTCTCGAGATATCTCTTGTTGTCCCTTTCTAACCCAAAACCCGCAGCCATTTCCGAAAGAGATATCAAAAACACATGCCTGCCTAGATCATCGCTAATAGTTACTAACCTACCTTACAGTTTTTGAGTTTTAAATAGGTAGGTAGTAAAAAATATCCCTACTAGGTACATCTACATTCGCTAGATCTTTTTTGGTCCAGTAGTACCTACAAGCGATCGGTGTCACTGACTCGAAGTAAGATAGATCGGCAGACAGGTTTTTTGTCCAAACCTAGGTAGGACCTACCTACATTAATTCGTTGTGTCACTCACTAAATGCTGATAAATAAAAAAGGCTGATGGTAGTATTTTAAAAGATTTATTCAATTCAAAATGAAGTAGGTAGGTACTTACCTAATCAATTTATGTAAACTCGAGCTTTCCATCACATTTTAATCAGGCTGTAGACTGGCAAATTAACGTGAATAAAGTAGTAGGTAGGTACACACGGCTACACATCAAGGTATACATTCCAGTATACCAGTAATGAGCTGACCTCTCATTCTACGAAAACCCTACACAATGCGAGGTCAGGTTATACTGGAAATGTATAGCTTGATGTGTAGCCGTGTGTACATTACCTCTTACCTACTTACCTCAAATCGAGAGGTAGGTACTTAACAAGTATGAGGTACCTAGGTAGGTGCCTTGACTTTATCAACGATAATTTGGCGTGTTTAAAAGTTCCTTACTGTACAGAATTATGTACAACACAGCTATCAGTTATTTTACACAATTTAGTTATTAACAGAATTTACAGTTATACAGACTTTACACAACACAAATAACAGTTATTACACAATTTTATTTACAAAAGTTGTTGCACGTACTTACCTTCTTGCTCTAGGCAAAGCATAGCACGGCGAAAGCAATGCACACGAACTCGTGTCAAGGTGTCTCTGTCACTTCGCACCACACTAAAAGCGTTCACAATTCGCGTTCTAAGTTCTAACTCACTTTCTATTGTATGGCCATCGTTGCCATACACCAAGTCTTTTACCCTACCCCACGAATAAAAGTCTAAGGGGGTTAAGTCCGGTGAGCGCGCGGGCCAGGCAATCGATCCTCCGCGCCCAATCCACCGATTACCATAAACACTGTCCAGATATTCGCGCACACGCCGGTCATAGTGTGCAGGTGCGTCGTCGTGCTGGTAAAACATCCCTTGTCCATCTTCCAAGGGCACTTCCTGGAGCATGTCACTTAAATCGTTCCGCAAGAACTCCAAGTAACTTGCTCCATTCAGCCGCCCAAGGAAGATAGGGCCAAGCAAATTTTCTCCCAACACTCCTGCCCACACATTAACACTAAACCGGCGCTGAAAATGTGAGGGACGCACTGCGTGCGGATTAGCCTGTGCCCAGTAGTGCGTGTTGTGCTGGTTGAACACCCCAACCCTCGTGAACGTGGACTCATCTGTCCACAGGATGTTGGGGGGTCCGTACTGCAGCAGCCACCAACAAAACCGCATTCTGGCTTCGTAGTCAGGAGTCCCGAGCTCCTGCACTGGTGTAAAGCTATACGGGTGCTGGCCTTCCTGCTGAAGAAGACTCCATCCATATGTAGCGCCAACCCCGTATACGCGGGCCGCGTCGCGGGTGCTCGCCAGCGGATCCACTTCAAAAAAATTTAACACCTCGAAGCGCGCTGAATAGCGAGGTGGCCTGCCCGCCTCAACACGGGGCTGGAACTCGCCGCTCTCCCTATGCCGCTGAACAGCACCCAGTATGGTGCGCGAGCTGGGCCGGGTTCCATGTCGCACCTGATAAAGGTCCTGCGCTCTTGACAAGACCTCACCACTTTCCGAGTAGTATAATGTCATGTTCAGGTACTCCTGATTTGAGTACCTGTAGTTAGGCATCGCAAATGTTGTAATTTCGTCCGCACAATTAGAAATGAAATCAGCTACTGATTTAAAATAATAATTGCACTGCTGACGCCGACACGTGCCGAACTGCATAGGGCATACAATATCCGAAATTCCGGAATTGGATTAGCTACTTAGCTAAACAGGTTGACCCACAAAAAGTTTAATGAAAACATCATAGATAAAACCGAACTAGTTTTACAAAATACGCGTAGGTCAACTTGTACAACTTGTAACATCTGTTAGTAGTAGTAGAGCTCTCTGTGAAAGAGTTTGTCCGGGAAAGTACTACCACAATACCTATGTCTGCTGCGAAATAGTAAACTCGCATTGTTGTGTTCTGGTTTGAAGGGTAAGAGTACCGGTAAAATTACAGGCATATGAGACTTACCCTTACGCCTCAGAACTGTGGAAACAAAGTAGTGTAATTATTGATAGAGCGAAGCGAGAACTCTAAATCAACTTGGCCAAATCGGCGTTGTATGTATGTATGTATGTTTGTCCGAGGATAACTTTCGAAGAGTTTATCCGATCATCGTGTAATTTTATGCATAGGTAGTTTTCACTAAATTTCGATAAAAAAAACTTTTTGTAAAAGATAAAAATAAAAAACAGAAAACTTGGTTTTATAATTTTTCACATAAATTTTGAGATTATGTGAAAAAAATGTACATACAAAAGTTTTAGATCTTTTTTATTACTATATAATTTTTTATTATTAATTTTTTTTATTATTTTTTATTAACTTTGCCATTTGACTTTTTTCGATAGGACTTTTAGTTTTGCCGGAAATCGAGAAAAACCGTTTTTTACCCTTAAAAACTCACCCCCATCCCCTTCCCGACCTCAGGTCGCCCGTAAATTATTTTTTCTTTCATTTTTATAATATTCCCCTCCTTTTCTAATGGGTTTCATCCTACTATTATTTTTTTCACTTTTTATTATTTTTAAAGGCTTCTACCCTGGTCTATAGGTAGTGATTACACAATTTTGGTGTGACTAAATGAGCTAAAAACGTTGGAGGGTTGTTGAGATATTGGGGTCCTAAATGAGACTATTAGGTCAAGTGGGACGTCAAATTAAATATTCATTGGTAAATTTAGACTCCATTTTTATTTTTAGTAAAGCTTTTATAGTTTTTGAGTTATTAGCCATAATAAAAATTGAACTTTGACAAAATTCACACGGTACACCATTGACCCCACAGTGCTGTAATTTGGTATGCGTGTAGCTTAAGTGACACAAAAGACAAAAGTCTGAAACCCAGAATAACTGCAATGTGTACCCCAAAAACGAATAACCACATAACATGAACTCCCGTTACCTGTAATTTTAGTGAAACGGTAGGTCAAGTTATTTGGTTATTTATTTTGTGGCAATATTTTGATAGTCACGATGATCGGATCAACGCTTCGAAAGTTATACTCGGACAAACGAACATACAAACAAACAACGGCGATTTGCCTAAGTTGATTTAGAGATCTCGCTACATTCGATTTAAAAAAAAAGATTTTATTCAAAAACAATCGATTCAAACATTTACGTTAATACCGGTAACCGGTGTAGCGGGGTATTCTAAGCCGTACATCCCATCGCGCGACATATCAAAAAGAACTCGAAAGAATAAGCCGTTAGTCAAAGGTGCCGCCTCGATCCTTTGAGCTCGCCGCCCCCAATAGGTACTTTGTTTTGTAAACAGGGCTATGACCCAATGATACCTACTCATTAAATCACAGCTGTTATTGTCTTTGTTTGTTTTTAGTTTTAAATTTAGTAGGTATGTAATATGCATGTTCATTTTGGTGAATTAAACTTTATTCTTATTCTTCTCTTCTTCTTTGTCAGAAACCAGAATTGAAAAAAAGACTCATCAATTTTGACAATGCACTATATACCTATCTCTCAAAGCATTGGATAAAGTAGGTACCTACCTAATTGGAATAATTTCAATACGTTTACCGTGGCTAAAGTGGGCAATTTGCAGATAACCAATCCCGGGTCCACAATTTCTAGGCGTTTCCGGGCCAATGTCCACCTGACTGATGAGAATACCATGGGAAAATAACTAATAGCATATCGATATTCCGACATCTCTCCGCTCAGCTTTAGTGGAAACGGTCAAGCGGCATGTCTTATTTTCTACAGTGCATTTGCATCGAAGTTCTAAGCAGAGAGCGCTTAAAGAAAGGACATAAGTAGCAAATCTACGCTTTTGTGGATTAAGGCCTTTTTTTTGGATGTCGACTGCAAGCTCAGGCAGTAAGTTTTATATCGAATTAATCACCTAAACTTAGTCGATTTTCTTTAAAATTTGTATATATAACTAGTAGTTTTTTTTCCGAGAAGTCTTTTTTTATGTTTTGAGAAAACGTCCCTTGAATATTGTCGGTATATTACCAAACACCCTGTTTATGCCTTGGTTGTTGAATTCAACAACAAAAGAAGTGAGATCTAAATGGGTGCCAAGTTCAATGGTCAGTCCTGAAATTTATTTATAACAAAATAAAATATTTTATAACAACTTAACATATCCTTTTTTCTTTTAACTTAGGATAATATATTGAAGCCTAAGGTATGACTTGGCTAGTTTTCATATACGGATTTTATAGATTTAACAGTGGACGTCCTATTGCTGACATAATGATGATAATCATACAACATCTTTATTCCAAAACACCTAGTTTAAAATTAAATTAAATAACGCGTTTTTAAAATAGTGGGAGCCTAAAACTCATTGTATTAGCCAATTATTTTAGTCAAGATATTTATTTTCAATTAAAAGTTGCTCCATTCAGATTAGACCGAGCGCAAACTGTTGATAACCCTATATCATGGAGTATCAGGATCAAATAGCGCTTTCGTGCTTCGGAGGGCATGAATTAATGTGGTCAAGGATGTAAATGTCGTCTAACATGGCTAGACGGAGGTATTGGACGTTCTAGAAACTCCGATATCAGAGTTCGCTATCTTATATGGACGGACCAAATATGTTTACAAAATGGAGTCCAATTGAAGATATAAAGCGCACCTGTTAACAAGTTCCATCATCTGGGTTTTTAATGATTTAAACCTAGTTAAAATTAAATGTTATTCGTTTTTAACTAAAAACAATAATTAATAATCATAGTAATATTATAATTGTGAAAGTTTGGATATTTGTTTGTTTGTTACTCAATCACTTTGTAACGTCTGAACCGATTTCGATGAAATTTGATATATATGTGGTTTATAACCTGGATTTTACTAAATAGGCTTCTTTTGGTCCAATAAATCAGTTCCCATGGGATAAAACTGGGCTGTCAAGTCAAGTTGCAACAGCGAGTTTAGCGTTATTTCTAGCTTACCTACACATTTAGTAGTGTAACGCGTACGAAGTCGCGGGCAACAGCTAGTCACAATTATGTTATAAATGCGAAACTTTAAATGTTTCTTTATTTATTTGTTACTCAATGACGTCGTAACGGCTAAACCGCTTTTAATGAAATTTGTTATGTACGTAGATCAATACCTTGAGCTAATTTTAATTCCATAAATCGGGTCCCATGAGATAAAAATGACGTGTCAAGTCATGTTGTAACAACAAATTTAGTTTTATTTCTAGGTTACCTACACATTTTACAGTGTAACGCGTACGATGTCGCAGGCAACAGCTATTATTAATATATTCTAATACATACATAGGCTCAGGTAATGAGGCTAAGGTTTTCATACAAACAGCGACGTGGCGTCGCTGAAAACTGCCTTAGATCCGCTTACCGCAGCGTTGTGCGTTCTGATAAAGAGGCCAAAGCTTTGCACTTTGACTTTTCATTTGACATAAACCTTGCAGGCTCTCTTCAAAAAACCTAGCACATACTATAAATAATATTGCTAGACATGTCAGACGGCGCTATCTAGCCCCAAAATAAGCAGAGCTTGTACTATGGGAACTAGATAACTGATAGAATACTTATATACTTTTTTTTTTTAAATGCATACTCATATTATATAGAAAAACATCTAGACCCGGAACAAATATCTGTAGATCATGCAAACAATTGTTCCGCGCGGGAATCGAACCCGCTACCTCCTGCGTCTCAGCCGGCTATTCGTCCATTGCACCACGGAGGTAGTTATTACATTACAGCTAATGACTTATGTGACTGACAACTGATGACTTGTGTTAAGAACTTTAGACGTCGTCATGGGTAATACTTTGCCATCGTCTAGTACGATAGATAGATAGATAGATAGATAACTCTTTATTGAATTACCACACAAACAGAAATAATAAAAAAAATATGTACTGGGTAAAAATAAATAAGGCAATACAATGGGCGGCCTTATCGCTAAAAGCGATCTCTTCCAGGCAACCTTTGGATGGAGCGAATTTTTTAAAAATTACGGAGTGTGGTGTACTTTCGCGGATACATTACATTTACACATAATATATTCTAAGATATAATAATAATATGAAGTTTTAATCCTAATACTTAATATACTTATAAAATAGACTAATATATAGGTGTATACATATAGCAAACTATACTAACAGATAAAATAAGTACATAAATAGTAAATAAATAACGCTAGGAAGATGACATCGTATTACGAATTATTTACAGAAGGCTACTAGGTTATTCAACTTTATTGCTCCTTCGCTTTATACAAATTTCATCTTAGTATTAGTTAAATTTATTTTTGGACAGGGGTATCTCGATCTATTTAATTATATGGCAGGAGTCAGGCTTGTGACAAGGCGGTATCACTGTCTGAGGAAATTGCGAGGAGAAATCAAGCTTCTCGCTTCAAAAAACCAAGTCAATTGGCTGAATTGCTTGGAGGTATTTTTAACTAGTATTTACCCGTGATTTTACTCGCAATATTATTGGGAAATGGGTTTATAGTATCTTATGTTTTCGTTCAGAAGTGTAAAGTTTTTATTATAATAAATTCAAATATTGACTGCATCAGTAACCTTCGTGATATTTCTTATGCATTCGCACCTGACTCTATCTTTTAAGGTTCCGTATTGATATGTCTGTTGCTCTTTGGATATACCTAAGTCTTAAAACTGGTTAGTTCCGTAATGCACAATCATCGTCATGATCATCATTATATCAGCAATAGGACGTCCACTGCTAAACATAGTCCTGCCCCATAGATTTCCAGAGCTACCTATCTTGCGCGGACTGCACCCAACGGCCCCCAGTAACCTTTATCAGGTCGTCGTTTCATCTAGTCGGTCGAACGCTGTGCTTTCCAGTACGCGGTCTCCACTCTAAAACATTTCGGCCCCCACGTCCGTCAGTTTTTCGAGCTATATACCCCGCCCACTGCCACTTCAGCTTGCCAATCCTCCTGGCTATATAGATAGAGATAGATAGAAAACGCTTTATTGTAAATCACACTTAAAATAAAAAAAAACAAAATAAAAAACAAATAACAATACACGCGATAGTACAATTGGCGGTCTTATCGCTAAAAGCGATCTCTTCCAGACAACCTTTGGATGGACTGAACTTCACGAGGACGCTATAGGACGGTAGCTATTAATAAAAAAATAATTGAATATTGAATAAACAGTGTACTTACATAAGCATAATAAATAAATATATACAAATATATAAATAAATAAATTAGGTTCATAATACTATAGCATAGTACATAAATGTTCCATACTAATAATAAAAAAGGTATATTATATAAAATACTATAAGTAGGTACATATAGGTGTATAAGAGAAGTGTGAAATAAAAAACAAGAGTAGCGTAACGATGATGAGAAAATGCGAAATCAGCATTGTAGTTCAGACAGATGTTTAAATAGAACTTTTTTAAAGATGGGAAGGGATTTGGCAGTTTTAATGCGGCTATATACCGAACCTCC
Organism: Philereme vetulata; assembly: GCA_918857605.2. Classification (NCBI taxonomy): domain Eukaryota; kingdom Metazoa; phylum Arthropoda; class Insecta; order Lepidoptera; family Geometridae; genus Philereme; species Philereme vetulata. The sequence goes on from OU975436.1 coordinate 7,535,770, forward strand.
TTCCCCCCTCCTCCTCCTTCCCTACACACTATTCAGAACCCTGTATCAAAAGAATTATGTTACATTAGTAAACTCGATTCCAAGACATCGCACTCCTTTTCACATCAAGCGGACGCGCGCTCTTAAATACACACATACGCACACATAATACCTATACACACAAACTCACACGCACACAAACACACACTCAAACTCACAGGACGAAAGAGACTATCTCCCGCAACACAGGTTTTACCTAGGGTGGGAGCTAGTGAGCTTCTACAACGGATTTAATTTATTTATTTAGAAACAATTACATAATCGTGTTTGACATTACATCTTTTTTTTTATTTCACCTATACTTTCCCACTGCTAGGCAAAGGTCTCCCCCCCTGTTCCTCCATATCTCACAATCACTCGCCATGTTCCACCATCCGTCTTGGAATGAATCGAGGTCGTCACGCCAACCCTTCCTCAGCCTGCCCCGGCTTCGACGCCCATCTGCAGGCACCTATTGTGTGACGACTGTTGCCTATTTGTCTGTGACCTGTGGCAGTCTTGTCACCAATATCTGCGATGCCGGTCTTCGCGCGTAGTGTGGTATTGCGGATCCTGTCGATTCTCTTTACCCCTAACACGCTGCGTTCCATGGCTCTTTGGCAAACCTTGAGTTTGGACTTTTGAGATTCTGTCAATGACCAAGTTTGGGCACCATAGGTAAGGACGGGCAGAATACAAATGACATCTCTATATATATCTGATATGAATCCTATTTCCCTTGGTCACGCTATCACGCGTGAACGGCTGGACCGATTTCGCTAATTCTTTTTTGTTGTATTTTTTATTGTCAGGAGAAGGTTCTTATGCAAGAAAAAATAAGGAAAATTGCGCGCAAAATTAGAAAATTTAAGAATACTTAACCACCATATAAAATTATTTATAACCTAACCTTAGCGCTTTTATAATGTAACCTTATGACGTTTGACATAGAATTGACAGAATGCGTGCTGCAAATATCGTCAAAAAGGATGTAAAAAAAAATAATATCGTTTGAAACAGATGCTTCGGTCGGATTTATCCCGAGATATTGCCTACATATATAAAAATGAATTGCTGTTCGTTAGTCTCGCTGAAACTCGAGAACGGGTGGAGCGATTTGGCTAATTTTGGTATTGAATTATTTGTGGAACTCATTCATTTTCTCATACATAATGATGGCTGGGGACAACAATTGACAATTCTACCAAGGTGACGTATATTGACAGCCCGCGTTATATGCATGTCAAGGCGGTACGAAGTTCGGCTGGTCCACTAGTCTACAATATTTAAATTACCACATATAATTAAACTCGACATTGCATTCGTAAGACCCTGAATATAGCTGCAGCCTGCACTTATCGGTACTAAGTAATAGAAAACACCTTGTTAAGCATATGACGCACTAAATGGATTTCTATTGTATTGTAGATTTGTATTTTATGTTCTTAGAAAAATTGTAATTTGTATGTTTTCTTTAAATGTTTTGTATATTGAGTACGTAAACAATAAAACAATATCTGAGACCTTGCATTTTCATTTTAACATTTTCGAATATTGTTCCTTAGTTATTCAGTATTAACATTTTAATACCCCAAAACATGTTCCACGAAGATTTTGCGCAACTAAGCGTCCCCAGATATCGTTCGGTCACGCTACGCCACAAAACTGTCATTGTGCTCGCCGCACCGCAGCAACTGACTAGTCAGGCTACTATGCTGGCATTTATTGAAAATTTTGTCGCATAGCTTGCTAGTAGCTGTCGTTGGCGGGACACAGGCTTGAATAACGAGCAGTTCGTTGCCAATTTGGGTGTATAATAATGAGGGTGCTGAATTTTACCTTCGTAATAAAAAGGTAAATACGCGATAAATACCCGTTTAATATTAGTAATTATTTATTTCACTGAAAGATTATAGATTCATATCAAATCATTTTAATTTCAGGAAGATTTTTATAAAGCTTACAATAATGTTTAATATACAGAGTGTTTTTTAACTGGGACAGTACGGCAGCACCCATAACCAGAGGAGATACAGGTGCAGTTTCTTTTTAAACATCAGCTCGTTTTCGAAGAAAAACATTTTGGCATTAAATTTTTTTTGGTCAAGCGTGAGTAGCGCCTTAAAATGAATCAAGTTGGTAATTTTTTTTTGATGCCGATCGATGCAGTCCTGTGTAAGGATCATTTTGTTGCATCGAATAAAAAAATCTGAGTGGCGGAAGTTAGTCAAATTTGATAAAATGTATTCTCATAGAACAGGACAAAGCAAAATTCCTCCAACAAACATTTTATTAGATTCTAATTGCACATTAAAGAAGTATTAATACTGTAGCGATTAAGAAGTTTAGAACTCCATGCTCTCATGAGCAATTCAAAAACATTTCGTATTTCAGAACAGTTTTGAATTTCGAACATGGTTCTTGTTCTGACGGACTTTTTTACCAGTCTTTGCATCATCTTATTTTTCCTATCATGGCATTGTCAAATACGCAAAAAGTAGACTTAATTGAACCATACTTCCTCAATCGCGGTCTGGGTAACGTTCTTGATACCACTTCAACGAATTAGTTGGGCTTCGTCGGTTGAGGAAATATGCTTCAATTAAGTCTACTTTTGGCGTACATATTTGACAATGTCATGATGGGACAATTGTTCTGAAATACGAAATGTTTTTGAATTGCTCATGAGATCATGGAGTTCCTAAACTTCTTTATCGCTACAGTATTAATACTTCTTTAATGTGCAATTAGAATCTAATAAAATGTTTGTTGCAGGAATTTTGCTTTGTCCTGTTGTATGAGAATACATTTAATCAAATTTGACTAACTTCCGCGGCTCAGATTTTTTTCATCCGATGCAATAAAATTATCCTTACCAGGACTGCATCGATAGGCATCGAAAAAAAATGTTACCAACTTGATTCATTTTAAAGCGCTACTCACGCTTGATCAAAAAAAATTTAATGCTTAAATGTTTTTCTTCGAAAACGAGCTGATGTTTTAAAAGAAACTGCACCTGTATCTCCTCTGGTTATGGGTGCTGCCGTACTGTCCCAGTAAAAAAACACATTGTATAGTGCTAGTACACAAGTTTAGATAGATAATGTCTTGATTGTACACCATTAAAAATAAACAAATGAAAATACACAACATAGATACATTATTCTTGATTTTGATTTGTTCTGTCCATCCAAAGGTTAATACCGCCCATTGTACATACCTTTGTTTTTGTGTATCTCTTTGTATCTTTAATTTTGTTTGGTGTACAATAAAGAGTAGGATTATATTCTATTCTACTCTATACACATTTGAATAATAAGTACAATTGGGTAGCCATAATCTATAATAATATTATAAAGAAGAAAGATTTGTTTTTTTGTGTGTATGTATGTAATGAATAAACTCAAAAACTACTGGTCCGATTTCAAAACTTCTTTCAGCATTGGAAAGCTACATTCACCTTGAGTAACATAGGCTACTTATTACCCAACTGCGCAAAGGGGGTAATGTTTTTATTGAAAAACTACGCGTGCGAAGCTGCGAATTTGTCAGCTAGTATAAATAATTAAAAAAGGCAGTCATAGGCAAGAAGTAAAAATTAAGAGATACACGTTGCGAAAATTTTCATCATTCAATCAAATAGAAAGAATCTTTAGAGTAACTTGATAAACGTGCTTTGTGCTACCGGTGAGCAAGATTTACTTGCCCTATATGTGGTAACTGATTGGATGAGAAGAGCTGATCGGGCTCAAAGGCGCACTTACCTCCAGCAGTAGACTGCTATATGTTGTTAATGGTGATGATGAAAAATTGCCACTTTGTAATAGATGGCGATATTATCGTTAAGCTGTATGGCGGGACCAAATTCTGCCACAGGTAAATGCTATTCAGCAAATTTGATCCGCGTCTGTGTGATCTGGTTCCATGTTTTCGTAATGCGCACGATGAAGAGAATTAAGTGAGGTAAGACAGGTATGTGCTTGTTGAGTGCTATTTATTTATTTAACGACCTCCGTGGTGCAGTGGGCGAATAGCCGGCTGAGACACAGGAGGTAGCGAGTTCGATTCTCGCCGCGGAACAAATGTTTGCATGATCTACACATATTTGTTCCGGGTCTGGTTGTTTCTCTATATATAGGTATTATAAGTATGTATTTACAAAAAAAATGTATATAAGTATTATATCAGTTATATCTGGTTCCCATAGTACAAGCTCTGCTTAGGTTGGGGCTAGATAGCGTTGTGTGAAATGTCCAGCAATATTTATTTTTTTATTTATTCATACTATGTTTATAACTTTGGCCAGCAGTGGGACACAAATGGCTGATAATAGCATGTTTATAGCGAAATAACAGAAAATTATAGTTATCGATATGCAAATATTAATTACTTGCACAAATATTTATACACGGTGTTCTTTAAATCACTGTCTTCCCAGAACAAACGTTGTTTAGACCATGGTCTACTAACAGTTTATAACATCAAATTAAAAAACAAAACAAAATCGGTCTTTGAAAAATATAAAAAGTTGCGAACTTAAAACGTCTATTCTAACATTACGCCTGTCGTGATTTTGATTATTTTATTGTAAAATGTTCTTCTCGTAATGGCAACAAGACAGTTTAAGTCTTGTATTTTTATAAACTGGCAATCAAACGGCTGGGGTGGGTCGAATGATTCATTTTCGCTTGACTTAAAAAGCCTCAACGAAGATGTCGCGAAGAGCCGGCAGATCTTCGTTGGCGCTCGACAAGTTAACACGTTCTTAAAATAAGTAGGAACTGTATTAAATAAGTTCAAATTGTACCTGCATATTCTATCTGGCATTTTATACTTAATAAAGGAAAAGTATTCCGAAGTTTATTTGTCTGTCTCCTTCAATCTACATCAAATCAGAAGCGGGATGAACCAAGGTACGTAAATATTTTATACGTTAGAAGTATCCACTTATATAATTTTATTTAATGTTACATATTTGATAGAATTATTTTTAAACGAACATAGTGATCGGGATTGACTTTACGATTACGCTAACAACTTAAAATATAGGTACCTACTTTATTTTATTTTAGTTGAATGTTTGTTCGCATGGACCGGTCGGGATTAAACCGAGACTATCCGGCCGTGCTTACTTATTTCAATTGGTAGAATGGTTGGTGCCTGTATTACGAAAAATTTTTACGCTTCCATTTTGTGAAATGCTAGACTGATTTTGCTAGCACGGACCGGTCGGAATCATTCCGAGACTATCCGGTCGTGCTGGCTTGGCGTTCTTGTATTTATTAGAATATTTTGTTATTATGTGGACGTGATCAGCATTAGAAATCTAGAAATGTGGTAGCTAGCACCGCTATCTATATTTGATCTGCAATATTGGATTGTCAAACCGTTTCGTTAGGGCAACTCCCTGATAGCGGTTTTCTAAACCAATTTGTGGTTAGCATTCATTCATCGAAACATTCGGTCGGTCGAGCGACTCTCTGATAATGTGAAAGATGATGGCACATGTCTAAATTCCATATGCATTTCAAATGTCTATATTTAACCAGAATGTTTTTATTTAAAGTAATTACCAACAAAATTATTACTATTCAATTTATTTTTATCAAATATAATTTCTAGTAAATATGTTTCGAATGAGACCATAACAGTAGACAATAATTTATTTATTCAGTATACTTATGTTTTAATATATCAGTCGGCTCGGTATCCCATTAAAGTAAACCAAGTGCATTCACTAGGTTAATTATGCTATAATGAATAAAGTGCGTTCAGTTTAGACACAAAATAGATAGGTAAGTACAGAAGTAAAGTTCGAGCCAATTTTGATTTTAATTACTCACATTCGCTGGAGCGTAGTGCTAGGGCTAGCACCTTCAATATTCTAAAATTAAATACACAACAAATTTAGTAAGATCGTCTATTTGTCTCGAAATTACTTTTTTCGTAAATGCTCACAAGTAAATTCACCATCAGGTAACAAATTATGTCGCACAAAACATGTTTTGCGTCTCGCCAAAGCGTTCGACTTGATTTGATCCGAGATCCCGTAAGAGCGTGTATGTGTGCGTGGGCCTGTTATTGCTCGTTATATTAAGCTTAACTTCTGTAATAAAAAAAAAAAAGATTTATTTATTTGCCAAAACATGGGTAAAATTATGCAGATGTTACAAAATTAAATAGTTTCACCATATTCAGTCATAGTGGCGTACAAATTACATGTCATATAAAATTAAATATATATTTTAAAATATTCTGTAGTTTAGGGGCTAGGTATGCCATCAAAGTGAACTAGGTACGCTTACTGGGTTAATTATTCTATAGTGAATCAAGTGTGTTCATTCATTCATTTATTTATTCATAAACAATTTTATAATTGTGTTTGAAATCACATCCTAAATACAACTTACAATATTTTAAAATTTTAAAATTATCACATGCATTCAGATTGGTAGCTATGTATGCCACCACGTAATAGAAAACCAAGTGCGTTTAACGGTAACCAGTTTAAGGGCTAATAATAATTGTATGCCAACGTATCAAAATAAGAGTAGTCAGTGGGCTAAGTACCTATGCTATAATGAACAAATTAAAACGCTCTAATAACGTTAAGAGCCAAGTATTTTCAGTGGCTTAAATATGCAACAATGGAAGAATTGTCTTTATTTGCCAGTACTTTGATTGCATCATAATTACGAATTCTATGATTTTTGATTTGGATATATTATATCGTTCTAAATTTGATTTTCAATCATTCAATTAAATATTTTTTTATTACTTTGAAGAATAATAGGCATTAATAACTTATGAAAATGTACGAACATTATTAATACAAGAATCAAAACGTAAATAGGTAGGCCACAGGCGGCACGTCACATAAAAAAAAATTGGAGCTTTATGCTATATAAATTTAGAATACCTCTTAGTATCATTCATCTGTAACTGAATTTGCTCACACTATGTTTTTTTATCTTATTCCGAGGTCGTGAGCTTCGACATTCAAGATGCCCAGACGGATTCAAGATGTCTCGAAACGGAGACAACTGGCGCGCTCGTAAGAAAATGGGGTGCAGTGGAGTCTCTACATCACGTGGCTAAGGGAGGAGAAAGCTAAATTAGAACGCCTTATTTGCTGACAAGGTACTGCATCTTGCAGCTTCGCTATGTTGGCCAGATGAACAGGAATCTCACCGATTGACTAACAATGTCGTTTCTAAATTTGGTCCTAACAGCAAGTCTTAAAGTATAGAAAGTTGGATCAGAAAAGTCGACGAGTGTGCTGTCCTAATTATTTAAATGGAATGAGAAGCAAACCATATCTTTTGCTCTCCAGACACTGACTCTGCAGGCCTTGCAAAAAAAAATCGAGGCTATTCCATCAGTAGTATTCAGTGGGGTTGACTGCCAGTCAAATTAACAGAAAGCATATTTTGCAAATAAGCAAATCTATTGTCGGCTTCTCAAAGAAATGTTAGGTTATACCTAACATATTTTAGGATTATTATTTTTATTACTTATTTTATTTTATTAATATTTTAGGTTAGAATTTGAAAGAATATTTTTAATGAAGAGATAAGACTTATGAATATAATAGATTAGAATCATTTATTATCATAAAAGAAAGTACATTAGTAAAAACACATTTAATTCATTTAACATTTACCAAAAGTTAAGCGCTATAATACTATGACCTGCCAGTAGCAAAATACAATATGTATTTGGATAAAATTATTCTCTATCAAATATAAAGTTTAAATTGTGCTGCATAGGTTTATTTATTTTAATTGCGTTGTTACTTGTGATTCATTATCAGTTAAAGTTTAATCAGATTTGAATATCACTGTCGAAATGACTGAAGTCTATATCTAAAAATTCATTGAGAATGGAGTTTTATCCAAAAGAGATATAACCAGAATATTAACCATAAATATTAAGGGATAGAAATATGGTCGTTATTTATTAGTTTAATCTTAAGTGAGAGTTTAGAAATGAATAGAACAATTGTTTATTTTAGTTTGTTATATAACTCTTTGTAATAATTGTTGGACATCGTTTTGATTAATTCAAGTCTGTGCAAATCTGTTTCTAACTGTGTGTTGATCCTTACACTTTACTTGCTATTGTCGCAGTTCATTTTAGAGTCGCATATTGTTTCTTACTTTAATTTCTAATTTCAGAGATGTGCACTGATGAGGTTATTATTTTAAAGGCTTTAAAATATTGTCTACGCGAGTGCCTATAATTTGCTTGCATTAGTACACGTATAGCTCATTTCTTCATTCGTAGTATTTAAAATCTTTTAAAATCGTTTGATTGTTGCCACAGCAGTATACTATTATGAGATCATAACGATTATATGCATATTAAACTTCTCTTGTAGAGATTGGTGATGTCATAGGCTCGATTTGATTTACAGCAAACATTGCAAATTTCATTTTTTTTATTTATATTATGCCAATATGCTGATGCCATGTCAAGGCTTGGTGAAAGTATGAACCCAGTAGTTTATCAATGGAAGAGCTAGTTAGCGTCTTTTCACTTGTTCTTCCTTGCAAATAAGTAAAAATACAAATAATTTACTTTCCCAAAATGTGTACATGAACTACTTATTACTACTACATATTTAGTTACTTAGTCGTTCAGGCACCACAACCATACAAAAAATGTATTGGCATGGTCCTTGACGGGTTTAACCTTACACCTACACCTGCCTACGGTTATGCATAATACTAAGTTCTTGTTAAACAGTATTGTGAGTATACCATGTCATACGTATTCAATGGAATTTGTGCAGGTAGTTTGATGACAAGTAGTGGAATGGGATTCATCCTACCCGCCGAACTAGTTGAAAACTGTATCTTGGCGAGTAGTTTATGTCGTTTTAGTCACACTATTTTAGCAACCGTTGCACTCTTGCGCTCCGCGCAGTACAGGTGGGGTAGGCAGACAAATTATTACAATTGTGGATTGATTCTAGTTTCGAAATTCTAATGTGGAAGCGGCCGGAAACTTGGACAATAATGGAGGTAATGTTATTTATTGTGAAGCATGATTCTATATTTGCAGAAAAGGTTAGAGGTATTTACATACTAAATAATTTAAAACAAGTCGATCTAAATATAACCTAAAACCGCGGATTACACCAGGCATCATGCGCTGCATGCGAAACCGTGACCGACTACATTTACAAGCCAGAAAAGAGCCATTAAACGAAGTACTACTATTAACCTACACTCGGTATCAAAACTTTTTCGTAGGTTTACTGCGAGATTTAAAAAAGAATATGTATTCAATGAGCTTAGAAATAACCTAAAAGACTATGGAAATCTATAAAAACTGTATGCAACCTAACTATGCCACGCCAGGAATCCTCTGAATTGCTTTCTCTTCATGGTAGTTCAAATCCTCAAAACTCAATAGATCTTTGCAATACACACTTCTCAACAATCGGACAAAAGCTTGCAGGTAACATTCTGTCAACTATTAATAGTACGGAAGCTGACCTTGCAACATCAATCTTAACAGAACATAATCCTATTGACTCCTTTTTAATGTATCCGACTGACCCGAAAGAAGTTGACACGCTTATAACTAAACTACAACCCGGTAAAGCCTCTGGTATAGACGGCGTTGACAACTCTCTTTTAAAACATATCAAAAATGTCATAATTGTTCCTCTAACATATATTTTTAATTTAAGTCTATCTAATGGAGTTTTCCCACATAAATGGAAACTGTCCTCGAATTGCCCAATCCACAAAGGTGGCGCTAAAGACTCATTGTATAATTACAGACCTATTTCCCTTTTGGGGGCCTTCTCTAAACTTCTAGAAAAGCTTGTTAACAAACGCCTGGTGAACTTTTTGGAATCACGCAAACTCATCTCTCACAGGCAATTCGATTTCCGTAGAGGCAAATGCACGGAAGATGCAGTTACACTTTTAACTTCAGAGGTGTCATCCCAACTTGACACTGGCAAATGCTGTGTAGGAGTCTTTTTATATTTAGCCAAGGCCTTTGACACGGTCTCTGTTCCGATACTTCTAAAGAAACTGGATGGCATGGGTATCAGAGGTATCGCTGGTAATTGGTTTAAAAGCTACTTATCAGAACGGAGACAGTGTGTCAGGATCATGCAGACAGTGAGTGGTCGACGGGATGTAACCTTTGGAGTGCCGCAGGGCAGCATTCTGGGGCCCACACTATTCAATTTATACATAAATGACATGCATAATCTTAACATTCAAAATTCCGAAAAAGTATGTTATGCCTATGATACTGCAATCGTCTTTCACGCAGATAGTTGGGAGGAGGTTATGTCAAGAGCTGAAATTGGAATGTCAAAAATGAGTGAATGGCTTAGACGGAACCTCCTTACACTGAACACGGGCAAGACGATGTACATTTACTTTCATAAAACAGCCGCCTCGGCTCCACCAGCACAAAATGATGATAATATGAAAATAAGAATTCATGACTTTGCGTGTACTGATGATACCTCATGTCATTGTGAACCTATCTCTAGAACCAAAGTTATAAAATACCTAGGAGTCTTGATTGATGAAAACTTAACCTTTAAAAACACATAGAATGTCTTTCAGGCCGAGTTAGGAAAACCATTAATGTACTACGCAGTCTCAGAGAGGTTGCAAGTAAGGAACTGCTTAAATCAGTATACCTAGCTATGTGTCAATCGCTTATATGGTATTCAGTAACTTATTGGGGAAGCGCTGCAAAAACTTGTTTGATACAAGTTGAGCGAGCACAACGGTCTGTATTAAAAGTCATGTACAAGAAACCGTTCAGGTATCCCACAGCAGATTTATACAAGGAGGCTGGCGTTTTGAGCGTACGTCAACTTTTTATATTAAGAATTTAATTAAATGTGCACAAGACCTTATTGTCTGCAAATGACTCAATAGCCAATAACAAAAGAGTCTATAAAATTCCTATTAAACCAGTAAAAACTTCATTTGCACAGCGCTTTGGAGATTATCTTAGAGCTCACGTTTATAACAAAGTTCTAAAATTCTGTGATATTAAAGGTAAATGCGTACGAGAGGCCAAAGCTGTTATAACTAGCTGGTTATCAATGCAAACATACATAGATTCAGAAGAAATCCACATTAACTAACATTATATTATACTACCTTCATTTATTTATTTATAAGTTATATATATTAGTTTACCTTCTCTTTTTTTTATCTATCAGTATATTCTATTTTAAATAAATACATATCATTATCCTAAAATCATTTTTATGTACACCATATTTATAATTTAAAATATAACTAGGGACTTCATCAGGCTGTTTTGTAATTTCTTATTTAAAGCATTAAAACTTCAGTCCGTTTTTGCAATTAAGTATATTATTGTAAATTGCTTAGCTTGGTCCTCACGATACAGGCTTGGCCTAGTGTGAGGATTACTGATCCAACATATTAAAAGTGTAAAGTGTAAATTATTTAGTAGTGAAAAAATACAATGGATGCCTGGAACACAACTTTTCTTCTTAGCATCAAACTGTTCTAGAAACTTAATTTCCGCGCATTCGTGATGAAAAGTTGTGTGTTATACTTTGGTGTAGGTGATCAATAACACCCTCGACTTATAGCGTACTCGCTATAAAAATATGTATAAATATCGTATGTCAAAATATCTTAGGTGCAATTGATCACTTACACCACTTATATAATAATGAACTATTTTTATAAATACCAGGATAAGCATGAACAGATTATGGATTCACTCAAGAGCTATTTACAGCAACAGATAATGTACATACGTTTATAGATAAGTTTATTTAGTTATGTAAGGACCAGAACCCTTTTGTATACTTTGAAACCTTTTTGCTAATAAATAAATAAACATTTAGCAGATATCATAATTATCTATATTATTCCTATCTTGTTCGCTAGTTTCATTAATGAGTCAGATGAACTACATTGAAATTGAAATTCTGGTCTCTGGTGTTTAATGTAACAATACCTAACAAACAATGCTTTAAATAGATGTGGAGTTGTTAGAAAAAAATTCACGGGGTGACAGTAAGTTTGTACAAAATAAGAAGCGTATAACACCAAGCCATCTCTAACCAACATAACTATAGCTTTTAGCGATACTATCCATTGTACTAAATCTATTTCTAAGAAATTATGTTCCGAAATTTATTTTGGTTTCCAATAGAGTAAGATTACCTAATACCTAGTTACATTTGTATAGGGGTTTAAATTTCGGGTAAAACTTTATCGTAGAAGCTTATTTTCGTACGTAACTGGCTTACTAGGACTTGTGGCTAATCATAATCATTTATTTGGTAAGAATATAACACGTCATAATTTATAATGGTACCTCGTATCGGTAATTCGGTACACACTGTACATAGTCAGCCCGAGACCATGACAGTGATCGCGAAAGTTTGAAAAATAATACTGAATATATTTCTTACAATATTGAGTATAACAAAAAAAATTAAATAGTATGTGATTTTTCATAAATGCTAGTTGTGTATATTATAGTCTAAAATGTACAGAATGATTGTATACAGATAAATTAATTTTATTTCTCGCTGCAATACTATAAAATAATTGTCTAAATTCACCAGATCGATAAATAGATAAAATACCGAATGTACTAGGTTCTAAACCGTTTTTACAGCCGACACAATGAGATATTGGAATAATATAACTTCTCCAATGCTAAATGCACACTAAGTTCCGATCCTTTTTCTAGTTGGAGTGTTGTCAGACCGTAAAAACAAAGTTCCATTGTGGGTGGTAATATAAAAAAAACCAACTTGTTATTTAAGTAGAATACACATCATGTTTTCTGGCAGAATGTCGTGATCATATATTTCTATAATGTTATTTTATAACTATTATTTACTTAGTTTTGCAAATATTATTGTTACCATTTTAAGAAAAACCATTAAAGCCAACAAGCCAATGTATTCGTAAATTAAAGTTAAGATTTGTTTTATATTTTATTTGTGTCAATAATATTAAAATGGAAAAACGTTTATTTTGTTACATGAGATGAAAAAAAAATGTTTTTGTTAAATTAGGGACGGTTTTAAATAGAACAAGTTAATTAGATTATTTGTTAAGTAAGAATGCAATATTTTGTAAAGCAGATATTACTATTAGTTAATAAGGCTATTTACATGGATAAATAATGATGTTTGTAAAATAATGGAAAGTCAAGTTTTTGTTATTTTTATTTAACGTAAGTATGTACGATCATTATCTGCTGTCAGATTTCGTACGCCGGGAGGTCGTACGACGTCGGACGGCCGAATGTCGTGATATTGATTATTTTACTGTAAAATGTTCTTCTCGTAATGACAACAAGACAGTTTAAGCCTTGTATTTTTATAAACTGGCAATCAAACGCGCTGGGGTGGGTTGAATGATTCATTTTCGCTTGCTTGACTTAAAAAGCTTCAACGAAGATGTCGCGAAGAGCCGGCAGATCTTCGTTGGCGCTCGACAAGTTAACACGTTCTTAAAATAAGTAGGAACTGTATTAAATAAGTAAAAATTGTACCTGCATATTCTATCTTGCATTTTATACTTAATAAAGGAAAAGTATTCCGAAGTTTATTTGTCTGTCTCCTTCAATCTACATCACGCCCTACAACATAGCGCACTGACTGGTAGCTACTAGATACCTATCTAACTAAGGAGTAGGTAATACGCTTCGCTAGCGTACGTTCATGGGAACTATGTCACGGTTAGTTTTTGAACAAAGTTAGACTTATTTGAGAAGGTCCAGATTTTATTTTATTTTGAACAATAAAATAAAACCTTACCGGAAGCTCTTAGTATATAACAGGTATATCTTATGCTAAAACATACAGCCAATAAAGGATTTACATTTTATAATACAAATACTTATAAATTGACGACGTAAATCACTTATCGCACTAAATAGGACCATTATTTTAAATATAAAGAATTCTGATATAAAAAAAATTATTAAGATAAGTATTACTTACACAACAACCATAACCACACACGCACACTAAACATTAAAGATATACATTCATACATACACATAAGATACACATTCATACATCACCTATACACCTACAAATAAATGGACATGCTTAATTTAACTATTCAATGTACCTAAGTACGAGTAAGAGTAGTGTAGTGTACACCTAAATACTCCGTCCACATCTATACTGCCTGTGTGAGCATTAGAGAAGTAGGTATGTTTGTTTAGTTAATATTTAGTTTATTTAGAACTTGGAAAACTTCGCGCTTAAACCCTAATTTGCTGGTGTTGAAAATATCAATGCCACTAAATATTTTATCATAGCTTCTATGCAACCGACTGACAAGTGAATTTTGGGCATAGAAGAGTGGGAGACAGCAAAAAGTTTTGTATGTCTCGTTCGCTTTAGTGGCGCGCAAAATCGTAAAATTTTTGATGTACAATCGATGTAGCCGTTGCATAAACCATGTAGAAATGACAATACCGCTAAACTACGACGATTTTCTAAGGTTGTAAGATGAGGATAATGACACGACTCTTGATAGTCGATCACAACTCCACGCTGACATCGATAGTTAAGATGTTTTATAAACTTGCTCTGTATGCTCTCTATGCTTTGAATATATGTGAGGTACTTTATTTTTGTATTCTCTTATTTGATGCTATAAACAGATAATAGGCCATGGTCTGAGCAACGTTTGTTCTGGGAAAACAGTGATTCAAAGGACACCGTGTATAGTATAGCTTAGGAAAAAGTATTAAGAAAAGAAAACACATTATGATTATAAATGCGAGAGTTTTGATATTTGTTTGTTTGTTACTCAATCACGTCAAAACGGCTAAACCGATTTCGATGAGGTATGTACGTAGATTATAACCTGGATTACCATATAGGCTACATTTTATTCCATAAATCAGTTCCATAGAATAAAAATGGGATATCAAAGTTTCTATGTATTTTTTGCAACCCAGAACAACGCGAGCAAAGCCGCTGGCAACAGCTAGTTGAAAATAAACGTGCAAACGAAATAAATTACCCATCCCACGCATCGCTGGGAAATATATCTGAACACTACTATAAGAAAATAGGACGGGGTAATTTAATGGTTATATTTATTTGACCTTTCATATATTTTAGTTGAAAAAGGCGGCACAGCTGGATACTTTCCACTAAAACTACCTATAATATGAGAGGAAGAATTAAGGTAAGCAAAGCAATAATCCCAAATCCTGATTAGAAACCCGAGGACCTTTCGGATTCAAATATAGCTTCTTATCTGATCGTATTTATACATCATTGGGATAGGTTTATCCATTTTCAATAGAAATGCGAAGTACTTAGTTTTATTGTGCGTCTGTTCGGATATCCGATAAAAGCCGGTTCAGTTTGTAGAAAGGATTTGCGTCGGGATGGATAAGCCGCAAAATATGGCATAAATATAAAAATTTGCTAGCAATGGACAATATATTTCCGTTAACTTTATACATTTATTCGGCCAACAAAGTATCATAATTTCATAAATCGCATCGAAAGGAAATTCTATCCTCCCGAAGCATTCCCACGATACTCATTCCGTGCAAACAACTTGCATTCCAGAAAATGGTATTTTGCGAACGCAACCTGCGTCCAGCTCTCCGAAATCCTCTAACAGTGCAAGCAATGCATAAAATAGCCTGGATCTAGAGTTCAATCTCACTGATGTTTTGATAAAAAAGAACATTTCGAGAAGCGGGCTGTATCCAAATTGCCGACTATGCTGCCAAGCTGGACCGCTTCCAAAATCAAACGGGTACTTCACATTAATCTGACATTGTAAATTGGTGGGATCATTGTTTTATACGGTGCTTGCGGAACAGGTGCGCGTCCGATTAATATCTAGTCAATTCATCCGATGAACTGTCAAAGTTTGTTCGCAAAACACGGAAACACCGCACATAATGTGACTTCGACCTAAATAAAATACGATCGAATGGAAAATTTATCGTGCACTCTATTCGGTAGCGAAATAGCTTATTTAGAATATGCATGATTGTATACGCCGCTAGACTGAATCTAAATTGGGATATTTCACAAAATATGTAACATATTTTAGCTATAAAAATTCTTGCTGAAATGTCTTACCCCCACTTAAAACCACTTACATGTGACTTTTAAATAGCATAAGTGTACTTTCTCAATTTACCGGGGCTAAAATATTTCACCCACTCAAAATCCGACTGGCATGTCGCCAAAACTCATCCAAGATTTCAGCGATAAAGCCTTGGAAGTAGAATTACGTATTTACATAAAAAAAACTTATTACTTCGTTATCGCGGAAGACGTTGATGTAAAAAGTTGAGGCTTAGTTGTTATGTCAGAAGTAAAATGGATACGAGACGGTTGACGCTTAGGCGCGAAGAATGCACAGTGGGACTTGTTTATGGAAGGAAGTTACACTCTACGAGGCCCCTCAACGCTGCTAAAAATATAATTTAATTTGCTAAGACATTTGATTCAGTTTCACTTGAATACACGGTGTCCCTTAAATAACGGTTTTTCTAGAATAAACGTTGCTCAGACCATGGTCTACTAACTGTTTATAACATCAAATATGAGAATAGAACATAAAAATCTATATCTTCTCAAATAAGTCTAATATTGTTCAAAAACTAACCGTGACATATTGTTCATGGGTACTACATGAGTAGACAACTAGTAGCTACCGGTCAGCGTGCTATGCGTAGCATTAAAATAGTCGTTTTAAGATTTTTAAAATCATCTCAAAAATTTAAAGCCTAGACGGGACTTGAACCCGCAACCTTCCTCTTGATACGAGGGTGCACTATCCAACTGTGCTACCAGGCCATTTAACGTCTAGGTCGAAATAAGTGAGATGATTCGTTCGGATAGACGTTTTAAGTTCGCAACTTTTTATATTTTTCAAAGACCTATTTCGTTTTTTTTTAAATTTGATATCATACACTGTTAGTAGACCATGGTCTGAACAACGTTTGTTCAGGGAAAACAGTGATTTAAAGGACACCGTGTATAATCGTTACGGCGCACTAAAGGTGACTTTTTACTTCAAAAATCAATATGATAATTATTATCCAGTGCACTTTATTAACCTGAGTAGGTACTATGCTTATAAATGTAGGGCTTAAACAATGAGAAATACACTGTAAAAATTTATTACGTACAGTCAATCAAAAAAGTACGAAGCCCTCTTTCGACTTTATATACCGTTTATATCGTTCAAGATTGGCGAACTTGGGTGCTAAGCTGTAACTCAACCCCTCCGGATGTCAAGAATGTAATATAATAAAGATTCAACAAATCTAAAAGCGAAATCTAAATAAGGAACGATATTGCAACCTTAATAAATTTATTTCGAGCACATTATTGAAAATTTTCCTTGGAATGCCCATCTTTTGATGTGAAGAATTTTTTATACTCTGAAATTACAAAGGTATATATGAAGTGTATTATTAATATGCTACCAAAATCATTCATCAAAATATATTATACCAAAGACTGTTAAGCTAAATCTATAAGATTGAAACGTTCCTAGTAGTTATATTTATGATAACGATGATTATACAAAACTATATCATCACCTATGGCCTCTCTTCGTTTTCTCCATTCGCCTCTGTCCTGTGCTGTTCTAACCTACATACGACCTACGATTTTTATAATGTCGTTGACCTATCTTACCGGCGGACGATCTGCGTTCCTGGTTCCATCTCGGGGCCACAACTCAGTCAGCACCCTGCTCCACCTGTCATCACCGCACCTGACCAAATGTCCTGCTAACACCATTTGCATCCCAACATACGCTTGCTAACGTCTTGAACTTTACTCCGCTTACGAATTTCGGTATTAGGAACTCGGTCTAGTAGTGTGATGCCGAGCAATATTGGCAGGACACATTGGTTATATATAAAAAAACTATATTTTTTTTCCTAACCTATCTCGTCTCACTGCTGGGCAAAGGTCTCCCCCAAGTCCCTCCAAGCAACCCAATCTGTTGCTCCGTCCTCTTTGGAAGGTGTCGAAATCGTTCCGCCAACGCTTTCTCGGCCGACCCCCACGTCGCCTTCCGTCTTTAGGCGTCCATGGTGTATAGGCCCATTTCTCTGAGTGCATTCGGGCAACGTGGCCTGCCCTGACCCACTTAAATCCAGCCGATTTCTTCCCTACATCTGCAATGCCGGTAAGTGAGCGCAGCATGGTGTTACGCACTCGGTCGACACGTTTAAAGCCGAGAATGCTGCGCTCCATTGCCTTTTGGCAAATCTTGAGTTTTGACTTCTAGGCTTCAGTCAGAGACCATGTCTGCGCATCGTAAGTTAGGATGGGTAGGATACACATGTCGATGAGTTGGCGCTTAAGTGTCAGAGGATGGTGACCCTTCAAAAAACTATATACAACCTTTTTTTCCCTTTACGAATAACTATCAAGTTTCTATTATATTAATAACAAAAGAAGCAAACTTTTAACCCCTCAGTTTTCTCAGAAAAGTAACACGGTCTGGCGAAGTTCTCTCAGATTTAAAACAAAAGATACTGTATAAGTAAATATGGATACTACGAGCAGATCAATAACGGAACCAGCCACCTGTGAAACAAATTTACCGGCCGGACTCACTGGCCTTAAAACACAATGACCTTTTCTAATCTTCGAGAAAAAAGGTTGAACGTAAAAATCGCCATTTAACATAACTTTCGCCGAAGTTCCAGGAAAGCGTTGAAATTAATTTATTTACTTTCTTATATATTTTGCTAAATTAATTTTGGGTTCTTACCTGCTCGGCTTACAAAATTCTTATAATTTTTGTGTTTTTTACTTCAGGTGTTTTGTATAAAAAGAGCTTAATAATACTAGTGGTTCGCCCCGAACTGAGATCTCGCGAGTCTCTCATAAAACAGTACCAAAAACTTGACCTACAGTTTCATTAAAATGACAGGTAACGGGAGTTCATTTAAATGGTTAGTTTTTTTGTACCCCAAATTGCAGTTATTCTAGTTTTCAGACTTTTACCTATATTTGTGTCAAATATGCATACTAAATTACAGCACCGTGGAGTCACTGGTGTACCCCGTGAATTTCGTCAAAGTTCAGTTTTTATTATGGCTAATAACTCATAAACTACAAAAATTTTACTAAAAATAACATCGGAATCAAAATGTACTAATGAAGACCTTTCATTTGACGTCCCATTTGACCTAATAGTCTCATTATAAGTTTTTTTACCCCATTTTAACCCCAATATCTCAATAACTCCCCGACATTTTTAGCTCATTTAGTCACACCAAAATTGTGCCATCATTACCTACCTTTGTATTAAATTTCACGATGATCGGATAAACGCTTCGAAATTTATCTTCGGACAAACAAACATACATACATACAACGCTGATTTTCCCAAGTTGATTTGGAGATCAACTTCACTCGATCAATTATTTTCTAGACCTTTGTTTGGAAACTTTTATGATAATGTTTTATAGTCTTCATAATTGCCGCGGTAACCATATTACGTAAGCCAGTCGCTGTCGCCCGCCTGTCGTTCCTTACACACAGGTCAGGTCGTCCCTTACACACATAAGTTACCGTAGGTATGAAAAGGACGATCTGACAGGTGGACAACAGTGACTGGTTTAAGGCTAATAAGGCCGTAATATGGCTATTGGTCTGGGTAGAGCCACCCTGGTACCTATTTATTATAAGTATTTTATTTAGCTTATATAAGTACACCGTAGATTCCTCTTTTTAAGTTTCCATACCCAAAGGGTAAAACGGGACCCTATTACTAAGACTCCGCTGTCTGTCTGTCCGTCTGTCACCAGGCTGTATCTTATGAACCGTGATAGGTAAACGGTTGAAATTTTCACACATGATGTATATCTGTTGCCGCTGTAACAAAAATACTAACAGAATAAAATAAATATTTAAGGGGAGCTCCCATACAACAAACGTGATTTCTTTACTCGTTTTTGCTCGATATTGATAACGGCAGCATGTATACGCTTGAAACATTCACAGAATATTTAGTTATATATTCAATTTAAAAATAAATAATTCAATTAAATTAAAACAAATATTTACTATACTAGGGGCTCCCGTGCAACAGAAATGATTTTTTTGCCAATTTTAAAGTTAATGGTACGGAACCCTACGTGCGCGAGTCTGACTCGCACTTGGCTGGTTTTTATTTATAAAGCTACCGTCTTTAACTTAAAATCCAGTCCATCAAAGGTTTTAGCGGAAGAGGTTTTAGCTTTTAGCGATAAGACCGCCCATTGTACTGTCACGTATGAAGTGGGGTATACAAAAAAGCGTTTTCTATGCTAATCTAGTGTGCACATAGTACTGATAATCGCTGATACACAATTGTACAGAAAATACTAGTGTGGGGTCAGCACTTCTTGTTTAATTAAATATTTTGTTCTTCCCACATCATAACCATCATGTCAGCCATAGTATGTCCACTGTTGAACATAGACCTCCTCATAGATTTCCAGAGCTAACCATGCGTATTGAATTTTAATTTACGACCGCATAGCTATCTTTCCACATGCCGTTTTGAACTGCAAAGGCCTTCGACATGGATTTTCGACTATTGGTCAAGATAAACAGCAGAACGTTACTAACGGGCACCAATCTAGGTTTTCTCTAGTCTAGAATCTAGCAAATTTATCAGACCAACAGCGTGACAATTGCCAACACTTAACCACACACTTTGCCACACTTAAACCAATTGG
Source organism: Philereme vetulata (assembly GCA_918857605.2). Classification (NCBI taxonomy): domain Eukaryota; kingdom Metazoa; phylum Arthropoda; class Insecta; order Lepidoptera; family Geometridae; genus Philereme; species Philereme vetulata. Next base: position 7,556,527 of record OU975436.1, read on the forward strand.
CAATATAGCCGGGACTTTACAAAAATACGGAATAGGTTCTTCAACAAAAGAACAAACATATTTGAACCAGTTAAAAGCCTGACTGCAGTTACAACAAATCAGTTTTAGCAGTCAATCCATACCGGGGTGTATTAGAAAAAAGATTATATGCATGTTTTTAAGACAAAACGGGTCTTTTCGCGCACTGATTTATATCAAAACTAGTGGTCCCGCCGAACTTCGTATCGGCTTGACATGCATAGGTATAACGTCGGCTGTCAATATAAGTCACCCTGGTAGAATTGTCAATTGTTGTCCCTGGCCATCATTATGTATGAGAAAATGAATGACTTCCACAAATAATTCAATATCAAAATTAGCCAAATCGCTCCACCCGTTCTCGAGTTTTAGTGAGACTAACGAACAGCAATTAATTTTTATATATATAGATAATATATCTCGGGATAACTCCTACCGAAGCATCTGTTTCAAACGATATTAATTTTTTTTACATCCTCTTTAACGATATTTGCAGCATGCATTCTGTCAATTCTATGTCAAACGTCATAAGGTTACATTATAAAAGCGCTAAGGTTAGATTATAAATTATTTTATATGGTGGTTAAGTATTCTTAAATTATCTAATTTTGCGCGCAATTTTCTTAATTTTTTCTTTCATAAGAACCTTCTCCTGACAATAAGAAATCCAACAAAAAAAGAATTGGCCAAATTGGTCCAGGCGTTGTTGAGTTACACGCTTACCAACACATTTTGCGATTCATTTTTATATTATAGAATTATAATTTTGACTAACCTCGACGTTTCGGACAAGTTACATCGGCCGTGGGCACGAGAGACTGAAGCGGGCGGGTGTCATTGCCGGGAAGCGCGAATGTTGTCACCAACTACCCGCACTTGGTTTTCTGAATCGCACGTATCACTGTTTCGACACACAATACTAACAGTATCTGAAGTTACGCGTGGATCTAAATCGCGACGTGAACACCTAACTATAACTGGATTCCACGATGCAGATAATCTAAAGCCGTCCTCACGATTAAAATTGCGATATTTCTTTATCTCGATGGCTTCTCGAACGATTCTTTGGTAATATTGGCGTTCGGTGGAGAGAATTTTGGGGTCGTGAAGTTCTATCCAGTGGTTTGGTCCAGATTCATAAGATTATATGCGCACCTGGCTGCCATTTATATTTTTTATCAATTCTACTTTAGGTCACTCTCGAAGACCCAACTAGTAGTTATGATACAACGAGATAATAAAGAGGTAGATAGGAAACGCGCAATAGTCGAGGGCGAAAGGTTGTGGCAAGCTGTTATGGACTTTTACGAAAATGTAATGCAGCAGAAGAAAGCTGCGGAGAGGGACAAGGAGTCTAAGAGCACTCTCCCAACCCACCGTACGAGACCAGCGCGAAAGAGGAGAGCGTATGCGAGAGCGTATGCCGACCTCCATCCACCATAGCAGTGGCCTAACTATATAATATTGTATATAGTTAGTAGAGGTGACCCTAAACCCTGAGAGATGGGGCTTGCAAGAGCAGACCAACGCCACCGGGGTCGCGGAAGAATGTTCTCTGTTCCCGTGTCCCCAGTATAAAGTGAGCGGAAGAACGCCGTGGAGGTTTAGCCGGTAGGAGTCCAACATACTGCTCCCTGGGTAATAAAAAATATATAAAGAGCGGTAATAGAGAGTATTGTATATATGAATGTCGCAGTTTAATGATAATTTAAATATGTTTAATATGTTTAATCATTAATGTATTTTATAGGTTGCCCGCCCGCGGCGTAGTACGCATGGTTTGTCAATAAAACATTACCCTCCTTCTGAGCAGTATATTCTATGTCTTAGGTCCGTTTATAATCTATCTACATATATAGATACCAAATTCCATCCAAAATCGGTCGAGCCATTAAGTCGTGAAAAGGCAACATTAACACATAGGCTACTTTTTGTTGACGAACAACGCACGCAAAGCCGCTGGCGGAAGCTAGTTTTGATAGTTTCAAAATTTACATTTATGTATGCCTAAACTAGAGACTATACTCCACAACACAGATTATCCTAGTGTGGAGTTTAGAGAACCATCCTACTATCTGATTTCATCCTATTACCTATGTAGCACGAGTATTGGCGAGACAACATGTCAGATGGTACATGTACATATTCCTGACACCCACGACACAGGGAACCCTAGTGTGGGTTCAGAACTGTGTGACTGTGTGTCTACCCAACGTGCTACCTACTAATATTTTTAAGATGCTTTTATGTAAGTTTAAGTGTTTTGTCCTCTTATAGTTTCAATAAAGATTTTTTGTATTTGTATTTATATATAAAACTTTGTCTTAAATCACTCTATCTACTGCTGAAAACTATATTAAAATCCGTTTAAAAAATCTAAGGTAACAGACAGCATGTGGTAACAGGCAGATGTTTATATAAGTTATAGGCACCCGTACGCCACCGTTTTTTGATTTTTGTTTATCCTGTCCATCCAAAGATTGTCTGGAAAAGATCGGTTTTAGCGATAAGAACGCCAATTCTATCAATATATATTTCCTTTGATATTGTATTTTTATTTGGTGTGCAATAATATGTGCAATGACCTACGGTGCCGAGACGTAGACGCTCACGCAGGAGGCTGTGTACAGGTTAAGAGTTGCACAAAGAGCCATGGAGCGTTTCATATTTAGCATCAGACTGTTAGATCGAGTTCCAAACGTCGAGATACGTAGACGAACGAAGGTTCATGACGTTGGGATTCGAGTTATGGAGCTCAAATGGTCTTGGGCGGGACACTTGGCTAGACGTGGTGATGACAGATTGAGTAGGACAGTGACTGAATGGTGGCCGAGGAGTGGGTATAGAAGGGTAGGACGACCAGCAGCGAGATGGGAGGACGACATCGTAAAAGTCGCGGGTCATCAGTGGGTGAGACTGGCGCAGGATCGTGGTGGACGGCACAAACTTGGGGAGGCCTATACCCAGCAATGGGTGAAGTCAGGCTGTGGATGATGATAATGATGATGATGATGTGCAATAATTTTATTATTTATGTAAGAAACAAACAACTTCCCTGGGGTTATCGTATTTATTTCTCATTATTTTAAAACCACAATCTTGTTAAACATGAATTTATTACTTATTCAATCATTTTATTTAAAGATAAAAACCGCATAAACACAATGGCTATCGTATTTGAATTTATTTACATGTGGACAGCATGGCTGCCGGAGAACGACTGCGCTGACCCTTTTTTTTCGAATGGACTAATCTCGCTGTTGGCCTCTGAGACCGTTGCAGCTTAACCGAAAGATTTTCGGGTAATTCTTCGATTCTTCGTTTAAGACTGACCTGACCCATAGGCGTCAACGACTTACATACGAGTACTAATGGCGTGGCGTGATTAAGCACAGCCGGCAATTAAATAATAAAATTTATAAATAATCGCTAACATTTATTATTAACTAGTTGACCCGCCGAACTTCGTACCGCCTTGACATGCATATAACGCGGTCTGTCAATATACATCACCCTGGTAGAATTGGCAATTGTTGTCCCCAGCCATCATTTTACAACCATACTTAACCAGAAAAAAATTACGTTTAGCTGTCATTTGCGTTTTGTTATTCCATGTCAGATGCGTTTTTGTTATACCACGTTTTATAGTGACTTGTATTCTCTTTGAGGTTTTATGTCACGTCACACGGGTACGCGGTCGAACGGGATAAAAAGTATCCTATGTCCGTCTCCTGGTTCTAAGCTACCTGAGTTATAAATAGTGTAACTAACACGACTTTCTTTTATATATATATGTCATTATTTTGGAAAATAAAGCGAAACAAACCGGAACACACAAACTCTAAAAACCGTTGTTAAGCAAAGTACGTAATTTAACATTTAACTAAGTTCTGTTTGAGGTTGCTGTATACAAGTCGTCTCTATTTCCACGCGAGTAGTAGCTTCGCATAAGTACTAAATGATTGTGTGGGTACCAGCTAGCTCACTAAGTTGGAACTCAAGCCTTGTTCCCTACTACCGTATTAATAACTAGCGGTTCGCCCCAAACAGAGATCTCGCGAGTCTCCCATAATAACAAAAAAATATTATTTGTAATCTTTGACTAGCAAAATAGTGCAACGAAATACATTACCAAATAACTTGACCTATAGTTTCATTTAAATTACAGGTAACGGGAGTACATGATATTGGTATACATTTTTTGGGGTAGAAATTGCAGTTATTCTGGATTTCAGACTTTTCCCTATATTTGTGTAACTAAAGCTACACGCATACCAAATTTCAGCACTGGTCACTGGTGTACCATGTGAGTTTTATCTACAAAACTAAAACAAATCTAAAACTACAATTTTTTTACTAGAAATAACAACGGATTCTATATTTACTAATAAATACCTTTCATTTGACGTCCCATTTGACCTACTAGACTTATTTTAATTTTTTTTACCCTTCTTGAACCCTAATATCTAAACAACCTTCCAACATTTTTAGCTCATTTAGTCACACCAAAACTGTGCTATCATTACCTATCTATGTATAACATTTTACGATGATCGGATCAACGCTTCGAAAGTTATCCTTGGACAAACAAACATACATACATATAACGCCAATTTGCCCAAGTTGATTTAGAGATCTCGCTTCGCTCGATCAATAAATAGTTATTTATTTCAGATATCACAAGATCCATATCAGTCTAATAAAGGTTCTTATAAACTGTGTTAGTAAATTAAAGTTATAAATAAAATGAATATGTAGCATGTTAGAAAGCTTAGGTATATGGGCAGGTAGAATACCTACACAGAACCCTATGCAGTGTTTATAGAGAGGGCCGTCATACTTGTCCGCTATTGTCCTCAGAATGGTGTCGGTACTCCCGCGTACACAGAAACGAGGCTGCCTTTTTCCTCATACAGGCGGCGAACCCGTCCGTGCGCGTCTCCGCGAACATACCCGAGGCACTGCAAAACCGCGGGAGGCCTCAACAACATCCTGAAGATAATATTATTGTATTCGATGCGAAGTGTGTTGGCGGACTTTACTTAGAGTGCAAGTCAACCACAGGCTGCTCGTGTAGTACCTTTGGCAATTATACTTAATATCGTTACTTAAAAACTATGTACGGACAGTATTAGTGGTTATAAATAATACCTACTAACCTTCCTCTATTGCAAGTAAAAAATATCAACAATATGGTCAGTCTGATAGCCAAAGCAGTCAACATTTCAAAATATTTTATTGTATTTATTTGAGAAGATAATCAGTCATACACTATGAAGGTAGTAGTTAGCAGTTACATAAATAAACGCATGACCCACGACATCATCCACGGAATAGGGTTACTAAGTCAAAGTGTGGTATCATATGAAAGAGATTGATTTACACATTCCAAAAGCATTTTTCATTTTTACCGTTTTAAAGTTATAATCAAAAATGTCGAATAAAAGACCGTTCCCTCCCCCATAACTCCGAAGTTTGCGAAGTGAAAAATCTGAAATTAGTAAGATTGATTTAAGTATGCATAGATTACTGGAAAATTATAACTCTATCCAGAACAATTTTTCAGATATCTGTCTTGAACTTTTTCTTGGTTTACTGGTCATAAAACTAAATTGCACGCCTAACTAAATTAAATCAAATCCCACTTTGCTGAAAATATTGTCTTATTTCTTCTTCGGCTTTGGAGCTACAAACGATGCTACATGACCTCAGCATCGCAAACCTTGAGAATGGATTAGGGATGAATAGGACAAAGATCAAGGTTATGACTAACAGCGTTGAGACCAGAGTAACGGTGGATGGAGAACAGCTAGCATACGTCCAAGAGTATGTTTACCTGGGCCACATAGTCTCCTTCGACTTCAGGCAGAATAAGGAAATCGCTCGGCGAACCGAGAATGCCTAGAGGAGCTATTGGTCCATGGGAGATTTAATGAAGGGTAACCTTCCTCTTTCGCTCAAATGAAAGTTGATGGACGTATGCATCCTCCCCGTTCTAACGTATGGTGCGCAGACCTGGTGAATAAATTCCAAAATATAAACTCAAGGTTTGCCAACGTGCGATGGAGCGCAGAATTCTCGGATTCAAGCGTATTGACCGCATACGCAACACCGAGCTGCGCTCGCGTACACAAATCGTAGATGTATCTAAGAAAGCCGCCAAACTCAAGTGGAACTGGGCTGGTCATTTAGGCCGTATGTCGGGTGATCAGTGGGCTAAGCTCACTACTGAGTGGAACCCTGACGCAGCCCGAAGACGTCGTGGCAGACCAAAGAAGAGATGGAGGGATGTGCTTACTAATTTCCGAGCGGACTGGACCACCTTAGCGCTTGAAAGAAGTGTCTGGAAAGAATAGAAGGAGGCCTTTGCCCAGCAGTGGGACACAGTGGGCTGATAATAATAATAATGACTACAACCAAAGTACGAACAAAACAGACACACACAGGAGTCATAAATAAAATTTAAGAAAATACTACTAGATAGGTTCGGACTATTAAGGTTGGGCACCCTCGGTGCGCCAGTCCTACTCGTACTTGACCGGTTTCTTTGTTATAGATCGAAGAGGTCTAATCGCACAGGAATTGATTTGAGGTAGTATCGACCTTTATGAGACAGAGTTGCCATTTGTAGACTCCATAAAGTTAGTAAATCGTTTAAAGGGTTCGCTTTTATAACAAACTCTCAAGTGATGTACAAAAATTGACAATTAACAGATTTAAAAACGCAATTAAACAAAATCTTTATAAAAAGCCTACTATAAAATATCGGATTATTTAGATGATAGAAAAGCTTGGGATTAAAATTGCTCCAACTCGTTCAAAATGTATGTATTAGACGTAATTTATTTCCTGTATTGTTATGTATTCTAAAAGGATCATTAAAAAAAACAACCAGCCTTGTTTCTTGCCTTTCTTTCCTGGCTTGGTCGCGAAGGAACAGGCAGTAAAATTGACGTTTCAAAGTGATCCTCGCAATTTTAATGAGTAAAAGATTTTGACTTTGACTTTAGATTCACACTGCGTAAGATATAAGCGCAGAGGTTAGCTTAGTTAGATGCAGTTGATCATGGCCTTTTCAAACAATCTACAGCTAGATGGTTTGAACTAGCTGTCCATTTATATAATAAGTCCGCCAGGAAGTGCATCTAAACTAATTTAAGTCTTCAGAGTAGGCATAACAACTAGTATAAGTTTACAGACCGACTACTGATATCATTAGGTACTAAAGAGCTCTTTAATAAATAGAGCAAAACTTCTTAAAATGTCCTCCAGAAGACTTCTCCATTTTGCTATCCTTCTGTTTGGTGTCATCAAGAGCCGGAAACAAGAATATCTCTTTCGCAAATTAACCTGGTTCCGCGATTATAATAAATGTAATACTAGAGCTTCAGAGTCTCTTCTGGTGACGCCTGCACATGGCACCGCAGCTTTTCGTGGTAGCTTTAGCTGTTGCGCTACGAAGTGTTGGAACGATATCTCTCCACCTCTATGTAATGTTAGTTCAGTTAATTTGTTTAAATTAAGACTCAAAGCTGATATTCTGTCAACAGAGCTAAACCAACCGTAGTGGCAGTAGCTGAAGCTCTCTATCTCTTTCTCTCTTCCCGGTCTCCATGTCTTGTCTTAAATATACCAGTGATTTTTTTTGTTTAGTGTGATAGTAGTGATAGTTTTATTGGTTTAAAATAGTAGGTATTTAATTTTGTAATGCATGTATTTAATATGGTTTGATTTGAACAATAGTTGTGTTTGTCTTATTCTGCCCACCCTTGATCAAGAGGTACGTGAGGTAATATAAACTCGACTCAGCGGAAGACCAGCGCTGCGGCATATTAACATACCGTAGCATCATGCTGAGCTGAGTACCTATTCATCTCCACACAGAGCTTTTAAGTTTGTTAGTTTGTTAGTGCTTAGGTTAGATTTTATTGTTGTTGTGTTTTATTTTCCTTTATTACTGTGTGGTTGTTGAATAAAATGTTTTCTTTCTTTCTTTCTTAAAGTTAAATGTTTTTGTGCATGGAGAAATAAGTTTTAATTTGAAGGGTTTCTCTGAAAATACTGACTAATTCAATAGGTCGGTCAATTTTCCAACTTGCCAAATGGGCAACCTATCAATGTTATGCTTCTTCTCTTTGTGAAAAGCTTTTGTAATACTACTTGGTAATGTTTTGAGTTGCTTGATTTTGATATTTTGATGTCAATTAATGAATGCGACTTGATTGTTGTGTTGTTGTATACTTGATTATAAGCAATCAGACATAATAAACCTGTGCGCCTGTGGCATGCTTTGCCAGTGGAAATTAGAAGGGCTCCTTCACAACACTATTTTAAGCTGAGATAAAAGTAGCATTACCTAGATGCGTTCTTGTCATTTGAGTTGCATATTTATTTATTTATTTTAATTTATTGCCATTGTTTTATTAGATTATTAAGAATACTGATTTAGGTTATCAGTTAGATATATATAATATTAGTCTATCTTTAGGTATTTATTTATGCATTAGGATTTTAAGTACAGATATATTATTTATTTCTTTCATTTTGTAAATATACTCTGTGCACCGCTATCTACCACTGCTTCGCTCTTTATTTTCCATCCAAAGGTTGCCCGGAAGAAATCACTTCCAGCGATAAGGCCGCCCATTGTACTATATTTAACATATATATATATATATATATATATATATATTTTATACTTTATTGCACAAAAATACAAATAACATGTACAAAAGGTGGGCTTAATGCTAATAGCTTTTTCTACCTGCCAACCTCAGAGGTAACAAAAAAGGTTGGCGTGCTAACTTTTAACAAGATTAATGTTAATTAAGAAAAAAACCAAACGAAACACAAATAACAATAAACTCCGATCACAGTTAGAATAAATACATAAACCTACTTGATATAACAATAATAATACATAGAATATATATGACAAATATAACAAATATATATTTATATTTAAAGATATAAACAAAAAAAACTATTACATACAACACACATAGGTATTACTTATACTACTACTAAATTAGTTTTTTCAAGTATTCCTGGTGTAAAATACAGAATTATTCAATTCTACACTATAAACATTAAGTTGACGATTCTGTGGGCAGTCTTATCGTTAAAAGGCGATTTATTTATAATATATTTTCATATATTTTATGGCTTTTATTTTTTTCGAGCTGGTTTTATCACGATGCGTTGTTAAATTTAATTTCACTCCCTGTAGTTATCACAATTAGTCAGTTTATACCTTAGAAGGTACTCTTTTTCAGAGCTTTTTAGAAAAAGGTTCTCGAGTACGAATACTCATTAAGGGAATCTCGTCTTAAAAACTAACAAATTGCTAATTGCCGTCGCAAAAAGCAGCCCAGTCTATAGACAGGGCTGCTTTTTGTCTACAATAACGTGCTTACAAGAAACAGCGAACCATAACTTCGCAGCTCTTAGATTTTGCTTTAGAGATCGTTGAAGCTGAAATTGCACATTCCTCTACTTCATATGTTAAAGACAAACATCCTTTGTTCTTGGCATCATATTAATATATTTGAAATATCTTATATTGCGTAACTTCCTAGAAGGAATGTATTCTATAGCCATGTTGCCCCGTTGATATGAGGTATCACGACGTTGGATGTGGTTTATTAATCTTTGGGTTCAATCTGATATTTGTCACACAAAGTGAACGTATAGTTGTATACTACAAGGTAATAGGTATTTATCGAAAATTCCATTCAGAAAAAAAGCTGTTTCTGAAAGGGTCGGTAAAAATGCTTTCACTGATTTTATATAAACTTCTTTATTTTTTTTTCTTAAAAATCATAATTTATGAAATTGTACATCAGTTGTTTATTCTCTCTCTCTCTCTTTATATACCCGTACTATTCCAATTGACATTTTATAAGTGTACCCACGTTTTAACGGGTTATACCTCTGATTCGTTTGCTATACCACAAAATAAGCTAACTTAGCTCACTAAGCTTAGCTTAGCCCACGTAGCTACTAATTTTGCGAAATAACCTAAACTACACGTGCAAATATATCTCCGATCAGAAAGGAAACTAAAGTAAAAAGTAGTATGCAGAAAGAAAGAAGAGTTTCAACTGGTTTTTAGGGTTCCTTATCTCAAAGGGTAAGTAAATCTGGCCAAGTGCGAATCGGAATCGCGCAAAGGGTTCCATACCATCTTCTTCTAATATATAAGAATCGTTGTCCTGACTGACTGACATATAGACAACGCACAGCCCAAACCGCTGGTCCTAGAGACTTGAAATTTGGATAGTATGTTCTTTGTGGTGTGAAAGTGAACACTAAGAACGGATTTTTGGAAATTCATCCCCTAATGGGGTCAAAAAAGGTTTTTACGGTTGTATGAAAAATTGTGGTTCTTGGGTTTATAAACTTAAAACTTAACGAACATATTTTTTAACAAAAATAAGAAAAATGGTATATTTTTATTTTTCAAAATTCATCCTCTGGGTGGGTGAAAAAGAATGTTGAACTTTGTAGGGCAAAACATTATTTCTAGGGTTAATAGACTTTACTTAAATACTAAGCAAGGTGCATAATAAAACATGGGATTGGAATTTTATCTGAAAATCACCCCATAGGGTTGAAAAGGGATGTTGTAGTTTGTTGTAAAACAATGTTTTTTGCATTTACGAACGTATAACTTTGCATAAATACTTTTTATATGTAAATAATGAAACATTTTATCATGGTAAGACCACCTGGGTCTGATGGTGGAGCTAGGAGGGAATCTACAGAACTCTTTATTGGATAACAGTAGATGTACCGTGTTTTAGTTCTATAAAGTTGTTTCTGCGAGACGTTTTACGATACAATTGACTACTAGCGTCTGAAGACCGGAAAATAGACCGCTTTTCACCATCAATATCATCATCAGTATATTAAATAATCGTTACGAGACTGACAGACTGACTGAAAATCAACGTACAGCCTAAACCGCTGATCCTAGAGACTTGAAATATAGATGTTGTGTTCTTTTTACGGTGTACGGGTGGACTAAGAAAGGATTTTTTTGATATTCGCACCCCAAGGGGTCCAAAATAAGAGTATAAAATAAAACAAAAATCTGTTTTTCAGGTATCGTTAGTAGTAGACCGATCAAATTTTAAATGCAGATTCCCTTAATAAAATAAACTAATAGATATTTCAGCGCTTTCAGAAAATTTCCTGAAAAAAGGCACATGACCACTTTGTTTGACAACCTAATCTCATTTTTCGTTTTAGCCAGATATAAGAGTATTTTGAAATAGTTAAAGTTAGGTCAGAATAAGGCCGCTTATATGAAAAATTTTAGAGTGTTGTTTTAAATATCGTCAAAAATAAAATGGAGCCAACAGGTGATCAACAGAATTCCTTAATGGATAAGAGTAGAACGGTTAAGTTTGGGTTCATTTAAATTATTTAGGTGAGATGTATGATGGTAAATGTATACCAGGGTGTGATGATGTAGCCAGGAGGGAATCAACAAAAGTCTTTAATGGATAACAGTCGATTTTGGGTCCTTTTAAGTTGTTTGTGTGAGAGTTATAACGATAATACAATAATGTCTGCCGGGGCCTAGAGGAAATCAACAGAAGTCCTTAATGTAAAGAGTTACTAGATCGGTCGTGTATGTGTTCTTTTAAATTGTTTTTGTGAGATGTTGGACGATATCGTCAACCAGGGTCTAATGATGGAGCCAGCAGGGATTCAACAGAACTATTTAATGTATAACATTGTGTAGATAGTTAATTTTTATGTAGATTTATCGTGTTTGGATACTAATAAATTGTTTTTGCGAAACTATAATGACTACCAGAGTCTGATCATGAAGCCAGGAGTAAATCATACTAATAGTATAAATTAAAAAGTTTGTATGTTCGTTTATTTATTTGAATGAATGAAAGAATAAAATAAACACTTTATCGTACACCATATAAACAAAAAAATACAAACACCATAGAAAATACATACACAAATAATTACTATTTGCTTTCTATTGCTTTCTATGGGCGGTGATGATTGTGCCTAAGGTTCAGTTTAGCTTCCGGGACTTTATTTAAGAATACCACTGATACACGTGTGCGCTCGATGATGTTTAAAAACTACTTATAACAAGCAGTCTTATCGCGTATCGTTTGTTTATTTTTTAGTTACTCAATCACGTCGTAACGACTGAACCAATTTCGATGAATTTAGTATTTACGTATATTATAACCTGGATTAGTCCTGACGACCTCCATGGCGCAGTGGGCAAATAGCCAGCTGAGACGCAGGAGGTAGCGGGTTCGATTCCCGCCGCGGAACAAATGTGTGCATGATCTACAAATATTTGTTCCGGGTCTGGATGTTTTTTTATGTATTATAAGTGTGTATTAACAAAAAAGTACATAAGCTTTCTATCAGTTATCTGGTTCCCATAGTACAAGCTCTGCTTAGTTTGGGGCTAGATAGCGCTGTGTGAAATGTCCAGCAATATTAAATTATTATTTATTTATTTCTTAACAAACAGGCTACTTTCTATCTTATAAATCAGGTCCCATGGGATAAAAATGGGGTGTCAAAGTTTCTATAGGAAAATTATTTTGGTCTTTGTTACCCCTTTACGACCAAACTACTAAACGGATTAAGTTCAAACTTTGCAAAAGTTTAGTTGACGACCTCCGTGGCGTAGTGGGCGAATAGCCGGTAAAAACTCAGGAGGTAGCGGGTTCGATTCCCGCTGCGTATCAAATGTTTGCAAGATTTACAGATCAGTTCTGAGTCTGGGTGTTTTTCGATATAGTAGGTATGTAGTATGTATTTACAAAAAAAAGCATATAAGTATTCTATCAGTTACCTGGTTCCCATTGTACGAGTTCTGCGTAGTTTGGGCCTAGTTGGGCCTGGGTTTTCTAAATAGCGCCGCGTGAAATGAACAGCATTATATATAGTTTTAAACCTAAACCTAACCTTTTACACATAAAATAACATAAATGTTACTTTTTATCTCATAAATCAGTTTTCATAATCTCTATTGGTACCCCTAACCGCCAAGCTTAGTATAGATATAAATACGTAGAAATAGAGACATATTCTCAAAAATAAATTAGGTAAATTCTAAAAAAAAAATCATCGATCGTAGTGACCCCAGTCCACTGTCTGCATGTTACATATAGGCGCAATTATGAGTCATAAAAAAAACCAGCTACCGCAGTATCTGCCGCTGTATCCGGAATGAAAATAGGGTCGCAGTGATGAATCATACATAATTTCAGTGACCGCAGCGTCCTACAACAAACTCACTACAAGTTAGATAGGGCCACAACAATGAATCATAAAAATAATCCAGCTACCGCAGCTGGAGGATGCTGCATTAGCTGGATTATTTTTATGATTCTAAACCCAATCATTTAAAGATTTATAATTTTGCAATGATTAGCCATTAAATAAACTGTTACTTTAGCATCCCCCAGTATATACCCTCTTAAATATAAATAGGGTCCCAAGAATGAACAATAAAAAAATACCAGCTACTGCAGCGTCTTGCTATCCACTTCCTTTAAGTTTGTTAGTGTCGCAGTGATAAGTGATAAGAAATTTTCAGCTACCGCAGCTTTTATAAGCTTATACTTTTATATAGTATACATTTATATACGAGTTATATAGGTACAATAATAGCAATAAAAAATGCAGCTAACGTAGAGTCCCTTAGCCCACTCCCTTAAGTTAGAAAGAGTCGCAATGTTAAGTCAATAAAAACAGCTACCGCAGTTTCTCACTCTCTTCAACTATTATCATCAGCCGGAGACGTCCACTGCTGAACATAGGCCTCCCCCTTAGATCGCCATAACGAGCGGTTGGTAGCTGTTTGCGCCTAACGGCTCCCCGCGGTTCTTACTACATCGTCGGTCCACTTTGTGGGGGGCCGACTTACGCTGCGTCTTCCAGTCCGTGGTCTCCACTCGAGAACCTTTCTTCCCCAACGGTTATCGGTGCTACGAGCGATGTGGCCTGCCCATTGCCACTTCAACTTGCTAATTTTGAGAGCTATGTCGGCAACTTTAGTTCTTCTGCGGATTTCCGCATTGCGGATTTTGTCACGCAAAGAAACCCCGAGGATAGCCCTCTCTATAGCTCGTTGAGCGACCTTGAGCTTGGTCATGAGGCCATGAGTAAAGGACCACGTTTCAGTGCCATAAGTCATCACTGGCAACACACACTGGTTGAAGACTTTAGTCTTCAGGTTCTGGGGAATTTTGGACGAGACGATATCGCGAAGTTTCCCGAACGCTGCCCAGCCGAGTTGGATTCTTCGTGCGACCTCTTTGTCGAAGTTGGACTTACCTAATTGGACAGTTTGTCCTAGGTATACATATTCGTCGACAAGTTCGAGAGTATCGCCCCCAACAACTACCGGTACGGGCGCAACATGGATATTTGACATGATTTTCGTCTTATACATGTTCATTTTAAGACCCACCTGTTGGGAGACCCTACTGAGGTCGTTGATCATGGTACCGAGTTCCTCGAGCGATTCAGCCATAATGACTATATCATCGGCAAAACGAAGGTAAGTGATGTATTCGCCATTGATATTGATGCCAAGTCTGTCCCAGACCAAGAGTTTGAAAACGTCCTCCAATGAGTTTGTGAACAGTTTCGGAGAAATTACGTCTCCCTGTCTCACGCCTCTCTGCAGTTGGATTGGTTCCGTACTCTGGTCCCGTAGACGGACTGACATAGTGGCGTTACTATACTAACACTTCAACACTTCGATATACCTATAGTCGATTTGGCATCGCTGAAGAGACTGCAGTACCGCCCAGGTCTCGATTGAATCGAAGGCTTTTTCATAGTCCACAAACGCTAGACATAACGGCCGATTATACTACTCGGTCTTCTATATAATCTGGCGTAGCGTGTGGATGTGGTCTATGGTACTAAAGCCTTTTCGGAAACCGGCTTGTTCAGGAGGCTGGAAGTCATCGAACCTGCGTGCGAGACGGTTCGTAATCACTCTCGAAAACAGCTTGTAAACGTGGCTCAAGAGCGAGATGGGCCTGAAGTTCTTTAATAAGGTTTTATCACCTTTTTTAAAGAAAAGCACCACCACGCTCTTATCCCACGCTTTTGGCGTGGTTCCTTCAAGGACGACGGAGTTAAATAACTTCTGAAGGACTTAAAGTACCACCCGCTTTCAGAAGTTCTGTCGTAACTCCATCCTCACCTGGTGCCTTGTTGTTTTCGAACTTCTCTCAGAATCTCCGGTTTTGACAAAATGATAGTGCCGCTGTCAGTCTTCAGCTTAGTCATTTGGCTTTGGCCTATAGACGAATGCTTTGCAAACACTTTTGAACCTTTGATCCTTTCTATTGCGACCTTAATACGTGATGTATTAAAGGTACGCAGATCGTGTCGCATAGATTTCGAGATTCGTCTTTTAAGCACGCCGTAGGCCGACATATCAGCTGAAGACTGCAATCTTATTTCATCCCGGTCCTCCATTAGCTCAATGGTTTCATCTGACAGTTTCTGGTGCTTAGTTCGGCGGGGGGCCTTAAAGAACTTAGATCCCACCGCTTGGACAGTTTCCACCAACCCGTTGTTTATCTCGTCAATATCATTGCAGCTGGCTAGGCACTGGAAGCGATTATGCAGTTCTAGCTGAAAGCTCTCGGGATTTTGGATTTGGGCGCAGCGCAGACTTCATCAGACGTGCCCCTTCAAGTTTAACATCGATATCCAGTGTGCCTCTAACAATGCGGTGATCGCTTCACGTTTTCACCTTGCTGATCACGGAGACATCATCAAATATTTGCTTCTTGGTCGTCATAATGAAGTCTATCTCATTTCTAGTGAAACCGTCGGGGCTTATCCACGTCCACTTTCTGGGTGGCCGCTTCCCATAGAAGGAGTTCATCATGAAGAGGCCCTCCTTCTCCATGAAGTCGGCCAGTCTCTGGTCCCTTCGGTTCCCGCCCCCACTCTCAGCTCATCGTCTTTCCTTGTGCCTAGTTTTGCGATGAAGTCCCCCATTACAACCGTGAAATGAGTCTTGGAAGTATGTATGGCGTCGGAGATCTCCTCATACATGGCTTCCACTTCATCGTCTGGGTGTGTCGAGGTCGGCGCATACACCTGTATGACCTTCAACGAATACGTTTCGGTAATTCTGAGTATAAGGTATGCTACCCTGTTTGACACACTGCCGACTTTTGTCACGTTGTTAACGAGACATTTGCGGACGAGAAAACCGACACCACCCTGGGATAGTTGATCTCCCTCCCGGTAGAAGAGCAAGTTAACGGAGTTAAGGATCATCGTGTCGTGACCCTGTCTTCGGACTTCCGACAATCCTAGGATGTCCCAACGTAGCTTGCTCAGTTCTTCTTCCAGCTCGACAATCTTATCGTCAGACCTGAGCGTTGGTGTTTTGTAAGTTGCCAGGTCCAGTCGTCAGTGGTGGTAGCTGGATCGCTGCCGGGGATTCTTAGCACCCCCTGCTCCGCCACTGCCCTGGTTGCTACCACTTCCAGGGATGACGGAGCCGCCGGGGACTGGGGGTCGTTTGTCTGTTGTGTCTGTCATAGGGGGGGTTTTGCCATAATCACCACGCTTGGCAGGCGGCTTGGTGATCGCAGTGGTTGGTGATTAGTACACAGAAGAATGCTGCTGCCCATTCCCTGGAACAACTCCCTTTGCCGGCTCTTCAACTGTTAATAAGGTATTTTTAATTAGGGTCTTTTTAAGATGAGTAGGGCAATGCACAGTCAAAAAATTAGCTTCCACCGCAGCATCCCCGAGCCCACCCTCTTTAAGATAAGTAGGTTCACAATTATGAGAACTAAAAGTTTGCAGCTACGCAGCGTCACCCACAACCAACTAACTACAATTCACAAAGGGCAGCAACGATAAGTCATAAAAATTCAGCTATCGCAGCATACACCAGCCCCCAATCTTTATAAGAAAAATTTGGTCGTAAAAATTATTAGTCATACACATCATAAAATCGGCTAGCGCAGCCTTCCCTAGGCTGCCCTCATTAAGATAAATAGTAATAAAAAACGCATCGTGCCTCACTCAACCCACTACAAGTTAGGTAGGGCTACGAAATCTGCATCTACCACAGCATCCCGCAGCCCATTGCCTTTAAGTTTGATGTCATTGCAATGATAAGTGATAAAAAATTGCATCCAGCACAGCGCTCCCACTCCCTAGGACCATAGTAGATTGTAAAAACTGCAGCGTCCCCTGACCAACTCACATCAATAACAATAACCTATCTAACGATTGGGTTGAAATGATAAGTCAAAAAAATTAGAGAAAGCGCAGGATTTCCCAGCTCTTTAAGATAAATAGGGTCGTAAGGATGAGTGATAACAAATTTTTAGCTACCGCTGAGTTTTTCAGCCTGCTTTTTTAGGTAGAGTCTGACTAGAGCCTCTTCAAATTAGCTGTAGGTATTTTTACACCATAGAACAACGTGCGCAAAGGCGCTGGTAACAGCTAAGATTTTTTTATGACACATCATTGCGCCTATAGCTAACATGCAGAGAGTTGGCTGAGGTGACTACGGCTAGCGCTTTGTATGGCTCACCATTGCGACAATATTAAACTTAAAGTGAGTGGACTGTAAGACGCTTACGTAGTTGCATTTTTTATCTGATTTGTGGAATAAAAAGTAGCATATGTGTTAATCCAGATTAAATTCTACATATATATGAAATTTCATCGAAATCGGTTAAGCCATTCTGACGTGATTGTGTAACAAACAAATAAATAAACACACATCCTCAATGAACATCACAAAAATTAATGTGATATGTTGCGATGAATTAGTACACATTTAGTAGTGTAACGCATACAAAGTTGCGGGCAACAGCTAGTTATATATAAAAACGGCAAAAAAATCATGTCTGTTGTATGGGAACCCCACTTAAATATTTATTATTCACTAGCACAATTTTATTAATCTTATTTAAGGTAGGTGCCGATTAAACTAGTCCTCTAAATTGTATAAGTGCCCATACAACTCAAAGGACTATCTAAATTGGCGCCAACTATGTATGTATGGGGACACACTTTAATTATTATCTTTCTTTTATTTTTTGGAATATTTCCTTTATTTGTGCTGCAAATACTTTGCTTTTTGCCAAATTTCGTGATTCTAGGTCAAAAGGAACTACCATATAGTTTTCAACCCAAAACCTCTAGGGTACTTCCGGTTGACCTAGAATTGTCAATTTTGGTTAAAAAACCTGTTGTTTTGTCTGTCTGTCCGTGTGTCAGCCCCGATTTTTTCAGGAACTAGCTTAATCAGCACCAACCTCGAATAAGGTAAATAAATAAAATTGTGCTATTGAATAAAATAAATACTTAAGTAAATATACAACAGACATGATTTTTTTACCTTTTTATAGTTATTAGTACGGAACCCTTCGTGCGCGAGTCTGACTCGCACTTGGCCGGTTTTTTTATTGATAAAACAGGAGTTCAGGCATGAGATAACGTAGTTGGAAGGTTGGCAGAGTTTATTTAGCTTAGCTGGGGTCATATTTGGGGTAATTAACAAATATAATTCAGTTAGTTTGATAAGCTTAGCTGTACTTCAAGCGAAGGGAATATAAGTAAGATTGGACGCCGCAGCTACGTTATCTAAGTTAAGTTGGCTAAGCTAAGTAATATTAGCTAAGCTAAGCTACGTAAACTAAGCTATAATACTTTAGCTGAGCTAAGCTACTGTGATCTTGCCTACGCTTAAGATAAAACTGTTTAACTCTGACTTAGATACATTTCTCTGAACAATAAATATTCTACTTGCGAAATTATACCAACATTACCGCGACAAAAGCCGCCTATTAGGCGGATATTCACGAAGCCCAAGTTCTCATACTTGGCGGTCGACTTAACATGTACTTATGTAAGCATAATTGTTTGAAAATCGTCGAGACGTGCATCTGACGTTCAAGATTGATAGGTCTTTGCACGGATGAAGAGATCTTGGAATGGACCTTAATTTATGTGTTTAGCTCTTACAAAAAATTTTACATTGTTAAAGCTTATTACTTTATCATCATCATCAACCAGTCCACTGCTGGACGTAGGTCTCTCTCTCTCTCTCTCTTTGCGCCAAATCAAATTGCTACAATCAAAGTCTCGGTAATTCCCGGGACTTCGAGACTTTTAAGAAAAGATGTTTTTTTTTTGTTTTTTTTATGAGGATAAGCCTTTTTTGGAGAATTTTAATTTTAATCGTAACGGAACGGAATGGAACAGATCGGAACGGAACGGAACGGAACTTAACTTAACGTAACGTAACGTAGCGGAGCAGAACGGAACGGAACGGAGCGGAACGGAGCGGGAACGGAACGGGAATGAAACGGGAACAGAACGGGAACGGAACGGGAATGGAACGAGAACGGAACGGGAACGGAACGGACAGAACACAATTTAAATAAAAGTAGTTCTACACTAGAGTTTGGGAATTCTCGACAATTTCAAAGTCCCGGGACACGAGACAACCTACAATCAAAGTCCCGGGAATTCCCAGGATTTTAAGCAAAATATTTTTTTTGTTTTTTTTTTGTTAGGGTCAGCCTTTTTTGGAAAATTTTAATTGAGTTAATTTAAACGTAACGGAACGTAACCGATCGTAACGTAACGTAACGGAACGGATCGGTTCGAATCAGAACGGAACGGAACAAAACTTAACGTAACGTAACGTAATGTAACTTAACGTAACGTAACGGAACGGAACAAAACAGAACGGAACGGAACGGAACGGAATGGAACGGAACGGAATGGAACAACACGAAACGGTACGGAACGGAACAGAATAGAATAAAATAGAATTAATTTTAGATGATAGTTTGTTCGCGAATCCCCTCATTTTTATGATATCATCTGACCAACAAACGGGCTGGTGGTCTGACTTGTAATCTACAGCCTTCGCGTGGCCACCTCAAGGTCACTCACTTTATCCATCTTCTATCTTTCCGCCTAGCCAACTATTCTAGCTGTTACATCTTTGCTCATTAAAGATATAGGTAGATGAATTCTGTTTGTCATCCTCTTTTACTACGACTACCGTCGGTTTGAAAACGTTGCATAGGTGGGTCGGCCATAACTGCCGTGCCTTGCCCCGTGCACCCTTCCGCGCCGCTCCCTGGCAGCGCAGGCGCCGTTCTATTGGCTTGTGCGACCGCACCTTGCTAATCGCGTTCTTACCCCCTGAAGAAACTATTCCGTTAATAGACAAGTTTAACTCTATTTTGTAACTGCCGTGCTCGAGACGTTTCTCGCGAAGTGTTGTGCATTTTTAATTGTGCCTCAGAAGACATTCCATCATCAGGGCACTATGTTGAACAAGTCCACATCTAGAAACGTGCGGTTTGAAGTAATTGAGGTGAGTGGCATGTCTTGTTAGTCTACTTTATACAATTGAGCAAAAATTCTTCTAAGTCAAAGTTAAAATCTTTTATTCATTAAAATCATAAGGATCAGTTTGAAACGTCAATTTTACTGCCTGTTCCTTCGCGACCAAGCCAGGAAAGAAAGGCAAGAAACAAGGCTGGTTGTTTTTTTAATGATCCTATTAGACTACATTACAATACAAAAAATAAATTACTTCTAAATTGTAACATATTGAGCGAGTTGGGGCAATTTCAATCCTAAGCTTCTCTATCATCTAAATAATCCGATATTTTATAGTAGGCTTTTTTATAAATATTTTGTTTAATTGCGTTTTTAAATTGGTAATTGTCAACTTTTGTACATCACTTGGGAGTTTGTTATAAAAGCGAACACCTTGCCCTTTAAACGATTTACTTACTTTATGGTGTCTACAAGTGGCAACAGCGAGTTTATATATTATTTCTAGTATTAAAATTATGAATATCGCTATTTTTATTAAACAAATTAATATTTTTGTGAACATACATTTATCAGATTTTCATAGATGTATTGACAAGGGAATGTCGTAATGTTTATTTCTTTAAACTTATTGCGTAATGATTCTCGTCTTGTCGAGTGTCTTGGGGACACATCCGCCAGGTAGTGGTCTGGCATTTGAGCTAGAAATTAATAACTCTCATTAACCAGCGTCCTATTTCCACTTCAACTGATTTAACCGTGGATATTATTGGAAAAGTTTCAATAGAAAAATATATCATCTATCTCCCTTATCTTCTTGTTAATAACAACAATTGCAATCAATAAATCCTATATAGAAAATTATTTTAAATAGAAAATAGAATTTTCCGTCACATCACACTCGTTCAAAAGGCGATTCCATGGAAACTCTAAATCATTGTTCGTGAATTTACTGAGCTTCCCAAATTAATCTTCGTACAGCTGGAGACAATGGGTATCTTAGCAACATTATACAAAATTCTTGGCAGCAAAATTTCACGCTCACAAAAGATTCATTCCGCTTTAAACGAGTCTGTGGCTCATATATATCAAAACTGTAATTTAACCAGATTGTTTTATGTCTCACTTGCATTCAGAAGTTAAAAGTTGCTATTTACTAACATGTACCTATATTTCCAAAATAAGCTTTAGTTATAGTTCTAATATACGTAATATTTGGACTTGCTTCTGATAACCCCTTGAGAAATATCCGCATGTCTCTGTATAGGTTATTGCACGAGTTAGGAGTGGAACTTCCGGCGTAGGTTTTTCCAGGCCAGTATAATCTCGGAGTCTTCAATTCCAGAGTAAACAGGTTCTTTTTAGGCAAGCGTGCTCCATCTTCAATCACACCATCACTTACCTAATGGTAGTTGATGGTGAGGTACCAGTCAAATAAAAAAAACTGAGTAGGTGATCTGAGGATATAAATATATAAATAATAAATTAATATTGCTGGACATTTCACACAGCGCTATCTAGCCCCAAACTAAACAGAGCTTGTACCATGGGGACCAGATAACTGATAGAATACTTATATACATTTTTTTGTAAATACATACTTATGACTGTAAATACATATTAGGTTGGGGAAAAAGTTTCTTCGCATTTTTTAATAAAATTCAAAACATTTTTCAATATAGTTTATTTACATTAAACTAAAGTATGTAGGTACCATTTTGTTCGATAACTTTTTGCAACCTTGTAGGTAGGGACATGATCCCATTGCTATATAAATTTTGGGGCTTCTGATCAAAATACCGCGACAAGTAGTTTTGGCAGTCCTCTCGTGATATAAACTTGTCACTGCCTAAAAATTCTGAAGAGACCGAAACAGGTGGAAATCTGAATGTGTAAGGTCAGGACTATACGGCGGATGCATTAACACCTCCCAGCCAAACTCTCTTAATTTTTGCTGAGTGACTAAATATGTGTGAGGTCTAGCGTTATCATGATGAAAAACCCTTCTGTTGATTAATTCCGGCCGCTTACTCTGAACTTCTTGCTTTAATCTCATCATTTGTTCGCAGTAGAGTTCAAAATCGATGGTTCTGCCTGGTGGTAACAGCTCATAATGAATAATGCCCTTCCAATCCCACCACACACACAGCATCACCTTGTTGCGAGTTAGCCCGGGTTTCGCCACAGTCTGTGAAGCCTGACCGGCCTTTGACTACGACCTTTTTTGCACGTGATCCACTTTTCATCACCAGTTATCAGCTTCT
Organism: Philereme vetulata; assembly: GCA_918857605.2. NCBI lineage: Eukaryota > Metazoa > Arthropoda > Insecta > Lepidoptera > Geometridae > Philereme > Philereme vetulata. The sequence continues at coordinate 7,579,170 of OU975436.1, forward strand.
TAAAAAATGGTTCGGTTTCATTACGTCGTAATAAAGAATCACAAATGAGTAGGTACACGGTTCATTAGGTTTCTTTCAGTGAGCTCGTGGGGTACCCAAATATCGAGCTTTTTTGTGTACCCAGTTTTTTTTTCAAATGTGCAAAAATTGTTTTCAAATCAAATCAAAAACATTTATTTGTGAACAACACCAATAGTACAACAGAACAAACACACACAGGAAACATAACAAAAAGAACAAAGAAACAATAACTAAAAGACTAAAATTAAATAAAAATGCAAAATATTGCAGTGTGTGTGTCTCATCGTACTCACTGCATGTGTCACAAAAAGGCTTTAACTCAGCATGTGCTGGGTTGCACTGGCTACCCAGCGCTGGTCTTCCGTTAGAGCCTTTTTGAGTAGACCACGGATATCCGCCCACTAACTAAGCATTGAACAACTAAATACAATTAAATATACTACGCATAATAATAAATAACATAATAAAATATAATATTAATAATAACGCCTACCTATTTACTGTGAAGCCGGAGAGAGTCAACAAGAACTAAAATAGAACACACGACCAGCTAGCCCCACAACAACGCACTAGCTGGCCACCCACTCATACGAACCTACTCCTAGCATTTACCAATAATGTGTAGACACGTTTAAATGAATGACACCTCATTTTTGAGGTGTTCGCTCTCCTTTTGCCGGTTACTGAGGAACATTTTAAGCCTTTTTCTGAACCCGTATAAAGTTTGTTGATCACGAATAGGCGGAGGGATGTTGTTCCAGCACTTAGTTGCAGCGTACCGGAAGCTGCCTCTAAACGCTGCCGTACGATGCCGCTACACGGACAACTGTTTAGAACACACACACAAAGAGCAGGTTCTAAAGCTGGAAACCAGTTTTGTGGTCAATTCCCAGTTCTTCAGCTACGTCGTAACTACTGATATGCAGATCTTGCTCCACTTTTTCAAAAATGGCATCAATTTTATCCGCAATAGGGTGACCAGAGCGACGTGCATCTTTATCATCAAAATTTCCGGATTGAAAACGCTTAAACCAAATTTGTGCTACTTTCTGCACTAGGTCCATAAACATCGCAAATTTTTTTCGCGGCTGGTGTTGCATTTTTATCTTTTTTGTAGTAAAATTTTTAAGTGTATCGAATTTCTTCATTAGATTCACTCATACTTACAGTACGAAAAACAAATAAAAATCACACATTTTCCTAATTTGAATTTGGAATTATCTTCTTTAAAATTTAAACTTTGAATGATACCAAAACCAGCCAGATACAAATAGTATAGCCAAAGAGATTTTATTACAAGTTCATACTTACTATAATGCGAAAATACTTTTTCTCCAACCTTATATATGAAGAAACAACCAGATCCGTAACAAACATTTATAGATCATGCAAACATTTGTTCCGCGGCGGGAATCGAACCCGCTATATCCGTTAGGCTCTAATACTATATTAATTTTAATACTTTTTGGAACAGTGGCTCTTCTCACGTTCTTTTCAAAGCAATCCATCCAAAGGTTACCTGAAAGAGACTGCTTTAAGTGAAAAGGACGCCTATTGTTGCACCATGTATTAAGTACATGGCTATTGTAGCAAATTTTTCTCGCATTAAGTATTGTAATTTTGTGTAACTCTAGAGAGTTATCCATCTTCTTTGGTCTAAAAAACCAAAAAATCACGTTTTTTGCAGTCGGTACTTACGTAACAGTATTGGACTAATTAAAACAAAGCAAATGAGCCAATGACAGGCTTACACTAGTAAACCTCTCAAATTTGGGCTCATTTGGTACATTCACCTGATCAAATCAGCATAATTGTACCAAATTATTGTTGTGTCGTCCTAATTGTGTTTATTTATACGTGCAAACTTTAATACGGCAACTAGAATTTGGTTAAAATTGACCTGGATTTGTTAACTTGGTTACATATCAGTGAAGTTAATAAACGCGTTTAAAATATGACATAAACCTTGTAAGCCAATTTCGAATTTTTGACCTTCAATTTAAGAGGCGAAGACAGGGATCATCTCTCCGAAACTTTTACGACCGCTTTGGAAGATGCCTTTAAGCTTCTGGAATGCAAAGGGCTGGGCATCAATATTAACGGCGAATACATCACTCACCTTCGGTTCGCCGACGATATTGTGGTCATGGCAAAGTCAATGGAAGAGCTCAGCACGATGCTCGAAGGCCTCAATCGAGTCCCCCAACGGGTAGGGCTTAAAATGAACATGGACGAGACGAAAATTATGTCGAATGTCCATGTCGTGCCTGCCCCAGTTATGGTTGAGAACTCGGCTCTTGAAGTCGTCGACGCGTATGTATACCTAGGACAAACAGTCCAATTAGGTAGGTCCAACTTCAAGAAAGAGGTCAATTGTCGAATCCAACTCGGATAGGCAGCGTTTGGGAAACTTCGCAACGTCTTTTTGTCCAACGTATCTCAGTGCCTTAAGACGAACGTCTTCAATCAGTGTGTGTTACCAGTGGTGACATATGAACCGAGACGTGGTTCTTCACTATTGGCCTTATGAATAAGCTCAGAGTCGCTCAACGAGCTATGGAGAGGGCTCGGGGTTTTTCTACGGGATCGAATCAGAAATGAGGAGACACGTAGGATAACTCAAGTCACCGACATAGCCCGACGGATTAGCAAATTGAAGTCGCAATGGGCAGGCCATATAGCGCGCAGAACATATGGCCGATGGGGCCGGCAAGCGCAGCGTAGGACGTCCACCTACAAGATGGGCAGACGACTTGGAACCGCAGGTCGGCGTTGGATGCAGGCCGCTTCCAACCGCAGTTCCTGGAGATCAATGAGGGAGGCCTTTGTCTAGCAGTGGACGTCCTACGGCTGATATGATGATGATAATGAACTTAAGAATCAGATTCGGTAAAGGAATTTAGTTGCATTTCTGTTATCTGATGACAATATTTGCATGCATTGTTGTATAGATTTTGCGTGGACTGTATGTTTGTTCTTAGAACGGTGATCTGTGCTTATGTTGGATGGCAAGGAAAAGGCTTATTTTGATACACTCATACAACAATATTTTATAGCACCTCTTTTACTCTGCAGGCTACCAGGCTCTGGAATGCCCTACCTGTCTCAATTCGTCACGCAAAAACATGGTCAGACAATACTATCTGTCATACATCGCTCATTAGGCCATTTATTAATTTATACTATTTTATAATTTATATATTTACCTTGTTATATATACATTATGTAGTATAATATTAATATTTATGTAATTTTATGATTAAGTTACTTATATGCATTTTATTTTCTTATAATCTTTAATTACGCCGCCGTCCTAATTTGTTCACATAGATCCTGTCCATCCAAAGGTTGCTTGGAAGAGATCGCTTTTAGCGATAAGGCCGCCCATTGTATCTATGATTTAAAAGTGTATTTTCTTTTATATGTTTTTATTTAATGGTGTGCAATAAAGAAATTATCTTAACTAATAATAAACACAACTGAAATTTTATGCATATTATATCTAAAATTGCACTAACAATAATACAACTATATAAGGGATTTTCAAAAATTGTCACTGGATAGAAGACCCCTTCAGCTAAACATAGGCCTCATAGATTTCCAGAAAGATTGATTTTGAGCCCTAAACGACACCCAGAAATCTTTAGCTTTTCTCGTCCGTCGTCGTTGTTTTACATCGCATGGTTCCTTTCTGTCTCAACCTTTCAATCACTTACTGCTATCCTACATAGGCTGTTTACAGGTTAAGAGTTGCACAGAGAGCAATGGAGCGTACCATACTCGGCATCAAACTCTTAGATAGAGTTCCAAACGTCGAGATCCGTAGAAGAACGAAGGTTCATGACGTTGGGAATCGAGTTATGAAGCTGAAATGGTATTGGGCGGGACACTTGGCAAGACGTGGTGATGACAGGTAGAGCAGGGTAGCAACTGAATGGTGGCCGAGGAATGGCTGTAGAAGGGTAGGACGTCCAGTAGCGAGATGGGTAGGCGACATCGTTAGAGTCGCGGGCCGTCAATGGGTGAGACTAGTGCAGGATCGTGGCGGATGGCACAACATGGGGAAGCCTATACCCAGATAGTATCATAGTTAATTTTAATCAGTTTGTTTTTAAGAATAACCATGTTTTGTTTATTATTTTTCCATAAAAGCCTTACAACTAGGATAACCTAGTAATAAACCGGAACAAACTTTTAGCTGAAGAGCGCTATATCTCAAAGGTGAAACTTAGATTAAAAATGTAGAATTTTACACTAACTTTTGCTACTAAATAGAAGGTATCCACCGCATTTGCAAACTCATATCTTGCAACCTGGAGTTAATATACTATGAGCTTTCAAAGAAATAAAAAGTAGCCCTCTGTAATGGTGTATGATCATTGAGGAAAAAATGTGTGTTTATGTAAAATTATACAACACTAGCTGTTGCCCGCGACTTCGTACGCGTTACACTACTAAATGTGTATTAATTCATCACAACATATCACATTAATTTATGTGATGTTCATTGAGGATGTGTGTTTATTTATTTGTTTGTTACACAATCACGTCAGAATAGCTGAACTGATTTTGATGAAATTTCGTATAAATTTAGAATTTAATCTGGATTAACACATATGCAACTTTTTATTCCATAATTCAGCTAAAAAATTGCAGCAACACATTTTGAGGCCTGAATTATAAATAAATAAATAAATATTGCTGGACATTTCAGACAGCACTATCTAGCCCCAAACGAAGCAGAGCTTGTACTTTGGGAACCAGATAACTGATAGACTACTTATATACTTTATTTTTGTAAAAACATACCTACAATATATAGAAAAACAACCAGACCCGGAACAAACATATGTAGATCATGCAAACATTTGTTCCGCGGCGGGAATCGAACCCGCTACCTACTGCGTCTCAGCCGGCTGTTCGCCCACTGCGCCACGGAGGTCGTCATCACTATCATCAAGTTAATCGCATAAAACTAAAAAAATCATACAGAAGTTGTTTAAAACGTAGTGATTGTGTCCTCTTTAGAATTAGGATGTGATTCATTGCGTTGTTGCCATTCTACCTATTTATCCCGCCATGAATTCCTAATGGAATTCCAAAGTCTCAAGATTGTCGCCACACCCGATTGATCCCATTGATTCCATTTAACATTTGAATTTGAATAATTTGCCTCTATACCAATCACCGCGTGTGGATTCCAGGCGCGTTCACAGCGCAACACTTCGATCTCCATCCACTGATTATTTACACAGATGACGTGTCAAATCAAAGGTTCAGCGTAAAACCCCAAGAGATTCCTTTCATCGCGTCTAAAAAACGGTGCAAGCAGGTCATAAAACTCTGCGATTTTACGCATTTCCGAATTTTGATGTTCGATTAACCGTGAACAGATGATGGCTGGGAGGGGCGCAAAATTTACAACAATAGGCAGTTTTTTGAGCGTAAATCCATTTTTACGGACCTTATCCGATGTAAGGTTCGTTTACAAAATGTGGCGACTGACATAATACGTGAATGTTTTTTTTTCTATGGTACGTGCTGATGGTACAAGCTTATGCTCCACCTGGTGATAAGAACCGTCGCATATAACAGAGAACTGTCTCGTGGGTCACGCACCTTAAGGGGAGACCGGAGGGGAATCCGCCCATACAACACGTACTACCAAGATCATTTCTATTTGGAGCATATTTATACCTTAATAAGCTATTATTTTAATTTGAATAGTTTTTATCTAGGTTTCCAACCATATATTAGATCAAAATACTTACCTAAAATGAAATAGAAGCGTATCGCATTCTGCATGTTTTTACGTCATAATAGACCTGTTTTCAACCTAATTGTTTCGTATTAAAAACAACAACATCTTACGTATCCTAGTATCGTAGTTATGGGAACATAGATTATATTGTCTAGTTACAGAATAACAACACAATGAGAAAAATTCAACAAGATTTCAGTCATCATTTTTGGTATTACGGAACACGGTCAAAATCTAATCAAATTTAGAATCGTTCTATTGCTATCACTGTCGCTCTGCGTGGCTAAACTTCGTCACTAAACAGGGATATTCAGGCCGATGTTTTTGACGCGGCCGAATTAAAGTTGCGCTCGGGGTTCGCCGGCTTCTTAAAGATGTTCCTTTTGTTAGAGTAACATAATCAACATCAAACTTTGCTGCGCTGTGCTTTGCTGTTTTAAACTAGCTCAGCAACACAAAGCCCAGCACAGCACGTGTAAGTTCCCCGATTACTCAAAGACGTCTGGACCGATTCGATAAATTCGTTTTTGTTTAAAAGGGTTTGTAGGTGGACTTATCAAGTAGTCCCATTGGCACAGTCTGGGTCTGATGATAGGATCCCAAAAAAATCAAGGGCGACCCTCAAATATAATAGTGATGTTTAATGTGTTTTACATAGTTTATATAAAAAAAGTATTCAATTATTCGCGTCTGGAACATACTAAATCTTATGTTGCTGATATAATGATGGATAATATAACTCCTTAACTATTATGAGTTAGTGGATAATTCTTTACATTAGAAAGACATTTCCTCTATCTAAAGTTGTCTTAACAAGATGTTTTTAGCGACAAGACTACTCATATAAATTCATTGTTTTTCTAGTATTGTAAACTATTTTTGACAGACTTCAAAAAAGAGTTACTCGATTCAGTTGTATTTTTTAATGTTTGTTTATTTTTTTATACTAATTATATGGCAAATAAGCATGCAGTCCACCAGATGTTAAGTGGCTACTGCAGCCCATGGATATCCACATAGAATTCAAAACAAGCTATTATTTTGTCTTGATCTTTATGTGGATACGTTGCCATACTATAGGACTTAGCTGTTATGCCTATGTAATTACAGGAACATACCATTACCATCTAACCGGAACACAGCAGATTAAGGTAAGGCGGTGGTGCCAACTTCATCGAGCCCGTTCACAAAAACTCTACCACCAGTACACCTATATTATATAGTATTGTTACCTTAGAACTCCGTTATTTATTAACCGATTAGAAAAAATCTATATTATTTGAAAGGATATACTTGCAGATTGTCACATAGATATTTCATCAAAATTGGTTCAGTAGTTTGGTTTTTTTTCTGTTATTTGAAATCAGTTATATTTTTGTTAAAAATTAACTTGTTTCCTTATTGTAATATGTGAGAATCAAATTTTCTAAACAGAGCGTAGTGCACAGAATAACGCAGCATAGATTCATATTAAATAGTCAGCCATACTACGTACTCGTATTGATTTAAGAAATTCATAAGGACAATGTTATTTTAGTCAGTGATTAATAATTAACTAGCTGTTGCCCGCAACTTCGTACGCGTCACACTACTGTGTAGGTAACCTAGAAATAAACCAATACTCGCTATTGCAACTTGACTTGACACGCCATTTCCATCCCATTTGACCTGTTTTATGAGATAAAAAGTAGCATATCTGTATATCCAGGTTATAATCTAAGTACATAAAAAATTCCATTGGTATCTGTTCTGCCGTTACGACATGATTGACAAACAGCCAAATAAACAAGCATCCAAACTTTCGCATTTATAATATTAGTGTGATTACTGCTGAAATTAAATGAGACTTAACATGTTATGGATACCTAACAGTGACCTTGATCAATCTTATGTTGAATAAATAGTTGACGTAGTTGATTGCGGTTTCGCTAATAGCTATTTAAAATCCACTTTTGTGGCAGATGCCGAAACCACGACCTAATTCTTTTGTATTTTGAACATGCATATTAAATGTTATAGATTTTCAGAGCAATTAATCGAACTTGTGCCGGTATAAATACCATCATCATCATCCACCGCCCATAAGTACCCACTGCTGGTTGTAGGCCTCCCTTTGTAAACGCCACACTTCGTCCTCTGCTGCGCGAATCCAGGAGTTCCCCGCAACTTTCTTTATGTCGTCGACCCATCGCGCCGACGGACGTCCTGGATTTCTTAGGTCTGTTCTTGGCCACCATTCGGTAACCGATTTACTCCACCTGCCATCACCTCGTCTAGCCAAGTGTCCTGTCCAGTTCCACTTGAGTTCCACTACCCTTGTTCCGACGTCTTGGACGTTTGTCTGGCGTCGGATTTCGATATTAGGAACTCGATCCAGCAGGTTGATGCCAAGCATGGCGCGCTCCATGGCTCTCTGTGCGGGTATAAATACCAGGTCAAAGCAAATATTATTAGGTCGCCTTTTCGTAATGATTTTACGCACGCACTGGAGGGCCCTTTCGCTGCGCTTTCCAGTATGTGGTCTTCAGTGGAGAACCTTCCTCGCCAATGGACGTCAATTCTTAGAACTGTGTACCTCGCCCACTACCACTTTAACTTACGATACCGCTTAAATAGAAGTAGCATCACGGTCACCGTTTTTGTAGAAACCAGGACTTGGGTTCGTGCTTGTGCCGCCAGCATCCAATTTTATAAATTGCTTCGAAGTTTGTAGCGCCTCATAATCGTGTGTGTATGGTACAGGGCACGGATAGGCAGTAAAGTATTAGGGTACCTATCAAGTTAGTAGACCTTTTACGCGGGTTAGTAATGATTGAAGTACGTTACGCTTGCTTGGTTAGTTATGATATGCAAAACAGCGAGGTATCGATCAATCTTTAAAAAATATACCTCTATAACGTGTGGTGAGCTAGACTGAGAGACAATAAATTGGATTTGATTCTTGCTGCAAGGCAATGGTTTATATTATTTTCAAATATATCTTCTGGGTCTGGGTGCTGTAATTAGTGCCATGGTAATCGTGGGTACTTACTTATACCAATGCTGATTAATGCCGTTTATTATTGATTGAGCGAAGCGAGATCTCTAAATCAACTTGGGCAAATTGGTTTTGTATGTATGTGTTTCTTTATTCGAGAATAACTTTCGAAGCGTTGATCCAATCATCGTGAAATTTGATACATAGGTAGGTATTGATAAACTATTAGGTCAAATAGAACGTCGAGACAAAAGTCTACTATAGTCTAAATTTACAAAGGGTAAATTTAGACTCCGTTTTTGTTTTTAGTAAATTCTTTATAATTCTTGAATTATTAGCCATAATAAATACTGAACTTTGACAAAATTCACATGGTACACCAGTGACCCCACAGTACTGTAGTTTGGTATGCGTGTAGCTTAAGTGACACAAATATAGGCAAAAGTCTGAAATCCAAAATAACTGAAATTTATACCCCAAAAAAGTTTACCAAAATCATGAACTCCCGTTACCTGTAATTTGAATGAAACTGTAGGTCAAGAATGTTGGTTACGCATTTCGTGGCACTATTTTATTGGTGAAAGATTAAGGCCGACTTTCACAATGATCCCTTAACGTATTTAGCGACTAAAGGTGTTTAAATTTTACTTATTTGTTTGATTTGACAACTCCCTAAATAATATTTAGCCACTAAATACGTTTAGGCATCGTTGCGCGAGTCGCCCTAAAAATATTTTTTTGTTTTTTGGGAGACTCGCGAGATCTCAGTTCGGCCCTTTTATTACCTAAGCCAAATTGCTGTCGTGTCGCTATCGCTAATCAGGCTATCCCTTTCGCACATGAGGTACGTACTGTACGTGTGAAAGAGTTGGCCTGACTAGCGATAACGACACGACAACAATTTGGCTTGGTTATAAGGCTACGGGGTGAACCACTAGTATATACTGTTAACGAGAAATTGCTAATAAACAACGCCTGCACAACGTTTGACTATTAAAAAGGCGGCGCTCGCTTGACTTAGGCTCACTACTATCCGATAGACACACCCGCAAAAAAAACCCGACGTCGTCCGAGACACGTTCTCGGAGACCCGGACGACGACATCACCTCCGCTGACGCGGAGGAGATTTCTTAGTCATCTACATTAGACAGAGCAAACACTTCACAGATACACCGACAATGCAGCCAGGTCGACGAGTCCCTTCAGTCGCCGCCTATACGAGGTACAAACACGTACCCGGGCGTTTCTCTCCTATCCCCACCCTGGTAACAGCCCAAGCCGAGGTTCGTACCTAAATGGTGCCCTTGCGCTATTTGCCTTATCAAACTTACAGGGCTGAGCGCCTTTTGCGCTCGCCAAAAGTTTGGTTAAGCTGCAACGTTCTCAGAGGCCAACAGCGAGATTAGTCCATTCGAAAAAAAAGACTCGGGCTTACTTTGTATTGAGGCTTCGTAGAGTTAACAACTCGTCATTTTGCTTATTTATGTTGCCCAACTTAATTATTTTGATTTTTTTAGAGTAATTGTTATTTTAGTCGTTCGTTTAATTCATTTGTGTATTTTTTAGTTAAATTATTTCGAGATTTATTTTTTTAAGTTAAATGAGTAAAAACCGCTTAATATACCAAATATTATTTAAAATAAATTACAATTTAAATCGATATTTGATAGTATTAAATACAAATGTAGCGGTAATCCAGTACAGTATTAGAAGATAAAAGAAATAACGAATAAATGAAAAAAACTTTATTAAACACACACACAAGAAACAAACATAAATAAAAAAAATTACAAAGTCACAGTTATGACGGGTGGTCTTATCGCTTAGAAGCGTTTTTTTCCATCCATGTTACACTATTTAGTATTTAGACGTAGGGTACGTTCCTTACATAAGTGATCTAAGGGCAAAGCTTTATTAAAGGCGATGGTTTCTACTTCACGTCATCAAAGAAATCGTTATCAAAGTCTTTATATATCTTTGATCTGTATTTATGACACGGATTCTTTCATCTTTCTAATGATACGTCCTTTGTTCCTCATGCCCAATTATCTTTTGTTGAATCGCAGACCAGCAGATCCTTAGGCAAAAATATTATCTTAATCCTAATTTAATGTTTGTTGGTTTGTAACTTTTTACTTACTTATCGACCCATCTCGTCCCGCGGTGAGCGGGTCGATGACATTATTAAAACCATAGGTTCTACGTAGCTGGGTTAATGAAATTTAGTTAAAAAAAATATTTTGCACATATAATTTTTTGTTCGACAATGTCAAATTATATGTCACGTAAACCTCACCGAAAGCAGTTGATTAAATCCGTAAAGTTGTACTGAATGCCAGCGAGGGCATAATGTGATTTGAATTTAGAACCTCATCTGTATTAAAAATTTGAACCAAAGAGACCTACACAATAAGAACTTATTCGTAAAACGAACTAACCTCTGCCCAGAATGCACCATAATACATGTAGTGTATTCCCCTCGTGGTTAAGCTGTCTGCACCTAGGGCGTACTTATATCCCTCTCTGCACTCAGGATTCTAGTTACTCCCTCGCTCCGCTCGTGGGTTAACTCTAGAATATTTTGTTACGTTCGGGATTCAATATAGCGCCCGTGACGCAAGACACTGCTTTCTCCCCTCGTTTAATAATTTACTAATAACATAACAGTTCAAAACTACATAAACAAAAAAAAACATTAAAAAATACATAAGAAACTTGTTAGTTATTTTTGTGTATTTATGTTAAATACAAACTAATGTAATACTTATAACTCTAAGCATAATATGTACATTTTAAAAACAATTATTTACCAAGTGCTATTTATTTATTTAATACTTTATTGCACAAAAATACAAATTACATGTACAAAAGGTGGGCTTAATGCTAATATCATTTTCTACCTGCCAACCTCAGAGGTAACAAAAAAGGTTGGCGTGCTAACTTTTAACAATATTAATGTTTAATAAAAAAAAACAAAAGAAACACAAATAACAATAAACTCCGATTACAGTTAGAATAAATACATAAACCTACTTGATATAACAAGCCCTCTCAATAGTAATGAGTGTATTGGCGAATATGTCAATACAGGGGTATTTCATAAGCTCATTTAGTTGAGTTGAGGCACGGGAGATAATACTGCTGTATATAATATATTTAGTGTAAAAAGTGATCACAGGAAAATATCGATAAATCGCGTATAATTTTATTGCTGTATTAGGGCGCCTCGTAGACGTCTACGAGCTACGTCATAGCACTAGTGCTACAAGTTTCGTAGCACTAGTACTACAAGTTTCGTAGCTTTACTACGACGTAAAACTACTGTAATTGTATCTTAGTTATAGTGTGACCATTAGTGCTGTGCAATCCCTGAGGTATGCGCGCGGCGAGACGGGGGGGAGAATCGGCTGCTGCGCTCTGTCAGTTCGCCGTCAACGCTCGTGGCGGCAGGTAGTGTTATTTGTATCGGACTGTCTATGTCAGACGCACATGAAATAAATATTCAAAGATGGGTCGTGCGTTATCTCGTGATATGAAATGGAAGATGCAGTTGAAACAGAATCTATGTCAGAATAACTTTCGTTAGAATATATAATTGTTTGTAAATATAAAAAATGTTCAATAAAACAAGTCCTTTGAATTATAAGTTTAATTCTTATTTATCACCTGCATATTTTTAATAAAATATGAGTACATTTAAGTTACATTTTAATCAACTAAGTAAGTATAATATATTACAGATAGATAGCCTCCGACCATCGTCCCGCCACAAGTGTTGCCTTAGAAATGCAAACTGATATCGTAAGATATGTCCAATATGTATTGATCTCATGTGAACTCATGCAGTTTTTTCTTTGCCTCCAACCTCGCCGCGCATACCTCAGGGAGTGCACAGCACTAATGGTCACACTATAATATTGAAAATAATGTGATATAATACTTAATAAACTGATTAAGGACTTACCACTACACTAACTACATACTATGGACTTTGCAGTAGGTATGAGTATTCTATTTCTAATAACAAGAATTGACGAAGACCTAACTCTTAATCAAGTACATTGTAGGTCCTTTTTCTTGAATTTGTTCCGTATTATTGATACATCTTTGGTTTTAGCAGTTCACACAAGAAAGATCGTTCTGGAAACCTATGTAAGTATGCTTATCAGTGGACGTCAATGACCGTTAAGATGACGATGATGACATTATTATTCACATTGCAGCAAAGTTGACAATCTATAACCATCGTCATATGAAAATATGAGTCACATTGCCACATAAGTTATCTTAAAACGACCAGCAGCCCCTTCGTTAAATTTACACGAGCTAACCAGCGGGTAATTGCTAGTCCTTCGAGGAACAAATCATAAAAAGAAAAGCGTCTTTTAATTTATTTTAATTGATTTGATCGTAAAGATGCTCTATTGTCGGTCTTGCTATACTATATATAAGTGGAATATTAAAATCATTCATAGCTTGTTAGTAAATACTAGTACCAAGTATTTGACAGATATTGACGATGGTGTAGTAAGAAAGAATCCTATATTATCATTTTACTATGTATTTTAAAGATAAGGACTGACGAGCGAATAAAGGTTATTTTAAATAAATACCAGCAATTTTAGATCTGATTGTCATAAACGATTTAGTGCGTAATGTAATGTAGTATGTTGTTTGTTAAGAACACCATATATTTTATGTATTTTTGAAGTAAAATTTCTTTACGCACGCTTAACTTGGTGAGTAAGTTGGTGAATGCGCGTCGAGGGCGTTACAAAAATTGTGAGAGCGCGAGGCGAACGAAAGTTGAGAGGGAGATATAAGTTAGTGAAGATAAAAATAGAGAGAGTTATGTTTCGTATATTACTGTAGAAGCAAGAGAGAGATGTGCGAGCACACATTTTCTTTCTCTCTTTCTCTCATAGCTAGTTAGGTTTCGTATATCTAAGACATAGTGCAGGCCTATTGTCTGTAACAAACTGTCGGAGCAAGAGCGAGCAGTGCGCGCGCACATTTTCTTTCTCTCTTCCTCTCATTACCAGTGCATGAAATATATATATATATATATATATATCTCAGTCAGTAGTACGTTTGCGAGTTTGCTAGCTTTATGCGAACGGTACATTCTTGATTTTTTTTCGTAATTTCATTTCGTTCTTGAACAATTTTATAAATTAATTTATGAAAAAGAAGTTGTACTTCTTTCGTGTTGTTTAAAGCACACTCGTTTTTTCAATATATTGTATATAACTTTTCTTTTCATTAAAATTGAGTCTACATTTCCCTTTAGCGTTTTTCTATGTAGTTAAAACTTGTAGTTCATAATCTCCCCATTCTGGCTAGAAACAACAATAGCCCTGTAACTTCATGCATTTATGACGACCCCCGTGGCACAGTGAGCGAAAACCCGACTGAACGCTGATTGCGGGTTTGATTCCCGTAGCGGAACAAATATTTCCATGATCTACAGATATTTGTTCTGGGTTCGAGTATTCCTAAATATATTATAATATACGAAAATAACCATATAAATATTGTAGCAGTTAGCTGGTTCCCATTGTACATGCTTTGCTTAGTCTGGGCACTGTTTAGAGAGACATACTCTTATAAAGGTGGGTTAGGGCTAGATAGCGCTGTAAGAAATGTCCAACATTTTTAAACCAATTTTTTTACATATATAACTAGTGGTTTGCCCTGAATTGAGATCTTGCAACACAAAAAAAATATTCTTATGGCAACTCGCGCAACGATGCCTAAACTTAATTACATTTAGTGGCTAATTATCATTTAAGGAGTTGCCAAATTATACAAATAAGTACAATTTAAACATTTTTATTCGCTAAATATGCTAAGGGATCGTTGCCTAATGAAATAGTGCCACGAAATACACAACCAATTTACTTATCCTACAGTTTCATTCAAACTACAAGTAACGGTAGTTCATGTTTTTGGTTATATTTTTTTAGGGTAGAAAATGCAGTTTTTCTGGATTTTGGACTTTTCCTATATTTGTAACACTAAAGCAACACGCATACCAAATTTCAGCACTGTGGGGCCACTGTTGTAACCTGAGAATTTTGTCAAAGTTTAGTTTCTAATATGGCTATTAACTTAAAAACTACAAAGTTTAAACTAAAAACAAAAACGAGGTCGAAATGTACTCACAAAGACCTTTTATTACACGTACCACTTGACCGGATAGTCTCATTTTGGTTTTCTTACCCCTCTTGATCCCCAATATCTCAACAACACCCTCACATCTTTAGCTAATTTAGTCACACAAAAATTATGCCATTACTACCTACCTATATTTTAAATTTCACGATGATCGGGTAAACGCTTCGAAA
This sequence comes from Philereme vetulata, assembly GCA_918857605.2. NCBI lineage: Eukaryota > Metazoa > Arthropoda > Insecta > Lepidoptera > Geometridae > Philereme > Philereme vetulata. The sequence goes on from OU975436.1 coordinate 7,594,277, forward strand.
GTTATCCTCGGACAAACATACATACAACGCCGATTTGCCCCAGTTGATTTAGAGATCTCGCTTCGTTCGATCATTAAAGATAGCTTTTTGTAAATCTCTTATAGCATTTTAAATCTTTACTTACAGAGTAAATGTAAATGTAGATATTTCACAACAGCTACTGGATTCAACCACGACCCTTTGATAAGAAGACGGTCAGACGGTTCCTGTAATTATATTATCCACTGTACCGCGCAGGATGACCAAGCATACACCATGCGGTAGCCCGAGACAACACTACCGGACAGTATCGAATGACTCAAAATAATAAATAAATATTGCTGGACATGTCACACAGCGCTAACAAGCCCCAAACTAAGCAGATCTTGTACTATGGAAACCAGAAATTTTTGGCCCGAAATCACCACGGTCCCACTAGGACCACGACCACGTGGTCGGCTCAGGCGGAGATGGCGCGACGAACTCGACATCTTTTCGGTACCGGCCACCGGAATCTCAAGATCGCATAGAATGGGGAAAGGGAAGGAAGGCATTTGCCCTACACTGGGATCACACGTGCTAGTTAGATTAGATTAGATAAGAATAATATATTTAACAGAACATAAAAAAGACAGTTAATGGACGCAGGGCAGTGCATCGTAGGGCGCATTTCTTACGTGCGTGACCTATTAGATAATTCTCTGTTATATGCGATGGTTACAACTTAACATCAGATACGACATAAGCTAATCCCATCACGTTACCGTATAATAAAAACTGTGTTACGGGAGGGGTGTGTCTACCACACTCTATCCGCGCAAGTCCATCACTAAGCACTTTTAAGCTTAGAGTCAAAGAGCATTACTTGTCCTTGTAAGCTTTTAGGTTATTATGTATAAGTAGGTATATTATTTAGATTTTGTATAATGTATTATGTTTATCTCTAATGTAGGTATAGTATAAAGGTTTTATTATTATTTTTTTATTATGGTTAATTGTTGTATTTATTATAGTATACACTATATCTTAGTATTATACTCCAATATCATTCTCTGTGCACGTACCCACCACTATAATCAAATATCTTCAAAGGTTTGCTGGAAAAAACCTCTAATAAGGGTTAAGCTCGCCTTTGTACGTGTCCATTTTGTAAGCTATTTTTATCTGTTAATCTATTTGTGTACAATAAAGGATAAAGAGGGTAACGATCCTCGTCCTATACAAATAAGGTTCAGTTTAAAGCGATTGTTGCAGCCAAGCGAGTCTGTTCTAATGCATCGGGAATCTATAGTAACATAAACATCGCAGTATCGCAGTATTTTTTATGCACCCGACAAAACAGTATAGCCTATTTATATTATACTAGCGGCCCGATCCGGCTTCGCACGAGTGGACATTTATTTTTGAAACATTTTTTTGGGTAGTTTTTGACACCTTGGGCATTATTGAAGTTTTAGTAGAGATCCCAAATTCTTTCTTCTATTAAATCTAGCCTATCTTACTCAGAGATAATGAAGCATTCTAATGAAGATAGAGTTTTTGAAATCAGACGATTAGTTTTTGAGTTTATTCGTGAAAAACATAAAAATATACAAATATTTTTCTTTATAATATTAAGTACAGAAAAAGACAAAACTTTTATGAAATTCGAAAGTAACTCTGTATTTCTGTCTGTTTTTAGGGTTCCGCACCTAAAGGGTAAAATGGGACCCTATTACTAAGACTCCGCTGTCTGCCCGTCTGTCACCACCAATTTTCACAGATGATGTATTTCTGTTGCCGCTATAACAACAAATAAGTACTAAAAACAGAATAAAATAAGTATTTAAGGGGGCTCCCATACATCAAACGTGATTTTATTGCTCGTTTTTGATCGATTTAGATAACGGCAACAGGTAGACCCTTCAATTATTCACAGACTATTTAGTTATACATGTATTCACTGTAATATAAATAATAAAATTAAAATAAAACAAATATTAAAGTAGGCTCTCATACAACTAACGTGATTAACGATGACCTCCGTGGTGCAGTGAGCGAATTGCCGGCTGAGACGCAGGAGGTAGCGGGTTCGATTCCCGCTGCGGAACAAATGTTTGCATGATCTACAGATATTTGTTACGGGTCTGGTTGTTTCTCTATATATTATAAGTATGTAATTACATAAAAAAGTATATAAGTATTCTATCAGTTATCTGGTTCCCATAGTACAAGCTCTGCTTAGTTTGGGGCTAGATAGCGCAGTGTGAAATGTCCAGAAATATATATATTTTTTGTTTTGCTGGTTTTTATAGATAATGGTACGGAACTCTCCGTGTGCGAGCCCGTCCCGCAATTGGTCGGTTTTATTTAGGTTTTCACGACTAAACGGCTGGACCGAATCCGATGAAATTTAGCAAACAGATAGTTACTTTCACATTTATAATATTAGTGTGGGTGAGATACTACTTGTTAGGTAGGGTTAACTTCGTTCGCATCCTGGCTTAGCACTTTGACCTTTGGTCATGGGTTCCCAGGGTGCTGAAATTTGTCCGTTGAGTTACGACATCATTTTATTGTACGCGTAATTAGACAATAATAGGATATGTTTTGGGGTTATTTTAACGTAGCCTCACTTGCATCATTTTTTCATCCATTCAAGGGAATTTGAAATAAGTTTACCAAAAAAATTATAATACCCATGACAATGTGTTATTGTGACACTAGCTGACCAATCCGCAGCTTCACACGCTTAGTTTTTCAGTAAAAACATTACCCTCCTTCTGCGCAGTTGGGCAAAAAGTAGCCTATATCATCTAAGGATAATGTAGCTTCCTAACAGTGAAATATTGTTTTAAATCGGTCTAGTAGTTTCGGAGCCTATTCAATACAAACAAACAAATCTTTCCTCTTTATAATATTAGTATAGATGAAGTTACTAATAATACAATCTCGTACTAATATTATAAATTTGTAAGTACCTGTGTCTGTCTGTTTGTTGCGTTTTCACGACTAAACAGGCAGACGGGTTTCAATTAAAGTTGGTATAAGATGTCATCCAGGCCGACTTCGGCTAAGGAGACATTGTTCCTGCTTGGTTCCGTTTATGCGCTCATTGATGACAAGTATAGCAGGGAGGCTAGATTTCGACTGTTCCTTCATGGAACATTGGACGAGAGCGCACACTGTGCACGTCTAGTGTCTCAGGAGTCGAATGATCCTGTCTGTTATTTTATATGTACCTATTTTATGTTATTTTTGTTTTTTGTTTATTTCGTCGTTTATTGTAGATATATTGTTGTAGTGTATGTATTAAATTGAATTGAATAGCCAATTTTGGCCTTAAATGTGCGCTCACATAATGTGCATGTCAAAGTGCCGTTTATGTAGTTATTGTGTATGTTGGCAGGTGGTTACTTGTAAGGTGGTCGTTTATTATCTAGATCACACCTCCGCTCATTTGGTATATGTATAATTAGAATATGACCGGGATTGACATGTAGGCTTCCTTTGACCCGACTGCGCAGAAAGAGGGTATTTTTTTATCAAGAAACTAAGTGTGTACAGCCACGGGTAGAAGCTTGTCTATACTAATATTATAATGAGGAATGATTTGTTTGTTTGTTTGTATTGAATAGGCTCCGAAACTACTGGACCGATTTAAAAAATTATTTCACTGTTGGGAAGCTACACTATCCCCGGGTGACATGGGCTACTTTTTACTCGATTCCGCAGAAGGAGGGTAATGTTTTTATTAAAAAATTACGCGTGCAAAGCTGCGGATTGGTCAGCTAGTTTGGTATACAGGTAGATTATGACCGGGATTGACATTTAGGCTACTTTTGACCTAACTGCGCAGAAAGAGGGTATTTTTTTATCAAGAAAGTGTTTTCAAGTGTGCAAAGCCGCGGGTAGAAGCTAATAATAAATAAAACTAAAATTCAGTCAAAAATAGTCAGGAAACCACCTTTCTCCACCTTTTAATAAACTGTTTTTGAACCGCGTCTCTACTATAGACCTTATCTTAAACGTACAAGATGATAGATAATAAATTTATTTATTCACCTAAATAATATTACAAGATCTTAGATTAAAACATCTAATATGTTTCTTCAATGAAAAATTAAAAACAAATGTAGTTCAGCTAAGTGAACGACCCCATTTAGGGTAACAGACACATTCTGAAGCAGTCTGTATTTATACCAAAAACATGGGCATTAAGGTAAGTACAATGGATGGCTTATTGCTAAAAGCGATCTATTTCAGACAACCTATCGGTGTCTCAACAATAATCTATGTTCCTTTCAATTTAATAATGAACTTACAAACTCTTTACGAACCGCAGTATCAGGACAACTTATATGAAGGTTACCAACTTTATAATCTGATAGATACCATTAAAAAATATAATAGAGCAATATGAATGAGGACATTTCTAATTCTGAAGACCAAATAAGAGTAATTGCTACAGCTGCCATCACTTCTCGACGGTAGCTCAAAGTATTCCAGTCCGCGCGTGACCACGGCTGTTGCAACATAGTCTAAACGTCGGCTTAACAAATTTAAAAGTACATACGCGATAAATACCCGTTTTAATCAGTAATTTAGAAACCATAGAGTTATGAAATGTATGAAAAGTACGCCGATTCACTCACATATAGAAGGCAAATCTTTAAATCAAAATGGGTTTATTATTCTTCTTCTTAGCGTGTGAAAAGTTCTACGTTTTCATTTATACTGTTGGACAGGTGTTTGGCCACAACAATAGCATTAGGCGAGGCGGTTATTAGGTCCTCCATCGTGCAGGTGTTCGGGCACAAAGGGCACATTAGCAAGTGCTGCATTGATTGCGCGGGATCACCGCAGTCGCACTGCGTTATGTTAAGAGTCCCTGAATCCCCATTTGCACATATTAAGTCTGCAGTGGCCAACCTGGATGCGGAGCCTGTTTAAGGACTTCCAGACTGGCCACGGCAGATCGTGCCCGGGTGGTATCTGTTCCTTTGGGGTGATAAAATCAGGCGGTGGGGAGTACCTTTTTATACACTCTTTTTAATGGTTTATTTATATATAAGTATTCGAGAGTAAGTTTATTGAAATACCTTGTATTTGTCTAGGTTTAGTTATATCTGTGTCTTGGAATTTAATTAAACTTCTCCGACTAGCAAAAATGCACTAACAACAAAAACTGTTTCTCCGTATTACACAAATGTTAACTGAACGTTAATGAGATATTACCTTTCGCCTACGTACAGATTATTTTTATTTTGTGTAATAAAGAATTTTTATTAATTCATTCAAACCCGCAGTTAAGTGAAAAAAGCGTCCATATTTGTTTTTCTTAGTCGGGCACTCTTGGCAGTGTGGTCCACTGCCTGGCACTACCAGACGTTTCATTAAGGATACGGACAACGTGTCCAAAGAACTTAAGTACTATAAATGACCATACGATGGTACATTGTCGTATGGTTACCGTCGTCACACAATGGGTGATTGCAGATGGGCGACGAAGCCGGGGCAGGCCGAGGAAGCGTTGGCATGACGACCTCGATGCATGCTAAGACATGGCGAGTGATCGTGAGATGTGGAGGAATATGGGGGAAACCTTTGCACAGTAGTGGGAAAGTTATAAAAAAATGTATACCATAGTGTCAAGAGAATAGACAGGATTCAGAACACCTCGCTGCGCTCAAGGACCGGCATCGCTGACGTCGGTATTAAGGCTGCCAAGTTAAAATGGGATTGAGCGGGTCATGTCTCCCGCATGCACCCAAATAGGTGGGCTAAGATCACCGTGGAAGGCCTAAGAAGCTTTGGCGCAAGTTGGACGCTTTTTATAGGTACTGGTGGGATTTGATACAGGATCGAGATAAGTGGAAAGATGAAGGCCTTTCGCCCAGCAGTGGGACATCATAGGCTAGATAAAATATGTCATATTTGTATACATTTATGATTGAAATAAGCATAGTGTCAATCATGTGCCACATGAATAATGCGACAGAACGGTTTCTCTAAAATGGTCGACTGTTTGCAAAGTCATCTTGCTTATCGTATACGATTTATGATACGGTCGACGTCTTGCGGTTTGGCCCTTGGCTTCAGCCACTACTTACAAAACCTTACTTCAAATGTCCGTACGCACTCTCATCCTCACTACATTACGCCTTACCCTCCCCCTCAGACCCTCAGAGATACTCTTGAAGGGTATGTACTATCTCAAGAAGCTTTAAATAAATAAAACAAATAAATTTTTGTTGGACATTTTACACAGCGCTATCTATCCCCAAACTAAGCAGAGCTTGTATTATGGGAATCAGATAACTGATAGAATACTTTTTTTTTCTGCTGGCCTATATACTACGCAGCATTGTTCGGTGTGTCCCGCGTGAATTACGCTACACCATCTATAATTCACTCGTAAAGCCACATCTGTTATACTTAATAGAAATTTGGGGGAGTGCCGCTAAAACTAAATTATCTGAACTACAAATTCTACAAAACAAAATTATCAAATTTCTATTTAACTACCCATATCCACATCAATTAATAAAATATACCAAGAAACTAAAGTTATGAACTTAAAACAATTAATTACATATACTACATGCATTCTCGTCCGAAAAAGTCTCAATAAATCAATCCACACTAATCTAACATTCACTAAAGTAAAGAAATTGATAAAGTGAAGTACGCGTCGCGCTAGCTTTCTTGTCGTACCTAAATATCGTACGAACTATTGCAAAAAAAAATAGTTCACGAAGGTGCACAGCTTAATAATAAATTATTCTGTGATTTAAATAATGTAAGCTCATTTAACGCATTTAAAACTAAACTCGCTCAACATATTACAACTTATGTTTACTAAATAAAGTAATTATATAACTAACGAACGATCTACCTGAATGCGTTAATTGAGTACCTACCTACATAACTCGAACGAATTACATTAACTTTTCTATGTGTACTGATACTCATGTAAGTGATAATTATTATCTTTATGAGAATAAATAATTATTAAACCTAAACCTATATGTTCCCACTGCTGGGCAAAGGCCTCCCCCACCTCCTCACACCCATCGTGATCCTTGGCAGATTCTCACTATAGATAGAATAATTAAACACTTTTTTGTAAATACAGACTTATAATATACAGAAACACATCCAGACCCGCAACAAATCCTAAGAAAAAAGGAGATCATGTCAGATTTAAAAAGTAAATTATTTTATTTTCTAAAAGTTAATTTCAATGTTATGTGATATGTCCGTCCAGTATACTATTTAAAGTAAGTTTTTAAGTTGAAAAATAATTTGTTGAAAATTAACTTTTTCAAAAGAAGCTTTTATAAAATTCATAATTAGAACCGCAAACGAGCCCAAACACTAGTAGCCTATAAATATACTAGCTTTCGCCGGCGGCTTTGCACGCGTATTTTGTCATTAAACTTATGTCTCAATCCAGTTAATAATCTATCTGTTTACCAAATTTCATTAAAATCGGCTTAGCCGTTACGACGTGAAAGCGTAACAAACAAACATACATACATACATAAACTCACTTACGTACCGAATACCAGTCCTTGAGTTCCTATAAATAACTAGAATTATAGGTAGACAACACACCGATAAGGTGCAGGTTCTATTCTCACAACAATTTATAATATCGAAGCTATTCCATTCCATACGCGCGAATATATTCCTCATCACTCAATATCCGCTCGGGGATATGACTCGACTATTTTTAGGAATTGGAAAAATTCTACTCATCTGCTAGGCGATAGCAGATAGATTAATCCCCACTGGTATGGAAATAGCTATAACGGTTGCTGGGAATCTTTGGGAGCAGGTCGCAGAAGATTGGGTGCTCTGGGGGAGGCCTATGTTCTGCCATGGACGTCGTATCGCTGATATGATAATGACATAACACCAATTAAAAAGATATATATCAAAATAAAAACAATGGAAATAATCAATCAGTCAGTCTTATCACTTATAGCGATTTTCAGAGGACATTAGAACAATGTTAGGATTGGGTAAGTTGCTATGAAGTTATTACAAGCTTTTTATTAACTTGCAATGTATGTGTATTTGTCCGGGTGGAATCTTGCAACTGAATTTTAAAGCCGTTTCCCTCAACCGATTGAGCTGAAATTTGGAATACTTCAGTGACAATGTAATATTATGGTACCATGAAGGTGGTCTCACAATGGAGACAGGTGATAGACAACGGAACTTCTGAATGGATTATAGTAGGCTACTGGTGTTTGGGCGCATTTGAAGTTGCTTGCGGTTCCGACTATGAATTTTATAAAATCTTGTTTTGAAAAAGTAATTTTTCAACAAAGAACTTATTTTATTGACGAGGTCTGCATTATTACATTACATCGATATAAGAATCTTTGTCCTGACTGAGTGACATATAGACAACGCACATCCCAAACCGCTGGTCCTAGAGTCTTGGAATTTGGATCGTATATTCTTTGTGGTGTGAAAGTGAACACTAAGAACGGATTTTTGGAAATTCATCTACTAAGGGGATCAACAGAGGTTTTTACGGTTGTATGAAAAACCGTGGTTTTTAGGTTTATAAACTTGAAACTTGGTGAACATATTTTTCAATAAAAATAAGAAAAACGGTAATTTTTTATTTTTCAAAATTCATCCCCTGGGTGGGTGAAAAAGGGTGTTGAACTTAGTATGACAAAACTTTATTTCTAGGGTTAATAGACTTCAAACTTTACATAAATACTAAGCAAGATAAATAATGAAACATGGGATAGTAATTCTATCTGAAAATTACCCCATAGGGTTGAAAAGGGATGTTGTAATTTGTTCTTAAACAATGTCATTTGTATTTACAAACGTATAACTTTGCATAAATGCATTTATGGCGGGTTCCTGTATCCGTTGGTAACCGATTACGACTCGTATCTCCTTGAAAAAATGTCAAACAGGTGTCAAACTTTTGACACGTTTTCAAGAAGAAACAAGTCGTAGCTGGTTACCGACGTATATAAGAACCCACCATTAATATGTAAATAATGAAACATTTAATCATGGTAAGACAACCAGGGTCTGATGATAAATCCATAGAACTCTTTAATGGATAACAGTAGATGTATCGTGTTTGGGTTCTCTGTAAAATTGTTTCTGCGAGACGTTTCACGATACAATTGACTACCAACGTCTTAAGACGGGGAAATAGACTGCTCTTAAACATCAATATAATCATCAATATATTATTTGTTATTATTTATTTATTATCAGCCCGTAGAGTCCCACTGCAGGGCAAAGGCCTCCCTTCTCTCTTTCCACGAATCCCGGTTATGGGCTAATTGGGGCCACTCATTCTGGAATGCATCCAGTTCATTCCTCCATCTCCGTCTGGGTCTACCACGAGGCCGCCGCCCGTTTGGAACCCATTCTGTAGTGGCTTTCGCCCATAGTTCCTCTAGCATACGACAAACATGTCCTGCCCAGTCCCACTTCAATTTTGCGGATGTCAGAGCCACGTCAGCTATCTGTGTTTTGGAGTGTGTTATCTGTGTTTCATCATCAATATACCTTTAATATTAAATAATCGGTACGGGACCGACGACAGACTGACTGAAAATCAACGCACAGCCTAAACCGCTGATCCTAGAGATTTGAAATATAGAGGGTGTGTTAATTTTTAGGGTGAGCGGATGGACTAAGAAAGGATTTTTGACATTCGCACCCCTTGGGGTCCAAAATAAGAGTTTAGAATAAAACAAAAATAGTCTACTATTCAGGTACCGTTAGTAGTGGAGAGATCATTTTTTTTATGTTGATTAATGTTGATTTAAAATAAACAAGTGGATATTTCAGCGCTTTCAGAAATTTTCCTCAAAAATGGCACGGGACCACTTTGTTTGCCAACTAAATCTACTTTTTATTTTTAGCTAGATTTTAAGATATTTTGAAATAGTTAAAGTTAGTTTTAGTAGTAAGTGCTAGATTTTAAATATTTTCAGGAACCCATGGTCAAAACAAGACCTTTTATATGAAAAACTTGAGTGTAGTGTCGTTTTAAATGTCGTCAAAATACAAATATTCTGTTATTATGTTTTTTATGTTTGTTTTGAGGACCAGGGATAATCGAGCCAACAGGTGATCAACAGAATTACTTAAAGGATAAGAGTAGAACGGTTGTGTTTGGGTTTTAAGTTATTTGTGTGAGATTTATGATAGTAAATGTATACCAGGGTATGTTCATGAAGCCAGGAGTGAATCACACTAGCAATATAAATTTAAAAGTTTGAATATTCGTTTCTAAAAACACTTTCAAACTTAAAATAGCATAAATGTTACTTATTATTCCATAAATCAGTTTTCATAATCTTTGGTACCCCTTCACGCGAAGCTTAGTATAGATATAAATACGTAGAAATAGAAATAAATTTTCTGTCCTAAATCTATATAGTGAGGTAAGTTCATAAAAAATTGCAGCTATATAAGTGTCCTGCAGTCCACTCCCTTTAAATTTAATGTAGTCGCAATGGTGAGCCATAAAAAACCCCAGCAATCGTAGTGACCCCAGCCCACTGTCTGCATGTTAGATATAGGCGCAATTATGAGTCATAAAAAATCCACCTACCGCAGCATCTGCCAGCATACTCTTCAATGAAAATAGGGTCGCAGTGATGAATCATTCACAATTTCAGCTACCGCAGCGTCCTCAAACTAACTCACTACAAGACAAATAGGGCCGCAACAATGAGTCATAAAAAATCAAAAAATTGGCTACCGTAGCATCCACCAGCCCAATCTTTATAAGATAAATTGGGTCGTTAAAATGATTATTTATAAAATAAATCGGCTAGCAGAGCAACCCCAGGCCACCCTATCAATATAAATAGTCCTAGTCACTATACCCACTAGAAGTTGGGTAGGGCCACAGCGTCCCCTAGCCCATTGCCTTTAAATTTTATGGCATCGCACTGATAAGTGATAAAAGTTTGTAGCCAACACGGCGTCCCCACTCCCAGTGTCCCAATGATTAGCCATAAAACATTGTAAAAACTGCAGCGTCCCCTAACCAACTCACAAAAATAACAATAACCTATCTTACGATAGGGTTCAAATGATAAGTCAAAAAATTAGGAGCGAGCGTATCATCTTCCAGCCCACCCTCTTTAAGATAAAAAGGGTCACAATGATGAGTGGATAACATATTTTCACCTACCGTCGCGTTTTTGAGCCTGCTCTTTCTAGGTAGAGCCTCACTAGAGTCTCTTACAAATAGCTCTATGTATATTTACACCATAGAACAACGTGCTCGAAGCCGCTGGTAACACAGCTAAGATTTTTTTATAACTCATCATTGCGCCTATATCTAACATGCAGAGAGCTGGCTGGGAACACTACGGCTAGCATTTTGTATGGCTCACCATTGCGGCAAAATTAAACTTAAAGGGAGTGGACTGCAGGACACCTATCTAGCTGCACTTTTTTTACCTGTTTTATGAAATAAAAAGTAGCATATGTGTTAATCTAGGTTAAAACTTTTGTACATACCAAATTTTATCGAAATTTGTTTAGCCGTTACGACGTGATTAAGTAACAAACAAATAAATAAACAAACATCCTCACTGCACATAATCACATAAATTATTGTGATATGTTGTGATAAATTAGTACATTTTAGTAGTGGAACGCGTACGAAGTCGCGGGCAACAGCTGGTATATTTATAAAGTTTGTCTGGTAGAAATCGCTATTTAGCAAAAATACCACCCATTGTTTCACAAAGATTTACATTTAATTTAATTGTTTATTTTGTATCTACGAAATGTTGCAAGCCTTTCGGTTTTTTATCGAGTACATTTCGGAGAGTGTGTGGTGGAACTTTTCAACCTAATCCTACCATCTTCATTCTATCATCGGACAACCAGACGCTCTGCGGTGCTCCACCGCTATATAGTAGAAATACCTCACATTCGCACAAAGCGGTTCTCTTTGACCTTTATTATGCGCACCGCTAAGGAGTGGAACGCCTTGCCTGAGTCTGTGTTTCCTGATGTCCTGGGTGTCTTCAAGTCGCGAGTGAATAGGTTTCTTCTAGGCAAGCGTGATCCATCGTAAACTGCATCATCGCTTACCATCAGGCAAGATCGTGGTCAAACGCAAGCAATTTATACAAAATAATAAAATATTTTTCTCAAACATACATGAGAATATTGTCTATCGAATTTACGGGCAAAGAAAATATAATCCATTGCACGAGCGTTGTTTAAATTTGGAATATTATAACTGTGCGATTTGATAGCTTTAAAACAGAATAATTGTTGAAACATACGACACTTGATAAATGATGCAACTCACCAATTTATTTCGCCAACTACCCGAGTCCCGAGACACACTCCACTTTGAGGATTGCACAGACACTATTAGGCACAATCACGAAGGTTTTCACTGCTTGGAAATGAGGAATTTGAATATTTTTGCATAAAATGTTCAAGACGCGTACGCGCGCTTTTGAGAGTCAGGGGACAGACTGATTGGTGCCGCCTTCCTTTTCGCGGCGGCGCGCGGACCAACAGTGAGTCGTTTCATTTGGCGGGAACGCGGGTCGTTGTTCAAATAATTATCAAGCAACCCAACAACAACGTTCCAGCAATGTTGTTTAAAATGGCGTGCTGGGGTTATTAAATACTCTTTAATTGGATCTCTTTTATCATTCATGGCATATCAAAGTAAGTCTCTTTGCTTAATACAAATTGCGTTCACGTGACTGTATAGCCATAAATGCGTTTGCCTTTCGGCACAGATGATAAATAAAAAATTGGCGGCAAAGCTGAAAATTTGTCTTGATTTGTTATTTACATACATAATCATATATAAATTTTATAATTAAAATGAGTTCCGGCGGTTCAGAGAGTGAAATGGAGATTGATTGTACTCCACCAGATTTAAGATCAGAAGTCAAATTGGCAATGGAAAAACAGCGAAGTCAAAAGAAAAATACATGAAAGTAGGTATATGAAAATTTTTGGGTTTGGTAAAACGAAAAAAAGTGAACATTTTCACCAAAACAATATTTTTGGCGTATTTTCCATGCTGTATGAAATGTACAGTTCATGTTAAAAACGGCATTAACTTAAAAAAGTTATGGAAATTTAACTACTTTTCTTAAACGACAACATCGAATATATTTACTGGCGGAAACATAAGGCATATTTTAATTAAAGCCATAGATATATTATATTTAGCGACAAAGATCATATAATAATTATTCATTATTTATTTGAGACACAGTTAAGCCAAAAATGGCTGGATGGATGAAATTAGATACATAGGATTTATGACTCTGATTAAATATACTGCCCATGAATGTAGCTTGATATTTAATTTTATTTGTTATAGGTTGTTATGTGCTATGTTAGGCATTAATGGAGCATGTCAGAGTATCGAACTCTATAATATTAACACAAAAGACATAATTTCTTGGTGACAAAGTATTAATAACATTGCGCGACACTAAAACAAAGATTAACCGGATATTTGTTATCCGAGGAGAGTTCCTAATATATGGAAAAATATATTATAATCTTCGTTCATCGAACACAACATCAAATAGGTTTTTTCTTAACTTTTAGAGAAGAACATGCATGAAGCAGGCAGGCAGCATTGGAAGACACAAAATAGCTAAAATACCTAAAGAAATAGCAACTTATTTAAACTTGACTAATCCTGAATGTTACACTAGACATAATTTCCGTAGGTCTTCAGTCACTCTTATGGCTAATTCTGCAGCGAATTTGACGACTCTGAAAAGATACGGAGGCTGGAAGTCCGATAAAGTGGCTGAAGGCTACATTGAGGGCTCAATTAAAAACAAACCTGATATAAATAATAAAATAAATCAAAACATCACATTGCAACCTAATTCGGAAACAGAATCTCACCCGCTGGTATTTTGCCAACATCTAAGTCCACGCAGCCATCCACCTCAAAACAGCATGTTCAGCCACCAACCACTACATCCATGCCCACCTGCAAAACTCATCAGAAGTTCAACAAACAAACATAAATGTACCGGGGAAATCAATAACATTTTCTTTTTATTTCCCCAATATGACTAATGTAACTTTTAATATTAATTAAATTAAATGTACAATATAAAAAGTATGTTTTATTTCCCTGCATTCTTTTGAGAAAAGCACTATATATGCCTCGGCGGAAATGGCAATTGCCTGTCTCGTATTAGTGAAGTCCTCGCCTACCGCTCGGCCTTCAAACTCATACTCGACCTGCAATTGCTTATTTCCCGGCCTTTGCAATAATGTACTATTTTTTTATATCCTATTTAATTTCTATTTCACTTCACATGATTATAATAAAAATAAAAGCGTGAAATGAACAACAAAAAATAATCTGAATAAAGTTGTTAAACCAAATTTTCCATACTGAAACTTTCTGAGTATGTACGAGTATATAAGATCCTTAGAGGTGATCTTAACAAAGTTTTTGAGTGAGGAACGAATAATATGATAGATACACGAATATTCCATTTTGAAACACATTACACAATTTACACATAACCAAACCGTTCTACCAAAAAAGACAAAACTTGCGTTATGTATCGATAAATTTAACATGGTAGCAAGAAAAGCCACCTCTTAAATGAAGTGAAGAAAACATCTTGTTTTAGAAACCCTAGGACCAAGGGACACGGGAGCTTCACGTTTTCAAAACGATCTATAGGTCGGTGTGAAATTGTAAATAGGAATGTATTTAAGAGTGAGCCAGATTTTTTAGAATATTCTCGCTTGGCCTCTGAGGCCGTTGCAGCTTAACCGAACTTTTAGCGAGCGCAGATGGCGCTCAGCCCTGTAAGTTTTTTAATGAGACAACTAGCGCAAGGGCACCACTTAGGTACAAATCTTGGCTTGGGCCGTTTCCAGGGTGGGGATAGGACAGAAATGCCCAGGCACATGGTTGTACCTCGTATTAACGGCGACTGAAGGGACTCGTCGACCTCGCCGGCGAGGTCAGTGTATCTGTGAAGTGTTTGCTCTGTGTAATGTAATTGACTCAAAAATCTCCTCCGAGCCAGCGGAGGTGATCGAAACGTTAACGTCATCTGGATCGCCAAGAACGTGTCTCGGTCAACGGAGGGTTTTGTTCGCGGGTGGATCTATAGGATAGTCCGATATGGTATTTACCAAAGGTTTCGGGTGATGGGTGGCAAGCTCATAATGTTGCTTGGAAGCGAGCTTTCTGAACTTGGAAATTCACTCTAATTTCATATCGTGGTGCAGATCCTTATTACGAAAGTACCAAGGCGAGCCTGGGGCTTTTCACAAGAAGTGGTTTTCGACTATCTGAATGGCTTAAGAGAGAGCCAGAGGACAGTAGGATTTTCGGTTGTAGGTCTCGTCACGGATTAATAGCGCTCGGCGAAAGTAGAGGAGCGCTCTGCACAAGTGTACATTCGTGCACAGAATTATGAAGTGTTGTTCTAGCGGAGAGGTGTTGGGTAGCGGGTGGATAAAATTCAAAGAATCAAATGTCCCATATTAAAAAACGAGTTAACAAGTAATTTGTTTATTATTTAAAATGGTGAGCAATTTAAATAAAATAAACTTTTTGTTATTTTACTTGTTTTCAATTACCAATAATTTAATTTGTATCTATTTTAATAAAACCATTCACGTCGTAAACCATTTTTCTAGCTTGTCTAGTTTACAAGTTTTTTCGGCATCTAACTCACTACGAAACGAAAAAGTGATGCTTGCGCGCGCGACTGTACTCCATGGGCTTTGCGACGCGTGAACGGGACAAAACGTGACGAAGGCGACTAAGCGACCAATAGGAGCCGGCACCGAGCGCCTCTTCCGTCGCAACTCACTCCTTCCGCCAAACAGATCTAAAAATAAACTTCTGTATATTCAAAGTCAGTGTTATTAAATCGCGACCTATGCCAAAATTTTAAAGTGAACTCGTTGCCAAACATTTAACTCATCGAAAACGAATAGGACAAAATACTACCAACGAACAACAGAACTATTTAAATACATGAAATATCGTATATTCCTTTCGAAATATTTATCAAGTATTAACTAGTGTTTCTGGAGTGTAATTTTTCAATTTGAAGTATCTAAGTACTTATTAATTATACTCATTGTAATATTGTATACCACACAGAAACATAGTGTCCATACAAATTATTATGTTATCCATACATATTATTTGACTGATTTATTCTGACTTTAGATCGCAAATTAATGGTCTAATGAACTTTCTCGGTAGGACTAAAAACTTTCTTTCAATATTAACTTGATGTATGGTTCAAAACCACTTAATGTGTATAATTATCGGTAATTATTCGTGATAAATAACCTTAAATTATAGCCTATTTATGTCTCGTTTACGGCCATTATTTGGTCATTCTTTGGAATTAACAAAGGGTAAAGGTTTGAGGCTCCGGGTTTACCAATGTGGAAAATACAGTCATGTTTTTTTTTATAAATTATAGGCTTGCATACGTTTGACCACGATCTCGCCTGATGGTAAGCGATGATGCAGTCTACGATGGTACATGCTTGCCTAGAAGAAACCTATTCACTCGCGACTTGAAGACACCCAGGCTGTAGATATCAGGAAACACAGACTCGGGCAAGGTGTTCCACTCCTTAGCGGTGCGCATAATAAAGGTCGAAGAGAACCACATTGTGCGAATGTAAGGTATTTCAACCATATAGGGGCGGCGCACCGTGGAGTGTCTGGTTGTCCGATGATAGAATGGGGATGGTGGGATCAGGTTGAAGAGCTCCGCAGCACACTCTCCGAAATGTATCCAATATAAAACCGAGAGGCTTGCAACCTTTCGACAATGCTCGAGGCTGAGGAGCCTTGCGTCTGCTAACTCGTCATTGCAAATGAGCTTCTTGGCTTTTCTCTCAATTTAATCTATAGCTTCTAGCTGGTATTTCGCTGATCCGTCCCAGAGGTGAAAACAGTACTCCAGATAGGTTACCAATACACTGAGATTTATCGTGTTTTACATCTTTCGATAAAATTTTAAATTGCCTGTCAGTACAAAGCACTGTACAATATTGCGGTTAAAGATATTTATGCTCAAAGAACCGGGTTCACTTCGTGATCTAAGCGGTAAGACCGCCCATTGTACTATTTGCTGTGTGTTTTCTATAAGATAAGATAACTCTTTATTGTACACCAAAGTAAAATACAGAACATAATTCTTAAAAATAGATTAAGTACAATGAGCGGTCTTATCGCTAAGAGCGATCTCTTCCAGACAACTTTTGTATGGACAGGATTATAATGTATCACATGACGGCGGTGCATCTATATACAATTAAAAACATACCTCTATGTTGTTTGTAATTTTTTAACCGAGTTAAAAAAAGGACCGCAACGCAGAGCCGTTCGTATTGTCGACGACCTAGTAGTATCTAAGGATCTAGAGCCGCTGAGTCTGCGCCGTGACATCGGAGCGCTCATCGCTTTCTAAAAAATATATAACGGCGAATGTTCTCAAGAGCTGTTCAATTTTATTTCTGCTTCCCACTTCTACCATCGAACCTCTGGCAACCGGCAACGAGCTCACCCACATATTCTAGATGCGTGGAAGTCACACGGTACGTTTTACCCGGTCGTTTCTTCCACGCACCTGCAACATGTGGAATGACCTACCTCCGGAGGTTTTTCCGGTGGGCTTCAAACTGAGCGCCTTCAAGAGAGGTGTAAATAGGGTATTAAGTGCTAGGCAACGCGACTGCAGTACCATGAGTGCTGCAGAAGTTTATAGGCGGTGGTGACCACTTAACATCAGGAGGCCCGTCAGCTTGTGTGTCTACAAGTATAATATAAAAAATAAAAAAAAGGAACTCGGACCTCGGAACATTCCACTGGGGGTCGATTTTGATGATTCTTGTTTTATTTGAAAGCTGATGCTTCTTGTGTGGTCCCATTTCAATTTAGTCAAGTTCTGAGAATGGCATCTATGAGAAAACCATATAAGTCTTAAATTTTGGTTTATGTATGTGCACGACAAATGGACGAATAACTCGATATCACGTCAACCGATATCGATGATCCTTTTTTTGAACTGACTTCAAAAAAGGAGGAGGTTCTCAATTCGATTGTATATTTATTATTTTTGTTACCTTATAACTCCGTCATTTATCAACCGATTTGGAAAGTTCTTTTATTATTTGAAAGGACTTTCAGATTGGTTCCATAGAAATTTTATCGAAATCGGTTCAGTAGTTTGTTTCTTCTGTTGTCTGAAGTCGGTAATATTTTTGTTAATAAGTTATTGTTTATATGGTGTACAAGAAAGCGTTTTCATTAATTCACTTACAGAGAATATTTAATTTCATTGTTGTATGTACACAGTGTCCAGTAATATAGGTACATATAACAGTAAAATATAGGTTAATATTCTTTAGTATACAGTGTGTTTTTTTAACTGGGACAGTACGGCAGCACCCATAACCAGAGGAGATACAAGTGCAGTTTCTTTTAAAACATCAGCTCTTTTTCGAAGAAAAACATTTTAGCATTAAATTTTTTTTTTGGTCAAGCGTGAGTAGCGCCTTAAAATGAATCAAGTTGATATATTTTTTTTTGATGCCGATCGATGCAATGAGGATCCGTAACGTTTTTAGTTGAGAATGCAGATTTACAGAGCTAAGAAATCCTTAACATATAGTGCAAAAGTTTTTGTTCTACGATAAAAATTTACGAAGTTATGACCAAATTGTGTTCACTGAACGGCGCCGCCGCGGTAGCTGTGACGTCACTGGGACGGTCGCCGCCAGTTAGCCGTTGGCAGCGTTAGAGCGCGCAGTGTTTTGTTTGGTTAGTTGTGACTTTAAAATAAACTAAGGGTCTAATTTGTATCTAATTCACCTTTTTAACTATGTATAAATATTGTATAGTGCCGAAATGTACAAGCACTGCTATTAAAACACCAGAAAAACTATTTTTAACGTGCCAAAAGACGCAAAACTTCGTAAAAAATGGTATTCTGTTGTAAAAAGAGATGATAAAAAAACAGCACAGTCTAGACATTCCACGTTCAAAACCGTCTCCTCTTTTTCATCACATGTAAATGTGCAGCAATAGGCCTTACTTTTTATTCTATGTTCAGGCGTTATTTTTGCTTTTACTGTACAAACATGTCCCGACCTCTGGACTTGGACAAATCCTACAGCATCATCTTCATAAGTTTCACGAGCAGATCTGTAATAAGTAAATAAAACGGAATAAATATATATATATATATATATATGTCTATGTCATGTGCGTCTGACATAGACAGTCCGATACAAATAACACTACCTGCCGCCACGAGCGTTGACGGCGTACTGACAGAGCGCAGCAGCCGATTCTCCCCCCCGTCTCGCCGCGCGCATACCTCAGGGAGTGCACAGCACTAATGGTCACACTATAGACACGCGATAGTATAATTGGCGGTCTTATCGCTGAAAGCGATCTCTTCCAGACAACCTTTGGATGGATTGGATTTTACGAGAACGTTAAAGGACGGTAGCTTTATAACTTAAGCTTTTTATTTAACTGTATACTTACATAAGCAAAACAAAATAAATAGATACCAGGGAAGGTAATATTAATATAAATATACAGTTAATATTAAATTACACAGAAAGATAGTGCTCTTAAACTCGATCGTTATACCTATTGAGCACAAATCTCATAACTCTTATACAAAACTACATTTGAACAACTGGCCGCTACTATTATTTTACCATATTATGCACTTTAAAGAGAATTTATACTAATATATTAAAGAGGTAAAGTTTGTTCTTTGTAAGTTTGTATGATAGTAAGGGGTAATCTGAGAAACTTATGAAGAAATCTGTAAATTCATTCACAAATAGAAAACTACACGTTTCCTGAGTGCTATCTACACTAATATTATAATAATAGTGACCCTGTCTCTCTATCTGTAGCCAAGCGCTTGACCACTACCTCACCTGATGGTAAGTGAAGGTGTGATTGAAGATGGAGCACGCTTACCTAGAATGAACCTATTCACTCCGGACTTGAAGACTCCGAGATTATGTACAATGTACTAATGTTTTTTACAATTAAGCCTACTGTTATACCTACCTAGCTTTATTTAGTACTTATTGTACCTATTACTGTTAGCTTAATAGGTGTGTGTGTGTAAATAAATGCCTTTTATTATTATTATAATTGAACTGGTTTGGAAAAACATACGCCGAAAGTGAGTTCCACTCCTTACTTGTGCTAACAAGAAAAGTTGAAGCAAATCGTTTGGTACGGCAAAGTGGTATGCCGACTAGGTATGGGTGGTACTTCTCGGTACGTCTGCTTGTCCGGTGGTGGAAGGGAGGAGGACGGATAAGGTCATGCAGATCTTGCGCACATTCACCAAAATATATTTTGTAAAAAACTGAAAGTCTGGCTACTCGGCGTCTGTGCTCTAGGACTTTGTAAATTGGCTTCCACTAGTGAGTCATCACCAATGAGTCTAGCAGCACGTTGCTCAATCGAATCAAGGGCTTCAAGCTGATACTTGGCCGAGCCATCCCTGAGATGGCAGCAGTACTCTATACATGAGCGGACTTGTGCTTTGTAGAGACTGAGCAGCTAACCCGGTAAGAAGTACCGCCGAACCTTAGCTAGGATGCCCAGCTTCATAGCAGCAATTTTGGCCCTTGATTCGATGTGTGAGCCGAAGTTCAGGTTGGACGTGAGCTCAAAGCGCAACAAGCTCAGACTTTCAGAAATTACGGCTAAACCGATTTTGGTAAAATTTATTCTATAGATAGATTTAAGCCACGCGTGCGAAGCCGAGCGGAAGCTTTTATCTTATAAGATAATAAACACTACAAACTCTTATCTTTAATGTAACTCTGACACATTATCCAGCAAATTAACTAATGCGGCATTCCAGTTACTAAGGAGACGTAAGGATACAAACACCCTAAATTACCCTTTACCCGTCTTGTCATAACTGTTTCTAAATGTCATATCTACCTCAACATTGTATCACCTTCCGGAATTTCTGCTGCTGGAATTTGAACTTTATGTTGTTGGAGGGACAACGAAAAATGATACAATATTTTAAGCAAAGTTGATAAGATTTCGTTAAATTGTAGTTTATGAAGACGCTTTTTAAGTGAAACGTGTAAAATGGCTGCGTAATTTACGATGGGCTATGTTGGACTTTAGGGGCTATGCACGCGACTTATTTATAACGCGCGTTTCTTAAACGTTTGTTTACGGCGGCGCTGAAGATTTCCAATATCATAGTTAAGAATCGCGTTTGCAGTGCGTTACCACGCGTCATCTGCGCAACATCTGCGCGCCCGCGTCGCCTTCTGTGCGTTTAAAATACATGTGCATAGAGACCTTTACGATTTGAATACAGAAACTAGAAACGCTAAGATAAGAAGGTGAAGTGAGATTAAAAAGAATGGGAAATACATAACGGAAAACAGAAATAGAGAATGAATTGTAACTTATCAAAACCGATGTTGAGTGCGAAACTCAGTCAAAACTATTTTTGACTAAAGACAATTTCTCAACTTGTTTTAACGGACTACTGCCATCCAGGGTATCTGGTTGGCAGTAGATCGTTAGATATTTTTTTTGATTGACGTCTTTAGTCAAAACAAGGTTAGACAGATATTTAGAGTCAAAATCAGTTTTAACCTGCTACCATTTATTTTGTTACAATTTTTCAATTCAATTTTACAAAACTTCTAAAGTTTTGAAACTATACTGAACTGAAGTCTTTGCGAGTAATTTGTAATTTATTTATTTCCGTGAACTTTTTTACATGTTACTAAAAGAATGTGAACACTGGAAAATGCATTAGTAAAATACTGTGTCGCAGTTTCCAGTGCCCGTATATACAATTAAATGAGTTTGACGTTCCTGATTATAGGTAGGTATAAAATTTACCCATTTTACTTAGAAAACTTTCGTGATTAATTTCAATCATTATTATAAATACGGGATTTATCATCATTATTACTAGCATTGAGAACGTGATTGTGCAGAATAAGATCCCTTCCCATGACGCAGAGTGTTTACGACAAGACGTTGCATCAATGGCGCGTAAGTCTGTTCTGCCTAAAGCTAATATTAGTAAGTCAGAAATGAACGCCTTGAAGAACTTATGGAGTGGTTTGAGAGGACGGTACTGGATGGCGTACCCTGTAGACCGAGATACTGGTGGCGATATGTAGATGATGTGTTCGCAATAGTACGAAGAGATAGCATAGATACCTTACTTAGCTATCTAAATTGTAAACATCCTAATATCCTTCACGGTAGAGCTGGAAAAAGACGAATGCCTACCGTTCCTGGATATGTTGGTTATACGAGAATAGACAGGATGACTTGCACATACAGTATACCGTAAGCCAACACACACAGACAGGTATCTTAGAGCTGACTCGCACCACTATCCAGCTCACTTAGCCTCGGTACCGCGTACTCTGATTAATAGAGCACTAAGGCTATGTGACTCTCAGTACGTGAACCACGAGCTCTCATACATAAAAGGGGTGCTGGAGCAAAACGGCTACGGATAGAGACAGAGCTGTCGAATTGCGGACACATCCACAAGATCACGCATAGCAACGGTGAATAGAGCAGTAGCGTACTTACCTTTTGTGAAAGGATTAACGGATAAGATCGGAAACTTGTTACGCCATAAGTACAGCATCAAGACGATATTCCGTCCTCAAACACAATTGAGACAGCTGCTGCGTTCGCCGAAGGACAGAGACTCTCTGGGCGTCCCCGGAGTATAAATGATACCGTGTGACTGCGGTAAATGCTACATTGGTGAAACAAAACGAAACGTATCTACTAGGTTGACTGAACACATACGTGCAATGAAGAATGTCGACTCAAACAGTTCTGCAGTGGCGGAACATTCCCTAGACTCTTATTCGACGCACTACATACGTTTCGACAAGACCCGGGTTTTAGCGAGAGAGAAGTTTTTCGTTCTTCGCAAGATCCGAAAGGCGATAGAAATAAGTCGAGTGCCGAACTTTAACAGGGATAGAGGATGGGTTCTACCGCCAGCCTGGAGGCCATGTCTTCATGATGCAAGTGACAGAAGAGTGAGTGAACCTGGTAGAGACATAGTTAGTGTTGTGTGTTTGCCTGTACCAAGAATTACCGAAGAGAGCAGCAGTGATGATAATGATGATGACACAGCCGGTCAACGCGCTGTGATTTCGTTGGCCCAATCCCCGCCACCCCGCCCGTCCGCTCGCACGCAGAGAGCAGCGGCATGCAGTGCGAGGCGAGACGTTCTTCGGAGCGGATCGCACTCACCCTGATGAAGGTTCACGAATTGAACCGAAACATTGTCGGTCGAAACACCGATAAGACGGTACGTGATAAATCCCGTATTTATAATAATAATTTACCCATTTACAAAAATGGATGTTTATTTAAAGCCTATGAACACGGCATATTTTAAACGCGCATACGACGCGCAGAGAACGTTCGCTAACGCGTTCCGTATGCGATTCTTATCTTTTTACCTATGATTATTTAAGAATCTACGGCGCCTTAAAGGCGTGTTCGTGGAATTTATTCCCTGAGAAAGAGGGTAGATCGTTATATCTGCCAACAAACTCACAAATCATAATATATCCCGTTTTTAGTGCAAATAGGGAAAACTTCTGACGTTTTAAGGCATTTCCAGTATATGAACATTCACTACCATCTATAATAAGGGCATTTGATATAAATTGCATAGTGACTGGGATGCTGGAACGATGAGAATTTTCATCTCATATCTTGGCGAAGCAATAACGCACCATATTTCAAAGTTTATCGCAAATGGTAGGTATGTACTGAGCAACCTTTGTCTTAGGGACACTTCATCATAACCAATAGCCAGTACCTACAGGTGCTATCTAAAGATGGTTTGCTCGTAAATAAATGATTAAAAAACTTACCTTTGAAAACATGTTTATTTATTACAAAAAAGTGGGAATTAAAGTCCAATAAGAATTATGTTATGACATTTTGGTAAAAATATCAAAAAAAATCCATACCAATAATATATGTGACAGTCAAGCGCTTATCGGTGTTTTGACCGAGAATGTTTCGGTTCAATTCGTTCAGGGTGTGTGCGATCCGCTCCGCATAACGTCTCGCCTCGCACTCATTGTCTTTGAAACGCCGTTAAGACGGTACGTGATAAATTCCGTATTTATAATAATGATTATAATCAATCACTAAAGTTTTCTAAGGAGGGTAATGTTTTTATTGTAAAACTACGTGAGCGAAGCCGCGGGTGGGGCAGGTAGAATGTAATAAAGATATAGAAGATTGGTATTTTATTAGTAAGAAAGATAGATTCAAAATAAGTGTAATTTACCATTCCAACCGTTATTCAGATGTAGAACCGAATACCGAAACCGAAATACCAAAGTAACTAGCCAGACTATTGTGGTAGCAGAAACAGAGCGTTCAAATATAGCATCTATTGTATATAAACTAGGCATTGCCCAACTGTGAGGAATTTATGTGACAAGCGCAGAAACGCTACAAATTAATTACCGCCTTCTGAGATGTGGTTAATTAAATAGGTGGTGTAATACTAACGGGGCTGGGGACCTGCGATTTATGGCTTGATTTCCTTCAGGCTTTGTGAATATTTGAAGAGAAACTTGAAATCGTGTATTGAAGTTTGGGCTGAATTGTGGAGAAATGTCTGTTATGTAGTTTATTGTGTGTTTCAACTTTGTTACTAAAACATATTAGATTTTATTTCACATTTGTCACACAGCAACGATTTGAGTTTGAAATATGACGTCGACTTAGTAAATACTTTAAATATATTTTAGTCTGGCTTAGTTTATAAGTAGAATAACGTAGATAAAGTAAATATAGAAGATACGAAATCTTTTCCTTCACCATGTGCGCTTGCTTGCTGTCTGATGCTCGGCAATGCTGGCGGCACTTATCACACGCACACCGGCCGGTAGAACTTGATTGTTATTTTTTTGTGGTACAGGAATAGATCGCTTTTAGCGATCATGTCGCCTGTTTCGTTCGCATAGTTATCGCCAAAAACGTATTTCTTATGTATTGATATTAAGGTTGTTTTTCCTATATCGCAGGCAACATTTTATTGTCCTATGGATACGGCAGATACAAAACAAATCTACCCTCACTTAAATTGAGCTGATCCACAACTGTTAGATGAAATTACTTGTAATTTCATCTGATTACAAGATTCATTCTGATCTACAACTGTTAGATGAAATTACTTGTAATTTCATCTAACAGTTGTGGATCAGCTCAATTTAAGTGAGGGTAGATTTGTTTTGTATCTGCCGTATGCATAGGACAATAAAATGTTGCCTGCGATATAGGAAAAACAACCTTAATATCAATACATAAGAAATACGTTTTTGGCGATAACTATGCGAACGAAACAGGCGACATTATCGCTAAAAGCGATCTATTCCTGTAAACTGGCCCATTGCAGGCTAGTCCTAAGGCCACCAGTAAGTTTTAATGTGATTTTTATTCCCTGTCCAATCACGGCTGAACCAATTTCGATGAAATTCGATATATAGATTGAGTTTTTTTTTATACAACTTATATGGCAAACGAGGATGCAGTCCACCAAATGTTAAGTGGCTGCTACAGCCCATGGATATCCACACAGAATTCAAAATAAGGTATTATGTTGTCTTGATCTCTATATGGATACATTGCCATAATATAGGACTAAGCTGTTATGCCTATGTGCCAGTAATTACAGGAACATTACCATCTACCCGGAACACAGCAGCACAAGTACTGCTATTTGGCAGCAGATAAAGGTAAGGCGGTGGTGCCCACTTCCTCGAGCTCGTTCACAAAAGCTCTACCACTAGTAAAATACCACCGATGAGTATGACCGGAATAGGGATATAGGCTACTTTTTAACTGACTGCACAAAAGGAGGGTTATGTTTTACTGATAAACCACGCATGTGAAGCCGCGGGCGCAGGCTATTTTTGTACCGATTTTTTTGTATTCCACTCAGTATCTACCCTTTTTTTTACGTGGAGGAATTCTCATGGATACCGCTCTGAACCCAGGAGCGGTATGTCGGACTCCTAACGGCTAAACCTCCACGGCGTTACTCCGCTCGCTTTATACCGAGGACACGGGAACAGAAAACATTGTTCCGCGACCCCAGTGGCGTTAGTCCGCTCTTGCGGGCCCCATCTTTTAGGATTAAGGGTCTACTCTACTAACTATATACTACAGTTAGGTCACTGCTATGGGGGATGGAGGTTGGCATACGCTCTCGCATACGCCCTCCTCCTTCGCCCTGGTCTCGTGCGGCGGGTTGGGAGAGTGCTCCCAGATTCCCTGTCCCTCTCCACTGCTTCCTTCTGCTGCACTACTTTTTCGCAGAAGTCCTTAACAGCTTCCCACGAGCTATCGCTTGCGACCATTGCGCAAACTACGGTCGAGAGAGAGAGGTCGTGACCTACCATATCACCGAGAGCTTGGCGCTTTTTAACCCAGGCAGGGCAGAACTCGAGGGTGTGCTGAGCGGTGTCCTCGAGGTAATCGTCACAGTGGTGGCACATCGGTAACTGTTCCCTCCCAATTTGGCACAGGTATTTCCCGAAACAGCCGTGTCCAGAGAGCACCTGCGCCATCTGGAAGGAAACGGTACCATGCTGCTTGTCCATCCACTGCTGAAGCACTGGACGGATCGCCTCGATGGTCGGGATACCGGCGCTTGGCCTTGCAAGCCTCTCCTGCCACTCCTCTAAGAGGATCTCATGGAGTTCAACTCTTTGCTATTCCACTTCTCTCGGTGCCGGTTGCTCACCCTGAGTCATAGCGTTCTCGCGCCAAAAATAAATTGACGCAAGGATCCTCGCATCCATGTCCCAAGGCGGTGACCCCGCCAGCACACATGCCGCCTTGAAGGAGATGGTGCGGTATCCCCGTATCACCCTGATTGTCATCGCTCTTTGAGGCTTGCGTAAAAGAGTGACGTTCCGGCTGTTTAGGGTGCCAGCCCACACCGGAGCTCAATACAGTGCCATAGAGCGCACGATGTCCATGTAAAGACGCCGGCAGCCTACGTGCGCTCCCTCAAGGTTCGGTAATAGTCTTCCGAGAGCGGCCGCCGTACCCATTAATTTTGGTGCTAGGCGCTGAAAGTGTGAGTTTAAGTTCCACCGGATGTCAAGGACGAGTCCTAGATACTTTATCGTTGACTCGACACCGATGCGAACTCTACCCACCACAATATGAGATCCTGCTGGTGGTGCTTTCCTCGGTCCATGAAAACACAGGGTTCTAATTTGTTCAGGGCCACTTCGAGTCTTAGCCGCCTTAGTTTTGTTACCACTTCAGCCACAGCAGCTATAGCAAGAAAGGCGGCGTCTCGATAGATTCTTCCACTAGCCGTTACCAAGGTGTCGTCGGCGTAGCAAGTCAACTTGATGCCAGAAATAGTGTTTCCCCTCAACACCCAGTCGTATCCAATATTCCACAGGAGTGGTTCAAAGACCGATCCCTGTGGAACACCGCACGACATTTTGCGCCGGTACATGCTGTACCGCCCCTGATATGCCACGCACCTATCTGCAAAATAGTCATCTACTATTTGGGAAAGGTAACGAGGCACTTGGTGGTACCTGAGCGCCTCTATACTGCAGCTCCAGGGCAAGGTGTTAAAAGCGTTGGAGATATCAAGGGGTACCGCCAAAACAACCTCGCCCCGAGAGAATGCCTCTTCCGTGAGGGCCTTTACCCGTAAGATTGCGCCAACCATCGATCGTCCCCTCCGAAATCCGAACTGTGTGTCATCCAGATCTGGACCGACTGAGTTCAGATGTCTGAGGAGGCGACCGGCGATGACACACTCGAAGAGTTTTCCCACCTCATCCAGTAACACGATGGGCCGATATGCAGATGGAAAATCTAGTGGCCGCCCTTCCTTACAAAGCAAGACTAAGCGGCTTATTTTCGATTGCGCTGGGAACCGACCCTGTTTCAAACACGAATTGAAGAGCACGCATAGTCTAGGTTCTAGACCGGACTTTAGCGCTAGGACCCAGGCACGGCCGGGGATCCCATCAGGACCTGGGGCTGTGTTCTTAGCTTGTAGCCACAGAGTCGCCATCCTCATCTCAACCTCGGCTACTTCCGGCACATCAGTGTCCGTGTCGCTCTCGTCCGCAGTAGGCAACGCCATCGTCGGTGGCGTGTGTTCCTTCCTGGTAGGAAACAGAGTCGATATAACTTTCTCTAGTAGCCGGGGCTCGAGGCTTTGTGTCTGTGGGGAGTCCCAAGCTCGGAGTTTCCCTCGCACCATCTTATATGGTCGACCCCATGGGTCACGGTTCATGTATTCCAAAAGCTCGTTCCTAGCCTGTGTTTTGGCAGTGGCGATAGCTAGCTGCAGTATCTCCTTGGCCTCGCTATACGCAGCGTACAGCTGAGTTTCACGGTCTTCGTCACGAAGTCGGCGTCTTCTTTGCCTGGTATATTGGCGTCTGCTTACCATGCACGCATTGCGTAACTGCGCAATCTCTGGTGACCACCAATACACCTGGCATTTGGGTGTGTGTGGTTTGACCCGGGGCATCGACGCATCGCAAATGTTGGTCATTGCTCCCTGGAACCACTCCGCCTCCTCGTCAACGTTAACCTCTTCAGGTCCGCTTGGAGCGGTAATCCAAGCCTGCACTAGGGAAGCCTCCTCCAACGCATTCCTGTCAAGGGACTTTAACCCCCATCGTGGGTTGTTAGCGCGGGTGGCACTTCTCGCAGGGCCGTTTGGGACAATTGACGGAGCGGAGACACCAAATCGGATGTACCTGTGGTCAGATAGGGTTTCTACGTTACCAGCACTTCCCAGCCCTGCACCCGATGCAACAACTCCGGACTGGCAAAGGATATGTCTACAATAGACAGACCCTGCTGCCGCACACACGTGTTGGATGATCCTCGATTGAGAACCGAGAGACCAGTCAGCACGGCCCATTTCTCAAGTACGTCACCACGCGCATCTGTAGCTGGTGAACCCCATGTTGTGGACTTGGCATTGAAGTCTCCAAGTAAAAGCACGGGGCTGGGGCGGCTTCGCACAATGAGAGCCCTAACTTCCACAAGAATAGTCTCGATTTCAGCAAGGGCTATGCTAGGTGGAAGATAGATATTCACAATAACGATGCCACTAAAAAGAACCGCGACGTATCTCCGACCTTTCACGACATTAGGAAGTGGCAGGGAACTGCCAGCGTGCTGAGTGGTAATGGCAACCAGCTCATCCTCGTCAGCGGCCCAGTTATTCCCTGGAGGTACAAAATATAGGTCTGCGACCACAGTAATGTCTATCGACCACTCCGCCATGCTTTGGATTAAGAGATCCTGAGCCCTGGCGGAGTGGTTGATGTTTGCTTGGAGGAATCGTAGGGCCATTTTTATTTTGTGTGACAATTAGTACTTCCTCTTCCATGGCACTGCCCTGTGGGTGGACCTGCTGCAAAGGGTATTTAGCGCTAACCACTATTTTCCACTTCTTTTTGCTGTTGGATGGAGCAGTACACACTTTGCTGCCTACTCTATACCCTGCAGGCTTCTTTGCCGCTACACATAGAGAGCAGTTAGACCAGGCCGTGCACACTCGGGCCTTGTGTCCTTGTTGGCTGCATCTATAGCACTCAGTGCTACGATCGACTTCTGAAGTACACTGGGCTCCTATGTGTCCACTCTCCAGACATCTGTAGCACCGGATGGATCTAGGCTGCATGACCCTGACTTACGCTGCAACCCATCCCACCAGAATGCGACCGTTTTCGGACAGCTTTTTGGCTGCTGTGACTGGGCAATGCACCCAAACAGTGCCAAGCCCCAAGTGGTCTTGGAGAATTTCACCTGGCCTCACTGCTTCTGTGGGACAATCAGCTATTCGTGCTACTGAAGATACTACTTTTTCAATAGAGGTAGAATCATCTAGGCTCGAAATACGCACTTCTACGCACTCAATAGGCCGAGATACTCTTACATCCTCCGCCTTAAGGGATTCCCTTAATTTTTCAGCTAGTAGGTCGGCCTTATCTCCGCTTATCACCCTTCGTAGCTCTCACATTCGCGCTCCAGTAGCTATCTGTCGAAAACGCAAAGCCTTGATCCCGAGGCCAGGGGGATCTATTTTACTTTTGGCTTTAGCAAGCACCTTCTGATACGTTACACCTCGCTCCTCGGCTCCAGGTTGCAATGTTACCACAACGGCCGCAGAGTGAGGCTGGCGCAATTTTATCTTCTGCTTGGTTGGCCGTTTTTCTTATCCGCGAGCCGGTTGCTTCGTCGGCTGTGGCAGCTTCCGTGGACCGCTGAGGCAGCATTCCATTTGCAGCCCCTAGCTCCAACTTCTGTCCAGCCCTCATCTATGGTTTTAGATGCCGGTGGCGGTGGCAATGGCCAGGGCTCACTCTGAAAAAGCACTGTTGCAGCTTTCTTTTTTCTGCCCTTTCAGGGTTTTGGGGCTCTCTCCTTCTGAGCTCCTGATAATGAGGTCACGGCAGCAGGCTCTGACGTATTTCGGTCTTTGCCCTTGTCTGCGGCGAGTGGAGGACGTAGACGTTTTTCAGGGAGGAGGCGCTCCTCAAGTGCCTCCAGCCACGTGCTCATCATAATGCCAACTTGCACCATTATAGAGCGTGTAAGCTCATCTACCAGCCCACTTCCCTGTGAAAGAAAAGATTCTGGTGCTACCCTTCTTTCAGGCAAAATTTTTCGAAGGGACTTAGGCTCCTTTGGGGTGGCTCTATTGCGTGGCGATTCCACCTCCTCCTCCATGTTCTCATGAGGCAGTGTGAGACTGATATCCGCCACCTCTTTGCGGAGCGCCTCCAGCTCAGCCTGCATACGGGCGTTATCTGCCTGCAGCCTTGCCGTCTCTTCAGTTGAGGTTCTGCTGTGAAGAATCTCCACAGCAGATTTTATGGACGCCGCTGCCTCTTTTAGAACCCGTACATACGTACCCGTTAGGTTCTTCGACTTTGCTGCCACCGTTGTTATGATTTTAACATCTTCTTGAACCCTCCGGTTCAAGGATTCAGCTGTTCTAGCATCGACATTGTCCGTCATCTCCAACTCTAGTGCAGCCCTGTTCGAGCTGGCTTTGCGTGAAAGCTTCTCCATCTCTTCCTCTGCTTCTATACGGGCCTCCTTTTTCCTATGTTTGTGGAACTCCTTCCGAGTACCCACCGAAGCAGGTTTTTTAAATGTTCCTTCAGGCGTTGGGATTTCTCCGTCGCTTGAAGACATTGAGCAGTCAGGACGTCGTCTTTTAGAACTTGCCCTCCAAAGTCGGCCTTCAGTCTCAGAGGCCTGTACTGACGTGTTCGTTCTTATACTTGCGTCCGAATCAGACGCAAGGCTCTCTACAACTAATGATTGATAGCGAGAGCCAAAGCTCTCATGGCGATTGTCGCCACTTCAGAATACGAGGGGCTGAGGTCAGATACACCGAGGGATTCTCCAACCTCTGAGAAATTGGTACCCTCCTGGGGTAGTGTTTTTCTACAATTCGCCATTTCATGTTTGTTCCTTTTTTAAGGGGTAAGGTCCCCTGTGTTTGGCTTTGGCGCCCTAACGGTCAAGTTATTCCTCGACCATACTGCGCGTGTAAGCCCGGATCCGCAACGCAGTTCTCCGCCCCCAACCGCACATTGCGGTTAATTACGGGAACCAACAGAAACAGATTCAGACTCACACATGCAGTACTTCCTTCGGCAGGCGCCGGAACCTTGAGATTTTGCTCCTCTCACATCCTAAGAATTTGTTATCTTCGAATCCACCATATAAATGGATCAACAAACCCGTCTATGCTTCATCCACTGCGCCCTCTGCTGTTCAGAGAAACGCGCAGAGAAGCCATCCTCCAACCAACTACATCTTCTACTGAAGTGCGTGTTGGCGGATGGTTCGTCAGAGCCTCGTTCGTTGGTCAGCAGGGCGCACCACGTGCAGGTGAGGTTGACTTGGGGCCCGAGAGATGTTGGTTGAGTCCCCTTACACCCCTCAGTATCTACCCTCAAACATCTATCACCTCTTACGTTACTTTGAGTTATTCAGTACCTGTTATCGAATATTCTAATATGGATCTGATTACGCGCCTTATTTCATGTCATAAATATTCAATACACGTAAACAACATAATGTCTTGCCTTTGAAGTGGCTGTACTAAAGAGGAGAAAATAATCACGTTCGTGGTTCGTGGAATTTGAATCGGAAATTTACGCTGTTATAGACGCGTATTATGTGTTTTGGGGTAAAAATTTATGCAAGAAAATAAAACCTAAATGCGAAGTTTATTTAATAACACAAAAATATAATTTACAACTGAAAATAAACACATTAGCGGGTTTGATAAAGTTAATTCAAAAATTCCTTTGAAGATCCACTAGGGTTCATTCCATAGCGATTGTGGATTCCGGGGGGAATTAACGTTACTAGATGCAACATTTTATAAAGGTATTGGGATTAAAAATGGTTTCAACGTTACCTACAAGTAACTAATTAAGCTAAGCAGATCGAAAGGTACGAGTGGGTTCTGAGCAAGCCAACTAAAATTATGTCCTAGGTACAACATTAGGGGAGTACTACAGATATAAACACCGTTTTTGTGCTGCAGAAGAGGGCTGCAATTTATAATATGGGCCCCAGAGAATCATTACGTAATAAGTTTAAAGAAATAAATATTATGATGACATTCCCTTGTCAATACATCTATGAAAATCTGATGTATGTTCACAAAAATATTAATTTGATTAAGAAAATAGCGATAATCATAATTTTAATACTAGAAATAAAGATAAACTCGTTGTTGCCCGTTGTAGTCTCCATAAAATTAGTAAATCCTTTAAAGGGCAAGGTGTTCGCTTTTATAACAAACTCGCAAGTGATGTACAAAAATTGAAAATTAACAAATTTAAAAACACAATTAAACAAAATCTTTATAAAAAAGCCTACTATAAAATATCGGATTATTTAGTTAGATGATAGAGAGGCTTGGGATTTAAATTGCTCCAACTCGTTCAAAATGTTACAATTTAGACGTAATTTATTTTCTGTATTGTAATGTATTCTAAAAGGATCATTAAAAAAACAACCAGCCTTGTTTCTTGCCTTTTTCTTGCCTGCGAAGGAACATGCAGTAAAATTGACGTTTCAAAGTGATCTTTGTGATTTTAATGAATAAATGATTTTGTCTTTGACTTTGACTATTTTCTTTACCCATTATCTGAAACCTGATAATGCACTCCGACAAATAATTTGATTAATATTTTTGATGTTTATGAAATGAGTAATAATGTTGTCATAACCCAACCGCTAGTACAGCACAGATTATAACGAGAACAGTGTTTCAATTCAGCTCAATTAAAGCCTAATTTTCTTTAAATAATTAACTTAAAGTCACATTTACTTTCATCAACCAAATGAGACAATGAGCCGTCAGATCATCTGTTAATTTATTCAACATTACACTTTTAGAGTTTCGCACCTCAAAAAGAAAAAACCGAACCCTTAAAGGATCACTTTGTTGTCCGTCTGTCTGTCTGTCAAGACCATTTATCTCGGGAACGCGTGGAGGTATCGATTTGAAATTAAAACTCCTTGAAGCTGTGATAAAATGAAACTTCTAAGTTAACGTAAAAAAAGATATGGCCGTTTATGCCGCAAAAATCGTATATTTTGACATTCTCAAGGGATTCAAAATATATACGGTAAGTACTTTCCGTTGACCTAGAACTATGAAATTCGGCAAGTAATATCTTCTTCAAGAACAGGGAAAAATCTGAAAACTATGCAATTTTAATTAAATCATAAAAAATAGTCTTTATATAAAGTACGTAATCAATCATCGAGGTATGTGGGGTAATAATCGTTTTAAACTCTCGGTGGGCGAGTCAGACTCGCACTTGTCCTATTTTTTTTTTTTAAGTAGCTGCCCGCTCAACGTTAAATATATGAATCGAATTATATCTCGGTAACATTATTATTATGAAGTGTAGTCCTACCGGCGGCGTTCTTGTCCTCCGTCTATATCACAAGTGCTTTAGTAAAACAAAGTCTAACTCCAGCATCGGTTTTATCTGGCAATACTTTCACAACATCGTTTCTTGACGAGGCTAGAATGACTTGGCAAAGTGCTTGCCCAAATACTGATCCCCCCAATCGTCTTTTGTCTCAACGGCAATGGGACGGGCCTCCGTGCGAATTGACGCGGAATTGTCTCATACAAACGTGTTCAAGCTCCACAGATCGTGCGCACAATACCGGTACTTTAATGGATCATATAATTTTCCAGATTGCAACTTGTTTACTGTTGGGTGCGCGGTGCTGCGTCCCTCACCAGAGCCAGTGCGGTTTGGCAGTCGAACAGCTTGGTCACCATGGATTATCGTGTTCCAGGGCCGCTGGTAGGATTTACCGTCACAATAGCTGTAATGATATCATCCGCCGGGCTTTTTGCAGTGTCAATGTTCCAGCCGTTCTCAAACCGAACGGTCTGATACGTGACGATGATAAGAGGCCTGAAGGTATGACTCTTGTAACCTTGGGAGAAGAAAAGGCCTTTGGTGTGGGACGCCACGTGCGTCATCTATCTGTCTGGTACAGCAGTTGGGGCCGGTGCGGCGGCAATTTTTAGTCATGTAAATATTTATTGTTATTAAAGGCATTTTGCCCTCCCCCCCCTTCTATTCCGTATTATCATTAAAACTATTAATTTGTTGATCAACGTATGTCGCTATCTGTATGTAAGTTACTAGAACCAATGTAACAAATTCGACGGCATAATACGTGATAAGTATCGATCCTGCGTTTAATCGGCGTTGTGTTGACCTATTTCCGCTAAAACATTATATTAATACATGGCGTTGTTAATTTGCTTTGCTAATATTGTGTTAGCTTGTATTAAAATTATGTCTTTGATTTGTATAAATATTTAATTTTGTTTATTATTTGATTGCAATTTATTAATTTAGTAGTTCATGATCAATGCAACTGCGGTGAACCCGCGCAGTCAATGCAGCACTTGCTAATGTGCCCTTTGTGTCCGAACACCTGCACGATGGAGGACCTAATAACCACCTCGCCTAATGCTGTTTTTGTGGCCAAACACCTGTCCAACATAGTATGAATGAAAACGTAGAACCCTTGACACGCTAAGAAGAAGAAGAAGAAGAATGCAATTTAAAGAAAGTTATAATTAAATTTGCCGTCTTAAGAGGGTATTGGCCATTTTCCCATGCATTTGTTCTATTGTTTTTTGAGGATGAAATATTCTGTTGTTTCCGTGGTTGTGAACTAGCTTGCGGGAAGGTAGATGGTTCCCTCTTTCTTTTCTCGTTATTAGTTGTAGTTTCTTTGATTATGAGTTTATTATATTTTAAATAGGCGATAATTATGCCTTGTTTAAAATAATCAGATTATTTATTTAAGTTGAGTTAAATAAATAAGTGAATCGAAGTGTTGAAGTGTTTATATAAAAACGCCACTATGTCAGTCCAAGTACACAAACAGAGCTCAAAGGCGATTCCCTTAAAAAGAGGCGTAAGACAGGGAGATGTCATCTCTCCGTAACTGTTTACGACCGCATTGGAAGATGTCTTCAAGCTTCTGGAATGGAAAGGACTGGGCATAAATATTAACGGCGAATACATCACTCACCTTCGGTTTGCCGACGATATTGTAGTCATGGCAAAGTCGACGGAAGTGCTGAGCACGATGCTTGAAGACCTCAATCGAGTCTCCCAACGGGTAGGACTTAAAATGAACATGGACAAGACGAAAATTATGTCGAATGTCCATGTCTTGCCTGCCCCAGTTATGGTTGAGAACTCGGCTCTTGAAGTTCGATGCGTATGTACATATACCTAGGACAAACAGTTCAATTAGGTAGGTCCAACTTCGAGAAAGAGGTCACTCGTCGAATCCAACTCGGATGGGCAGCGTTTCGGAAACTTTGTGTCTTTTCGTCCAACATACCTCAGTGCCTTAAGACGAAAGTCTTCAATCAGTGTGTGTTACCAGTGATGACATATGGAACCGAGACGTGGTCCTTCACTATTGGCCTTATGAATAAGCTCAGAGTCACTCTACGAGCTATGGAGAGGGCTATGCTCGGGGTTTCTCTACGGGATAGAATCAGAAATAAGGAGATACGTAGGAGAACTCAAGTCACCGAAATAGCCCGAAGAATTAGCACGTTGTAGTGGCAATGGGCAGGCCATATAGCGCGCAGAACAGATGGCCGATGGAGCCGGAAGGTTCTCGAGTGGAGGCCACGGACCGGCAAGTGCAGCGTAGGACGTCCACCTACAAGATAGGCAGACGACTTGGTAAGAACCGCAGGTCGGCGTTGGATGCAGGCCGCTTCTAACCGCAGTTCCTGGAGATCAATGAGGGAGGCCTTTGTC
The DNA here is from genome assembly GCA_918857605.2 of Philereme vetulata. Lineage (NCBI taxonomy): Eukaryota > Metazoa > Arthropoda > Insecta > Lepidoptera > Geometridae > Philereme > Philereme vetulata. The sequence continues at coordinate 7,630,712 of OU975436.1, forward strand.
CAGCAGTGGACGTCCTACGGGTGATATGATGATGATGAAATAAATTAGACGATTTTAGGATTCATTTTTGTTATTTATAAATGTATCAGTTGTTATTGAGTAGCTCAACAGAAGTCGTGTCGGTTGTTAAAAAGACTCGTTTTAAAGAAACTGGGAATAACATTTTTAATTGGTAACGTTTTGTAGCTTGTGAATTTGACAGCAACGTCAGTGATTCTCGAGCTACGAAGCGTATCGGTCACCTAAAAGTGTAATGATAAAAAGTATTATTGGTCATAAAAGAGTGTACTTAATAATGTATAAATGAAGACTTGTAAAGTTTCGAGGTATTTTCTACTAAACTCGCTTGCATATTAGTGATGATGACTCCCTAGTGAAAGCCAATTTACAGTCTAGAGCACAGACGTCGAGTAGCCAGACTTTCAGTTTTTCACAAGATTCATTTTAATGAATGTGCGCAAGATCTTCATGACCTTAACTCTCCTTCCCCTTTCCACCACCGGACAAGCAGACGTACCGAGAACCCATACCTGGTTGACATACCACCTTGACATACCAAAGAATTTATTTCAACTGTTCTTGCTAGCACAAGTAAGGAGTGGAACTCACTTCCGGCGTATGTTTTTCCAAACCAGTATAAACTTGGAGTTTTCAAGTCCAGAGTGAATAGGTTCTTTCTAGGCAAGCGTGCTCCATCTTCGATCACACGTTCACTTACCATCAGGTGAGGTAGTGGTCAAGCGCTTGGCTATCATCAATAAAAAAAAATTGTGGCCCTGTGTTTATCCTTATTAATATTATAAAATAATCTATCTCTGTCTATCTATCTGTTAATAACGTTTTTACGTATAAACGGCAGGAAAAATTTCGTTGAACCTTCAAGGATATGCTGTGTATCAAGAAAAAGGACAAAGGATAGTTTCTTTGGGAAAATTAATAATAATCAACAGGCAGACGACGTTGTCAGACAACTGTGTGAATTTCTATAGTTGGCGCTGTTATAATTAGGACAATAAGGATTTAAGTCTACGCGAACGAAATCAGCTCGTAATAAATATATTTGTAATCTCAATTTTGTGATAGGTATGATGAAATAACGAAAATCCGGAGTTCTTGAATGAATAAATGAATGAAAATTCTTTATTATACCTTACAAGCTAGACTCAACAGATATAAAAGTAACAAGAAAACAAATATGTAAATGTAAGCATGATGGGCAGTCTTATCGCTTAACAAAGCGACCTCTTCCAGACAGCCTTTGTAAGGAGAGGATCATTGCTTAATGAAAGATTGGCCGAGGTGTAAAAAGGATAAACTTATTAATAGAAAAAGAAAAATTACTTAACCTTATGTACATACAAAATAGGTACATCATCATCATCATCATATCAGCCGTAGGACATCCACTGCTGGATAAAGGCCTCCCTCATTGATCTCCAGGAACTGCGGTTGGTAGCGGCCTGCATCCAACGCCGACCTGCGGTTCTTACCAAGTCGTCTGCCCATCTTGTGGGTGGACGTCCTACGCTGCGCTTGCCGGTCCGTGGCCTCCACTCGAGAACCTTTCGGCCCCATCGGCCATCTGTTCTGCGCGCTATATGGCCTGCCCATTGCCACTTCAACGTGCTAATCCGTCGGGCTATGTCGGTGACTTGAGTTCTCCTACGTATCTCCTCATTTCTGATTCGATCCCGTAGAGAAACCCCGAGCATAGCCCTCTCCATAGCTCGTTGAGCGACTCTGAGCTTATTCATAAGGCCAATAGTGAAGGACCACGTCTCGGTTCCATATGTCATCACTGGTAACACACACTGATTAAAGACTTTTGTCTTAAGGCACTGAGGTATGTTGGACGAAAAGACGTTGCGAAGTTTCCCAAACGCTGCCCATCCGAGTTGGATTCGACGATTGACCTCTTTCTCGAAGTTGGACCTACCTAATTGAACTGTTTGTCCTAGGTATACATACGCGTCGACAACTTCAAGAGCAGAGTTCTCAACCATAACTGGGGCAGGGACGACATGGACATTCGACATGATTTTCGTCTTCTCCATGTTCATTTTAAGTCCTACCCGTTGGGAGACTCGATTGAGACCTTCGAGCATCGTGCTGAGCTCTTCCATCGACTTTGCCATGACCACAATATCGTAAATAGGTACATAAATAATTGTAAATAAATAAATATCATTTATAAAATAAATAAATAGGTACATTTAAATGTACATGTAAATACATGTATTATTAATATTAGACGAAGACGATTATCAATACCTATCTTATATTCCCTAACTTGATATATTATCAATCATTTATCTTTTGAAGTTTTGCTAGAAATACAAGTTGCAAACTCGATACCAATAGCAAAATAAGTTCTGTAGACTTTAATCCATTTACAGGTCATATTTGATTGTTGCCTGTTTCGACAATGATATGGCCTGGAGTAAAATTTTATTTCATGGCCCGTCAGTAAATAGAAATATAAAATAAGATTTGCAATAATCAATAATCACAGCGGGCAGACGAATAAAGCTTGGACCACAAGTTGCGGGGTTAAAACTCCAATGATAAATCCGACCGAAATTTAATCTACATCACTTTCCATCCATTTAAAAACTCGGAGCCGGACTTGCTTGATCCCGCAACCTTTCTCTTGACACGTAATGCGCCAACTATTAGCGCGACAGGCTCAATTCTAGTCAGGCGTGAAATTGGTGCAAAGCGCCGTTAGCTCTACAGAGAACTTAACCGTTTTTCATCTGTTCAAAGTGTTTAGTGACTAATATTTCAAAATTTAATGAATAAGAATAAGTTTGTCTATCTACTTATAAAACAGTTTAAATAGTCTAAAAATATTGTAACAATCGTAATTAAATCTACGAAACAATAAGGGTAGGTAAGTAACTATACAGTTGAATAACTTTACCTTCCATGCTAGTTTACAACTATGTCAAGGCAGGGTAAGGATTCTTGTCCCGTGTACGACTCATTTTTGATTACAGGTTGACAGATAACGAAAGGTTACACAGGAAGTCTAGTTACTGCAGGAGTACACAAATTGACGCAGTAGTTGATTCATTGATTGATTGAAAATACTTTATTGCACTTATAAAACTAGTACAAAGGCAAACTTAATGCTAAAGAGCATTCTCTTCCAGATAACCTTTGTGTATTGTAGATAAAGATGTGTAAGTAGCGCACAGGAAGTTATTGTAGTTGTTATTAAATAATAAATAAATAAATATTCCTGGACATGTCACACAGCGCTATCTAGCCCCAAACTAAGCAGAGCTTGTACTGTGGGAATCAGATAACTGATAGAATACTTATATACTTTTTTTTGTAATTACATACTTATCATATATAGAAAAACATCCAGACCCGGAACAAATATCTGTAGATCATGCAAACATTTGTTCCGTGGCGGGAATCGAACCCGCTACCTACTGCGTCTCAGGCGGCTATTCGCCCACTGCACCACGGAGGTAGTCGATTGTAGTTATTGTAGTATACGACAGAAAAGCAGACAAAATGTAAAAATATATAAATATAACGAAAATAAACACTGTATGGTAAACAACACTGACATACAAACAGTTTTATTCGTAGACCACATAATTACGAAAAAACCGCACAGACAGACTAAACTATCAAAAAGTGGTATAATACGTTACGAATGTACTCACTGTAAAGAATTCTCAATGTAGAAATAAACATTTCCCGAAAATTTTGCTCAAAGCCATTGTTTAGGTTTTCTCAGTTTCAGGAATCGGAGGCAGAATAATTCAATTTGTTCGTACCTACGTTTGCGTCTCAGAGTGACGAGTGAATGCAATATTGCGATGCAGGCTAAGTCTTAGACGGAACGTGGGCCACGGGCTTATTCAAAGAACACGGTAGCGATCACGTACGCTTCACTTCCATTCTTTAAATTTATCACTTACCTTCTATATAAGTACTTAAGTTCTTATTGCAATTCGGATTTAACATTCTTAAACTTTTAAAACATTCTATGATACCTTAATGTTGTCTTATTACGACATCATCTGACCAACCTACTGTTCTTAGAATTCCGTACCTCAAAAGGTAAAAAAGGAACCCTTATAAGATCCCTCTCTCGTCCGTCTGTCTGTCCATGTGTCACCATCGATTTTCTCAGGAACGGGTGGACTTAGCAAGTTGAAATTTATAACAAATACTGAGGTCTATAGTCCCTATTAGGTGTATAAAATCAAGGTCCTGAGTCAACACGATACAGATATTTGTGCAAATTTAAATTTTCGCAAAAACTTGTAAGTAGCGAAAGTTACCTTAATTTTATTCTTTTTTATTTTTCGGAATGTTCCCTTGTGCTATAAGAGCTTGCTAATAACCAAAATTGATAATTCTAGGTCAACCGGAAGTACCCTATAGGTTTTGGGTCGAAAACTTATATGGTAGTTCCCGTTGACCTAGAATCACGAAATTTGGCAAAAAACAAGGTCTTACAGTACAAGTAACGGAGAAATTCCAAAAAATAAAAAAGTTGAAAATAAAGGGTGGCCATACATACATACATATTTGACGCCAATTAAGATAGTCCTCTAAGTTGTATGGGCGCTCATACAATTAAGAAGACTAGCTTAATCGGCACCAACCTCAAATAAGGTAAATTAATAAAATTGTGCTATTGAATAAAATAAATATTTATGTGGGGCTCCCATACAACAGACATGATTTTTTTACCGTTTTTATAGATAATCTTCGTACGCGAGTCCGACTCGCACTTGGCTGGTTTTTTTTATAAATAGGTACCACAAAATAGTAAAGAAGATCATCTTAGCATAACAAGCGCACGCACATACATATACGAGGATCTCGAGAGTCGGTCGAATCCCAGTCGCGAGTGCCGCACTTTGGTGACACGTAAATAATAAAGGACTTTGTATGACATAATTTGTTAGCTGGTTGTTAATTTACTTGTGATAATTTGCGTTAAAATGTTTACGTGAATTTCTTATCAATATTGTTTTAAATAATCTATCACAGAATATTGTAGGTGCCAGCCCTAGCATTACACTAGAGCGTAGGTAATTAAAATGAAGATCAGTTCAAGCTGATCTTCTGTACCTATTTATTCTAAGTAAGTACGCTTACTACATCAGAGCAAGTGCACCTCCCATAATATTCTCTCATTGGCTCAAACTCGAAAACGACACAGTGCAGTGTTAAGCAGTAGAGACAATGCGACATAAAAATCTCGTCCTGCCTCGCAGTGGGACTGAGGCATCCATTATAATTACCTACCAGTTTCTTCTATACTATGATATTATAAAAAGGAAAGATTTGTTTGTTTGTATTGAATAGTCTCCGAAACTACTGGACCGATTAAAAAAAAAATATTTCACTGTTGGGAAGCTACGCTATCCCCGGGTGACATAGGCTACTTTTTATTCAACTGTGCAGGAGGAGGGTAATGTTTTTATTAAAAAACTACGCGCCAGATCCTGGTTCAGCACCAAAGCAATGCCCTAACCAAAAATAACCCCTAAAAAGGTGATGGTCACTGTTTGGTGGTATAGTGCGGGTGTGATTTACCACAGCTTTTTACAAAACGGAATGAGCATTACTGCAGATGTGTACTGTAAAGAACTGAAGACAACGATGGAGAAGCTTGCACATCGGCAACCAGCTTTGGGCAATCAGTCGTCCCTACTGCTCCTTCACCCCATACTGCACAACAGACAGTCTTCAAGCTGTAAGAGCTGGGGATAGAAGCTCTCCCTCATCCGCCTTACTCACCAGACCTTGCACCTACCGACTATTACTTATTTCAAAATTTAGACCACTTTTTACTGGGTAAATAATTCAATTCCCGAGAGGCAGTACAAAATGCCTTTGAAGAGTTTGTTGCTTCCCGTCCAGCTGATTTTTACAAGAAGGGCATCAATAAACTGCCAATGCGTTGGCAAAGATGCGTCGATTGCTCGGGTGATTACTTTGAATAACAGAAATAAAAAAGTTTAAATAATAGGTACTTTCACTAATTCCATAGAAAACGGCAATTTCAAAGACCTAATATATCCTATAGCACTCAGGGAGAATGCAGCGTCCTATTAGTGAAAGAATTTTCAGAATCGGGTCAGCGGTTCCGGATATTACCCCTTACATCCAACCAAACAAACAAACTCACAAATTTTTAATCTCATTAGTAGAATAGAATAATTCTTTATTGTACACCAGGAATACTAAAATAAACTAATCTGTGTTAAATATAGTACAATGGGCGGCCTTATCACTGAAAGCTATTTCTTCCAGGCAACCAAAGAAAATAAAGAGCGAAGCAGTAATGGGCAGCGGTCACGGACTCCACAACGGTGCACAGAGTATATTTTACAAATGAAAGAAATACTAACAATCCTAATACATAAATAAATACCTAAAGATAGACTAATATATGTATACTAAACTAATAACCTATTTCAATATTCTTACAAATCTCATAAAACGAGGACAATAAAATTAAAATATATAATAAATACCTATTACTCGTGCGCGATAACTTGGGACCTGCTAGGAATGCGACTCCCCGACCGCTTCCCCTGCACTTCCCCGATGGCGCCCGTATTGTACCGTTCGCATCACTATTTTTTACTAGGGTTTTTAGTCTCGTACTGGCCAACGTCACGTAACGACGCGCTCTGGAATTCTTTTAGTTTTCGTTTGTGTTATTGTTTTGTTGTTGTAGTTTTTGTTGTTATAGTTTGTGTCATTGTTTTGTTGTTATAGTAAATGTTGTAAATTTATCGGATACCTCTTCGTCAAGTGATTATAGTGAGACTGAGGACAAAGAACAACCTCTAGAAGGCATAAATCCACTAAGTAGTGACGAAGATGAGATAATGTAAATTATAGATAAAATAAGTGTATAAACTTAAACATTGTATTTTTATTTTATTCAAATAGTGTAAAAAAGATTAGATAAAAAGCAGCGTCCTCCCTGAGTAACACAATAAATTAGGTTAAAAAAAACAAAGACGAAGCCGCGGGCTGCTGCTTGTTATGTTCGCTTTTTTGCGGGCGGTACAAACACGCCAATATGACGTCACCGCGCTCAGGTCCCAACTTATCGCGCACGGGTAATACATACCTAAATAGGTAACTCAAATAACAAGAAAGCTAGGCATTTATGTAATGATTTATCATATTAGTATAGTTTTTTTTATACGAATTGGAGATGGAACAAGCCTATGGCCCACCTGATGTTAAGTGGATACCATCGCCTATAACAAAGTATTGACTCGCACGTCACGCTCTTTAGAAACGTGCTCTACGATGCACTACCCTGTTTCCATCAACTTGAGGCATACAGGTGTAAAGCCTCATGTGCGAGTAATTTCACCGGCAACCATTCCCTTCAAACCGAAACACAGCAATGCTGCTTGGCGGCAGAAATAGGTATGGTTAAGATATACCTATATATAGTATAGATAAGATTAACCTACCTACATTCTTTCGATGTTTTGATAATTCTAACAGGTAGTAGAGCTTTTATGAACGGGCTTGAGGAAGTGGGCACCACCGCCTTACTTTTATCTGCCGCGAAATAGCAGTACTTGTGCTGCTGTGTTCCGGTTAGATGGTAATGGTATGTTCCTGTAATTACTGGCACATAGGCATAACACCTAAGTCTTATAGTATGGCAACGTGTCCACATAGAGATCAAGACAATATAATATCTTGTTTAGAATTCTAAGTGGATATCCATGGGCTGCAGTAGCCACTTAACATCTGGTGGACTGCATGCTCGTTTGCCAAATAAGTAGTACTTAGGTATAAAAAAAATCTAACAAAAAGTATTTTTTTGCATTACCCGTACGCTATGGTTCAGCATCTCTCACGAAGGACGTCTAATCTGATATTTTTATAGAGGCGCAAAGTTCACAGGGCGTTCGATTTAACTTGTACAATCGGAGGGTGGTGACCTGTGTGATTGGGTCCCGGTGACCTTAGCCTGAACTTTGATGTAGGTACCTAAAGGTAACTTTACAATGAGTTAATCATATTCACTGACAACATGACTTTGTCTAGTTTATTCCTTTGAGGTGACACACTATCATTGACGGTGAATTAGGTGAAGTAGGTACATACAGGCGATAAAATTTACTTAGAACTTTTTAAATTGTCGCGAACTGTATTTATGTTTTTAAGACAAAACTGGTTTTTTCGCACCCAGATTTATATCAAAATCATAATTTTGACTAACTTCGACGTTTCGACCACGTTACATCGGCCGTGGTCACGAGAGACTCTGAGTCTCTCGTGACCACGGCCGATAAAAACATAAAATTTACTTGTCAATATGATCCTTGTATTTGAATATGAATTTGTAATTTTAAAATCTTTACATAGTATAAAATGAAGTCGTTTCCGCTCTCTGTTACCTTAGATCTTTTAAACTACTCAACGGATTTCAATGATTTTTTCAGCAAGAGATAGAGTGATTTAAGACAAAGGTTTATATGTATAATACATATTATAGTACAGAAAAGCCGAAAAATATATTTTTGTGCGCTTAAATCGCAAACGCTGGCTATACCTTGCAATATAGATCAAATTAATGTACTACGGAATAGTATATCTATTCTTAAAAAGATCGATTACCAGACTGCGCAGGAACTTTTACGAAAAAACGTGTGCGAAGCCGCGGGTGGGACAGCTAGTGTATTATAATAAGATAACATCAAAATTAACAATCATATTGATTAAGGAGTATGTTAAACACAGTTTCCAACAACATCTTGCTTCCTACTGTAAAGGTAAATTTGATATGCCGGTGAAAGGGTTTCTGTCCAAGCATTGCTAGACACGGGCAGCCAAGCATCTTTTGTTACAACCAGCTTTGTAAACAAACTTGGGTTGATTTCTATAAATCAACACCACAATATTGTATATTGTATATGTATGTATAGGTAGGTATAGGTAATAAATCAAAAAAAAACCAAACCTAACCTAACTTATACATGGTAATAAATTAACAAAATTGAGAAACTTGTAAATCTAAGTGTGCTTATATGCCACAACAATGTAAAATTGAATTTAAAATGTCATGTAGTTCACAAAATAACTACAAGATTGCCCCAACAGTTTATTAATATATCCGGCTCGAAGGACCACCATACGCATAAAAATGCGTGGAAATTAGTTATTTTTAGATTTTATTCAGCTTTATAGAATTATATCCATTTTCAATCGTTACAGGAAGAGAAAAAGATTATTGCCAGCAAACAATAATGGCTTAAATACAAAAAGTGTTGCAAGCATTTAAAGTAAAATTAGCCTTTATAAGCGACATCAATATGTTTATAATTTATGTTCTATACAGAGTAGATTGAAAATCACAAAAAATATAGTAGCATTAAACTAGTGGCATAAAAAGCCAGTAGCTTAAACTTTTTTTCCTAGTTTCAAACGTAATTGGAAACTAAACCCATATACCGGCTTATTATGAAATAAAACTTCTGTATTTCAATTTATAGCCTACGTGCAATTTTAATAACTTTACGTAACTACCATCATAAAAATTCCCACAGTCACACAAGTTAATCGTAACTAATTGTCCCAGCAACTTTAATTGGGCGAGGGAGACCTATTCAATAAATCCTACTAATAGGTATGGCCACACTTGTGTGTCTAACATTTAACTCTAACACAAGAAATTATCATACGTTGATGGAAATATAGCAATATTTCATGTGTTAAATAAAGTCAGTGTATGCATTTAACCCTGCGGCCACAATATCAGACTTCAGTATTTCATTTTCCAAATGATACAGATAGTCAAAGACACAACACGAACCTTCGCCAAATACCGATAATGTGGACGCGGTATAATCTGACACGTGCGAGACCCAATACAAATTATAAGTAGTAAACGCAGCAAATTTTTAAAAAATTTCGCGTTTTATTTGCTTTTATTCCAACTAATGAAGCCGGCGATGGCTTTGTATTCAATGCGTCATGCATATGATAGTGGATGCTTCTTAGAATCCGACACGGTGACACGCGCTTTTATTCAATCATTTTTACCGGGAAATGTTTACTTGATAATCCTCAGGTAAGGGCCTCGGGCTTCTAGCCATTTACCCTAGCCTCAACTCTGAGAGCAACTTATCTATACTAATATTATAAAGAGGAAAGATTTGTATTTTTGTGTGTATGTTTGTAATTAATAGGCTCCGAAACTACTGGACCGATTTAAAAAAATCTTTGACTGTTGGGAAGCTACACTATCCCCAGGTGACATAGGCTACTTTTTACTTAATGCACAGAAGGAGGGTAATGTTTTTACGCTACGCGTGCAAAGCTGCGGATTGGTCAGCTAGTAGGTTATATTTTTGTTTCGCCTTGTGGGCTTTCGCATATAATATCGTCCTACTGGGAGTTTAAAGTATCTAGGATTTCTTAGGAAAATGACAGCCAGGTTCTTCGACTGTCAGGTAGCTGGACGTGTAGTGGAGCAAGAGCATTGAGGTGAACGTGACACGCACTAGACGCATAACCTTAAAGCGCCTCATCCACGGAGAGAGAATAGAGCTAGACCGCTCGGAGACTAATCTAATCTATACTCTAATTTCTACTTACACGTAGAGATGTAGTACACTTTGTGTCTACGTAGACTAGTGATACTCTAGCTAGGGTTAGTCTCGCTTATGTGTACAAGTCGTAGATTGCCCTATGAGAGTCACTCTCCGTAATTTTAATCTATCGTGGATGAGGCGCAGTGCCTCGTCCACGAGACACATAAGCGAGACTAACCCTAGCTAGAGTATCACTAGTCTACGTAGACACTACGTGTACTACATCTCTACGTGTACGTAGAAATTTGAGTATATATTTGATTAGTCTCCAAGCTGTCTAGCTCTATTCTCTCTCCGTGGACGAGGCGCTTTAAAGTTGATAATGTAGATACATATATGTGTAGATACCCTAATAGTTGGAAATATTTATGCGAGAGAATAGGAATCTGCAAGGCTGTAATAAGCTAAAGGATCAATGCCTGTAATTTATATGTACGTCCTTGGGGATTTTCATTAAACTCTATATTAAAACTTAAGCCTGAACCTGCCTATTAACGGGAGCAAATGGTAATTGAAAACGCAACTACGGTTATTAATTACCTTAAATAGCTCGTTGAACTATCTCGCAAATACTAGCTATATAACTCCATGAAATTGGCATTGAAGAAATTGAATCTTTTTGGGAGTTACGATGCCTCAGACATACAGAGGGCCATGTTTTTTTTGTTGTAACACAATCGAAACATCGTGTGTCGGAATGATATATAAAAATGTACATAGGCCATATACCCGATAAATATAAGTAATAAGGCTTAAATATAAGTAATAAGGCACTTATAAGACCCCTCTTTTTGCGTCCGAGTTTAACAAAATAAACCATGTAACCCTTGCGTGTAAACTGAATTTGCAAAGAATTTGTAGTTATTATTCTTACGGTTAAAAAAACTTTATTCTCAAAAAATAATTATGCATTCACCTAATATGAGAACTTCAAAAACTTAACAGGTATTAAATCCTATGATGGGCAATTGGTCACCTTGTGTGATCAATATAAGTATCTGGGTAGTATGATGCATAACCCTGGGAACGTGGAATGTAATATTCAGCACCGAGTAGCCGCAGCATGGCTAAAATTACGAGAAGTAACCGGTGTCACCTGCGACAAAAGAATGCCAGTAAAACTGAAAGGTCTTATTTATAAGACTATCAAAAGACCAGTCTTAACGTATGGAAGCGAAACTTGGGCCGTAACACAGAAAAACTTAAATATCATTCAAGTCGCCGAAATGAAGATGCTAAGGTGGACGTGCGGCGTCACCAGCCTCGATAAAATCTGTAACGAGTACGTGCGAGGAAGCCTGGGGGTGCGCGACATCGCTGACAAGATGCAGGAGAGTCGGTTGCGATGGTACGGTCACGTGAAGAGGAGGCCACCTGACTACGTAGGGAATTTGGCACTACAACTTTCCATCCCCGGTCGAAGATCTAGAGGTGAAGACCCAAGACAAGGTGGAGAGATGTAGTGTCAAAAGACATGAGAGAGTGCCAAGTTTCTGATGACGACGTCGAGGATATAGCGAAGTGGAGAAGAACGACCAGGAAAGCTGACCCCACCACCATGTGGGATACATAGATGGGAAGAGAGAGAGGTATTAAAACTATGACAGTATGCAAGCGCATTAAATTAACAATAAAATTCCAGTAGGTACATTATTTTTGTTTGTTTCATTCAATATGGAGTAGGTAGTTTATTATTACTCTTACAAAAACACAGCACTACGTTCTGCGATGACATCTCGGTACCAGCGAAGTGTAGTGAGCTAGTTTACATACAAGGATCAGCAACAACTAGATGCGACAACGCCGTTTAAGTACGAATTAAGTTTGAGTTTATGAATTTTGGTTGGCCAAATGTATTTTAAGTAATTTTTTGAAGTTATATAAGGTTATTTATACTAAAAACGGGATATTTACCATGATTTGTGAGTATTTGAGTATCCCGATATTTCGGCGCAGTTGCATGCGCCATGATCACGGGTAAACTCATGTTTACCAGTTGCATGCGCCGAAATATCGGGATACTCAAATACTCACAAATCATGGTAAATATCCCGTTTTTAGTATAAATAGTGTTCATAACCATGATAGTTTCAAAAGTTATATAAGGTTTTACATTTGTTTTGTTGAGTTTTATATTGTTTGGAAGTTTGTCATATATTTAAGCACTTTCAAAAGTAATGTTGTTTTAACATTTTTGCGCGGGTTCATCTGCACTTTAGTTAACTACATTCTTTTTTGTTGCACTTCCCAAATGATCTGATAATTAACATTTTAAAACATAACATAACACTATAAAATACATCCCACACCACACACACTACGTACACTACATACACACAAACACACACTCCAAATGCGATCAAGCAAACATTGTAGCTCAAGGGGCACTTTTTTCATAAATTTATGTATTCCAAAAATTGGCAATACTCACTTCTTCTAGTAAAATATTTCTTGTAATTTTTTTTTGTAAAAATTTAGTTAAAATAGTTGTGTTAAAGTTACCAGGCGGGTAACTTTGCCGCGTCAAATTTATAAAAGTGTAGCATTACATAATGTAGATTCAATAGCGGGTTCGATTCCCGCCACGGAACCAATTTTTGCATTATCTACAGATATTTGTTCCGTGTCTGGGTGTTTTTCTATATATTATAAGTATGTATTTACAAAAAAAAAAGTATATAAGTATTCTATCAGTTATCTGGTTCCTATAGTACAAGCTCTGCTTAGTTTGGGGCTAGATAGCGCTGTGTGAAATGTCCAGAAATATTTATTTAAATTTGGTTTAAGTTCAGTGCTATGTTAATTAATGTATAATATACGGTAATTAAACTAAGAATCTAAGTATCAATAAACTAGCTGACAAATCTGCAGCTTCGCACGCGTAGTTTTTCAATAAAAACATTACCCCCTTCTGCGCAGTTGGGTAAAAAGTAGCCTATGTCACCCGAGGATAGTGAAGCTTCCCAACAGTGAAAGAATTTTTCAAATTGGTCCAGTAGTTTCGGAGCCTATTCAATACAAACAAACAAATCTTTCCTCTTTATAATATTTGTAAACAGCGTTTACTCGTCTGCGCTCATTGTTCGTCCAAATGTTCGTCGAAACATTCCCGTAGATGCGATTTATATTGCGTTTACACACGTGCTTACTACTTGAGTGACAAGATTATTCTTTACGCATGCGCGTTATTCATCTTATCACCAGCCTTGCGAATGTGTAAATGCGGTTTACGAAGGTACGTAAGAAGGTACCTTCATGTTTTTGACCCCCTGAAAGTCAGACGAACGTATTGTACCTAACGCGCCTGTAATTGTGTTATTGTGGGAATGTAATTGGATTAGTCCCTATTATTATAGTCTGCTTTCATAGCAATATCAGTTCTAAAGGTACGTATAATACGGTGTATTTCCAATATGGCAATGGCCTTAGTGGAGCTACCTCGACTTTGATCGTAAGGTCGTTGCAAATCCGGGCTATTCCTGGCGGTAAGTGATGATTTGGTCGAGAGTAAAGAGAAAATGGTTTTGTGAATAATTAATTTAATGGAAAAACATACTACAATAAGGAAAAACGCTTTGATGTTATTAAAATAAATGAGACGTATAACATTTTTTTTATTCTTGTGTTTCGAAAATATGTGAATACTTTCAAACGCATTATTAAATAACTTTACTCACAGTTTCATTCAAATTACAGCTAACGGGAGTTCATGTTAATTGGTTACTCTTTTTTGGGGTAGAAATTGCAGTTATTCTGGATTCAAACTTTTCCTTATATTTGTGTCACTAAAGCTACACGAAAACCAAATTTCAGCATTGTGGGGTCACTGGTGTACCCTGTGAGTTTTGTCAAAATTTTGTTTATATTATAGCTAAAAACTTTACTACAAAGATTAAACTAACATAAAAAAAAGGATTGAAATTTACTAATAAAGACCTTTCATTTGACGTCACATTAGAACTAATAGACTCATTTTCATTTGGTTTTACTCCTTTTGAACCCCAATATCCCAACAACCCCAGAACATTTTTAGCTCTTTTAGTCACACCAAAATTGTGCCATCGCTACCTACATAGGTTTCAAATTTCACGATGATCGGATCAACGCTTCGAAGTTATCCTCGGACAATACACACTTACATACATACATACAGCGCCAATTTGCCCAAGTTGATTTGGAGATCTCGCTTCGCTCGATCAATAAAGTCATTTGTTAATATGTAATTGTAAATACTACATGTTAATAAATGTATTATTTACTGAACTGTTGCTAAGCATGACTAAGCTAGCTACACTGCTAACACAGTCTCCTCAGCATAGACGAAACAAATAAGCTGTTCTCTTGAATGTGACATACATGTCGACAGAATACCGCCCACAAATCAAGCGAGAGTAATTAATGTTGCAGTAAAGACATCTCTACCCCAACATTGCAAAGCCAATGTAGAACATTACCCAACATTGAAAGGCAAACATCGTGTATGTAAATTGTTATTCAGTATGCAATCTTGTGCAATCTATTAGAGTACGTATGAGGTTTGTAATTGGTATGGTTTTTGTTTGTCACAGTAAGTAATCTGACGTATAGTCAGTCCAAGTCAAGCGTAGCTAGTGTGACTAGTCCATAATACTCGTCTATACTAATATTATAATTATTTGTTTGTTTGTTTGTATTAAATAGGCTCCGAAACTACTGGACCAATTTAGAAAATTAGTTTACTGTTGGGAAGCTACACTATCCCCGGGTGACAGAGGCTACTTTTTACCCAACTGCGCAGAAGGAGGGTAATGTTTTTATTGAAAAACTACGCGTGCGAAGCTGCGGATTGGTCAGCTAGTAATCAATAAATTATCTTTGTTTGTTTGTTAGGTGTTTATGACTGAACGGCTGGACCTATCTTGATTAAACAAGGATGAGAATGATCTGTGTGTCATGAGAAACGATATATGATAGTTTTTGAAGTAAAAGGCATACGTAGGCATATGTGCCTTCATCGTGTTCGGAGAATAATTTATTCTCAGTGTAGACTGAGAATGAACATTCACATGATCATCCATGATCACATTGATCATGTTGGTGTGGACCATAGGTCTATTTCATAGCTTTTGATTCATTTTTGGTTACTGTTGTTTTTAAGGATCTTTCAACAAATTTGACACTGTTGTCTTCGCCGGAATGCACACATACTGTCCCTTTTGTATAACATCCTTTTTAACCCTTCTTCTCCCTTCTATCTTAAGGAGCGTTTTGAGTTTCTCCACCAGGCTAATGATCGCAATTTGCGTTCTTCAGATTCCCTCCAACTTAAAACTCCTGTCCATACGACAGAGTTTTATAGTCGATCCTTCACTGTAACAGCCGTACGATTGTGGAACGCTTTGCCCCTCTCTATAAGAATATCCAAGTCTATTAGTAATTTTAAAACAAAAGTGCACACCCATTATCTGTCCTTGTGTTGAAGTTGTAGCTGCTTGTTAATTCATCATAACCACTTTTAGAGTTGCTTATTTAAATTAAATTTGTGTTATTACTGTTAATTTAGGTTTATAGTATGTAGATATGTTTTTAAATTTATATAGATGCACCGCCGTCATGTGTTACATTTTGATCCTGTCCATACAAAGGTTGTCTGGAAGAGATCGCTTTTAGCGATAAGACCGCCCATTGTACTAAACCTATTTGTAAGAATTATGTTCTGTATTTTACTTTGGTGTACAATAAAGAGTTATCTTATCTTATCTTATCTTGTTGTTTAATGTTATATAAAATGTGATAGATTAAGTAATCCTATTTTTGGCCTTTTTAGACATAAAAAATGTGTACTATATTTTGTATTACGCTGTTGAATTACGGAAATAAATATAAAAATAAACTTCTTTACGCACGCTTGACTTGGGGAGTAAGCCGGTGAATGCGTTACGAAAAGTGCGAACAGAAGTTGAGAGGGAAATATAAGTTATAAATACGGGATTTATCACGTACCGTCTTATCGGTGTTTCGACCGACAATGTTTCGGTTCAATTCGTGAACCTTCATCAGGGTGAGTGCGATCCGCTCCGAATAACGTCTCGCCTCGCACTGATAAGATGGTACGTGATAAATCCCGTATTTATAATTATGATTGAAATCAATCACGAAAGTTTTCTAAGTGAAATATAAGTTAGTGAAGATAGAAAGATAGAGAGTTACGTTTCGTATATTATTAAACGTTAATATGCGAGTGCGAGTTGCGTCTGTCCAGAATGAACATAGATTGATCGACCTACAGACCTATTTTGTAATTGAACAATTTTATAAATTAATATATTGAAAAAGAAGTTTTACTTCAGTCTAAAACATACTCATTTTTTTTACTTTCTGACTGATTGACTTTAGCAGATTTTGCCCCTTCTGAAAATCGAACTCGAACCCCTTGCTCAGTAAACTCGCCACGCCACATAGCTCATCAAATCGTTAATAGCTTATTAGCACGACCAATTTAATGATTGAATGTTATTTCCTTAAGCCATGTATTAATTACGTTCTAAACATAGTACAGCAACTGACAGCGATAGTGATTGATGCGATGTCAGCGCTGACGTCCTAACGACTTGCCTATCAGCGTTGTCTCTGCGAAGTCGAATAGTTTGTCCGTTGACTGATGACGTGAAAGTGCAAAGAGGCAAAAATACTATCAGCTATTGCGTTTCAGAAAGTAGCTTGTTATATAACTAGTGGTTCGTCCCGAACTGAGATCTCGCGAGTCTCCCTTAAATAGAAAAAATATATGATACATGAATACATGATACATGAATGAATGAATATATAAATACATGAACATTTTACTTGACTTACAGTTTCATTCTAATTACAGATAACGTTCATGTCAATTAGTTCAATTGGTTATACTTTTTTGGGGTAGAAATTGCAGTTATTCTGGATTTAAGATTTTTCCTTATATTTGTGTCACTAAAGCTAAACACATCGGGGTCACCCTGTGAATTTTGTCAAAGTTCAGTTTTTATTATGGCTAATAACTTAAAAACTACAAGATCTAAACTATAAATAAAAACGGTGTCGAAATTTACTGACAAAGACCTTTTATTAAACGTGCCATTTGACCTAATAGTCTAATTTTCATTTTTTTAGCCCTCTTGAACCCCAATATCTCAACAACCCCCACACATTTTTAAATCATTCAGTCACACCAAAATTGTGCCATCAAATTTCACGATGATCGAATCAACGCTTCGACGTTAGTTATCCTTAGACAAACAAACAAACATACACACATACCTACAACGCCGAATTGCCCAAGTTGATTTGGAGTTCTCGATCTCTCGATCCATAAAAATAGATAGACGGACCGTCAATCACTTAAAAGATAAGAATTAAGAGTATTCTGACTTGATCTTAATAAAAATTATCTTTTTTTCCAATAAACAGTCATTAATTACAGAAACTATTAATTATATTTGTTCTATCCATTCACATTCTCACACAGATGCTTTCTTTTTATGCAAAGTTCTATAACCTTTTTCAGGTTCACTTTAATGTAGTCAAATCTTTAAAATGCACTCCAAATAATACCATATAATAAAAATTCTACTGAGAAGTAGTCATTAGTAAAAACTTACGGATTATCCTCCATCAAGCCGGGACTCATTCCAGGCATAATTACAGGAACAATCAGGATAATTCATTAATTAAATCAATGCTACTCCATTTCCGTACACGCGACTTAATTAAATGGGCTAAGTTTATTTACTTTGAACATGTAGTTTGGCTGAGTTACGATACGGAAGCGTTGAACCGTATAACAACTGCGTAAAGTCGAGAATCGGGCATCATTATTGAAATTTATACAGGGGTGCTTCGAATTTGTGGTAGAGATATATAAAGTGAATAGCAAGGAGTACCTAAGCTCAGTGAACGGTACTCTAGCTTTTATACGACAGGTCACAAATCAATATAAAAGAAATTTTATAAGATAAGTAACGCTCCCCGTGGCCACTAGTCGGATGAGTAGCCGCTTCCATGCTTCGACATAGGTCGTAATTATACAAACATAAGTTAAAAATACTCTTACACCGCCGTCTTTTGATTTTCGGTTATCCTGTTCATCCAAAGTTTGTCTGGAAGAGATCGCTTTTAGCGATAAGACCGCCCCATTGTATCGTTATTTCCTTTGTCACTGTATTTTTGTTTGGTTAGCAATAAAGAGTATTTCATTCATTCTTCTTCTCCTTCTATCGTGGCAATGGTTTGTGCATAATTATTTGTAGGTTCGAAACTAAATTGACATTGAATAGAATCTGGCCACGTCTATTCCAGTGTTGGTTTATCAGTGTGGGTTGGAGTATTCATTCAGTAAGTTTAAAAACTGAAACCCGAGACCCCTACGTAATAAATATGTCTATGGTAGCCTGTGTCACCCGGTCCATGAAAACGAATTGAGTGATACGTCATTCATCAATTCATCATTATTGCAAAGGCCGAGAAATAGGCAATTGCAGGTCGAGTATGAGTTTGAAGGCCGAGCCGTAGGCTTCACTAATACGAGACAGGCAATTGCCATTTCTGCCCAGGCATATATAGTGCTTTTCTCTAAAGAATTCAGGGAAATAAAACATACTTTTTATAGCATACATTTAATTTAATTAATAGTAAAAGAGTAAATATGGACCTTTAACTAAAACGTCTATATTTTTTAAAGTTAATGCCATTTTTAACATGAACTGTACATTTCAGCATGGAATAAATTGCTCATAATGTAGATGGCTTTTTAGTTTTAGCAATCTCTTTAAAATAACCAAAAATACTGTTTCGGAGAAAATTTTCACTTTTTTCTCTTGTCTATCCAACACATAAAATGTTCATAAACTTTCATGTATTTTTCTTTTGACTTCGCTGGAAGCAGGTTTTCCATCTCCATTTCACTCTCTGAACCGTTGAAACTCATTTTAATTAATAAATTTATATTTATATGTAAATAACAAATCAAGACGAAATTTCAGCTTTGCCGCCAATTTGTTATTTATCATCTGTGCCGAAAGGCGAACGCATTTATGGCTATACAGCCACGTGAACGCAATTTGTACTAAGCAAAGAGACTTACTTTGGTATGCTAAGAATGATAAAAGAGATCCAATCAAAGAGTATTTAATAACCCCAGCACGCCGTTTCATACAACATTGCTGGAGCGTTGTAATGTTCCAAATTCAAAAAATGATACAGCGATTTGGATGGATATGATTTTCTTTGTCCGTAAATTCGATACTTCGCGTGTTCTTTTTTCAAAAATAATGATAATATTGGATTAGTAGTTTAGGCACTACCACAGAACAAAAAAAACATTGTTTATTTATGTTCTGGGGGCATTACGTTTGAGCATAAGTAAATACAAACATACATGCATAGACAGCTAAATCATAACCCTTCATTTTGGCTTTGCCGTAGTTAGGTAAAAAGATCTAAACAAATCTGAACAAAAGTTGGCCATTCACACCGATAGGAAGCGGAAATAGTTGGACTCAGGATTAACTACGACATGACGGATTATCTTAAATAGTTGGATAATAATTGGATAGGAAATAGTTGGACTCAGGATTAACTACGACATGACGGATTATCTTCATATGAAACGATTTAAAAACACTCGCATCCTGCGCCAAGATCTACTCGTTGGAGATACTACGTACAAGGGAGTGGCCAAATTCAAATACCTAGGATTCACTATCACAGACACAAACACCCGTGAAGAAGAAATTCAAATTCGCATACAGAATTTCTTACGGTGCAGTGCTGCACTACATAAGGTACTGGTATCCAGGCTTCTCAGCAGAAGAACCAAGATCCGAATTTATAAAACCGTAATACGGCCCATCCTTATGTATGGTTCTGAAGCCTGGACGCTGACTCTGAAGGAGGAGAATCAGCTTTTAGCAGCAGAGAGTAAAGTTCTCCGTAAAATCTTGGGCCCAGTAGTAAGAGAAGATGGTAGCCTGAGGGTTCGAAACGCCGAAATAGAAGATATTGTGGCCGAGCCTAACATCATAGGAGAATAAAAGTCACACCGACTCCGCTGGCTCGGCCATCTACTGCGAATGGGTGAAGATCGAAGCGTAAAGAGAGCATACTTGGGCCAACCGACTGGCTGCCGACTGGTGGGTCGTCCCAAGTATCGCTGGAACGACAGGATGGAGTCTGACCTGCGCGACCTGGGAGCCGACAACTGGCAAGAGATGGCAATGAACAGAGGAAAGTGGAGAGTTCTCATATCGGAGGCAAAGACTCACTTTGGGTCCCTGCGCCAATGGAGTAACTGAGTAAGTAAGTACTCTTAGAAGGTTTTTGCGCGGGCAACGGGCGGCAGTGTACCGTTAACTGTCGTACGGAAAGGTTGTGCTCGTCTGCCTCGCACTCACCTATTTGCTGGTCGGTTTGATGTGTGTGGCGGAAGGTGCGGTTGGTGCAGGACCGAAACAATAGCTACGCCCATTCGCTCAAGGTCAGCGCCTTAATTAACCGTACAACAATAAGGTCTTTGAACAGGTTGTAGAAGTCGTGGTTATCATCTTCACCATCCAGTACAGCACGAGATATAAGACTCAAAATTTATTGATAATTAAAAGAACGTGAGGTGAAAATAATAATTGTCCCTCGCTGGCTCTTTTATGCATATGACATGTGTCAATACCAATATAAAAACTGTTACACAAAACCAAAAAACCACAAAAGTGGATTGGGGATTGATAATGTGATCGTTTAATATCTGCAGAAAAATATTTGCCTAAGGGAAGCTATCATATAACAATTTTGTACGACTTCCTTGAGAAAATGATTAATACGATGAATATTATGTTATGAATATAGATGGGATGATATATATGCCCTCAGAAAGTTTGAGAGGTTTTTTGACATTTGAATTTCGAGTAATGCGTATTGAATTCTTGGATTCTGCGAATGTTTTGTTAAACGTTGACCTATCTGTTGCCCATCAAATAGGTTAGTTTTTAAGAAAAGTGCTTCTTGCGCTTGGCCACTATAAGGAGTCACCAGTTACATAATAGTACAGTAGAGTTATAGGCTTAGAATAGTATAATTCTGATGACTCAGAAACGAGCTTAATGACCAAAATTGTGCACTCACACCCATCAAAGATCTTTGACGTACCGAGAAGTACCACCCATACCTGGTTGGTATACCACCTTGATTTAACAAACGATTTGCTTAAATTTTTCTTGTAAGCACGTAAGCACAAGTGGAACTCACTACCGGTGTATGTTGTTCCGAACTAGTATAATCTCGGAGTCTTCAAGTCCAGAGTGAATACGTTCTTTCTAGGCAAGCGTGCTCCATCTTCGATCACATCATCACTTACCACCAGGTGAGGTAGTGGTCAAGCGCTTAGCTATCATCAATAAATAAAATCTAAATCCTAAATTTTACATCTATCTATCTATTTATCCAGCTTCCAGCGCTCAAATTGTACATAAATTATTAAAAATACAGAAGAGAGTCAAATCGCCTCTATTCCGTTCAAATGATCTATATATAGCTCAACTGCTCCATAACACTATCACTGCCCGATGGAATTGTTAAGACACTGGCTAAATAGAAATTCTATGACAAGCCAGTATCCTTACGTTCTATTTTTATATTGATTGAGAGCACAAAGTTAGAAACAGTTCCCGTGTAGTTCCAGCATTCTAGTGCCCGAAATAAAAATACTAGGTTCAATGTATCCAGTTTTTGTATTCCTTTGTATAAAAACTAGTCACCCGACGCCTGTACTGCTGTACTGAATGCGTTATACCCAACTCGAATAGTTTTTTGCATGTCGCAAACCATTTTCATAGATTTTTACTCTTTTTCTCGTACAAAGTGCGTACGTGTGAATTGTGGCTAGTCTATTACAAAAAAAAAAACTAGAACCGACGCGTGGTATTTGATATGTGCATGTATTTATGTGGGTGAATGTATGAAATGAATATTTTTACATAGTGTTCGCTTTGTAGGTGTGCCTATTTGTACTCTTTGGAGCTACAAATTTGATACGAGATGTGGAATAATATTTTTTGGCTGAAATTTTCAGAAATTTTGTTCGTTGCTCACAGAGGATTTTTTACAGAGCTTTTAGCTGAAAACTTATTAATTATTATTAAAATGTTATAATGTTTGGATTATGTAAGCAAATTAGAAACAAATGAAGGAAAACGAAATAAAGGTAAAGTTTTAATTAATAACATTTAGCTTATTACGTGGGTAATTTACTGAGAGAATTCGTTATGTAAATAAATAAACAAAGCTGGACATTTCTATCGCTATCTAGCCCCAAATTAAGCTAAGATAAGGGAAATAAAAAGCTGATATAATACTTATACCATATTTTTAGGGTTTCGTACCCAACGGGTCAAACGGGACCCTATTACTAAGACTCCGCTGTCTGTCTGTCCGTCTGTATCTCATGAACCGTGATAGTTAGACAGTTGAATTTTTTACACTTGATGTATTTCTGTGGCCGCTATAACAACAAATACTAAAAACAGAATAATAAAAATATGAAAGGGGGGCTCCTATACAACAAACGTGACTTTTTTGCTCGGTTTAGCTCGATATTGATAACGGCAACAGGTAGATGCTTGAAATATTCACAGAATATTTAGTTATATATAAAACAAATCGACGGCCCCTACGTACATAAAGACATGTCAAAAGTGGCCATTTTTTTTTATTGCATTTATGGCTTTAGATTGTCCATATACACATACCTATATAAGATTTTTTCTTTAATATTATGTATTTTACTTAAAATACAAGTCGTATAAGAGAATAACTATCATAATTACAACAAATAAGTGTCGTAGATGCGGATATCTGTAGTTATCCTTTTGTACGGTGTTTAAAAATGCGCGCCACTCGGTGCGAGTTCGGTCTTGTCTGACATAACTTCATTCACGGGAACTCCCCAATAAGTCGTGTCGATTCTTGTTCGCGTAGTGAAATAATTAGCGTTTTGATACAATATCAGATAAAGTGGTGTGTTTTTTAGTTATAAATATTCATAATACATCTACAATAGTACTGTGAAACATGAATAATAGTAGATCTAAGTTATTGGTGGATATTGCAAACACCGGCAACAATGTTTTAACCGTTTCTGAAGCACAAGATTTAATTAATTACATCGATGAAGCAAATGAAGGTAAGCAGTAATTCAAATAAGATTTCATTAGACGTTTAATAATATTGAAAACTGATTGAAATATTATGTTATTATTTTTCTAACCTAGTGCGGTAGGATATCAATGTAAAAGCGGTCATCTCAGACTTATCCGCTTATACTATGTTAATCATCTGAAAACCATTATTTTACGAATAATTATTATAAGTTGCATGCTTATTTAAAATATGATTTGCTTACTATTTTTTTACAAAGAAAACAACGTTTTTATTATTATCGCGGTATATGAAGTCATGTCCTACATGTTTGTTTATACGTGTAACTATTAATTTATTCGTGGATTTGTTTTCATTTACGTTTCGGCGTTTTGTGTGTTTCATTATAGTTTAATAACTAAATATATCTATTTAAATAAATAAATATATATAAAAATCTAAATAAATACATATATTTCTCTTTCTTTTGTTTTTAGAGACACCAGTATGTTCCGGAAAAGATATTTCATTGGATCTTGAGGATCGGCCTTTGGACGTTTGTAACGACGAAACACAGATTACCGAAGTACCTAGCGATGAAGAACAAAATCATACATCAGCTAATATAATATTATCTCAAACTGATTTAAATTATATAATTGATACGGTAGGGGAAATTTCGAATGATGAAATTCAAGATTACTATCTTAACAATTCTATCTGTGAAAATGAAACACCACAACCAACACTTCAAAATGATATCAATGAAAGAACTGCCCGTGATGTTATTTCTACAGCTTCCGAATCTTTGGTTTCAACACCAATGCCAAGTCCATGCATGTCGTTTGGATTGTCTCCAAACGACTTGCATGGACTTGATGAATGTAACTACTTAAGCGAAAGTACGGTTATCCTATCTGATGCAACCTTAAGATCAAGCCCCCTAGGATCCAGCGAAATGTCCGGTACATCAACACCGCGTCAACGTAAAAGAAAGCGTCAGTATGTGAAAAAAGCAATTACAAAGAACAGAATTACTAATAAATCTAACTGGCTAGATGAAAAAAGGAAGGCACTTGTCAACATAGGTGAAGCTCATACATCTCGATCCGGAAAACAACAAATGGCAAAACAAATGAAGGGTCCATGTGCATCTAATTGTCGATTAAAATGTTTTGAGAAGTTTGGTGTGGTAGCTCGCCAAAAAATATTCGAAACCTTTTGGAATCTAGGTGACCATTGTCAGCAGTGGTCTTTTATAGCGTCACACGTAAAAGAAATAAGAAAAAAACAATGGACACAAGATTCTAAGAGGTTAAATGTTTACAAGTTTTTTTTGCCTCTTTTGTCTAATATTGGCCACAAGGAGAAGGTAATAGTTTGCAAAACTATGTTTAAAAATACGTTTTCTATAAGTAACACTTTTATACAATCTGCCATCGATAAGCATGATAAAAATACCGGTATTTGTACTAAAGATATGAGAGGCTTTCATCAAAATCATCCAACTATAATAACTGCGGCAATGAAAGAAAATGTAATTCAACATGTAAAATCTTTTGCACCCATAGAAAGTCATTATACGCGCAAAGACTCAAATAAACAGTACTTAGACTGTGAATTGAACTTTAAGAAGATGTACGACCTGTATATTATATGGTGTAAAGATCTGAATATAACTGAAAATATAGCTACTTCTGTAAGACAGTACAAAGATATTATCAATAAGGAATTAAATATAGCATTTTATATACCTAAAAAAGACCAATGTGACCTATGCCACGCAATGAAAAATAACACCACGCCTACCAATGATGATAAACTGAAGCATAAGGCACACATGGAAAATAAAAATCTTGCCAGGACTTTTAAAAACGCCGATAAAATTGAAGCTCAATCGAATCCTTCTGAAATTGGCACAGCGATGTTTGATTTCCAAAAAATAAATAACACTCCACACGCTGAAATTAGTGTACTGTATTACAAGAGGAAATTATCAGTATATAATTTTACAGTGTTTGATGCTGGGTTAAAGGAAGCTACATGTTACATGTGGGATGAAACAATTGCTAGACGTGGCGCCAATGAAGTGGCTAGTTGTTTGTTTTCTTTTGTTAACGACAAGGTTAAGGATGGCGTGAAAGATTTTAGATTCTGGTCAGACAACTGTGCTGGTCAGAATCGCAATCGCATTGTTTTTTTTATGTACTTGTATGTAAGCAATACATTTAAGGTAGATGTGTGCCATAGATTCTTGGAAAAAGGCCATACTCAGAACGAGGCAGATAGCGTTCACGCATTAATTGAGCGAACAGCAAAAAATAAAGTTATTTACACGCCAGATGAATGGTACACACTGGTTCGCTGGGCAAAACAGAATAGCCCACCTTATAGAGTCGTAGAAGTGAATCAAGACTTAGTTTTGGATTTCAAAGCTTGGCTACATACTAAAAACTGGATCAAAGATACAAATTCAAACAAAATTTCTTGGAATAAGATAAGAGAAGTAAAAGTACAAGGGAATAATCCAGACGTTATTGAATTTAAGTACGACTTTTCTGAAGAAAATTACAGAAGACTGAACTGTAGTAATAATTTGAAATTAACAAGAGGAAGGAAAAAGAAGGAACAAGAACTAATATTAGAGAAGTTATACAAAAATCCTATCCCTATCACTGATGTGAAATATAAAGACCTGATTAGTTTATGCGATACACTGATTATTCCAAATAAGTATCATGACTTCTATAGAAACCTTAAGCATAGCACTGAAGCACAAGATACTGATAATGAAGGTTGTTAAGTTAATATAAGTAATTTTATTTTGTTACCTGTTATTAAAACTAGTTAGTAATGTTGTTAGTGTTGTTAGTAATAAGATGAATCAGTCTGAATAAAGCTGTGATGATTATTAAATATTACAAATTAGGTAGATTAGATAAATAATTAAACTAAGGCGCATACTCAAATAAACCTGTGATGATTATTAAAAATTACAAATTATATTTCTAGACAACTGTGATTTTTGAATGTTTGGTTCCTACTCTAATGAGACTATAAATACCAATTGTTTAGATTTAAGTAATGCTCAAATTATTATAAACCTTCTTTAATTAATAAAACAGAATCCTGAAAATTTTATTTAAGAACATGTCTTTGTTTACGTTACCAGAAATATATTCCTACCTATCCTAATAAAACCGCGTATAAAGCGATATGTCTACGTTGATGTATATTAATCTCCATGGGTAGCGATCTAAAGAAGTTTAATGTATTCATTTGAAAACAATAACATAATTATACGTTTTCATAAAACATTTAATATAAATTCTATTCTAGATACTGTTTTCTTCTTTCCTGCGTATAAAAAGCTATCTTATAGTTGTCTGACATGCTTTTGTTTTAATATCACCGTAGAAACAGTCATCTATCATTTTTTCCAGGAAAACATAAAATAAATAAATATGTATTTATACTATTATAAAGTTCCTAAATCTAATTAGACATTATAGAAATAAAATATTTATAATTGCACATAGATTTTTTTCTAAAGCGGGTGGAATACAAATTACGCTCTCCTGTAAACCTTGATTTTTGACATGTCTTTTTGTACGTAGGGGCCGTCGAAATATTAGGGGGCTCACATACAACAAACGTGATTTTTTTGCTCGTTTTTGCTCAAATGGAAAATGTCCAAGATGTTCATACGATTAGGTTACTCCAATTTAGTCACAAATAATACTCATCTTGATAAGAGTTTCAGGGTGACTTGAGCAACGATGCTTAAACATGATTTAAGGAGTTGTCAAATCATACAAATACGTCAAATTTAAACATTTTTAGTCACTTAATATGTTTAGAGATCGTTGTGCAAGTGATACCTGCCATGGGGTAGCATTTTTTGGTCTCTCAACATTTTTCGGGATAAAAAATATCCTAAATGTTAATCCATATTATACCAAGTTTCATCAAAATCCTTTGAGTAGAGTGAGCTTGATCAGCGTAATATGCGTCCAAATGGACAGATAGACCAGAACGAAAAACATTTTGGCCAGTTAAAGTTTTATATAATTTTTGAAAAATATTTTATGTACACACGGCTACACATCAAGCTATACATTTCCAGTATAAGTTGACCTAGCATTGTCTAGGCTTTTCGTAGAATGAGTGGTCAGCTTATACTGGTAATGTATAGCTTGATGTGTAGCCGAGTGTACAAATTTGGTCCGTTACAGTTGTATTTCATTTATTTATTCTCAAACAATAAAATATTGTGTCGGAACTTTTGTCATTCTACAGTTAGGATTGTTTTTACAAATACGTAATTAATGCGAAAGAACACCAATTCACCAAATCAACTCGGTCAAATCGGCGTTTTATGTATGTAGGTATGTTTGTTTGTCCGATGATAACGTTCGAAGCGTTTATCCGGTCATTGTGAAATTTAATATATACGTGAACAAGTGAGCAAAAAATATTGGGGCTTATTGCGATATTGGGGTTCACAGGGGTAAAAAAACTCCAAATGCGACTATTGGATCAAATGATACGTGTAATAATAGTCTTTATAAGTACATTTCAACCACGTTTTTATTTTTAGTTTAAACCTTGTAGTTATTGAGTTATTAGCCATAATAAAAGCTGAACTTAGACGAAATTCACAGGGTGGACTCCACAGTACTTAAATTTGGTATTCGTTTAGCATTGAAAAATTAAAATGAAAAATATTTATTTGCAGCCAAAAACTTATCAATAAGATTAGGTAACATGACGATAATTTTTGTAATTTACCTAAGATGCCTGGTATAACAGCAATATACATTTCATACAGTTTGAGACAGACTACCTACGATCACAATTAAGCAGCGGCCTTCACACTAGGCAAGCATTAGTGACATAAATATAGAGAAAAGTCTGAAATCCAGAATATCTGTAATAACTACTCCTAATTGTAACCAAAATACACGAACCCCTATTACTTGTACTTTGAATGAAACTGTAGGTCAAGTTACTTGGTAGTGTATTTCGTGGCACTATTAGTCAAAGATTATGAATAATATTTTTTTTATAATTATATGTTTTTAGGTGACTCGCGAGTTTGGAGCGAACCTTTAGTTAAATGAATAGAATATAGGCAATAAAACATAGTATTTATTCAGTCATTGCCAATACATTGCGTTCCACCGATGAGCAATGATCTAATTACCAACTCAGTATATTTAGATTATTGCTCATCAGTGGCTTACCTTTTAGGGTTCCTGACCAAAATGGTAAAACCCTACTACTGAAGCTAAAACAGATATTAAACGAAGCTTGCCCACTTCATCTTATCAGCCATAGCACGTCCATAGGCCTCCCCTATAGAATTCCAGGACAACCCATCTTTCTAACCCAACGACCATCAGTTCTTCGAGGTATATGCCCCACTTGTCCACTTATACAGGGTGTAGGGACCGAACGATGCTTATTCAAGCAGAATTGTAAACAAAGGAATACAGTCGCAGCGCTCGGCCCGACCGTCACCTCCCAGCACTCATTAGAATAACTTGTAATGTTTGTATTGACTTGTGTACCGTATAAAAAGACGGAGAAGTGAATTTTATGTTGCATTTTAATTTAATGGGCAATCCTAAATTTAGCAATAAAACTTAACATTGAACATACAACTCAACACACGGTGTTTGGTAAGTACTATACTGACGATATTCAAGTGATGGTTTCTCAAAACATAAAAAAGAATTCTCGAAAAAGAAGCTACTAGTTATAGTTACACATTTTAAAGAAAATCTACTAAGTTTAAGTGATTAATTCGATATAAAACTTACTCTTGCAATCGACATCCAAAAATAAAGGCTGATTTAATATCTCTTTCGGCAACGGCGGCGGGTTTAGGGTTAGAAAAGGACAACAAGAGATATTTCGAGACGTCACCAATACAGTATCTGTGGTTAGATGGCAAGCATTATGCAATAGCACAACAAAAGTTTAATTATGTGTTTGTTTTACATGCCAAAATAAATTTCACAATTCTATGGTAAACATTTCACGTTCATCAAAATAACCCCTATAATTTTTTTGCGTATATTATCAAACACCCTATATTTCAAGTAAAAAAGAGCCATATTGAATATAAATAAATAAGTAAATATTACTAGACATGTAACACAGCGCTATCTAGCCCCAAACTAAGCAGAGCTTGTACTATTGGGACCAGATAACTGATATAACACTTATATACATTTTTTTTGTAAATACATATTTATCATATATATAAAAACATCCAGACCCAGAACATATTTGTTTCTGTAGATCATACAAACATTTGTTCCGCGGCGGAAATCGAACCCGCTACCTCCTGCGTCCCAGCCGGGTATTCGCCCACTGCGAAACGGAGGTCGCCAAACAATACAGGGAATCCTAATGGGGAGGTCAAACCTAATTCATAACATTATTATTTTAATTATTACTTATGCTGAATTGTATAATTTCCAAATTATTCAGCATACACAAATATTATTATTAGTACATTTATGTAAACTAGCACCTATGTTTAAATTGTTTATGACATCTTTTCTGGTTCCAATAAAATGTTATTAGCGTAAAGTGCCACGAATATTTGCGTTTTCCTCAAATTGTTTGCCTCTATCACATTAGCTAATTTGTCTCTTGAATGTCAACGGCCTACGCAGATCTTTTTCCTTATTACGGTCTAATTCAACCATATAATATCGCCTACACGAAAGCCGGAAAAGAGCCGACACTCACTCTCAGGACAGCACGGCATGGAAAGTAATAATTGGAATGCCGTGGCATGCCGAAAGATATATTGATATGTTGAATAATGGCGTGCACCTAGAGTAGAAGCTTTTTAACGGGTAGACCGAGTTTGGTGATTTTTTTGTGGGTTTTGAGTGGGTGCCTGAATGGTTTAGGCTCACTATTGGACCCGGTAGGTGCCAGTGATGACCTATGGCACTGAAACGTAGTCCTTTACTCATGGCCTCATGACCAAGCTCAAGGTCGCTCAACGAGCTATGGAGAGGGCTATGCTCGGGGTTTCTTTGCGTGACAAAATCCGCAATGAGGAAATCCGCAGAAGAACTAAAGTTGCCGACATAGCTCTCAAAATTAGCAAGTTGAAGTGGCAGTGGGCAAGCCACATCGCTCGTAGAACCGATAACCGTTGGGGAAGAAAGGTTCTCGAGTGGAGACCACAGACTGGAAGACGCAGCGTAGGCCGGCCCCATACAAGGAGAACCGACGATCTAGTAAGAATCGCGGGGAGCCGTTGGGCGCAAACGGCTACCAACCGCTCGTTGTGGCGATCTAAGGGGGAGACCTATGTTCAGCAGTGGACGTCTTGCGGCTGATGATGATTAGAGTAGGTAGGTCACGCTGTGGATGAGATCGAGAAAATTGTAGACGAAAAAATAAAAAATAACTAAGTAAACACTGTGCGCAGTGAATGAGCCTAGACTCAACATTACGCCATCCATAAAGGTAAGCACTGACCGCTCCATTTAGTCACTAGAACATGTGAGAATATTGTGTTGCCAAGTGAGAATGTAGCTAATGTCAAGTTGTGTCAACAAAATTACGAGTACTTAATAGAAAATTTACATTTACTATTAAACAGGTCATGTATATCTACGATTTTTGATTGAGCGAAGCCAGATCTCCTAATCAACTTAGGCAAATATAATGTTTGTTTGTCCGAGGATAACTTTTGAAGTTTAGAAGCGTTGATCCGATCATCGTGAAATTTGATAAATAGATAGGTAGGGATGGCACAATCTTGGTGTGACTAAATGAGCTAAAAATGTCGGGGGGTTGTTGATATAACGGGGTTTTATTAAAAATTGATACTAATTAGGTCAAGTGGGACGTTTAATGAAAGTTCTTTATTAGTATATTTTCCCGTTTATATTTTTAGTTTAATTGTTGTAGTTTTTGAGTTATAAGCCATGACAAAAACTGAACTTTGATGAAATTTACAGCGACCCCACAGTACTGAAACTAAGTATTAGTGTAGCTTTAGTGACTAAATATAACAAAAATCCGAAATCTAGAAGAACTGAAATTTTACCCCTATAAAGAAAACCAATTAACATGAACTTCCGTTACTTTTAATTTAAATGAAACTATAGGTCAAGTAAATTGATTTGTCATTTCGTGGCACTATTAGCCAAAGATTATAAATATATTTTTTTGGTTTGTTGGGAGACTCACTAGATCTCAGTTTGGGGCTAACCGAACCACTAATTAAACCATCTCAAAAACTTTCAAGCCAGACGGGACGATGGTTTTAAAAATCATAGAATTTTTCGTAAGTATTCGGACAAGACTACTTTATATATAAAAAATAATATTAGGTTATGTATATAAGCTTGTACACACGGCTACACATCAAGCTATATATTTCCAGTATAAGCTGACCTCTCAATAAACGAAAACCCTACACAATTCGAGGTGTATTTTATTTTAGGTCAGCTTACACTGGAAATTAATAGCTTGATGTGTAGCCGTGTGTAACATTGTAGACTGCATCATTGCTTACCATCAGGCGAGATCGTGGTCAAGCCTTGAACTTGTAAAAAAATTATATGATTAGTAATTAAATAAAGTAGCCAAGCATTTACGAACTCCAAAGGACGTTGTACCTCTTCAGATGCCTGGTGTTTATAAAATAAAGTGTAGTTGTGGCCGCTCTTACATCGGGCAAACCAAACGTACCATAGCCGAGCGAGTCAAAGAGCATAACGCAGCTGTCAAAAATTGACAGGTAAACAAATCAGCGATAGCAGAGCATCTGGTAGACTCGGGACTGAATCACTGGATTAAACTTCATGATCCTAAGGTTCTCTCTAGTCAACGCCATTATTACAAAAGAATGTTCGTGAAGCGATTGAAATCAAGAAATTTCCAAATTTCAATTGGGCAGATGGCTATAGACTCTCAGCGTCCTGGAACCCGGTGATTTTTAAATGTGCGCGTCGTGATCGGTCGTCTCAGTGCGTAGATACGGTTATTGTAATGTGTCGTAATATGAACGAGGACATTTCTAATTCTAAAGACTAAGTGAGGGTAGTTAGACATAGACATAGACTATCACTACATTAGCACACAATAAACAATACAGTTACATTTGAAGACAGATAAAATACAAAAAAAAGAAACAATTAATTAGTACCTATAAACGTAAAACATAAACAAAAACATGAGAGAACTTGTTAGATATTGTGTGCTATAGCAGTTCTATACTAGTTGCTGCAGCTTACATCACTTCTCGACGGTAGCTCCAAGTAATCGAGTCCACCCGTGACCACGGCTGTATTAACACAGCCGAAACGTCGGGATAACAAATAAAAAGGTACATACGCGATATATACCCGGTTTATTCAATAAATGAAAAATGAAAATGAATCTATTTTCTACAAAATGCACGTAGGTACACAGATTAACTTAGCGCGCCGGCACACCCCGAGCGCAACTTCAATTCGGCCGCGTCAAAAACTTCGGCCTGAATATCGCTATCCCTGTTTAGTGACGAAGTTTAGCCACGCAGAGCGACAGTGATAGCAAATGAACGATTCTAAATTTGATTAGATTTTGACCGTGTTCCGTAATACCAAAAATGATGACTGAAAACTTGTTGTATTTTTCTCATTGTGTTGTTATTCTGTAACTAGACGATATAATCTATGTTCCCATGACTAGGATACGTAAGATGTTGTTGTTTTTAATACGAAACAATTAGGTTGAAAACAGGTCTTTTATGACGTAAAAACATGCAGAATGCGATACGATTCTATTTCATTTTAGGTAAGTATTTTGATCTAATATATGGTTGGGAACCTAGATAAATACTATTCAAATTTAAATAATACCTTATTAAGGTAGAAATATGCTCCAATTAGAAATGATCTTGGTAGTACGTGTTGTATGGGCGATTGTCCCTCCGGTGTCCTCTTAGGTTACAGTTTTAGTAGTTTCGTAGAGCAGGGTAAACATTTGTAGAGATACCTGTCGTCTCCTCACTAGGCTAGGCCTGTATCGAGGAAACATATTAACAACTGTTCTTAGATGAATTCTCGCACAGTAGACAGTAGTAATAGTTATAAAATCTAATGATGCACCTTTTAAATAAAGTCATTAAATCAAATCAAATTGATTAAATAAATGAATACCCTAATCGATAGCATGAGAAAGATGCACTAATGCAATAATGCTTGCATCAAATCCGAGTGATAAGTTAATTAGACTTCGCCTCCGCCTACCCGCATCCTTGTTTCCTGCTATAGCCGGTTATTAGTATATCAACTGATAACGAATGCTAAGGGTATTCAAATAATGGAGATTAGTGAACGTATGTGAGCCTCAGACCCATTTGCTTAAAAATACTGACCCTTAATGCAATTTTATTTCATTTCATTTATTTCATCTTTCGACAAATTACATGTTCTTAGATATGTCAGTAGTATAATAAAAAAATCCAATTAAAAATAGTTAGCTTAATTACAGCTTCCTTCGACAACAGGCAGGACAAAGAAGTCGACCGTCGTGTCGACAACGCCTGGAAAAGCTACTGGTCCATGAAGGAACTTATGAAGGGTGACCTTCCCTTATCGCTAAAACGCCAACTCATTGACATGTGTATTCTGCCTGTCCTAACTTACGGTGGCCAGTCTTGGTCACTGACCGAGTCTCAGAAGTTTAAACTAGGAGTTTGCCAAAGAGCGATGGAGCGCAGCATTTTGGGTATAAGGCGGATCGACCGGATTCCAAACTCCTGGCTGCGCTCGAAGACCGGCATCACTGACGTGGGCATCAAGGCTGCAAAGCTGAAATGGGACTGGGCGGGTCATGTTTCCCGTATGCAACCTGATAGGTGGGCCAAGAAGACAAGCATATGGACTCCTAAAGACGGAAAGCGACGCCGAGGAAGGCCTAAAAAGCGCTGGAGCGATGACTTGGACGTCTTCCAAAGAGACTGGCGGGATATGGCTCTAGACCGCGATAAGTGGAAGGAAGAGGGGGAGGCCTTTGCCCAGCAGTGGGACAGTATAGGCTAGCAAAAAAAAATTACAATGTCACATTGGTAGAATTTAATTATGATGTCAATAGTGAATAACAAGTTTTACAAGATAAATTAAACACCTACTTTAACAAAAGAAAGTAATAATAATAAATAAAATAAGAAGTATCTGCAAAAGCATTGTCAATTGTATAAATCAAATAATAAAATTAAAAACTCAATAACTAATTACATCAAAAACTAATTACATTGTGAAGACGTATGAATTTGTATTACAATGTCATAGCAAAAAGGATTTTATCCGCAAAAGCTTCGTCCAAACGATAAAAACTTTTGTTATTTAAATGTCCTTTGATAAACAATTTGAAGTCTTAAGACTTAAGACTTTTTACATTTTTGGATATTCTATTATACAACGTTAAAACAATACATTTTCCGAGTCAAAAATCATAAATGAAGCCCCAGAAAATGTTTGCTAATAAAATATGATTATACCGATAAATTGTGGTTTTGGATGGGGCTTCATCACCAAATGCAGAAATCATCCGATCAACACCCTGTTTTTGTGTTAAACCACTTCGAAAGTCATAATAAATCATCGCTCTTGAATTTTTTCGAGTCAATTCCATTTTCTCAACGACTAAACAAGTTTGACAAGACCTTGTGACAAGACCGAGAATATTTTTTTAAAT
The DNA here is from genome assembly GCA_918857605.2 of Philereme vetulata. Lineage (NCBI taxonomy): Eukaryota > Metazoa > Arthropoda > Insecta > Lepidoptera > Geometridae > Philereme > Philereme vetulata. Next base: position 7,666,195 of record OU975436.1, read on the forward strand.
AAATAAATGGTATTAGATTTTTAAAACCAAAGAGCTTTCAATTAAAAAGATTTTAATATGACAGAAACAATGGAAATATTCCATTCCCGATACTTTTAATGCAGCCTATGTAGGTACTAACTACGGTTATACATTCATATTGTCTTGTGTCATGTGTAAAATGTACACGTATAATATCGACGGATGTGAGTACCCAGACAAACTTTGCCCGGTTTTTAGGGTATAATATTATGGATAAATGTACTTAAATTACAGTAAATAAATAATAAAAAAACTACTAACTTAACGTTTTAAATACCGTTAAGACGTTACGATAATAGTTTTATTATATTATTGATTTGACGACCTTTGTGGCGCAGTGGGCGAATAGCCGGCTGAGACGCAAGACATACCGGGTTTGATTCCCGTCGCGGAACAAGTGTTTGCATAATCTACAAATATTTGTTTCGGGTCTGGATGTTTTTCTATATATTATAAGTATGTATTTACAAAAAAAAACGTATATAAGTATTCTATCAGTTATCTGGTTCCCATAGTACGTACAATCTCTGCTTAGTTTGGGGCTAGATAGCGCTGTGTGAAATGTCCAGCAATACTTATTTATTTATTTTCTCTTTTACATTGTAATTGATGATGAACATGTATGGGTTTTTTATATTCTTGGGTATATATCGGTATAGTATCGCCAATCTTCTTAAAATTATTTCAGATAACACGCCGTGCCGTTCTGCGAACGCCGGCTTTTATGTTTGTATTTCCCGTTTGTTGAAGCTTTCTACAAATAGCCTCATTCTTTTAGAATATGTATAAAATTGATCATCATGAGCAATGTAAAACTGATTTTGGTAACATAAAATAGTTGAGAAAAATGTATATACTCGTAAAAGGTATTTATATATTATTAGTTGATATGTAAAAATAAGAGGAATTCTTCAATAGTATCTGATTCTAGGAATAAAATCATAATTGATCGAGTGAAGCGAGATCTCTAAATCAACTTGGGCAAATCGGCGTTGTATGTATGTACGTTTGTCCGAGGATAACTTTCGAAGCGTTGCTCCGATCATCGTGAAATTTAATACATAGGTAGGTAGGTAGTGATGGCATAATTTTAGTTTGACTAAATGAGCTAAAAATGTTGGGGGGTTGTTGAGATATTGGGGTTCAAAAGGGGAAAAAAAAGAAAATGAGGATAACTGGTCAAATGGGGCGTCAAATGAAAGGTATTGATTAGTTTATTTAGACTCCGTTTTTATTTTTCGTAAATTTTTTATAGTTTTTGAGTTATTAGCCATAATAAAAACTGAACTTTGATAAAATTCACAGGGTACACCAGTAATCCCACAGTGCTGAAATCCAAAAGTCTAAAATCCAGAACAAATGCAATTTGTACCCCAAAAATTAATAACCAAATGACATGAACTCCCGTTACCTGTAATTTGAATGAAACTGTAGGTCAAGTAATAGGGTTTTGATTTTCGTGGCACTATTTTATTAGTTAAGGCCGGCTTGCACAACGATCCCTAAACGTATTTAGCGACTAAACATGTGTAAATTGTACGTATTCGTATGATTTGACAACTCCTTAAATCATATTTAGCCACTAAATACGTTTAGGCATCATTGCGAGTCACTCTAAGAATATTTTTTGTGTTTAGGAGACTCGCGAGACCTCAAGTCGGGGTGAACCACTAGTATTAAAAAAATCTATTCGTGCATGGTCGACTTAATGCACGCTCCTTTCATCCTACTATAATATTATAAACGTGGAAGTTTGTATGTATGGATGTTTGTTACTCTTTCACGCCGGGACGGCTGAACTGATTGCGATGAAATTTGGTATGTACGTAGATCATAACCTGGATTGAAAAAATTAAAATAAAATCATTTATTTGACACGACACACGTACAAAAAATAAAAAAAGAAGATGGTGACAAAGTTGTGATGTAGAATCTTGACTTCTGGCTCTAAGAAGTAGGTGGGTGTAAATACAAGGATATAAAGACATAAATGGACAAGAATGAGAAAAGTCGAAGATTACAAGTTAATCAAAAAAATACAGGAATATCTCACGCAACTTCTAATAATAACATAGGATTAACACATAGGCTACTTTTTATTGGCAACCCACGCGTGTGTTAGAAACATTATACCTACCTACTCAATGTAGTATGAAATAAAACATAAAAACTTCAACAATTAATTTTATTTAATCAAAAGCCTACCAGAAAGGTATTAAATAAGGAAATATCTCCAAATTACAGTTCAAATAAACACTTTATATTATCAATCTATATAATTTAATAAAATATAAACAATGTGTAAAATAGCCAGAACCAGTACGTGAATAAATCTTAATAGTTATATCTATTTATACAGAGACACTACAACCCACCTTAGGAGATGCTTCCAGATCGCAGGTTCAGAAAAGAGTCCTGTGGCCAGCCGACATCTCTCACTTCGAAATGTCGGTTCACCACGTCTCCCCACCTTTTTCAATTCCGTCAAGACGAGCAAACACTTCAAGTCAACTGTACTACTTTAAAATGTAACATTCTCATAATTTACCTTTATATATTACACAAATTATAAGCCGAAGCTTATCATAAATTTAATAATAATTTAAATACTAATACTTATAGATTTAGATGACTAAATATAGGAATTTAACTAATTTTACAATGTCAAATCACAGCTTGGTACTTCCTTTATTAACAAAACACAAACTAATAATAATTTAAACCTTTCAAAGTTATACAAGTGAGTTGTTCTCAGTTGTAAACTCATAATTAATTCGATACAATATTAATGACATAGAAAACCAAAGATATCTATTACTATTTGATGTTCTAGTCTCACCTTTGAGAACTACGTATTAGCTGAATAAACAAACCCCGGTAGTCAGTTCTATTACTGTACAATGTTACATGCTCACTATGTACCTTTAAATATTAACTAAATCAATCCATAAACTTATCATAAAATTTGGTATTAATTTAGATAACAACACATAGCCAAATAAAGAAATATAACTACATTTAAACAATATCAAAACGTACCTACTTCCTTCTTACTGGATTATTATCATTAAAATACTTATAATAATTTAACACGATAAAAAGTGATAAAACTGAGCTTTTCTTAATAGTAACCTAAATAATAATTGAATACTGCAATAGTAACGTAGCAAAACCCAGCAATATACTTATAATAGTATTTAATTTAACATCATAGTCTCATACGTGCGAAGCCGCGGATTGGTCAGCTAGTAAATAAATATGTGGCCGTAGAGTAGCCACCTATTAGAATATCTCTTTCGCAAATTAACCTGGTTCCGCGATTATAATAAAATAGTACCAGAGCTTCAGAGTCTCTTCTGGTGACGCCTGCACATGGCACCGCAGCTTTTCGTGGTAGCTTTAGCTATTGCGCTACGAAGTGTTGGATCGATATCCCTCCACCTCTTTGTAATGTTAGTTCAGTTAATTTGTTTAGATTAAGACTCAAAGCTTCTGTCAACACAGCTAAACCAACCGTAGTGGCAGTAGCTGAAGCTCTCTCTCTTTATCTCCCGGTCTCCATGTCTTGTCTTAAATATACCAGTGAAATGTTCTTAAGTGTGATAGTTAGTAGTGATAGTTTTATTGGTTTAAAATAGTAGGTATTTAATTTTGTTATGCATGTATTTAATATGGTTTGATTTAAATAATAGTTGTGTTTGTCATATTATGTCTACCCTTGATCAAAAGGTACGTGAGGTAATATAAACTGGACTCAGCGGAAGACCAGCGCTGCGGCATATTAACATACCGTAGCATCATGCTGAGCTGAGTACCTATTCATCTCCACACAGAGCTTTTAAGTTTGTTAGTGCTTAGGTTAGATTTTATTGTTGTTGTGTTTTATTTTCCTTTATTACTGTGTGGTTGTTGAATAAAATGTTTTCTTTCTTTTCTTTCTTTCTTTCTTATTACTGGAAAAGTAATAAATTAATACGTCATATAAATATTGTATCATTAAGTAACGTCGCGTGTTCTAATTCATCACGTCCTATTGCTAAATGACTAATGCGCAAAAGACAATTCCCCGCTGACAGTGCGACACAACTCACCCATCAATACGCGATAGGAACCCACCTAATAACTGCTGGAAAATAAACCATACATTACCGCGCGTAGGCATGAGACATGTCGTTTGTAACCAACTATTAAAGTACGGCACAATTCAGAGGTACTCTAGTTAAACACACTTTTTTCAACAAAATTTATATTTTTATATCAAACTAGCTGACCAATCCGCAGCTTCGAATGCGTAGTTTTTCAATAAAGACATTACCTTCCTTTGCGCAGTTGCGTAAAAAGTAGCCTATATTACTTAGTGTGAATGTAGCTTTCCAATGGTGAAAGAATTTTTAAAATCGGACCAGTAGTTTTTGAGTTAGTTCATTACAAACATACAAACAAAAATACAAATCTTTCCTCTTTATAATATTAGTATAGATAAGAAGGAATGAATAAAAATTCTTTATTATACCTACCTTACAAACTAGACACAACATATATAAAAATAAAACAAATAAATGTAAGTATAATGGCGCTCTTATCGATTAACAAAGCGATCTCTTCCAGATAACCTTTGAATGGAGTTTATCATTGTTATTGAAAGATTGGTCGAGGTGTAAAAAGAATATACTTAATAATAGAAAAATAATAATTACTTATCCTTCAAGACATACATATAAGGTACGTAAATAACTGTAAATAAATAAATATGTACTTACACACAAACATATTATTAATATTATAAATCTGATGAAAGAATCACGACTCTTCATGTTGATAAAAGTTTTTGAGTCTAGCTTTAAAAACGAAAGGTGAGAAGGAAGTAGATAATTACTCTAAAGACCATTGCAAACGAGCAGTTGTTCTGCTCCAGATTACTACCAACTGAAAGTGTTCCCAAGACAGTGGATGCATTGCCTCTCATGCCTCACACTCAAATTTAACAGCTAACGTTAAATTCTTGTGTGGTTTGTCCCAACCTGAAGCCCCGCGATGGCATTATGTACATTATGTATTAACAGTTTTTTGTTCTGAACCACGATATCATTCAATCCTAAAAATATAAAAAAATTGTGTCATGAACACAGTAAAACTATAGGTAAAATGATATTATATTGTAAAGTTTTTACCAAAATACCTGAACTATATTATATACACGACTACATATCAAGCTATACAGTTCCAGTATAAGTTGACCTCGCATTGTGTAGGCTTTTCGTAGAATGAGAGGTCAGCTTATACTGATTATAGCTTGATGTGTAGCCGTATGTACGAATATATCATCTATAAAAATAGAAAAATCTTTTTTTTGTTTGTTACCTCGTTAGACCATGTTTGTCTCACACTGTAACCGACTACTACGTAACTTTACGAGCTATAAACCGGACAAATGAAATAGTTTGTAGCGCAGTACCAATGAAGGAGCATCGCGCGTCAATTTGTCAAGCCGCGTAACAGTGACTCTTGGAATAGGTTTTGTATGCTTCGCGTATTTCGACTGTTAGGGTACAGTCGGGCTGGTATTGTTAAATTTATGCTTGGTTTTGATGCTATTAATGTTTTTCTACATACTTCTAGAACTTCGGCCTCATAATAATGCTAAAGGCATGCTATGGAGAGGGCTAAGCTTGGTATTTCTTTACAAAATTGAATCAAAAATGAGGAGATTAGTAGACAGACCAAGGTTACTTACTCAAACCGAAGGATTAACGCAAGCAGGCAGAGAGCACATAGATCGAAGAACTGTCGGCCGTTGGGGTTGGCAGCGAAGGAGAGCCCCCTAAGGAGATGGAAAGATGACCTGATAAAGGTTGCTGGGAGCCGTTGTGTGCGGGACGTACAAGATCGATCGCTCTGTTAACATATGGAAGAGGCCTATGTTCAGCAGTGGACGTCCTTTGGCTTTTAATATGAAAATGATGATGATAACGCTTCTTCCTCCTTATCTTTCTTACGAGCTCAACACACCGCAATCATATTAAATTTATAAAGGAAATATTAAAATGATAAGAAAATATTAAAATGGTATGGAAAGATTAAAAGGATAAGGAAAGAATAAAATGATAAGGAAAGATTAAAATGATAATGAAAGATTAAAATGATAAGAAAATAATAAAATGATAAGGAAAGATTAAAATGATAATGAAAGATTAAAATGATAAGAACATAATAAAATGATAAGGAAAGATTAAAATGATAAGGAAAGATTAAAATTATAAGAAAATATTAATATTATATGGAAAGATTAAAATGATATGGAAAGATTAAAAGGATAAGGAAAGAATAAAATGATAAGGAAAGATTAAAATGATAATGAAAGATTAAAATGTTAAGTAAATAATAAAATGATAAGGAAAGATTAAATTGATAAGAAAATATTAATATTATATGGAAAGATTAAAATGATATGGAAAGATTAAAAGGATAAGGAAAGAATAAAATGATAAGGAAAGATTAAAATGATAAGAAAATATTAATATTATATGGAAAGATTAAAATGATAATTGTATTGTATTGTATTCATTTATTTCGGACAATTCACAATCCATAATCACAATTACAAATCACAATAAAATTATTTAAATTAAATTATAAAAATTAAAATTAAATCAAATTAAATTTAACCAGACACAAATTAAATATATTTTGTACAATTAATCAAATTAAATAAATATTTTACAATTATTAAAAATGTATAAATAAAAATAAAAATTATGTAAAAATTTTGTATAAATTATGTAAATTATGAAAATTATGTATGCACATGCTGGAGCAACACACCGGATGAAGTGAGTCCATATAGGGGACACACAACGCGCTGCCACAGTTTGTAGGATGGTGTTGAGGCTGGCTCGCGTCCTGCTTATCAGAGATGTTGTTTTCTTCCTAATGATGGCATGTAAGCCATCAGTTTGATACTGAGCAAACATCTCTGAAGCACTACAAAAACGGGGGAGCCTCAACATCATCCTAAAGGTATTGTTATATTGTATTTGTAGGGCATCCAGCGACTTTTTGGTGTAGTTTACACATAGATTACCCGTGTACAGGCTCTGACAATATGCCTTAAAAAGTGTGACTTTAACTTCGTCAGAGCACCGGACGAATCTACGAGTCAGCATGTCACCCCTAACCGCCAGAGCCCTACGCTCCCTTTCTATATCTACATTATCCCTAAGATCGTCGGTAAGGTAGTGTCCCAGGTACTTGCATTGCTTGACACGCTTGATTTGAACACCGTTTAGGGTCAAGTTGCGAGTGTTAGCTGGGATCTTACCGGCAATCCCAAAGATAATGTATTCACATTTTTTAACATTATATGTGTGGCCGTGCGATGCTGCGTAGGATCCGCAAACCCTCAACATCTCTTCGATAGATCCCGCAGTCGGGCCCAGCAGCACTATGTCATCCGCGTAGCTGATATTGTTTAATATAGGATGTTTAATATAGAAAAGAAAAGATTAAAATGATAAGGAAAGATTAAAATGATACGGAAAGATATAAATGACAAGGAAAGATTCAAATGCTAAGGAAAGATTAAAATGATAAGAAAATATTAAAAATGAAAGATTAAAATGTAAAGGAAAGATTAAAATGATAAGAAAATATTAAAATAATAAGGAAAGATCATTACCATAACATAAGAGCATTACCTGTCCTTGTAAACTTTTAGGTTATTATGTATAAGTAGGTATAATGTATTAAAAAGGAGGATGGTGGGAAATAGCGACAGATAGGGATGCTTGGAGGGACTTGGGGGAGACCTTTGCCCAGCAATGGGACGAGACAGGTTAGGAAAAAAATATAAAATAATAATGTATTATGTTTATCTATAATGTAGGCATAGTTTATAGGTATTATTTTTTAGTATGGATAAGTGTTGTATTTATTTTAGTTTATATTATATATTAGTATTTTACTCCAATGTCCTTTTCTGTGCACATACCCACCACTATAATCAAATATCTCTATCTTCAAAGGTTTGCTGGAAGAAAACTCTTATAAGGGTTAAGCTCGCCTTTGTACATATCCATTTTGTAAGCTGTTTTTGTCTGTAAATCTATTTATGTACAATAAAGAATAGATTAAAATGATAAGGAAAGATTAAAATTAAACGAAGTAAAGATTAAAACGATAAGAAAATTTTAAAATGATAAGGGAAGATTAAAATGATAAGGGAAGATTAAAATGATAAGGAAAGATTAAAATGATAAGGAAAGATTAAAATAATAAGGAAAGATTAAAATGATAAGAAAATATTAAAATGTTATGGAAAGATTAAACTGATAAGGAAAGATTAAAATGAAAAGGAAAGATTAAAACGATAATAAATATTCAAATGATAAGAAAATATTAAAATTAAGAAAAGATCAAAATGATAAGGAAAGATTACTCGACAGACGCGAAAACTGCCTTACAACTTTAACATATAGTTAAGATGATAATTACAGCTTTGGTAACAAGTTAGTAGTTCTAGCTATGAGAATCGACGCAGCACAGCCGCCACTTGGAGCCTCACTTGGAGAGGACTTTGTCTTTCTATTATCTACTATAATATTTGATTCTACTCAAAATGGCCAAAGTTTGCATAGACAGAGAGGGAACGTAGGGAACTGGCGATACGGGGGAATATGTTGATTCGCAGGTTCGCCCATTGTTCAGTGGAAGTCAAGGTAACACTTTAGAAATCCATTTTTAATCGTTCTATACCCGCGACCTGTAGGTTACCTATACCAAAAAGTCAATCAGTGCCCTACGAGTCCTCTATAATAATCTGTTTAGAGCAATGTAAGAGTTACTTAGATTATGTAGTGCTTCTGGAGTTTTTGCTGATGCCCATGTGAAAGACTTTCGTGCTATCATGCGGCAAAGAATCACATCAATTCAATGTAAAATTCTGGGTACCCCCAATAGGATTTTCGGAGCTCTTGCAGACAGTGCACTGCAAGGTTTCTGGGTGTCAGCCCTGATCCATTTGCTCAACATATATTTTATATAAAGTAGTTTTTAAGGATAATTATGTGATTTTTATAGTTATATTTATTTTAATTATTATTAATGTATGAATTTTAATTCTGTAACTGCGTAATTGTTTTAATTTAATTATGTAAGTGGATATATTGGACCTATGATGTCTAAATAAATTATTATTATTATTCCCGTGCAGTCGATGCAGCACTTGCTAATGTGCCCTTTGTGTCCGAACACCTGCACGATGAAGGATCTAATAACCGCCTCACCTAATGCTGTTGTTGTGGCCAAACACCTATCCAACATAGTATAAATGAAAACGTAGAACCCTTGACACGCTAAGAAGAAGAAGAAGAATTATTATTAATAGTTCAGAAGTTTTTTTAATTCTATCTGGTGATAAATAAATAAATAATAAATAAATCTTTATTCATTAATCATATTGCTAAGATTAACATTAGGGATTAATATCAACTTATAGGTAAGATTTTATACATTGCCTGAACTAGAAAAACCTGTATATCAGGCGAATAAGACTGGACTGGGGTAAGTTATGAATACTCAAATTAGCAAAACTTAGAATCTATTGACTAAATGAAAAAAAAATAATAACTACATAAATTAAGTACCTAGTCTTGCCATAAATACTGTAACAAAGAAAAAAAAATATGTTTCTTGCAAATAACATTTATTACTTTTACAGTGTGTTAGTTTAATACATAAATATAAAACAATTTAAAATATAAAAAGCTTATTCGAAGTGGTCTCCATTGGCTTCAATACAGTCCTTTAAACGTTGAGGCCAGTTATCAATAGAAGCACGCACTCTTTCCATCCGAAAGTTCTTCACTGCCAATCGTGTGAATTGTTTTAGGGACTCCAAATTATCATGGCGTTAAGAGCAAGCCGTATTCTCTAAAACTGACCATAAATCATAATCCAGCGGATTAAGATCGGAACTAGACGACAGCCAGTCTTCAGCTCTGATGAAGTCTGAAACGTTCGTTTCCAACCAAGACTGCGTAGACCGAGCTTTATGACCTGGCGCCAAGTCTTGCTGGAAGGACATTCTTGGTTATTGAATATGGTGTTGTTAAGGGGCTTTCTTACCTTCTCAAGAATCGTATATTGATGCACTTGTGCCGATGTTTTGATACCTTTTACACAAAGGTATGGCTCAGTCACTCCTTCATAGCTATTATCCCACCTAACCATCACTGAAGTCGGATAATGCCCACGTTGCACTCTGTCGACTAATTGGGAAGCTTCCTTAGAGCTGTGAGCATAGATACAGTCATTTTTTTTTGTTAAAATGTTGCTTAATTAAAAAAAATTCTCATCCGTAAACAAAACTTTTCTGTGACCTCCCTTTGCGTACCGCTTTAGTAGATTTTTCGATTTGACCACCCTATTCTTTTTTAAATTATCAGTTAAGAAATAACCAGTACGTCTTTTATAGGCTGCAAGTCGTAAGTCATCTTTTAAAATACGCGACATGGTTCTAGGTGCTATCTTCATCTCCCGAGATAAAATCTTTTGCTTTCGGACAGGATTTCTTCGAATTATTTCCCTTACTGATTTGACCACCTTTTTCGTACGAACACTACGTGGACGGCCAGATCTTTTTCTGTCACAAACAGAGGAGGTCTCATTGTGTCTATTAATAGCCCGGTACACAAACATTTTACTAATACCAAGCGTAAGGAAAGTTTTAAAAATTGCATTTGGCTCCATACCTACTTTGTGTAATGCAATCACAGCGATTTGGTTCACTTTATCGCCCCACTCCATTATAATATCGGAAAATTTTGTACAATGTATTGGCGCCAAAATTAAAAAACACAATGAACCATCATATAAAAATGACAGATTCCAAATTCAAATGTAATTTTTTGTTTATTTTTATTTTTAACAGTATTTATGGCCAGACTAAGTACAAACATGGAAGGTATGAGTTTACGTATCTTTAAAATCTTACATGGAACAAGCATAAGGCCCACCTGATGTTAAATGATAGCCATCACCAAAGTACAAAGCACAATAACAAAGTATTGCCTCGCAGGTCACGCAACTTAGAAACGTGTCCTACGATGCACTGTCCTGCGTCCATCAACTTGAGGCATGCAGATAAAGCCTCATGTGTCTGTAATTTCACCGGAAACCTTCATACCGAAACACAGCAACGCGAAGTGGAAGTAAGTTATAAATGTAAAAGGAGTTGTTAATAGTTAGTAATAGCTCTAATAACTGTTCCTCGTATTAAGATAAAATGCTATATATGTAGAGACAGCTTGCTAACTAGCGTTACGTTTTATCCGTTTTACGCAAACAATCCAGTAGAAACTAACATTTCAACGCTAAAACACCAACACCGTATAAATATACCTACTCCTTATTGAAAATTTTCCAATCTATAAATAAATAAATATTTCTGGACATTTCACACAGCGCTATCTAGCCTCAAACTAAGCAGAGCTTGTACTATGGGAACCAGATAACTGATAGAATACTTATATACCTAGTCAGGTCATAAATTCTGTCACATGTTTAATATAAAATAATTGAAACATGTTTATTCATTATGTAACCATTTATATACCAAAATGAACTTAACAAAACATAGATTTTTATGACACTAAAGTTTATTCAAAATGACCTCCGTGATTTTGAATACAGGCCTTCAATCTGAGCGGCCAGTCGTCTATCGCAGCACGAACGAGGTCCATGTCAATATCGGCGGCTGCCTTAATCAAGGATGTCTTGAGTGACTCCAAATTGGGATGAGGCTTTGAGCACGCCTTTTTCTCCAAGTGTTGCCATATCTTGTAATCTAACGGATTCAAATCTGGACTGGAGGAGGGCCAGTCTTCGTGCCGGATGAAGTCGATTTTACGCGCCACCAGCCAGTCTTGTGTGCTCTTCGCTCTATGAGCTGGCGCCGAATCTTGTTGGAATACCCAGTGTCTGTTATTGAACATGGTATGAGACACAGGTTCCACAAGGTTCGTCAGGACTGTATTTTGATACACAACTGCATTCGTTTTTACACCTTTCTCACAAAAATGTACCTCTGTTAAGCCCCAATAAGAAACTCCCAACCATACCATGAGCGAGGATGGAAAATGACCTCGTTGAACACGCGGAATACGGTTGCTCGCTTCTTCACTACTGTGTGCGTACACCTTATTATTTTGTTTGTTGTAGCTCTCTTCTACGGTAAAATTTTTTTCATCCAAAAAAAGAATTTCCCGATATTTTTTTCCCGCGTACCGCTTCAACAAAGCGCGGCATCTCTTCAGTCTCAGGTCCATTAGACGAGCATTCAAACGATGTCCTGTTTTTCTTCGATATGCCCGAAGCCCTAAGTCTTCATTTAACACCCTTTTTACCGTGGTTCTGCTTAACCCCATCTGAAGGGCCAACAGTTTCTGCTTACGTTTGGGATTTCTTTGAATTCGCGCCTTCACAGCTTTTATCACTGCTGGAGTCCTAACAGACCGAGGGCGACCACTTCTTGACCTGTCATCTACACTAGAGTCTTCATTGTATCGTTTGATGGTGCGATAAACGAATCTTTTGGTTATATTCAAATTTTTCAGTATGTCAAAAATTTGAATTGGCGCGTCACCGCAACGATGCAACGCAATAACTGCAACACGGTCTTCTTTAAGCGTCCACTCCATATTTAAAAATGAGTAAAATTCTAAAAGTATACATTTTTATTTTCATGAACAATTCGAAATTCGAATTCTATAAACTTTTTTATGGCCAGCATTCTAAAAGAAAAGTTTGTACTGTGTGACAATACTTATGACCTGACTAGGTACTTTTTTTTTGTAAATACATACTTATAATATATAGAGAAACAACCGGATCTGGAACAAATATCTGTAGAGTATGCAAACATTTGTTGCGCAGCGGGAATCGAACCCGCTACCTCCTGCGTCTCAGCCGGCTATTCGCCCACTGTACCAAGGAGGTCGTCATCTATAATTTTAAGGTGCGGTAGTTGCCCTATTACGGACAATTTAATACCATTAAAGTCTACACACATATCTAGTAAAGGTATAAAAGAAAAAAATTATACCAAAGGAGACAAGACTGGACTTTATTAGAGAATAGTGTGGAACAGCGTCAAAGTAAAAGGTCACTGGCCAGTGAGGTCGATGTTCAAAGATCACTGGGTCAGCTTAGCATCACAGATTTTTAGACCGTGAAGCTTTGTACAAATAAAATACAGGCGAATCGATATTTTTTTCGTAATATCCATACTCCAACTCTCTGAATGTTAGCTTTCATTCAACTTTCTATATCGCAAAAATCTATAGAAGCAGTATTGCAGTTTCAGTTGAATGAATGAATAAATGAATGAATAGTTATATCAAACTTTGTCCATGCAATCATCAACAAAATGCATCGATGTGACCTAATTTAATAATCTCTTTTTTATGTTATTTGTGTGGAAACAGGCTTACGGCCCACCTGATGGTAAGCGGTCACCATCGCCTATTGACACCGGCAACACTCGGGGTATTGTTGATGCGTTCCTTACAATGTAGAATCCTCTTTACATTTCTCTTGAAGCGTGGCATGTTGTAATGATGATGAATGCCTAATGAGCAAAACCTCAGATGGTAGCTCATTCCACATCTTGCAAGTATGGGGTAGAAAAGATCGCGTGAAGCGTGTGGTGCGCGATACCCAATTGTCGATGATATGTGGATGAGCTTTATTACGTTATCGAGAAGTGCGGTGGTAAAATCTCGACCACGGGATGAGATCAAATAGCTCCTCAGAACATTCCCCATTATACAGGCGGTAGAATACACAGCTTCGAGCATCGTCGAAAGGTTGCAAGCCTCTCGGTTTTCTATCGGATACATTTCGGAGAGTGTGCTGCGGAGCTCTTCAACCTGATCCCAACATCCCTATTCTATGATCGGATAAACAGACGCGCCGCGGTGCGCCACCGCTACATGGTAGAAATCCCTCCCATATGCACAAAGCGGTACGCTTCCACCTTTATTACTACCGCCAAGGAGTGGAACGCCTTGCCTATGTCTGTGATTCCTGATAACTACAACCTGGGGGTCTTCAAGTCGCGAGTGAATGGGTTTCTTCTAGGCAAGCGTTTACCATCGTAGACTGCATCATCGCTTACCATCCGACGAGATCGTGGTCAAACGCTAGCCTATAATTTATAAAAAAAATATATCCCGTAATTGGTCTTCACATAGGTATCCGATTCCGATCTGATTCCGCCATCTCCTTTCCATCAAAGGATAAGCAGGCGTACGGCTCAGTACCATCCGTACCTAGTTGATATACCACCCATTCGCACACAACTTTTTGGTTCTTGATGCGTACAGCTAAGGTATGGAACGCTTTGCCGTCGTCTGTTTTTCCTAATGAACACAATCCGGGCCTCTTTAAGGTAAGAGTGAAAAGGGTTTCTTCTAGATCTTCGTGCTTCATCTTAGACCACATCATCGCTTACCACCAGGTGAGATTGTGTTCAAACGAAGATCTATTTAGTTTAAAAAAAATCCAAGTGGCGGATTTATAACGTTATGCGCTAAAATATTTTTGGATAATTTAAAATAATTCTAATTCTTATTCATAAAACAGAGACTCAACCAAACGAGCCAAATCACACTAATATTAAATATGTGAAAATTTTGATGTTTGTTAATTTATTTGTTTGTTTGTTACTCAATCAAGTCGTAATGGCAGAACCAATTTTGATGAAATTTGGTGTATACGTAGATTATAACCTGGATTACCTTTTATCCCATCACCTCCCATGGGATAAAAATGGTGTGTCAAGTCAAGTTGCAACAGCGTTTTCAGCTTTATTTCTAGGTTACCTACACATTTAGTAGTGTAACGCGTACGAAGTCAACAACAGCTAGTACTTAGAAAACTTTCGTGATTAATTTCAATCATTATTATAAATACGAGATTTATCACGTACCGTCTTATGCGAGGCGAGACGTTATTCGGAGCGGATCGCGCTCACCCTGATGAAGGTTCACGAATTGAACCGAAACATTGTCGGTCGAAACACCGATAAGACGGTACGTGATAAATCCCGTATTTATAATAATGATAATAACAGCTGGTACGTCTAATAAACAAAAGATTAAAGACTGGCGCACTTGCTTAAACCTTTATGTTCAGCATTTATAGATCACATGCGATAAACTCTTTTATGGGAAACTTTTTGGCCTAAATTATGCAACCACTAATTGAATGAAATAGTTTTTTTGCTCCGATACAATAAAATAATACTAACATAAAACTGAGTCAATTCACGTTATACATTACGGGCGCCTTGCGCAACGATTTAAGCTAAATAATTACATTTGACTTAATGCCCGAGCCCGTTCACAAAAGCTCTACCACCACTTAGAATACAAATAGAACACATACGGTACGTCGATACCCTTGCGCCATCTCATCTGTCTAGTACAGCAGTTGGGGCCGATGCGGGGCAAATCCAGCCGAAGATCTCAAGCGGCGCAAATATGGAAGTCTCGACAGAGCTTACGTATTCGAGCCATTTGGCATTCAACCCTCCATCCCATCGACACCCTGGGTCCATGGGGTACCGGGGCCCAACGCATTTTCAAAATACTTTCTGGGCGCTTATCTGGGTCAACGCATAAGCATTGCAATTCAGCGGGGGAATGCAGCCAGTGTCTTGGGGACATTTCCGCCTGGTAGAGATCTGGAGCAGTTGACCTATCTATAGATCGTTTGCAACGGTCTTTAGATGATTCAACTGTTTCTTCTGTATTTTAGTAATAAAAACATTTTTTGTTTGTATTGCCTTGAATATGCCATAAAAAATACAATTAGAATACAGATACTATTTATGTATATTAGAGTATATCTTATCTATATTATATATACCTGAACTAGTAGTTGAAACCTCTTTTTAAGTATAAAATACCGGTACGAGAAGACTTAGCTATTCTATAATATAAATTGTATAATATTTAAAAGTTCTAGTAACTCATAAAAACATTAAAGTTCTCAATAAATACTTCTCATGTGCTTTTCAAAGAAGGTTCGATCGGAGTGGTTATACATATCACATGCCTCAAAGGCGACTCTCGCATAATCGCGACCTACCTTGCGAATTATAAACACAACTTGTGCAGTTTTAATTTAATTAGGAATAATTTATCTTTAATTCCTATTAAAACTTCATTAAATATTAAACATTTTAGCTAAGTGTCAATGGATGAGACTCGCAAGGGACCAAAAAGAATGGCTTAATAAAGAGGAGGCCTTTAACTAACAGTGGGTGCAGACTGGGATGAATGAATGATGAAAATTTATCTTTTAGTTATATAAACATATTTTGTTATTTAGATTAGACTGCATGCGCTTTGGCATTTTAACAAATTAAGCAATAAAAATATGATATTATAAATGTAACTAATACACTAATTTTATAAATGCGAAAGTTTGGATGTTTGTTACTCATCAACGCCGTAACGGCTGAACCGATTTCGATAAAATTTAGTATGTACGTAGATTATAACCTAGATAAACACATATGCTACTTTTTATTCCATAAATCAGGTCAGGTCGAGTCAAGTTGCAACAGTGAGTTTAGCTTTATTTTTAGGTTACCTACACATTTAGTAGTGTAACGCGTATGAAATCGCGGGCAACAGCTAGTATTATATATTGTAGCATTATACATTATTTTATTTTTTCTTTGATATTTTAATGTTTTTTCTGATACGCCACGCTGGGATTATACAAACGTTTGTTCTGCATCGGGAAACGAACCCGTTTCTTCGTCCTAAATATCATGAGCGTTTATTTAGTATCTAGCCACGTCCGGTCGCGCGTCAGGTGGCGCACGTCTATCGCTATTTTGGCTTTCCTTGTAACCATGATGTATCTTGTAAAATTATAATCAATGTTTAATTTTGCCGATGACCAGTACGTTTGACAAATGCATCGCCTATTATCAAACGTCAACATGTTTCAAATGAGTTACGCTGTACTGACTATACGACTGCTCACATCGTTACATGTTATCATCATCATCATCATCATATCAGCCGTAGGACGTCCACTGCTGGACAAAGGCCTCCCTCATTGATCTCCAGGAACTGCGGTTGGAAGCGGCCTGCATCCAACGCCGACCTGCGGTTCTTACCAAGTCGTCTGCCCATCTTGTAGGTGGACGTCCCACGCTGCGCTTGCCGGTCCGTGGCCTCCACTCGAGAACCTTCCGGCCCCATCGGCCATCTGTTCTGCGCGCTATATGGCCTGCCCATTGCCACTTCAACGTGCTAATCCGTCGGGCTATGTCGGTGACTTGAGTTCTCCTACGTATCTCATTACATGTTATGGTTTACGGAAAATAGATAAAAAATACAAATAATATAATAATAATAATATTGCTGGACATTTCACATAGCGCTATCTAGCTCCAACCTAAGCAGAGCTTGTACTGTGGGAACCAGATAACTGATAGAATAAGTATGTAGGTACATTTTTTTTGTAAATACATACTTAAAATATATAGAGAAACATCCAGACCCAGAACAAATATCTTAGATCATGCTAACATTCGTTCCGCAATCGAACCCGCTACCTCCTGCGTCTCAGCAGGCTATTCGCTCACTGCACCACGGTGTTCGTCATTCTACATATCAGCGTAGAATGTAAAAACATTTGACTAACAATGTTTGCGTCCTCAGCCTCGTTGCGAAGACTTCGCAACTTTTTACCTACCGCCACCAAAATTACGCTTACGCAATCCCTTCTACTCCCTATCTTAGATTATGCCGACGCCAGCTATCTCGACCTTTCCGAAGTCTAATTAAGCAAACTTGAACGCCTTCAAAATCTTTGTATTCGGTTCATATTTGGTTTACGCAAGTATGACCATGTTTCAGAATTTCGCGCAGAACTCAAGTGGCTCCCTATTCGTCTTCGCCGGAATCCACATATTCTGTCCCTTCTTTATAACATTCTTTTTATTCCTTCTTCTGTGTTCTTGCACCAGACGCATGATCAAAACCTGCGCTCATCTGAAACTCTAAGTCTCCAAACCCCTGTCCACAGTTTTCAATTTTATGGCGACTTCTTTACAGTTCTGTGCTGCTGTGGAACGCTTTACCTTTCTGTATCAGATTATCAAAATCTCTTCCTATCTTTAAAGCTAAGGTATACAACCATTATCTTTCTCTGTCTACGCACTGCTAGTTAATCGTTATGTTTATCTCCTTTGTTGTAGTTTATATATACATATAATTATATATATATATATATATATTTATATATATATATATTATTATTATATTTGTATATAATTTTAGTTTATTAGTAAGTAGGTATATGTAGTTTATGTAGGTTTAAGAATATAGATACACCGCCGTCTTTTGATTTTGTTTTGTCTTGACCATCCAAAGGTTGTCTGTCAAAGAGATCGTTTTTTGCGATAAGACCGCCCATTGTACTTACCTTTTTTTTGTGTATATCTTTGTATTTTTAATTTTTTTGTTGTGCTATAAAGAGTATTCTATTTTATTTTATTCTAACATCTCCCATAGAAATGTTTCTACTGTATACGCAAAAACGACATTTTACCCTATTCTTCCTCAAAAAGATTTTTTTCTAGCTAGGTTACGCTAAGACTAAAGTCTTCAGCCAGTGTGTGTTGCAAGTGATGACCTATGGCACTGAAACGTGGTCCTTTACTCATGGCCTCATGACTAAGCTCAAGGTCGCTCAACCAGCTATGGAGAGGGCTATGCTCGGGGTTTCTTTGCATGACAAAATCCGCAATGAGGAAATCCGCAGAAGAACTAAAGTTGCCGACATAGCTCTCAAAATTAGCGAGTTGAAGTGGCAATGGGTAGGCCACATCGCTCGTAGAACCGATAACCGTTGGGGAAGAAAGGTTCTCGAGTGGAGACCACGGATTGGAAGACGCAGCGTAGGCTGGCCCCCCACAAGGTGGACCGACGATCTAGTAAGAATCGCGGGGAGCCGTTGGGCGCAAACGGCTACCAACCGCTCGTTGTGGCAATCTAAGCGGGAGGCCTATGTTCAGCAGTGGATGTCTCCCGGCTGATGATGATGATGATGATGATGAGGTTACGCTAGCTCGGTTGTTCTTTAAGTAATTTCAAAGCCGAGAGTAGGCTACACATCTATAAGTATTTCTGTCATCCTAGTACATTACAATCGTCGCTATGATCGAAACAGTGCCTTAACACGTGTAGGAAAACCCACTCCTAATTTTGTTTGTTCCAAATTGTAAACAAATTCACGTTCCCTAAGCAACAACTTCCCATAATTTTGCAACAGACTGTACCGAAAACAAATTCACAAGTGTAAGTATAAGCAATATATTCGCGCCTTCTCATACAGAATACGAAGAACGAGGCCAACGCAGTAAATAACTGTACATAATGGAGATCGCGTTATTTCCTTATGAACGTAAATATGTAGCTCATAAATTGTGTCTAAAATTAAAAGGAAATCGATTTCTAGTGAACTGTTATTCCTTAAAAATAGTTTTCTTAGGATGTATGAATATATCTGACGATATGAATTCTACCACAATACCTGTCCCTAGAGGAGTAGTTAGAAACCACCTCATTTTTATGAATCATTATCACGGAGGTTTATGTATTTATTCTTACTATGATCGGAGTTTATTGTCATTAGTGTTTCTTCTGTTATATTAGGTAGGGGAAAAAGTTTCTTCGCATTTTTTAAGAAAATTCAAAACATTTTTAGTATAGTTTATTTACATTTAACTAAAGTATGTAGGTACCATTTTTTTCGATAACTTTTTGCCATCTTGTAGGTAGGGACATGATCACATTGCTATTGAAATTTTGAGGCTTCTGATCAAAATACTGCGACAAGTAGTTTTGGCAATCCTCTCGTGATGTTAACCTGACACTGCTTAAAGAATTCTGAAGAGACCGAAACAGGTGTAAATCTGAAGTTGCAAGGTCAGGACTGTACGGCGGATGCATTAACACCTCCCAGCCAAACTCTCTTAATTTTTGCTGAGTGGCTAAAGATGTGTAAGGTCTAGCGTTATCAAGATGAAAAACCACACCCCTTCTGTTGATTAATTCCGGCCGCTTTCTCCCAACTTCTTGCTTTAATCTCATCAGTTGTTCGTAGTAGAGTTCAGAATCGATGGTCCTGCCTGGTGTTAACAGCTCAGAATGAATAATGCCCTTCCTATCCCACCACACACACAGCATCATCTTGTTACGAGTTAACCCGGGTTTCACCACAGTCTGTGAAGCTTGACCGGCCTTTGACCACGACCTTTTTCGCACGTTCTTGTCGTACGTGATCCACTTTTCATCACCAGTTATCAGCTTCTTCAAAAATGATTTGGTTTCATTACGTCGTAATAAAGAATCACAAATGAGATACACGGTTCATTAAGTTTCTTTCAGTGAGCTCGTGGGGTACTTAAATATCGAGCTTTTTTGTATACCCAGTTTTTTTCAAATGCGCCAAAACTATTTTGTGGTCAATTCCCAGTTCTTCAGCTACGTCGTAACTACTGAAATGCCGATCGTGCTCCACTTTTTCAAAAATGGCATCAATTTCATCCGTAATAGGGCGACCAGAGCGACGTGCACCTTTGACATAAAAATTTCCGGATTGAAAACGCTTAAACCAAATTTGTGCTACTCTCACAGACACTGCACTAGGTCCATAAACATCGCAAATTTTTTCCGCGGCTAGCGTTGCATTTTTACCTTTTATGTAGTAAAATTTTAAAATGTATCGAATTTCTTCATTAGATTCGCTCATCTTTACAGTACGAATAACAAATATAAATCACACATTTTTCTAATTTGAATTTGGAATTATCTTCTTTAAAATTTAAACTTTGAATGATACCAAAACCAGCCAGATACAAATAGTATAGCCAAAGAGATTTTATTACAAGTTCATACATACTATAATGCGAAAAGACTTTTTCCCTAACCTATTATTAAGGTTTTTAAGGAACAATACGTTCATACATACGTTCAATACATTCAATAACGACCTCCGTGGCGCAGTGGGCGAACAACGGGCTGAGACGCAGGAGGTAGCGGGTTTGATTCCCGCCGCAGAACAAATGTTTGCATGACCTACTGATAATTGTTCCGGTTCTGGATGTTTTCTGAATATTATAAGTATGTATTTACAAAAAAATATATTTAAGTATTCTATCAGTTATCTGGTTCCCATAGTACAAGCTCTGCTTAGTTTGGGGTTAGATAGCGCTGTGTGAAATGTCCAGAAATAATTATTTATTTATATTTATAAGTAAGGCCAAGCTTTTTGTTACCCTTGAGGTTGTCAGGTAGAAAATGATTTTATCACTAAGCCTGCCTTTTGTACATTTTGGATTTTGTTCAATAAAGTATTAAAATATATAAATAAAACAACAGATGTTCGGTTACTTGTTGTAGGATCGTTAATCATTATAAATATTATTGAATTTCTTATTGTTTTAAAGTAGAAAATTATTTTAACACGAAAGAACATAATATGACGTGTATTCGTTTTATAAAAGCCAGTGGCAATTCTCTTTTATTTTACACGAAAAATACCAGAGTGGGAAAATCATTTATAGCAAAAAGTGAAAAGATAAAAAAAATATCATATTTTTTTTATCTTTCCACTTTTTGCTAAAAAAATATCATATTTTTATTATCTTTCCACTTTTTGCTAAAAAAATATCAGATATTTTTTTTATCTTTCCACTTTTTGCTATAAATGATTTTCCCACTCTGGTATTTTTCGTGTAAAATAAAAGAGAATTGCCACTGGCTTTTATAAAACGAATACACGTCATATTATGTTCTTTCGTGTTAAAATAATTTTCTACTTTAAAACAAAAAGAAATTCTTTGCTATAAATGATTTTCCCACTCTGGTATTTTTCGAGTAAAATAAAAGAAAATTACTACTTTGGCTTTTATAAAACGAATACACGTCATATTATTAGGAATACGACGTGTATTCGCGCCCCATACAATACACAAACAGAACGAATTCACTATAAATCAGAGAACACAATGAAATGTCTAGGGCATGTGGCAAATGATATTAACGCCCTATGCTAAAAGGGGCATATTATAAGTTCAAAGTATTTGTTTGGCTGTATGCATGTGTGTGGCATCGTAGCTCCGATATGGATGAGTATAAAGTTAAATTCATTTTTGCAGGTATTTTTAAGGGGTTCGTACCTAAAGGGTAAAAAGGGACCCTATTACTAAGACTCCGCTGTCTGTCTATCCATCTGTCTGTCCGTCTGTCACCAAACTGTATCTCATCAATTTTTACAGATGATGTATTTCTGTTGCCGCTATAACAACAAATACTAAAAACAAAATAAAATAAATATTTAAGGGGCTCCTACATAACAAACGTTATTTTTGCCGTTTTTATAGATAATGGAACGGAACCCTTCGTGCGCGAGTCCGACTCGCACTTGGCCGGTTTTTTTTTTGCTCGTTTTTGCTCGATATTGATAACGGCAACAAGACGCTTGATATATTCACAGAATATTTAGTTATATATACACTCCATAAATAAATAATTTAATTAAGATAAAACAAATATTTAAGGGGGGCTTCCTACAACAGACATAATCTTTTTGCCGTTTTTATAGATAATGGTAGGGAACCCTTCGTGTGTAAAAAAATTATTTGTAACATTTTTATATATAACTGTATAAAAATATGTTAACCAGTACTGAATTATTGAGAAACTCTGGTTTTTGTTTCTACAAGTACGTTTTTTCTGGGCTAAAAGCCGTATAGACGCTATTCCGAACACACAATGCTGGCAACCATTAGACATTTATCCCGATACGTTCATTTTCATAATAAATCAAACCTTCCATTAATTATACACAGGAATATTGGTTCGCGAAGACTGTGTGTGTATGAATCGACTGGACGTTGATAAATTAACAGTTTTATACCGCCTTGTTAGTCTCGATGTTATTGTTGTGAGGTTCTTGCTAGCATTAAATAATATTAGAAATTTATAGAAGTAGAACTAATCATTTTATGTTCTAGTAATAACGTAATGTATTATGCTTTAGAGCGAGTACACATTAGGCGTTATGAAGCGCGCGCTTTGGTAATGCGCGTTTTAAGAATAAAGAGGTCGGTTGAGGTGTACACATGCAAGCGCGCGTCAGACGTTCGCTGTCAGATTTTCGTCGAACGCGCGTTGCGCGGGCGACAGCTGCGCGTTTGTAGATACATGCACCGCCATTTTGCCGTACAATTTGATTGCGCGCTTTCGTGTAGGATGACATCAAAATGGAGGTCGAGCATTTCGATACAGATTTTTTTATCGATGAAATTCAAAAGCGACCAGCTTTAAATCTATCTATATCATTCGGTCATTGAGCGGGGGGTCTCTTGGTCGCTGTGGCCACGGATCCTTGATAGATTTTGTCCAATGCTCCTCATTTCATCAAGCCAAGTGTTCAGCCCACCTCCACTATATCCCTACCACATATTCCCACGTGATTACTCAGATAGAAAATAAACATATTTTGCATTTGTAAGACTGCAGTGGATGTCGTTAACAAGGTTCATAAAAATACAGATGAGTTTCACTTCCGTTTACTGGTATTTTTAGTCAACATGGTACAATTTTCAGTGCTATAGTACGAATGAATACAAGAATTCATTTGAAGGAAATTAATGTATTGGTATCGTGTCGCTTTAAATTAATTGATTTCTGAAAGTGATTTTCGGAGATACATTTTCAATCGTAAGTTAAGGAGGCTAAATACGTTCATATTTGGCATTGATAAAAGTATTATAGAAAGTAATTAGACTTAGAAAGTAATAAAACTTTAGCTTCAGATAAAAGAAACAAGATACGATTAGGTTTAACGTTTAAATGTTAGAGCTCAATGATCAAGAATGAATGAATGATTAAGATGCCTACCTTCTTAATATTCCATATTAAATAAAGACGATCGAATTTTATCTTATTTTGATCTAGATTGTAACATAAACACATATGTACGTATAGCTAAATTACGTTACATGCATGAATATATCCCACAAGGGGGTAGTCAGAGACAAGTCTAAACATTACGTTTGTAATTGTAACATATACTAGTTCAAATAATTGTAGTGTTGTGAAGATTGTTACCGAAATAAATTATCTTATATTATCTTATCTTATCATATCTGATTTACACCGCTGTCCTTATTTGTTCACATAGATACTGTCCATCCAAAGGTTGTCTGGAAGAGATCGCTTTAGTGATAAGGCCACCCATTGCACCTATGATTAAAAAGTGTATTTTCTTTTATGTTTTTATTTTAAATCAGTGCAATAAAGACATTTTTAAATCTAATATAATCTAATCTACGTTTGGTGTGTGTCCACTTTTTGCATAGAACTTATGAATTCATGTGACACGATGAGCACATACATATTTCGTGATGAAAAATCAATTGGTAAATGGCCGGGATTTGAACCCACAACCTCCGAATCGGGAATCGGAGTGCATCCCACTAGGCTACCGTAGTTTAACTGGGAATAAACTAGGTACATACTTTGTTAATTATTCAAGTAAATTCATTATTAATTACTAATAACTAAATCAATATATTTTTCTAACATCATTTAATTTTACTTAGAAAACTTTCGTGATTGATTTCAATCATTATTATAAATACGGGATTTATCACGTACCGTCTTATCGGTGTTTCGACCGACAATGTTTCGGTTCAATTCGTGAACTTTCATCAGGGTGAGTGCGATCCGCTCCGAATAACGTCTCGCCTCGCACTGAACATTGTCTGAACACCGATAAGACGTGATAAATCCCGTATTTATAATAATCATTTAATTATATGAAACAAAATTAAATGTTGTTAGTAAAAATATAAGAGAGGACACTTTTGAGGGTTATATTCTATGGAAAAAATATAGTTTTCTTGCAAAAAGCGTTTTATTACACAAAACACACGGAAACACAAAAATGTTGTTCAATTCTATCCGAAGTAGGTATTATATTGTATAGTTTCAAATAAACGCATTGAAATTGCTTCGCATTCGAACGTTAACAAGAGCAATTGAAGAAAACGAAGGAACTAAACAGGAATGAACTTTTAGTTAAAGCACAGTAGCATTTACAACCAGTAGCTGCACTACAAGTATTGAATTCATGACAACTTTTATGCAGTCTATACACCAAAGACGACCCGCCTACACAGCCCGATGGCATTGTTGTTGGCGGGTTAGTCGCCAACAACAATGGCTTCGAACCGATTTCAAATCACAACAATTTGGAAAACTTTGTCAACGGCACGAAATTTGCAACTTATTTTGGCAGCTTTATGGGAGCTATGACTTGTCTCTATTTCTTAAACGTGTCAAAAGTTTGACACTTTTGCAAGGTGATACAAGTCGTAATCGTTCACCGATGGATATAGGATCCCGGCATTAGTGATTGCCACCGAACAACTGAGTGAGAGGTAAGTCACCGACAAGAAGCCGCTGAGCTGTGTTGGCCGGTCGGCGGATTTGGTGTGTAGACTGCTTTATTAACACGTTTTCACTCTATTACTGATTAAGGATAGGCGCACATGGAAGCTTACTTCATTGGCCGGCTAAACCATCGGTCTGCTAAAAAATCGGGTTTCTGGTTTTAAAATTTCAACCTGATTGATTGTGATTGGGCGAGGGCGTTATTGTACGTGGCGTTAGGTACTTTTGCTCGAGCGTCCGCGCATGGGCTCGATTGACAGTCTTTTTTTATTTTATATCTGAAATATTCTGATCCAATCAGTTGGTTAGAAATCGTTCAATGCAGAACCAGATAAATAAATAATAAATAAATATTGGTGGACATTTAACACAGCGCTATCTAGCCCCAAACTAAGCAGAGCTTGTACCGTGGGAACCAGATAACTGATAGAATACTTATATACTTTTTTTTACTTATAATATATAGAAAAACATCCAAACCCGGATCAAATATTTGTAGATAATGCAAACATTTGTTTCGCGTGGGGAATCGAACCCGCTACCTCCTGCGTCTCAGCCGGCTATACGCCCACTGTCGTCGCGAAGTCGATCGGCTCAAAAAATAAAAGTTCAATGTGCGGTCAATTTCAAAATTAGCTGATCATAACCGACCGATGACCTAAGCATCCATACGTACGAAGCCTTCAACAAATTCCAACCCTTATTTGGGTTTTTCTGAGTTTTCCCCTGAGATGTTTGCCACCATCGATCGTAAGCACCATGGAATCCGTCTCGTTGAGACTAGTCTTGGGATTAGCTGAAAGTCCGTTTTTACAGACTCTTTTAAATGATATCTGTTTACTTTAAAAACCTTCTTGGTTTTTTTCAATCATTGTTCACATTATTTTGATGTTTGTATAATTGTTTGTTTGTTACTCAATCACGTCGTAACGGCTGAACCGATTTCAATGGCGTTTTGTATGTACGTAGATTATAATCAGAAATAACACATCACATCAAATAGGTTACTTTTTGTTGATAAACAACGCGTGCGAAGCCGCTGGCGGAAACTAGTCACCGATAAGACGGTATCTGATAAATCCAGTATTTATAATAATGATATCTGTTTATTTAATGCACTAAAAATCATTTTCACACCTATGTTTATTTACTTGTGTTTTATTTCAAAGCTTGAGCGTCAACTCAAGTGTATTTACTAGTTGATGAAAGTATACTGTATTTGAACGCAGCTGGTCCTTAAACGTCTGAATAATAGCTTTTGTGTACCAATAACCTTAAGCAATTAGTGAATGAATGTTCTCATACTTTTAACGAAATAATGACGACTGTTTTGTCTATTAATCAATGTTTGAAAAAGAACGTTTTATTTTAGTTTAAAATCTTAGCATTGATATTTTCATGTTTGCACCGAATACAGCGTTTGCTGATGACGGGAAAGGTAGAGGTTAAAAGCCTTCGCGGATGAAGCCCTAAACGAGTGGACTAGGTGTCCGAATAGCTTTAGATTCCAGTCAGCTCTCCGTCAGGCTACAGACAGAAACTACTGGATTCTCTAAAAGAGTTTATTCTGTTTGTTTTTTAGGAATGTACTACGCTATGATTTCGATAATTGCTTGACATAAACATATAAAATCATTAGAAATTAGTGTGGACAATAGCGTCCTTGCGCATATTGTCTGCACAAATAGTTTATACTGTTAGATTGAGTTGTAGTGTTACCTTCCGTCTTCATGTATCCTTGTTTTTACAATATAGCTCTATTTCTGGGAGCATTCGGTGAACGTGATCGATTTTTTATAATTGGACGAGCGAGCCAAGCTATCGAAGCTTCTCAGTTTCGAGATAGGCTAAAAATTATTTTGTCTGGCTGTATGGTCTCGCCTACAGGTAGCATTTTTCAGCCGATTTTAACGAAAATTGGCACACTTCCATGATTTATTAAAAAAAATTATCCCATCGTGATTTTTGATTGGGGGGAAAAGAGGGGAAGTATTTTGTAGCGTTATTTATCAACTGATTTCAATCAACTTTGCGAGGCACTAGGACTTCATTCAACACAAGATGTGACAAAAATTCCAAAAGCGGGAAGTGGAGGAGGGAAGAGGAATATAAACACGTCCAAGATGCAGTCAGCTTTATCCCCGGGGAGAATACTCTTATTTTCACACTTTCTGTGAGACAATAAAAACCAAATCTAGGTTGGTGCATTCTGTACAGAGAATTACGAATAAGTTCTTATTGTTTGAGTCTTTTTGGTTCAAATTTTAAATCATATGAGGTTCCAAATTCAAATCAAATTATGCCCCCGAAGACATAATAAAATTCATTAAAACGTTACTCCCGGCTCAGCCGTAGAGATTTAATCACCTGCTTTCGGTGAGGTTTACATCCCACTAACATTACAAACGCGAATGTTTGTATGTATGTATTTATTATGTCTGTTTGTATGTTTGTTACTCTTTCATGACGGAACGGCTAAACCGATTTCGATGAAGTTTTGTATGTATGATAACTTGGATTAACACATAGGCTATTTTTATTGGCAAAGCACGCGTGCATATAATAATACAATAATACATATAATTTGACATTGTCAAGCAGGTGGTGAGAAAGTGTATTTTTTTATGCAATCGCTTGACGATCATCAATGACAGGACGACGGAGAAGGAAGAATAATGAATGTCCACTCATTAATGCCCCAAAGTGAAACTACTTGCGAAATATTCATAATTGTAGCATACATTAGAACTTCTTGAGGTCTGGCATTTTTGTCTTAATTTATGTACAAAATAACGTAATTAACCAGAAGTCAAGGTATCCCATCATTTGTTACTTTGTTGATTGTGTATGCCATGTCGTCGTGTCAAATAAATGTTTTTCATTTCATTTTCATTTCATTTCATTTCATTCATTTTCATTTCATTTCATTTCAAGGGCCTAGTTTACATCGCCAGAAAAAATGCAGTCTAATCCACTTTTATCTATATAAATTATTATTTTAATGGTATCATAGTAAGAATAATAACTAATAATTCTATATAATAGAAAAAATTCAGTATTTAATTCAGTATTTGATATTATTGATCATAATAATAAAACAATATAACTTACTTAACCAGCGAGCTTCACAATCCGTAAAAAGAAAAGTATAATCTACGGCTTTTATTTTGACGCCACCATAAATAGTTATAATTTTCTAAACAGCTACATATAAATAAAACGCAAACACATGCCATAGAGACGTATCCACGTGTATACAGAGGACGTTAATGGGTGTTGAGTATGTTCTAGGTAATATAAAATACACCAAAATGAAAACATCCCATTAGGTGTATCAATAACGACCTCCGTGGTGCAGTGGGCGAATAGCCGGCTGAGACGCAGGAGGTAGCGGGTTCGATTCCCGCCGCGGAACAAATGTTTGCATGATCTACAGATATTTGTTCCGGATCTGGTTGTTTCTCTATTTAATATAAAATTGTATATACAAAACAAAAAATGTAAATAAGTATTCTATCAGTTATCTGGTTTCCAAGCTCTGCTTAGTTTGGGACTAGATAGCGCTGTGTGTAATGTCCAGCAATATTTATTTATTTTATTTATTTAATGGTATATATACTTGGGCCTCTAAGTTGAGAGTTTTATTGGTTTTAAGTCAGCGTGTTCTTTTACCGAGCGCATCGTTACTTTTCATCAGGGGGCCGCGGTTAAGCGCTTGACTTTTTAGGTTGTAACAAAATCCACCATTATAGGTATTTCAAGATTGAGTGATGCCGCAAACCTATCTTATATCGTAGATATCAGCCTGAGATATTTTTTAGGGTTCCGTACCCAAAGGGTAAAACGGGACTCTATTACTAAGCCTGTCCGTCTGTCACAAGGCAGTATCTCATGAACCGTGATAGTTAGACAGTTGAAACTTTTACAGATGATGTATTTCTGTTGCCGTTATAACATCAAATAATAAAAACAGAATAAAATAAATATTTAAGGGGGCTCCCATACAACAAACGTGATTTTTTGCTTGTTTATGCTCGATAATGAGAACGGCAACAGGTAGATGCTTGAAATATTGACAGAATAAATATTAATACATATTTTATTTATATTCACTTAAAAATAAATCATTAAATTAAAATAAAACAAATATTTAGGGGGGCTCCCATACAACAAACTTGATTTTTTTGCCGTTTTTATAGATGGTACGGAACCCTTCGTGCGCGAGTCCGACTCGCACTCGGCCGGTTTTTTTTTATACTACCTGGAGATTGCTTGTTACATCTATATCGCCACCTGATGTTAAGTGGTTATCAACGCCTATAGAAGAGTATTGCCTCGTAGGTCATGCTCCTTAGAAACGTTTATAGAGACGAAGGATACGAAATACTGCGAATCTAATGGGTTAACTGAGCATCGACAATACCCCGGGTGTTGCCGGTGTCAATAGGCGACGGTGGCCGCTTACCATCAGGTGGGCCGTAAGCCTGTTTTATTTTATTTTATCTATTTGGGAAGATAAACAGTCATACATGAAGAACATAGTGCTAATAGTAACATATATAAATGCATGACCCACGACATCATCCACAGATTAATTAAAGAAGTGAACAATATAAATCATTTTACAAACAGTAGTATATGAATAAACAGTGAAAAAACAGAATAAATGTGTAGTGGGTAGTGGGTACCTCCATTATACCTACTATCAGCTGCTCGAATGCCAGTAAATAACTAAATAACACAAAACTAATGACAAATAACTAAAGTGCTAACAGTAAATAATACAAATACATAGGTAAAGTGAGTTAAGCAAGTGAGTTGAGCCGTATAGATAAACTCAAACCCGACAAAAAATAACCGTACCTACAAGTCGCATCGCAGCCACGTACGAGTGTCACATCCGCGCCTGCTGATCGTCTCCAGCCGGCCTGCCAGATGTGTGATTGAGCGTTGCGTTGATGCGTTATTTGTATCCCCACAAATAACATAAAAAACAGCCAAATGGTTTTGGGCTAAAAGATTAAATTATAAACGCAGATGGATCTAGTTAGTACAGGGCAGCCAGGATTAGTGTGATAAAGAAGCAGCTTTTACCTTTTAGAGGGTGCACTGGTTGATAACGACATATATATCGAGAAAATTATTCTTCTTCCAGCTATGCGTCTTTCCAATTAATCAGTTTGAAGGGCGCGTTCTACGCTACGTTTTCCATTGGGTGGTCTCTACTTGGTAACCTTTCTGCCCCAACGGCCGTCAGTTCTTCAAGCCCCATCACCGCTGCATTTGGTGCAGGCCGCACAGGTTTTATCAGTCTGGAAATATATGGGAGAGGCCCATAAATAAAATAAACATAATAAAAATTGTTTATTTCAAGCCATTGACTCATAAAGATTACAAATAAACGGAAATACAAATAAATTAACATTATTTAAAAATTAAAACACACTCAGAGACAACCACATACATATACCTATATATAGTCCTCCTCATCGATTTCGATGACGGCGACCATAACTATATTTAAATTTAAAGAAAATGCTACTAAATTCATAAAACTTACAATAATTTTGATTATACTGCGTTTATATTTAAATTCTACCATGAGCCCTAATGGAAATACCATATAGGAGGACTGGGATGATTAGGGCCTTGTAGACACTAATCTATTGTGTCACCTCTATTGCCAACTTTATTGTGACACCTGTGATAGGATTTTTAAAACTAAGTTTGGTCTAGCAAGGTATATTAGGGTTCATCATCATCATCATCATATCAGCCGTAACCTGCTGGACAAAGGCCTCCCTCATTGATCTCCAGGAACTGCGGTTGGAAACGGCCTGCATCCAACGCCGACCTGCGGTTCTTACCAAATCGTCTGCCCATCTTGTAGGTGGACGTCCTACGCTGCACTTGCCGGTCCGTGGCCTCCACTCAAGAACCTTACGGCCCAATCGACCATCTGTTCTGCGCGCTATATGGCCTGCCCATTGCCACTTCAACGTGCTAATCCGTCGGGCTATGTCGGTGACTTGAGTTCTCCTAGGTATCTCCTCATTTCTGATTCGATCCCGTAGAGAAACCCCGAGCATAGCCCTCTCCATAGCTCTTTGAGCGACTCTAAGATTATTCATAAGGCCAATAGTGAAGGACCACGTCTCGGTTCCATATGTCATCACTGGTAACACATACTAATTGAAGACTTTCGTCTTAAGGCACTGAGGTATGTTGAACGAAAAGACGTTGCGAAGTTTCCCAAACGCTGCCCATCCGAGTTGGATTCGACGATTGACCTCTTTCTTGAAGTTGGACCTATCTAATTGGACTGTTTGTCCTAAGTATTCATACGCGTCGACAACTTCGAGAGCCGAGTTCTCAACCATAACTGGGGCAGGCACGACATGGACATAATTTTCGTCTTGTCCATGTTCATTTTAAGTCCTACCCGTTGGGAGACTCAATTGAGGCCTTCGAGCATCGTGCTGAGCTCTTCCATCGACTTTGACATGACCACAATATCGTCAGCAAACCGAAGGTGAGTGATGTATTTGCCGTTAATATTGATGGCTAGTCCTTTCCATTCCAGAAGCTTGAAGGCATCTTCCAATGCGGTCGTAAACAGTAAACAGTTTCAGAAAGATGACATCTCCCTGTCTTACGCCTCTTTTTAAGGGAATCGCCTTCGAGCTCTGTTTGTGTACTTGGACTGACATAGTGGCGTTTTTATACAAACACTTCAACACTTCGATGTACCGATAGTCAATACGGCATCGTTGGAGAGACTCAAGCACTGCCCATGTTTCGATCGAATCGAAGGTTTTCTCATAGTCCACAAACGCGAGACATAGCGACAAGTTATACTCTTCGGTCTTCTGTATGACTTGCCGCAGCGTATGTATGTGGTCTATGGTACTGTAGCCTTTACGGAACCCGGCTTGTTCGGGAGGCTGGAAGTCATCAAACCTGCGTTCGAGACGGTTCGCGATGACCCTCGAAAACAGCTTATAAACATGGCTCAAAAGTGAGATGGGTCTGTAATTCTTAAGCATGGTGTTGTCACCTTTCTTGAAGAACAGAATCACCACGCCCCCGTTCCATGCTTTTCGTGTCGTACCTTCAAGCAAGGCGGAATTAAAGAGCTTCTGATGGACTTTAAGTACCGGTGATCCACCCGCTTTCAAAAGCTCTGAAGTGATTCTGTCCTCACCCGGCGCCTTGTCGTTCTTAAGCTGCTTCAATGCCATCCTGATCTCATACAGGTTGATATCTTCGGTATAATGTCGGGTCAGTTTGGCTCTTGGGTCGTTGGCCGCACTACAAACAGGTTTAGTGACCGAATCGTAGAGCCGTCCATAGAACCTTTCGACTTCCCTTAACACTTCCGCTTTACTTGACGTTATGCTGCCATCTTCCCTCTTCAGCTTCGTCATGCAGCTCTGCCCAATAGAATTATCTCTCGCGAACACTTTGGAGCCTTTATTCCGCTTTATCGTATCTTTAATACGAGATGTATTAAATGTACGAATAACGTGCCGCAAGGATTTCCAAATCTTTTTATTGAGCTGCCTATGTGACTGAGCATCATCGGGAGACTGCAGTTGCAAAGAACGTCGTTCAGCCATGAGGTTAAGGGTGTCATCAGAGAGTTTCTGAGGTCTATTGGTACGGGGGGTCTTAAAGAACTGGGACCCCACCGTATGGACGGTTTCTACGAACCTGTTATTGATCTCGTCCACTGATGCATCTACTTCTAGACAGTCAAAGCGATTTGCAAGTTCGAGTTGAAAGCTCTCGAGGTTTTGGATATGAGCGCGAGTGGGTCGGAGCGTAGATTTCATCAAACGGGACCTTTCAAGTTTAACGTTCATATTCAATGTGGCTCTAACAATTCGGTGATCACTGCCGGTTTTCACCCTGTGAATCACAGAGACATCATTGGATATCCGTTTCTTGTTGGTCAAGATTAAATCAATCTCATTTCTCGTGGAACCGTTGGGACTCATCCAGGTCCATTTAGGTAGTTTGTTAGGTAATTTAAGATATTTATAATCAAAAATTTGTAAGTACTGAAAAAAATATGTTTGCATTTATATCTAATAAGTATTTTATAGGAAATTTGCAATGAATCATGTTTCTAACAAATTCGTCCAAGGAGGTTGTTCCAAGGAGTTTAGTCGTTATCTAAAAAGTATTTTATACGAAATTTGCAATGAAACAGTTTTGTCCAAGGACATGGACTTGACGCCATTGGGTTTTGGAGGCGTGGGTAGACAGAGGCTAAAACCGAAAAAAGTCGGATATATACTTAATTCCGGGCTATAAATTGGATTCTTTGTATTAATATTATTCTTAGTATTATTGTAACTAGATATTGCACAAAGTCTAAATAAACAGGGTAATTGTGTCTTATTGTTTCATTAGCGTAACACGTTACATAACGATTCACTACACTAACCGTATCTTCGCTACGAGCTATCTATAGATCTTTCTCAACGGTCTTATAGCTCACCTCTGTTTTTTGTATTTTATATAATTGTTCCATGTGGGTGATCGTAACAGTTAACTTTATGTACCTAATCGAATCGAAAATAGTAGTAATCTACCGGAACACTGACTTGACGATATCCTTGCCCGGAGTCACCGGAATGCACGCTCTGGAATCCGGACTTTTACGGTTGCGAACTGCAATAAAATACCTGAGTTTAAATGCGCCAAGATTTTATGCACTACGTGTACAATCAGAGGTAAAGTCACAGTGTTGACATGCAGACATGGATTTTGTTTAGCAAACCAATTCAATGGGTTCCCCTTCTTGTTACTCTCTATTAGGTATACTATATAAAATATAAAAATATACATTGCTGGGCATTTCACACAGCGCTATCTAGCCCCAAACTAAGCAGAGCTTGTACTATGGGAACCAGATAACTGATAGAATACTTACATACTTTTTTTTTTGTAAATAGTTAGGAAACTTGCTTTCGCCTACCCACCGTTGCTATATAAAGCGGCGCTCGATATTCGAAAAAAAGCGGCCACTTGCTTGTCGTCTTTCATGCGGTGCGGTCGTATTCGGCACGATTTGTTACTTTAGTTTAATTGTTGTGATTAGTGTTGTGGTAAAAAATGTATTTCAGTGATAAACTATAGCTGAGTAAGTAGTTTCGACTGTTTTGTGTAAATTGGTGATTTATTTGTTAATATTTGATTAAGAAGTACTTGCAAATATAGTTGGATTTGTTTTCACGACTATTTATTTTGGTAGTAATAAAGTTCTTATTATTTTTATTATGTCTTCCACTTCTGGATCCTAAATATATATAGAAAAACATCCAGACCCGGAACAAATATCTATAGAACATGCAAACATTTGTTCCGCGGTGGGAATCGAACCCGCTACCTTTTGCGTCTCAGCCGGCTATTTGCCAACTGAGCCACGGAGGTCGTCAAATACCGTGAAACGCAGTATGAACTTCTGCAATTATTTTTAACTGTCATTTGCTACTGAACAACCGATTAACACAGTTGTTGTGTACTACCCCTTATTCCATATTATCTTGAAAATAACACCAAACACACATTGACCATGGCCTATGATTTGACAATTCTCGATGATAACTTTGATTGTGGATAAGCGTTATCATAATACAGAATATTTTTTTTTGTTGCAAAATTACTTATTATAAAATTCATAATCAGAACCGCAAGCAGATTTAAATAAGCCCAAATGCACGCACGGCACGCCGTGGAAGCAAACCTATAAAAAATTTAATTTGTAAGCACAAAGTATAGGCGTTTTGGTCACTTCCATATTAGGCTTTATAGCAATATCCTTCTCCTAGATAGGTTACAAACAAATGCTGTTGACGCCTATCTCGCCAAATTACACAAGTCAAAGTATGAAGTCAACCAAGGCATACTTTTGTTAAAATTCAGCTGTTAATGACTTCAGAAAACCAAAAAAACTCTTCCGCCATCTTGGAGGTCACGCCATATTGGATTTATAGTATACATCTTGGATGGTCCCCCATATTTTGGATTTAATGTGACGTTGTATTAGTTTTCGCGTTCTCTTCTTCAAGCCCTTACATTTGATACCCATACTGTGGTAGTGCAGAAAAAATAACTAGTCCGCCATCTTGGATGATCCGCCATATTGGAATTAGAATAACGGCACATAGCTAAGCATGCTTCGTCATCCAAACTAAGCGTGTATACCAAATTTCAGCTCAATCGGTTAAAGATAACTAATTTAAAATCCAGTTGTAAGATTCCACCCGGACAAACATACATACATTGCAAGTTAAATAAAAGCTTGTATAAAATAGGAGTTCGTCTTTAAGCTAAAATTACAATTATTATACAGCCTTTTGCACGTCGTAACGGCTGAACCGATTTCGATGAAATTGTGTATTGATATATTATAACCTGGATTCAAACATAGCTTACTTTTATACTGACAAACAACGTGCGAAGCCCCTGGAGGAAATAAGTAGTCATATTATAAATATTATCAGCTTATAATAATAAAGCCTTTATTAAACAATCTTATAAACACATATTTTTTACTAAAATAAAATACCTATTTAATTACCTACCTTTATCTATTAAATTAACATAGACACTAGTTTCGCGAAGATTGTCTTGCTACTCAGCATAGGCCTTCCCTAAAGCTTGCCATAAAGTGCGGTCTTGTGTCTTCTTTTTCTATCATGGCTAACATGGCAGGCACGAGATAAAATCGAGACGAGATGAGAAAAATTTGTCGATCAAATCGACAAATTCGATTTACTCGTTAGCGGTAACATACGTGTCAAGACAGAGAAATATCTCACAGTCTCTCACCAGCCTCTCGAGACAAAATTTCAATATATACCTATATAAACAAAATATGACGCGTATGTTACGGTTTTAAAGAAATTTGTCACAAAGTCTTCGTTTGACAAAACGACATGATATAAGTGAACTCTATGTTACCGACAGTCGAGATGTAGAGATACGACGACAAAATGGCGTGACAAAATTATCTCGTGCCTGCCATGTTAGCCACGCAGGTGACGCCTGCTATTCTTTTTAAGACGACATAAAAAGAATCAGCTTACACCTCAAAATATGTTAATTAGCAACATGTAACTTTTACTACGTAGATTTGAAATTAACATCAATTATTGGTTGATTTGTATAAGTATAATAATGTTTCAAACGTAAACCATGCATACTTCATTTCCATTGTTTGTTTTTCAATGGTTTTAACGTGTCGAACTGGATAATCTACTGTATACAAAACACACGCATTACTGAAATATTTCCCAGCACAATAGCTTTTGAAACTTTGAGAGTATTTTATGACAAGTTAATACTTTTATGTGCCTTCTGGCTACAAATACACAAAACCATTTTTTCCCGAACTTTCGCAATATACCTACCAATTTGCTTCAAAAAAGTCTTTACCAGTAATGAGATTAAACGTACATACGATGTCCAAAATATAAACAGTGATTCAACACCATGCATTTATGTATTAAAGAAAATTGAAAAATGGAAATAATAAATATTGCTGGACATTTCACACAGCGCTATCTAGCCCGAAACTAAGCAGAGCTTATAGAGATACTTATAATTTATACAAAAACAGACCCGGAACGATATCTGTAGATCATGTACACATTTGTTCCGAGGCGGGAATCGAACCCTCCTGCAACTCGGCCGGCTATTCGCGCACTGCGCCACTGAAGTCGGCATATGTATAAAGGGAGGCCTTAATGCTAAACTGCTTTTTCTACCAGTCATCCGTGGCGGGTTAAAAAAACATAAGTTGGTGTGCTTATACAAAAAAAGCATAAGAAACACAAAAATAAATAATAATTAGCTACGTAAGAGCAATTATAATAAAACCGGCCAAGTGCGAGTCGGACGCGCGCACGAAGGGTTCCGTACCAGTATCTATGAAAACGGCAAAATATCACGTTTTGTTGTATCGAAGCCCCCCTTAAATATTTAATTGTTTTAATTATTTATTTTTAAAGTGAATATATAACTAAATATTCTGTGAATATATCATAAGTCTACCTGTTGCCGTTATCAATATCGAGCTAAAACAAGCAAAAAAATCACGTTTGTTATATAGGATCCCCTAAGATATTTATTTTATTCTGTTTTTAGTATTTGTTGTCATAGCGGCAACAGAAATACATCATCTGTGAAAATTTCAACTGTCTAACTATCACGGTTCATGAGTTACAGCCTGGTGACAGACGGACAGACAGACAGACAGCGGAGCCTCAGTAATAGGGTTCCGTTTTACCCATTGGGTACAAAACCCTAAAAACTGCTTGATATAACACAAAGATAATAAACAAAATCAATTTAACTAAGAAGAGTACGTTATATTAATAACTAGTTGACCCGCCGAACTTCGTACCGCCTTGAAATGCATATAACGCGGGCTATCAATATACGTCACCCTGATAGAATTGTCAATTGTAGTCCCCGGCCATCATTACTAACCCGATTTTTTATATATATTTATATATATCACGTTTTATAGTGGCTTGTATTCTCTTTGACGTTTTTTGTCACGTCACACGGGAACGCGGTCGAACGGGATAGAAAGTGTCATATGTCAGTCTCCTGGTTCTAAGAACGGGATAAAAAGTATTCTATGTCCGTCTCCTAGTTCTAAGCTACCGCCCTACTAATTTTCAGCCGAATCGGTTAAGCCGTTCTTGAGTTATAAATAGTGTAACTAACATGACTTTCTTTTATATATATATAGGTATATCCTGCAATGCCACTGTTGTTAATCAAATACATCCCTGCCTTCTTTTCACTTTTTTTTTGTTTTTGAGCACTAGAGTGGTCTAAATTAACAGTTTTATCGTTCTTAAATCTTTGCCTGCGCTTTGCCAAATCAACATACCTAGTGTTTATTCTATACTTCAATCGCCAAAGCTCGTTTGATGAAAACTGATTCGCAACAGATTGACTTTCTGAATATCAAACATTTGGCGAAGATTCAGCAAACTACGAACTGCACTATTTCCTGTGCAGCTGGGGCGAATAAAGACCGCATGAGAAGAGAGCCAAATGTACAAAAATGTAGTCACTATTAAATAAAGTGAAACCAAGTGTAAGTTAGAGTTTTAGTTTTAGTCTCATGAAGATGCGTCAGGACTTAAGAACTTCTTCATTAAAGAAATTTGTACATAACAGGAGACTATATCCTATTGCCACTTTATGTACTTAGTTCTGAAATAAGTATTGTATTTGTACGAGTAAATAAAAATAATTGTCTACCGGAAGGCCTGTGGTATTATTATTATTATTATTCCAAGTATTTATTTTACAACACAGGCACTAAGCCTGGGCCTTCAACATAGGCTTTACCGGGGCCGGGGCCAACGAGAAAGAGGCCTGTTTTAATTGGTCTTATGTATCTATAAAATTCATATATTGCAAGATGGAGGTGGGACAGATGGTTAAACTATTTCATTAATGGATTATGAGTACAGGTTATTGTCAGAGCAATGCTAATGGAATGGATGCTGGGTAAGGGGAGAGATAAGATACGGCACCTGCCAATTCCGCAATATCAAGAATGATTGAGGCAGGAGGTGACTAGCCGTCCACTAAACGGGCAACCATAAATGCCGCCAATAAAATGCAGCATAAGGCGCATCTTATTGTTATTATAGCCTGTTTACTAACTAATACATTTATTAATGGTATGTGTAATTTTTAATGATGGAATAACTAAGGCCTCTTTCAGGTATAACTATGCTCCAAATTTTTTCAAGTTGCTCTGTCTTTAGCTTTTTCTACCCAGTTTTGTCTTCCTTTTTTTCATTTGATGTTGCAGCACGGATATCCCATCAAAAACATAAATGTGAAATGAGAGCCAACTTCAATAATATAGTTAGCTAGCTGACCAATCCGCGGCTTCGCACGCGTGGTTTGCAATACAAAGTAGCCTATGTGTTAATCCAAGTTGTGATCTACGTACATACCAAATTTCATTGCAATCGGTTCAGCCGTTCCGGCGTGAAAGAGTGACAAACATCCATAAATACAAACTTTCGAGTTTATAATATTAAAGTAGGATAATAATATTCGTATATGAAAACTAGCCAAGTCAGACCTTATATATTATCCTAAGTTATAAGAAGAAATTATATTTTAAGTTGTTATAAAAAAATTTCAGGACTGACCGTTGAAATTGGCATCCATTTAGATCTCACTACTTTTGTCGTTGAAGTCAACAACCAAGGCATGTATAATATGGAACTCATTTCACATTTATGTTTTTGATGGGATATCATTATTTTTTGTACAGGAATTATTAGTATGTACTTATTCATATTTAATACTAAATGGGGTTGTGTTAATCTGCTGTATTTTCCTACGATTACGGGGTATAAATGTCTTTTTTGTGTTATTTTCTATCAGTTGATTCTTACATTACAGGCACTTTAAGTAAGTGTTCCTAATAGAATAAATTAATTGAAAAAATATAATAAAAATTAAAAAAAATACTAATTCTGATTTATTCCTATGTATTGACCTAACTACCTATCTGGATGCTAAATTTGAACTTTCTAGGTCATCTGGAACTGGGTTAGTTTTGATCTATCTATAAGTCTATAATAGGTAAGTAATAGGTCAGTAAGTGATAAAAATGACGATTTTTGAACGTTAATATATAAATAATCGTTTGAGGTATGTTTATGAAATTTAGAGCACATCATGTATATTACAAGTCTCAATATATGAGCTAAATTTAACATGTTTATGTGATGTTTATAGTTTTTGAGTTATGAGGTGGTCAAAAATGGCTCCAAATGGTTCTTATAATATTACACACGGTGCTGCTAACCAGTTCTGTTAGCTTGAACTTTGCTTGACACGCTACCGCGTGTCTAGATAAAAATTTAAGGTGACAGCGGATCCTCTTGCTTAGCGTCTTTACATATTTTTATAGCTGGACCTAGTCTGTCTAGCTTCACTCGGCTTTCGCTGTTGCTGTAATGTATTTTATGATGTTTATGTAGGGCTTTGGAATATTTTGACTGTCTAGTGCTAGTCTATGCTTTCGTGTGATATAGAGTCAAAAACCTTCGCATAATCTATAAAAGCGAAATAGAGGGATTGCTGGAGTTCTTGATGCTTCTCTATTATTTGATCGAGCGTGTGTATATGGTTGGTAATACTACATCCTTTCCGAAAACCCGCTTGCTCTACAGTCCTGTTGTTTTTTTGTTTTAAAAGGTATTTATTGAACATAAATGTTTACAGCGTATTACAACTAAACACAGTTTAGTATAATAGTATCTTAAACTAGAATACCTCAGCAGGCTATATAGCACCTTTATAAGTTTTTTGATAAAAAAAAACTTATAAACCTGTGGTATATCATTAACTAAATGCTCAGAAAATTCCAGGTCTACCAACAATGATATCTGATGGTTTTTTTTTTATTTTATCGTTGCTATTAATTATGCAATATTTTAACCTGTTTTTAAATCCTGTGTAGTGTTTTATTTCTAGGTAGTCCACTTCTTTATTTAACTGTCGTTCTTATTCTAGTTACATTTTTCTTCCTGAGTTTTTCTTTATAGGTAATTTCTTGTTAGCTGTTACTTTTAAGTTTACGATATCTTACAGCAGCATTTGTGATAAGTATTGTGGTAATTTATATTTCTAAATTACATTTAACTGTTACAATGTCCAATTGTTTTTATTTAAATTACATTACAAATTAATTATTACATTACATTATTATTTACGAGAGGGCTATGCTCGGGGTTTCTCTACGGGATCGAATCAGAAAAGAGGAGATACGTAGGAGAACTCAAGTCACCGACATAGCCCGACGGATTAGCACGTTGAAGTGCAGGACCGACCGGACAGGACCAAGACCGGCAGGCACAGCGTAGGACGTCCACCTACAAGATGAGCAGACGATTTGGTAAGAACCGCTGGTCGGCGTTGGATGCAGGCCACTTCCAACCGCAGTTCCTGGAGATCAATGAGGGAGGCCTTAGTCCAGCAGTGGACGTCCTACGGCTAATATGATGATGATGATTATTATTTACATTAGATTAAAAATTCATATCTTATGGTTATAGGTACATTTACAAGGTTCTTGAGAGAAGACCACTCACTGGAAAGCACAGCATAGGACAGACCCTCTATTGGATTGAAGGATGACTAGTAAAGGTTGCTGGGGCCGTTGGGTTCAGGCTCATAAGATCGGTCGCTTTGAAAAACTATGGTAAAGGCCTATGTTCAGTAGTAGGCGTCCCATGGTTGATAAATATTGATGATAAGTATACATCGAGACACTGCTTACTTATTTACACTGTATCACCGCTACGACAACGGATACGTCCCATCGATCAAGACATTAAATAAATAAGCGTCGTAAAAATAAGCCGTTTTGTTAATAAATTATAGGTATTTGTACGTAACCCAACCTTATTAATGTACGATTAAGAGGTTGTTTACTTTGCA
This sequence comes from Philereme vetulata, assembly GCA_918857605.2. Classification (NCBI taxonomy): domain Eukaryota; kingdom Metazoa; phylum Arthropoda; class Insecta; order Lepidoptera; family Geometridae; genus Philereme; species Philereme vetulata. The sequence continues at coordinate 7,708,272 of OU975436.1, forward strand.
ATACCTTTACATGAAAACATGCTGTAATGTGTTAATATTATATGTGCCAGTATAATTTTGAGCTAAACGCGCCGGCGAACCCCGAGCGCAACTTCAATTCGGCCGCGTCAACTTTGGCCTGAATATCGCTATCCCTGTTTAGTGACGAAATTCAGCCACGCAGAGCGACAGTGATAGCAAATGAACGAATCTAAATTTGATTAGATTTTGACCGTATTCCGTAATACCAACCACGTGTTATGGTTATCTCCTTTACTGTAGTTTATTTTAATTCATGTTCGCTTTGAGCGATACTGCCGCCCATTGTACTACCATGTACTGGTCTAAGTTTTCTAGGTTTTATTTATTGTAATTTGGTGTAATAACAAAGAATTATCTATCTATCTATAAAGTTAGTTTAGTACTAAATATAGGTAGTTTATGTAGGTATTAACATAGATAGTTTTGTCCTATCCATCCAAAGGTTGTCTGAAAGAGATTGCTTTTAGCGATAAGACCGCCCATTGTTATTATAAATACGGGATTTATCACGTACCGTCTTATCGGTGTTTCGACCGACAATGTTGAGCCACGCAGAGCGACAGTGATAGCAAATGAACGAATCTAAATTTGATTAGATTTTGACCGTATTCCGTAATACCAACCACGTGTTATGGTTATCTCCTTAACTGTAGTTTATTTTAATTCATGTTCGCTTTGAGCGATACTGCCGCCCATTGTACTACCATGTACTAGTCTAAGTTTTCTAGGTTTTATTTATTGTAATTTGGTGTAATAACAAAGAATTATCTATCTATCTATAAAGTTAGTTTAGTACTAAATATAGGTAGTTTATGTAGGTATTAACATAGATAGTTTTGTCCTATCCATCCAAAGGTTGTCTGAAAGAGATTGCTTTTAGCGATAAGACCGCCCATTGTTATTATAAATACGGGATTTATCACGTACCGTCTTATCGGTGTTTCGACCGACAATGTTGAGCCACGCAGAGCGACAGTGATAGCAAATGAACGAATCTAAATTTGATTAGATTTTGACCGTATTCCGTAATACCAACCACGTGTTATGGTTATCTCCTTAACTGTAGTTTATTTTAATTCATGTTCGCTTTGAGCGATACTGCCGCCCATTGTACTACCATGTACTAGTCTAAGTTTTCTAGGTTTTATTTATTGTAATTTGGTGTAATAACAAAGAATTATCTATCTATCTATAAAGTTAGTTTAGTACTAAATATAGGTAGTTTATGTAGGTATTAACATAGATAGTTTTGTCCTATCCATCCAAAGGTTGTCTGAAAGAGATTGCTTTTAGCGATAAGACCGCCCATTGTTATTATAAATACGGGATTTATCACGTACCGTCTTATCGGTGTTTCGACCGACAATGTTTCGGTTCCATTCGTGAACCTTCATCAGGGTGATTGCGATCCGCTCCGAATAACGTCTCGCCTCGCACACTCGGTCGAAACACCGATAAGACGGTACGTGATGAATCCCGTATTTATAATAATGATTGCAATCAATCACGAAAGTTTTCTAAGTAAAACCGCCCATTGTATTTACATTTATTATTTAGTATTTTTTTAAATATTTAATTTTGTTTGGTGTGCTATAATGAGTATTCTATTCCATGTAATTATAATCCCACAATATGTATCCAGACAGTTAGCTGTTGGGAGTAGGAAATAAGGGAAGGATAAAGCTTATCCAAACAGGGAGAAACTAAAACCTTTGCTATGCAAAGATTTAGCCTCACCTGAAAGTTGTCAGTTCCGAAAGACCTTTTTACCTTCCGACTAAACATTTGTTTTTATAAAAATTACTTTTAATATTAATTGGTCAAGTGCGTGCTGAACCACACGCATTGAATTGTTTTGTAGGCAGTACGACTATATCTTACTCATTTTAAAGTACAAAGTTAATTTTGCCGTTGATTTTGGTAATTCTGTATGAACAATTATGAACTGTTGTGAGAATAACTATCCAAACTGACTAGACAACAAGTTTACGAGTCGACGAACTTAAATTTGTAGTTGGGTATGTAACTTCAGTACATGTGCTTTGTGTAATACGTTTTAACCAATATCAAAAAATGAGGTGGTTCTCAACTCGTCAAAATATTTTATTTTTAATATATGTTTTTGCCAAAGAGCGATGGAGTGCAGCCTTGTGGGTGTCAAGAGAATAGACAGGATTCGGAACACCTCGCTGCGCTCAAGGACCGGCATTGCTGACGTCGGTATTAAATCTGCCAAGTTGAAGTGGGATTGGGCGGGTCATGTCTCCCGCATGCAGCCAAATAGGTGGGCTAGGGTCGTAACTGGGTGGATCCTTGTGGATGAAAAGCGACACGGTGGAAGGCCTAAGAAGCGGTGGCGCGACGATTTGGACGCTTTCTATAGGGATTAGTGGGATTTAGTACAAGATCGAGAAAAGTGGAGAGATGAGGGGGAGGCCTTTGCCCAGCAGTGAGATAGCATAGGCTAAATAAAAAAAAATGTATGTTCCCCAATTACTCGAAAACGCCTAGACCGATTCAGGAAATTCTTTTTCTGTTTAAAAGTCAGGATCTGATTATGGGATCCCAAAAATCGAGGGCAATCCTTAAATTTTACAGGGACGCAATTCAGTTTTATATTTTTACTTCAGAACTCCGTCATTTATCAACCGATTTGGAAAATTCTTTTTATATTTGAAAGGATATACTTTCATATTGGTCTCATAGAAATTTGTAGTTTGATTAAGTCTAAGTTTGATACTTGTTATGTATACAAAAACAGCAGTTTGGCCGTTAGGGAAACTTTGAAGCATCATATTTCGTAAACAGGATCTTATTACAAGAATAGTGTTCAGGAAACCATATTATTTTTATAAAAGAATTATTCAAAGATAATACAATCAAAAGGCTGGGTGTGAAAATAACACATCCTCAACTTTCATTTAGAAGAGTAGGAAAAGAAGAAGTTTTTTGTATAACATCATGTTAAATGTCAGCTTTACTGCACTAATATCATAGTCTAAGAAAAATACTGGTGTAATAATATAAGGATTCCTTAAATGAGTTAATGAAATTAAATTATTTTACCTTACAAGCTCTGCTCAAAAACAGAATAAGATAAAAAAGTAGCCCACCGGGAGTGCCGACAGAAGTTAAAAACTTAGCGCTCAATGTTAGGGCACTCAAATTTTAAAAGCAGACTACACTATAGAGGTGTCGGTAAAGGTCACGGGTAGCAGTGTCACGACTTCAATTGTTTTTTTCCTATCTCAAAAAATATCCAACAGGCATAAGTTTTCATTACTATTCATCATCATCATCCACAGCTCATAAGTACCCACTGCTGGGTGTAGACCTCCCTTTGTAAACGCCATCCATCCCGGTCCTGTGCTGCACGCATCCAGGAGTTGCCCGCGACTTTCTTTATGTCATCGACCCACCGCGCTGACTTAATTAATGCAAACAAATAAATTTTAGCATAATGGGCGGTCTTATCGCTACAGAAAGCGATCTCTTCCAGACAAACCTGTCCTTATTTGACCACGAAATCCTAAAATGTCGAGTTTCAAAACACGAGTAGTAGAGAGTAGAGTTCTCGAATAATATAGATTCTCGCCCTGGGAAGTACAACCATATCTGCCGTCAAGCAGCATTGCTGTGCTGTAATTTGAAGGGTATGGTTGCCAGTGAAATTACTGGCACATGAAGCTTTACACATGTATGCCTCAAATTGATGGACACAGGGCAGTGCATCGTAGGGCGCATTTCTAAGGTGCGTGATCTAGGCAGTTCTCTGTTATAGGTGATGGTTACCACTTAACATCAGGTGGGCGATAAGCTTGTTCCATATCAATGTAGAATAAATTCATAAAATAAATTAAATCGCACCCGCGAACGGTAAATGTTTCTTTAAGTAAAACTAACATTAATATTTGAGTGTCCCGGCCGCCATTTGGTTTGTTCTCATTTGACATTCCTTTCTGGCCCGGGTATTTCATTACGAATACCAACTCTGTTCCGTGCACTGGATTGAATTAAAGAGATTTACTGAAAGCGACTTCCTTATTCTTAAAATAGTCTACAAAAGCAATGATGTCTGGGGAAGTGACACGTGACATCAGAAAAAACGAGGAAAAAAGTCGTTCGCATTTTGTTTTTTCAAGACCCCAATGAAATAATTGGAAAAAGTGGTAGAATCCAGACATCGAGACTAATGCACACTAATTTAATAAATACCAAAGTTCGGATATTGTTTAGTAGTTAGTTAATGACGTCGTTATGGCCGATTATGATGAAATTTGGTTTATAACTAACGCTCTTCTGCGGTGGCAGAATCGCCCTTACGTCTGTTAGGTGCTTGTGGTCCACTAATGCATCTGGGCAAACACATCCTCAGCCCGGAGAAGGTAACAGTTATCAATCACCCCTAAAAATATTCTACAGTTTGTAGCAGCTGTAGGACTTAGCGGTGAACTTTAAACGCTCCATAACCTAGGGGCGACACAAAAACAAATGGCGACACAATAGGCCGTAAAAACGCTCTTCTGGGTCACCCCAGAAGGGTGTTAGCTGTTAAATTAGCACCTAAACGTAGTCTCATAACTACGAGTACGAGTATAATATCGTGTTTTTTCAATCGTCACACTGTTGTACGATATCAGGGACGAACAGCTCTGAATGAGGATGGTCAGAAGGCCAATTAATGTAGAACGTTTGACGTTATCTGAATGGCTATTTAAGCCTAAACAACTTTTAATAGAAAAAAAATATAGTTTAAACATTTAGTTTATCGGGATTTTGTTGAACGGAAAGTTCGGGAAGTTTTTAATCTTTATTTTTTATTGTACACAAGAAAATACATTACAAAGTACAGAAATAGAGGACATGTACAAAGGCGAGCTTAACCTATGAAGAGTTTTCTTCTAGCAAACCTTTGAGGCTAGAGAGAGAGATGATTTTAAAGGTAGGTGCGTGTACAAGAATCATAAATATGTGCATATATCTAAAACAAATAAAACGAAATATACCAAAAGAAAGAAATAAAATGAATGAATATAATAAATAAAATAAATACACTAAAATATACAAAAATAAATATATACCTACAATAAAATAAAATTACAGAGAAAGATAGACTCTTTAACTTTCCGTTTGAAAATGTTAAACGACGGACTAGCGCGAACTTCATGGGGCAGAGCATTCCAAATTTTCACCGCATAAACGGTAAAGGAGCCACCATAGCGGCTCGAAGTGTGTTGATGTGTGTTGAGGAGAAGGGACTTAGAGGACCGGGATGTCACACTGCGAGGGTTAAGGAATTCAAAGCGTTCACGGAGGTAGGGAGGAAAGAGTGGACAATACTTTAAATAAGAGTGAAAGAACGTGAAGATCACGACGAAGACGAATAGGGAACCATTTAAGTTGGGATCTGAACATGGATACGTGATCGAACTTGCGCAGTCCGAACATAAAACGGATGTACAAGTTCTGAAGACGTTCCAGTTTATTGAGAAGTTCCTCCGTGGCATCAAGAAAGCAGACATCTGAATAGTCGAGAAAGGGCAGCAACAGGGCTTGGGCGAGAGTAATTTTTGTTCAAAGGGAAGAAATTTCTGAAGACGTTTGAGGGATTGAAAAGAAAAATGCACCCTTTTGCTTATTGCATTGATGTGGCTGGCCCATGATTGCATGGACTTCCCAAAAGTAGAACCTGGGACTTAGAAGGGTTAACCAATAGACCAAAGGTTTTAGCCCATGTGTTAATGCGGTCAAGATCAGCATTCATCTGGTCAACTCCCTCTAATATGTCCTCGGCTTTAAAGTATCGATAAATTTGTAAGTCGTCTGCATAAAGATGGCAATGAGAGGAAATAACAAGAGTAATAGAGTTAATAAAAATTGAGAAAAGTAGAGGGGAAAGGACACCTCCTTGCGGAACACCAGCAGATATATCGCACCAGGCAGAGCAGGACTCATTCAACTTCACACACTGCGAGCGTCCGGAAAGATAAGATTTGAACCAAGAGGTTACTTGATGAGAAGCATTTAGGGAGGAAAGGATAGATAGTAGGATATCATAGTCAACAGAATTAAAAGCACTACTGAAATCCAGTAACACTAAGACAGTAAGGCACGTATTGTCCATGCGCCAACGAATGTCGTTAGAGACTTTTGTAAGGGCGCTTACGGTGCTGTGGCCAGGTCAAAACCCAGATTGGAATGAACTCAGCAGGCTATTTTTAGTAACAAAGAGAGAAAGTTTCCTATGATAAATGATTTCGAGAACTTTAGAAAGAACAGGTAAAATGGAGATTGGACGAAATTGGGATACAACGGTAGGATTAGAAATTTTAGGCAAAGGAAGGAAAAAACTTTTCTCCAGGCAGAAGGAAAAGAACTGGTTGATAGAGTGTGATTTATGATGTGGGTGATGAAAGGAGCAAGCTCAGAGGATAAAAGTTGTAACATTTGAATGTGAATGTCGTCTGAGCCTACAGCTTTGTTGGAGATGGATTTTAGGAATAAAATTACTTCTTTCTCAGTAACCTCTCTGAAGACAAGAGGAGGGCACTCGGGCCTGGGTAAGCGAGAGATTTTGTCTAAGGTGGAAAGTTTGATGTTCTTATCAAGAGAAAGAGGAGATTTGGAGAAATGTGTGTTAATAGTATTCAAGTCAAATGATATGGCGGAATCGCTAGACAGTTTACCCGACAGTTTTTTAGTTCGACTATAATTCGTATGTTTTTGAGACTTCCCTAAAACTTACCTTAAACTAACGTTATGTTTGACTTAAGCTGATAAGCAGAATTTTATCCAAACTCAGCTGATTTTCACCAAGTTATTCTTCAATGAAAATCATCGAATTCACAAAAGTTGTAGAACATTTGTTGTTCTCGTAAGTGACCACAATTGACCCCCTTCGGGATAAGATACTAGTTCTGGAACTATACAGAATGTTTTTTTTTAACTGGGACAGTACGACAGCTCCCATAACCAGAGGAGATACAGGTGCAATTTTTTTAAAAACATTTGCTCGTTTTCGAAGAAAAACATTTTGGAATTACAATTTTTTTTATGTTAATCGATGCAGTCTTTTGTAAGAATTATTTTATTGTATAGGATGAAAAAAATCTGAGCCGCGCAAGTTAGTCAAATTTAATAAAATGTATTCTCATACAACAGGACAAAGCAAAATTCCTCCAACTAACATTTTATTAGACTCTAATTGTACATAAAATAAGTATTAATACTGTAGCGATTAAGAAGTTTAGGAACTCCATGCTCTCATGAGCTATTCATAAACATTTCGTATTTCAGAACAATTTTTAATTTCGAACATGGTTCTTGCATCTGTCGGACTTTTATATCAGTCATTGCATCATCTTATTTGTCCTATCATGGCATTGTCAAATACGAAAAAAGTAGACTTAATTGAAGCATACTTCCTCAATCGCGGTCTGGGTAGCGTTCCTGATACCACTTCAACGCATTAGTTGGATTTCGTCGGTTGAGGAAGTATGCTGAAGTAAAATAACGAGAACTGATTTACAAAATATGAAAAATCAAATGAATACAGCCAAATCAAACCAAATAATATATTTTACGAAAAGATTAACTAATGTTACAATGCATATGCTAATACACCCGATAGATTGATTAACTCATATAATTGTCCACAGGAACTTACATAAGTAAACATAGTGCCTAGATAGAAGAAAACGCTTCATTGTACACCACAATTAAATGAAAAAAAATATTAAAACAAATAACTAGACACGTGGAAATACAAGATGCGCTCTTCTCTATACTATAATGGGCTGCCTTATGAAGAGGTTAAATTAACACTCTTCAAGGCATATGTCCAAAGCTTCTACTCGGAAAACCTATGGTTCAGCCTCTCAAAAAGCATCTAGAGACCTTGCGTGTTCAATATAATAATACTATCAGGATGATGTTGGGACTGCCCCGATTCGGCAGTGCGTCCGCGATGTCCGCAGAATATCTAAGGATGTTTTCGAAACCGTCATAAGCAAGAAAACTGCATACCTAATCCGCAAAGTGCGGGACAGTCAAAACAGCATCCTAAAAACTATATCGAACAGAGTTACCTCTCCGATATGGAAGTGCTTCGTTTTGAGAGTGATAAACCCACTCTTTTGAAGTTAAGGCAGTGGGCTTATGGAACGCTCTTCTCCTCAGTATTAGAAAAATATCATTGATACCAGCTTTCAAACGTTCTGTCCATAGTTACTATTTAAATTCTAATTCCACTTGAGCTTTCCGCATAACTTTATTTATTATTTGTTATTAGATTTTTTTAATTACTATATTTATATATATTAATTTATGTTATCTATTTATGTGTTATATTTGTGTATTTTTAATTATACTGTATTTGTGAGTATTATCATATTTATGTAGGGAATTAGGTAGTTAGTAGTTTTTTATTTCTATTTGTATTTTTGTTAGTACCTTGTTAAGCACGCCAACCTTAGTTTTTTACCTATCACGGTTGACGGGTAGAAAATGTTTTTTAGCATTAAGTACTCCATTTGTACATCTTTGTTTTTGTGCAATAAAGAATTAAAACAAAACAAACAAACAAACCCACTTAGGTAGGTTACTCTCGTCGCGAAGTAGTTTTGTTATATTTTATCTTTTCCTATGTTAAACAGATTTATATATGTATTATGCATAGAAACTTTCCTCTTGAATCACTCTATATATTGCTGAAAACTTCATTAAAATCCGTTGAGTAGTTAAAAAGATGTAAGGTAACAGACAGCGGAAGTGACTTCATTTAATACTATGTAAAGTTTAGAAAAGACAATGGTTCCCAGAGCGCCTCAAGATAATTAATTGAACAAGCTTGTGTGTTGATCAGAATACTATCATAATTTCATTTCCAAACCCTAGAGTATAAAATGCGAATGTTGTGAACTATGCCTCACTACTAACTATTCGGCCGGATAGCATACGAATATTTTCGTGCCTGATATTCGAGGTGTGAACATTCTTTACCCAAAGTAAAGTTCACTTCGCTATCTGTGCTACAAATTTACGGACAGTTACTCCAACATAACACTATAACAGAGGGCTTCGATCTAGTCTATCCTCCTGTCAATACCACGTTAGAGGTAAATATTTATTTTGAGGTAGACTAATGACCCAAAAGCCAACCATCTCATAATAACATCTCATTATTATAAAAAAAACAATGGTGGTTGCATAGATGAAATCAAACGTCGTATGGAAATAAGCAGAACTGCAATGGATAAGATAAGGAAAATATGGAGAAATCGATATATCACCAAATCCACTAAGGTCCGGCTCGTTCGAACCCTTACTTTCCCCATATTTATGTACGCTGCGGAGTGGAGGCTGCGAGAAGTTGAAAAGAAAAAACTAGTTGCTCTGGAAATGTGGTGCTGGAGAAGGCTTCTTGGAATATCATGGACCGAATTTCGTACTAATGTCTCTATACTCCAGGAGCTCGGCATAAAACAGCGTCTGTCAGCTTTGGTACAAACTTGCATTCTGAAGTTCTTCGGCCACGTCTCGAGGCGGGACACGGACTGTATTAAGCGTCTTGTCATACAAGGACGAATGGAGGGCATCAGACCGTGCGGAAGATCGCCCATGCGGTGGACCGATCAAATGAAAGCTGCAGTGGGCGGCCAACTGCATAAATGCACGAGAATATCTGTCAACAGAGACAAATGGCGAGATATCGTGAGGCGTGTAATATCTGCCCCCAAAAATAATAATACAACATGTTGACCACGACTCTGTCAAGAGCGTTACGGTTGAGAAGACTTATAAAAACGTTTATATGCAATATAAGAAAAGAGACAACTTTTTTATGAAACAGAATTTGGGATAAAAAATATCAATTTTTTAATCAATTTATATTGCTGCCTACACACGTGCAGGCAATAGTGGAACTTGCTTTCAGCGAACGACAGTTTAATTTAACTAAATTGGATGATCAGTGCAATGCGCGCAGCCAGTATTGTTGACCAATTCAAAATCTTAATACAAAAGGACAAAGCTTATTTTATCAAACTCATTTAGAATGTCCATAATAACTTTACTCCACTACCTGCACTCCAGACTTTCAATTTACGTTCTACGTTTTGGAAACTAGTTTGAAACTGTCAAAGGTAACAGAAAAGTATATCAAACTTCCATAAATTGCAGATTCAAGGTTTATTTGATGGAAATACGAGTAAACTCGGCATGCTTATGAAGTATTCCCGTGTGAGGTATTTCATTTTGTTAGCCAAACATAAACAGGGTTTCCTTGTTTCTTGAAACTTTTCTTTGAATACGAGATGGAAGTTATCCTTAACATTATTACCTACATGGTAGATCGACTTCTCAGTTTTCTATATTTTATTTTATAAGTATGATGTTAAAATATAGAATAATTGTAATTTTATTACAAGGTTAAAATTAATAGTTTGACGACACTCCTGCTCGTTAGTGATCTAGTGCAATTGATCTATCTATAGACTATTTTCAATGGTGTAAAAATGATTCACTGTTTTTTTGAGATTTTAAAGAGATATGAAAATAATTGTATGTTCTATATGTTAATAACATTGAATTAAAGATTTGTTACCGAAATTTCTTTAAGTCAGATTTTCATTTAACTTGATAGAACTTCGTTTGACCACAATCTCACCTGATGGTAAGCGATGATGTGGTCTAAGATGTAACACGAATATCTATAGAAGAAACCTATTCACTCTTACCTTAAAGAGGTTCGGATCGTATTTATTAGGAAAAACAGACGACGGTAAAGAGGTCCATACCTTAGCTGTACGCATCAAGAACGTCGAACCAAAACGGTGTGTGTGCGGATTAAACCGATCTTAAAGTCTTCCTCTGAAAATCGGTCAAGTAGAGCTGCGATCGTTCGATTTCAATCAGGTAAGCCGGCGCCCTATCTCTTGACTATACAAAAGCTTCGAGAGAACGGAAAAATAAAAAATGTCTGGAAAATAGCGTACGAAAAGTTTATCATATCACTCTTTCGTAGACACTTTTCCGGGCTCCTACCCTCCACTTTATTTCTGGAACGATATGCTTTTGTGCACACATACTTAAAACTACTGTTGACGTCACTAGAATATAGGGAACATTTGTGAACAGTAAACAAGACCGCTCTGAAAGTAATATAAAAAAAGTGTTGTAAAAATAGTTTTATCTATTTTTATTTCGATCCAATATTGAAGCTAAAAATCCACCGTTTGAGCAAATAGTTGCTGACTGACTGACTGATAAAACTGAAAAAACGTCGCAATATATGAGATTATCCTAAATAAACTCCTCCGACCTCCGTGGCATAGTGGGTAAATAGTCGGCTGAGCCGCAGGAGATCAGGGTTCGATTCCCGCCGCAGAACAAATGTTTGCATAATCGATATTTGCTCCGGGTCTGATTGTTTCTCTTTAATTATAAGTACCTTTATATTAACAAAAAAATCGGCCAAGTGCGAGTCAGACTCGCGTACGAAGAGTTCCGTACCATTACATTATCTATAAAACCAAGCAAAAAAAAATCACGTTTGTTGTATGCGAGTTCTTCTAAAATATTTGTATTATTTTAATTTAATTATTTATTTTTAAAGTGAATATCTAACTTAATATTCTGTGAATATTTCAAGCGTCTATCTGTTGCCGTTTATGATATGTTATGTTGGTGGAGTCCCTTTTCCGTATTTGAACTCTTAAGTGGTCCATTATGCGTGAGAGAGTTGGCTATATGGATAGCCAGCCTAACTCCGACCAGAAGCGCAGAAGTTTCCTGGTGTATATTCGCAGGCTTCACGGAGTGACCTTGGATTGTCCAGGATTTCTGCACGTTGTGCTGTAACCCCCACGCATTCCAGGACTACGTGGGCTGCTGATTCTTCTTCGGTGAGGCATCCCCTGCAGAACGGGCTGTCTGTTGCTCCCATGATGTAGAGGTGTTGGTTGAGGGGGCAATGTCCTGTAGGGTCCGCACGATGATTCGAAGGTCCAGTTGCTGAAGGTTGAACAGTCGACGTGTCAGTCGTGACGAGACGGCCGGTGGAGCCGCCCTCGACTGTCTGCAGTCTCGACTGTCTGTGCCCAACGTTCATTGTGTAGGTTTACAGTACGATGTCGTATCCATGTTCGTAGTTGTGTGAAAGGTAGAGGGAGGAATGGATGTGGGCCTATACCTGTTGCCGTTTTCAATATCGAGCAAAAATGAGAGCACAGACAGACGGACAGACAGACAACGGAGTCCTAGTAATAGGGTCCCGTTTTACCCTTTGGGTACGGAACTCTTAAAACTGTATGCAAATGTAAGTATTCTATCAGTTAATCGGTGCTTTACGTAGCTTGGAGCTAGACAGCGTTGTGTGATATGTACAACATCCGTGTTATTTATTAAACTGAATAATTTTATAAACAACCACTCGTTTTGCTTAGAGATAAACAAAGATGTTTTAAACAAAGAAAATTACTTACTCTCTACAAAGACAATCGATTCAAACCAAACTTTGTTTCCACCAAGGCGCAAGCAGCGAAAATTTCCTCTACGAATTCCAACATTTGCTTAACATTGTACTGATAATATTGTGCCGATACAAATGTACTCTATTTGAGACGATATTTTAGTTTTACATTGTAGAACAAAGGATGCAACATGTGAGTTTTCTTCATAACTTTCAGCGCAAACATTTTCTTAAAGGAAATTTAATCAGTACAATTTAAATGTATGATTTGGATCCTGCTTCAACTAAACTGATTATTATAAAGTTATTGGTAATATTTCAGTGTGAAACTAATGGATGGAGTGTGCATCATGTGTGGACAAATATTTTATTATAGTTATGTTCTTACTGGGGGGGGGGGGGGGGGGGGGGTTAGCCATAAAACGCCGCGCTGGACAGTGCGTCGTGGGTCGAGTTCTTTCTCCCGATCACGTTAGGATCGTGGCGGATGGCACAAACTTGGGGAGGCCTATACCCAGCAGTGGGTGAGGTCAGGCTGTGGATGTTGATGATGATGTTCTTATTACTGTTATTTATAAGTCACTAGTTGACCCGTCGAACTTCGTACCGCCCCTGGACCGTTCATCATCGTTTTAAACTATTCTTTCAATTTGATTACTGAACGACTGATCAAAGGAAACCCAAACGGTTTTTTTTTATTTAATTCCGAGTATTTTCTTATTTATTCACCTTTTAAAGCTTCTCTGGACTTCCACAAATAATTATAAAATTAGCCAAATCGGTTTAGTCGTTCTCGAGTTTTACCGAAACTAACGAACAGCAATTTATTTTTATAAATATAGATTAAGTATTCTTCAAGAGGTGTCAAGAGGAAAGACAGAGTAAGGCTGAGCAAAATAAAAAAACATTGCGAATTTCAGAGACGTAAAAACCGCGTGTAAAAAGTTAAAATGGCAATGGACAGGACATATTCTTAGAGAAAGAAAAGAGAAATGAACCAAATAACAGAATGGTAACCAAGAGACGGTAAAAGACACAATGGTAGACAAGCAAGACGTTGGGAAGATGACCTGAAAAAAATAGCCGGTCCAGAATGGTCGAGAACAGCCAGAGACAGGATAAAGTGGAAATCCTTAGAGGAGGCCTTTGTCGAAGGACAAGCTGTAACAAGTGAAAAAACATATTTTAAAGCAAATGGTATTTTTATTTATAGTGTTATCCGAACACATGCGGAAAAATCTTGATATTTTAAAGCGTTTGCCGATCGCATAATAACAGTAATAAATTCTTATTTTATATTATTTATATTATTTATTTATAAGTAATCTTCTTAAGTTGCAAGCAACCTACAATAGCTTTAATCTTAGTTATCAGTTTATCCTTCACTCTTGTCATACAGTAGCTACTCATGAGAACCTGTTAATGGCTATCTATTTCTATTCCAAATGTATTACTACGTTATAACATGGTGTTGGTGCTCCTATAAATGAAATATTTTTTTTTATTTGTGTGGGTGGGCTTACGGCCCACCTGATGGTAAGCGGTCACCATAGCCTATTGACACCGGCAACACCCGGGGTATTCTCGATAAAGTCAAAGTCAAAAAGGTTCTTATTCCGAAACGTCAATTTTACTGCCTGTTCCTTCGCGACCAAGTCAGGAAAGAAAGGCAAGAAACAAGGCTGGTTATTTTTTTAATGATCCTTTTACAATACAGAAAATAAATTACGTCTAAATTGTAACATTTTGAACGAGTTGGAGCAATTTCAATCTTATGCTTCTCTATCATTAAATAATCCGATATTTTATAGTAGGTTTTTTATAAAGATTTTGTTTAATTGCGTTTTTAAATTTGTTATTGTCAATTTTTGTACATCACTTGGGAGTTTGTTATAAAAGCGAACACTTTGCCCTTTAAACGATTTACTAACTTTATGAAGTTTACAAGGGGCAACAACGAGTTTATCTTTATTTCTAGTATTAAAACTATGATTATGGCTATTTTTCTTAAACGATGCGTTCCCTACCCTGTAGAAATCTCTTTACATTTCTCTTGAAGCGTGCCATGTCGTAGCCTAATAAATAGAAAACCTCAGATGGTAGCTCATTCCACATCTTGCAAGTATAGGTATGGGTTAGAAAAGATAGAGTGAAGCGTGTGGTGCGCGATACCCAATTGTCGACGATATGTGGATGAGCTTTATTACGTTGTGGCAAAGTGCGGTGGTAAAATCTCGACGACGGGATGAGATCAAATAGCTCCTCAAAACATTCCCCATTATACAGACGGTAGAATACACTGAAAGATCCGATGTCACGGCGTTGACTCAGCGGTTCCAGCCTGTCGGCGGGGATCGCCAATGATTCTAATGGCTCTTCTCTGAAGGGAGTCAAAACGAAGCAATTGGTACTTTGGAGCTCCGTGCCAAAGATGGGAATAGTATTCTACGTACGGCCGAACTTGCATTTTGTACAGCAATTGTGCCGTAAAATTCTGTTTGGCACGGTTAATGACTCCAAGATTTTTGGAGGTGAGCACAGCTTTTGCTCTAAGTGACTCCCATACTTGATAATATGTTGCGAGAAGTCTAAAGTGGAGGCAAGGCAGCTCAAAACTGTTAGTACAATCATTATTTACTACGCGCCCGTTAGTTAGTAGAAAGCTATGAGAGAGACCTGTATTGGTATGTCAGCTGTTTAGATCTCTTCCATAAAATTACCCCTGAAATTTAACTTCTTAAGAACACAACAAGTATAGGTAAAGGCAAATACCTCTGACATGGCTTGACGATTTTTAGGGTTCAGTACCTCAAAAGGAAAAAAACGGAACTCTTATGGGATCACTTTGTTGTCCGTCTGTCTTTATGTCTGTCAAGGCCCTTTATCTCGGGAAAGCGTGGAGGTGTCGAGTGGAGATTAAAACCATATACTCATATCTACAGTCCATTACAGCTGTGAAAAAATCAAACTTCTTAGTTAACTTAAAAAAGATACGGCCGTTTATGCCACAAAAAACATGAATTTCGACACTCTCAATGGAATCAAAATTTATAGGGTACTTTTCGTTGACCTAGAACTATGAAATTTGACAAGTAATATCGTCTTATACTACAAGTATAGAGAAAAATCTGAAAACGATACATTTGTAAATAAAAAGTACATAAAAATTAGAGTCTTTATTCTAACTGTAGGGATACACTACATACAGAATAGCTGACTCACGTAAGTAGTACCTAAGTAGATGATCGCTGTTGTACCTATATTGTAGTGTGCCCGCGTCAGTCGTCTCTTCCCGCTCAATCAGTTCATACATGTACAGTTGTGGAAATATTAATTGGTACTTGGAAGATGCATTTACTCATTCCAACAATACTCAAGATATAATTAATCAGTATAGGGTTACATCATTATTATTTTGATAATCATGAAACCCCTAAATTGGTGGCCCCGACGTGATACACTGAACTATAAAAGCTAGGAAAGCACTGCTAGACTCGATCCCTGAACTATTTTTATTATGTACCTAAAAACTTGTACAAAACCCTTGGTGGGCGAGTCCGACTCGCACTTGTCCGGTTTTTTATAGCTAGGACTGGCATCATAACGAAGCTTCCAAAGCACGAAATTCAATTTGCTGCCAGCGGTCAGCGAGCAGAGAGCGGAACGTCATCGCAGTTGATCTAAACGTCTGAAGGCTATCTTACGTGTATTACAAACATGTCAGAAACCACAAATTATAGATTTACGACGCAATCGTTAATTTTCAAGCAAACAGCAAAACATAGAGCTATAAGCTAGTTTGTTAAATTTGTAGAATTTTCGCCACGAGAACACCGGCATAATTGTATGATAGCAGGTATTTAACCAGGTTTAATGTTTGCGAAGCCACAGCGTAATCTCTGGAAATAATTGCGCAGCGAATCCTAGTGGGACATACTGCGCTTTCGTATCTTTAGTATTGTAGCTGAAATTAAACTTACAGCTAAGAAGAGCCTCGTCTACGAATCTACACGTGATTTATATGCGAATAAACCTAATTTGGTACATTAATCAGTATAGTTGTTTGTTGATAGATGTGTGTGTTGTCTTTTGTTTTTATAAATAACCTAATATGCACTCTTGTTAGGGTTCCGTTGCCAAATTGCAAAAAACGGAACCCTTATGGATTCGTCATGTCTGTATGTCCGTCCGTATATCACAGCCACGTTTTTCCGAAACTATAAGAACTTATACCGTTGAGACTTGGTAAGTAGATGTATTCTGTGAACCGCATTAAAATTTTCACACAAAAATATAAAAAGAACAATAAATTTTGGGGGTTCCCCATACTTAGAACTGAATTTTTTTTTTTTTTTTCATCTATGGATCTATGGATAGGTCTTCAAAAATGATATTGAGACTTCTAACATAATTTTTTTCTAAACTGAATAGTTTGCGCGAGAGACACTTCCAAAGTGGTAAAATGTGTATCCCCCCCCCCCCCCCCCCCCCCTGTAGCTTCTAAAATAAGAGAACGATAAGACTAAAAAAATATATGATGCACATTATCATGCAAACTTCCACCGAAAATTGGTTTGAACGAGATCTAGAAAGTAGTTTTTTTTAATACGTCTTAAATCGTAAACCGCAATTTACCTTTCATTCAATCAACTAGATAATGGGACGGAACCATTCGTGCGCGAGTCCGAGCCGCATTTCGCCAGTTTTTATTTTTTAATTTTAGGTTGTGACTTTATTTATAAGTAATGTTCCTTGTCTCTGTTTTTATATAAGTTGATATTTGTTATTTTTATTTAGAGTCAACAAGCGTATTTATCATTTGTAATGGATGTTGCTTATGGAGTAATGTAGTCTGTAATTTTATTTTTAAATATTAGTCATAGAATTCGAATTTAAATGTTGATTGCAGATTATTGTTTTGTTAGATTAGAGAAGCGTTTTTCTGTGTAATTGTCGTTTGTCGACTGTTTATAAATTTATCTTTTAGTAAGTTGTCTAATCAGCAGCAACGTCATTACCCCAAGCCTGACCTCGCCCACTGCTGGGTTAAGACTTAGTTTTGCAATCCTGAGCCAGTCTCATCTAAATCAAGCCCTAACTTGAATTTTGATGTCGAACCACCTCGCTGGTGGATCAATCTAAAGAAGTAAACCAGTTTTTTTTATAAAACTAGCTTTCAAGCTAGTGATTTAGAATGCGAGGTCTGTCAATCAAATGTAGCCTATGTCTCAATCCAGGTAATATATACATATACCAAATTTCATCGAAATCTGTATAGCCGTTACGATGTGCGCAATAAACAGACGGATAGACAGGTTTACTTTGGAGTTTATCATATTAGAATAGATGTTGGTTTTCCTAAAAAGTAATAAAAATCACACTAATATTATAAATGCGAAAATTTGTATATTTGTTTGTTACTCAAACACGTCGTAACGGCTGCACCGATTTCGATGAGATTTGGTATGTGCGTAGAATTTAACCTAGATTAACACATAGGCTACTTTTTGTTAAAAAAACACGTGCGAAGCCGCGGAAGCTAGTAAAGAATAAATATAATGTTCTTGTGCTTAACATTGGCTACAGCTTGCCTAAAATAGACTTCTTGCAACGCGGAACCGTTCGTATCTTCGACGACCCAGTAGTATCTAAGGATCTTGAGCCGCTGAGTCTGCGCCGTCTGCGACATCGGAGCGCTCAGCGTTTTCTATAAAATATATAACGACGAATATTCTGAAGAGCTGTCCAATTTAATCCCTGCTTCCCACTTCTACCATCGAACCTCCCGCAACCGGCAACGAGCTCACCCACATATTGTAGATGCGTGGAAGTCTCACACGGTGCGTTTCACCCGCTCGTTTCTTCCACGCACCTGCAAGTTGTGGAATGACCTTCCTCCGGAGGTTTTTTTGGTGGGCTTCAAAATGAACGCGTTGAAAAGAGGTGTAAATAGGGTATTAAGTGCTAGGCAACGCGAGTACCACGAGTGCTGCAGGAGTTTATAGGCAGCGGTGACCACTTAACATCAGGAGGCCCATCAGCTACCAAGTGTACAAGTTTAATATACAAAAAAATCTGGACGCTTTAATATTTCACATTCAGTCTTGTCTATCTATAATATAAAAATGAATCGCAAAATGTGTTGGTAAGCGCATAACTCAACAACGCCTGGACCAATTTTGGCCAATTCTTTTTTTGTTGTATTTCTTATTGTCAGAAGAAGACTCTTATGAAAGAAAAAATTAAGAAAAATGCGCGCAAAGTTAGAAAATTTAAGAATACTTAACCACTAATATAAAAATGAATCGCAAAATGTGTTGGTAAGCGCATAACTTAACAACGCCTGGACCAATTTGGCCAATTCTTTTTTGTTGTATTTCTTATTGTAAGGAGAAGGTTCTTATGAAAGAAAAAATTAAGAAAATTAGAAATTTTTAGAATACTTAACCATCATATATAATTATTTATAATCTAACCTTAGTGCTTTTATAATGTAACCTTATGACGTTTGACATAGAATTGACAGAATGCGTGCTGCAAATATCGTCAAAGAGGATGTAAAAAAAATGAATATCGTTTGAAACAGATGCTTCGGTAGGAGTTATCCCGAGATATATTGACTATATATATAAAAATTAATTGCTGTTCGTTGGTCTCGCTAAAACTCGAGAACGGGTGGAGCGATTTGACTAATTTTGGTATTGAATTATTTGTGGAAGTCATTCATTTTCTCGTACATAATGATGGCCGGGGACAATTGACAATTCTACCAGAGTGACTTATATTGACAGCCCGCGTTATGCATGTCAAGCCGATACGAAGTTCGGCGGGACCACTAGTACCTTATAAATCTGTGTCAACCTGACACTCATAAAATACCTACTGAATTTGCAAGTATTACGAGTTTATGTTAACCACCAGTAGTAAACAACTCCTACTAAATAACAGTTAAAACTACATAGACTAGTGGTTCGCCCCGAACTGAGATCTCGCAAGTCTCCGATTAAAACAGAATAATATTATTTGTAATCTTTGACTATCAAAATAGTGCTATGAAAAAATAACCACCTACTTGACCTACAGTTTCATTCAAGTTACAGGTAACGGGAGTTCATGTACTGTGGTTAAGTTTTTGGGGTACAAATAGCAGTTTTTCTGGATTTCAGACTTTTGCCTATTTTCGTCACTTAAGCTACACGCATACCAAATTACAGCACTGTGAGGTCACTGGTGTACCCTATGAATGTTGTCAAAGTTTAGTTTTTATCATGATTAATAACTTAAAAACTATAAAGAATTTACATAAATAAAAAACGCAGTCTAAATGTACTAATAAATACCTTTCATTTGGCATCACATTTGACCTGATAGCTTCATTTTCATATTTTTTGACCCTCTTGAACCCTAATATCTGGACAACCCCCTAACATTTTAAGCTCATTTAGTCACACCAAAATTGTGCTATCACTACCTACCTATTTATTAAATTTCACGATGATCGGATAAACGTTACGAAAGTAATCATCGGACAAACATACATACAAACAACACCGATTTGCCTAAGTTGATTTAGAGATCTCGCTTCGGTCGATCAGTGAATTTGTGAATGAAAGGTATTTTTGAATCAAATTATGAGACACGCAGGAATATCTACCCTTTCATTATTTATTAGCTCAGTACTAGTACGTCATACATTAAATCATTACAAATAATGAGTGATCATTTAGCGGCATATAACTCCGCTACTTGAAATATATGGACTAACATAAACTTCAAATGCCAGGAACGAACGGACCAACTAAAGAGGAAATAAGCCCCTTGTGGTGATCATCATCATTCCATAAGCACAGGACGTCCACTGCTGAACACAGACCTTTCCCATAGATTTATCACAGAACTTGTGCGGCCTGCACCCAACGGCTCCCAGCAACCTTTATCAGGTTGTCTTGACCTTCTAGTGGGGGGACGGGGGACGGGGGGACGTCTTACACTGCGCTTTCCAGTGTGTGGTGATGTAATTGTGGTTATAGTCTATATAACTGCAGATCTTTCGATCTTCACAAAAGAAGAGTTTTAACCGAAAATTGTGTTGTTTCACCGTTTTCGCGGGCGACTACACGACACAGCGCAAGTGCGTCGCACGTCGAAGACTTTACGTGTCAGCAAATAGTTTTAAGTATTATACGTATGTTAGTCATTAAGGTATATATTTATATGGGCTGTAAAATTAAGTTTAAACATCTTGTTTTTTTTTCTATTGTTGCCAGTACAATAAAAATGTATTATATAGTAAAACATTGATATCATTATTCTGCGTATTTATTGCTTAACTTAGGTCTGGACCTTTACAAAGGCATTACCAAGACTAAAACCAACGAGTTAGAGGCCTGCTCAGTTTATATAAAAACTAGTTGTTGCCTGCGATTTCGGCCGCGTTGTTCTGTGGTGCAAAATACATATAAAAAATGAATAATAAATAAATTATATAAATATTGCTGGACATTTCACACGGCGCTAGCTAGTCCCAAATTAATCAAAGTTTTTACTATGGGAACCAGATAACTGATAGAATACTTATATACTCTTTTTTTGTAAATACATACTTATAAAAAATTACAAAACAAAAAACTATATACTGGACAAATATATAAAATGCACTGACAATAAATAAGATATACACGCATTAGCTCTAAGAGCTGCCTGTCTATTACAAATAATAATAATAATATATAGAAAAACACCCCGACCCAGAACAAATATCTGCAGATCATGAAAATCATTTGTTCCGCGGCGGGAATCGAACCCGCTACCTCCTGATTCTCAGCCGGCTATTCGCCCACTGCGCCACGGAAGTCGTCATATATAAATAAAATACATATATAATGTAATACATATATAAACTTTGGCACCCCGTTTTTATCCCCCGGGAACTGATTTATGCGATAAATGGTATATGTGGTTATCCAGGTTATAATCTACGTATATACCAAATTTCATCGAAATCAGTTCAACCGTTACGGCGTGATTGAGTAACAAACAAACAAACATCCAAACTTTCGCATTTATAATATTAGTGTGATCACTATGACAAGATGGAAGTGAGACAGATGGTGGTACTATTGCACATGAATTAGAGTTCGGGCTGTTGTTAGAGTAATGCTTATGAAATAGAGTACGGGTTATCAGATAAATGAGATACGGCACCTGCCAATCCTGTAATAGGTATTAAGAATGATTGAGGCAGGTGGTGACTAGCCGTCCACTAAACAGGCCCCAATAACTGCCGCCAATAGAAGGCAGCGTAAGGGACAATGTTGGTGTGGGCGTTGTTTTGAGGGTTTTGAGAGGTGTGCTTCAGTTTCAAAGCGCTACTCCCGGCTTTACGTCTTTAACACCTTTAGAGCATAGGTTCCATTCTTGCGCCTCCACCCTTGAACGGCCAACTAAGGCAAACCAAGTGTCAGGGGTTTCTGTCAACCCCAGGGAGTAATGGGGCTCCGCGGTGTCGCCACGCACCGAACGCTCGCCACAAGCGTGCCCTGCGGTGTCATTATTCTTCTTATTATTTTAAAATTAACTAGATCAATTAAGTTTGATACGATAAAATTGTATCAATATAAAATAATTGTAAATTAAATAACTACGAATAAATAATTCACGTCATTCAATCATGATAAAATATATTTGGTCGATAAACGAAATTACGACGAGACATCATTCACAGTGGTGTTGAAACGATATAGCGTCGACCACATTCTTAAGCTGAGAACACATTCGACTACTATTTAATTTCTAAGGTATTATAAAGGTGCACGGTCCCTAAAAACACCTTGTCGGATCTCCTACTCAGTCCCTTAAAGATTTTCCGCAAGGGGTTAGTCAGAGGAAACTCTAAACATTTCGTTTGTAACATGTCTACTTATGAATTCTAGTTGTAATGAATTACATGCGCCTACGTCACTAGTCAGTCAAAAATACAACTTCGTTTAGAAATCAAACTTTGTATAGTTTCAAATCGAGAAATTTTAGTTTTGTTAGTCGCGTTATCTTAAAATTTAACATAATACAACATAACTCCTAACATCCACACAAACTTGCCCTTATTTAGACAGGATTAGACCGACAAAGTTAGTAATGTCAGCGACATAATTTCAATTTTTAACTTCATTTTTAGGGTTCCGTACCCAAAGGGTAAAACGGCACCCTATTACTGAGGCTGTCTGTTTGTCTGTCTGTTTGTCTGTCTGTCTGTCACCAAGCCGTATCTCATGAACCGTGATAGTTAGACAGTTGAAATTTTCGCAGATTATGTATTTCTGTTGCCGCTTTAACAACCAAAAACTAAAATGATAATAAAATAAATTTTTAAGGGCGGCTCTCATTCAATAAACGGAATTTTTTTGCTCGTTTTTGCTTGATATTGATAACGGCAACAGGTGGACGCTTGAAATATTCACAGAATATTTAGTTATATATTCACTTTAAAAATAAATACTTAATTAAATTAAAATAAAACAAAACATACATTTAAGTGGGGCTCCCATACAACAAACCTGTTTTTTTACCGTTTTTATAGATAACGGTACGGAACTCTTCGTGCGCGAGTCCGACTCGCACTTAGCTGGTGTTTGTAACCACTGGCACCAGTGGTCATCACTAATCTATATATTTGTTTAAAGTTGGGCGCGCGGTTAAGGTTAAGGTTTCTCGGGGGAGCCTGACCTCTAGAGAACGCGTCCCCAGGTGGCGGATAGGGGAACGCTCGCTAATGCTTCGTGCGAAGCATTTCTTACAAAGAATAAGAGGGTAGGAGGGAAATAAATACCTCCCGCGGACCAACAGGCACACACCTTCTCGTCAGGCCGCTCGGACATATTCTGACACCGGGCCGGCAGAGGACAGCAGCATCAGGCAAGATGACGTGGAGAGGATGGCGGCGGAAGAGCACAAGCCAACGGCGGCATCCTAAGCCCCAGTTAGCAGGAGGGGTTACTGTCTTGGCGTCAGGTGGCAGCCGGCCGTAAAAATCATAGCCAACCCACTTTCTCCTAATCATGAAGTACAACAATAATAAGAAAATGTCTAATACTAGGGCGTCCTCCGGAAGCGACGTACAAGGCAATATGCGAGGAAATGCTATAAATGTTAGTGCGTACCCCCGAAGAGACGCGAAGAATCTTGGAGCCCAAGTGCCAAAAGTCCGCATAGCCAGCTGGAACTTGGGTTCCATGACTGAACGCAGCTCGGAATTAAGCGAAGTGTTGCTCAAAAGACGCATCAGCATTTGTTGCATACAAGAAACGAAATGGAAGGGGTCTAAAGCACGTAACATTGGCAACGACTATAAGTTCATATACAATGGCACAAAAACCCATCGGAACGGCGTGGGCATAGTGGTTGATAAGAACTTTCAGGCGCGCATAGTTGACGTGAAAAGAGTCAGTGACCGGATAATAACAATTAAATTTGCACTTGATAATCAACCGTGCATGAATGTAATATCAGCATACGCACTACAGGCAGGTTTATCGCAAGCTGAGAAACAAGATTTTTGTAATGACCTACATGAAGTGATACAATTAATACCAAGCACAGAGACAAAGTACATCGGAGCGGACTTTAACGGACACGTCGGACAGGGTACGGTTTCCTTTTGAGAAATTCACGGCAATCATGGCTACGGAAGTAAAAACTCCCAAGGGGACGATATCTTGAACTTTGCTGCTACATTTAACATGGCAATAATCAACACCTTTTTCTCAAAGCCCAAAGAGCACCTAATAACATACAAGAGTGGAGGCACCTGCTCACAAGTGGACTACATCCTCGCTGATCGACGATTACTAAAGACCTTTAAAAACTACAAGGTCATTCCTGGTGAACCTCTGACATCCCAACACCGTCTCTTGGTTGCCGATTTCGTAGCCCACAGATCAATAAGAGTCAAAACAGCAAGAGTATCTAAAATACGCTAGTATAAGTTGGATCAAGATGAAGGCCGAAAGCTATGTACTGATCTGGCCGAGTATATACATGGGGTTCCGCAAAGCAAAGATGCAAACATGATGTGGAACGAATTCCACAAACTTTGTATAGTTCCGTTCGAGACACCAAAGTAAGTTGAGGCTTTCTGACCTCAACTTACTTTGTTGCCTCGAACGGAAATCCTAGAGAGAAGAAGGACCCAACATTATAGAACCAGGAGGTCCAAATAAAGATCGAAAAGAAATAAGTTCTCTTTAAAATCTGGCAACAAACTAAAACCAAAGATGATCAAGATGCATACCAAGAGGCGAAGAAGGATGCTAGACGCGCGGTAGCCCAGACGAGAGCCATGAATAGGGAAGCGTTTAATACCAACTTAGAAAACGCAACTAACGACAAACAGTTGTTTAAAATTGCGAAACAGAGACATCGAGACTCCCAAGATACAAAAGCGGTCAAGTACATCAAGGACGAACAAGGAACCCGCCTAACATCCGACAAGGAAATAAACGAAAGATGGCAGGAATACTATTTAAAGCTCCGAAATGAGACATATCCCTGCGAACCACTAGTGGAGTCACCGTCAGTGGAGGGTCCATGGCCCATCATCACGGCTGATAAAATCAAACTGGCAGTAAGCAAAGTGGCTAACGACAAGGCTACGGGACCTGATGATTTACCAGCAGAGCTTTGGAAAAGACTTGGCAGCTCGGGAGTATATTTCCTGACCACCCTGTTTAATAAATTTCCTGCGGAGAGCATTCCTAACGCGTGGAAGAAATGTTTCTTAGTGCCATTCTACAAAAACAAAGGCGATATACGACTCTGTGGAAACTATCGGGCCATAAAGCTGATATCACACAGCTTTAAAATTTGGGAACGAGTGGTAAATCAAAGGCTGCTTTAATTAACAACTGTGACAGAAAATCAGTGTGGGTTTGTCGCGGGAAAATCGACAACCGATGCAATACATACCATCCGCATCTTAATGGAATCCCACAGGGACGGCAAAAAAGATCTTCACATGGTGTTCATAGATCTTGAAAAAGCTTTTGACCGCATCCCAAGACCACTGATTTGGCAGGCACTACGTTCTAAAAGGGTCCCCGAATGCTACATCCAAATGATAGCCGACATGGACGAAGGTGTCACCATAAAAGTAAGATGCCCAGCAGGAATCAGCAATGAATTTAAAGTAAACGTTGGAGTTCACCAGGGATCGGCACTTAGCCCACTACTGTTCAACCTTGTAATGGACTACCTTACATCCGTCCAGCAACCCACACCCTGGAGCATCCTTTACGCTGATGATGTTGTTCTCATCGATGAAGATCCGATAGTGCTTCAACGGACTCTAGAGAAGTGGAGATCAGCCTTAGATAAAGCGGGACTTAAAATTAGCAGAGAAAAAACTGAGTACATGCACTGCAATTTTGCCAATAGCACATCATGAACCTGCAGAATACGGCGCTGAAAACTGTCCAAAGCTTTAAATACTTGGGCAGTGTAATAGCAAGTGATGGCAATACTGACGCGAACATCGCTCACCGTAAAAATATGGGCTGGCAAAAGTGAAGAGAGCTGACAGGTGTGCTCTGCAATCCAAGAATGCCAGTGCGCGTTAAAGGCAAAATTTATAAAATTGCAGTCAGACCAACGGAAACAGATCTACGGTGCGGAATGTTGGCCATTTAAAAAGCAACAATCCGAAAAACTACACGTCGCCGAAATGATAATGCTGAGGTGGTCTGCCGGAGTCACCCTTTTAGACAAAGTGCCAAACCATTATATCAGAGGAACCTTCAAAGTATGACCCATACCAGAAAAACTAGTAGAGACACGACTACGATGGTACGGCCATGTCATGAGGAGGCCGGTAGACCATATGACTCGAAAAGTTCTGGACTTGAAGATCGTAAAAGCGCGGAAGACCCCGACTAACATGGATGGCTGTAATAAAGAAAGACCAAAGACGACCCAGAAAAGACATATCTGGTGACAAATGATTAGGAGAGCCGACCCCAAATAAAAATGGGAAAAGGCCTGAAGAAGATGAAGTTGGGTGCGCGGTGCTGCGGCTCTCATCAGTGCCAGTGCGGTACGGCAGTCTAACATCTTGGTCACCATGGGTTATGGTGTTCCAGAGCCGTGGTAGGATTTCCCGTCCCGCTAGCCTTAATGAGATCAGACGCCGGGCTTTTTGCAGCGTCAACGTTCCAGCCGTTCTCGAACCGAACGGTCTGATACGTGACGATGGTAAGCGGCCTGACGGTATGACTCTTATACCTTGGGAGTAGGACAGGCCTTTGGTGTGGGACGCCACGTGCGTCAATACCCTTGCGCCATCTAATCTCTCTGGTACACCATTTAGGGCCGGTGCGGCGGCAAATTCAACCGTAGTTCTCAAGCGGCGCAAATATGAAAGTCTCGAAAGAGCTTACGTAATTAAGCCATTTGGGGTCAAAACCCTGGGTAAATAGAGTACTGGGGCCCATCGCATTTTCAAATTTCTTTCTGGGCGTCTGGTCGAAGCGACGTGTGATCCGACAGCTGACGCTTATGGGTCAACGCATAAGCATTGCAATTCAGCGGGCTAATGCAGCCAGTGTCTTGTACCGCCTGGAGCAGTTGGATCTATAGATCGGGTATTATTTTTGTTTGAAACATATTTTAGAAATTTTGATTAATTTCATAAGGTAAGAATCCATGACGCCATTTTTTTCACACAAACCTTCGATTATCATGTTATATGATGCTGACTGTACATTCCTAGTAGTACAGTATTATACTGTACTAAGCTAAACAGTAGGGGCTTTAATTAATTAGCTTCTCAGCCTGTTAAGATGTCTTTACACTGTAATACTTAGAAATGTATTAATATATAGGGGTTTGATCAAGGGCCATTCAGTTGTTAAATGATTTATTTAACTAATCCGTAGGTAACCAGTATTTAGGATTATAATAAATCTAGACACCATCATATAATTCAACATGATCATATATATAATTAGACCACATCATCGCTTACCATCAGGTGAGATTGTGGTCAAACGAAGATCGTTACAGTTTCAAAAAAACTGACAAGTTGTAGTTATTTTATATCAAAAGTTGTATATGATAAAAAAACATAAAATTTTTGCTTTTGTACAATTAATAAAAGATATAATTCAAGAAAGTATTTTGGTAAAAATATTTTACGTAAGCAGGTGGAAGTAATTTTTTACTTAATAAAATATTTTTCTTTTTTGTTCGTCCTAAATATAAATCGGCTTTCCGTGAAGGATTTATTCCACGCAGAGAAAAATAAAAACCGGCAAACATTTGCTTAGGTCGCATCTGCCGAAACGGCGTAAGAGGAGTTATTACGTCACAGGTCACGTGACCTGTTAGCATTCCGCGGCCACAACGCATTCTGCGGGAACGATCCAGAATGTGGCGTAATTTGTTGTTTTTCTCGTGAGTGTGCTCGCGGCTCAACAGAACGCATTAAGAGAATGGGCGTCGTTTGCGGAGAATTTCATTAGTCATTCCTGTGCGGTGGAGTTTCCATCATAGATTCCTTTTGCGTCTCACGTCCTGCCGAGACAAATATGTCGTGAATAGGGTTGAATTTTCAATTGGATCTTCATTAATTATTTACCAACAAGTTCCTGGGATTGTTTGGTAAATAAGGTAAATAGGAGGCGAAAATACTTGGGAGTCGCTTCTTTGTCCTATTAGTCGCTGTAAAGTTTGGCCCAATTAGGTGCGTTAAGAGACACCGGCCCTAAATTATTTGCTTAATACGTTATAATAAATTAATTTCTCCTGCCGATACTAAATTATATTAATTTACTATTTAAATAAGACCCTTGTTTCGAAATACAAGCTAATTAAACCTGTTGTAATTTTGTTTCGATAATTTGATTTGGTAGATTTATCCGAGATAATACCGAGATAAATATTCTTGACAGTCTCTGCTGAGCCCTTGTTACATTTTATCACGTGTCGTGTGTTTCAGGAAACCTTTCTGCCTAATAATATTTCATAAATGAAAAGAAATGCCACTTTTTCTTTGAAGAATAAAAGAAAATCTTTCATAATGGCGCTCTTTTCTAGCACGCTCTCACTCAACTTGTCATTTATAAGCAATCGTATTAACCCCAACGCTAGAAAAGGGTTTTAACGAATTTATCCCGCTCCTTAACGGATATGATGCGAAGTTCTCTCGCAATATATCATCTTAAAATAAAACGGTACAGAAAAAAAAACCGGCCAAGCGCGAGTCGGATTCGCGCACGAATGGTTCCGTACCATTATATATAAAAACGGCGAAAAAATCACGTTTGTTGTATGGGAGCCCCCCTTAAATATTTGTTTTATTTTATTTTTAGTATTTTTTGTTATAGCGACCACAGAAATACAACATCTGTGAAAATTTCAACTGTCTAACTATCACGGCTCATGAGATACAGCCTGGTGATAGACGGACAGACAGAGAGCGGAGCCTTAGTAAATAGGGTGTCGTTTTACCCTTTAGGTACGGAACCCTAAAAAAGAGCTTCTTTCCTATTCACCTAGTTTTCAGAAGCCTACCTAACACTAAATGTTCTTAGAACCCAGATCTTAGAAGTCTCTGCACAGCTATACAAGAATCTTTGCTTTTTGCATATTGAAAACAAAAGACATAAAATGCACATTTATAAAATATTAAAAGGTAACTAAACGTACTCTGCCAGCCAGTTCTATGAAGAAAGAAGTGACATAGCTAGGGTCAGTGAAGGTCGTACCATCAACAAAGTACGCCAAGTTACTTACTTCACGTACCCTGTACAACGATGTTTCATAGTAAAAGCTTTCAACAATAAAAAAAGCTTACATCTGTCGAAATCTACTCAAAACGTAAAAAATCTTGGTGCGTACTTGTTAGACGTGGCTTAGTAGTTACATTCTACGATTTTTAGGGCAACTTGCGCAACAACGCCTAATCAAATTTAGTATTAACTAGTGGTTCACCCCGAACTGAGATCTCGTGAGTCTCCCATAAAAACAAAAAAATATTATTTGTAAGCTTTGACTATCAAAATAGTGCCACGAAATGCATAGCCACCTTATTTGACCTACAGTTTCATTTAAATTACAGGTAACGGGAGTTCATGTTAATTGGTTACTCTTTTTTGAGGTAGAAATTGCAGTTATTCTGGATTTCAGACTTTTTCCTATATTTGTGTTACTAAAGCTAC
This sequence comes from Philereme vetulata, assembly GCA_918857605.2. Classification (NCBI taxonomy): domain Eukaryota; kingdom Metazoa; phylum Arthropoda; class Insecta; order Lepidoptera; family Geometridae; genus Philereme; species Philereme vetulata. The sequence continues at coordinate 7,737,969 of OU975436.1, forward strand.
AAGTATGTTTAATTTCAGCGCTGTGGGGTCACTAGTGTACCTTGTGAATTTTGTCAAAGTTTTGTTTTAAATATCGCTAATAACTAAAAAACTACAACGACTAAACTAAAAATAAAAACCGAGTTGAAATGTACTAATACTTTCATTTGACGTCCTATTTAATCTAATAGTCTCATTTTCATTTCTTTTACCCCACTTGAACCTACTACCTACCTATGTATCAAATTTCATAATGATCGGATTAACGCTTCGAAAGTTATCCTCGGACAAACAAACATACATACATACAACGCCGATTTGCCCAAATTGATTTGAAGATCTCGCTTCGCTCGATCAATAATAACATTACGTGCTGCTACCTCCGCAGGGCATGGGTGTGGCGAGCGTTTGGTGCATGGCGACACTGCGGAACCCCATTACTCCCTGGGGTTGACCGAAACCCTCGACCCTTGGTTTGCCTTAGTTGGCGGGTCAAGGGTGGAGGCGCAAGAGCGGAACCTATGCTCCAAGGGTTGAAGTATTAAAGGCATAAAGCCGGGAGTAGCTCTCAAAACCCTTTAACGGCCCACACCAACGTTGCCCCTTACGCTGCCTTCTATTGGCGGCACTTATGGGAACCCGTTTAGTGGGTGGCCAGTCACCACCTGCCTCAATCATGCTTGATATTGCGGAATTGGCAGGTGACGTATCTCATCTCTCCCATAGCCCAGCATCCATTCCTTAAGCATTAATCTAGCAAAGCCCGAACTACCGAATCATGTGAAGAGCCGAATCCATGTGTTGCAATAGTACCACCATCTGTCTCACCTCCATTTTGTCAGTTCAGTTTCAGTTTTATTTATTCGCAAACAATACATTTGTGTCGGAACATTTGGTACAGAAAAAAAAAAGAAATATGCAGGAAATTAATTCTTAAAGATAATAATAATAACTATGATAACAATAGAACGTTATTATTTACTTGTTAATTAATTACTTGTTAATCAGATAATATGATAATTGATAATACTTAAGGTCAAATTAACAGATAAAAATTACAATAATCATAACATGTCAAAATTCCAAAATAATACCTACATTACAAATAATAATCTATATATATATATCATCATCCACAGCCCATAAGTACCCACTGCCTGGTGTAGGCCTTCCTTTGTAAACGCCACCCTTCCCGGTCCTGTGCTGCGCGCATCCACATTTTTCTATATATGTATATAAATTAATTGCTGTTCGTTAGTCTCGCTAAAACTCGAGAACGGCTGGACCGATTTGGCTAATTTTGGTATTGAATTATTTGTGGAAGTCCAGAAAAGGTTTAAAAGGTGAATAAATATGAAAATGCTTGGAATTAAATAAAAAAAACAATTTGGGTTTTCTTTTGATGTGTCCCTCGTCGTTCAGAAATCAAATTGAAAGAATAGTTTAAAATGAACTTCAGCGACGTTTAAAATGAAATGTACGGGCGACGTACATTGGCAGCCCGCGTCATATGCATGTCCAGGGGTGGTACGAAGTTTGGGGGGTCAGCTAGTACATAATAAACAAATGTTTTGCGTCAGGTAGTTAGAGACTTGTCCTGACAAAGTTCGTCAATTGAGTAAAAAAACTTTTTCAATAAAAACTGTTTAAGTTTAGTTTTGAATTTGAATGTGCTTTATATGGTTTAAAAGACGATGGGCTATTATAAAGCTTTACACCCTGGTGCTATGTATCGGACTGTCTATGTCATGTGCGTCTGATATAGACAGTCCGATGCAAATAACACTACCTGCCGCCACGAGCATTGACGGCGAACTGACAGAGCGCAGCAGCCGATTCTCCCCCCCGTCTCGCCGCGCGCATACTTCAGGGAGTGCACAGCACTAATGGTCACACTATACCAGATATGTAAAAAGAACCAAGATGTCTAAACAAGGGACAGTGTTATAGTGATTTTTATAAAAATTAGACAGGCCTCTTACTCGTTGGCTTCGGCAGCGGTAATGCTTTCGTAAAAGTCCAGGCGTATAACCTGAACATAAAATACGTATAATAATAATATAACACATATAGCGCGCAGAACAGATGGCCGATGGGGCCGAAAGGTTCTCGAATGGAGGCCACGGACCGGCAAGCGCAGCGTAGGACGTCCACCCACAAGATGGGCAGATGACTTGGTAAGAACCGCAAGTCAGCGTTGGATGCAGGCCGCTTCCAACCGCAGTTCCTGGAGATCAATGAGGGAGGTCTTTGTCCAGCAGTGGACGTCCTACGGCTAATATGATGATGATGATGATGAATAATAATATAAGGTTTATAAGGCAACAATGTGCATATACAGAACTAGCTGACCAATCCGCAGCTTTGCACGCGTAGTTTTTCAATAAAAACATTACCCTCCTTCTTTGCAGTTGGGTAAAAAGTAGCCTATGTCACCTGGGGATAGCTACCCAACAGTGAAAGAATTTTTAAATCGGTTCAGTAGTTTTTGAGTTTATTCATTACAAACATACACACCAAAATACAAATATTTCCTCTTTATAATATTAGTATAGATTAGTATAGATATGATTACAAGGCCTTTATCTATAAATACCTTGAAGACCAACATACCTATAACAATAAACATAAAAACTAACATTTTATTTTATATAGTGCCTTAACAATGTTTTAGCCTGACTTGCACATATTTACATATTGTCTCTTAAACATATTTAGGCACTTAATCCGATTAGGCATCGTTACACAAATCGCCCAAAAGAGTTGTCTAATCATACAAATACATCAAATTTGAACATGTTTAGTCGCTAAATAAGTGTAGGGATCGCTGTGCAAGCCGGGCTATAGTATTTTACTCGTTGTCATTCTACGGCTTTTGTGCCTCCGTGCATAAAACAGTGCAACAGAAAAGCTTCATTCTTCTGCCATCCACCGCAAAACTTTATTCCAAAATGAGTAAAAAGTTAGCTTGGAGGGAAAAGTTACACTTTAAGCTTTGTTTGGGCTTAATTTAACTCTATTTTAAATGGTAAAAAGTTTTTTATGCAGGCTCCAAATAAATTGTTTGTTTTTAGGTTTCCGTACCTCAAAAGGTAAAAAAGAAACCCCTATAAGATCACTCTCTTGTCCGTCTGTCCGTATGTCACCACCGATTTTTTCAGCAACGGGTGGACCTAGCAAGTTGAAATTTAAATACTGAGGTATTATAGTCTATATTAGGTGTATAAAAATCAAGGTCCTGAGTCAAAACGATAAAAATATGTGGGTAAATTTCAGTAAGGTAAGTAAGTAAGGACATATATGCCAAATTTACCTTAATTTTTAACTTATTTTTTTGTTCGGAATTTTCCCTTTATATGTGCTGTACCTAAGCTTTCTTTTAACCAAAATTGACAATTCTAGGTCAACCAGAAGTACTCTATAGGTTTTGGGTCGTAACCCTATATGGTAGTCCCGTGAATCGCGAAATTTGCCAAAATGCACAAATAAAGGAAAAAATTTAACAAATAAAATAAATTAAAATTAAAGGGTGTCTCCATATAGTTGACGCCAATTAAGATAGTCCTCCTCTGAGTATACAATTTAGAGTACTAGCTAAATCGGTACCAACCTCAATTAAGGTAAATAATTAAATTGTGCTATTGAATAAAACAAACATTCCCATACAGACATGATTTTCTTGCCATTTTCATAGATACTTATGTACAGAATACTTTATGTGCGAGTCCGACTCGCACTTGGCCAGTTATATTAATTTTAATAATGCAATAAGATGTTGAATTGACAAATAGTGCATTTAAATACTCTAACCGAGATTTTTTTAAATCATCTCAAAAATTTCAAGCCTAGACGGGACTTGAACCCGCGACCTTCCTCTTGATACGAGGATGCACTACCATCTGTGCTACAAGGCAATTCACGTCTAGGTCGAAATTAGTGAGATCATTCAGAATTACGACTAAAGCGCCGTTAGCTCCATCTACAGGAAAACGTATATAGTTCTTTGTACCTGCTCAATGCCGAACGTTGCAGTTCAGTACATTGACAAGAGATGTCGCGTTGCTTATTTCAAATAGTATTTTTATTTATAGTGTTATCCGAACACATGCGGAAAATTCCAAGATTTTTTAAAATCATCTCAAAAATTTCAAGCCTAGACGGGACTTGAACCCGCGACCTTCCTCTTGATATGAGGATGCACTACCATCTGTGCTACAAGGCAATTCACGTCTAGGTCGAAATTAGTGAGATCATTCAGAATTACGACTAAAGCGCAGTTAGCTCCAA